>OZ010799.1:97297433-98712927 GCA_963932465.1 Maratus speciosus
CACAAAATTGTGACTAGAATTTTCACAGAAATAAAAAAAAACTTCACAATTTCACAAAAACAGGACCCTGTGAGAAAAATCTGGACAGACCCTGGTATGGGAAAGGGGTGTCTACAAGCAATCGACAAATTTTGCTTTTTATTTTTCACCAGATTGACTAAAGAATTTTTAGATTGTTTTTTTCTCACTTTTGCCATTTCCCTGTCGACCGATACACGATCGTTTGCTGCTGAACTGGGTATTCAGCATGAAATAGTGTGGAAGGTTTTGCGTGCAGAAAACATGCCTTCCTTCCATGTGCAGAATATCAAACTCCTCCTACTCAATGCTGATTACCCACTTTGGGTGAGTTCATATTTAGATGCTTGATGTCATACAGAATAATTCAGTTTCCCACCCCTGTTTTACGAGCGATGTCATGGGTCATTGTAGTGGTGGTCATCATATGTAGTGGTCCAGAAATCCCCACTGCACTGTCTTGTCGAAGTGCACCGCAAGTTCGGTTAACGCCTGAGGAGGGATTCTTGGAGATCATCTGTTGGGACGGTACCTTCTGCCCGAACTCCTCAAGTAGTTCAAATTACCTTGTTTTCCTACAACACATCCTCCCAAATTTTATTTTGAATCAGAAATCTGTACCCAGTGAATTTAATCATTTTGCAATACATTGATTCAGTGGTAGAATTGATTATTTAAGCATGAGAATTTAATGGTCCGCATTCATCATCACTGGCCTGCTACATAAAATTCTATTAAGTCCCTTTAACCATTTGAGTGGCCCCTCTCTCCTAGAATAAACCAAACTTCCTTTGCAGTTATCCGAAATTTTCAGCATAATAAAATGTAAAATTATAATTTACTAAAAATTAAATAAACAGTACATAAAAAAAAACTACAAAATTATCAATTAGATATTTTATTTCTGATTATTTCAATTTACTAAGGTTCAATGCAATTTTATTTTTTTAAATAAAATAAATTGTGTGATTTATGTTTGGTTGCGGTTTTCTCAGGGATGGGAAAATTTAAGTTTACCTGTGACCCTCTGAGAGAGGGGGGGGGGGGAGGGGGGGTGAAGTTACTGGTCCAATTGAATTTTTGGTGGTTTCAGACCAGCGGACTACAAAGGATTTCAAAAGCAGATTGGTTTTTCAAATTCTGAAACTTTTCCTTGTAAAAGACAATTTGATTGATATGCTGTTTTGATTATTTTCCCTGTGTGAAATTTTATTATTATGTCTGCACAAAAAACAATTTTATGTCTTAAAATATTTACCCTTTCATTTAAAACAGGTGGAGAAATTAACCTGATGCTTGGAGCTGCTAATACTTGGATACTAAGCTTCAAGAATTCTTTATATTTGATGACCTCGTCATATTTATGATCCTCATTTGGGGAAGAAAGAGGCTATTTTTTTAAATGAATGGTCAGACAGTACTGCACCCTCCTAAAACTGTCGGAGAGAAACTCTGCATGTAAAATGGCATTATATTTACAGTAAATATTAGTCTGACATACTATATATATGTATATACATATAATTTAATGATTATATAATTTGTATTTTCAATAAATGGAGCGGCATACCGCAAACCAACTTAATTGTGTTGTTATTTTATTGTCTATGACCATTTCTTTTTTCAGCTATTGCAAGGCTGCTGTTGGTGAATATTTTCCTTTTCTACTACTATTATTTAAAAAATCTTCATCATAGATTATCATTTAGGAATACTGAAAAAATACATATATAAGCAATAATAATTAATCACTTTTGGCGACAATGCTGTTATTAAATTAACCCTGTAAATTAAGTATTTAATATAATATGAAAGCACATTGTGTATTAAAAAAAAAAAAAAAGCTTTAAAATTCATTTAAAGTAATACTTTTGTGTTAGCTGATATTAGAGATTAAATGAAGGATTCTGCTACTTATAGCTGCGTTTTTTTATGCTGATTAATTCAGTGTTTACGCATATACAGTAAACTCTGTGTAAGACGGAAATCTGTCTAACTCTGAAAGATTTTAAAGTCCCTGCGAATACATAGATATAAAGTAAAATTTGTCTAAGGCGGAATATTGTCGACTACAGAAAATTGCCTCGATTCCACTTTAGACAGACTGTATTTTGATTATGTATCCGTTATGTTTGTGTTTTATTTATTTATTGAAAAATGTTGTATTCATTATTGAGCGTTAAACAGAAACGAATGCTGAACTTTTTGTTGTTGTTTTATATTTAAATGAGTTAATTTTGCATAATCGAACTGTGTGCAATATAAATTTTTAAATGAACCGTGCTTGAAAATTAATTTAAAAAACATGAAAAATCAGTAAATTGAAATGCAGATTTAATTTAATTGCACTTGAAATTACAATTTTTCCCCTTTTAACGACATAAAAAAAATTGTGACGATAATTCAATTTGAGGAAAAGGGGAAATGGATTATTGTTACTGTTATTAAATTATTGTTACTGTCGATATGTGTCAGCAATAGTAAAAAAATCAAATTTTTATTTAATACTAATTTAAAAATAAATGTATTAGTAATAATTTTTCATAATTGGGATTTTGGAACAG
This sequence comes from Maratus speciosus, assembly GCA_963932465.1. NCBI lineage: Eukaryota > Metazoa > Arthropoda > Arachnida > Araneae > Salticidae > Maratus > Maratus speciosus. Next base: position 97,300,016 of record OZ010799.1, read on the forward strand.
AACATGTGTTTTATTGTCCAAAGGTTCAAAAATAGTACTATCAAAATGTATATAACTTAAAATAGTGATTGGTAAAATTTTCATATGTGTAACAATTGTACCTTTATATTAACGATATGAGGAAATGTCTAAAAATATTTTTTGCTAATTGAAATATTTTATTTTTTGTTTTGTGAAAAGAAGGTAAAAATTGGAAAACACTATAATATCAAAATTTCAGCATCTTTAGATTCACAACAATATAAAAACAAAAAAAATCTACAGATCATAAAAGTAGCGGGCCCCACCAGTGGCCGAGAGGTTCTGCTCTCGAAGCTGGTAGACGGGAGGTGCTGGGTTCGATCCCAATCGTGCCCGTCGGCCTAATCGTTCGGAGTTTTCGTGGTTTTCTTCGAACCTTGGTTCTCCAAGCGTTAATACGGGTTAGGTTCACTTAGAAAGACCTCCACGGAAGGCACTCCCCCCCTTAGGGCCTATATCCCACGTGCAGATAATTGGCCGACATAAATACAACCAACCATAAAAGTAGCAGCTAAGTGCATTATGAAAACAAACTTTTTTCAAACCTGTGCAAAAATTAATATTGTTTAAAGAAATCCAATTAGCATTGTTTAAAGTAATGTTTATTAAAAATATTTTTTATTTCCTGGATTTTAAATTAAAAATATAATAAAAACAGGATATGTATTTAAATCTAAGAAAATTATTTAAAAAAAAATCTTCATTATGAATGGTTTGTGAATAAGCAAACACTAAATGGATTATAAGCGTAACTGAGTGCAGAGAAATGTTCCAAAATGTACAAGGACAGAATGGTAATATTCGTGGAAGAGAAAGAAAAAAAAAAGCGATTATTTTGTGAAATTAGATCAAACTACAGTTCTTTTTTAAATATATTTCAAAGACAATAGAATCAATAATTAAAACTTTAATAATTTTCAGTTTAATGAAAACAAAAAAATCATGCTTTCGTACTGCAATATAATTTCGCATAATCTGAAATTTTGTTCATTATTACACCATAAAATGATAAATTGAAAACCAAAGTCCTGGTTAATCATTTCACTCCAAAGCGAGGGGAAAAAAAAGAAAACTACAATCCTGTGTAACCTTTTCCCATAAAGTTGAGAGAAACCTGAATCGTGGTTCAACCTTTTACCAAAAAATTGGAATAGAGAAAACCTTGAATCATGGTTAAACCTTTCACCAGAAAATTTTATTAAAAAAAACCCTGATTCATGGTTCAACGTTTCATCAGAAAATTGGATTTAAAAAATACTGATTCATGGTTCAACCTTTCACCAGAAAATCGGATTTAAAAAAACCCTTGATTCATGGTTCAACCTTTCACCAGAAAATCGGATTTAAAAAAACCCTTGATTCATGGTTCAACCTTTCACCAGAAAATCGGATTTAAAAAAACCCTTGATTCATGGTTCAACCTTTCACCAGAAAATTGGATTTATAAAAAACCCGAATCATGGTTCAACATTTCGCCAATATAATGGTATTTGTGAAAGCGCCAATAAACTGGTGAAACATATCACCAATATCTCGGTTGCAGCTAAATTTCAGCTACTTTTCACCATTTTCTTGGTGAAACATCTAACTTCGTTTTTAACAGTGAAGGATTGTTTTAGTTTGGATAGGTAAAGTCGATCTCTACAAAGGCGGTTTTTTACCTTTTTCGATTTTGTTTACATTTTTTTTTTTTTTTAATGAGGGTACTTCTACTTTCGGAACCGAGATATTTAAAAAAAATTCTCCCTTATGATTAACATTAGTGAGCGGCTGTTTACAAGTGAGTGAAGTAGCCTCTTAAACGGAAACATTTCGTGGCATTAGCAAGAAAAATAGAAAAGAAAATGCAATAAAATTGCAGTAGACGGTGTAACTGCTAAGATGATAACCTGTCGAAAACAAAATTTTTCTTCAATCCCTTGCGATTCATGCTTAGAAGGTTTTATTATATTATGACTATTAACTTTAGGAATATCTATTATTATTTTCGTGTATATGCTTTATACGAAATTTTTCTTTTTTTCGTAGAGGAAATGAGATTAGACAAAACCTCTATATACCAATAATATATTGGTCACGAAAACTCTACAATCTAGGGGTCTCAGGACTCTTAAATATTCAAAATTTTCGAAATGTTAATTTTTTTTTTTTATATTAAACTCCTATCTTTTCTGAACATTTTGACATAATCAAAATGTTTCCTTGAAATTCCCATTAGAACAGAAGTTATGGCTTTTAGAATTATTCCCGCTCAATAGCTGAAGCGGCATTTCCGAAACTCATTTTTCTCCAAATGGCGTTTTGGGGCATAACGCGCAGGATATCTCAAAAACTTCTGAATAGTTTTTCATGAAAATTTCAAAATATATATTTCATGTTAGTCTGTATAAACTGAACCTAAAATTTTCTTTTTATTGTTTAGAATTTTTTTTTAAAGTGCTTATAGTTTTGAAATTTTCAAAACTTTATATTAGCTAACTACAACTTCGTATTAAAAATATAAAAATGCTTTAAATACAAACTTATTTAGATTCAGGGTAATTATTACTATCTGAAGTATAAATAGGCACTAACTTTTTCATTCTAACTGCAATATTTATTTTGTAATCCTGCGCGTAATCTGTTATACCAATTTTCTGCTCGTCAAATGTCTGACAGTTCGGAGCCCCCTATAAATGCTAATTCCGCATCTTGAAAATTTTTAAATACATGAAATGAAAGAACGTACTTATATCTTTCATTCCAATAAAAATTGTGTTTTAAAATCATATATAAAACTAAACCAGTGGCTGTACGATCCATGAAGTATCAGGGCCTATAGTGCCCAACTCTGTTTACTTGAACCTGGACCCCGAGGTGCTGTGCAGCATGTGCTCCGGCCGGGTGGTCAGCCCAACGCGAGCCCCTCGGTGTTTAGTTCTCAAGCAAGCTTGAAACTTATTTTATCGACCCCGAAGGGAAGAAAGTTCAAGTGAACCTTGCCCAGCCGGGAGCAGAACTCGTGACCTGTAGCGTGGCAGACAGGCTTTAAAATCATATACATTTTAAGATATTAGATGTTGAAAGTGGTCTCTTTTTTTTTCTTTATTTCCGATTTTAAGAGTCTTGAGACCCTTTAACTTGGGTTGCTTAATAATAATGTTTGGGAAACGCCGTGTTATACTCTATTCTTATGCAATTTTTTTTTTTTACACCAAAAGATAGAAGCTTAGAAATACATGTAACAGAAACCCGTACCAAAACACTCCTAACTTTGCGTTTTGGTCCATAGCTAGTATTGCCAGGTTTCTTCAGGGCCTGACTAATGCAAGGGAATGTGAGGCAGCTACTGTGCCCCACCCCCCATGTGCGTAAGGAAGAATTTCGTTAAAGAAGAGCCAAATATTAAAAATTAGCCAAAAGTGACCAAAATTCTAACTTTTTCAAGGGTGGCCCACCTCCTATGCTTACATGTCCCCCCCCCCCCCCCCAAACAAAAGAAGAACTAACTACAGCATAAACAAGTTGGAAATTGCACGTCAAACGTGGCAAATGCGGTTCGTACTATAACTAGCTTTATAAATATTTTTTGCACCGCATATTGCACTGAATGCATATTTTAGTGCACTTCATAAGTGCATATCAATTTCATTCTGTTCGAAAGGCTGTAACATCATTAAAATGCACTTGAAAATTTTTTCCCCTTTGGTCGTAATGTAACGGAAAACTTTTGACTGTCCCTATAATTAAACTATACATCCAATTTTCATAAAAATTGAAATGACTCGACAAAATTTTGCAACAATTATATATTTAAAATTTCAGACCATTCGGTTGGGTAGTTTTTGCCGTGTTACATGCGGAGAGACAGACGAACCGAACGACGGCTATAGGTGCTACGTATTTATATAATTACGAGCTCACCTAAAAAGCCAATGATTTATATTTTATTGTAAGAATGTCCATTGTTGTCAAAAGAAATTCATTACTGAAGTTTTTCTTGTAAGAAGGCAAGTTGAAACTATTACTGATGACGAATTGGGGGCATTTTTCATTTAGATATCGTATGACACACGCATGATATTATGACAAATATTCAAGAATTGCTGAAGGACTTGTATTTACATTTCAACAGCTCACATTAACACTTATATTCCTAAGCAAAAAGAAAAAGTGTATTCCATCATCTCTTAAATTTGTGATCATCCTTCTTATGATACCCTGTATACAGATGTGAATAGACCAGGGTTCGAGGCTGCAAAAATTCGGCTGCTTTGGAATAATATTCATAACCGCGCTATTGAAAAGCATTGTTTTTACAAAATTTATGCTTGTATTTGATTTTATACGGAATTTTAGACCTTTTCAGGGGCAGGTATGGGTTATACATGAATTCTTTTCTCTATTTTAAAGTAATTGCATGCATATTTTTCATTTTATTTATAAAATGAAAATTTTAAATTTTAATTAATACGTATATATGGATTTTAATTAATATGTATATGAGTATTTATCCAAAATAATTCGTACAAAATAAATCTGCAGTATTTTACGCATGCATTTACCTGCATTTCTGCTGCATTAAAGGACGCAATAAGATAAACAAACGTGATAGCTGATATTTTTGCCCCACGTGATTCCCACTGTGACAGCATGAGATACTGTGCATAGCACCTAGTACAAAATTTGTTTACTTACTTTCTTTTTTTAATAATTTTAGTAAAAGTTTTAATTCATATCGAAAGCAATTAAAAAAGCTTTAATAATAATTTAAAAAAAACAAGATGATCCATTGAGTAGGTCTTTTTAATCTTGCCCACCCTGTCAACCACATTTTTTAACACGTTGGGCAATATTTAAAAAAAAAACTACTCAATGGATCAGCTTGATTTTTTTTAATTAAAGCTTATTTAATTGCCTTCGATATGAATGAAAGCTTTTACTAAAATTATTTAAAAAATGTATTTTAAAAAGTTATTAACAAATAAGAAAGAATTTTTTTTACAAAAAAAAGTTTTTTTTTTTTTTATCAGTCATTACATAACTTTTTTAAAAAAATTTATGGGTTCCTTTAATTTAACTGGAAGCTATACTCGTGAAGTTTATGAAAAAAAAAATATTTTTGTGGTTCAGATAATTCTACAAGGAGCTATAATGCCCATCGCCCAGGCTAAATTTTCCAAAGCAGTTGACCATATTCGTTTATAACTTAGAGTAAAAGCAGCAAAATCTAATTTAAAAAAAACTTGTGTATACTTTAAGATGTGTACAATAAACTGTTAAAATTTCAAAAAGATTCATCATGCAGTTTTCTGACAAAAAAATCATAAAAAAGTGCTTTTTTTGGTCTCCTAATGTAGAAGGTCCCCTTAACAACAAAATGCAAAATAGCATGATTTGGATGAGCGTTCTGCAGATGTGAAACAATTTGAGAAAAAAGATATGGAGTAAACAAGGACTGGAAACGAGGAACATTCCAGCCCACCACTACATTGAAAACGTAATAATAGACAATGCAGAAACATGGATTCAAAGATCTTGGACACCAGACTAGAAATGTGAACACCAAACACATAATATTCCTATGATTCTTGTTAAAATATTTAGTTATGTGGCTAAATAAGTTAGGGCTTTTGTATTTCTTAAAGTTTTGTTGTTGTTATTGTTGTTCAATGCGATAAATAGTTTATATATTAAAAACTATTTTGTATTCTATGAATTGTTCAATGCAATAAGTAACAATGTATTAAACTGATTTTGTTTTCTTTCTATACCACAACCCCTATATGTCTATTTATGTAAATTTGCTGGATTAATAACGTAATTTATCGCTAACTGTATTTTTTTATATGGCAAACAGTGTTGATGTTAGAATGTCTTAAAATCTTACGCCAGTAAAGGGGGTGAGAGATCTAGCATTTGCTTATTTTTCCTTACAAAGAGGGGGGGGGGGGGTACAAAATGACTCAAAATGTGCTTACGTAATACTTGAACGGCCCCTTTGTGGTTCAAGTGATTTCGTTTTTACAAGTTTTACTGTGCTTTGTTCAATAAACTCCGCGTAAACGGAATCTGTTTATTACTGCATTATGTTTTAAAAGTAAAAATTTCATTATGCCTACTATAGGAATACTGCACAATTATACCTGCTAAATGATAATTTTGTTTCATCCATTAGCGACACCGCTTTCACAGGCTTTACTGTATACGTTTCGTGTCCTTTTTAGTTGCGTTCACAATTATATAAATAAGCAGCACATATGGTCGTCGTCTGGTCCGTCCGTCCGTCTGTCTGTCTGCATTTAACAGCTCAAAAAATACCCAACCGAATGGTTTGAAATTTAATATATATAATCGTTGCAGAATTTTGTCGAGTCATTTGAAATTTTATGAAAATCGAATCCAAATATAAAAAGATATTAATAAAAGTTTTCTTCATTCATTTAAATCCTATCATTCGTAATTAATTCTATGATATCCCATGATAGGTAATGATTCTAGGTTGCCATGGTGATAACGGTCTATTTAACACGGAGTCCTATTATTTCCGTATTACTGAATTCAATATATAAAATTGTAAAAAAAAAAAAATTGTATTCATGCGTTTTTGAATAAGAAGCGCAACAGCTATTGCACCAAGATCTGAAAGTTTATAAAACTAGTTATAGTACGAACGCACCTCATTTGCCACGTTTGATGTACAATTTCCGACTTGAGTAGTTTAATAAAATTTGCTAAGGTAAAATCGAAAGAGGCAGAATTTTTTTTTTTTTTTTTTTTTTTGCCTTAAATAGGCTTTCGTTTTAGCAAGTATATCATTGTAAGATATTCTTGTTTGCGCAATGAAATTTTTACGTTTAATATAGAATTCCATCATATACAGGTTTTTTTTTCATAAGGTATACTATATTTTTAGGCCTAGATTTAGAAATCTCTGTCCTGCCTTTTTTTTTTTAACCATTTGGAAAAATAGTTATTGTCCTCGTCAGGGTAGGAAATCAAAAGCATATCTGAAGGTTTTCATTGTTTTAATCTGCATTTTATTCGTTTTCTGATTGGTCTATACAGTAATCTGTATTTCCCTTTAATTTCAACAAAGATGGATACCTTCTGTTGCCACTATGACAAAAAAGTAATAAAAACTACAAAAAAATTAATAACTCAGAAACAAATTGAGATACAGCTTTCAAACAAATTGCATTTAAAAGTAAATTTTTTTCTCTATCCGACAGTGTAAAAAGTAATATTGTCGGATGTTTAGAAGTTTAAGAATGAAATTTCATTTAAAATTGGCCGTCAGATTACTTGGAAATCTGACGATGGAAAAGCCTTTTCCCGAACAGCCAATGAAATGCTTGGATATTTACGTAAGTTTCAGGTGGATAATACTTAAGTTTCATGAAATCTGACGGGTCGCAGGTGATTTTGTTGGCTTTCAAACGCGTAATAACACTATTAATGTTTAATTCATGACGTACGTAATGTATGATCAACTCCGTGCGATTTTTTATGTCTTAAATTTTAGTCTTCGAAAAAATCGTTTTCCAAATGGTCGTTGTAATTTGATAAATTACTTTTTTTTTATTATTATTCAAAATTGTTTTAAATTAAAATGTCAGAAGATCAAAAGTAAATGAAACAGAAATTACCTGTAACAAAAACTTTCAATGTGATCCCTAATTTTGCATTTTGGACAAAGCCCTGGGTGCCACTGTTTGAAAATATTGCAGCTGTAGGACAATAAACCGTGCATGCAGGAATTTGTTTAATCTCATATTGTTATTCTTTGTAGAGTCATGTAAAATTTCCAACAATCTTATCTATTTTCCACGGGGCTTTCAAAATTTCAATGAATAAACTACTCAAGTTCCAAAGAGATTTGACAAGTATTGAAGGGGGGACTATCGGGAAGTTACGCTTTGGCTGGACAATTTCGAAGGTGTGGCTTATAGGTACCACCTTTTTTCGAAAACGTCGCCCTTTTCGCCCAGTGTGTGGAGATCTCTGTAGGTAGATATCTCAGTCGCGAATTTTTCAATGAGCCATCGTTGGAGGTTCAAGATATTTCTCAAGATGAATTGTCAAGATTCGTGCCCGGATGTTTCGAATGAAATCGAAATATTGACCGTAAGTTCTTGTTATTTTTACTTCAAACATTTTTATTCTAATTTCTAGGTATCATATATTTACAATTGGAAATTTTCAAAACGACGGTGGGGACGGTGGGGTTTTGACGAATACGAGATATGGCGTCCAATGTTTAGTGGAAAATGGCGCAGGAAAATAGCGTAAGAAGGGGTGGGGCTCATATTTTTATGAGACTTTTTACTCAACTTAGTGGATAAAATTAAATTAAACTTACAATTTCAATGGTCCTATTTTCTTTTTCATATAATTTCAGCAATTATAAATAATAATATTAATTTAAAGTATAGATATAAACATTCTCGTGCAAATGTTATTTTTATCCATTCAAATAAAGAAATTTTGTAAAATCACACGAGTTTTTCCTTACATTGTTATTTTCCGACAGAATTTTTTTATAATCATCGCGGTAAAAAAATTATATGTATAAAAAATACTTTAATTATTTCATTTTTAACATACAAATATGTATATCAAACATCTGAATTTCGGTTTTGCAAGTTGCATTTTACTTTGCTGTTTTATTTTAAATCCTCAATATATAATAGTTAAAATATTGATTTTGTAATCATTCATCTGTTCAGAAAGAAATTGGCTCCTTTAAAGGACCCTTCACATTTTTTTAAAATTTCAAAACATGATCCTTCACAATTTTTTAAATTTCAAAACAGGACACTTCAGAAAATTTCCATCTTAAAACAGGACACTTCGCAAAACTTTTCACCTTAAGAATACAGTGGACATTGAGAACCAAACCCTTCTATTTTCAATGAATTCATTTGAAAATTGAGAGGCTTGTTAATGGCAAGCTTAAATAGTTATATTCAAAATTCTGTGTTAAAATAATAAAAAGTGTAAAAATTATTCATTTTTAAATATTAAAAATAATGAATAATTGTCATATTTTAAAATGTCCTGTGAGCATTTCTTTTGCATAAAACAATATTTGATGACAATTGTTATTTATGTGACAATATTTATTTATGTGATACTTTTTATATATTACAATGGAAGTTAGCATGAATTGTAAAAGTTCCACTGAATATATAAGTAGAAGAAAAATATTATTTATAATTATTCTTTGATTTTTCTAAAAAATAATTAAGTATTTTCCTATGATCATAAATTTAAACACTAAAATACTCATGAAATGCAACTTTTTATGTTAACATTTATTTAGTATTGTATAGAGTATATACAGTATAAATTACGAAATAATCTGATAATTAGAAATGCGCATGGAATGTTTCAAAAGCTGGGAATGTGCGAAATATTCAATTTTGAGAAAACAGTATTTTAAGTAAAACAAACTGCATAAATATATACAGTTTTTACAAATATAACAGTTTACATATGTGCGAAGAATGTCAAAATTGAAAAATTATTTTCATCAAATAAATTTGAGTACCTATTTTCAGAATTCTTCATAAAGAAAAAAAAAAAAAAAAAAAAAAAAGATTTATTTGTCGAGATTCCTGAATTTGAAAATCCAGTTTCCTCTTAAAACAGAACCGTTCACAAAATTCTTAGTTTATTTTTAAAAATTCTGGAAAAATTCTTTGCAAGATGAAATTTTTATAATCGGTGGGTTTGGTGGTGGTGGAGATGGGGGGGGGGATGCAAAGGGGGGGGGGGGTTAAAAATGAAAACTCAAACTACGTATGCTATTTTTTTTTATTTTCTATCATTTAAATACATTTTTAATGGGTGCTGGCAAGAAAGGGGCACAGATTGAAACCTTGATCGGGAAATTCAACAAATTAAATTTTCTTCAATATAAATGTGAAAATAAAAAATCATAAAATTACTGAACGGTATATATAAAATAAATTAAAAACTAAATAAACATTAAAATAAAATCAAAGTAATCAACATTTCAGTCGTGATCTATGACCATCGTCAGGAAAGAGTTTTATATAGCTTTTAACCCTTTATGTACTGAATTATGAATCCATGAACATTTTATCTTCTAAAGCATTTTTCGTGAATTGTTTAAACTACATTAGAAGATTTACATAATCATTTATTAAATTTTAGAAGGATTGAGCGATTTAGAAGGATTAATTAAATTTGAATTTATAGGAATTTTGTGCCGTATTTATAACACCACTCAAATTTTTTATTTTAAATAGTTTTCTTAGTATTTTGCAGAATTAGGAAATGTACAAATATAATGTTCTTACAATAGAAATATAGAAATATTTCCGAATTAAAAATTTCTCCCCTCCCCCAACGGAAATTTTCTATATGCGCAGAAAATTTAAAACAATTATTCCCAAGTGACATCAAATAATTAAAGAATAAAAAATAAAGGAATTAAGAGGCTACTCCAGTCAAGCGAAAAGACGCACTCGCTAAGAATCTATGGTGGAAGAAGTTTATAAAGATATCTCGTTTGCACTTCAATATTTAATTTTTTTTTCATTGGATAGCTGAGATCTATTTCTACATCTGTCGTTTTTTACTTTTTCGATTTTGTTTTCAGGCATTTTTAATTAGGGGCTATGCATATATAACGTTATCATTTTAGGGGGGAGGGGGTTCTGGCACATGGTATCGTAAGATATCGCTATGGGGCGGGGGGGGGGGGGGGCTCTCTTTTGATATCGTTATCATTTTTGATCCAACCAAATTTTTTCTTTTTATGTGTAACCTGCTTTTACATCAAAATAGTATGTTATCTATTTTTATGAAAATACAAAGTTATTATTAAAATCACTAAATCATTATAAAATTATGTAATTCCGAAATATGGAATACCCCAACGATAGGCATTCCTATTTTTCTGTCATACATGTATGCATATATAATCCGCTGTTCTACAAATCATATGCGAAGTATGCTTGAAATGATACTTGCATTTACTAGCAAATAAAGGAGAAAGAAAATTGCCCGCCTGTTTTGTTGATAACAAGTTCTGTCTGCCCCTCCCCATGCAAAAAGACATTATTACTGTTGAATGCATTACGTAACATAAAGCTATTATTAAATACTTTTAACCAGTATTTTTTTCTTTTAAGTGTTATTTGATATAAAGTTATTTCATATAAAAACTGATATTTTATTGACTTCTTTTCATTTCAATCAATAAAGCATGCGAAAAATAAATGTAACCATATTTCTATATCACTCCAAACGAACGAAAAAATTTCCTAAAAGATAAAGAATTTTTATATATTGATAACGATATTTTTACGGGGAGGGGGAGGGGTCGATGAATGATAACGTATGATATTTTGAGGTGGGGATGGGGTCCAAAATTAGTAAAAAGTTGATAACGTTATATATGCACAGCCCTTTAAGCCATTTTCACTTTCGGAACTGGTTTCGAAAATGAAAGCATCCTCATTAAAAAAAAAAAAAAAAATCTGCAAGCGAAATCAAAAAAGTTAAAAAAGGCCATTGTACAGATCAACCGCGGCTATCCAATGCAAAAAAATTCATTTAAAATTATGGAAACGCAAACGAGACATTTTTAAAAATTTCTTCCATAGGATTAGCGTTAGTGAGCGGATGTTTTCAGGTGACTGAAAACATCACCTCAAGTCACCTCAACATCACGTTAAGTTCTTAAGTGGCCCCTTAAGAACTTTTTCTCGGTAATTGGGAGGAGGGGGGGGGGAGGTTCTTCCCGCCTGAACCCTACGTGCAAGACTATGTTTAATTCTTTCTTGATATTCACGTACTTGAAAAATATCTTGAATGGGGATTTGCAAGATTTCCTCAAAGAAGAAAAAGAAGCAATTTGAAACAAAAGTGATCAGAAATTTATTTTTGGATTTTAAATGCTTCTTATTTCGTTCATTTAGGTATTGCTTTTTTAATTTTACATGTTTAGAAAATGCCCAATAGTAGGGGAGGGTGGGATGAATATCCTTTGTAAAAAGAAGGAGCATTTTCAGCCCTTCCCTATTCTTATTCATGTTATAAATTTTGAAATACATGAATAGAAACTTATCTTTGAATATTTCATATTTATTTTCTGATTTCTGCATTGCTTTATTTTTAATGTATATTATTAATTTATTTATTTTGTATGTTAAAAAAAACACTAATTTTTATGCATTTATGTCATCAATCTTTAAAATATCGCCTAATTTTTTGACTGCAATTGATGTTTTCTCCAAAAATCCCTGATATTACTTTAGCATGGGCATTGATCTTGATATGAAACTCTGCTTTTTTTACACTTGGTAGTAAGCAAATAAATTTACAAAAAAGGAAAAAAAATGTAATTTTTGCAATAATAATATAAGAGGAATAAGGAAATAAGAAATTTTCCTCGCGGATTGGGGATTAGGGGGGGGGGGGGGGGTGCTGGGTGTCTCTTTGTGCCTGATCGTGATAGATCTTTAGATAGTGCTATTGCGATAATCATGAATAATGCAGCATAGCAGCGCCACCTATTGGGCGATCTACACCAAAAAATAATTAGCACCAATATATATCAGGGACTAACTGAATCTAAAGTTCCCAATTGTGAGATGGAAATTTTTCTTTGAATCTCTTCCCTTCTCCCCCTCTTTAAACTATTTTCTGAAAACAGAGATAAACAAACGATGACATATTGCCATTTTACCTACTTATAACTTAACAAAAATGTTTTCCATTGTATTTTGGCGTTATATTTCACTCTTTTATCCTATTATGATTATCTATATACGTTCTACACTGAAACCAGAACCAATTATGCGTACTACAAATTACGAAATCCAACATGTGCGGCGCAAAATGAAGTCCTATTCTGGACAAGTTTTTTAACCCAATCAGGACCATTGATGCATATATATGCACACTCAAAAAGAGCATACAAAATTTATTTTAGTCACCAGTAAAGAAGAAATATAATATTTGCTTTCTTTAATTAGAGCATTTTCTCGATATTTTAAGTAAAGATAACTTTAAAAAAAAAAAGTGGGGTCAACCGAATAAATTTGTGTAAATGCCGTCGGTCCCGAAGGAGTTCTCCGTTTTTAAAAATGGAGAAAAAGTAAACATAAATTACGCAAAACTAAGATTTTTTTCTTTTTTTAAAAAGGCACTTGAAACACGGTTTTAAATATATCAATATAAAAGACAAGATAGGAATTCAACAATTAAAATTATTAAACATTCAAAAATAAGTTTCTACCAGCGCCTTTAAAATGGAGAATTGATACAGTTTTAATCAGGGGCAATTTGGCCCCCGAAACGCGCCGTTTAAGAAACATTTTGAAAACATGAATTTAAAAAAGGAAACTAAAAGTGGATTTTTAGAGGGTTTTCAAAGGAAAAATCTTTCTTTTACCGCGTTTAATTATTTTCCTTCACTGGGGAATAATAAATTTGATTTATTTATTTATTTTATTTTAATTTATTTTATTTTTTCAAAATCATCAGAGAAAGGAAAATTCAGATTTCTAGGGGTACTGAAAGAAAAATTCTCGGTTCTCCTTTCTTTCAGTGATTACTTTAGGTTACTCGGAAATAATAATAAATTTTATTTATTTATTCAAAATCTTCAGAGAAAAAGAAAATTCAGTCTTCTAGAGATGCCGAAAGAAAAATTCTTGGTTGCCCTTTCATTCAGTAATTGATTATATTAGACTACTCAGGAATAATAAATATTATTTATTTATTTTTTAAATCATCAGAGAAAAAGAAAATTCATGTTTCTAGGGGTGCTGAAAGAAAATAAATATTGGTTGTCCTTTCTTTCAGTTACTGATTATTTTAGGTTACTCAGGAATAATAAATTTTATTTATTTTTCTAAAATCATCAAAGAAAAAGAAAGTTCAGACTTTTAAAGGTGCTGAAAAAAAAAATTTTTCTTGGTTCCTTTTTTATTCCAGTTATGAGTTTTTTCTCCTTCAACCCTCCTTTTTTATTTTTGTTTATTTATTTTTCATTTTTATTTATTTTTACTTTATTTTGTAAGAGTTGGTTCTATCAAAAACTTGTCAATATAAAAGTTTTAGATAATATTAAGAAGATTTATAATAAATTTAAGAGGATTTGATATCTTGTTAATTGACGAAGTTATGGGTTTTTTCTTCTTCACCCCCCCCCCTTTTCTGTAAGAGTTAATTCTATCAAAAACTTGTCAGTATAAAAATTGTAGATAATATTAAGTCGACTTATAATAAATTTAAGGTGGATTTGCAATCTCGTGACCGACGAAGTTGTGAATTTTTGCCCCTTCAGCCCATTTTTAATTATATCAAAAATCTGTCATACATAAATTTTTTACCATTTTCCTACAAGTAATAATAACTTTAAACTTATTAGATATGTATCATAATTAAGAAGTTATGTTTCTTTTTCTGTTTTCACAAAAACCCTCCCCATTTTCACCCCCTTGGTCCGATTTTGCCCATTAACGAACTTGGGCGTGATTTTCAGCCCCTTGATTTTATATATTAGTTTGGAAGAGATTCGAGCAGGAAGTTATCGTGTCCATAAAACAGTGATATATATATAAAAATAAGAAAATAATTATAAAAAATTAAAAATTGTAAAATAATAATAAAAAATTATTATAGGACGGTTGGGTGGGTAGATGTCAGAGTACGGAGGAGGGTGGCGTTGTCTAGATAATACGCAATGGTTAACTAAAAAAAGGGGGGGGGCAATTGATTTATAACTACGTTGCTACTACACATTTTATAATGGATATTGTTCTATGCATTATATATATGATATAAAAAACTGTTGAAACCAGATTGAAAAGTAAAGCTCAATCTAAAAAAAAATCCCTGCCGGCCCGGCCTACAGGCAGAGGTAGATTTCGAAGTTAAGTATACTAATTTCACCAACAAAAACTAAGTCATTATTAGATATAAATCCACTTTAACAGCTTTATCTGTCTGCTTTTGACGAGTTTTTATTTCCTTTTTATAAAATAGCTGGTTTTATCAGAATCATGTTAAGGCGATATTTAAAAAAATATTTTTCCATGCTCAACAACTCGAAATTTTCTGGCACATTTTCAGATTCATTTTTAATTAAAAAAAAATATGAAACGTGCTGACGTGATTTTTGAAAAAAATTATAAGCGACCTGTGTTTTTATTTTTCTTTCAATTATTTAAAACTTGATTAGTAAACAATTATTTTCTCAGTAGGGCAATACTTTTCGTTTCTAACGCAATCGCTTCGGAAATTCTGTTCAAAATGCCCAATTTGACATCATTTTTTGAAATATATTCTGCCTCTATCAAAAAATCGATCATTACTGTACATTATATAGTTTCTGAATAAGACAATCTAGCAATTGGATGCGTTTGAGAGCAAAAATGAATTTAAAAAGGAGTAAGAAAATAGACAGTTTGGATTTGAATGCACCCTTAATAAGATGATTTTTTTCTTCAACCGCTATGTATTTTTAATTTGTTTTTGCTGTAAAAATTTTCCCTATCAAAAACTTGTCTATATAAATGTTGAAGACAATATTAAGAAGATATATGATAAATTCATGGAGATTTTATATCTTGTGAATTGACGGAGTTATGAAAATTTTTCTTCTTCAATTTTTCTTCTTTCGTTTTTTTTTTTTTTTTTTTTTTTTTGGTACGTATTGGCCCTATCAAAAACTTATTAATTGGATTTGATATCTTGAGAATTGACGAAGTAAGGAATTTTTTTCTCCCAAAAACCCTATTTTTTGCGCCCCTTGAGCCTATTTTAAATTTTATCAAAAATCTGTGATGCATGAAATTTTGGCGCTATTTTTAGAAGTAATAAAAACTTTAAACTGATTTGATATGTACAAAAATTAAGAAGTTATGAGGTTTTTTCGGTTTTCACAAAACTCCTCCCTATTTCCATCCCCTTTGTCCGCTTTTGCCCATTAACGAACTTAACCGAGATTTTATGTATCAGTTTGGAAGAGATTTGTGCAGAATTGCGGAAGTTAGCGTGTCCAGAAGAAAGTGATAACACAATTGCTTCGGGAAATTCCGTTCAAAATGCCCACTTTGACAACATTTTTTGAAATATATTCTGCCTCTATCAAAAAATCGATCATTGCGGTACATTATATAGTTTCTGAATAAGCGAATCTACCAATTAAATGCGTTTGAGAGCAAAAATGAATTTAAAAATGAGTCAGAAAATAAGCAGTTTGGATTTGAGTGCATCCTTAATTCAATGATTTTTCCAACACAATCCGCATCGGGAAATTCGGTTCAAAATGACCACTTTAACAGCATTTTTTAAAATGTATTCTGTCTCTATCAAGAAATTGACCATTACGATACATTATATAGTTTCTGAGTAAGTAAACGTACCAATTGGAAGCCTTTGAGAGTAAAAATGAATTGTAAAATGAGTCAGAAAATAAGCAGTTTGGATTTGAATACACCTTTACTTAGATGATTTTTTTCTTCAACCGCTATGTATTTTTAATTTGTTTTTGCTGTAAGAATTGGTCCTATCCAAAATTTGTCTATATAGATGTTGTAGACAATATTAAGAAGATATATGATAAATTCATGGGGATTTTATATCTTGTGAATTGACGGAGTTAAGGATTTTTTACTTCTTCAAACCCCCTTTTTGTTTTCGTTTTTAATTTTTTTGCGGTACGAATTGGTCCTATCAAAAACTTGTGAATATAAAAGTTGTAGATAATATTAAGGAGATTTATAATAAAATTAATTGGAATTGATATCATGAGAATTGACGAAATTATGAATTTTTTTCTCCCAAAAACCCTATTTTTTGCGCCCCTTGAGCCCATTTTTAACTTTATCAAAAATCTGTCATACATAAAATTTTAGCCCTATTTTTAGAAGTAATAAAAACTTTAAACTGATTTGATATGTACAAAAATTAAGAAGTTATGGTGTGTGTGTGTGTGTGTGTGGGGGGGGGGGTTCCGGTTTTCACAAAACCCCTCCCTATTTCCATCCCCTTGGTCCGATTTTGCCCATTAACGAACTTGACCGAGATTTTATGCCCCTTGATTTTATGTATCAGTTTGGAAGAGATTGGTGCAGAATTACGAAAGTTATCGTGTCCAGAAGAAAGTGATATATATAGATAGACAGATAGATAGATAGATAAATAGATAGATAGATATATAAAGTTTTTTACTGAGGGTGGTTTTGGGTTCTAGGGGTCATGATCGATGTAGATCTGCAAAAATTTTTCAGAAATTCCAACATAGGAACGATCCCAATAGGTAGTATTTCATACGAAATCTACCTAAAAAATTACAGTAAAAAATTGGCAAATAGTTTCAGTCTAAAAAAGTAAGTAGTGCGTAGAAAAGTAATGGAACGAGATTATCTGTAAAGCTCATGAAATTACCCAAATTTTTGTTGATAGCTGAAAATGTGGACTGAGCTTTACTGGTGCCTTAAAATAAATCAGGGTAATAAAGGCATTTTTAACACATTCTGAATTCCAATCATTCATAACCAGTTTAAAAATGTGGGTTCATAAGAATAGGTTAGAGTCTGATTTGGTAATGAGTGACAAACTGAGAGATCCGTTCGGTACGAAGTATGGACCAAATTCTATTCCAGGAGCACTGATAAGCCTGGAAGATCAAAGCCCAAGTAAACCCAAAACCCTAAACATGTACGATTCAACCATACGCTAACTGTTTGTCTGGCGTAAGTCCATTGGCATAAGGTTCCCTTTTCACAGTAATTACATGAAAGTAAAATTATTATGTTAGTGTGTTATGTCAGAAATGTTAATAACAACAATTCCTCGACAACCTGACTATATTAATGTTACACTTAAAATATTGCTTCATGGTTTACATTATTTTAGCTTTATGGAGTTTAGCTTGACATGATTTTTTTATATTGAGCTTTACTTTTCAATCTGGTTCCAACAGTTTTTTATATCATTTCATACCTTTTTCAGATCCTTTCAGGAACTTAATCAATCAACTGCCACTAACCAAAAAACCGCCCCAACTAACCAACCAATGACCTCAATCAACCGGCCTAGCCAATTTCCCTAATAAAAAAATAACAGAAACTTTGGTTTAATAGTGTATTTCAAGAGCTCTGATGACCCGATACATACTGCTAACATCAATATTGGGATATTGACCTATTCTTTACTCAGGACTAGCCGCCAGACTAGTTTTATACATAGTGTGATTTCTTAAATTTTTCTGCTACGTACCCACGCTCCTCTGTATTAAGAGACTTTGCAGTATCCTATGTCAACCCCTAAAACACACAAAAAGCTAGGGTAAGAAACAGTCATAATAGTCCAGGCAGTAGGGAATTTTACCTAGCAAAATTAATGGTAGTTCTGGAAATCGGCTAACTTTATGTTTTTGGGGTCGCTGAACCCGAATTTGTAACTTCCCACCAAAATTTCCCCCGGCACCCCACCCCCACCCCCAAACTTTGGTAAAAAGCCCCACAAAAAGGTTTTTGTTAAAAGAATCAATTTTTTTGTTGTTGTTTTAGGGGAAAAGTATCTAGAAATTCAGAAAGTAGACAAAATTTGCAACAAATTGGATATATGACACTATGATTTAGGATGAAGGGGAAGGGGGGTTCTGCCTCGGAACATGCGCGCGGTGCTGCGTGGACTAAGTTACGCAATTCCACTTAACCACTCACACGTTTACATTCGCCCTCCCATCTCCCCTCCGAACTTTTCTTATAAGGTTTACTTTAAGTTTTTTGGGTCGCTGACAGGCGTTCTTATTAATAAACGATGTAATCGAATGCTGTTTTCAATTTTTTAGTAAAAGCAAAATATCTTTTTAAAATACTGTCAAAGTTGGCTTTTCGAACTGAATTTTTGGATGCGACAGCGCGGGAAAGGAGAAAAACCTGTCGTCCCGTGACAACAATCGCTTAGAACTCCCCATTTACTTATGAGAAAAAGATGGAAAACACTGTTCGATTCTTAAATATGTGACAGACAAATTCACGGCTGTTCTCAAATACCTTCCTAAATTCATTTTTGTTCGGATACACATAAAATTGGACAGGTGTTCTTATTAATAAACTATGTAATAGAATGGTATTTTCAATTTTTTGGTAAAAGCAGAATATCTTTTTAAAAATACTGTCAAAGTTGGCTTTTTGAACTGAATTTTTGGATGCGACAGCGTGGGAAAGGAGAAAAACCTGTCGTCCCGTGACAACAATCGCTTACAACTCTCCATTTATTTATGAAAAAAAATTAAAAACACTGTTCGATTCTTAAATATGTGATCAAAATATATTCTCAAATATCTTTCTGAATTCATTTTTGTTCGGAAAAACAGGCACTAAACTAAGGAATAAAATCCCACCATCATTAATTTAATTTAAGTATCCAACAAATATAACAGCTTTAGGCAATAATATAACAGGATCTTCAACTTTTTCAGTAAAAAAAAGGGTAGAGGTTTTTACATGCCCATTTTTAAATGCTTAAATACTGTGTTATATTTGAACAACATATTCGAATTTTGTAAGCATTAGGTTATTTTTCTTTAAATAACATCATACAGGCAAAATAAAAAACGCAAATAATTTATTTTTTCTTCTTCTTCAAAAGAAAATAAACTAGCGATTTGAGGATCATTTTCAAAAAGGAACATATTAATTTCCATAACATATTCAGAATAGCCATTCAGATGTTGTGTATAAAGATATGTGCATACAAAAAAGAAAAAAAAAAACTGTAAGAAAACTGAACTTTGTTGTGTGTAAAAAAGGGGGGGGGGGGGGTAAAAATATTTTGGCAGAAATTTCAAGGGGGATTTTAGATGACTGATTATTTTTTCAACAAATATTGAATTTTTTTTTTAAATATAAATATTTCAGGATGATATATGCTGAGAAATGGACAGGAGAAATTGAAATTTAAAATGAAATTCAGACGACGTATTATTTATTTGTTATTTCAGCAAAATAACAAACAGAGCAGGGTTTTTTTTTTAAGTTTTAAAATTTTTGCATATCGCAACTTTTCACTTTTTCTAAAGATTTCATTTAAATTTACCGCCATCTGAAATTTCTACTTCCACAAAATCACGCAAAGTTTAATATCTATATGTACTTCTTTTTTAAATCATCTCTCCTATTTGTTATTTTATAGTATTTTATTACATCTGCTACGATTCCCCGACTCCTGACAATTTTATTTTCATTAAAGCTTACAGAGTTTCGTAATTATAAGGATTATTAAATTTAAAATCATTAAAAAAGGGTAACATTTATAATTTATTTGAATAATTACGAATTCAATTAAATAAATTTATAATTAAGTAAAATTACAAATTAATAGAAAATTTAAAATAAAAAAATTAATGTAAAATAGATTAAAAAATATCTTAAATTTAAAAAGTAACAAATTTATTAATGTTACTTGGAATCTTTTCACTTCTCAGATGACACCCCGCCCTCTTTGTCATTAGGTAATGGAAATTATCTTATTTCTCTAGAAATCATTTTTGCCATTGACCTGTAATTTTAACAAAAACAAATAAATTAATAAATAAATCAGAAGTCTATTGAAACGCATCCCTTTCCCCGTGCCCATTCTATCAAAATTCTCTACTTTCATGTTCGAAAGCACAATTCCTTCCCGCCAAGAAAAGTCACTTTGACACAGGAAGCTCTGACCAATCAGGTTACGAGATGGCAAATCTCAATTGGAAAAAAGAAATATGCCAATAGGAGTATACGATTTCCTTGACAATACTCAGGAAAATGCAATAAATACAACCAAATGAACTAGCATTTACCGAAAATTTTTTTCGTAGGACTTAAAAATAAATCTTTCGTTTTATGGATTATAATAATAAGGATTAATTTCAGATTATCAGGAGTCTCTCTTCAGAATAAAACATCATTACAAAGTTATGTCAGTTAAACGGAAATTGACGTCATACCTAGCAAACAATTTTTTTAAAAATTATTATTATCTTTTCCTAAATTGTTTTCTTGAAATTTCAATATATTTTTTAACTTTTGAAGCATTTAAATGAACATACTACGTCATTCTAACACGTGTTTAGTTAAAGTTTTTACATATATATGGGCAAAATTTTCATTTTCTGACTAGAATGACTTCTATTACAAAAATGCAAAAATATAGCGAGAAAATCTGAATTTTTATTGGATCGTAAAAGCAAAATGCGCGTGTTATCACTTTTTTAAAATTATTGTGCCAGTTTTTAGAGAATGGCAACAGGAAAGAAACTATTTAATTAGAAAATTAAAAAGGATATATTTCTATATTGTTAAATTACGGAAAGTACAGTGCTATGTAAAGTTTAAATGGGTGCCATTCCCTTAATATTGGATATTTTTTAACGCGACCTGCGAAAGGCCCATCACTAAATTAAGAACTTTCCAACAAGCCATTATTCATCACTGAATGTTTCCTGGTTTGGATTGTAATTGAGTTGTTGTCTTTCATTATGTTTCAAAACGTAAAAGATGCGGCTGAGCTGTACTATACAGCACTATCGTGCTGTACGATAACGGTGTAGTTATATTTATATATATATATATCGATTCATATTAAATTAATTCATATTCATTAATATTTAATAAAGTTAAAGATTAACTTGTATTTAAATTTTAGTTTACTCAGAACAATATCATATTAATTTCTAATAGTATACTACCTTAAATGAGAATAAAATGCATAATGAGTATATTTGTTATACCTAATGCTATGACAGTATGGATTTGAATTTGGTAATTTTTTTTTCCTCTATCCTTTTTAATCTTGTTTTATTTTGAACTAAATTGGTGTTCAATGGTTTATTTCTCGGTTTTCTGTGTGTGGTAGTCCCCAATTCATAATCTTTAGCTAATTTATGGAGATAATATGAAGATGAAACCACACATTTTATTTGTGGAACTTAAGGCATTTGGGATCCGATGATTCTGTCTAAGTTCTACACATTTCCACAATTCCATTTATGTTATTCAATTTCTGCTATTTTTTACTATGTTTTTGGAATCTATGTTAAGTGTGTTGGGGGAACTGTATTTGTTAATGTCATTTTAATCATAATTTCACAGTTTTTGTTGGTGGTCGGCAATGTTTATTTAATGGCTATATATTATCATTCAAATTATTATGCTGCATTTGCGCATGTATTTATGAATGTATGTTATTTATAATGTTTTTATATTATGATATCTTTTCATTTTGAATGTCAACAATTCATTTTGAACTATTTCCTTATTAATAATGGTATATTATATATATATATTTAAATATATAACCATGGTAGCTAAATGTTATTAGAAATCTTTTAAATATTATACGCTTAGATCTCTGCTGCAATTGCGCATAATCTTTGTGTATTATCAATTTGATTTCTACTCTGTAGTTATCTGATACCTATTCATAGGAAATTCCATTCAATTTTGCATTGTTTATCATCGCAAAGATTCAATAAATGAATTTAACCAATCTCGTTGTGTATGTTATATGTATTTTCTTGTTGTTATTGCATGATATTGTCCTATATCTATTCAATAGTTTTAATTAACTATTCAGCAATTGTTTTCATAATTTTTTCTGTAAAGTTATTCTTTATTTATATATCGATATTGGAGAGCAAAAAATAATTTATAATAACACTTTAAATGTTTAATACTTTAGTAATATATATAATTTATATTAACATGTACTGAGAAGTCCCTTGGGATAATGTTAGGACAGTTTTTGCAAGGCTATTGTCATTCGTGGTTCTCAATTATTGACATGGTTATTTAAACTTTTTTGTACTAAAAAGCCCATTGGTTTTTTGCTATGGTAGTTTTTGCACTGAAGGTTATCATTATTATGGTTATGGATTTATTAATGGAGGTTTTTGAGCACTGCTTATCTGATTTTTATATATTGTATTTTATACATTTATATTTCATATTTTTTTTCGTATTATATTTCATACTCAAGACATTTTTATATTATTAAATAAATTATATTGATCGAGATTACTAAATTTCTTTTATTATTGATTTTTATTTTATTTTACTTATATAATTTTTGCAATTATTGCATTTTCTATGTATCAAATATTTATAAAAAAAGGAAGTTCTTAGTAAAAATCTCGATCCTGACAAGATACACTCTGTATCCATGCAGTGTAGTGCCCGGTCACGACCTTCGACAATACCGGCTTAAACACTGGTTTGTGACAAAAATAATGATAAGTACAGAAACAAATTATTTTAAAGTACGATACAGTTTATTATTTTTGAATTCAAAGGAAAAGTTGATAATTTAATTCTTAACACGTTCACGACGGCGCGGTGGGTCACACTCGACTGTCTCAGAGCAGGAAAGTCTCCGGCTTTTTGGATAAAAGTATTTTAATACAGAAAATGTTGTTTTATTTAGTTAGAACAATTGGGCGATTTAAAGTAACAACATTTTCTCAAAAATAACAGTGGTGTGCAAAAAGCCGGAGACTTGACAATTCTGAGACAGTTGAGTGTGACCCATCGCGCCGGTGTGAACGTGTTAATTGCGACACGACTGTTAGCCGGTTTCTATATTTATCATTTAGTGCCTCCAAAACAAAGAATAACTTTTTCCAGAATTTTTTTTTTTTTTTTCTTGTCTGGGGCTTGGAATTCTGCTTTAGAGACACGGTACCGAGTGTCGACCCAGTATGTGCGAAACACTGCTCTAGAAAATTATATTCTAGATACCGGGTGTGTTTTCCATATGTAATAAATAATTACAGTAGAGTCCCGATTATCCGAGTTAATATGGACCAAGCTCACCTCGGATAAGCAAAATACTCGGATAAATCGGATTTACACAAATCGTCACCAACTAAGGACATGAAATATAAATTTTCACTTAATTCTTTAATTTTTATGATACTAGCAACATTTCTTTGCTGTACATTTCCGTTATTTTAAAGAAAAACGGGGAATGAAATTGTGTATTTGAAAAAGCCTTTGATAGTTTTTGTTTGTTAAATGTCAATTTTGCTACAGTTTTTAACTTTTTTTTTGCTGTAGTATTACGCTACTGCATGGCTACCAATTTCTAAGATTTTTTCTTACCACTAAGACTTACTAGTAGGTTTTGCCTAATTCAATCGCCGAAATCTAACAATTGTCAACGATTAAATATGGCAAAAATTTGCATTAAATTTTAGAGGTGACAAAACCGTAAAAATTGGCAGTTATGTGATTCATTAGTGCCATGAAAATTGCAGGTGTAGCCTCTTCTGTCTGCTCAAAGTGCTAAATAGTTTTTTTCAATTGAACTTGTACCTTTGGAATGGATCATTTTCTTCTGATAGACTGATGGTTTCTATTATTATGAAACAGCCATTATAAATGAAGTGTTAGGAGAAGGTGAAAGAGTAAAAAATCAGAGTTCTAACATTTTACGGCTGCTCTTTCATCTTCTCCTAACACTTCATTGATAATGGCTGTTTCATAATAATAGAAGCCCTCAGTCCATCAGAAAAAAATAACTCGGTTAAAGCGGAAACTCGGTTAAGCGGGACTCGAATAATAGGGACTCTATTTCCATTCTCGATTATTCCGACGAGAAACATTGTATACCGTACGCTGAATTTTTCGGAAATTTATATTTTTTTGTTATTTAAACAAACACGACAAGAGTTACATTCTTAGATTTTTCAGTTTTTGTACTACATTTTTACTTTTTTTTCTAAATCAAAAATTTTAATTCTTATTTGATTATTATAGTTGTTTTCAAATGTAAAAAACTAAACTGCGTTCTGTCACATTGATAAATCTTTTTTTCTCCTTCTTCTTCTTTGGCAATGACATAAGAATTGCCCATATTGTTATGTACTCAATTCCAGTATCTATGGAATCGAGTGTTTCCTGTTTTTCAATAAGGAGTCTTTTAGAAAATGCCGTCAAAAATGCCAACACACTCAGAATATTGTTCCAAAAAAATTTATTTATTTATTTATTTTACTAAAATTAAATGAGATATTTAAGAATGATCCATTTTCAAAAACTATTAGCATAGACAGCATTACTTGCAAATTCTTTATCGCAGTTTCTATACACTCTACAGACTTTTATATTTACATCATACTAAGTAGAATTAAATATAATTCACACAGAAAAAGATTATCTTTTAGTTATCCTTTCTATTATTATTTGGGCCTTTTAAAAATCTAACAACAGAATGTAAAATACAGCTTTTTCAAAATATGAAATATATCCATCTCCATTCAGATAACGAAATTCTGAATAAAAAAATTGAAAAAAAAAAAAAGGAATAAAATTCGACCAATTTGAATAATCGTTGGACGCTGCACGCCCCAACTTAGTCACGTATATTCGTGAAAATATGGTAAAATTTTTATGTATATTTTTTACCCGACTTCCAAGAAGGGTTATGTGTTTGACGCATATCTGGGTATATGGATTTCTTTATACCCTCGAAACATCCCAACAAACGGATGGATTTTAATGAATGAGGTCTCTATCGATTCGTCTTAAGGGATTTCTTCACGCACTTGAAAACACACGCTCCGTAATGTTAATCCTATGGACAGGTTATTTTCGAATCTCTCGTTTCAATTTGAATATTTTTAAATGATTTTTTTTTTTTTTTTTCATAGGACAGCTGAACTCAATATTTAATCTGAGCTTAATCTCTTTTATACTTTTTTGATTTTGGTTGCAAATTTTTCTTAAAAAAGGTACTTCTAGTTTCCAAACCGGTTTCGTAACTGAAAGTACCTTTTAAAAAAAAAATCTGCAGCCAAAATCGAAAAAGTAAAAAAGAGTCATATTAAAGATTGAGCTCAACTATCCTGTGCAAAAAAAAAAAAAAAAAAAAAAAAAAAAAAAAATCGTTTAAAAATATTCAAATTGAAACGAGAAATTCGAAAATAACCTGCCCATAGGATTAACATTGCGGAGCGTATGTTTTCAAGTGCTTGAAGAATACCTTTTACCGTACGATGGTTATAGGCTATATGTTTTGTTTTTATGAATTCAAAATGGCGGTAGAGACGAAGAAAAAATTGTACGTACCCTATTGAGTGGCATATCACTGGATAGGTCTTTCAAAATGAAGATGATGTTTTCTTAGCTATTTTGCAGTCAAAAGCTCCGTTTAAATATTACACAGCCTGGAAGTTGTGTACGTAGGATCCCTAGCTTTACTGCAACTCTAAACTTCATAGGCATCTATAGGTCTCCTCAAAACAGTATTTATAGATAGGAACTAACAATTAAACACACCTTTAAAATCATCAATACAAGTAAATAAAAAAATAGGTAAGTAATATAAAAAAATAGTTTCACATTGATGAGAAATAATTAATTAGTTCGCGTTTTGCGAAGTCTGGTTTCTTGATTTTTTAAATTTACTTTTTACTTGTTGATCTCATAAAACTTATTGAACTGAAAAATCTTGACCAATTTCAACATTAAAATAGCACTTAAAATAATTCTTTGATCCCCCGCCCCCCCTGCTTCAACGTATTCGTCACACCTTTCTCTATAATACTGCCATTTTTCATGATTTTGAATGCATTAGTTTTTGCTGGATAAACCGATAAAGTGAAAAGGTCACAATAAATTTAATTGCGATAGCAGCATCACCAACAGCATTATTTTTAACACTTTCCAACAAAGTTGAAAAGAGTTTATGCACTCGGTTTGTCTGTCCGTCTGTCTACGCTCCAACTCCCGCAAATATACACGGATTCTCATGCAATTGATAAAGACTATTAAGTGTCACCAAAGCATGTTTGACATTGTATATGAAGTATCTGGGATTAATAGTTCATTTACAGGGCCATCAAAAGAATTCCATTACATTATGGTATATGGGGAAAAATCGTTTACAGAATATTTTAATGACATTACGCTATTTCAAATGTATTGAAACTGATATAAATGATAAATCACTGAATTTCACTACAAGATGATTACTATAGAATAGCACATTTATCGTTCATTTACAGGGACACACAAAAGAAGTGAATTACAGTACTGTCTTTGAGTAATAATGACTGGAAGTGCATTTTAAAATTTGGTGTGCTCTTTAAAATTTAAATAATTTTTTGCATGTTGCTCGTTTTACATAAATTCTATACTTGTTATACAGGGCTGCACAAAAGAATTCACGTACCTTATTAGCGGAAATTGCTGAAGGGAAATTTCCAACTGAGGAATATGTATTTCTTAAGGCAAGTGCGCTCAACTTCTCAAATGCTCCGGAAGTTCTCATCTGCTCCTGCTCAACAAGCGCAAAATGTTTTGACATATTTACAAATTCATTTTTTAACGGAAAGATGTAAAATTGGAAAACCTGATCCTGGAATCGACTTGGAATTAAACTGTGTTTTCCATTTTTGGATCAGTCAATTACCTATTGAGTTATAAGCGATTTTGATCACGTGACAAACACGTTTTCCCCCATTCTTGAGAGATTTTTCTCCTTTCGCGCGGAAATTCGGTTCAAAACTTCCCCTTTGACACTATTTTCTGAACGATCTATTGCGTTTGCAAAAAAACGGAAAAACAGCTGACCTAGTTTCTGAATAACAACACCTGCCAGTTTCATGCATTTCCGAACAAAAATAAATTAAAACTTATGTCATAAAGTTGCCCTTTTGCATTTGAGAACAGCCTTAACTGAAGCAAATTTTGTCATGCATGCTGTTAATAGATACAAATCTATATATCATATACATTATTGCTCAAAGAAATCGGATAATGTTTCGATTGTAGATGGAGACAGCCGAAATTGGGTCTTCAAACTGTTATGCGTTTCCATATGGTTGAATTAAACATAATATTTTAATTTATTAAACGGTGCAGTTTGTTACATTATTCTGAATGTGTTGGAAAGTGTTTTATAATCTGCGCTTGACCCATGATTTTTTTCTTTCTTGTTTTAAATTAAAATGATGCTAAATATATTATTCAGCTAGAAAATACACAAATCAAATAAGAATCAGCTTTAAGCAATTTTTTCACATACATACAATAATGCTTACCCATTCTTAAATTAATTTTAATTAGTAAAAAAATTGGCTTGCTGTTCTTATTCACAAACTGTGAAATCGGATAACGTTTTCCGTTTTTCAATAAAGAAAAAAGTTCTTTTAGAGAATTCTGTCTAGGTTAGCATTTTCAACCAAACTACCGTATGCAATAGCCTGATAAAGTTCTTCCTTAGACAGCGATCGCTGATAACTCGACATGTAACACATTATCGAAAGATAAACAAGAAAGAAAAAAATCATGCGTCAAGCATAGATAATGAGACACGTTCCAACACATTCAGAATAACGTAATAAAACTACACCGTTTAAAAAAATAAAATAATATGTCTAATTCAACCATTTGGAAACGCATAACACATTTCAAAACCCAATATCAGCTGTTCCCATCTACAATCGGAAATGATCCGAATGTTTTCAGCAGCCCTGTATATGATATATAGATTTGTATCTATTAACTACATGCATGCCAAAATTTAGTTCACTGAAGAGATATATATACTTCAGTTGAAAATTTCCCTTCAGCCATTTCCTCTGATAAGGAGCATGGTACGTGAATACTTTTGTGCAGCCCTGTAGTATATGAAGTATGTAATTTATATATGACGAGTAACATACAAAAAAATAATTAAATTTAATACCGAATTTTAAACCGTACACTCCAGTAATTATTATTCAAAGACAGTACTGTAATCGATTTCTTTTGTGTGTCCTATAAATGAATAAAAAATGCCATGAATGCCCCGTTCTAACGGGATCGTAGTGAAATCAGTGACTTATATCAGTTTCAATGCATTTGAAATAGCGTAATGTCATTAAAATACTCTGCAAACGATTTTTCCCCATATACCATAATGTAATGGAATACTTTTGAGTGCCCTGTAAATGAATTATTAATCCTACATACTTCGTATACAATACCAAACATGCTTTGGTGACCGTAAATAACCTTTATCAATTGCATGCAAATCCGAGTATATTTACCGGAGTTAGAGCGGGGAAAGACGGCCAGAGAAACCGAATGCATAAACACTTTTCAACTTTGTTGGAAAGTGTTAAAAACTCTGTTCGATTTGAAAAAACTTCAACAGTCATATCATGCCTGACATTTTCATGCTTTAACGTTTAAAAAGAGTTCGTGAACGTGTTAGTAAGTATCTCGTTGATGAATGATGAAACATATTTTTTTAGAAGCGTCTTAAATAATTGTGAACGAAAATGCGAATTTAGATATTTTTGGAATACTCTGTATTTTTGATTGAGTAAGATTACAACTCTCTTTTTCTATACAAAAATATTTATTTCGATGCGTATTATCACCTCAGAAACTACGATATATTACATAAAAGAAGGAAGTATTGTACTTTGTGCCAATATATTAAGAAAGAATGAGCAACGTTAGCTAGCACAAATTAATATATACAAAAGGTGCATACAGCTGTTTCGGGGCTCTTAAAGCTCCTTCATCAGTGCGAAATTAAAAATTAAGGGCTAAAACATAGCGAGCTAGAGAGACGCACCTCGCAGCTCTACCGTCGAATGTAAAATAGTTAAATGTGGCTGCTATTTCACCTTCGACGGACAGTTTTGTATACATTTATTTGTGCTATCTAATGTTACTCATTCTTTCTTAATATCATATATTAGTTTAGAAACATCCTGTATTAACTCACTTATTCATTTTACTAACAACATTTAGCTGTGGGACGCTATAAGTATCTTGTAGTTATAAAAGGAACTCTGTTCATGTTCATGTTCCACAGGTTTCTAAACTTTATGTCGAAAAGAATGATCATACTGTACTTGAGAAATATCTGGTTACTTTTTAATCTGCCGTAAAAATGTAACAAAAACGGTATGTTACATCTTCAAAGGAAAAATTCGCCAAATAAATATAGACAAACAACTTTGTAAAATGACGGTATTTTTAACACTTTCCAACAAAGTTGAAAAGTGTTTATAACTTCGGTTTGTCTGGCCGTCTGTCCGCGCTCTAACTCTCGTAAATATACTTGGATTGCCTGAAATTTTTGGATGTTATTGATGTTTACCATAGCACGTTACCTATTTCAAATGAAGTGTGTATAGCATTTTTAGTTCATTCACGGGGACAGTCAAAGGTATTCCGTTACATTACGGACAATGGGAAAAAATTGTTTCAAATAATTTTTAATGATGTTACACGCTTTCAAACGTAATAAAATGTATATGCATTTATGAAGTTCACTAAAATATGCATTCTATAGAATATGCATTGCAAAGAATAGTTATTATTCATTTACAGGGTCACTCAAAAGAATTCCATTACATTACGGTCTATGGGGAAAAATCGTTTGCAGTGTATTTTAATGATATTACACTATTTTGAACATACTGAAATTGATATTTATCACTGAAGTGTACTGCAAGGTTCTTATTATACAGCGTGGTGAGCATAGAATTTAGCGTTCATTTAAAGGGGCATCCAAAAGAATTTGGTTAGAGAAGAAAAAGGGTAATAATTGAACTGTTGAAGCCTACGAACAATAATTGCTGGAAGTGCGTTTTCAGTTGCGGTATGCGTTTTTAAATTTAATTATGTATTAAATATAACTTGATTTGTATCATTTCTATATCTCATGTGCAGGGCTGCACAAAAGTTTTCAACAATATCCGTTTATTGGCGGAAATTGATGAGTGGAAATTTTCAATTGTTCTATGCGTTTAACTAAACTAACTTTTAACATACATATCTGTAGATCATACACAGGGATGCACAAATAAATCGTATATTTTCCCGACTATTCGTGGTAATAGCAGTGAAGTTTTGTTATAGTATTCTGAATATGTTGGAAAGTGTTTAATAATCTAGGGTGTACGCATGATTTTTCATTCTTGTTACTATTTCATTAACTCATCTTGGATTTTTTTTATGTAAAAATGGAATTTCGCAATCGATTTTCAACCCACTGTCTGAAATGCTAGAATTATACAAATCATGTACAAAAATGTATTTCTGATGACAATAAAACATTTTAACTATTAATTAATACACTAAAGTTAACTATTAATTAATACACTAATTTTAAGGCATTTTCCCACTAACCCGCCATAAATCGCCAAATCTTCTCTATAACTTGAACAATTGTATGGGAGTTGAAAAAATAATCGCTTTAATGATGCGCCAATAAACGCTCACCAAAATGGGCCAAAGCGCTGTTAAACTGCAACAACGAAACCTTTTAAAGACTTAAAACTAGAAAATAAATTATAAATAAAAGTTACGAGTGAAACTGAAAAATAAGCTTTTATCATTTGTATTTAAAAACTAATTAATTTACGTTTATGCGATGAGAAATCAATTTAAAAATCCTACAAAAGATAGCTTAAATAATGTTTCACTTTTTCTTTCCATTTCGCTTTCTTAAAAAATAAACAAAGCAAAAATTATAATTTTTTTTTATAAATTATTTTGCTTGAGCTTTCTACCAAGGCTAAAGAAAGCAGTGAATTTTTCATAATCGAGTTTGTTGCCCATGGCAAATGAATGTATTGTTACGAAATTTTTGTGAAAAAACACGAATTGGATTAAAAAAATTAGGTGGTATTTTTAAGATGATCATTTAATACTTATAAAAGAGGGTTTTTTTTCAACTTTTTTTACTTTTATTGATACTAGGGGGCTCTGCCCCCTACGAGTTATGCTCGTCAACCCCCCCGTTCAGACACCACAGACTCTAACAGCACGCTAATTTGATCGGCGCTAGAAAGATTTCGGAAGATTGAATTATAATTTGAATCTGACAATTATAATCTGACGTAATTTTCACCAAACTTTTCTTTCTCTTTCACGCAAAAATACTTTTGTTAGAAATGAAATATTATGATCATCATAAAATATCAAATAAATGTCTCGCGCAATTTTTAAATTTAAACTGTTTTGCAATATTATTTTTTGTTCATTTTACGTAATAAGTGTAATGTGGCGTAAATTCTTCTATTTAAGACTTCTAACGCATGTTAATGAATTTATCATTTTACAATGTTCTTTTTCTTTTAAAATTCACGTGTAAATATAGTTTTTATGACGTAATTTTCAATGAGTTCCTGCTTTTTATATTTTCTGTTTTTAATAGTCAAGTGTAAAATAAATTTTTAATTTGAAGCAAACATTATTGTTTGCGCTGTTTATACAGTTGACAACAGTTTAAATTAATACAATTTTCTAAAATATGTAAAAAATATTTCTCGAAATACTGAAAATTTGAATTTAAAATAGAAATAAAACCTCAAAAAATGAGTCAAATTAAAAAACTAAATGCAGTCTGCACACCGGGAAATTCTGACGCATAAAATGATCTAAAAATGATTAAATTCCTATGCACGGTTTTTGCTCCTATAAAACTTTTTTAATGGAACGATTTTGTCTAACTTTGGCATTAAATATCTCCTAAAATAATTCTTCGATTTGAAAACTGTCTGCATCAGCGTGTTTATCAAACATTTCTCTATAATATTACCGATTTTCATTTTTTTCATTTTTTTTCTTTTGTATGCAACAGTTTTTTTTTTAAATTAACGAAGAAAGGCCATGCTTAAGAATTCAAATTGGACGCTGATCTGCCGGGAATATCTGCGCAGATTTTCATTGGTCCATTTCCAAATCAAAACTTTTTTTTATACATAGAAGGATTAAACTTTATATAGAGAGAGACTTGATGCTAAAATTGACAATCTTGATATATACTGCCTCATTGTTGCAAAACAATGTCATCGCATTGACCTTTCAAACTGTATTTTTTGTTTATAACAGATTAATAAACATATTTTTCCCATGCTAAAACAAGAACAAAAAATCATGCGTACAGCATAGATTATGAAGCACTTTCCAACACATTCAGAAAACTATAACAAAATTTCGCAGTTTACTAAAGTGAAAGCTGACATCTGAATGAACAATTTGGAAAACGCATAATGCATTTGAAAACCTGATTTCTGCTATTACCATGAATAGTTGTTAAAGTATACGATTTTTTCTTTTAACAGCCCCGTGTATGATGTACAAATATGTATACATACTACATTGTGTGCTAAAAGTTAGTTCATTTAAACGCATACCGCAGTTGAAACCGCACTTCCAGCAATTATTGAGCATAGATTCAATAAATGGAATTATTGCTAATTGTTTTCTATTGTCAAATTCTTTTGTGTGTCCCTGTAAATAAACGACAAGTTTTATGTACACCATATTTATTAGTAAGAACCTTCTAGCACTCCTCAGTAATGTATATCAATTTCAATATGTTTAGAATTTTGTAATATCATTAAAATACACGGCAAACGATTTTTCCCATAGACCGTAATGTAACGGAATTCTTTTGAGTGGCCCTGTAAAGGAACCGAAAATGCTATACACATTACTCTCAATACCGAACGGGCCATAGTAAACCCCAATAACATATATCCATTTCATAGCAATCGGACTTGTACGCGCATTAGAGCACAGACAGACAAACCGAATTCATAAACACTTTTCAACTATGTTGGAAAGTGTTTAAAATGTTTTAAAACGATATAAAAAAGTTTTATGATTATACTGCATTATTTTTACAGTTAAGACAGTCGAAATAATAGAGCTGCAATACGAAGGCATTCTATCTTAAGGATATTCAAAACCCAAAGAAGCAACTTTCTGCTGCATATCTTATTTTATTTTAGTTCGGAAACGCATGAAATCGGCAGGAGATTTTATTCAGAAACTATGCAATTCAATGCTGTATTGTTTTTTAATAATGTCAGATGATCTGTCTGAAAATACTGTCAGAGTCAACCGGATTTTCGGACACGACAACTCTGAAAAGAGAAAAACCTGTGATCACGTGACAAAAATCGCTTTTAATTCGATAGGTAAATTATTGATCATAATATGAAAATACTATTCTATTCCAAATCGTTTCAATAGACAGTCCAGTCAATTTTGTGCGTTTAAAAATGTGTTAGAAAGTTTTGCTTTGTTGAACAGGGTATCTGAAAACCGCCTTAGGAGGCTTACGTCACTCACGCGAAAACACCCGCTTGCTAATGTTAATCCTATGGGAAAATTATTTTAAATATCTCAGTTGCATTTCAATATTTTTAAATGATTGTTTTAGTTTGGATAGATGAAGTCGATCTCTACAAAGTGAGGTTTAATGAGGTTAATTAATGAGTTTTTTTAATGAGGATACTTCCACTTTCGGAACCGAGATATTTAAAAAAAAATCTCCCTTAGGATTAACATTAGTGAGCGGCTGTTTGCGCATCAGTGAAGTAACATTTTGAATGGAAGCATTTCGTTGTATTAGCAAAAAAATATACAAAAGAAAATGCAATAAAATTCCAGTAGTCGGTGTAACTGCTAAGATGATAACCTCTCTAAAATAAAAATTTTCTTCAATCTTTTGCGATTCCTGTTTAGCAGATTTTATTATTTTATGACTATTAACATTAGGAATATCTATTATTGTTTTCGTGTATATGCTTTGTACGAAATTTCTCTTTTTTCGTAAGGGAATCGAGATTAGACAAAACCTCTATATACCAATATATTGGTCACGAAAACTCAACTGGGGTGGCCTAATAAGAATGTTTGGAAAATGCTGTGTCATACTCTATTCTTATGCAACATTTTTTTACTCCAAAATGATAGAAGCTCAGAAGTAAATGATACAGAAATACCCGTAGCAAAAACTTTAAAAAACAAACCTAACTTTGTGTTTTGGTTGTTACCAGGTGTCCCCAGGGCTTGACTAATGCAGGGGTATGTGAGGCAGCTTCTGTGCCCCCCCCCCCCCCCCATGTGCGTAAGCAAGAATTTCGTTCAAGAAGAGCCATATGTTGAAAATTAGCCAAACGTTACCAAAACTGT
This sequence comes from Maratus speciosus, assembly GCA_963932465.1. NCBI lineage: Eukaryota > Metazoa > Arthropoda > Arachnida > Araneae > Salticidae > Maratus > Maratus speciosus. The sequence continues at coordinate 97,334,992 of OZ010799.1, forward strand.
AACTTTTTCAAGGGTGGACCGCTTCCCATGCTTCCATATCTCCACCTCACCCTTCAAACAAAAGAAGAACTAACTACAACATCAAAAATATACCGGGAGCCGGCAGCACAGGCAATCACCTCATCGAGTTCACGGCTGAAATGCCAGAATTCGTTAATTACGCATATTAAAACGCAATTCGTCTGCCAAGTCCTATCTTGGTGGAAAAACCTGAAAACCCGATTTTAGCGGTTGACTCGTACGTTTACTATTGCGTTTTCCTGCTACCAGTCCTCCATGTTTTCATACTTTTGGGTGCAGGAAAACACAATGGTAAACCTTCGAGTCGACCACTAAAATCAGGTTTTCAGGTGTTTTCCACCAAGATAGGACTTGGCAGACCGATTGCGTTTCAATATGCGTCTCGATTTTAACTAATTCTGGAATTTCAGCCGTGAACTCGATGAGATGATTGTCTGTGCTGTCGGCTCCCGGTCTAAAAGACGATGCCGGCAACAATTAATATTTTATTGTAACAATGTAGTAGTCCATTGTTGTCAAAAGAAATTCATTACTGACATTTTTCTTGTAACAAGGCAAGTTGAAACTATTACTGATGACGAATTGGGAGGCATTTTTAAGTGCGTTCGTAATTATATAAATACGAAGCATCTATAATCGTCGTTCAGTCCGTCTGTCTGTCCGTCTGTATATAACAGAGCAAAAACTACTCAACCGAATGATCTGAAATTTTAAATATATAATTGTTGTAAAATTTTGTCGAGCCATTTCAAATTTTATGAAAATCGGATGTTTAGTTTAATTACAGGGACAGTCAAAAGTTTTCCGTTACATGACGGCCAATGGGAAAAAAATATTGCAAGTGCATTTTAATGATGTTACGGCCTTCCGAATGGTCTGAAATTTTAAATATATCATTGTTTCGAAATTTCGTCGAGTCACTTCAAATTTTATGAAAATTGGATGTATAGTTTAATTACAAGGACAGTCAAAAGTTTTCTGTTACATGACGGCTAATAGGAAAAAATTATTGCAAGTGCATTTTAATGATGTTACAGACTATGCACTTATGAAGTGAAAAAAAATGTACATTCAGTACAATATGGGGTGCAAAAAATATTTATAAAACTAGTTATAGTACGAACGCACCTTATTTGCCACGTTTGACGAGCAATTTCCAACTTGTTCTTTTTGATATCTTATGACATACGTATGATATTATGACAAATATTCAAGAATGGCTCAAAGACTTGTATTTACATTTCGACAGCTCACATGAACCCTTATATTCCTATACAAAAAGAAAAAATGTAGCCTATCATCTCTTAAAATTGTGATCACCCTTCTTATGATACCCTGTATACAGATGAGAATGGACCATATTGTCTCCTTGGGTTCGAGGCTACAAAAAATCGTCTGCTTGGGAATAACATTCACAACCGCGCTATTGAAAAGCATTGTGTTTAGAAAATGTATGCTTTTATTTTATTTCTTACGGAATTTTAGACCTTTTCAGGGGCAGGTATGGCTTATACATGAATTCTTTTCTCTATTTTAAAGTAATTGTATGCATATTTTTCATTTTATTTATAAAATAAAAAAAATTAATTTTAGTTAATACGTATAGGATTTTAATTAATATGTATATAAGTATTGACTCAAAATAATTCGTACAAAATAAATCTACAGTATTTTATGCATTCATTTATCTGCATTTCTGCTGAATTAAAAGACAGAATAAGGTAAACAAATGCGCTAGCTGATATTTTTACACTACGTGATTCCCACCGTGACATCACGAGATACTGTCCATAGTAACTAGTACGAAATTTCAGCTTGAAATTTAGTCACTTCAGCTTAATTCAAGAAAATTTTCTATGAATAGTTAGAAAGGGGCTCTTGGGAGTAATGCTCGTCCCGGGGCCCTAGATGGTCTAAGTCGGACTCTGGGTGTCCCTATTTTCAGGAGTTCTAAGTCCTGTCCCATGTAACCACTGCGTGGGACGTCAAAAGTCCCGATTTTTCATGGGACATAAATTCTTTGAAATTTCTTTTCGTAACACGCAATTCGTTAGCCTGCATCGAATGAAACTTGATACAATAAAAATTGTGAAAACAGAACCTATCTCGATGGAAGATTTTTATATTCCCTCACAGCTAATAATACCTGTTTAGACGAAAGACCGCTTTTGGGGTCGTTCAAGTACAGCAAAATCCCGTTAATCCGAACTAATTGGGACCGGTACCTGTTCGGATTACCCGAAATTCTGATAAAAATAGAAAAGAAAAAGGTGTTTTCTAAAACAAAATATAAGTTATAAGTACTCAGAAGTACAGTAAACATGTTCTAAACCGGCATCCTAAGGTTCTGATAATCCGGCACGACTTTCAGAAAAAAAAAGTATTGCTTGTTTAATCACTCGTTATGTTTATATAAATCTAATGGAACTTCAGAATAAGAAAATACGCAACAACTCATTACAAACGGTACAAAAAAAATAGCTCAGTCACTACGTCAACGACGGGGGAGGGGGGGGGGACAAAAAATCATATCTGTAGATAATTTGGGAAATCAAATTGCTGAAAAGAAAAATAATTTTTATCATCTGAATTAAGTGTTCTTTGCTTTTTTAAAAATAATTTTATAGAGACTGGCAAACAAACTGATATTCGAGATTTTTTTAAGGTGGCTTCTATGAGTATGCCTACAGTGCACGTTTTCATTTTATATTCGTGTACATATGTTGTACTTTTACATTGTTAATTTTTTTTCTATTCAAGTTTTTTTATGAATGAAAAACATGCTTTACTGCCATTTTTTGTTTAATTCTAACTTCTAAATATTTTTCCCAACATTCATCCTGTAATCGGAATATTTCATAGTAAAAAGTGTAAAAAGTAGTTTTTTGTTTTTAGTACAATAATTGAATATTTTCAGTTATTCTCTTAAGTATAATTTTCGAAAATAAAATCGGTTCGGATTAAACGGAATTTTGAATTAGCGGGGTTCTACTGTATTACGTAAGCAGTAAGGGGTCGAGGGGAGTCCAGTGTCTGCTTATTTTTGCTGACAAGGGGAAGAGGGGGATTCACTAGAATTCTTACGTAAGCATTAGACAACGAAGCAACTATAGTTTAAAAAAAAAAGCAAAAGAGCATGATTTGGATGAGCGTTCTGCGGATGTTGAACGACTTGAGGAAAAAGATATGGAGTAAACAAAGACTGAAAACGAGGAACATTCCAGCCCACCACTACATTGGAAACTTAATAATAGACGATGCAGAAATACGGATTCAAAGCTCTTGGACACCAGACTAGAAATGTGAACGCCAAACACATAATATTTCTATGATTCTTGTTACAATTTTTAGTTATGTGGCTAAATAAGTTAGAGCCTGTTGTATTTCTTAAAGTTTTTTTTTGTTTGTTTAATGCGATAAATAATAATATATTAAAAACTATTTTGTATTCTATAAATTTTTTAATGCATTAAGTAACAGTATATTAAACTGATTTTCTTTTCCTTCCATACCACTACCCTTGTATGTCTATTTATGTAAATTTGCTGGATTAGTAATGTAATTTATCGCTAACTGAATTTTTTTTATGGCAAACAGTCAGTGTTGATATTAGAATGTTATAAAATCTTGCGTAAGTAAAGCGGGTGAGGGATCTGGCATTTGTTTATTTTTCCTTAAAAAGAGGCGGGAGGGTAAAAAATGACTCAAAATGTGCTTACATAATACTTGAACGGCCCCTTTGTGGTTCGAGTGATTTTGTTTTTGCAAATTTTACTATGCTTTGTTGAATAAACCCCATGTAAACGGAATCTGTTTATTACAGCATTATGTTTTAAAAGTAAAAATTTCATTATGCTTACTACTATAGGATAGGAATGCTGTACCATTATACCTGCTAAATGGGAATTTTGTTTCAGCCCTTTGCGACACTGCTTTCACAGACTTTACAGTGTAAGATTCGTGTTTTTTTTTTTATTTTATGTGCGTTCGCAATTATATAAATACGCAGCACCTATAGTCGTCGTCTGTTTGTGAGTCTCTCCAAATATAACAGCGCAAAAAATACCCAACCGAATGGTTTGAAATTTAATATATATAATCGTTGCAGAATTGTGTCGAGTCATTTGAAATGTTATGAAAACTGAATGCAAACTTAAAAAGATATTAATAAACGTTTTCTTCATCCTTTTAAACCCTATCATTTGTAATTAATTCAATAATATCCCATAATAGGTAATGATTCTAGGTTATCATGGTGATGACATTCTATTTAAGATGGAGTCCTATTATTTCCGTATTACTAAATTCAATATATAGAATCGAAATAAGTTTTGAATTCATGCGTTTTTGCATAAGAGTGCAACAGCTATTGCACCAAGATCTGAATATTTATAAAACTAGTTATAGAACGAATGCACCTCATTTGCCATTTTTGACGTACAATTTCTGACTTGTGTAGTTTAATAAAATTTGTTAAGGCAGAATCGAAAGAGACAGATTTTTTTTTTTTTGCTTTAAATAGGCTTTTGTTTTAGCAGGTATCATTGTAAGGTTCGCACAATGAAATTTTTACGTTTAGTATAGAATTCCGCCATATACAGGTTTTGTTTTCGTAAGGTATACTATATTTTTATGCGTAGATTTAGAAGTATCTGCCCTGCCTCTTTTCTTTATTATTCTTTTTGTCTTTCTGTCCCGCTTTTTGTGATACGGGGCCTGCAAACACTAGTCATAGCCCTGTGTGCCGATGTTTGAAAATATTGCAGCATTAGAACAATAAGGACCTTAGATGTAATAACAATAATAGCTTAGCACAGGGCTTGACTAATGCAAGGGCATGTGAGGCAGCTGTCCCGGGCTCCCTCTTTTAGGGTCCCTAATGGGAGAAATCAGTATTTCCATTAAAAGGTGTCAAATGGTTAAAATTAGCCAAAAGCAAAAACTTATAGTTTCAAACATTTAGGAAGAGAGTGCGGTCCCCCTTACCCTCTCTCCTTCTCATGAAATCCTCCACCCATACAAAGAATGAACTATATCATTAGAAAACTAATGATTAAAATTTTATTATAACAACTTAGTTTTCTATTGTTTCAAAAGAAATTTTTTATTGACATTTTCTTTGTAACGTGGCAAGTTAAAACCATTTTAATTATGACCAATTTCGGGCATTTACTTCATAACGCACGTAGATAAACAAAGTAAAATTTGCAAACAAATATTCGTATTAGTCATCTATCATTTTGTCTATTATTATCCCACTAGTATTTTTTCTTTAAAAAGTTGTGACCATCTTGTTGTGATACCATGTATACAGATATGAGCAGCACATAGTACAAAATTTACGTATAGTACTAACCACTTCCGCATTTTTCGCAAACAATTTCTAATTATAGATAGTACGGGGGACCTCCAGAATGATTCCTGCCCAGGGGCCCTACATCGACTAAGTCGAGCCCTGGCTTAGTATATTTTACTGTTTAATGACTTTTAATATTGCAATTGGGCAGTACATAGTACAAAATTTACGTATAGTACTAACCACTTCCGCATTTTTCGCAAACAATTTCTAATTATAGATAGTACGGGGGACCTCCAGAATGATTCCTGCCCAGGGGCCCTACATCGACTAAGTCGAGCCCTGGCTTAGTATATTTTACTGTTTAGTGACTTTTAATATTGCAATTGCGCAGTACATAGTACAAAATTTACGTATAGTACTAACCACTTCCGCATTTTTCGCAAACAATTTCTAATTATAGATAGTACGGGGGACTTCCAGAATGATTCCTGCCCAGGGGCCTTCATCGACTAAGTCGAGCCCTGGCTTAGTATATTTTACTGTTTAATGACTTTTAATATTGCAAATTATTGTTTTCGTGTTCATGATTTGTAAGAAGTTGTACTTTCTTTTGTTGAAGATATTCTATATAAAACCTTTATATACAAACATATTCAATCTTTAATCAGGGTTACGTAATAATAAAGTTTGGAAACCGGAATGACATATTCTATTATTTTATTATTTAAAATTATTTTACACTAAAATGTTAGAAACTCAAAGATAAATTTAACAGAAATCCCTGTACGAAAAAATTTCAAAGTCACCCCTAATTTTTCATTTTGGTCATAGCCCTGGGTGCCACTCTTTGAAAAATTTTCAGCTTTAGTACGATAAACCTTGCATGCAGGCATTTGTTTAATGTGCTGTTTTTTTCTTTGTACTGTCATATAAAATTTCCCCCAATCTTATCTATTTGCCCATGGGGCTTTCATTTTTCCAAATTTTAAGGAATAAGGTACTGCAGGTGCAAACAGACCTGACAAGCCTTGAAGGGGGATTATTGCCAGCTACGCTTTGGCCGGACAATTTGGAAGAAGTGGCTAATAGGTGCCACTTTTTTATCCAAATCATCGCCATTTTGTAAAAGTGAAGGATAGTCCAATTTGTTTAGTGAGACATTGTGAACTACCGTCGGTGCTTGAAGCCATGGACCAAGATTGCCCATACATTTCTCACGAAGTAGAAATTCGTGAAACCGTAAGTTCTTGTTATTTTTATTCTAATTACTATATAAAATATATATGTTGTGCATTTTTTAAATCTCCGTCTGTTCGGTGGGTTTTTGAAATCTACGAACATGGCGTCCAATGACTAGGAAAAAATGGCTACTTTCATTCAGGGCTATCGCTAAGACTTTTTCTTCGGGAGGGGGGGAGGGACCTTAAATTGCCAAGTCAATTTTCTGTATTTGCCAACTAGTTTTATAATTTTGCCATAAAAAAAACAAAAAAAAAAACAATTTGCTCAACTATTTTCACAATTAAACACACTTTTTGCACATTTAAAAAATGTAATATAGTTATTATTTGTAAAAAGTTTAATAATATTCCCAATTAGATTTGTAATTTTTGCCAAGTCTCTAAGAAATAGAAAGTGTATTATAATGTTTAATAAAGATTTAAACAAATTTGCCAACTAGTTTCTAAATTTACCAAGCGTAATAGCATTCGCAAAAGTTTTTTTTTTTTTTTTGTGTGTGTGTGTGTGTGGGGGGGGGGGGGTTGGGAGGGCTTCCCCATCCTTACCTTAGCGAGGCCCCTGCTTTTATCATAGAAACTCGACAGAGTTTCTCGCCAAGCAAAAGAAACAACAGTGCAATGAACCGTAAATGAAAGGAATTTCCGCCAATTAATGCCAAACGATTTTGTAAAAATTTTTTAGTACTCTGTCTAGTTTATATTTTCCGGACTGACCGAAACGGGATTTTGACACATCTATAGCTCGAGAACTATTTATGATAGAAACAAAATTCTTGTTCCTATGGAATGGGGCGTGCCACGTGACTCAGAAAACGAAAGTAAAGTGGAATCCGGCGAATAGGTTTTTAGTAAATGCGATTTTAAAAGTGCTGTTTTTTGCACTTTTTAAATTCTTGTTCCGACCAAATCTGTTGACAGGGCTACAGCTATGTGTAATTATCGGATTTTTACGCGCTTTACGGCATTTGAACTGTTTTTATGAGTAGTTCAAACCTTTGAAAGTTTCATGTAAAAATATTAATTAGTTTTTGATTTATACCAGTTTAAAGTAATTTACTCCTATATTTCAGCGTGGCGTATGTAATAATATCACTACTTATATTTCCATGTGAGCTCAGCGTACGTAATATGTAAGGTCATTGTGCCTAAATGAGACGCGATTCCCCATAGTTTTGTCGCATTTAGGGTATACAGTGAAACCTCTATTAAGCGACCACCTCCCTGAACGGCCATTTTTTCATGGAACGAAATTTATTCCCATAGGGTCAATACTAATTTTACCTCCATTCAGAGACCATCCCAGTAGAACTCCCTCCATGTGCGACCCATTTCTTTGAAGAAAATAAAACAAATTCCTTTTTTTCCTGGTCGCTTGAAGAAGGTTTTATTAGAAAAATAATTCCATAGAGGGCATTATTCATCAAACTTCTAAACTAATTTTAGAATTTTTTTTTTATTACAACAACATTTAAGTGTTTAAACACCTTTGTGCCTTTTTAGGCAATGAATTTAACTCTGATGACAAATTAAGAATGACGGTCAATAAACTCCCCTGCCCTATTCTGTCAGGAAACTCTCAAAGAAATAGATAAATTAATGAAATCGTCATTATTTGTTCCCGTCCAAAGAAAGAAAAAAAAACTTTGAAAGGACTTTGTAATAAAAGTTATAAAAGATAAAACGGTAAAATCAAAGTAAATGTATTCATTTTTTAAACTCTGCAGTAGTTAATTTATCTAATTAACATTTGTTCTTATACATAAATTTGCATATTTTTCCCTAATGCAGGGCTCCCAAATGGTCCGCCAACTGAATACCAATATTTTTTTCGAAAAATTTTCTATTTAGATTTTTCTTACAAACCGCCCCGAAATCACATTTGAAAGTTAATTCTAGCTCAAACCTACCCTAAAATTTTCTGTTAAAATTTATTGGTGTTCAGTTGGCGGACCATTTGGGAGCCCTGCTACTGTGAAAAATAAATTTTAGTAACATTAGTTGTTACTTTTTTTCAACAGTTAAAATCTAGATTTAAACATGACCTCCATTAAGAGAACGTGGTCTCTTTAGGGAGTTTTTACTGTATTTGGAATTTTATTATATAAAGATACATTTTATTAAGCAGCAAATTACTGAATACTGTAGCTATAGATCAAAACTAACGTGTTTTGTATAAATTTAATAATTATCTGTAGTCACCACAATATACGATTGTCGGTCGCATTTAGGTAATTTTGTTGCATTTACGGCAGTTAAAGCCTGAATGAGATGTCCATAGTCCTAAATGTAATAATGCATTTTACACATGAGAATTCATCTGAAAAAGTTCATTTAACCCTTAACTGCTGTTGCAGAAAATTGCCACATAACAATTCAGAAAGTTTTGCGAAACCATTCGATTGAAAGATGAATAAAAGTCGCAATTAATCATAAAATACTGTTTTTGCACTAAACTGTTTGTAGAGTAATATTTCTAATAAAATCTAGCTTTTTCAAACATTTGTACTTGGACTGCAAATGAAGCAAAATTTTACTGTATTGATAGTTAAACTGGAAATTAGAAGTTAAACTGTGAAAAATAAAAAAAAAGCAGTACTAACAGCAAATGAGGGTTACTTGCATTTATTTTTTGGAATTACTTAACCATTAAGTGCTGTGACAAGAATTGTCGCATAACTACTGCGTGTGTTCTCCGAGACCGTTTAAGTAAAAGATGAATGAAAGGCTCTATTAACTCGCAAGTACTGTTTCCAGGACTATTATAATTAAACTTCAAATATTCAGAATGTCTAGCAATAGTTCTAGAGCTCAGAATGAAAGAAAATTTCACCTGTATTCATAGCTTAACTGGAAATTACAAGTTTAACTGTGAAAATTGAAAAATATAGGGGTCTGCGAGATCGCTAACAGCAGTTAAGAGTTAATAAAGAGTTGAAATACATAAAATTGAAAGATAAATAACTTATTATTGAACTACTAAATAAATTTTATTTAATACTAATTTAAATCAAAAAACATTAACTGAGATGCATAATCTTAAATAAATTATAATTAAACATAGTGCATTTCAATATTCATACTTTGCAACAGATCCATCAAGTTTGAATTGTTTATCGCGGGCGGCGCAGCACCGTTCTGTTTGCCAATTTTACACTTCTAATATGCAAAAGCTCCGTGTTGTTATTTGAATGTTGCATATAATGCTTTGTTCCTAATATAAATAATTCACATCCCTCTTTCCCACAGAGCTATGGCTATAACTACACTTAAATTAAATGATTGTCGCGAAAAACTTTCGTTTTAAAATTCGTACGTGAATATTAACCCATAATTTCTACACTAGTACAATTTGGGTTTCCGTAACTTCAACTCCGCATAATTTTGCTCACAATCGGCGGCTTTGAAGCATTTACGGTTTGTTTGCATGGTCACTTAAAAGATCTTGATTACATTACAACCGATGGATATTTACTGAGTGGCATGTATTTTAATGACTTTCTACTATCTTGATTACATTACAACGATGGATATTTACTGGTGGCGTGTATTTTAATGAATTTCTACTATCTTCATTACATTACAACCAATGGATATTTACTGAGTGGTATGTATCTTAATGAATGTGTACTATTTCAATCTCTAGAAAATTTTATCATGTTACTTGAAAGTTGAATATGAATTCAATTTGTTCATCCAAAAGCTCAACTATCCTGGTTTCTACTTTATTAAAGATGTTTCTATTATCCACTTTATTAAAGATGCTTCTAGATTTTAGCACACACCCTTTTAAAATTCCAATAATATGGGTATTTTTGCACACAAAATTTAGATAACAATTAAATGATATTTTATTTTGCACGAAATCGGAATGATTTTTGACGAAGGTACTGCGCACAATAATCACCGCGGAATGTCCTGCTGATATCTGAGGAAAAACTAGATTATAGAAACGTGCCAGTGGACCTGGATTATGGAAAGATTCTAGGTAAATAACAACTACGGAGGAACCACAGAACGTGCTCAGAAAGATAATGTAAACACTTTAGTGAATCACAGAATACTTATACTCATGAAAAGAATTCGGCAGAACTTTAGGAATACTGTCTAGTGTCTATCATATTGAAATAAGCGGGTAAATGTTCCCTTCTGTATTGCTTTTATATTAAAACGCACATATACTCAAATATTTTTTTCAACATTCCAAACTTTGCAATTTATTCAATTTAAACCATTTTACAAATGTAATAGAGTCAGTCGGGTTTTTTATTACACAATTGCTTTTCTTTTCTTTTTTTTTTAACAGTCCTTTTATATCAAATAAATTTTTGGCAGTTTTATTGAAATTTTTCGTTTTACTTTTCATTTAAAAAGATTAATAAGGGGATGTATTAAACTAATCGACTCTTATATTGGACTTGGTAATTAAAGAATGCTATCAATATGCCAATAGCTTTTGGTTAATTTTTAATCAGATTATAGAGCTACTTAAAAATTTACAAATATGACAGAAATTAGGGAAAGTCATTTCATAATGATGAAATATCGAACTCTGAACATTTATTGAAATGAATGTAATTTATCGGATGAATTATCCGAAATACATGAGAAAACACATGGAAAGCATACGACTTAGTATGTCTTGTTAGTCCCGTAAAAAACAATTAGGAATTCAGAAAGTACATACATTGAAAATTCAGAAAATCCAACATGTGTTAGAGCTTATGAAAATATTTAAAAATAAAAGCTTAATCAGATAATCTGAGTTTCTGTCGCGCTTTTCGGAAGGACGTTGGATTTCCTGAAATAAAAAAAACTAATTTTATTTAAAAATTACTTCAAGCATGCCCGGTGATAAAACAAATGATCATTATTCAATCTGTTTTTAAGTGTTTACATATTTTGTGTAAAATGATGTGAATTTTAAGAATGTAAAGGCAGTTTTTGAAAAGTTATTAGGATAAAATCCTTGCTGAGTTAATTAATGAATCACCATATAGCTTATTGAACAACAGCAAAAAATATTTCCCGATTAGTTCGACAGATTTTATCAATTCTAAAATATAAATGATTTCTTCTGAGATTTGTAAGGATCGATAAAATGGTTCTGAATTATTTTTAAAAAAGTCCAGCATTATGTCTTACTAGATATATTACACTTTTGAAAAGTTTATAGCATCACTATTAAATTATTTTTTTACTTCTATCATCTTTCGTTTATCTTTTCTTTTCTGAATTAAAATGGAATATGTATAATGCAAGAAATACCTTACAAAAAGAAGTGATATCTAATCAAAAACAACTCGTTGTAAATGATCCCTCCAAGCCACAAACTTAAAACGCCAGTCATAAAAAGAAGTGATATCACATAAAAAGAAGCGATATAGAAGTGCCTACTACGAGTGTCGTGTAAAAATCTATCACTACTCATAATGTTTCCAAAGGACTCGGAGTGAGGTACAGTATGTGAAAACTGCTTGGCGACCTGCAGGCGTATATTTAATATATGCAGTACCTACACCAATTTCGAAAAATTGTGAAAGTCGAAAAAATTAATTTTAAATTTTCATTATATAAGTCTTATAAATATTTGTAGGAGGAAGATCTGTAATAAATCAGATAAATTTGTAAGGCAAGCAGAAAATAGTATGTAATTGTGGTAATAATCGATTTTTACAATTATACTTTTCAATATTTTAAACATACTGTTTAATTACATAAATACGTTTAAAAATACTGTTTCAAAATTAAAGGGAAAACTGGTAAAATGAATCCTGTTTATGACAGAATTCTTTCTTAAACGCAAAATGTCATGTTTCCGACATAAGGAATATTATGTAGATACTATTGTAACAAAGCCTTACTAGAACAGATTTTTCCCCTGTCATGTGCAATTCCGTTAACGCAGGCTTTACTGCAATATATCTTAGTTTAGTTAACGTCTATTATTAGGTGCATTGTTAGTAATATTCATATGATCATTATTTTTTATTATTATTTCACAAACTCAAAATGTTTATTAAATTTTTACTTAGAAAATCCTCCGCGTAAAAGTGGTCTTTCTTGTTCAAATGATGGTAAATAAAATCAATAAATCGATCCTATGATGTTAAATAAGAATGGGCATGTAAACACCAAAAGCTTCAACTTTTCACAGTTTAATGGGATCAGTAATTAAAGAAGAAAATTGTTAAACAAGTAGTCATATGTAAGTGCAGGAAGAACAAACATTATAAAAGGCTGCAGGTCGCCAAGCAGTTTTCACATACTGTACCTCACTCCGAGTCCTTTGGAAACATTATGAGTAGTGATAGATTTTTACACGGCACTCGTAGTAGGCACTTCTATATCGCTTCTTTTTATGTGATATCACTTCTTTTTATGACTGGCGTTTTAGGTTTGTGGCTTGGCGGAGTTGTTTTTGATTAGATTCCTCTATTTTTAAATGCATTTAGTTGTCAATCCTTTTATTCTACTCATAAATATTATGTTTTTCATGGGAATAGGCAGACTTGTCAAGTCTATTGATTTTGGCAGGAGACTCCTAATTTTTCTTGATTTTCCATACTTCTGATTTTTGACATATTTCTCCTAATTTTCTGACGTAATTTTTCTAATTCTTATTTTATATTTAAATAATAAGCTCGAATGTTTTAAGGGTCGCAGGACTCTTCTTCAAAATTTTTGAAATTTCAATTTTTTTAGATGTTAAACATCTATTTTTTCTGAATATTTTGATATGATTGTTTTCTTGAAATTCCTATTAGAACAGAAGTTATGGCTTTTAGAATTATACCCGCTCAATAGCCGAAGCGGCGTTTCCGAAACTCTCAAGTCCTTTTTCTCCAAATGGCGTTTTTGGCATAACGCGCAGGATATCTCAGATACTTCTGAATATTTTTTCATGAAATTTTCAAAACATATATTATGTTTCATGTTAGTCTGTATAAATTAAAACTAAAATTTCATTTTTATTGTTAAAAAATATTTTTTTAGATGATTATACAGTTAAAACTTTCAAAATTTTGTATTAGCTAAATACAACTTTGTATTAGAAATATAAAAATGCTTTAAATACAAATTAATTTAGGTTCAGGATATCTTGCAATTTTTAAATGCATGAAATGAAAGAACGCACGTATCTTTTAATCCCAATAAAAATTGTGTTTTAAAATCATATACATATTAAGATATTAAATGTTGAAAATTGTCTTTTATTTTGCTTTCACTTTTTTTTTTTTAAATTTTAAGAGTCCTGAGACCCCTTTAAACGTATTTTATGTCATTTGCTTAAAAAGCATTTTGAAGCCATTAATTAAAAACATTTTAAAATTATTAAGTATATAGAGTCGTAATATTATTTAAAATGAGTTACTATTTTATGCTCACATTTATAAGCAACAAAATTTTCATTGAAAAAAGGTCTCCGGATTTATTTTTAAAATCTCCTGACTTTAGCCTTTGGAACTTGGCAACTCTGCCATGTGAAAGGGTGGGGCTCATATTTTTATGAGAACTTTTACTGAATATTGTGATTAAAATCAAAATTAAACATGCAATTTTGATCTTACCGATGATCCTAATTTCTTTTTCATGTAATTTCAGGATTTACAAATAATAATAATAATTTAAAGTATGGATATAAACATTTCCGTGCAAATATTTTGTTATTTTTATCCATTCAAATAAAGAAATTTTGTTAAGTCACGCGAGTTGTTCCTTAGATTATTATTTTTCGACAGAAATTTTTAATAATTCATCGCGGTAAAGAAACTTTACATATAAAAAAAACACTTTGATTATTTTCTATTTAACATACAAATATGCATATCAATCATCTGAATTTCGGTTCTGCAAGTTGCATTTTACTTTGAAATTTATTGAATTTTATTTAATATTTTGAATTGTCAAGCCACAGTTTAATTTCTATCATATTAGTTTTATTGCAAGTATGACTATCTTATTTTGTTGTTGTTGTTTGGTGAAATCTGCTCCTCTTATCTTCTGCTGTTTTATTTAAAACCCCTGTATACAATAGTTAAAATATTGATTTTGTAACGGCATTATAATTAGGTTGACCGATTAATTATTCTCGTAGTGCAATATATAATTATGCAATATATTTTATGAGTAGAACAAAAGACTATAACACTAAATATATTTAAAAACTTATTTTATAAGTATTAGTTGACAAAAACAAAATTGCGTTCTTAGTTTTTAGTGTGCTATGATTGACTGCTTTGAAAACTTTGCACTATTTGTTACAACATTTTTACCTGTTTTATTTATTATCGTGTCATCTTTAATTTCAAAATAAGATTTCAAAATTTGTTTCAGGGGATTTAACTTTTAAGAACTGATACGGTTGGGAAAGCGATAATATACCTTGTTATATTTAGACTGTCTTTTTTTTTTTTTTTTTTTTTTTTTTTTTTTTTTTTTTTTTTTGCTCCTGGGAAATCTGTTTTTTTTTTTAAATATTTTGCTGTTTTATTTTAAATTCGCAATATATAATAATTAAAATATTAATAATTTCATGGCCTGACCAACTTTATGTGAGACCCGGCGTTCACAGGCCATATTGGGGCCCCTTTTGCAAGAAAATTGCATTATAAACATAAAAAACAGCTCTATGTGCAGTTTAAAAATTTTAACTCTTGTACATTGCGAATTTAAAACAAAACAGCAAAAGATTTAAAAAAGGGGGGGCAGGAGGGGGAATTTAAAATGCCATTAGTAATAACTTGTTATAAAATTCATTTTCACATCGATTAGCAGCAATGCAATTTAAGATGAATTCTAAATAGTTTGTTATTATCCGTGTACGTAGGAATTTCGCTAGGATGGTGAGGGAGTTGAAAATAGACCAAATTTTGTTTAAAGTAGCATATTCTTACATTTTAAAAGACTGTATGCCAATGTTTGTCATTTTCTAAAACAATAACAATCATTATTTGTTATGCAAAGCAAAATTATTTTTAAATACATAATTTTTTAAGATAAGTTATCAATTTATTTTATACTGATTTTAATAGAGGAAAGTGAAGGGAAAAGTTTAGTTCTGTAATTTTTCTATATTTATTATTTTAATATATATAATTTGTGCATTTTTAATTCTAAAACATACTACAAACAAATTTTTTAAAAATGATTTGAGTTGTGTTGTAAATGTTCTATAAAACCTGTATAAATACCAATTTAGTTTATTATAAAAATTTAAAGTTAAATTATTATTAATTCATTATTAGTTATCAATCTAAAGTTAAGTTTTCAGTTTAGTTTATATCTATTTTAATAGAGGAAGTATTTCTACAATTTATTTAATGATTGAACAAATCTTCTAAAGTATTTTTAAAAATTCTAGAAAAATTCTTTGCAAGATGAAATTTCCAATATTTCATATTTGAGGGAGGGGGGGGGAGGGGAAAATGGTTAAAAGCGAGAACTCCAAGTACGGATATTATTATTATTATTTTAATTGCTAGTCATCTAAATACATTTTTATACGTGCTGGCAGGAAAGGGCCAAAATTGAAGCATCGATTCGGAATTTAGCAAATTAAATTTTCTTTATGAGCAAAAATTTTTAAACATTATGTTATTCCCAAGGGACATCGACAGTGTTGAATTCTGGGTTGGCCCGGTGGTGGTGGTGGTGTGTGTGTGTGTGGGGGGGGGTGAGATATTTACCCCCGGAGCATTGATATGTCTCCTCCGGGATGTATGATATTTTGTGCTTTTTAATGGACAAAGTGCAATTTCCGCAACATATCTCTAAAACATTCCCCAGCCGGAGTCGTAGAAACCTCTCCCGGAGTAAAACGTCTGAATTCAACACTGGACATAGAATAATTAAACAATGAAAAATAAAGGGAGTAACGACTTTACTGCGGGATGAATTTGGGGGCGGGGCTCTTCCCGCCTGAACCCTACATGCAGGACAATTTTTAATTCTTTCTTGATATTAAGGGGCTATTTCAGTCAAGCGAAAACACCCACTCGCTAATGCTAATCCTATGGAAGAAATTTATAACGATATCTCGTTTGCATTTCAATATTTTAAATTTTTTTTTTTTTTTTTTTTTTTTTTTTTTTTTTTTTGCATTAGATAGCTGATATTGATCTGTGCAAAGGCCGTTTTTTACTTTTTCAATTTTGTTTACAGGCATTTTAATGAGGACACTTTCATTTTCGTAACCGGTTTCGAAAGTGAAAGCATCCTTATAAATCACAGATCAATATCAACTATCCAATGCAAAAAACAACAACAACAACAACAAAAAAAAACACATATATATATATAAATATTGAAATGCAAACGAGGTATCTTTGTAAATTTCTTCCATAGGATTAGCATTAGCGAGTGGGTCTTTTCGCTTGACTGAAGTAGACTCTTAATATCAAGAAAGAATTAAAAATCGTCTTGCATGTAGGGTTCAGACGGGAAGAGCCCCACCCCCCACCCTCTGCTCCAAACTCAGCACGCAGAAAAGTCGTTACTCCCTTTATTTTTCATTGTTTAATTATTCTATGTCCAGTGTTGAATTCAGACGTTTTACTCCGAGTGGGATTTCTACGGCTTCGGCTGGGTCTTGTTTTAGAGATATGTTGGGAAAATTACACTTTGTCCATTAAAAAGCATAAAATATCATACATTTCGGAGGTTACATATCAATGTTCTGGGGGTGAATATCCCCTCCTCCTAGCCACCCCAGAATCCAATCACTTGGGAATAACCTGATTTGTTTAAAAAATTTTACACATAAAGAAAATTTAATTTGCTAAATTCCGAATCAATGCTTCAATTTTGGCTCTTTCCTGCCAGCACGCATAAAAATGTATTTAGACGACTGACAATTAAAAAAAAAATAATATCAGTACTTGGAGTTCTCGCTTTTAACGCTTTGCCCCCCCCCCCTCCCCCAAATACGATATATTGAAAATTTCATCTCGCAAAGAATTTTTAAAAATACTTTGGAAGATTTATTCAATCATTAAACAAATTTTAAAAATTCTTCCTCTATTAAAATAGATATAAACTAAATTGATAACTTAACTTTACATTGATAACTTATAACGAATTAATAATAATTTAACTTTAAATAGAGTTTTATGATAAGACGGGGTCCCATCTCCCGGTCCCAGGCCCTTGCAGGCCCATGTGTCTACGTGCGGAAAGACCCCCGTTCCAAACCCCGCGGCGCGTCCCGAAGGTCGCCGCCAGGAGTGGTCCGTTAGGGCCGATCCACACGCAAACTCCGGTCAAGCCGGTGCACTGCCCAACGCACGTCACACCGGTTATTCCCAAGAGGATGATTGGTCGCGTGCGACAGATCCTGCCACTTAGCTAGAGGAGCCAAATGGTTCCTTCTCTTGGTTCCCGACCCGGGACGCCCCGATAGCCCGCAGGAACCGAACACCTATAAAGGAGTCGGGCCCACGAACCGGTTCGAGGTTACCGAGCCGGAGTTGATGTACGGAGGGCCCTCAAGATCAAATACCATTCTACGGAGTTTTATGATAAACTAAATTTTTATTTATACAGGTTTTATAGAACATTTACAACTGAACTCAGATCATTTCTTTAAAATTTGTTTGTAGTATGTTTTAGAATTAAAAATGCACAAATATATATTGAAATAATAAATATAGGAAAATTTCAGAGCTAGAACTAATTTCCACTTACGTTTTAGCAAGATATAAAATACCTTAATTCTAAAAGCAAACCCTCCTACCAAAAGAATAGTAACCGATACTATAATTTAGCTACCATATTTTTGTTTTTAGCAAAGTGAAATCTATAAGAATCAACTATTATTTTTACAGAGAGGATTTCGATGCCGACCAGCGTTATCACAGGGGCACACAGGGCATGTGCCCCAGTCCCTCATTTTAGGAGACCCTGAAATGTATTACCTCCACTCTTTGAAGATATAAATTAATGCAAATTTCGATTTATAGTTCATAGAAAAAATTAATATTTCTCATTCGTGTAAACTAAACTATCTCAGTGTTTTTCATAACGACAATGAAATGTTAACTTTGAAATTGCGAGAAGAATGGACAATACACCAAACAAAAATATTACACCAAAGTTTTAATCTTTCTAAATAGCATATAGTGCAGAAGATCTTAAACTCCCATAATTTTTTAATGCTTACATAATACATTCTTGTTAAGTCACACGAGTTATTATTATTTTCAGTGAGAAACTTCTAATAATTCATCGCGGTAAAGAAATTTTATGCATAAAGAAATACTTTAAATATTTCATTTTTAACTTATAAATATGCATATCAAACACTTGAATTTCGGTTCTGCATGTTGAATTTTGTTTGGATCTTTATTGAATTATTATACATCATTATAACATTCGGGCTTTCCTATTCATAATAAACAGACATAAGATACAAATAAATGTAAATATATTGCTTAAAGGTGCGTCCAATTTAATAAAATCCTTTAAAAAAGTTTTTCACTGACGTCGAAGTTTTTCACTTCGTCAGTTTTTCACTGACGAAGGCCGAGTCTGTTGAAAACATTTTGTTTTTTAAAATGACTTTGGTGTGTTTTTAAAGGACAATATATTTACATTTATTTGTATCTTATGTATGTTTATTATTAATCAAGTTGAATTTTGCACTGAATTTTTAACGTTTTTATTGAATTTCCTATTCATGTTATTAATTCAAATACTTGGATAGAAGCTTACATTTGAATCTTTCATATTTATTTTCTAATTTCTGCATTGCTTTATTTTTATTACATTTTATTTTAAATTTTTGTTTGTTTGTTTGTTTAAAAAAGAGTAAAAATATTTTCTTAAAGAACACTCTTTTATAAGCATTCAACATATAATGATATATTATACATTAATACATAATTAAATCCCCTGTATACAATAGTTAAAATATGGATCTTGTAACAGCATTATAATTAGCTTGACCGATTAATTTTTCTTGTAGAATAATGTATAATTAGGCAACATACTTTATGAGCAGAACAGGAGAATGTAACACTAAATTCATTTGAAAACTTATTTTATAAGTAGTACTAGATTTAAAAAAAAAAAATATATATATATATATATATATTGTGCTGTCACTTTCCAGTGCACTATGATTGACTGCTCTGAAAACTTTGCACTATTTGTTACATATAGTACCTGTTTATTTATTATCGTGTCATCTTTAATTTCAAAGTAAGATTTCATATAGTTTCAGGGGATTTAACTTTTATGAACTGTAACGGTTGGGAAAGCGATAACATACGTTGCTACATTTAGAATGTATTTTTTTACCCTCCTGGGTAATCTACCCCACCCCCACCTTTTTTTAAATCTTTTGCTGTTTTATTTTAAATTCACAATGTACAATATTTAAAAATTTTAAACAGCATAGAGCTGTTTGTGATGATTATTATGCAAATTTCTTGCAAAAAGGGCCCCAATATGGACTGTGAGCCCCGGGTCTCAGTTCGAGTTGGTCAGGCCATGTACAAAATTAATATTTTAAATACTATGTATTTAGAATTTAAAATAAAACAGCAAAATATAAAAGAAAGCAGATTTACCAGGAGATAAAAAAAAAAAAAAAAAAAAAAAAAAGACAGTCTAAATGTAACAACGTATGTTATCGCTTTCCCAACCGTATCAGTTCATAAAAGTTGAATCCCCTGAAACTATTTGAAATCTTATTTTGAAATTAAAGATGACACGATAATAAATAAAGCAGGTAAAATAGTTGTAGCAAATAGTGCAAAGTTTTCAGAGCAGTCAATCATAGTGTTCTCAAAAATAAGAGCATAATTTTACTTTTGTCAACTAATACTTATAAAATAAGCTTAAAAATGTATTTAGTGTTATACTCTTTTGTTCTACTCGTAAAATATGTTGCATAATTATGTATTACTCTACGAGAATAATTAATCGGTCAAGCTAATTATAATGCCGTTACAAAATCAATATTTTAACTATTGTATACAGGAGATTTAAAATAAAACAGCAGAAGATAAAAGGAGCAGATTTCACCCCCCCCCCCCCAAAAAAAAAAGTAGATAGTCTTACTTGCAATAATACTAATATGATAGAAATTAAGCTGTGTCTTGACTATTCAAAATATTAAATACATTTCAATAAATTTCAAAATAAAATGCTACTTGCAGAACCGAAATTCAGATGTTTGATATGCATATTTGTATGATAAAAATGAAATAATTAAAGTATTTTTTTACATATAAAATTTCTTTACCGCGATGAATTATTAAAAATTTCTGTCGGAAAATAATAATCTAGGGAACAACTCGTGTGACTTAACAAAATTTCTTTATTTGAATGGATAAAAATAACAAAATATTTGCACGGGAATGTTTATATCTATACTTTAAATTACTATTATTACTTATAATTCCTGAAATTATATGAAAAAGGAAATAGGACCATCGGTATGATTAAAATTGTAAGTTTAATTTAATTTTATCCACTAAATTCAGTAAAAGTTCTCATAAAAATATGAGCCCCACTCTTTCGTACTTTCGTGGAAAACATAATATTTTATGAGTAGAATAGGAGAATTGAAAACTAAATGCATTTAAAAATAGAGAAATAAAAGTATCCAGAAAACGGTGTATTTATATGTTGTATTCACGTTGCATTTGCTCATTTTACTTCGCGCCATTTTCCACTGGACATTGGACGCCATGTTCCGTATGCGTCAAAAACCCACCGTTCAGACGGAATTTTAATAATTCATACCAAGTATGATAGTGTATGATATGATAACAAGAAATTTCTTCCATAGCTTTAGGGAGCGGTTCTTTCCGTTTGACCGAACTAGCCTCATAACAACATGTATAATAATCACTTATAAACAGATTAAGTTAAATAATGCTATAAAAAGTAATAAAATATCTTTATTAAGATTGACGATCGTTTCATCGCACAATCGGCGACATTTTCAAAATCATTCACGATAGAAAATATTTTCACATAATTTAAAAACAATAAACATAGTAAACAATGTCACAAGACATGATACATAATAAAAAAGCATTGCAAACATAAAATTAAATTAAAATTAAATTAGCTATTTGTAAGAGTGGATGATATTATATAATTATATTATATATATTATATGATTACATAATCCAGAGTGGATTACATTATATAATTATATTATATATATTATATGATTATATAATCCAGATTGGATTATATTATATAATTATATATATTATATGATTATATAATCCAGAGTGGATTATATTATATAATTATATTATATGATTATATAATCCACGCTTACAAATAGCTAATTTAATTTTAATTTAATTTCATGTTTGCAATGCTTTTTTTATTATGCATCATGTCTCGTGACATTGTTTACTATGTTTAATGTTTTTAAATTATGTGAAAATATTTTCTATCGTGAATGATTTTGAAAATATCGCCGATTGTGCGATGAAACGATCGTCAATCTTAATAAAGATATTTTATTACTTTTTATAGCATTATTTAACTTAATCTGAACTAACCTCTTAATGTATTTAAAAATATCTTGAATGGGGGGGGGGGGGGGGATGACCTGTAAGATTTCTTCACTGAAAAAAAAAAAAAAAAAAAAAAAAAGTCAATTTGAAAAAATGATTAGAAATTTATTTTTAGACTAGCCGCCCCTGGCGACCAGTTTGGTCTCCCTTAAACATATGCTAAGCATCGTATCACGTTACTTTTATACATAATTTAATTTACTTGCTTAATCCTTCGCCAGATCCAAAGATTCTGATACAGAAATCCTGAACTCGGCATTTTTATGTTAGCCGGGCGCAGGTGATAAAACGCCAAACATTGTTCCCGCCGTATTTTTTCGTATTTCATTTAAAATATAGTACTTTCACTCATTTTATTTAAAATGCATAACTTTAATTTAAAACTGAAATATTTAAAATTTATTACTCTCAATTATTGCTTTGAAAAATAAAGAAAAGTAATGAATAACACCATAAACCATGACATTTAATTTTAATCTCAAACCTTTGTTTTAATTTACCACGTGAAAAATTGTTTATGACGGTCGCATGAAATGTAGCCCTATAGTCGCATGAAATGGATTATTATAATACTGATGACGTGATATTTACAATATTTGGCGATTTATTACCTGCTCCCGGCTAACATTAAATTGCCAAATTGGCCGCTTGACATACAAAAAGTGAAGCGGTCAACCCGGAACTGTTGATGACAGTCACATGACTTAGGCTTTTATTATATAGATATTAAATGCTTTTTATTTCGTTCTTTATTGCGTTTATTATTTTATTTTTTGCATGTTCAGAAAATGCTAAATAGTGAAGGAGAGGTGAGTACTCTGTAAAAATAAGTAGCATTTTCGAGCTTTCTAATCATGTTATTACCCGTAAGGCATGGTGACGTCACGGCGACGTCGTTGTGAAGTCACACTGTGATTTTGTGACCGTCGATGGGACGTCACGTGACGTCGATGTGACGTCATAGTGACTAGAATGCGAGGTCGTTATGGCCATTTTAGAGGTCGTTTGTGACATCACATTGTGACCACTCTGTGAAGTCACAGTGTGACAAATTTGTGAAAAGTGTGTCATTTGGGACTATTTTGGCATTAACTTTGTGACGAACCTGTGACGAAAGTGACAATGCTTTGAAGTTACATTGTGACCAATTTGTGAAATATGTGTCATTTGTGACGTATTTGTCATAAACACTGTGATGATTTCCAATGAAAATCAAATTTCGAATTAATTGCTTAAAAGGCGCAAAGGCGAACATAGTGAAAAAGATTCCATGCTGGGACTCGAACCCGGGCCATCAGTATAGCGCACTGACATTCTACCGACTAAACCACATGGAACGATACCCGGCCTGGAAAATTTCTCACTATTACATGTTGGCAAGGCTACAAACGCAGCACAAGATGGAATATTTATCGTGAGCCACCGACATGGGGCAAACACGAAACTTAATTAAATCGAGCATCGATTGAAACTATATTAATACTTAGAAATTTTTCCAGAGGGAACCATTCGCCTTGCATACAATATTTCAAATGAAAATCAAATTTCAAATTAATTGCTTAAAAAGTAATTTTAATTTGAAATTTGATTTTCATTTGAAATATTGTATGCAAGACGAATGTTTCTCTCTGGAAAAATTTCCAAGTATTAATATTGTGATGATTCTTGTCATAAACACTATGATAATTTTAAAATAAAGTTTTGTTTGAAATATAAAGTCTTATCTTTTTACCGTACTTTTTAGCAAGATATCCCTATTTTGGAGTCCTATTCTTCTAAAATATTTTTAATTTTCCATTTAAAAAACAATCCTTATCAACTGACATCTTTTTTTATTAAGTTCTAAGCTTGATCTTGAATTCAAGCTTAATATTAAGAATGTGTAAGCTTTTTAATTTTTGTGATTTGTCATTGCTTTACTAAATACGAACATGGAGTCTAACGGACATTAATACAACTGTTATTTATAGAACGACATGATAAGCCCTATTTATTTAAATTTTTTATTCCCGTATATATTGTATTTTGTGAATATGAGCTAATTAGATTTGGTATGTTTTATAGGAAAAGACTGATCTGGGAAATAGAAACAACAAGTAAGATATATCATGCGTTAAGCCTAGATTATAAAACACTTTCCAACTCTTCCTGAATGTTTTAACAAGACATCGGGAGAAATAACGTAAACAAGATAACTAACTAAACATGAAAACGCATAAAACATTTGAACATTTTCAGCAGTTACCATCCATAGCCAAATATGTTTTCCAATTCTTTTAAACAGTCCTGTATTTGATCTGTAGATTGATATATATACTATATAATGGAAAAATTTAGTTTATCAAGGAAACGCATAACAGGTTGAAATTCTCTTTCAGCAATTTATACTAATATATGGAAACATACTTAAGTAATTTTGTACAACCCTGTAGTTTACCTAGAGCCTTTATTACACGCCACTATTTAGTTAAAATTTAATTCAAACTAAAACACTTTTAAAACTGCTGAAATCACATTTCCAGAAATTATAATTTATAGACGGCAACGTATCCAATTCTTTGCGTGACCCTGTATATCATTTTATCTATATTCTACAAACATTTCTTAGTAAATTAAATACAGTGCAGCGTAAAAATGCATAACTTATTTAAAAACCACCTTTAAGCAATACCCAGTAACCCTTATGAATACTTTTGTATAGTCCTGTATATGAATTATAGCATATATATATACACCATATACTTTGCATAAATGTAGTGAATCATAAAAGGGCATATCATAATTAAAAATACATTTCCAGCAATCATCGCTAATGAACAGTACTTCGGATACAATATAGTATCTGAAATATTTTGCGTGTCCCTGTAAATGCTATATACACTTCGTATTATACATGAAATAATTCATAGTATGCAAACCTCAACGACGTATATCAATTTCATTGCATATCAAATAGATTAACATAAATATAGTACGCCACAAACAATTCCCTCCATCCCAATATCATTATGTATTGGAATTCCTTTTTTAGTCCTGTAAATAAACAATAACTATTCTCTGAATTGCATATTCTACGGAATGCACATTTTAGTGCGCTTCATAAGTGCATATCAATTTTATTCTGTTTGAAAGCGTGTAAAATCATTAAAAATCATTTGAAACGATTTTTTCTCCCACAGGCCGTAATGTAATGGAATACTTTTGACTGTCCCTGTAAATGAACTAAACATGCTACAAACTTCATTACAAATAGGGACCTTGCTATGGTAAACGTCAATAACATCCAAAAATTTCAAGTCAATCCCAGTATATTTACGCGAGTTAGAGCGCGGACAGACGGCCAAACAAACCGAAGTCAGAAACACTTTTCAACTTTATCGGGCCGGAAAAACACTTTATTTCAATGCTTAAATATTATTATTATTTTTTTAATGGCAATAAAATAAATGTATCGAAAACGTAGAAAATGAGTTTACAATCAAAGAAAATTTAATAACTCATTCTGAATGTCTACAATTAAATGTTTGATTAAAATCACAAACAGCAAAAAAAATGATTAAATAGAATAAAAAAAAAATAAATATATCAATTTGAAAAACACTAAATAATTAGTATTTATAATTGTACTATTAAGCAACAACAAACGACAATAGATGAATTAAATGCATTTAACAATTTCTCAAAAATCTTTCCATATGTTATAAGGAATTCCTACTATTTTATAATTTTGGCAAATGTTAAATCTGAAAACATTGGTATGAAGATTTGAGATTTTAAATACTAATTTAAAATATTATTAACAATGAAAAAAAATCTTTCAAAAGTTTCACTACTACAATATGTAAAAAGATATTTTCCCAGTATAATGTTAATTTCAAAATTGAAATAGTTTCCTAATATCATTATAATCGAATATCATATTTAACTCCAAAATATTAATGACGATAAATACTGTGTGTTAGAATCAGTCTCTGCATCAGCTTTTTTTTTCCCTTCTAGCGATGGCAGATTAAGGTATTTTACAGCATCGTATCGGAAAAAAATTGCAGATCAGTCTCATTGCATAAACATACTACAACTTATTTAACTTTAATCTATCAAACGGGAATAAAAAATTTAAATTAAATAAGACATACCTTTTAAGTTCCATAAATAGTTTAATAATATCCGTGTTTTATCCTAAATTGTCAGACATATTTCTGACAAAATGACAAAATTGTCAGACATACTTCCCGCGTCAAAAGTTCTGATCCTTATTTTATTCTGCGGTTTAATGGAGCGCAGACGATAGCGCACGCGCGCACGCGCAAGCAGGTGCTTATACTGTATATTATAATTTTTGTCTGTAATGAAAATTTTCTATTTGAATGAAACACCTGCCTTTTTTCTTTCTTTTTTTTAAAGTAAAGTTTGTTTTACACGTAATAAATACAAATTAGGCATCTTAATAAATGAAAAGAGAGTATACAGGATAAAAAAATTTTCTTTGTCAATCTGTCATTTTTTTATATTCATTTTCTGTAGAATAAAACTATTTGTAAAATAGCTTTTTTTAAAGTCGTATTTCTAAAACACGAATTTAAAATATGAATAATTATATCATGGGTTTTGTATAAAATTTGTATAAATATTTTTTCGGAAAATGCTAATTTTATTTAAAAAGTCTGAAAGAAGTAGAATTTTTTAAAAAATAGTTATTTAAAATAGTTAAACACTAACAGGAAAAAATATGACTTGAATGCAAATTCTAAAGCAAGAAATGCATATATGACTAAACTCTGAATACTCTTTCTACGTACTCATTAAAAGCTGCAGACTTAACTGTAACAGAAAATTTTAGTTTGAAACCACAGAAGTATTTCGAATAACACTGGTCGACAAAAAAAAAAAAAAAAAAAAAAAAAAAAACTCCCTGCAAACTAAATATGGGGCCCACCATCACAGATTTTAATGAAACTGCGTGTGTTTGTTCTTACTATTAAGATATGATCACTAGTAATTTTTTTTGCTCTTTGGTGAAATAGTTTCTGAGAAAAAAATTGTCAAAATTTTGAAAAACTGCCGTCAGTTGGCATTCTTGATAGCTCGGTTTTCAAATGTAGCATGTCATATATATAATCATATTTCAATATCTACTCTACAAATCATCTTCAAATAATTTATGCACAATATTTAGGGTACGCAGCTTATGAAAAAAAATATATTGTTACGCTTATAACATTTTAAGTGTGTCTAAAAAAATATTTAAACTTTGAAGTCGTGAATTTTTTATGAAAAATAATGCATTAACAAAAAAAGCATTATCAACAAAAGGCGGTATTTTTATTAAATTTATTTTTTTATGGGAGATATACTTAAAGGTATCCTTTACCTGATTCTGAAATAAAAATAGTTGGATTTTGGGTGTTTTTGGTAGTATTTCCTATTTAAAAATATTTTGAGGTGCATTTCATATCAAATCAAGCAGAGTCATTCCATGTCAGTTCCCCTAAGCCATTTAATCACTGTCACAAATTTCAATGAAATTGGCTTTGTTTATAGCTTATTTTAAGACGCAATCACCTTTAATTTTCTTGATCCTAAGTAAAATATTTTTTAAGATAAAAAATATCAAAATTTTGAAAAATTGTTTTAAATTTTTTAATGACAGTTCGATATTCAAAGACTACATTAAAAAAAAAAAAGAAGTCATTTCAATAAAATCACTAAATAGGTTTCAAATAATGTATAAGTGACAAATAATGTAGGCTGATTATTATTTCTTGTTTTTTATCATGTTTAAACACTAAGAGGGTCTTTCCCGTAAGGCATGGTGACGTCACGGCGACGTCGTTGTGAAGTCACACTGTGATTTTGTGACCGTCGATGTGACGTCACGTGACGTCGATGTGACGTCATAGTGACTAGAATGCGAGGTCGTTATGGCCGTTTTAGAGGTCGTTTGTGACGTCACATTGTGACCACTCTGTGAAGTCACGGTGTGACAAATTTGTGAAAAGTGTGTCATTTGTGACTATTTTGGCATTAACTTTGTGACTAACCTGTGACGACAGCGACAATGCTTTGACGTCACACTGTGACTAATTTGTGAAATATGCGTCATTTGTGACGAACTTGTCATAAACAATGTGATGATTTCAAATGAAAATCAAATTTCAAATTAATTGCTCTAAAGGGCAAAGGCCAACATAGAGAAAAAGATTCCAAGCCGGGACTCGAATCCGGGCCATCAGTGTAGCGCACTGACATTCTACCGACTAAACCACATGGAACGAGACCCAGCCTGGAAAATTTCTTACTAGTACATGTTGGCAAGGCTACAAACGCAGCACAAGATGGAATATTTATCGTGAGCCGCCAATATCGGGTAAACACGAAACTTAATTAAATCCAGCATCGATTCAAACTATATAAATACTTGGAAATTTTTCCATAGAGAACCATTCGCCTTGCATACAATATTTCAAATAAAAATCAAATTTCAAATTAATTGCTTAAAATGCAATTTTAATTTGAAATTTGATTTTCATTTGAAATATTGTATGCAAGGCGAATGTTTCTCTCTGGAAAAATTTCCAAGTATTCATATAGTTTGAATCGCTGCTGGATTTAATTAAGTTTCGTGCTTGCCCCATGTCGGTGGCTCATGATAAATATTCCATCTTGTGCTGCGTTTGTAGCCTTGCCAACATGTACTAGTAAGAAATTTTACAGGCTGGGTCTCGTTCCATGTGGTTTAGTCAGTAGAATGTCAGTGCGCTATACTGATGGCCCGGATTCAAGTACCGTTATGGAATTTTTTTCACTATGTTGGCTTTTGCGCCTTTTAAGCAATCAATTTGAAATTTGATTTCCATTTGAAATATTGTTTGCAAGGCGAATGTTTCTCTCTGGAAAAAATTCCAAGCATTAATACTGTGATGATTCTTGTTATAAACACTGTGATGAATTTTAAAATAAAGTTTTGTTTGAAATATACAATATTATCTTTTTACCGTACTTTTTAGCAATGTTTTGGAGTCCTATTCTTCTAAAATACTTTTAATTTTTACACTGAAAAAAACAATGCTTATCAACTAGCATCCTTTTTTATTAAGTTCTAAGCTTGATCTTGAGTTCAAGCTTTATATTAAGATGTTTTGTGTGTTGTGATTTGTTATTATTTTATTAAATACGAACATAGAGTCTAACGGATATTAATACATTTCCTATTTAAAGAAGAATAAGATAAGCCATATTTATTTAAATTTTTTATTCCCGTGTATATTGTATTTTGTTAATATGAGCTAAATAGATTTGGTATGATTTATAGGAAATGACTGATCTGGGAAATAGAAAAAACAAGTAAGAAAAATCATGCGTTAAGCATAGATTATAAAGTACTTTCCAACGCTTCCTGAATGCTTTAACTAGACATCGTAATTTAAGGAAATAACGTAAATAAGATAACTAAGCAAATATTTTAGAAAACGCATAAAACATTTGAAAAACTGATTTCAGCAGTTACCGTTCATAGCCAAATATGTTTTCCAATTCTTTTGAATAGCCCTGTATTTAATCTGTAGGTTGATATATACTAGTATATAATGTGAAAATTTAGTTTAGCAAGAAAATGCATAACAGGTTGAAATTCTCATTCAAAAATTTATACTAATATATAAAAACATACTTGAATACTTTTGTACAACCCTGTAGTTTACCTAGAATCTTTATTACACGCCACTATTTAGTTAAAATTTAATTCAAATTAAAACACTCTTAAAACTGCTGAAATCACATTTCCAGAAATTATAATTTATAGACGGCCATATATCCATTTCCTTGCGTGACCCTGTGTATCATTTTATCCATATTCTACAAACATTTCTTAGTAAATTAAATGCAGTTCAACATAAAAATCCATAACTCATCTAAAAAACACCTTTAAGCAATTTGCGCCCATACCCCTTAACTCTTACGTATACTTTTGTGTAGCCTTGTATATGAATTATAGCTTTTATATACACCATATACTATGCATAAATATAGTGGATCATAAAAGCGCATATTATAATTAAAAATGCATTTCCAGCAATTATCGCTGATGAACAGTACAATATCAACTTTTATAAATATCATAAATTATAAATATTTTTTTATAAATATTATAAATATCAAATTTTAAAAAGTATAGTAAAGCAGTTTAATCTATAAACTTGTTATCAGGCATGAAAAACACTTTATTTCAATGCTTAATTGTCATATTTTATTTTTTAATGCGAAGTATCGAACGTGTATCGAAAACGTAGAAAATGAGTTTACAATCGAAGAAAATTTAATAACTGATTCTGAATGTCTACAATTAAATGTTTGATTAAAATCACGAACAGCAAAAACGTGCTTACATACAATTTAAAAAAATAAATATACCAGTTTGAAAAACACTATATAATTAGTATTTATAATTGTACTATTAAACAACAACAAAGTACAATAGATGAATTAAATGTATTATTAGATTTAACAATTTCTCAAAAATCTCTCCATATGTTACAAGGAATTCCTATCATTTTATAATTTTGGCAAATGTTAAATCTGAAAACATTGATATGAAGATTTAGGATTTTAAATAATAATTTAAAATATTATTAGCAATGAAAAAAAGTCTTTCAAAAGTTTCACTACTATAGTATGTAAAACGGCATTTCCCATTCAGTATAATGTTAATTTCTAATCTGAAAAACAATCCCAGAACAGTCTCTTTCTTTAGGTATAATATAAAACTATTTAACTCATCTCACCAAATATACAAAACAGGAACAAACAATTTAAATTAAATAAGACTTACTTTTTGAGCTCCATAAATTAATTATTAATATCCGTGTGTATCCGAAAATGGCGACGTCTTTTTCTTCCATTAAAAAAAGCACACGCAAAAGCTTACATTTTAGACTAGTAACTTACCGCATCTGTTAGAACAAAAAGTTCTTTGTTTACCCTGCGGTATCGTGGCAGACGATTTGGGGCAGGTGTGAGTTTATTTCCTTTTATATAAACAGATATGGAACTTATATGTGCAATCATTTTATGAGACTGTCTGTATTTAAATTTTTGTATTTGAAGAATTTTCCAATGTATTTTACCTTTTCTTTTTATCAGTTTTAACCCCCCCCCCCTCCCTTTTTCTAAGTAAAGATTGTTTCACACAAATACAAAATATCTTCCTAAAAAATAAAAAAATATAAATAAATATCGAGGATAAAAAAAATTTCTTTGTCAATCGTCATTCTTTTCATGTTAATTTCCTGAAAAATAAAACAATTCGTAAAATAACTTTTTTTAGAGTCATATCTCTAAAACACAAATTTGAAATACGAATAATAAATTATATCATGGGTTTTGCATAAATTTTGCATTATTTTTATTTATTCGGAAAATGCTAATTTTATTTTAAAAGTCTGAAAGAAGTAGAATTTTTTAAGAAATAGTTACTTAAAATAGGTACACTAACAGGAAAAAATATGACTTGAATGCAAATTATAAAGCAAGAAATGTATGTATGACTAAACTCTGAAGACTCTTTCTACTTGCTCATTAAAAGCTGCAGACTTAACTATAATAGAAATTTTTTAGTTTGAAGCCACAAAAGTGTTTCGAATACCAGTGGTCGGTAAAAATAAATTAAAAATTTTCCTTCCTGCAAACTAAATATGTAAAGTGTATATATTTAATATTCCTAATTCTAAATATGTTATCCAAATTGCTCCAGCACGTACCATTTTTCCGAGAAACACTTTTATAATAATAAGAATAAGAGAAGGATTATTATATTAAATTGCAATACTAGATAAAATTGAAATCAGGAAAAAAGTATACTTTCACACTCTTAGATATCAAATTGATAAAATATAGCATGGAAATCTAGTTTGTTGATACTTGTACCGTGCATTTTCCTTTATATGCCCCCCCCCCCCCCACCATCTTTTCGTGTCTGAATTTACTACTTGCTACCCACTAATATATTTTCATTCCTTATGCCGCTGTAACGCGGGCCTTTTTAAAACATTTCTCTTCATTTTCAAAGATTTTTGAAGTTCATATTTTTCTCACACTGTGACTTACAATATGGGTTACAATTTTTTACAATTTATTACAATTTTTTTTGTGAGTGTGTCGTGACCTACGTTACATACAGTGACATAACAATTCTTTTTTATTGCCAGAAAAATAAAATTTTACAGTAACAACATGTTTTGAAGATTTTTTGTAATTTTTTAAAGTTTTCTAAGAAGTTCACATCTCATTCACAATGTGACATCACTGAGTGGTGGCATTTCGGTCACAGATGTGACGTGACCACAGTGACTCACAGTGACGTCACAACGACGTCACTGTGACCATGCATGCTATGAGGGTTTATCTTATGAATTTTTAAAATCAAGAATTTTGTCAAAAATAATGTGTTAATCAAAAATTTATTATTAACCGAAGGCAGGGTGTTATTGCTTTTTTTTAATTGTACGTAAAAATATCTTTTAAATGGTTATAAAATAAAAATAGTGAACATATGAGAAAAAATTATCAAAATTTTGGAAAAATGCCACGAGTTGCCATTAATGATTGTTCAATTTTCAAAGGCCTCATTTTATATATAAAATCATATTTCAATAACTAATAAAGAAATCGTCTTCGAATAATTTAAGCAAGGTAAATAAAGTATGTAGATTATGAAAAAAATATTGCTGTAATGTTAAAAAATATTTAAATGTGTCTAAAAAATTGTATAATCTTTGAAATCAAAAATATTTTACAAAAAATAATGAAATTATTAAAAAATCTTTATCAATCAGAGGCGGAGTTTCTATGACTAATTTTTTAATTTTAAATTGTACATAATACTACATTATAACTGGATCTGAAATAAAAATAGTGGAATTTTGGTTGGTTTTAGTAGTATTTATATCATATTTAAAATTATCAATATTTTCAAATGTAAAACCTATCCAATGTATCATCCCTGGAAATATTTTTATTTATACATTTATTTTATTTTTCAAATTATCTTTTATGTTCGTTTCTTAAGGAAAAAAATAAACAATATTGTTTTTTAGTAAAACTTCTAGGGCGAAGAGCAATTATCCCTTTCCAAAAAAGAGAAAAATCACTAGCTCCTCACCGCCCAATAGAAATTTTCAAAATGTCAGTCCTAATCTTTAAACTCATATTTGGCTGTTAATATTGAAAATTTAGCATTGAGCTGCTAATATTGAAAAAAAAAACCAAATTTCACTCTGTTGAAGAAAATTTTGACGTATTGTGCTTTAAATATATGCAAAAAATGCATAATCCATTATATTTATATCTTTCAAATAACTATATCTAAAAAAATATTTAAAACTTAATGAGTTGCACTTTTGTAACTTTATTCAGTTTCTAATGATATGTACCCTAATTTCGGGTGTATAGCCCGCAGATCAAACAATTCAGTTTGGACCCAGAAATTTTATTCAGTATTTGAAGACCAATATTTACTGTGATCTAAAAAGTTACATTTTATTTTTAAAAATTTCTGGGTCGAAACACGATTGTATGATCCGCGGGCTATACACCGGAAATTACGGTAATTTGATTTATTTCATCACAATATTGCTGAAAGATGGATTTTCAAGATATATATGTGTGTATATATATCCCTGTTCTCAAACAAATTATTTAAAAATTATTCATTTATGTTTAATAAAGCATATATATATTGTTTATACACTTACAGAAAATACATATAGCAAATTTTATGATATTATGTCAATAATGTCTAAAAGTAAAGAACTTATCTAATAGTATGTAACGAAAAATTTAACATCTGGTGTAATGACAACAAAACTTTATAATTGTTTTACTTAATTTGGATAAATGAAAAAAACTTACATGTTTATATTTTATTGAAGTACAGGTGAAAATGTCACAAAGACATACCTCAACAACCACTGAGTATGTCACATTCACACTACAGATGATTTTTTTTTCTTTTGATCTTTCGGGTTTGATTTCAGATGGTAATGAATTAATTAGTTTTGTTAGAAGTGTCATTGTAGTCAGCATATTAGGCTCACTATTTTTTTTATATAATTTGTTTTGATTGACTCGATGAACAACAATATTTAAAGGGACCATTTCATGACTTTTCAATTAAAAGCTGATTTATAAATTCATCATGTTGTTTAGTTATTATTATCGTCTTAAGATAATAAGTTGATATTAAAATTTTTAAATGCAATTTATTTATTATTTGAACAGTTGAAAGTATTTTTCAATAAGAGTGCGGGCTGTTAATTTTAAGTCGGCTGTTGAGCAATGTAGTGTTGGTAAAGGAACTGGTATTATTTAATTTAATTTTTATTGCTGTAAATAATATTTGTTATTTTATTATTGTATGTATTATATTTAAGCAAGAGTAGAAATACACGATATCGTAGTCATTTTAGTACATCTTAGCATGAAAAGCTTCAATATTTATCATTAAACATTCACATTTTATGAAAATTTTGTTAAAATTGCTCATATTTTCACTATTTTTATTTTATAACTATTGAAAAGATATTTTTACGTACAATTAAAAAAATTAATAACAGCCTGCCTTCGGTTAATAATAAATTTTTGATTAACACATTATTTTTGACAAAATTCTTGATTTTAAAAATTCACAAGATTAAACACACTCTTAGCATTTAAACATGACAAACAACAATAAATAATACCTACATTATTTGTCTCATATACATTATTTGAAACTTATTTAGTGATTTTATATTGAAATGACTTTTTTTTATGCAGTCTTTGAATATAGATCTGCCATTAAAAACATTTTTAAAAAAATTTCAAAATTTAGATATTTTTTTTTATCTCAAAAAATATTTTACTTGTAATCACCTTTAATTTCCTTGATCCTGTCTTAAAATGAGCTATAAACATACCCAGTTTCATTGAAATTTGTGACAGTGAATTAAATATCTTAGGCGAACTGACATGGAATGACTCTGCTTGATTTGATTTGAAATACGCCTCAAAATATTTTTAAATATGAAATACTACTAAAAACACCCAAAATCCCACTACTTTTAATTCAGAATCAGGTAAAGGACACCTTTAAGTATATCCCCCAAAAAAATTAATTTAATAAAAATACCGCCTTTTGTTAATAATGCTATTTTAGGTAATGCATTATTTTTCATAAAAAAATCACGACTTCAAAGATTAAACATTTTTTTAGACACACTTAAAATGTTATATAAGCATTCAACATAGTTGCCAACTTTTACACTTTAGGTGTAAAATTTACACTTTTTGACCATTTTTTACACTCTTACACTTTAGATACTTATTTTTACATTTTTTTTACAAGTCTTTACTAGGTTTCATTTTTCTTTCCTGAAATTATGAATTACTTTCTAGTTTCTATTAATAACAGTAAATTGTGAATGAATTGTCAAAGAACTGAATTTGGGTTTTATTAGTCCCCGGTATGCTATTTCTTTTTCCCAGCTTATTTTGTCTCCAAAAAATAACGTGACCTTACGGAAGCCTGCAATAAACAAAGTAGATGCATCATTGTACGATTAAATGCTCTATAGCAATTTTTTTAATTTCTAAGCATCGCACATTTTCAATGCTTATACCGTCGTATTGGAAAAAAAAATACTTTTTAATGCAATTTGTTTGAAAACTTCATCTCCATTTGTTTTTGAGATATTAATTTTTTTTGTAGTTTTTAACGACATTTGTTTCATTTTGGAAACTCAAGTACTCCATTTCTGCAGAAAGTAAAGAAAAAATTGTTGAAAAATAGCGATAATATCTTTTTGTTGCCATTCTCTCATAAAAATTGAATTTAAAAAAAAAATTAAAATACGCTCTATTTTGAGAAAAATATAAATGAAGGATTTATGATAAAACATGGAGCTATTATAAACTATATTTAATTTAAAGTATCTATAGTAATGCAAATGACGTCAATTTACATAAAATAAAAGCGTGTGCTTTAAGTCTTAAAATTGAAATATGTTTTGCAGTAGAGTTCCGATTATCCGAGTCCCGTTTAACCGAGTTATTTTCTTCTGATGGACTGCTGGCTTCTATTATTATGAAACAGCCATTATAAATGAAGCGTTAGGTGAAGGTGGAAGAGCAGCCGTAAAAAGTTAGAACTCTGATTTTCTGGTCAGAATGGAAAAAAAATTGCCATAATTAAAAAAAAAATATATATATGGCAATTTTTTTCTCCCATTCTGACCAGAAAATCAGAGTTCTAACTTTTTACGGCAGCTCTTTCATCTTCACCTAACGTTTCATTTATAATGGCTGTTTCATAATAGTAGAAACCACTAGTCCATCAAAAGAAAATGAAGTCATGGAAATGCCGGGGGCGACACTAAATTCTGAAAAAGCAGAATTCCTGTTCTCTAGTTCTCAATAATAATCAGAAAGTCTCTTTTAATATTCATTTTATATAAAAACTAATGTTTTGAATACATTTTCTCAGACATTCTTTAAACAGCAAAATTTAAATAAAAGCTCTGTTATGTCTTTATAATCAATTTTTTAATGAGTGCTATATTGTCTTTGATATTTT
Source organism: Maratus speciosus (assembly GCA_963932465.1). Taxonomy (NCBI): domain Eukaryota; kingdom Metazoa; phylum Arthropoda; class Arachnida; order Araneae; family Salticidae; genus Maratus; species Maratus speciosus. The sequence goes on from OZ010799.1 coordinate 97,371,700, forward strand.
TCTCATCAAACTGTCTTAGTAATGGTCATTACTGTTTTATTTAACAATATTCATCTATAATGTATTTTTAGAGAATATAAATTTGTTTAATGTGTTATTTAAAAAATGTGTTACATGTGTCTTACGTTAGTATGAAAAAAAAAAAAAAAAAAAAAAAAAAAAAAAAAAAAAAAAAAGGGAACTGATCTTCACTCGTTATTTTACACTTTACAATTTTCAAAAGTTGGCAAGTTTGATTTAATGATCATTTTGAAAATTCCGCCTAATTTTTTGACTGCAATCCATGTTTTTCTCAAAAATCCCTGTTGCAATACATTAATTTGGCATAGGCAACAAACTCGATTAAGAAAAATTAACTTTTTTCTTCTTTTTTTTAACACTTGGTAGTAAACTAATGAATTTATAGAAAAAATATATAATTTTATCTCTCTTTATTATTTAAGAAAGGGAACAGAAAAGAAACAAGTTGGAAATTGCTCCTCAAACGTGGCAAATGTGGTGCGTTCGTACTATATCTAGTTTTATAAATATTTTTTGCACCGCGTATTGTAATGAATGTATATTTTAATGCACGTCATAGGTGCATATCAATTTCCTTCTGTTCGAAAGGCTGTAACATCATTAAAATGCACTTGCAGTAATTTTTTTCCCATTGGTCGTCATGTAACGGAAAGCTTTTGACTGTCCCTGTAATTAAACTACCTCTGATTTTCATAAAATTTGAATGAGTCGACAAAATTTTGCAACAGTTATATATTTAAAATTTCAACCATTCGGTTGGGTTGTTGGTAGGTGCTCTGTTATATGAGGACAGGCGGACTGAACGACAGCTGTAGGTGCTACATATTTATATAATTACGAACGCACCTAAAAATGAAAAATTATTTAAGCAATATTTTTACGATATCTAAATTAATTTCTTAACGTATAATCTAAAATCTATTAATTTCTAAAAGTTTTTTTTTAAATATTACACATTTATTTTTTTAATTTAATTTATTTTCTACTTTTAAGCATGTAAAATGTTTCCTTTTTAGGTGCTTTCGTAATTATATAAACTAGGGGATCGTACCCGGGCTTCCCGGGTTAAAGAATATAGGTGAAATTTATTTTTTTTAATTGAAAACTAATAATTTTTTTATATGCAATAATTTTTTTAGATTGACCACTTACATTAAAAAAGCATTTTTCATATATTTATATTATTTTATTTATTTAATCATAAGAAAGTTTTTTTAATGGATATTAGCCGTAAGAAAATGATGAACTCTTTATTTTGTTTTATGAGCAAACGGATTAATCTTTCGTAATCGAGCTCCGTGCGATATAGATAAATTAAAAAATATTTCATGCTTTAAAATTGTTTTTAAAACCATAGACAATCAGTAAACTCAGATGAACTTTGCAAACAAATACCATTTGAAAAAAAAAAAATCCTATTTGGTGATCTAAAAATTTAAATTATACGATTACAAATATGTTAGATTTGTGTTTTTTCAAAATTATTCTTTTATTTGTTTATAAAAGAAGTATTAATTTCGTTAATTTGTATTTCACAAATATGTTAGATTGGTGGGTATTTTAATATTATTCTTTTATTTGTTTATAAAGGATGTATTAATTTCGTTATGCAAAAATAGTCAGAAATAAATACTGAAAAATGTTTGTTGCTTTATGTGTAAAATGTTTATTATTATTATATATTGAAACCGGCACGTGATAAGATAAACTTTAAAAAAATCATGTTTAAAAATTATTTTAGAAAATATAATACATCAGTCAATGAATACAGTTTTTAAACAAATTGCATTTGAAAGTAAAATTTTTTCCCTATGCGACGAAAACTGAAATTGTACGATGGTCAGAAGATTAAAAAATTTCAGTAGCGAAAATTTCAACACCGAAATTTGATCGTGAAGTGTTGCCATTCTCAAAATGACGTCAGCGTTACGCACAGATACGTTTGTTCTTTATAATATAGATAGATACTTAATCAGTAAAATATAATAAAGATCAGTTATTAGGATGTGGTTATCAATAGAGGCTCTTATGCTTGAATTTCCGGAATGAAAACAGCAATTTTCACCTTCTCAAAATTTGCCTACGCACTTTTCATATCTATATTCATCATTAAAAAAAAAATTCGTATTTTGTTTGATCATTTAAAAATCATTTGAACTCAAAACTTGAAGTCACAATTGTCAGCAACATCTTTTATGTGAACAGACGCACTCTTTACTTGAGATTCCAATCTCAATTCCGGAGAGTAAAAATTTCTGTAATTTCTGTTTTTAGACGCATTTGTGTTAAAATGTTTAGTTTTATCTAAAAAGATTATCGTTTTCTTTTAAATATGACTTCATTTTCACTTAAATAAGCATTTTGCCTAGTGTCTGAAACTTAGTATCAGTACACATGCAGAAGGAAAAACAATATAGAAAATTTATGAGGAAAAATGCTTGTTTTCAAAAGCAGTATATCATTTTCCGTTATTATACTCCTAATATTTTGCTCCTAATGGTATTTTGCGCCACTAAACCCTATACAACAATTTTTATCAGAAAATAGCTTGAATAAAGTTTAAAATGCCTCATTATTTTTCTCTTGTCTGCAATAATGAAAACTATCTAATTTTCATCATTTTGAAATTTCATAAAATGCTTTTAAAATTAAAATATAAAAGCGGGGATATTTAAAAAAAAAAACAGATAGTGCGATCACATCTACAAAGGAAGAGCTTTCAGTTAAAAATATATATATATATATTAGTAAAATTGGTTCAGAAGAAAGATCACGGCAGATGATGTAACCGTTTTCTTTTTTGAGCACCTGTAAATGAATGATAAATGCTATGCACGTTATATTTTAAAGCAAGTATATTGTACTGCACCTCACTGATGTATATCAATTTCAATACGTTTCAAAGAGTTAAACATCATTAAAACACATTGAAAATGATTTTTCCCAGAGATTATATTGTAATGGAATTCTTTTGAGGGCGGCTGTAAGTGAACTATAAATGCTAAACACTTCATTTTCAAAATAGAACTTTTTGTTGTATACCACATATTTAAATTACAGATATAAATAACACATATATAAATAAAATATTTAAATTACATGAAAATTCGGGTATATTGAAGCGAATTACAGCACGGCCAGACAGACGGCCACATAAACAGTATTCATAAATACTTTTCAAGAATGTTGGAAAGTGTTACAAATGACATTTTTAACCTTAAAAGCATAGAATTTTACATCAAACACGCTTTTATCCGATGAATAGTATGAAAATTGCAAAGATTCCAGAAAATGACGACATTTTGAATAACAGCCGCCAATTGCTACGACTTTACGCGATCCCTCCCCTTCTTATATGATTGTATTAATATGAAGTAGGTACTAACCAATCGGTATATTCTTATCACGATTTGCCGTTTTCTCAATAGTAGCACCCGGGCTAATAGACAATATCGTAATGGAATTCTTTTGAGGAACCTGTAGACGGACTATAAAAGCTATACACTTCAATTTTTATTCGGAACATGTTATTGTAAACTTCATTAACAAAAAATATTACATACAACATAAATTATATGAAAATCTGCGTGAATTTAAGCGAGTTCGAGCATGGAATAGCAAGCAGACAGTCAGACAAAATAACAGACAAATTGAATTCATAAACTCATTCAACTATGACGGAGAGTGTTAAAAATGAAATTTTTTGCTTAAAAAAATCGAAATCGGCCTGAAACATACATTTATATAATGAATAGTAAGAAAATTCAGAAAATGACGCCATTTTGAATAACAGTCGCCATCTTGAATTCCTACGACTTTACGCGATGCCTTCCCCTCTTATATGGATTGTATTAATATAAAGTAGGTACTCACCAATCGGTATATTCTTACCAAGGTCTAGATTTGCAGTTTTCTCAACCTTAGCACCCGGACCAATAGACAATAACGTAATGGAATTCTTTTGAGGGCCCTGTAAATGGACTATAAAAGCTATACACTTCAATTTTTATTTAGAACATGTTATTGTAAACTTGAATAACATATATGAATCAACGGCAATCTGAGTGAATTTAAGCGAGTAGCGATATTTAAACGAGTTAGAGCATGGAAGGCAAGCAGACAGACAGACAGACAAACAAACAGACAAACTGAATTCATAAACACATTGAACTATGATAGAAAGTATTAAAAACAAAATCTTTGACTTTAAAAACATCGAAATCAACCTGAAACACACGTTTACATTATGAATAGTAAGAAAATTCAGAAAATGACGCCATTTTGAATAACATCCGCCATCTTGAATTCTCACGATTTTATGCGATGCCTCCCCCTCTGAAATGCATTGTATTAATATAAAGTAGATACTGACCAATCGGTATACTCTTATCACGATTTGCAGTTTTCACCTTATTTTGGTCGTGTAGTTCTCGGATTATATATGAAGTTGTTGGACTTAATTATGAGTTTGGATTTATAAAACTATCAACCAATAGTTTATGAATATTGCCAATTTTTATGCTTTTTCTCCCAAATGAGATATTAGCAAGATGAATAAGTTTATTATACGAGGAAGCAGCGTACATAAAAATATACCGTATGTTAATAATGGAAATCAGGGAAGTCTGATAAAGATAGTCAGGGAAAAATCAGGGGACTGTGTTTTTTTTTTTTTTTTTTTTAACAATTTCTGTAGACACCATGAATAATTGTGGTAGGGTGATTTCAGTTGTGGTACGAGTTTTAAATGCTACTAATATTTTGCATATTATTTGTTGCGTTTCACTGTTATGTATTATGTACAGGGCTACATAAAAGATATCGTGTGCATCTATAGGGCATAAATATGTCTGCACAAAAACGATATTTTTTAGACTGTTGATAGTTATTGCTAAATTCGATTTTCAAAAGTGTTATATGTTTTTCAAATATCATTTTTTTCAGCTTATTAAACCGCGAAATTTTGGTACAGTATTCTGAATGTGTTGGAAAGTGTTTCATAATCATTTTGACTTATTAACTATCAAAGTTATCGAACTTAACTATCAAATTTTATGAATTAAAACAAAATTTAAATTAATTAAAATTATTTCAATCTCAAAATTAAGTCCAATTGAGCACTGTCGATTCAATTTTTTTTCTATGGAAGCAACTACTTCTTTGATATTGAAATTAATAACTGCAGCGTTCTTCATTTTGCCTTTATTTTGCAATACGCTTAAATATATGAAAATATTATATATATGAAATTGCTTTTAAAGTAATAAAATTAAATAACAAGCAGCATAAATATGTAATGCAAAAAATGTATTTATTAAGGGTGTATTCGAAAAAATATTTTTCCACCCTCAACAGCTCGAAATTTTCTGAGACATTTTCAGACTCATTTTTAAAAGTAAAAACATAAAACTTGCTGGGGTGATTTTTGAAGAGTTGTATAAGGTGCCGTGTGATTTCATTTTTCGCTCAATTAATTAGAATTTGATTTTTAAGCAATTATTTTCTCAGTATGACCATCTTTTTCATCCCCAGATCTCCCGCTTCCGGAAATTTCGGTTCAAAACGCCGATTTTGACAGCATTTTTTATAATATTTTCTGCATTTATCAAAAAATCGAGAAGCACGGCACATTATGTAGTTTCTAAATAAGAGAATTTCTTAGTTTGATGCGTTTGAGAGCAAAAATTAATTTAAAAATGAATCAGAAAATAAGCAGTTTGGATCGGAATACACCCTTAAACTCTCTCATTGTTTAAGTTTAAATTCATGAAGTACCATTTACACATTCTAAAAATCAATTAACAAGCAATTTTCGGATGCATTAAAATAGTTTACTTTTGGCAAGGAAAAGTACTGTTCTTCATATCTCATGACGCTTTCGTCTTTTCGCGCCAAATACTCGAGAGTATTTTTATTTTTTTTTTTTTTACAGACTTTCTACAGTAATTCTGCCGTTAAATTTGACTGATCCTTTATTATATACATAAGCAGTTTAATTAGTATTTTTTTTCAAAATATTCTGAGTATGCCCGGTAAGGAGACCTTCCTTGTCAGTAAGTGTCAGGTTCTGAGAAACATCTGCTATTGGAACTGGGGTTATATATTATCCTTTTTACTTGTATATTGTATTCATGTCGCTTGGTCTGTGTACTGAGAATTTCAAAGTAACATTTTTTTCTTATCTAAAACTTAATCCGGGCTGGTGAAGTAGTTACAATAGAAAGGGGTTTGCCCTGCTATTCAGGTACCTGGCTGAGATAAGGAGACAAGGATTTTACCAGAGAGGGAAAGAGCTGACCTTGGGGTCAGAGTGGACAACCCCGTTTTATGTTGGGGAAAAGAGGAGGAGTTCAGAAAAAGCAATGGGTTGCGAGAAGCAGTCGCTTTGGCTGGGAGAGTGCAGTTGAAGGCTGGAGCGCAAAGCGCAAGGTTAGTTCCTATGTAGAGCTCTTAGATAGAGCGCAAGGTTGGATGAAGCTCGCAGAGCTTAGAGCCCAGATGTTGGGAGATTGAGATTAATCTCCGGTAAAGCTAATTTAACGTGTATAGAGTGAGAGTGCTATAACGTAGTTTTAACAGTACACAGCCAGCATTTACTGTATTTAATTTAATGTTGAACCGGATCACCTACATCCGAGTTTTAAGTGTAAATAGTGTTTTGAGTTGTGTAAGTAAACTGTTAATTTAGTTAATTGAAAGCGTTGGTTTTCATTTAAACAATCCTCTCAGTGCGTGACCGATATCACGTAATCATATCGGTGGTGGCAGTATATAAATAGCACGGAATTTCTTCAAAGTTGTGCGGACTAAGAGGAAACTCCGACAGTAAGTTTTTTTTTTTTTTAACTGAAAAAAAAAAAAAAAAATCGAAGTACCAAATCACTCCTCAAGTGTCACGTTTGTAAACCCTGCCTCACGACAATCGTATATTTTGGGGTAATAAGGTGCATGCATTTTTTTTTTTTTACATTTAACAATGTGCTATACAGAACGCTGATAATTTTGGAAATAAGATAATACCGTATATACTTGTGTATAAGTCTAATAATTTTGGACAAAATTTGGGAATTGAAAGGGGAGGGGGGGGGGGGGGTCGATTTATATACGAGTTAGTAAAAAAAATAAAAAATCAGATAGCCGGCGAATGGGCAAATCTTTTAAGTAATCACATATGGATATAGGTTGAAGAGAGAGATAGATAAAATCAGACAATGGTTTGTTTCCCTAAAATTGGCAAAAAAAAAAAAAAAAAAAAAAAAAAAAAAAAAAAAAAAAAAAGAAAACCATCAACAATAATGTTCTTACAATTATTCTGCGCCCATTTTCTCTTGGGATAGAATTTCCTTCAATACAGGGGCATTCCTTTCAACATTTTAATCCCCTTTTTAAAAAGAGTTCAACTTGAGAATGCTTCTAGATAACTCTCCTAAAAGTCCTACAATACAAAGAAGTACTAAGTTTTAGCAGTCTAAGAAGTTGTTTATCTTTGTAAATAAGACAGGAATAGTTTTTTGAAAGAATTTTTCCTTTTAAGTACCATTAAATTGATGTGAATAGTTTTCAAAATAGTTTAAGTTTCTTCGGTTTTACATAATTATACAGATTTTAAACGTTGATTTTTTTTAAGTCTGATTAGTAACGTAGAAAAAAATCTTTGCTAATTTAATAAAAATTTATTTATTTTTTTAAATTTCGATTACAAATCATTTTTCAACTTATTATTAGAAATGTGGTTCGACTTATACACGAAAAGTCACTTTTTTTTCAATTTGATTAAGAATTGGGGAGGGTGTGTGTCGACTTATACACGAGTATATACGGTACTTCAGAGTGCTGTAAGTTTTTCTTTGAGAGCATATGTTTTTTGAGGGGACACAGTTTGAAATAGCAATCACATGAAGAATTTCGAAGGCTCTGTTGAAATTCATAATGTTTTATGCTTTTTAAGGGGCCTCAGAATTCTTAAAGTTTCGAAATTTTAATTTTTTAAATTTTAAACTCCTATCTTTTCTGAACATTTTGATGTAATTGTTTCCTTGAAATTCAAATTAGAACAGAAGTTATGGCTTTAGAACCATACCCGCTTAATAGCTGAAGCGGCGTTTACGAAATTTTGAGGTTATTTTTCTACAAATGACGTTTTTAGGCATAACTCAAAAACTTCTGGATTTTTTTTTTATGAAGTTTTCAAAACACATGTTTCATGTTGATCTGTATAAACTGAACCTAAAATTTAATTTTTATTGCTCTAAGAAATATTTTTTTAGGTGATTATTACTATTGAAAATTTCAAAATTTTGTATTAGCTATCTTGTATTAAAAATATAAGAATGCTTTAAATACAAATTTGTTTAGGTTCAGGGTAATCATTACAATCTGAAGTATAATTAGGCACAAAAAAATTCATTGTAGTTGCAAAACTTATTTTGTAATCCTGCGCGTTAGTTGTTATACTAATCTTCTGATTGACAAATGTCTGACAGTTCAGAACCCACTGTAAATGCTAATTCTGCATCCTGCAATTTTTAAATGTTTGAAATGAAAGAACATACTTATATCTTTTATCCCAATAAAAAATGTGTTTTTAAATCATATACATTTTAAGATATTAAGTGTTGAAAATGGTCTTTTTTTTTTCTAAATCTGAGAGTCCTGAAACCCCTTAAAAGATGTCCTTTCAAACTAAATTAACCATAAAAAAAATTAATACAACATAGTTATTTGAAAGAAACGTTTTATTACACATGTTTTTTATGCATCAATGAAAGCATAACGGATAATTAGAAGGTTTTTATATAATATCCCAGATCAATAATATAGAGGGAAACATTTTAGAATAGATATTATGTTATTTTAAATTACATATATTCTGAATAATACGAGTAATAATAACTTTTTCAAATAATTTCTTAAGAAATATCTACAGGGGTCTGTCAAGACTTTTTTCACAGGGTCCTGTTTTTGTGAAATTGTGAAGTTTTTTTTTTATTTTTTGTGAAACTTCTAGTCATAATTTTGTGAATTTCAAATTATCGATGTCTTCATGTTCTATCATTCATATATAAAAAGCTAAGTAATATGCTTTTTGGTGAGTTAAACTGCTTACTTACAGGCCAGATTTTATTTTTAAATGACTAAATTTGTGAAAAGTACAATCTGAAGGTGAAAAAATTCCGTGAAAGGTTCTATTTAAGAGACAAATAATTTTGTGAAGGGTCCTGTTTTGGGATAAAATGTTTTGTGAAGGGTCCTGTTTTGGGATAAAATGTTTTGTGAAGGGTCCTGTTTTGGGGTAAAATATTTTGTGAAGGGTCCTGTTTGGGGATAAAAAAATTGTGAAGGGTCCTTTAAAGGACCTAAAATTTTCCTAAACATATCCCTGATCTATCAACATTATTGCACCTGCACACATTAAAAATTACAAAAGGCTACAAAAGGAAACCCTGTTAATGATATAAGCTAGAGTGAAACATTTTAAAATGAAAATAATGATATTTTAGACATTATACAGCCTTCTGAGTAATAGGCCTATCTAAAAAAATAACTTTTTCCAAAATTTTCTTAATAAAAGTCTACACCGTAGCATAAACCTTTTAAACACAAGTTAAATCTCAGGTCTTACAGATTTCAGTAGCCTAATTCCCAGGTTCAACTATCTTCATTCTAGTCTCAGTAGATTTAAATCATCTCACTCCAAACCACGAAACAGTGAAGGCACAGGTACTGGTGTTTTTATCTTTGCCAAAATTTCAATGTTAATTATCAGATTATTCACGCGCTCCCACAAAATGTTAGTGACTATCAGCAAGCATAATAAAGCTACAGTAAAAATATGCAGTGCCACCAAATTATTCCGCTTTCTGTACGCGGGGTAATTGGGTGCTTGCAGCAATTTATTTATTTATTTATTTATTTATTTTTTTTTTTTTGGGGGGGGGGGGCACTTTCATTTACAAAATGCAGAAGGAAGAAAGGCAATACTGAGTGTGCTTTCAACATACCAATATGATTTTTTATTTATTCGTACATCATCTCGCTTTTTCCGTGTCTCCATTTAAGTAGAGAGATATTGAAATTTCGGAAGGGGACCTTATTGCACAGTTTTTGATAGATTCCAAAAAATACTTTTTAACACTTTCCAACAAAGTTGAAAAGTGTTTATGCATTCGGTTTGTCTGTACGCGCTCTAACTCCCGTAAATTTACTCAGATTATTCTGAAATTTTTGGATGTTAGTGACCTCTACCATAGCACGAACTCTATTGCAAATGAAGTTTGTAGCAAGTTTAGTTCATTTACAGGGACAGTCAAAAGTTTTCCGTTACATTGCGGCCTATGGGAAAAAATCGTTTAAAATGATTTTTAATGATGTTACATGCTTTCAAACATAATAAAATTGATATGCATTTATCAAGTGCACAAAAATATGCATTCCGTAGAATATGCGGTGCAAAGAAGAAATATTATTCATTTACAGGGTCACACAAAAGAATTCCGTTACATAATGATATACGGGTGGAGGGAATTTTTTCTGGCGTATTTTAATTATGTTAAATTATTTCATGTATAATGAAATTGATATACGTCGCTGAGGTTTGCTATAACTTATTTCATGTGTAATACGAAGCGCATAGCATTTCTAGGGACACACAAAAGATTTCAGATATCATATTGTATCCGAAGTACTGTACGGTAGCGATGATTGCTGGAAATGCATTTTTAATTATGTTATGCGCTTTTATGTTTCACTATATTTATGCATTGTATACGGTGTGTATAAATTCTATAATTCATATACAGGGCTACACAAAAGAATTCGTAATAGCTACTGAGTATGAGCATAAATTGCTTAAAGGTGGGTTTTAAATGAGTTATGCATTTTTACGCTGAACTGCATTTTGTTTACTAAGAAATGTTTGTATTACATAGATAAAATTATATACAGGGTCACGCAAAGAATTGGATACATGGCCGTCTATAAATGATAATTTCTGGAAATGTGATTCAGTTGTTTTAAGAGTGTTTTACTTTCAATTAAAGTTTAGCTAAATCGTAGCGTGTAATAAAGGTAGGTTAACTACAGGGTTGTACAAAAGTATACAAGTATGTTTCCATCTATTAGTAGAAATTGCTGAAAGAGAAATTTCAACCTGTTATTCGTTTTCTTGCTAAACTGAATTTCCCCATTATATAGCATATATATCAACCTACAGATCAAATACAGAGCTGTTCAAAAGAATTTGAATATATATTTGCTATGGATGGTAACTGCTGAAATCAGTTTTTCAAATGTTTTATGCGTTTTCTAAAATGGTTATTTAGTTCTGTTATATACCTTTTTTCCTAAATAACGAAGTTTTGATAAAGCATTCAGGAAGTTTTGAAAAGTGTTTCATAATCTATATTTTTCTCACTTTTTTCTTTCTAAAAATGTGCTTCTTACTTCATAGTATAGGTGCAGATTCACGGTCGCCAGTCTCCACGTGACGACTAAATTTTTTGCTTTGGCGACCAATTTTTGATGTCTAGGTCGCAATCTTTCTGCGAATTTCACTTTTCCCAGGTTCCTTTGACGAAAATCGCTTTTTTCTGCGATTCTTTGACGAATTTCCGGTTTTTATAGCGATCCTTTTGCGAAATTCGCGGTTTCCTTCGCGATGTTTTGAAGAAATGCGCTTTTTCGTGATCCTTTGACTAAATTTGTGGGGTTTTTTTTGCGATTTTTTGATAAAATTCGCATTTTTTCTGCAATCTTTTCACGAAATTAACATTTTATATGTTATCTTTTATGACAAAATGAAAATAAGAATTATTGCTTTCCTAATATTCCTTACTACCATGATTGCTCAGCTTATAGATATATATATATTTTTAATCTTTATCTTGCCCAACTTTATTTTCTGACTATACATAGCTTAATATTTATAATGTACTTAATTCATATCCAAATTAAAAGAATTATGTGATTAAACATACACATTTGATAATTAGACTTTTTTTACGTGCGTAGATTAGTTTTCACTTTGAATTCCTGAGTTTTTTCTCCATGTAAAACACTTACTTTTATGCGTTTATTTCACATTGTGGCCACTGCATTATTTGAGTTTAGGAGCCACTGCTCCTTAAAAATTTTGGGAATCTACACCCATACTTCACAGGATATTTAATGCATAGTACACATGTGTCAATTCTTGTAAAATCTTTTTAATGATTCATACCATACAATAATATCATGATAATAATTATTAAAAGGGAAGCACCAAATTATCCCAATACCAATTTACAGCGACTTACCCCACAGCTACTTGTTTTAAAAAGTAGTCAACTACAAGTACTTGATTTAAAAAATAGTCAAATACAACTATTTGTTTCAAAAGGTAGCGACTACAATCTACGTTTCAAAAGTCGCCCCTAGTACGCCATTTTCAGTTTTTGTCAAAAGGTTAAAATTTTCACTCGAAAGTGTAGAGATGAACCCTTCCTTATAACCCTATAACCTTCGTTATATCGCGTCTATATAACCGAGGCCATTAAACAAGTGGGTAAGTGTGATCATCGATCGCACAGAGGGTTTCGTTTAATATTCCTTTCAAAACACTTTATCCTTTTATGAAATCTGTTAGTTCCACTTTTCGCTACCAGGGGGCGCACTCTATTCTACACAAACATCTATGCGAATGAAACTCCTTTTTTACAATTATCCGTAGGTATATTAGTCGAGGGGATCGGGTCTATAGCACACGAGATGGGTAGGCGCCCCCTGGTGGTAGAAAGTGGAACTGAAATATGTAAGGCTATGTGCATAGTATGAAAGAGTGGTCAAAGTGGTGTCGGCAAAAGTTAGAAAAGTACCCACCGGTTGCAATGGGGGGAGGTTAGAAAAAATGCTTAAAATACACAAGTTAGAGCACGGTGGGTAAATAATATAAGACTTTATGAAGATTTTATGATTTTTCGTGTGATCGCAAGTGTCCTGCTATATGTATGCAAAATTTCAAGTCTTCAACTTAAATAGGGGCTCAGTTAGAAGGAAAAGCTTAAAATACACAAGTTAGAGCCCAGAGGGTTAAATATAAGACTTTTTCTAAATTTTATGATTTTTCGTTTGATGTGAGGTGTTCAGCTATAAGTATGCAAAATTTCAAGTCTTAAACTTAATTAGGGGCTCAGTTAGAAAAAAAGGCTTAAAATACACAAGTTAGAGCCCAGAGGGTTAAATATAAGACTTTTTCAAAATTTTATGATTTGTCGTTTGATGTGAGATGTTCAGCTATAAGTATGCAAAATTTTAAGTCTTCAGCTTAACTAGGGGCTCAGTTAGAACAAAAAGATTAAAATACACAAGTTGGAGCCCAGAGGGTTAAATATAAGACTTTTTCAAAATGTTAGGATTTTTCGTTTAATGTGAGGTGTTCAGCTATAAGTATGTAAAATTTCAAGTCTTAAAATTAATTAGGGGCTCAGTTACAACAAAAAGATTAAAATACACAAGTTGGAGTCCAGAGGGTTAAATATAAGACTTTTTCAAAATTTTAGGATTTTTTGTTTGATGTGAGGCGTTCAGCTATACGTATGCAAAATTTCAAGTCTCCAACGTATATAGTTTCTGAGAACGGGCTCTGTGGCGGACAGACAGACAGACAGAGGAGCGAGACGAATAGGGTTTCGTCAGATGAACGAAACCCTAAAAATCAAGAAAAATATTAAACAAGAAAATTTTTCGTGTGGATTCAAATAAATAATAAAACTAGAGAACAGGAATTCTCCTTTTTCAGAATTTAGTGTCGCCCCCGGCATTTCCATTACTTCCTTTTCTTCTGGTGGACTGGTGGTTTCTATTATTATGAAACAGCCATTATAAATGAAGTGTTAGGTGAAGATGAAAGTGCAGTCGTAAAAAGTTAGAACTCTGATTTTCTGGTCAGAATGGAAAAAAATGGCCATAAAAAATTAAAAAAAAAAAAAAAATTATGGCCAATTTTTATCCATTTTTTCAAAAAAAAAAAAAAAAATTATGGCCATTTGTTTTCCATTCTGACCAGAAAATCAGAGTTCTAACTTTTTACGACTGCTCTTTCATCTTCACCTAACGCTTCATCTATAATGGCTGTTTCATAATAATAGAAACCACCAGTCCACCAGAAGGAAATAACTCTGTTAAGCGGAACTCGGATAATCGGGACTCTACTGCAAAACATATTTCATGACTTAAAGCACACGCTTTTATTTTATGTAAAATGACGTCATTTGCATTAATATAGATTCTTAAAATTAAATATAGTTTATAATAGCTCCATGTTTTATCATAAATCATTCATCTATATTTTTCTCAAAATAGCACGTATTTTAATTAATTTTTTTTTCAATTTTTATGAGAAAATGGCAACAAGATGATATAATTGCTATTTTTTAACAAATTTTTCTTTACTTTCTGCAGAATGGCGTACTTGAGTTGCCAAAATGAAACAAATGTCACTAAAAACTACAAAAAAAAAAAAAAAAAATAATATTTCAAAAACAAATGGAGATGCAATTTTCAAACAAATTGCATTCAAAAGTACTTTTTTTTCCCCAATACGACGGTATAAACATTGCAAATGTACGATGCTTAGAAGTTTTAAAAAATGCTGTAGAGCATTTAATTGTACAATAATACACCAGCTTTGTTTATTGCTAGCGTCTGTAATCTAACGTTATTTTTTGGAGACAAAATAAGCTGGGAGAAAGAAATAGCATACCGTCCCGGGGGCTAATAACAATAAACAAAAACTTAAATCCTAATTTTTCGAGAGTGAGGTATGAGGAAATAAAAGCTTAATGAACGAGCATACATCCACCTATACGCATGGAATTATTATAAAAAATAACTAAAATGGATTCAGATCACCTCAAAATGTAAATATCTATAATAATAAGGAAAGAAGTTTGTGTGTGAGTGAGTGTGTCGACGGTGTTCTGAAGAGACCACTGCACGTAAAGCTACAAAATTTGGGGAAAAGGTACGTCTATATATGAAGTTTTGCACCTCGAAACCCGATTTTCGATTTTTTGATTCGATTTTTTATTTAATTTTTTATGCGATTTTTAGCACATTTTTAAGTTTCGAGGCGATTTTTCCATATAAGTGAGAAGAATACGGTTTCTTTCTTTTAACCCAATATAGTACATTTCGTTCTCTTTTCAAAAAAGTTTGTTCGGAATTCGTGCAGCGATTTTTGAATTTTTAGCGAATTTTTTATGCAATTATTGAACAGCATTTAATGAATTTCCATACCTATAAGGAGGTTACCGTAGAGGGACACAGTTCCGTCCCCAAATGCCGCCAAGTTTGTCGCCAACTTGGCGATATATCGCCAAATTTGGCGACCAAAATGAGTCTCCAAAAGTGACCCCACCTTGGCGATATCTCTAATATTTCGCCAAATTCCCATAGACTTCTATTGTAAATCAATATGGTTTACTTGCTTTGAGAAAATCAACAAATTGAGATATTTTAATGCAACAAAAACTAATATTAACTTAAGGGATTATATTAATTCGATTTTTACACATTAGGAAAAAGAATACGGTTTCTTTCTTTTAACCAAATATAGTAAATTTTGTTCTCTTTTCAAAAAAGTTTATCCGGAATTCGTACAGCGATTTTTGAATTTTTAGCGAATTTTTTATGCGATTACTGAACAGCATGCATTACATCTCCATACTTATAAGGGGGGGGGGGGTTACCGTAGGGGGGATCCAGTTCTGTCGCCAAATAACGCCAAGTTTGTCGCCAACTTGGCGATATCTCTAATATTTTGCCAAATTCCCATAGACTTCCAATGTAAAACAATAGGGTTTACTTGCTTACAGAAAATCAACAAATTGAGATATTTTAATGCAACAAAAACTAATATTAACTTAGGGGATTATATTAATTATATTTAATGGAGTCCAAGTAAATTAATTACGAATAAAAGTAACATGATCTAATGCTTAGCATGATTTCCAAAGCATAAATTTTAAGAGAGCCCACAGGTCAAAAGAATTAGACTTGAAACTTTTATCCAATTATAATAAATTTTGACTTTCGTGATTTTTGAACTTTTTGTGATTTTTAATGCTAGTTTCACGTTTCTTCGCGATTTGCTGCAATTTTTTGACATTCCATTTTTGACCTAAACTACATTCTGCCCTCATTTCAATAAAGTTTATTCGGATTTCGTATAGCAATTTTCGAATTTTTCGTGAATTTTGTATGTGATTTTTAGTGTATTTTAGCGATTAGCTACTATTTTTCCACATTAGTGAAAGGAATCAACTTGCAATCTTCGAACACAATATATAATTTTTTTTCTCTTTTCAAAATTTGAGAACCGATTTAAAATTTTTTCGCGATATCTTATTGTGATTTTCAGAGCTTTTGCGTAATTCTGCTGTTTTTTGACGTACCCGGGCAACGCCGGGCAAGTTCGCTAGTATACCAATATTTCCATATTCTGGGTTTTTACTTTCTTCTATCTTCAATAGAAGAAAGTATTGTAATCGAAATTTTTTTCGACTCCCGGTTTTCGACGGATTTGAATGTTTTAGGGGTCAGAGATTCCAAAAAACATGTTTATAGAAAATGTCTGTGTGTCCGTCTGTCCGTCCGTCCGTCTGTCCGTCTGTCTGTCGCCATTGTACCATCAAAAAGTGTATGAAGTTATGTATAGAATTAAACCAAAATTTTATTATAAGTTTTTGGCTATGGCAAGCAGGTCCTCCCGGAATTTGGAAAAAATTCGCCGGTAGGGGGCGCTGATATAACAATTTTTGTGCGATTTTGAATATTGTACCATCCAAAAGTGTATGGAGTTATGCATAGAATTGAACCAAATTTTTAGTTTAAGTTTTTGGATATGACAAGCAGGTCCTCCCTGAATTTGGAAAAAAATCGCCGGTAGGGGGCGCTGTAAATGCGTTTTTTGTGCGATTTTGAATATTGTACCATCGAAAAGTGTATGAAGTTATGCATAGAATTGAACCAAATTTTTAGTTTAAGTTTTTGGCTATGGCAAGCAGGTCCTCCCTGAATTTGGAAAAAATTCGCCGGTAGGGGGCGCTGTAATAGCGATTTTTCTGCGATTTTGAATATTGTACCGTCCAAAAGTGTATGAAGTTATGCATAGAATTAAACCAAATTTTTATTTTAAGTTTTTGACCATGGCAAGCAGGTCCTCCCTGAATTTGGAAAAAATTCGCCGGTAGGGGGCGCTGTAATAGCGATTTTTGTGCGATTTTGAATATTGCACCATCGAAAAGTGTATGAAGTTATGCATAGAATTGAACCAAAAAAAAAAAATTAAGTTCTTGGCTATGGAAAGGAGGTCCTCCCTTAATTTGTAAAAAAATCGCTCGTAGAGGGCGCTGTAATAACGATTTTTGTACAATTTTTGTGCCATTTTGAATATTGTACCGCCGAAAAGTGTATGAAGTTATGCATAGAATTGAACCAAATTTTATGTGTTTATTTTTGGTCATGTCGCGAAGGTCCTCCCTGAATTTGGAAAAATTCTGCCGGAAGGGGGCACTATAATTGCGATGTCTGTACCATTTTCATTATTGTACCATCGAAAAATGTATGAAGTTATCCATATAATTGAACCAAATTTTCTGTGCATGTTTCTGGCTATGGCAAACAAGTCCTCCCTGAACTTGAAAAAATTCCGAAAGAGGGGGGCGCTATAATTCCGATCTCTGTGCCATTTTCATTATTGTACCATCGAACAGCGTATAAAATTATGCATACAATTGAACCAAAATGTTTGTGCTTGTTTTTGGCTTTGGCCAACAGGTTCTCCTTGAATTTGGAAATATTGCGCGGTAAAGGGGCTCCGTGCTAGCGATTTTTGTATACTTTTCTTGATTTTTCGTAGTTCTATTGTGCATCGGCGGCTCATGCAGCGGCGGGAACTCGCTTCCTGCTATGTCGGCTATTCGCAAACAGCTGATAACGACAGAATAAGGAAAAATTAATAATTTTAACAAATATCATGATATAGATTAACTCGTTTTTAGTCCGTTTAATTGACTTGAGCAGAAATTTAAGATGAAAATCAAAGTTGGTATAGTATTGAACTAATAATATTGAAGTATTAACATGTGTAACTAGGTTTTGAAATATTAAGATGTATAAGATAGAAGAAAGTTTTGGGATTGGCACATCCAACTAGTTTTATCAGTAAATACGTTCCTTACGCAGTATGCGTACGAAGATATACGATTAAACTACAGCTTATTTTCTTCTGCAGTCACAAAAACAGAGCTAATATATATGAACAAGCGATATAACGAGCAGCTAGTCTTGTATATAACATATTTATGCACAAACTGCGTAAATTTTATATACTATTCTTACAGCAATTATTGCTCTGAGTTATAAAATTACCATTGACATGTATTTAGCAATACTAGATTTGTTTACTTAAAGCTGTTCTCAAATCCAAAAGGGCAATTTTCTGACGAATTTAAATTTATTTTTGGTCGGAAATGCATGAAACTAGCCGGTGTTGTTGTTCAGAAACTATGTAATCGAGCTGTTTTTTCCGTTTTTTTGCAAACGCAATAGATCTTTCAGAAAATAGTGTCAAATTTGAAGTTTTGAACCGAAGTTCTCGAAGAAAGCAAAAAAACCGGTCAGCGAAGGAGAAAACATCTTTGTGATGTTTTGTCGTGAATGTTTTGCTTCGTGTTGATTTTGTTCAACACGTGATCAAAATCGCTTATAACTCAATAGGTAATTTATTGATGAAAAAATGGAAAACACAGTTCGATTCCAAATCTCTTCCATAGTCATGCCTTCCAATTTTATATCTTTGTGTTAAAAAATGAATCTGTAAATGTGTCAAAACGTTTTGCGCTTGTTGCGCAGAGTAGTTGAGAACAGACTTAACTCTCAAATAAACTAAAAACTTATTTGTTTGCTGGAGGAGCAGTAAACGGGGAAATGTAAATTTTGAAAGGCAAGGGGATTATTCATGTGAAAATTTAATTGTCACTAAAGAACATAAAGTAGAAGAAAAGATTTTTTTTAATAAAAAAATAAAGGTTTTAGTATATTTTTAATTTCTTTGTACGCTTGTTGGAGAAAAGGGAAGCGTAAATATGGGAAGTTAGGGTGTAATTTACATGATTATTTATTAGTGAGGAATGACTATTACAGCTTGTTTTTAGGTGCATTCGTAATTATATAAATACGCAACAGCTATAATCGTCGTTCAGTCCGTCCGTCTGTCTGTCCGCATATAACAGAGCAAAAACTACCCAACCGAATGATCTGAAATTTTAAATATATGATTGTTGCAAAATTTTGTCGAGCCATTTCAAGTTTTATGAAAATCGGATGTATAGTTTAATTACAGGGACAGTCAAAAGTTTTTCTTTACATTACGGCCAATGGGAAAAATTATTGCAAGTGCATTTTAATGATGTTACAGCCTTCCGAATGGTCTGAAATTTTAAAGATATAATTGTTGCAAAATTTCGTCGAGCCATTTCAAATTTTAGGAAAATCGGATGTATAGTTTAATTACTGGACAGTCAAAAGTGTTCCGTTACATTACGGGGAATGGGAAAAAAATTATTGGAAGTGCATTTTTATGATGTTACAGACTATGCACTTTATGAAGTGCAAAAAATTATACATTCAGTACAATATGGGGTGCAAAAAATAATTATAAAACTAGTTATAGTACGAAAGCACCTCATTTGCCACGTTTGACGAGCAATTTCCAACTTGTTTCAATTATAAAGCTTTTAAAGAGCAATAATCTTAAAATAGTAAACCTTTTATATAGTAAAATTTAACACTGCTCTTTATACCTGTAAAATAAGCAAGCAAAAAACTTCTTTAAAAGATGCATTTTGTACATTGTTTCCATATCTTAAACAAGAAAGAAAAAAAATAGTGCTTCAAGCATAGATTATGAAACACTTTCCAACGCATTCAGAATAATGTACACTGTTAAAAATTTGCAGCATTCTGTCCAGTCATTTGACCATTTTTATCGAAAATGGTTACACAACCGTAATTTAACACAATTCTGACCATATTATTGGCCATTTTATGGTCAGAATATAGTTAAATTACGGTTATGAAACCGTTTTTTGAAAAAACGGTCGAATGACTGGACAGAATGCTGCAAATTTTTAACAGTGTAACAAAGCTTCACCGTTTAATAAGTTGAGATAGAATGTTAACTGAAACTGTTGAGAATTTATTGGATCACGTGACCCAGGGCGGAGTTTTGACTACGTCATAATCCGGAACTGGTGAGAAAACTATTGTTTTTCTGACAAATGGAATAAATTGATCTCGAAAATGGAGACGTGCTTGATATGCTCCCATGGAATTTCTTAAGTTTTATTTTAGTGTTAAATATTTTAATCGTTGTGTTTAAGTTTGCTGTTAATAAAATGAAGAAAAGGCATCAGGACTTTAATTTGAATAATCTCAACACGGCACATGAATATAGAAATGTTCTTCTATTATGTTCGAATTCACGAACACCCTTTGTTTCTGTTTTATATTTTCGTTTTAGAAACACTTGGAAACGTATAACACATTTGAACACCCAATTTCAGCAATTCCCATCTACAATCGGAAAATTATCCGAATTCTTTGAGCAGCCCCGTATGTGATTGGTCATCTTTTAAGAATAGAATTGTCTCACCGATAGTAATTTGAAGATAAAGATAGAGGAATTAACCCATCAGCACACGGGGCCGTTTCTATTACGTTACTACACGCGTAGGATGAATCTAACGCCATTTTGTCTCGCATTATGTTTTTGTCTAAATACGTTCTAAAAACAAATCTACTGTCCTATATTGTAAAATGCACCAGTACTACGTTTTTTAGGGAAAAAATCATACTTTTCATATTTATTTTCATATTTTGTAGCAGTTTCTGTAAAAAACACGTTTTTTTTTTTTAGAAAATAGGCAAACGATTTGTTTTATACCTTAAAAGATGCATTATTTCACAAAATTTATATTACATTTAATACCCTTTCATAAATATATATATAAGTAGCTTTTATGTTAGCCTTTCATTAAAATTATTTCAGTGTGTGTTATCCCATAAGAAATGAACGTATCGAAATGAAACGTTTCAACACGCGTGGGATTTTTTTAGTCCCAATAGGTATTTTTCTCCCATCCTAGCGAAGAAAGAAAAGACATTACTTCCCCCACCGTTTCTCGACCTTGACCTTGAAAGGCAGGTCAGAAGTGTCCTAAAAAATGTATTATTTTTTTGAGGAAAAAATGTAATTGGGGTAGATTTTAGCCCAACGCGTGTGCTGATGGGTTAAAGTATATCTTAACCCTAGAAAGCTTATGTATGTCATTTTGTCGTGGATGAGACCGGTACTGTTGAACAACTTTTTTTTTTTTACTATATTGACTATATTTTATTTAGTACGTATTCAATATAGAACTGGACTAATGTGGCAATTCCAAAATTTTCTTCTACTTTGCAGATAGAGGCATCTTAAATTTAGACACATATGCGACTGAAAAAGAATTTTAGACACTTAAGTGTCTTAATCTGAAAATTAAGACATTATAGACGTCTTAATTTAAGATGCATAAGTGTCTTACTATGATCATGGTGTAAACGAACTGAGAATAGTGCAAAAAATGGCCGCAAAAGTCTTATTTTAAGACACTTCATTGCTTTAAACGAGTCTTAAATTAAGACGTTTTGATTCTTCCGACGCAATAACCACCAGGCGGCACTCTCAGTTGCGCATGTGTTTTAGATGTCTTTCGTTCGAATTTGATATACGTTGTAATTCAAACTGAAAGTTTGTTTTTATGTATGCGTGTATTTTGATTCTTTTTTTTTTGCGGAATGTGAAGTTCTGTGATTTTAACTCGTATTCACTCGGTTTATTTATCTATTGAATACATACATCTGACGTGTGTACCTGACATCAAATGTCTATTATAAGCTGTCGTCGATATAAGGGCGGGATAGACACAGGAGTAGACAACACTTGAAGATTACCCCCGGGAACTGTACAAAGCGTGTGCAATGGACTTAGTGTTAATTTGTATTATTTTATATCAATAATATTGTGTTATTCGTGTTCATTCTGTCAAAGTTGGCAAAAAAAGAAACTTTTGTACGGCGGGTTATGTTTTGAGGATAAAACTTTTCATTCTTTAAATATGGCTATCAGGATATATTATGGGATTTCCTTTTAAAATGATGCAAGTCTTTCTCCCTCACTGTAGTAGGTTTTAAAATTTCAAATCGAGAAATTTTTCTTACCTCTTGCAAACAGCGATTGAATTAAGTGTCATAATTTCTTTATCGTACTAAAATTAGTGTCTTTTATGATTTTGTTTATTGTACTAAACAAAATATCGCATGAAATTCAATTAGTTTTGAATCTGTTTGAAAAAAAAACACAAAATAAAACACTAGTTCTAGAAGTATGTATATTTAAACTTATGACGTTGTCTTTTATTACAAATTATGTACTCTCATCATTTTTCCCAAATTTAAAATAATAATATAACTAAAAGACAGACTTTTTTTTTCAATGACAGTTTTAAGTTTCAATGGCTAATTCTTATCTCACACTAAATGACCAGTCGACCCCAATGAAATCCTTCTATATATAAAAAAAAGTTTTGATTTGGAAATGGACCAATGAAAATCTGCGTAGATCATCCGGGTATACTCCTACTAGATCGGCATCCATATTTTTTATGACCGGGGGTCTTTCTTCGTTAATATTAAGAAAACTGTTTCATACAAAAATATGAAAATCAGTGGTATTATAGAGACATGTTTGATAAACACGCTGATGCAGACAGTTTTTAAATCGAATAATTATTTTAAGAGATATTTAATGTTAAAGATGGTCAAAATCGTTCCATTAAAAAAGTTTTTTAGGAGAAAAACTATACATAGGAATTTAAACATTTTTAGATCATTTTATGCATTGGAAGTTCCCGATGTGCAAACTGCAATTATCTTTTTAATTTGACTCATTTTTTGAGGATTTATTTCCATTTTAAATTCAAATTTTCAGCATTTCGAGAGATATTTTTTACACATTTTAGAAAAGGGCAATTATTTTAAACTGTTGCCAATTTTAAAAACAGCGCAAAAAATAATATTTCCTTCAAATAAAAAATTTATTTACATGTGGCTATTATAAACAAAAAAAAAACCTTTCAAATTAGAATTAAGTGATTACGTGTTAAAAATCGGGAAAATATTGAAAAATACATCATAAAAACTACAGTTACACGTGAATTTTAAAAGGGAAAGAAAATTTTTAAATACTAAATTCATTATTATGCGTAAAAAGCCACAAATGAAGGAAATTACGTCATATTTATAAAGGCCAAATAAATAAAAGTTGGCAAAACACTTTAAATTAAAAAATATATTTGCACGAGACATTTATTTCATATTTTAAGATAATCTTTTCAACTATTATCGTGAATTCTAAGACAGCGCAAATAATATTTCCTTTCTAATAACAAAAGTATTTTCATATGAATATTAAAAAGAGAAAGGAAACTTTGGTAAAAATTACGTCAGATTTAAAACGATAGATTTAAAAGAACTTTCTCATAGCGTTGTTAAAAAGCACCGAGAGACAAAGACTGTGTACTTAATTCATTTTACATTAGCTTACTTTCAAATTTTTAACTAATTTTCTATTAATTTCGGTTTGTCTGTTCGCGCTCTAACTCTCGTAAATATACTCGGATCGCCCTGAAACTTTTGGTTATTGACGTTTAACTTAGCACGAACCCTATTTCAAATGAAGTTTGTAACATGTTTAGTTCCTTTACAGGGACAGTCAAAAGTATTCCGTTACATTACGGTCAATGGGAAAAATCATTTCAAATGAATTTTAAAGATGTTACACCCTTTCAAACATAATAAAAAATATATACATTTACGAAGTGTACTAAAATATGCGGAATATTCTGTAACATATGCGGTGCAATGAATAGTTACTATTCATTTACAGGGCTATACAAAAGAATTTCATTACAAATGGTATAGGGAGAAATTGTTTGCGGCGTATTTTAATTACAAATTCATATATAATAAAATTGATACACGTCGGTGAGGCTTACTTAAGTTATTTCATGCATAATACGAAGTGCATAGCATTTACAGGAACATACAAAACATTTCAGACAAGTATTTTCTATCCGTAGTACTGTATATTAGCGGCGATGGCAGGGAATGCATTTTTAATTATGATATGCCCTTTTAAGTTTCACTATATTTATACATACTATATGGTGTGCGTAAATGTTATAGTTGATATACAGGGCTACGCAAAAGAATTCGTAAAGGTTGCTGAGTATGACCGTAAATTGCTGAAAGGTGTGTTTAAAATGTGTTATGCTGAACTGCATGTAGTTTTCTATGAAATGTTTGTAGAATATAGATAAAATGATATACAGGGTCACGCAAAGAATTGGATACATGGCCGCCTATAGATGATAAATTCTGGAAATGCGATTTCAGTAGTTTTAAGAGTGATTTAGTTTGAATTAAAGTTTAGCTAAATAGTGACGTGTAATAAAGATACTAGGTAAACAACAGGGCTGAACAAAAGTATTCAAGTATGTTTCCATCTATTAGTATAAATTGCTGAAAGAGAAATTTCAACGTGTTAAGCGTTTTCTTGCTAAACTAAATTTTCTATTATATAGTATATATATTACAGATCAAATACAGGCCTGTTCGGAAGAATTGGAATAAACATTTGGCTATGGATGGTAACTGCTGAAATCAGTTTTTTAAATGTTTAGTTAGTTATCTTATTTACCTTATTTCCCTAAATAACGAAGTTTTGTTAAAGCTTTCGGGGAGTGTTGGAAAGTGTTTCATAATCTATGCCGTACGCATGATTTTTCTTTCCTGTTTTTAATCAAAGACGAAAACACCCATTATATCTCTTAGCAGCGGCTGATTTTGTCTTAAAAATCTCCAATCAAAGGAAAATGAATGAAAACCAGTTTACACGGAGACCGTCACTGTTTTTTAAAATTATAATTCAATCTTTTTAAGGCAGATGAAATTAACATGCTTTTAGAATCTGGGGTGTCTGAACGGGGATTGGCGAGCATAGCTCGTAGGGGGCAGAGCCCCCTAGTAAAGAAAAAAAAAAGCTTTGAAAGATCTCCTATTGCTTTCTTGCTTCCTTAGCTAGGGTTTACAATCCCGGAATCCCGTATCCGATCTCGGGATTTATCTAGAAGGTGAAACATAGACATTTCATGTTTTTTGTCACATTGTCAAACATCAACAGCAAGTTTATTTTAATTTTCAATTGTAGCAATTTATCCTATACTTTTTCATTATTAATTATAGTAATAAATTTTTAACTTGGTATATTTAATATGTATGTTAGACTGTATTTTTGCTTTAATTATCTCTTCTATAAGATTATGATATTTAGTTATTGTAAAAATTGTTGATATTAGACAAATTCTAATTTTCGTAATCCCGGGATTTAATCTAAGCAATCCCGAAATTCCGGGATTGGAAATTAGTCCCGGGATTGTAATCCCTATTACTACACTGTTAAAAATTTTGCAGCATTCTGGCAGGTCATTCGACCGTTTTTTGAAAAAACTGTTTCATAACCCTATTTTAACTATATATTCTGACCATAAAATGGCCTATAATATGGTCATAACAGTGTTAAATTTATGGTTGTGTAACCGTTTTCGGAAAAAACGGTCAAATGACCTGCCAGAATGCGGCAAATTTTTAACAGATTAGCCTAAAACCGCAGATTGAAAAAAAGATAAATAAAGTACATGCGACTCATCTATTATGTGCTCGGGTAATTTTAAATCTACCAGTAAAAATATACATGCGTATTTGATTTTTTGATAATTTTTAATAAAAAAAGTGAATTGGAATTTATAATGGGGTAAAGTAAAAAGCTATAACTAGATTTTGCGCTGAAAATTGCGGTTTTTAAAGCTTTATTTATATGCACTTATACGAAAAATACAAAAATGGCAATTAGATGGTAAGATATATATTTAAAACAAAAGAAGTTTGGAAACTATAAGTTATTTTTTCTTCATGTTATTAATATAGAATATTTATGTATTTATTTTCATTGTTAGTTGAATAGATTTTGTGATTACCCTCTGATCTACATAAAAACTTACCCATGTGGCAATATAAATTAAAAAAATCTAATTTTTAAATGATAAGGATTTTAATTTTTTTTTTCGGAGAGGGGGGTGGATTTTGTATGAAATTTTCGTAAAGCTGATACCTTAAATCTTGCACTGATTATAATGAAAGTTTTGAACTTTTAGAGCAAGACAAGATTAAAAACACAAAATATAATTAACAAAATGCCGAAGTAATTTTTTTCTCAATATTAAAGTAGGATATTTATTTATTTATTCATTTATTCACAGATAAATAGCTGTTATGATTATCATATGATATACAGTAAATTCCCGACTATCCGGCCCTCCGTACTATCCGGCCTAGTAAAACAAATAAGGAATGTTGCAAGTGGCCGAGACAGGCAAGTTCCTGTCCGTAGGAAAGTGCTAACTCACGACAGGAAGGTGAAGGAAAGAATTACAGAAAATGCAATAGCAGGGACAGACAGGAAGGGAGGGGGTGGGTAAGGCTTTGATAGCCTGTTTCGTAAGTTTAGCGACGGATGTTAACAAGTGCGGACGTTATTTTCCGCTTATCTTGGTTACTTTCGTATAGTCTTTTGGTGTGCTTCGTGTATATTTATTGAACATTAACGAAATGGGTGATAAACGAAGGGGGTCGCGTAAGTGGGCTAACAGGGAAAAGCAGTCATCTAGCAAGGACTTTTCAAAAACTAAGTTTTGACTCTTTTATCTTATGCATAAATTTTCATATTTGTGAAATCATTTAATAAACAGTAAAATAAGATTCACAATTTTTTTTTACGTATTAGGGTTACGTTGTTAATGTTTTACTTATTTTGATATACACTCTACACATAAAATTTATCCTAAAATGTGTAACAAGCGTTTTTAATATAATTGGGGGGAAGACAGGAAATGAGTAAATATTTATATAACTCCGGCTTATCCGTCTTTTTTTTTATCCGGCCTACCCTTCCATTACATTAGGCCGGTTAGTCGGGAGTTCACTGTATATGTGAAATTGCCTATGTGGCAATATAAATTTTTATTTAAAACTAATATTTTAATTAAATGAAGTAGAGTAGGAAAA
This sequence comes from Maratus speciosus, assembly GCA_963932465.1. Lineage (NCBI taxonomy): Eukaryota > Metazoa > Arthropoda > Arachnida > Araneae > Salticidae > Maratus > Maratus speciosus. The sequence continues at coordinate 97,398,982 of OZ010799.1, forward strand.
GATTATATATATACAAAAATATATATAACTATTAAATAAACATTACCGACCACCAACAAAAACTGCAAAATTAAGAATAAAATCACAATAACAAATACAGTTCCCCCTAACACACTTAACATAGATACCAAAAACATAGTAAAAAACAGCAGAAATTGAATAACAGAAGTGAAAATATGTATATACCAGCTGTTATGTATAAAGTATAGTCCCTTGTACTATCTTACGAGGATTAATAGGGAAGAAAAAAGAAAAATATGGATACTGATAAAGATAATTGAAAAGCTTATATATTGAATTACTTTTTCAAGGATACAGAATTCAAATATATAAGCAAAGTAGTTGTTTTCTGTAGAGAAAAAAAGCCAAAAGCTGAAATTTTTTTCCCCTGTGCCCAAACGACCGCATGACCAAAAGAATAGATGCAAAATGAAAACAGAATAATATTGAATGCCATGAAATGGAAAAATCAATGCAACCTATTAAATAATTTATATAAATGTAATATAGTAATATTAAACAGCTTACCCTATATAACACCTTTTTTTATTTAATACAAATACACACCTGCTCATGTTGTTCATTACTGCTATAACTTTAAGGTTATTTTTGCAGTTAAGTTAACACAGATATTAATACCTAATGGTTGCAGTTAATCCATTTTGAAATACCTTGATAAATGCGATTAATTAATATAAATAGAAGATCATTACAATATTAGTATTTAAAATACCTACTAACACTTTTAAATTTACTTAACTAAGCTGAAAAATCCCCAAATCTATTAATTTACACTACCGCTATTAACTGGCAATTAGCGTCACCTAGTAGTAATAGAAAAATGAAAGAATATTACTCTAATAAAAGCCATAGACATTATATAAATTAATTTTTGGTGCTGCCATCTATTATGCAAAAATAAAAGTATTTTGATCTAATTACATAAGCTTTGTTTCTCTTTTACAATTTCAAATTTTTAAAAGAGAATAAAAAACAGATAAAAGACAATCAAAAATTTCATTAATTGAATAAATAAATCAATGCTTTCTTCCTTTCCCACCTCCATTCCATTCCTTTCCTTGCCATACTATTATTAACATTCTTTAGCCAATTATATAATTATTATTATTCATTTAACTTTCCATTAAAATAATTATATTTAGTTGTAATTAAAATAGTTATTATATCCGTAGTAATTAATTTTTCCATGCATTTAAATAAAGGTAGCATAGTAACCTTAAAGAAGCTAATGCATTCAAATTTTACCATCTACTTTACCCAACATATCCTAATAAATAAATAATACCATACTATATATCATTATTCACAAAAATATTAAATAAATATAAATGTTATTAGATTAGCCACAGTTATTATTCTTAAGATACTATGTATCATAAAAACGTAAATAAACATGTTTATAATATATATCCATATACCTTACAAGCCCTTAATAGCGAACACTTCGGGACCGCGGAATTTGTCCGATAATCGGAGATGTCTGCTTTTGTGAAGTAAAACTATACAAATATGCATGCATTGCGGATTTTAAAAGTATTCGCTAAGTAGAGATTTCCACTATTCGGGAATGTCCATTAACCTCCACAACGGATACTCCCGAATACCGGGCATCTCAATTTAGATAGCCATAATGCAGGGTTGCATTTTTGGCGAAATAACTTTTTGATTAAAGCATGGGCATATTGGGCCGTGCCCCGTTCCCCTACGAATTTAGTGCCCCAAACTTGATGTGCAATATTTATAAAGCTTATATTTTAAAACTGTTTCGAAATTGTACTGATTATAATCAATATTTTGAACTTTTAAAGTAAAATAAGAATAAAAACAAAACAAATAAAACAAGTAAGCAAAATCATGCGTCAATCATAGATTATGAAACACTTTCCACCACATTCAGAAAATTGTAACAAAACTGCACCGTTTAAAAAATTAAAATATTACATCTAATTCAGCTATATGGAAAAGCATAATAAATTTCATAACCCAATTTAAGCTGTTCCCATCCACAATCGGAGAATTATGCGGAATTTTTTCAGCAGCCTTGTATACGATATATAGATTTGAATCTATTAACTACATGCATGCCAAAATATAGTTCACTTACACTGTAAAAAAAAATCTGTGAAGTTACTAAACTTTTTCTAGGAAACTTGGATTCCTAGAACTTTTCATGTAACGGCAACAACAAAATTTCATGTAACAGACACACTTTTGCGCCGAAAATCAAAAAATCTGTAAGGTTACTAAGAATTTTTTTGGAAACTGGGATTCCGAGAACTTTTCATGTAACTCCAGCCAGGGTTACAAATAAAAGTTTAGTAAGATTACTGAAATTTTAGCAGATTCATTTGTAAAGTTACAGATTTTTGTAGCTTTACAAAAACTAGTTTTGTAGATTTGCAGCTTTTTTCGTACAGTTACAGGTGAAAGTTTAGTAAGCATGTAACTTTACATCTGTAGAACTACAGATTTTTTTTTACAGTGTAAGAGATACATATACTTCAGTCGAAAATTTACCTTCAGCAAATTCCTCTAATAAGGAGAACGGTACGTGTATACTTTTGTACAGCCCTGTATTTGAGTTATAGGATTTATAAATAACGAGTAAGATGCAAAAAGTAATTAAGTTTAAAAGCGCATACCGAATTTTAAACCGTACTGTCCAGCAATTATTACTCAAAGACATATACCTAGACTGTATAGTAACCGATTTCTTTTGTGTGTCATATACAATACCAAACATGCTTTGGTGACCCTAATAACCTTTATCAATTTCATGAAAATCCGAGTATATTTACGGGAGTTAGAGTGTGGAAAGACGGCCAGAGGGATTTTCTTAACACTTTCCAACAAAGTTGAAAAGTGTTTATGCATTCGGTTTGTCTGGCCGTCTGGCCACGCTCTAACTCCCATTAGCTCTTGAGATAGAGCGCCCGCAAAATTTGTATCAGAGACAGACAGACAGACATTTTGTAAAAACATGTTTTTCGGAATCTTTGACCTTTAAAACGCATAAATCCGCCGAAAACCGGCATTCGAAAATTTCAACACTTTCTGCTTGCAAAGATATAACAAAGTAAAAATGGGATCAGTATATAAAGAATAATATGGTTAATTCGCTACAACTTGTAAAATACTTGCCTTTATAGGAATGTAAATGTTTTTTAATTGCCAATCGATTGAAAACATTAAAAACCTACCTTATCTACAGATTTTGATTCTCCTGCTTTAAATTGCTAAAGCAAAAAATAAGATATATATATACATATACATTAATCATAGCTATTAGGCACAAATAATATCTGCACAAATATTTTAGCACAAATATCTGCCAATGAGGCAGTTTTCTTATATCTTTTTACTTTTTTATTAAACTAAACTTGCACTGCTTATTACATTTGTTATAGTGGATAAATAAAACTTTTTTTAAATTATTATTCAATAAAAATTTGTATTCTTTAATATATATTTTTTAAATTTTAATATTACATATGTTATTTTAATAATGATCATGTTTTAATGATAGTTTTTATTTTCCTTTTTCTCATAGGAAATATCAGAAAATGATTCTACTATCGGTGACAAATCAACGTCAACAAATAGCTTGCCTGGAACATCTTCTTCACAGCAAAATGTAGAAGAATGGAACGTCGCTTACAGCTCTGTGTCAGCAACTGAAGCTAATATGGCACAACCGCCCGTAAAAGAAAAAAATAAACGAATCATTATTAAGCTATGCCAGCCGAAAAAGGTCCAGAAGTTAACTAAAATGACTGTTGCAAGCTCTAGCCTTACCCCTAACGACGTGAGAGGATCTAGAAAAAGAACATATTACCAGAGAACATTGGAGGAAATTAGTAATGTGGTTGCTCAAGCTCCTGAACCTACTAATTCCTTACCTGTATTAGATTTGGAGGAATTGGCATCCTGGGGAATGGAGAAGAAAAATGTGATTCCCCAGGCATCCACATTTTCTAACTCTCCATCGCATGTCTTGGAAGAAACTGCTATTGAAATTATTAAAGAAAATCTAAATCCCCAGGCCACATTTTCTAACTCTTCACCGCATACATCGCATGCCTTGGAAAAAAATGAAATAGAAATTATCCAGGATAATTTTGATCCCCAGGCCACATTTTCTAACTCTTCACAGCATTTATTGCATGTCTTGGAAGAAAATGATTTCGACATCACCGAAATCTCAGAGCCCATCAAAGAAATTTTAGATCCCTCGATCTTTTTAACTAACTCTTCATCGCATACATCGCGTGTCTATGCAGAAAATGAAATGGAAATCTACAAGGCAAATTTAGATCCTCAAGTCTGTGATTCTAATAACTCATCCCAGGAAACATTCTCCCTTTTAGCTTGCTATGAAAGTTATGTGCTTCCAGATGGATCTATCTGGGAAGAATCATCGGATTTGATGGCGGAATCAACAGAAGAAGAAAAATCGTATCTAGATTGGTTTACTAAAATGAGGACAACGCACACAGACGATTGGAATGGTTTTGTCCCACGTTATACTGAAGATGAGATTTGGATGGATAAAAAAAGATCTCCGAATGTTATGTGGTCTTCTGCACAGCGCCCTTACTCAGAAGAACATTTTCTATTGATGCATTACCATGAAAGGCAAAAACTTAGAAAGATGAAAGAGGAGAAATATTTTAAAGAAAGAGTGGAATATTTAAGCCAATTTCATGCAAAAGAAGAGAAAGTGCCTATGTAAAGGAACTCCATTTGTTGTGTATTTATATATGATCTATGTAGTTTCAAAAAAGGCAAAAGAGGCGAAAGATCAGGCCTTTTTAAAGAGCAGAGAGTCGCATATTTAAAGGAACTTAATATATTGTATATGTATGATCTATGTAATCTATGTATTATCTTGAAATTGAAACGATGCGAAAGATCAGATCTTTTTAAAGGAAGAATCTCATATTTAAAGAAACTCCTTTTGTTTTTATATGTAAGACCTATGTCTTCATTGCATTATCACGGAATGTAAAAGAAGCTAAATCAAGCATTTTAAAAGAGATTTTAAAATAAATCCATCTGCTGTATATGCTTCATTTATGTACATATGACCCATGTAAACTATATAATCAGTGTATGATCTACGAAAATACGCAGAAGATCAGGCCTTTTTAAAGAGAGAGTCCCATATTGAAAGGAACTCCATATGTTGTAATGTATCATCTATGTGTGTAATATGTATTACCTTCCCACATGAAACAAAAATTGTGAATGTGCTGTTTAAATATATTTTAATATTTTTTTTTAATTGACATGTTTTTAATTTTTTGTTTGTTTATTCATTTGGCTCTATTTAGAAACTGTGGGGTTGACCTTGACTGTAGATGGCAACATCTTTTAATTATTTCAGAGTGTGATGCAAGAAACGGATGTTTTCAACCGGAAATTTCATTTAATCAAAAATTTTTAAATGGAATTTGTTAAGTAAGCAGAAATATTTCCTTATATACACTTTTCAGATTCAAGCATGTTTGCCCGGAATAATTGAAAGAAGTTGCCATCTGTGCTTTGACTCGCTTTTGACAGATGAAAGGAGGCAATAAACCCTTCACCATAATAAGATTAAATAATGCTTTGTTAGTCTTTTTATGAAGATACCAATACAAAACGGGATAAATAATGCTGGAAGTGATTGAAAGAAGATTGTTAAGGGTGTGTGCATATATATATAACGTTATCACTTTGGGGAGCGCAGCCTGGCACTTGATATCGAAAGATATCTCTAGGGGGAGGGGGGGGGGTTGATATCATTATCATTTCCAATGAAACTAATCTTTTTCGAGTAACTTGTTCTTTACGTCCAAATAACCTGTGTTACCCCTTTATTATTATTATCTTTATATGTTTTTATGAAAATTTAAAGTCATTAAAAGTTTATAAAATCATTTCATTCCAAAATTTGGAATACCCCAACCTTTGGTATTCCTGTTCTTCTGCCCTATGCGCATATAAATCGCTATTGGATAAACCAGGAGCTTAATATGTTGGAAATGATACTTGCGTTTACCAGTAAAGTAAGAGAAATAATGTTATCCACTGTTTTGTTGATAAGTTCTACTTTTACCTTTCCCGGGCAGGGGGCAAACGCAAGAAGACAATATTATTGTTCAATGCATTATGTAACAATCAGCTACTATTAAGTGGGCGAGGGACCTTTAAAATATTTTTTTTTACCTTTTGTAAATTTCACTTTATATATTATTCAAGGGTACTTCATATGCATTATGGCACACATTTATCACGAAAAAAAAATTCTTTTGAAAAAAAAGGGGATTTTCCGTTATATTTTAGAATTTTTCAAAATGCCCCATGCGAATTGAATATCAATGAAAATTTTAAAGCTCAAAATTTTAAAAAATGTGGAATTTTTTTTTTTTTTTTTTTTTTTTTTTTTACCTTTATATTCAAATATATAAAATTCGATGCACAGTTTTATTTATATCCTAACTTGTATAAAAAATATTCGGAATTTTCATTGATATTCAGTTCGCATGGAGCATTTTAATAAGTTCTAAAATATTGAAAATTCCTTTTTTTTCTAAAAAAAAAATATATTTAAAAAATTGTTTTTGGAATGAATGTATGCCATAATGCAAATAATGTACCCTTGAATAATATTTAAAGTGAAATTTACAAAAAATAAAAAAATTGATTTTAAAGGTCCCTCGTCCCCTTAAATGTTTTTAAATAGTATCTCACTCTTTTAGATGTTTATTTGATATAAATTTGCTTCATGTATTGATATTTTATTGACTTCTTGAATCCGTAAAGTATGCGACTAATAAATGTATAATCAATGTGTATATAGTAAATATGTATATCACTGTAAACGTATAAGAAGAAAGAAAAAGAATTTTTTAGACATTCATAACGCTGTCATTTGGCGGGAAGGGCGGGGGGATTCAACGAATGATAACGTATGATATCGTAAGGTGGGGGAGGGGTCTTAAATTAGCAAAATGTTGATAACATTCCATATGTATAGCCCCCCTCACCCCAAGAGATAAGAATAAATATAAACAGTAGCGCCAACTTTTGAAAAATATTGGGAGGACTCAAAAATGGTTGAGCAAAATAACACATACAATTTTACTTCGCTCTTGCAATTAGTTGTTATGTGGGGAGAGCAAATGACTCAAGATGATAATTCGAAGTCAAATTAAGGTTTTTCTAAGTAAAATAGAATATTATTAAAATTTAATTATAATTTTATTAAATTCTCATAAATTCTTTCTTATAATTGCATTAATTAATGCAATATTTATTATAAATACAGATTATCCGAGTTAATATGGACCAAGCTCACATCGGATTAAGCAAAAAACTTGGATAAACCGGATTTCCACAAATCGTCATCAATTAATTTGATGAAATATAAATTTTAACTTAATTAATTAATTTTTATGGTACTAGTAACATTTCTTTGATGTACATTTCCGTTACTCTTAAGAAAAACGGGAATGAAATTGTTTATTTGAAAAATACCTAGATTGTTTTTTTTTTCTTGAATGTCAATTTGCTTTTTTTTTTTTCTTTCAGTCGCTACTACATAGCTATCAATTTTCAAGATTTTTTCTTACCACTATAACTTACCAGTAAATTTTGTCTAATTCAATTGCCGAAATCTAACAATTGTCAATGATTAAATATGGAAAAAATTTGTATTAAATTTTAGAGGTAATAAAACCGTACAAATTGGCAGCTATGTGATTCTATTAGTGTCATGAAAATTGCAGGTATAGTCTCTTCTTTCTGCTCAGAGTATTAAATAGTTTTTTTCAATCGAATTTATATTTTTGGAATGGTTCATTTCCTTCTGATGGACTGAAGGCTTCCATTATCATGAAACAGTCATTATAAACGAAGAAAAAAAAATTATGGCCATTCCCCCCCCCCCCCCCCCTTCTGACCAGAAAATCAGAGTTCTAACTTTTTACGGCTGCTCTTTCATCTACACCTAAAACTTCGTTTATAATGACTATTTCCTAATAATAGAAACCATCAGTCCATCAGAAGAAAATAACTCGGTTAAGCGGAACTCTACTGTACGCTTTTGAAGTGAATAAGTAGGCGACAAAATACCCAAACAACCATTAGTAATGATTAGTGATGGGCGATAACGAGATGTTTTTATCGATTGTCTCGATTGTATGAACATCTCGATATTTTTCGATTGTGTAAAATTTTTCTCGATGACTTCAGTTTGCCAATTGCTTTTATCCGTCATACATTTATCAAGAATTGTCGGAGGGTGAACTGGAATAAGTCGGCGTTAATGGCGAGCCAGGTCGACAAAACTCGAGAATTTTCCGGGCCCGATCGACGAAATTTGCGATCCTTCACTGACTTAGAAGAAATTTGCAATTTTTTCCACCGACAAATTGACGAAATTCGCGATTTTTTCTACCGATAAACAGACGAAACACGCGATTTTTTCGCAGGCGATCAACAAAATTTGAGATTTTCCGCTCCTAATCTGCAAAATTCGCAATTTTCCTGCACCCGATCCACGAAGTACATGAATCTTAATTGACTGACGAAATTTTCAACTTTCCCGCGGCAAATTGACGAAATTCGCGATTTTCTTCTCGTGACTGACGAATATCACGATTTTTTTCGCAGCCGATCAACGAAATTTGCAATTTTTTAGCACCTGGTCGACAAATTTCGCTATTATTCCGCACCCTAACAACGAAATTCGTGAATTTTTTAAAACCGATCGACAAAACTCGCGATTCTTCCGCGCCCGATCGGCGAAATTTGCGATTATTTCCGCGCCTCATCGACAAAATTTGCGAATTTTCCACGCCCGTTCGACGAAATTAGCGAGTTTTCTGCGCCGGATCAAGGAAATTCACAGTTCTTATCTGACTGATGAAATTTTCAACTTTCTCGCGGCAAATTGACGAAATTCACGATTTTTTCCTGTGGTCTATGGGCAAAAATTGCAATTTTTTCAAGTTGTAAATTGACGAACTTCGCGGGCCACACATTAACCCATCGCGGGCCACTTTTGACCTTCGAGCCACAGGTTGTGCATCCCTAAATTACAGAGATTCTAACAAAGAGATTCACGACTGTATTATGTAGCATTTTTGTTATTATTTTCGCCGTCATATTGGGAAAACTGGATTCGTACGCATCAGGGGATTCTGGGGATTTTAAGTGTTTTAGTACCAGAAAAATCGTAAAGTATTGGTCGCTATATCTAAAGATGGAATTTTTTTTCATTAAATAAGCCAAATATTATCTTACGAAAATTCTGGTAAAAAGTGCTTAAAAGTCTTTGAAGCGTACGAACCCTGGAAAATGACAGATTACATTCTCAAAATGAATTTTTTTACTTTTTCCTGTCTCAGTCAAAAATAACAAGTTGGAAATTGCACGTCAAAAGTGGCAAATGTGGTGCATTCGTACTATAATTAGTTTCAGAAATATTTTTTACACCGCATATTGTACTGAGTGTATATTTTAGTGCACTTCATCAGTGCATATCCATTTCATTCTATCCGAAAGGCTGTAACATCATTAAAATGCACTTGCAATAATTTATTCCCATTGGCCGTAATGTAACGGGAAAATTTTGACTGTCTCTGTAATTAAACTATACATCCGATTTTCATAAAATTTGAAATGACTCGACAGAATTGTGCATCAATTATATATTTAAAATTTCAAACCTTTCGGTTGGATAGTTATTGTTCTGTTATATGCGGACAGACGGACAGACGGACTGAACGAAGATTATAGGTGCTATGTATTTATATAATTGCGAACGCACCTAAAAATTACTAGCATTATTATAGAATTGACCGAAGCAGGTTTTTAAGACTGAAACCGAAACGGAATTTCGGTAATCTTCCTATTTTCGTCCAAAAACGAAAAGGAAAAATTTCAAATTTTATTTTTAAAGTAATTAATACATACATAAATATACATTATAATTAATTAATTACACGCGTTAATTAAACATACATAGTTATTAATCAATTATACATGTGGCCCAAGTTGGCTGTCTGTACTTCTGACCAAAACTTTTTATTTTCATGTAAAATAAAATGTAATTAATTCATCAACGACAGAATGATTTTCTAGTTATACGAATTTCATCTAATTAAGAAATGTTTTAGGTATACATATCTCGATTTATCTTTTATAATAATTTTTGTAAATGATCATCTGTTATACTAGAACTTTCTGAAAGAGTATTCGAAACACTTATGAGGTTTTAAACTAAAAAGTTTCTATTACTGTTAAGTCTGTAGCTTTTAATGAGCACGTGAAAAGCGTCTTTAACATTTAGCCATATATACATTACTTGCTTTATAATTTGCATTCACGTCTTGAGTCAGTCATGACTTAAGAGAATTTCATAGTAATTTAGATTAGAGAAGTTCATAGTAATAGTAGAGAGTAAGTAGTAGAGAGTAGAGAAGTTCATAGTAATAACTAAAGTATCTCATTTGAACCGATAAAGCTCAAATCAATGACAATGTTGAAAATTTCCAAAAGAAGAAACGAGATTTTCGGAAAACAGATAGTTTCGGTCCCGCCGAATTTTCGACGAAACTCTGATTTTAAGCCGAAAACGAAACCGAATTTTCAGTCAATCTCTAATTATTAACAACACTCGGAGATAAACCCGGCCTACCCTGGTAACAGAATATAGGTGCAAATCATCATACATATTTTTTCATACCAGTATCCCTTTTTCTCTGCACATAACAAAAACACAACGATAAATAAGGTATTTTTCGAAAAGTTCTACAAGTATTTTTTGATGTAGTATACGTATCTATCGTTAAAACGCGTTGTTTGATTAAAAAAAAAAAAAAAAAAAAAAATGCAGTAAAGGGAAAAACGTGTCAACAAGTAACCTCAATGATTACCCTAAGAAAACCTTGCACGGATCTACTGCTTTTTTCTTTCTTTTTTTTTTTATTTGATTTTTTAAACAGATTTTTTACATTTAATATATTTTTTAGCATGCTCATTGACAATACTAAAAATCATATTTATTATGAAAAATTACAATATGTTCAAATAAAGTTTTGAAATATATTAAAAGTGGAGATCGACCGAAAATTCGTTCTCGGTTTCGGGCCAAAATCTGAGTTTCGCCGAAACTCAGATTTTGGGTAGAAAATTCGTTTTCGGCGAAAATGCGACCGAAAATTCGGCCGGAACGAAACTATCAGTATTCCAAAAATCTAGTTTCTTCCTTCGGAAATTTTCAACATTACTCATGGATTTGAACTTTATCGGCTCAAATGAGACTATTTATTGCTACGATCTTCGTTGTTTATAATTATCAGTCATGACTGACTCAAGACGTGAATGCAAATTATAAACCAGGCAATGCATATATAACTAAACTTTTTTACTTGTTCATTGAAAGCTGCATACAAAACAGTAATAGAAAATTTACAGCTTGAAACCGCAGAAGTGTTTCGAATTCTCTTTGAGAAAGTTCTAGTATAATAGATGATAATTTACAGAAATTATTATAAAATATAAAAAGGTGTGTATACATAAAAATAAAATATTTTTTAATTAAATGAAATTCGTCTAATTAGAAAATCTTTCTGTGTCGTTGATGAAGTAATTATATTTTATTTTACATGAAAATAAAAAGTTTTGGGTCTAAGGCAAAGAGAACCAATTTAAGCCACACGTATAATTAATTAATAATTACGTATATTTAATAAATACGCATAATTAATTAATAATTATGCATATTTAATAAATACGTATAATTAATTTAAAATAATGTCTGTATTAATTACTTTAATACATACAATTCAATTACTTTAAAAACTTTTTTCGGCCAAAAATAGCAAGATCACTGAAATTCGGTTTCCGTTTCGGCTTTAAAAACCTGTTTCAGTCGATCCTTAATTATTTCTGATATCAGTATCCTTTCTTCTCTGCACATAGTAAAAACATATTTATGGTTGTTGTATACAAAATGGTAAAGGTAGATGCAAATACAAATCTTTAAAAAAGTCTAAAATTTATTTCGATTTCATTTGAACGGAATATAAATTTTTAGGGTGTTATCATACTGCTTGAATTTTATTTTTATTTTTTAATATTTTAATGGTTTCACTTACTAAGGTTGTGTTAACAAAAATTTAACATTAAATGTAGAATCACCTGAACGAAATATCTTAATATCTGTCCCTTTTCGGTCTTAAACAATGAAGGAAATAAATTGTTTTTTTGTTGTTTTTTTTTTTCTGCAAATCATGTTTTTATGTAATATTTATTTTGGTTTAATACAGTCGTTTAGAAGATGCATGTCAGATATATGTCTCTCAGGGAAACGCTATGAAAAATAACGTAACGCTCTCCACTCAACACTCTTATCCAAGTTGGTGTGTGAAATAACATCCTTTTTTTTTATAGCTCATTTATAACACACGTGTAATAATTACATGTGTGCGTTATTTTCTGAATAGCATTATGTGTAGATATCGCAAATAGCTGAAAATTCTAAATTAAATGTTTTTATAAACGTATAATTAATTTAAAGTTAGTTTAATGAAAAAAAAATTAACGAATTTCAGAAATATAATATCTATACACTTCCCCCACCACACACACATACATACACAATCTCTGTTTCAATATATATTTTGGCAGAGTGGGGAAATACATCATTTTACTCGCCACTGGCGAGTGGATTTTCTGACAGGGCGAGTGAATTTTTAGTTAGTATTTGAAAAACTGTAGACCATAGAGACCACAGGACAGAAACTTTTACTAGCTAGCTATATTTTGCAATTTATTACCATATTTACGCGATGTAAACATGATACTAAGTTAGGGGAGACCGGGGGAATGGCGACACCTTAAGGGAATTTAAATTTTTTCAACTCCAAAAAATGTTTATTTTTTAATAGTAAAAATTCTAATGCTGAATCATGATGTTTAGTATCTGTATAAATTTAACCGTAATCATAACTGTAAAGTAAGCACACATAAAAAAAAAATTCTTTTAACCTTCGTACAGTGACGGGATTACCCAAGATACTGGGGTAATTCCGCCACTGTATCGGGGTAATGACGCCACTATTTAATGACCTAGTAAATACATAAAATGGATACTAGGAGACTCATAACCTACTGAAAATATTTAGAAAGCAATAATTTAGCAAAATAATGAATAATTACAATGTTCATTAAGCTAGATTTATTAATGTACTAAGCTTAGAATTTAACTCAAACAGGAAAAGTCACCCTTTGCCATGGTGGCGGCATTACCCGTAGAGGACAGTACAGCGGAAATCCCCCAACAAAACCGAACAAAGAACGAACTTTTTCAACAAATTGCATCAAAATGTCGGCGAATGCATGTAGATTACGGGTAATATTATCTTAAGTACCTAATGTTACAATAAAAGGTGCTTACCTCTACTCATTTGAAGCTCCAAAATAAGAAGCAACTAAATGTAAACTAAATTTTTCACTAGAACAAACGAACGACGTACAACAAAATCACTCTCACTTTAGACACTGTTTCTATTGTTGGCCGCTATAGTGCAGGAGTATTCACTATCTCAAACTGCCGTTAGTTTTTAACACGTTGGCGGCTAAGGCGTATGAGGTGAAATTATTCGACGTGGCTGAAAGTTTTTTTTGTTGAAATTTAATCTTAATGCAATGCTATAAATGTTCCATAACAAATTTTGCCGATTTTTATATTTTTGTGGAAAAAATCCGGTGTGGCGAGTAGCACAGGTATCAAGCAAAACTCTTTAAGAAGGCTAGGGAAAAATTTAAAGATGTTACCAGTTGGCTAAACAGATACAGAATGAATTGAAACAGCATTAACAGGTGTCGAAGGGCCGTCAACGGTCGCCATTTGGAGAGGGGGCTAGTGTCGAACACCCTTTGATACTCGCCGCCAACGTGTTAAACTAGGCGGGGTGCCGGCATAACCCCGAGTGGCGCCATTCCCCCAGTCTCCCCTATATCCTATATCAATTTACCTCTGTTTTACATATTTTTAATTTTATACAAAAAAAAATATGAAAATGCATTATAGTTATAGTAATTACCTAGCTTTTCCGTCGCATGCATTTTATCATAACAATTTTTGATTTTCTGAAAATTCCCCACCCCGGCATGTAGGAGGTCCTTAGGAAACTTTACCCCCAGTGCCCAAATTGACTCTGATTCCAAACGATTGAAAACAAAGTATCCTTTGAAATGATGTATATAAAATTTGCTTAGAGGGCATCCACAAGTCAAAATCAGATCAAACGTTGTTTTTTTTTTTTTTTTTCAACCATTTGGAAAAATGATTATTGTCCTCGTCAGGGTAGGAAATCAAAAGCATATCTGAAAGTTTTTATTGGTTTAATCATCATTTTATTCGTTTTCTGATTGGTCTATACACTAATATGTATTTCCCTTTACTTTTAACAGAGATGGACAACAGAGTGTTGCCACTATGACAAAAAAGTAATAAAAACTACAAAAAAAATTAATAACTCAGAAACAAATTGAGATGCAGCTTTCAAACAAATTGCATTTAAAAGTACATTTTTTTCTCTATCCGACGACATAAAAAGTAATTGTGGGATGTTTAGAAGTTTAAGAAATAAATTAGAAATTTAAATAAGAAATCCTTTAAAATTGGCCGTCAGATTTCTCGGAAATCTGACGATGGAAAAGCCTTTTCCTGAACAGCCAATGAAATGCTTGGATAATACCTAAGTTTCAGGTGGATAATACGTACGAGTCGCAGGCGATTTCTGTCGCTTGCAATTTTTACATGTAATAACACTATTAATGTTTAATTCATGGCGTACGTAATGTATGATCAACTCCGTGCTATTTTTTGTCTTAAATTTTAGTCTTTGAAAAAATCATTTTCCAAATGGTCGTTGTAATTTGTTAAATTGCATTTTTTTTAATTTATTTATCTAATTTTTTTTAATAGAAACACGCAATTTGACACTAGTATATTTAAATCTTCGGTTCAAACTATGCCTAGAAATGAAATTTCATGTCATTTGGATGATACTTTTTGAATTATAAACATTCATCAAAATTT
This sequence comes from Maratus speciosus, assembly GCA_963932465.1. Classification (NCBI taxonomy): domain Eukaryota; kingdom Metazoa; phylum Arthropoda; class Arachnida; order Araneae; family Salticidae; genus Maratus; species Maratus speciosus. The sequence goes on from OZ010799.1 coordinate 97,414,103, forward strand.
AGTGCTTCTTAATGTCAAATTAAATTTTGATATTTTTATATATCCAGAAATTATAATCCTAATGCGATAATTTTGTGTGTGGTTATAATACTAAACAAGTTGGAAATTGCTCGTAAAACGTGGCAAATGAGGTGCGCTCGTACTATAACTAGTTTTATAAATATTTTTTTGCACCGCATATTGTACTGAATGTATATTTTAGTGCACTTCATAAGTGCCTACCAATTTCATTCTGTTCGGCTATAACATCATTAAAATGCACTTGAAATGATTTTTTCCCATTGGCCGTAATTTAACGGAAAACTTTTGATTATCCCTGTAACTAAACTATACGTCCGATTTTCATAAAATATGAAATAATTCGAATATTTTTTGCAACAATTATATATTTAAAATTTCACACCATTAGGAAGGCTGTAACATCATTGCCGAAACGTCAGTGAAGGCTTACTGTGGAGACACGAAAAGTTTTGATTTCCGTTTGTCTGTCTGTCTGTCTGTCTGTTCCGCGATAAGTGCCGCAAAAAGCACCCGATCAGCTTGAAATTTATTGGGCATATTCGTGAGATACCCGGACGTAGCTGTATAGTTTTTGGTTAAATTTGGTTCATTTGTTCGGAAAATATGGAAGATTTTATTTTTCTTTATAATGCTTTTCTACGGCAAGTCAGACGATTTTCAAATTTCCATTTGTTGAAAGAAAATGGCACGTTTGATTAATGGATTTAAATGTCAAATTATGGATACTAAAATTCCAAATAAGTGTTTTAAATTATTCCTATTATATTGAAGTTTTATCAATATATCTATCAGATTTTTTTATTTACGTGTATAATGTTTTGAGGACATTTATACATGTATTCCAATAATATAAAGAATTTTTAAATTGATTTTCTTGTTTTACATGATACATATTTCTTTTTTCTTTCCTTTTCTTCGTTGCCTAGCGACTGTTATTCGTAGCCTATCATTGCTTCAAATATGAATGAAGTTAGTAAATTACGTTAATTTTGTTGCAGGTACTATTAAAAGGCTATCACAAAAAATATTTTATCGCGCCAAATCGATGCAATTTATGCAATTAACAGTGGGCACGATAATGAATTATTTTCCAGTAGATTTATAGATCTCCAGATATGCATATTTTGGGGGGCTTTTAATATGTTATTGCTATCGCATGGATTAGGATGTTTAAACTAATGTTTAACCATGCTATAAGTGAAAAAAAAGTACAGTTAAAGGCATGTAAATCCTTTTTAACACTTTCCAACATGGATGAAAAGTATTTATGACTTCAGTTTTTCTATCTGTCGCCTGCCGTGTTTCTCTACGTGCTCTAACTCGCGTAAATATAGTCGGGATGGCATGTAATTGATATACGTTATTGAGGTTTGCCAAAGTATGTTTGGTATTAAAAATGAAGAGTGTAGCATTCATAGCTTAATTACAGGGGCACTCAAAACTATTCCGTTACATTATAGTCTTTGGGAAAAATCGTCTGCGGTGTATTTTAATAATGTTACATAATTTTAAACGTAATGAAATTTATATACTTTATTAAGGTGCACTAGAACCTGGTTACTATAAAATATGTTATGTGTAGCACTTACAGCATGCGTAGAGGGAACTCAAAAGTATTCATAATATTACAATCTTTGAAGAAAATCCTTTTGTGGCATTTTTTAATGATGTTACTCTGTTACAAAATAATAAAATTGATATGTATTTTTGAAACATTTTTGTAGTATATGGGGTGCAAAGCATATGTTTTTTTCAGGGTCACACAAAAGTGGTCGATTAAAATGTGGTCTATGGGGGGGAAAAAACTTTTCACAGCTTATTTTAACACATTAGCGACGGGAAACGAGAATTCTCGTTTTTATTCAGAATACGTCATTGGCTAAGGGAGTGACTTCTACCTTACAGAAAAGACATTTATATTGTGTTGTCCATATTTTTTATAGATTGTAAGACATTATATATTACATCAATACATTGAAATATATTTACTGCTGCATAAACATGAAAAACATATTTCAGAAACCAATTTCCGAGACACTTTCAGAAGAGGGAGGAGCTTCTACTGTTTTTAAACCCAGATTTAATTAAATTGCCTGTCGTCAGTGTGTTAATTGTGTTGCACTAATTCAAACATTATGAAATTAAATTACATTACTGTGGTTGACTACAAGAAGCTTGAATATGATTTGTATCGTATTTATCGTTCATTTATAGGGTCACATAAAAAATTTCGGATACAGTTCTGGTCTATTAGGGATGATTGCTGAAGAGCATTTTCGATTATGGTGTGCGTTTTAACGTTAAGTAAATTTGTGCTTAATAAGTAGTGCTTAAATATTGTATAGACCATGTACAGGGATACACAAATGAATTCGTAAGTATAAATGAAAATGAGCGCGAATTGCTTCAGTGTGGTTTTTTTTTTTTTTTTTTTTTTTTTTTTTTTTTTTTTTTTTTTGAGTTATGTATTTCCCAGCCCAATTACATTTAGTATACTAACAAATGTTTGCAGAATTTAAATAGAACCATATACAGGACTCCGCAGAAACTGGATATATGGTGCACACTATGCATACTAATCCCCAGAAATGTGATATGAGCAGTTTTAAGAGGGTTTTTTGTCTGCATTAAATTTAAATGTTATAGACGACGCGTAAAAATCTTCACGTAATATACAGGGCTGTAGAAAAGAATTCATGTACGTTTCCGTTTATTGGTAGAATTTACTAAAGGACATTAACACAACTAATTGATAATTACAAATGTAAATTAAATTACACTACGAAGGGGTTCAGGGGGGCAGAGCCCCCCTGAAGAAATCTACTTTATTATCTAAAAATTACCAGAATAAGTAGCTCATGAGATTTTCAGAATACCATTACATAACAAGGGGTTTAATTTGACGCTTCTAATGTCAGAAACCTTCGAAATATTTTTTCGTTTTATAAATGTTTATGTAATTTCAAAACTTTAAATTTCATTTTTTGTAGAAAGATTAATATTACTCAAAGGGTGCTAAACACAATGAATTGTAGAGCTGACGTTGAGGCTCCTGATCTGCAGATTTACTAGTTAAAATGCACTTGCAATAATTTTTTCCCATTGGCCTTAATGTAACGGAGCACTTTTGACTGTCCCTGTAATTGCCGAAACGGCAGTGAAGGCTTACTGTGGAGACACGAAAAGTTTTGATTTCCGTTTGTCTGTCTGTCTGTCTGTCTGTTCCGCGATAACTGCCGCAAAAAGCATCCGATCGGCTTGAAATTAATCTGGCATGTTGATGAGGTACTCGGACTTAGCTGTATGGTTTTTGGTTAAATTTGGTTCATTCGTTCGGGAAATATAGAACATTTTATTTTGCTCTGTAATGCTTTTCAATGGCAAGTCAGACGATTTTCAAATTTTCATTTGTTGAAAGAAATGGCTCATATAAAAAATGGATTTAAATGGTAAATTTTGGATGCTGAGATTTTTAAATAAGAGTAGTAAATTATTCCTATTAGTTTGCAATTTTGTCAAAACATTTGTCAGAGCTTTTAAATTAGGTGTATAACTTATGATGGAATTTTATACATGTGTTCGAATAATATAAAACATTTTATTTTATGAATTTACTTATATTTCATTTTTTTTTCTTTTAACCGTTGTGTAGCAACTATATCTCATCTAAAAATATCATAAATGGGAAAGTATGTATGGTTTTTTAAGTCAAATCAAAGTTAAAAGGAATGAATTAATGAATGCCTTTGTATAGATATTTGCATATAGATTGATTTAAACGCAGAAATGAAAATAGTATTTATATACTATATAGAATAATATTTTTATTTATGTATTCAACTATTTTGATTATAAAGGAAAAAGTTCGTTATTTTCATACAGAATAAACTGACATTATTCTATTAAACTTTATAAACTTTATTGTTGCCAAAAAAAAAAAAAAAAAAAAAAAAAAAAAAAAAGGAATAACAATTTCTCCCAAAGAGTTCATTTTAATTTGTAAGATTTTCACGTGCAAAGGGAAAATGCAGCAAATTACAAATAATAAAAAAGATAAATAGGACAGGAATGAATACATATAAACATTTCACACCAAATACCACCTAAAATAATTTTTGTAGTGGTATTTTCGCACACTACGAAGAAAGATTCCTCGATTTACACGATTTTACTTGGTCTTCCTTTTCTCATTGGTTGCGATTTCATTTTCGCAATTGCCTATATTAATTGGCACAAAATTTTACATTTTTATGACTGAGGTATATGTAAGGCCATACAAATAAGAAATTCCGTATTGTTTCCTATAAAATGTGATAAAGTGTTGGTTAACTATATATGTTTCTATTAAGAGGAGCAGAGCTGCCAAGCCTCCGGCGTTCTGGATACCAGTATTTTAATACAAAAAATGTTACTTTATTTAATTGAAACATTTGCGCGATATAAAAGAACAACATTTTCTGTAAGGTAATAGTGTTGTGCAAAAAGCCTGAGACTTGCCATGTCTGGTGGGGAGTGAAATGTTTTATTTAATGCATTTATCTCTATTTTAATGCTACGTGAACAACGTCCCGTGTAACAGCTTGTAGAGTGTAAAATAAATTATTAAAATAATCCCTATTACGAAAAAGGAAACAAAATGCCCGGCTAAGGGAAATAAAAGGTTAGTTAACCTTTCGTAATTTGACCTGAACACAGGTGTGCATCAAATTTCAACTGTGTTTGTAACATCACGATTTTAAATTAAATGTGGATACTATTAAAAGGCTATCACAAAAAATACTTAACGGCGCCATATCACGTTTATCTATTTAGTCAATTGGAAGTGGACACGATGATGAATTATTAACCGTTAGGTTTAGAACTCCCCCTACTTTAGGGTGATATTAGTAAGTTAATGTTATCGAGTACATTTTTAGATATTTAGATTAGATCTTAGATATAAATATTGCAGAATGGTAGTCAAAATTATTTTTTGGAAACAAAAATTATAAAGGTATTAGATTTCTAAATTAGATGTCTCAGTTTACATTTACAAAAGTTCTTTATCCATTAGATACAGGTGTTTGTGATTAGCAGGCAAGTAAATACTGCTGTATGGATATTAGGATAATGTAAAATGCTTGACCAAATTGTTGCTTATCCTTATAAATCGCAGTGTAAAAATGAATCTAAGATATAGGATAATCATTAACTCGATCAATAGAAAATTACAAATGCAAAATAAATTACACAACAGGGGGTTCAGGGGGGGGGCACCCCCCTGAAGAAATTTGCTTTATTATATAAAAATTACTAGAATAAGTAGCTCGTGAGAATTTCAGAATATCATTACATAACAACGTGTTTAATTTAACGCTTCTAATGTCTGAAACCATCGAAATATTTTTTTTTCTCCTTCTATAAATGTTTGTGTAATTTAAAAGTTTAAATTTTGTTTTTGTAGAAAGATTAATATTAAGCAAAATTTGCTAAAAACAATAAGTTGCAGAGATGACGTTGAGGCTCTTGATCTGCAGATTTACTAGTTAAACTATACATCCGATTTTCATAAAATTTGAAATGACTCGACAAAATTATTCAACAATTATATATTTCAAATTTCAAACGATTCGGTTGGGTAGATTTTGCGCTGTTATATGCGGACGGACAGACAGACGGACTGAACGACGACTATAGGTGCTACGTATTTATACTAGTAAATCTGCAGATCAGGAGCCTCAACGTCAGCTCTACAATTCATTGTGTTTAGCATCCTTTGAGTAATATTAATCTTTCTACAAAAAACGAAATTTAAAGTTTTGAAATTACATAAACATTTATAAAACGAAAAAATATTTCGAAGGTTTCTGACATTAGAAGCGTTAAATTAAACCCCTTGTTATGTAATGGTATTCTGAAAATCTCATGAGATACTTATTCTGGTAATTTTTAGATAATAAAGTAGATTTCTTCAGGGGGGCAGAGCCCCCTGAACCCCTTCGTAGTGTAATTTAATTTACATTTGTAATTATCAATTAATTGTGTTAATGTCCTTTAGTAAATTCTACCAATAGACGGAAACGTACATGAATTCTTTTCTACAGCCCTGTATATTACGTGAAGATTTTTACGCGTCGTCTATAACATTTAAATTTAATGCAGACAAAAAACCCTCTTAAAACTGCTCATATCACATTTCCGGAGATTAGTATGCATAGTATCCATATATCCAGTTTCTGCGGAGTCCTGTATATGGTTCTATTTAAATTCTGCAAACATTTGTTAGTATACTAAATGTAATTGGGCTGGGAAATACATAACTCAAAAAAAAAAAAAAAAAAAAAAAAAAAAAACACTGAAGCAATTCGCGCTCATTTTCATTTATACTTACGAATTCATTTGTGTATCCCTGTACATGGTCTATACAATATTTAAGCACTACTTATTAAGCACAAATTTACTTAACGTTAAAACGCACACCATAATCGAAAATGCTCTTCAGCAATCATCCCTAATAGACCAGAACTGTATCCGAAATATTTTATGTGACCCTATAAATGAACGATAAATACGATACAAATCGTATTCAAGCTTCTTGTAGTCAACCACAGTAATGTAATTTAATTTCATAATGTTTGAATTAGTGCAACACAATTAACACACTGACGACAGGCAATTTAATTAAATCTGGGTTTAAAAACAGTAGAAGCTCCTCCCTCTTCTGAAAGTGTCTCGGAAATTGGTTGCTGAGATATGTTTTTCATGTTTATGCAGCAGTAAATATCTTTCAATGTACGGATGTAATATATAATGTCTTACAATCTATAAAAAATATGGACAACACAATATAAATGTCTTTTCTGTAAGGTAGAAGTCACTCCCTTAGCCAATGATGTATTCTGAATAAAAACGAGAATTTTCGTTTCCCGTCGCTAATGTGTTAAAATAAGCTGTGAAGAGTTTTTTTCCCCCGTAGACCACATTTTAATCGACCACTTTTGTGTGACCCTGAAAAAAAAAACATATGCTTTGCACCCCATATACTACAAAAATGTTTCAAAAATACATATCAATTTTATTATTTTGTAACAGAGTAACATCATTAAAAAACGCCACAAAAGGATTTTCTTCAAAGATTGTAATATTATGAATACTTTTGAGTTACCTGTACGCATGCTGTAAGTGCTACACATAACATATTTTATAGTAACCAGGTTCTAGTGCACCTTAATAAAGTATATAAATTTCATTACGTTTAAAATTGTGTAACATTATTAAAATACACCGCAGACGATTTTCCCCAAAGACTATAATGTAACGGAATAGTTTTGAGTGCCCCTGTAATTAAGCTATGAATGCTACACTCTTCATTTTTAATACCAAACATACTTTGGCAAACCTCAATAACGTATATCAATTACATGTAAACCCGACTATATTTACGCGAGTTAGAGCACGTAGAGAAACACGGCAGGCGACAGATAGAAAAACTGAAGTCATAAATACTTTTCATCCATGTTGGAAAGTGCTAAAAAGGATTTACATGCCTTTAACTGTATTTTTTTTTCACTTATAGCATGGTTAAACATTAGTTTAAACATCCTAATCCATGCGATAGCAATAACATATTAAAAGCCCCCCAAAATAGGCATATCTGGAGATCTATTATAAATCTACTGGAAAATAATTCATTATCGTGCCCACTGTTAATTGCATAAATTGCATCGATTTGGCGCGATAAAATATTTTTTGTGATAGCCTTTTAATAGTACCTGCAACAAAATTAACGTAATTTACTAACTTCATTCATATTTGACGCAATGATAGGCTACTAATAACAGTCGCTAGGCAACGAAGAAAAGGAAAAAAAAAGAAATATGTATCATGTAAAACAAGAAAATTAATTTAAAAATTCTTTATATTATTGGAATACATGTATAAATGTCCTCAAAACATTATACACGTAAATAAAAAAATCTTATAGATATATTGATAAAACTTCAATATAATAGGAATAATTTAAAACCTTTATTTGGAATTTTAGTATCCATAATTTGACATTTAAATCCATTAATCAAACGTGCCAGTTTCTTTCAACAAATCGAAATTTGAAAATCGTCTGACTTGCCGTAGAAAAGCATTATAAATAAAAATAAAATCTTCCATATTTTCCGAACGAATGAACCAAATTTAACCAAAAACTATACAGCTACGTCCGGGTATCTCACGAATATGCCCAATTAATTTCAAGCTGATCGGGTGCTTTTTGCGGCAGTTATCGCGGAACAGACGGACAGACAGACAGACAGACAAACGGAAATCAAAACTTTTCGTGTCTCCACAGTAAGCCTTCACTGACGTTTCGGCAATAATTACGAACGCACCTAAAAACCCAAATATAAATACATTTAATTTGTAATTAAAATTTTTTTTTGGATGATAAGCTTTTGAATTATAAACATTCAAAATTTAGAGCTGCTAATGTTAAATTACATTTTCATATTTTTATTAATATCTCCTGAAATTATAATCCAAATGTGATAATTTTTGTGTGTGGTTATGCTAAAAATCCCAAAATAAATACATTGGTACATGGAAATTATTCCAGAGAGAAACATTCGCCTTGGATACAATATTTCAAATGAAAACAAATTTCAAAGTAATTGCTTAAAAGGCGCAAAGGCCAACATAGTGAAAAAGATTCCAAGCCGGGGCCAAACCCGGGCCATCAGAATAGCGCACTGACGTTCTACCGACTAAACCACTTGGAACGATACCCAACACGGAAAATTTCTCACTATTATGTGTTGGCAAGGCTACAAACGCTGTTTCGTGTTCGCCCCAGGTCGGTGGCTCACGATAAATGTTCCATCTTGTGCTGCGTTTGTAGCCTTGCCAACATATAATAGTGAGAAATTTTCCGTGTGCTGGGTATCGTTCCGAGTGGTTTAGTCGGTAGAACATCAGTGCGCTATTCTGATGGCCTGGATTCGAGTCCCGACTTGGAATCTTTTTCACTATGTTGGCCTTTGCGCCTTTTAAGCAATTACTTTGAAATTTGTTTTCATTTGAAATAAATACAATGAATTTGAAATTTTATAATATGAATTACGAAATTAATTTTAGAAAAAATATGAATTGCAACCTACTATTTTTTTTTTGTTGTTGTTGTTAGATTTATATTTATTATGTCCTGTTTTATGCGAATTCTCAATTTCAAAATTTTCTTCCAAGTAGTTTTCGAATTATGATTAAAAAATGTCCAAAATGATGGTTTAAGGGGCCTTCTATGATGTACAGAAAAGCATAATTCGGAAAAAATCTCATTTTATTGAAATATTTGGGCTGGCAATAGTCAAAACACATTAAGTGAGTCAAATGGTCCTATTGGCAAGAAATAACACATTAATAGCGGTGTCATAGTCATTCTGTAGCATTTCAAGGATCAAGTACCGAACTTCAATTTGGATACAACCCCTAAAATAGGCTCGTATTAAAATAATTAATTTCTCAGAAACTAATCGTATGAATTTAATGAAAATTTTGATTTAGGCTAATTGAAGGATGTAGAATTCATTTATGGTGTCAAAATTAGGTATTGCTATTGAAAAAAAAAAGTTTAGGTTCGTTTTGATATGTAGATGGCCCCCTAAGCCAATTTTCTATACATCATTTCAAAGTAGACTTTATTTCCAATCGTGTGGTACCAGTAACTTTCTACTACAGTAATTTGTTGCAGCATGGGGTGTTTACATTTTTTTTCCACGACTGTACATTCCAGGTTTCTTTGTAAAGAAAAGAGTGCGCATTATGCAGCGAATATACTTAAAAATAGAATATACTCAAATCGCAAGTGCGCGTTATACTCCGGATTTTACGGTATATATATATATACACACACATATATATAGGGTGTATATTCAACGGTGTCCAATGGCTAATTCCTAAACTGTTAGGCATAGACATATACATTGTTCGAATTGCAAAAATGTTTTAAATGACGTAAACAAGTACTTATGAGCGGTTTGGGTCAATTAAAATCTATATATCATATACAAGGTTGCTGAAAAAATTCGCATAATTTCCGATTGTGGATGGGAACATCTGAAATTGGGTTTTGAAATGTATTATGCGTTTCCATATGGTTGAATTAGGTGTAATATTTTAATTTTTTAAACAGTGCAGTTTTGTTACATTATTCTGAATGTGTTGGAAAGTGTTTCATAATCTATGCTTGACACATGATTTTTTCTTACTTGTTTTATTCAAAATCTCATTATCTCAAAAGAAATTTAATTCATAGATTGAAACAGACAGTTTTTACCTACTGTTGCAAGATTTCATAAAGCCCAAATAATAATATTTACAAATACTTTTCAATTAAAGTTATATTTGGATATGAATCTCTCTATTCTAAAAAAAAGTAACTACCGCTGTCACCGCCGCCGCCGGTTTTGAATTTTTTGTGACCGGAAGTCTTTCTTCTTTAATATTAAGCAAAATATTGCATAAAAAATATGAAAATCGTGGAATTATAGAGAAATGTTTGATAAACACGCTAATGCAGACAGTTTTCAAATCGAAGAAATATTTAAAGAGATATTTAATCCTAAAGTTGGACAAAATCGTTCCATTAAAAAAGTTTTATAGGAGCAAAAACTGTACATCGGAATTTAATCATTTTTAGATCATTTTATGCCTCAGAATTTCCCGGTGTGCAGACTGCACTTAGTTTATTAATTTGACTCATTTTTTGAGGTTTTATTTCTATTTTAAATTCAAATTTTCAGCATTTCGAGAGATTTTTTTTACGCACTAGGGGGCTCGGCCCCCTACGAGCTACGCTCGCCAACCCCCGTCCAGATTCCGCAGACTCTAAATGCACGCTAATTTGATCGGCTTTAAAAAGATTTCGAAAGATTGAATTATAATTTAGAAAACAGTGGCGATCTCCCTATAAAGGGATTTCTATTCATTTCTCTTTGATTGGGGAATTTTAACGCCAAATCCGCTGCGGTACTACTTGATTATCCCGTCGACCAATTTCGCCAAATTATATAAATCGCCAAATTATACAAATTGACATAATTTTTATTTTAAATAACGAAAAAACAAATAAATTAGTACAACATTAATAAAAATACAAATAAAACGTCGAAATAAAAATAACTTGATGACACGTGTAACAACATTTCAAAATAAGCTAATATAAAAGGAATTAAGTAAACAGTCTTTGTCTCCTGGTATTTTTTAACAAAGCGAAAAGAAAGTTCTTTTAAATGAGACATTTTAAATTAATCGTTTTTAATCTGACGTAATTTTGACCAAACTATTCTTTCTCTTTTAAATATTTACGTGAAAATACTTTTGTTAGAAATGAAATATTATTTGCGCTTTCCTAACAAAAGTTGTTGAAAAGATCCTCTCAAAATATCAAATAAATGTGTAGCGCAATTTCTAAATTTAAACCGTTTTGCAATATTTTGTGTTCATTTTATGTAATAACTGTAATGTGACGTAAATATGACGTAGTTTCTCCTATTTAAGACTTCTAACGCATGTTTACGAATTTATTATTTTACAATATCCTTTCTCTTTTAAAATTCACGTGTATACTTTTTATGACGTAATTTTTAATAAGTACCTACTTTTTGTACATAATTATTTAATTCTAATTCCAAATGATTTTTTCCGTTTATAATAGTCACGTGTAAATAAATTTTTAATTTGAAGCAAACATTATTGTTTGTGCTGTTTATACATTTGGCAACAGTATAAATTAATACCATTTTCTAAAATAATGTAAAAAATATCTCTCAAAATGCTGAAAATTTGAATTTAAAATAGAAATAAAACCTCCAAAAATGAGTCAAATTAAAAAAAATTAATGCAATCTGCACACCGGCAAAATCTAAAGCATAAAATGATCTAAAAAGGATTACATTCCCATGTATAGTTTTTGCTGCTATAAAACTTTTTTAATGGAACGATTTTGTCCAACTTTAGCATTAAATATCTCTTAAAATAATTCTTCGATTTGAAAACTGTCTGCATCTGCGTGTTTATCAAACATATCTCTATAACACCACCGATTTTCATATTTTTGTACGCAACATTTTTCTTAATATTAACGAAGACAGACCTCCTGTCACAAAAAATTCAAAACCGGCGGCGGCGGCGGCGGTGCTGACAGCGGTAGTTACTTTTTTTAGAATAGAGAGATTTTAGAAAATAGTATTAATTTAAACTGTTGCCAACTGTATAGACAGTGCAAACAATAATATTTCCTTCAAATTAAAAATTTATTTTACACGTGACTATTATAAACAGAAAATATAAAAAGCAGGAACTCATTGAAAATTAACATAAAAACTATATTACACGTGAATTCTAAAAGTGAAAGAATGTTGTAAAATAATAAATTCATTAACATGCGTTAGAAGTCTTAAATAGGAGAAATTACGTCACATTGCACTTACGTAAAAAGAACAAAAAATAATATTGAAAAACAGTTTAAATTTTAAAATTGCACGAGACATTTATGTAATGTTTTAAGATGATATATTCAACTATTTTTATTAGGATAGCGCAAATAATATTTCATTTCTAACAAAATTATTTTCACGTGAATAGTAAAAGGAGAAAGAAAAGTTTAGGGAAAATTACGTCAGATTAAAAACGATACATTTAAAGTGTCATTTAAAAAAACTTTCTTTTCGCTTTGCTAAAAAATACCGGGAGGCAAACACTCTGTTTATTTAATTCATTTTATATTAGCTTATTTTGAAATGTCAACTGATTTTATTTAATCAAAAACGGAAACAGCCATTGTATCTTTTAACAGCCGCTGATTTGGCTTTAAAATTCTCCAATCAAAGAGAAATGAATAGAAACCCGTTTATAGAAAGATCGCCACTGTTTTTTAACTTATAGTTCAATCTTCCGAAATATTTTTTAAGCCGATCAAATTAGCGTGCTTTTAGAGTCTGCGGTGTCTGAACGGGGGTTGGCGAGCGTAGCTCGTAGGGGACAGCGCCCCCTAGTTTTCAGAAATAAAGAAAAATTTAAAATAATTGGGTTATTAGCATTAAAGAGAAAAGCATTAAATATGGATCATATTTAAAACAATGCATTTAAAAACATTTTCTTATGGCGTTTCCAAACACTGTATTTTTAATCGAAATACATATTTATATTTGACTATTTAAAAAAAGAAAAAACTTTAAAATAATTAGGTTATTATGGAGAGAAATATTTAATTATGAAAACTGCGTCATATTTAAAATGGTATATTTAAAATGTCACATTTCAAAGAATTTTCTTATAGTATCTAACAGAAAACTTTTCTTTTAAACACTACAAAAGTCTGGAAGGCAGCATCTTTTTTTTTTTTTTTTTTTTTTTTTTTTTTTTTTTTAAATCTAACAATTTCATACACGCTAGTAAATCTCGAAAGCAGCCGTCAACTTTCCCGACAACAATAGATGCGGCCTTGGTAACCAAAAAATTCTATTTAAAGGAAAATGAATGGCAATCGGATAACAGAAGATCATCACTGATCGTGGCAATATCTTTTATCTTTCGTAATCCAGTTTTTAAAACAGAGCAAATTAGCCTCTCTTTTATTTTTTATTTTTATTTATTTATATATTTTTTGGAATTTACGGGGGTTTGACGGGTATTGGCGAGGGTATTTGATAGGGGGCAGTGCTCCCTAGTGTTTAAAAAATAATTAGTAACTTGACTATGTCAAATACACGAATATCATAAAAAAGAACAGTTTTTTTGTTTCATGGAAATGATCTGAGAAACTATCAATCGAAACAAATTTTTTCACTGTAAAGGTGAACGGAGTTCAGAGATAGACTACATTATTATCCCACAAGACAGTGGCTGCAAATTGGTTGATATGAGGATTCGGGTATTCAATTAATTATTTTTTATTGATCACATGTTGATTTAACAATGATATTTCATCAGAACGTGACTTTATATTTAAATTACCGGTAGCAATATAATTTCTACCTCATATGGACACGCAAATACCACTTGGATTGTTCGTGTAAGAAAAAATAGAAAGAAAGAAAGATACTCAAATGAAAGTGATACGAGTACCAGCCAATTGATCACAGTGTCTTCTATTAAAGGATATGCATAGATTACAAATGGTGGGTCATATATAAATTAAAATTTATTTTTTCAAACAGGTCAAATGACTGTGAAACTGCAACAACGAAACCCTTTAAAAGTTAAAAAGTAGAAAATAAATCGTAAATGAAAAATAAAGAATGTAATATTTAAACAAGAACGAAAAATCATGTGTATGGCATAGATTATGAAACACTTTCCAACACATTCAGAATATTGTAACAAAACTTCGCAGTTTATTGAGGTGAAAGATGGTGTCTAAATGAACAATTTGAAAAACGCATAACCATAACGTATTTGAAAACCAAATTTATGCTATTATCATGAATAGTCAGAAAAATATACATTTCTTTTTCGTAGCCCTGTATATGATCTATTGATATGGGGCAATTCCACAGAAAACCATCATTTTTTGAGGGGAATAAAATTTATAATATGTTTAATTTAGGGTATGATTGGAAAACTTGATATTTTTATATTCTATAATAAAATCCTAATAAAAAGGCATTGTAAATTACTGATCACAAACTAAGTTAAGTACCATTATTGTCTTTTTAAAGTCATAATTTTACGTCAGTTACACAATAAAAGTTACGTCAGTTACACGTGTAAATGCCATTTTTTTTCTTTTTTTCAATTCCTACTATTAGTTCACACTCTCCCTATATTTATTTATATATTTATATATCTATATATCTTGTTCAAATTTTCAATCGTTAATAAAATACTCATTATTCATCCTATCAAGTTGAAATAATTTTTTTTAAACTTGTACTGGATGGCAATTGATGTTAGTACAGTTTTTTCAAATATTAATTCATTAATTAAATTTTAATTAATTAATTTTAGTTTTGCATGGGAAACAAAACGGCGGCCATTGGTTATTAAAGATCAATGAAAGTAAAGGTATATATAAATATTTTACAGACATACATACAATAAATACAATAAACCCAACTGGAGTGAAAAATTAGCCAGAGCCAGGAACCGAACCGTGGACCACAGTATACAAGACTGCTGCTCTAATCACTGAGCTACTCCGGACGATACCTGAGTCTGCAATTTCTCACTAATAAACCATGTTGGGGAAATCGCCAGCCATCTATGCGACAGCCTTGGATGACCGGACCACGATGGCTGGTGACTTACCCAACATGGTTTATTAGTGAGAAATTGCAGACTGAGGTATCGGCAGGAGTAGCTCAGTGGTTAGAGCCTGTATACTGTGGTCCCGGGTTCGATTCCTGGCTCTGGCTAATTTTTCACTCCAGTTGGGTTTATTGTATTTATTGTATGTATGGCTGTAAAATATTTATATATACCTTTAACTGTTGACTGCAGGCGTTACCTATGTGTGAATGTGTGTTTTATTATATACTAGTGTAAATGCCCGTCCTAGGACGGTGGGTAAAAATTGTGTTTTCCACTTAAAATTTGAAAATCTGATAAAAAAATAATTGACAATATGGAAGCGTTTAGATGAGCAAAGTTCGGCTAGTTTTTGTTCTAATAAACACACAATTAGCATTTACAATATTTCTGGGTAAACAAGGTTTTCCGGCTAATATACTATAACAAAATTAAGATTTCTTAATAAAACAAAAAATCAATAAATATGCAATAAAAATGCGTAATTAAAACAGTCTGCTGCAGCTATTGAAATAATACTATTTTTTTTAATAACACTTTGAAATTGTATTTTATCATTTACCCCCCCCCCTTTCCTCACCCCCCCCCCTCCATTTAAAAAAAAAAAATATGTATATTGATTAATAAATAAGTATCTCGGGTTGAATCCCAATCGTCTAATCCCCTAATCTTCTGTCCTCCTGATGCAAAGCTATAAATAAAAAGTTATTAATTTTACTTTTCGTATAAATATTAATTTTTTACTTTTAAAATATGGGATATGTTTTTTTTTAAAGTTTAAATTTACATACACCTGTATATAGAAAAGAAAAATATAAGTAGTGTGTAGTTTAAAAATAAGTTACAAAATAATAAGCCTAAAATATTTAAATTGATTACTTTTTTAAAAGAAAGTCAATTTTATCATTTTTTTTGCAGGAAAAAAAAGGATATTTTTAAAAATACCATATCATTGTTTTCCGTGAATCACTTTATATGAGAAATAAATTAAAATTCCTTACACGCCGCAAAGAAAATTTAATATGATTGCAACTTAATACTTGAAATAATCTCAAATGACACTTGGCGATTTATTTTGGTGGTGTAATGCGATGTGCCTTGCACTGATTTGTTAGGAAGAAATGTCTACCACTGCTCAATTATCAGGACTTGTAACCTTGAGAAGTAATCGCGGTATTCTTGTTTCTTGTCAACCAATGGGAGAATGGATCCCTTTTCCCTTCTCTTCCTGGGAGACTGGTAAGATTGATGGATTCGCCCCGCCCAGCGTTACACTGGCTTTTATTATATAGAGATTGTTGTATGTATGTTTATTATCAATGAAAGTATTTTTAATAAGGGATTATCATAGGGGGACCCTGTTCTGTCGCCAAATACCGCCAAGTTTGTCCCCAACTTGGCAATATATAGCCAAATTTGGCGGCCAAATTGAGTCGCCAAAAATGACGCCAACTTGGCGATATCTCTAATATTTCGCCAAATTCCCATAGACTTCCATTCTAAACCTACTTGCTTATAGAAAATCAACAAATTGAGATATTTTAATGCAACAAAAACTAATATTAGCGTAAGGGATTATATTAAATTTTTCTTTGATGACCTAAGTAGTAATTGACTTTAAAAACAAAATTTTTATATTACAAGTTTTTTTTTTATTATTCAGAAATTAATTAAACAATTTACTGTTATAATTTGGCATTATTTAGTATTGTTAAGAAAATTAAATCCTTTTTTTTTAACGGAATAGTTTGATAATTTTTACACTTCAATGAAGGCAGAAAAAATGTCTGTATATTTTATGTTATATCAGTTACAGAATTTTGAATTGCAATTTTTAGGACTCAAAGAGGGATTGAAATAATCTGCAGGCATTTGGGTATTAAGTCCTTGGTAAGAAATATTTTAAATTTTAAAAAAACTGTTCTAGCTTTATTAGTAAATTTTCTACGTAGTTTTGAAAACAAAATTAGATGAAAGATTGTTACGTCAGTTGCGATGGAATTGCCCTATGTATGTGTACTACATAGTAATATATACTGAAAGTTAATTCATTTAAACGCATAGCATGATTGAAAATTTCCGCCAATAAACGGATGTTGTTGAAAACTTTTGTGCAGCCCTGTATATGATCCACAGAATTTATACACTCCAAGTAACATTTAAAAAATAATTAAATTCACAAACGCATATTAGAACTGAAAACGCACTTTCGGCAATTATTGTTCGTTGGCTTCAATAGTCCAATTATTGTTCATTTTCTTCTGTAGCCAAACTCTTTTAGGTGTCTCTGTGAATGAACAATAAATTCTATGCTCACCATGCTCTATATTAAGAACCTTATAGTACACTTCAGTGATAAATATCAATTTCAAATGTTTAAAATAGTGTAAAATCATTAAAATACACCTCGAACGATTTTCCCCCATAGACCGTAATGTAACGGAATTCTTTTGAGTGTCCCTGTAAATGAACCGTAAATGCTACACACTTAATGTTCAATACCGAACATCCATAGTGATAACCTGTAACACATATCCATTTCGTGACAATCGGACAATATTTACGCGAGTTAGAACACGGACAGACAGGCAGACAGACAGACAAACCGAATACATAAACATTTTTCAACTAGGTTGGAAAGTGTTAAACAAGTTGGAAATTGCTCGTCAAACGTCGCAAATGAGGTGCGTTCGTACTATAACTAGTTTTATAATTATTTTTTGTACCCCATATTGTACTGAATGTATATTTTTTTGCACTTCAAGAACGCATAGTCTGTAACATCATTAAAATGTACTTGCAATATTTTTTTTCCCCATTGGCCGTAATGTAACGGAAAACTTTTGACTGTCCCTGTCATTAAACTATACATCCGATTTTCATAAAATTTGAAATGACTCGACAAAATTTTGCAACAGTCATATATTCAAAATTTCAGACCATCCGGTTGGGTAGTTTTTGCGCTGTTATATGCGGACAGACAGACGGACTGAAATAATAATAGCTTAATAATAATTAATAGCTTAATATTAATTAATTTATGATTCTGCTTTGAGGAATCAATTTAGAAATACTAAAAAGGTAGTTTAACTTAATGTTTAATTTTTTATTTCCTCTTGTCCCATCTTAAACTAGTCAGACGTGGCAATCCCAAAACTTTCTTTTATCTCATACATGTTAACACTTCCTGAAAAATGCAGCATATCAGCACCACCTGTTAGATGATTTACACCAAAATCTAATTATCAACAATTTTGACAACTTCTAAACTGAATATGAAGTTTGATGAAAATCCGTGCATTAGTTTTTGATATAGAGCAATTTGCAGAAATTGTAAAAAAAATCTGCATAGCGGCGCCACCTGTTGCGCGATTTACACCAAAAACTAATTAGGACCAATTTATACCATCAGGAAGTAACTCAAACTGAAGCTTGATGAAAATTCATGCATGAGTTCTTGATGCTAAAAGATATTTGTAATTTTATGCCAGCAGTTTAATATGAGTTTTATTTTATTGCTTTATTTTATAGCAGTTATTTGTTCACTTATTTTAAGTATATATTTGTGATTTGATGAAATAGTTCGTAAAAGTCTGAAATTTTCAAATGTTATATTTTTTAAATGCTCACTTTAGTATCAACAATGGTTTTTCTTTTATTTTTCAAATGCTTCAATTCACGATTTTGCGCCAACTATTACTCTTTGTGGCAATGGTGTCCGCATAACGGAAAAGTACCCAAATCTCACTTTCTGATGCCCAAATTACACCAAGCTTTTTAAAAAAAATGCCAAAGCCCCTACAGTGGAAAAGTACCAAACTGTCTATTATTTTGCGCTATCCGTGTTATAGTTTATACTATATGCAAGGGGGATGGAGCGAAGAGTTTAAACATTTAAATATTAAAATTTCGGCACAGATGTCATATGCGCCCCATATTGGCGCGATTTTTTTCTGACGCCAATGTCATATACACAACGGGTACTTAACTGGCGCCAAAGTGTCGTAATTTTGCTTGATATGGTAATCCGGATATTGTTGTTTATGCTGTTGATGTTTTCGCCAAATTGGCGTCGGAAAAAAATCGCGCCAATATATGATAACGTATATGACAACTGTGCCAAAGTTTCCATAAAGCAGTATAAGATTAAAAAATTAAGAATAAAATAAATGCAAAATAAGACTAAAGAAGAAAGAAAAATCATGCGTTAAGCATAGAATATGAAACACTTTCCAACACATCCTGAATGCTTTAAGAAAATTTCGTTATTTAGGGAAATAAGGTAAATAAGATAACGTTACTTCTTAGATATCCCGTCGACCAATTTCGCCAAATTATATAAATCGCCAAATCAATAGTAAAACATTAACAAAAATACAAATAAATCGTCGAATTAATGGTTTTATTGGCCATTATTGGCATTTAATCTTACAATTAATTAATTAATGGCAACCATTATTGGCAATTAATCTTACAATTTGGCGACAGTAATTTGGTCGACGGGATAACTAAGAAGTACCAAGATAACTAAGTAAACATTTTAGAAAACGCATTGATTTCAGCAGTTACCGTCCATAGCCAATAGTACCGTTATTACATGCCACTATTTAGCTAAAATTTAATTTAAACTACTCTTAAAACTACTGAAATCACATTTTCAGATATTATCATCCATAGACGGTTATGTATCCAATTCTTTGCGTGACCATGTATATCATTATATCTATATTCTACAAACATTTCTTAGGAAACTAAATGCAGTTCAGCGTAAAAATGCATAACTCCTTTAAAAACCACCTTTAAGCAATTTACTCTCATACTCAGTAACCCTTATGAATTCTTTTGTGTAGCCCTGCATATGAACTGTAGAATTTATACACACAGTATAGTATGCATAAATGTAGTGAAACATAAAAGCGCATATCATAATTAAAAAGGCATTTCTAGCAATCATTGCTTAGTACAATACTTCGGAGAAAAGTTTCTTGGCGAGAAAGAAGTTTGCCAACGTATTTCCTGGCAACCTATTTACTGCTTCATACTCACAAGGAATTTTTCCATATGTATACAATTTGGCACAGATGTCATATATGCCCCATATTGGCGCAATTTTTTCCGACGCCAATTTGGCGAAAACATCAACAGCATAAACAACATTCGGGTTACCATTGCAAGCAAAATAACGACACTTTGGCGCCAGTTAAGTACCCGGTGCGTATATGACATCGGCGTCAAGAAAAAAAATCGCGCCAATATGGCCGTATATGACATCTGTGCCGACAATTTAATATAAAAATAGCTATTTACCCATTTTTATAAAGAAACAGAAGTAATTTTTGCACAGATGTCATATACGCATGGCGGTTGGCGAGAGTTTTGTATGACGCCAATTTGGCAGAAATCTCGCTTTCGAATGCCAGTTACATATATATTTTTCAATTATTTGCTATCATTTTGAAAAGGAAATAACTATAAATAAATAAAAGTTTGAATAATAACTATAGAACAAAGCAGTTTGGAACAGATGTCATATTCGCCCCATATTGGCGCAATTTTTTTCGGTTGCCAATTTGGCGAAAACATCAACAGCATAAACAATATAATCCGCATTACCACATCAAGCAAAATAACGAAACTTTAGCGCAAGTTAAGTACATGTTGCCTATATGATATTGGCGACAGAAAAAAATCGCGCCAATATGGGGCGAATATGACATCTGTACCAGCAGTTTATATAATTAAAAAACAGAAAATAAAAGTAAATAAACAATTTATTAATAAATAAAAAACAATAGCCGGGTTACCATAGCAGGCAAAATAACACCATTTTGGCGCCAGTTAGGTATCCCGGTTCATATCTGAAATCTGTGCCGTAATTTGTATATAAAAAAAAAATTATATATATTTAGAAACTATTTTTTTATGTATATAAGTGCATATATAAACAAAGATAAAAGTTCATTAGATTTGTTTTCATAGCTGTTTATATATTTTCGGAACATATCTCACTTTCTGATGCACGAATCGCGCCAAGCTTTATTTAAAAATGCGCTATAATGGAAAAGTACTTAAATAAATAATTAACAGAAATAACAAATTATACAAACTAAAATTTTTTATTTCGAGATCAAAGCATTGTTTTTAATTTCGATTAAAAATACATAAATGTTTGGATAACTTCAATTGAAATTAGGTTCACAGCTTAATATCTCATTCCATAAACCTAAACAAACACAAGTGATTCATTCATCGTGAAACGTCAAAAATATTAAATCATTGAGGTAATCATTCACAAAGTAAGTTCTCCAACAATCAATGGGCAATATTCTAATGACGTCATAGTAGGTAAAATGGTGCGGTATCGTTTCTTTATGGTTTGTAATCACAAAGATTTAATTTTGCAATGTCTCTTAGTTACATTATTTTATTGTCATATTTATGAGCTCAGAAAAAAAGCCTATTTTTTCATTATTTAGTTATTAAAGACGGAAAAAAATCATAAATGCATGATTTGAAAATTTTAAATAATTTTCTTTCTTAATACTAAAAAATAACATCGGGAAGTAACAGCGGGTTTAAGTTAAATATGTTTAACTGTTTAATGATGTTGTAATATTCAAAATAACTGTATTTATTAGATTTCAGTACTCATCATCAGGGCCCGATTAAACTTTGAAGTTCGATGAATTACAATGTCATTTCAGGACCTTTCTTTTGGAGAAGCTTTTCTAAATTCCATATATACATGGAAAATCTTCAGTGTTAGAAATATTATTCCTAGGACTGACATAACACGAGAACGGCCTGCAATTTTACACAAGTTTCTGAAAGCTACTTAATGTCAGAAATTTTACTAAAAACTGGTTACTTTTTTGTTATAGCGGCCCACACTATTAGGATTATGACAAGTTGCAACCAATTTCGCCAACGTCGTAACCAAGATCGTGAAGCACACACATATAATACCATATAACACCATTTCATGAAATCGTATACCATAATTTAATAGTTTATAACCTTACTTCAAGTGTGTTATTTATTTATTTTTAAGGCTCAACAATCTAAATTGTCCAATATATGAATTAAAAAAATGTAATCAATGATTGAATTGACATGACCGCAAAAAACCTCAAATCTGCATAACACTTGGAACCAAACTGTTCAGATTAGTGGTCTTCTACTGTACACAGTTTTTCATAAATGTGTTTCGTTCTTAAAATGTGTTATTTTCATCTATCACTGCGGAAGAAGCGAGAAAACTCATATTCTTGCGCATGAGTTGTATATATCTTTATATCTAAATTTCCGTCATTTTTGACGGGCTACCTTTCTAGTATAATTATAAATGCGAGCCATTAAAATGTGAATACAGTTCTTTCAGGCACTATTGGCTATTTGTGTTAATATTTTTCTACTTGAGGCTGTTCTTAACTGATCTGCTCAACAAGCGCAAAATGTTTTGACATATTTACAAATTCATTTTTTAACGGAAAAATATACAATTGGAAAGCCTGGCCATGGAAGCGATTTGGAATTGAACTGTTTTTTTCATTTTTTTATCAATCAATTACCCATTGAGTTATAAGCGATTTCGATTACGTGACAAATACGTTTTTCGCCCGCTCTTGAGTGCTCTTTCTCCCTTCGCGCGGAAATTCGGTTCAAAACTCCCACTTTGACGCTATTTTCTGAAAGATCTATTGCGTTTGCAAAAATGGAAAAAGCAACTCAATTACATAGCTTCTGAACAACAACACCAGCTAGTTCCATGCATTTTCGAACAAAAATAAATTGAAACTTATGTCAGAAAGTTGCCCTTTTGGATTTGAAAACACCCTTAACTTAATCTTTGTATTCAATCAACATACATTTGGACGATTCCATCATATGGAAAAGCAAGTGGTGGCATGCATTTAATAATAATAGCCTGTCATTATTGCCAAGATATTTTTTGTTTTCACATATGCTCAGGCAGTGGCTCTATATACATAACAAGAAAAATAGCTTTAAGAAACTATGAAATACACTTTGTTTTTGGTTATAGGAACATAAGAATAAATGCGAGCCATTAAAATGTAAATACAATCCTTTCAGGTACTATTGGCTATTTGTGTTAATATTTTTCTACTTAACTTAATCTTTGTATTCAATCAACATGCATTTGGATGATTCCATCATATGGAAAAGCAAGTTGTGGCATGCATGTAATAATAATAGCCTGTCACTATTGCCACGTTATTTTTTGTTTTAACTTTTGCCCAGGCTGTGGCTCTATATACAGAACAAGAAAAATAGCTTTAAGAAACTAAAAAATACACTTTGTTTTTGGTTATAGGACTATAAGGAGGGTGATTCGTAGAAAACTCTATTGCCCCCCCCCCCCCCCGACGGGCGATAAATGCGCCTGTGTGGCAACCTTGGTATTTTCTTATGGCAACCCTAAGATTTCTTTTGAAAGAGCTGTTGATGTTTTAAACTCCTTGTTTTGTAAACTGCTTTCTAATTGGACGCTTATTTTTTGTAAAATGTTTTCTTATTGGACAAAAGAGGAGAATCATGGACTGTTCGAAATTTTTAGAAATGCGTTGGCTATTTGTGTTAATATTTTTCTACTTAAGGCTGTTCTTAACTGATCTGCTCAACAAGCGCAAAACGTTTTCTCATATTTACAAATTCATTTTTAACGGAAGGATATAAAATTGGAAAGCCTGGCCATGGAAGCGTTTTGGAATTGAAATATTTTTACCATTTTTAGATCAATCAATTACCCATTGAGTTTAAAGCGATTTCGATCACGTGGCAAACACGTTTTTTGTCCGCTCTTCAGTGCTCTTTTTCCCTTCGCGCAGAAATTCGGTTCAAAACGCCCATTTTGACACCATTTTCTAAAAGAACTATTGCGTTTGCAAAAAAAATGGAAAAAACAGCACAATTACTTCTGAACAACAACACCAGCTAGTTCCATGCATTTTAGAACAAAAAATAAATTAAAACTTATGTCAGAAGGTTGCACTTTTGGATTTTAAAACACCCTTAACTTAATCTTTATATTCAATCAACAGGCATTTGGACGATTCCATCATATGGAAAAGCAAGTGGTGGCGTGAATGTAATAATAATAGCCATTATTGCCAAGATATTTTTTGTTTTCACATATGCCCAGGCAGTGGCTATATATATAGAACAAGAAAAATAGCTTCCCCCCTCCCCCGACGGGCGATAAACGCGCCAGTGTGGCAACCTTGGTATTTTCTAATGGCAAGCCTAAGATTTCTCTTGAGAGAGCTGTTGATGTTTTAAACTCCTAGTTTTGTAAACTGCTTTCTAATTGGACACTTATTTTTTGTAAAATGTTTTCTTATTGGACAAAAGAGGAGAATCATGGACTGTTTGAAATTTTTTAGAAATACGTTACTGCCGGTCCAGTGGCGGTATTCTGCCCTTCTCGGAACGGGTGACTTTCTTGTAATGCGCCGACGAAGTGATAATTTCCAATTCTGCCCCTAACGTGTTGGAATTGTTTCCCATTTACCGGGGTTGCTTCGTCGTAATTCATCCAACTGCTGTAAGCAGTCGGAAAGCATTTTCTGTGTCGGTTTAAGATGACGCTTATATATGCATCTCTTGTAAATGAGGATAGATAGACCTATTTTTTGTTAAATGTATATTTGAATTGTACTATTGTTATTATTGTTTTCTTTTTTCAGTTTTGTCAGATTCATTACTAGAAATAGTTTTACCTTAAATTAATGTAAATTAATTGTGGGTGAAGCATAGTTTTTCAATTATTTGGCTAATATAGCTTGTATTTTAAAACTTGTATAAAAAAAAAAAAAAAATCTGTATGCTAAAATATATTTTTGAGATTAAAACTTATTACACTAATCCAAAAGTGCAATTGCAAATAGTTTTTGTTTAAATAATCCCTTGATTTTGATCTAAACAATAAAAAATATATAATTGTTAATGTAACATAATTATGAGTGAAACTTAATTTTCCAATTATTTGGCTGATATAGTCTTTCAAAGCTTGTAAAAAAAAAAAAAAAATCTTGAATTGAAAAAGTTAGTCTAATAAAGTGTACTCAAATAATAAAAAAAAAAGACTATGATAAATTTATATTTGAGAAGATTAAAACTTACTGTATTAATTCAAAAGAGTAATTACAAATAGTTTTTATTTAAATAATCCCTTGATTTTAATTTAAATATTAATAAAAATTATATACTCGTGTATAAGTCGACCCCCCCCCCCCCTCCCAATTATTAAGCAAAATTTTGAAAAAAATTGAATTTTCGTGTATCAGTCGAACCACATTTCTGGTAGCATGTTGAAAAACGATTTGTAATCGAGGATAAAAAAGATTTATTAAATTTTCGTTAAATTAGTAAATTTTTTACATTTCTAATCAGATTTTTTTAATTCGACATTTCAAAACTGTATAATTTTGTATAACCGAAGAAGTTTAAACTTTTTTGAAACCCATTCTCACCAATTCAGTGATACTTAAAATAGAAAAAATTCTTTCAAAAATCTATTCAGGCATTATTTACAAGGGTAAACAACTTCTTAGCCTGCTAAAATATAGTGCTTCTTTGTATTATAGGACTTGTAAGAAAGATATCTAGAAGCATTCTCAAGTTTGACTCTTTTTAAAAAGGGGATTAAAATGCTGAAAAGGAATGTATTGAAGGGTTTCCTGTCCGAAGAGAAAATAGGTGCAAAACAATTACAGGGATATTGAGCTTTGTTTGTCAGTCACTTGGAAATGACCATTGTCCGCTTTTATCTCTCATGTAATTACTTAAAAGACTGAAAAAACAATCGCAGTAGTCTGTGATTTTTTTTTTTTTTTTACTTTCTCGTGTATAAATCGATCCCCCATTTTCAACTCCCAAATTTTGTCTAAAATTCTTCGACTTATACACGAGTATATACGGTTATTGTAAATGTAAAATAATTATTATGCGTGAAACATAATTTTTCATTTATTTGGCTGATATAGCTTGTATTCTAATGCTTATATTGAAAAAAAAAAATTTCATGCATGCTAAAATATTTTTAGAAGATTAAAAATTGTACTAATGTAAAAGTGTAATTGCAAATAGTTTTTGTTTAAATAATCCCTTAATTTTACTCTAAGTAATATTAAAAATTATATAATTGTATCTTAAAACTTCGTAAAGATTATTTATAACTCACCACCTATTAAAACATTACACACTGTTTATAGCGATATTATATAATTCCCTTTATATGAATATATAAAAAATCAATCTATAATCATAGTGCCAATTAAAGGGGTCGCACGTAAACACACGTGTTCAAATTTCAGGTAAATAAACAGACCACATGTGTCCTTGGAAACGATTGGTCGAAATTCTAGAGGGTCTAGTCGAAGCTGCGTTGTGGTTGTATTTCACTGTGAACAGTTTTATATGTTGCAGTCGAATGATTTTTATTATTCGTTTTCAAACCTTGTATATTTTGAAAAATTACGAATGCTTGAAACGTGAGAATAAATATTGGATCGGTTATTTTTCTCTTATTTTTACCTGTATGTTTGAGCTTTGATTGAATTATGTATGAAAGAGAGGTTGATTGTTTCAAGATATGAATGATAAAAAGGATAGATTGAGTGATGCTTTTGAATGACATCCTAGAGTATAAGGTAAAATTATGAATTAAAAAAAAACGGGGGTTCAGAGGGCGGAGCCCCCTGATTAAAATAAAAAGGCCCCTCTGGTTACAAAAAACAACACTGTTTTGCTCCCCTTACTGTTAACAAACGTTCTTTTTTTAATAATTTGGGTAAGTGAAAATTTTATTTTTTGGTATTTTTGATAAAATGTTTTCCTTTAAAAAATGTATTTGGAACAAATTTGAATTGTTTTTGGGTATTTTTGATAACATGTATGAAACAATTTGAAATTTTAAGTATTTGTTTATTTTCACTCAAAAATACAAGTAAAAATAACCGATCGAATATTTATTTTAATCTTTCAAGTTTCAAAATATACGAGAAGAGAAAACTAATAATTTTGCGTGCTATCTCCCGATATTGCAGCTCCGGGAGATAGCACGCAAACACGCGCCAATTTGGAGATTTTTGAAATCGCGAGTAGAGTGTTCTCCGGGCGCATGTATAAGGATAAATGCGAGCCATTAAAACGTAAATACAGATCTTTCTGGTACTATATTTCTGTTAATATTTTTCTACTTATCTTAATCTTTGTATTCAATAAACATGCATTTGGACGATTCCATCATATGGAAAAGCAAATGATGGCATACATGTAATAATAATAGCCTGTCATTATTGCCAAGATATTTTTTGTTTTCACATATGCCCAGGCAGTGGCTCTATATACAGAACAAGAAAAATAGCTTTAAGAAACTATAAAATACACTTTGTTTTTGGTTATAGGAATATAAGGATAAATGCGAGCCATTAAAACGTAAATACAGTTCTTTCAGGTACTATTGGCTATTTGTGTTAATATTTTTCTACTTAATCTTTGTATTCAATCAACATGCATTTGGACGATTCCATCTTATGGAAAGGCAAGTGGTGGCATGCATGTAATAATAATCAATACAAAAGCCCTTAACCGGTAAAAGTTTGACGCAGCACTTTACTTCATGGCTATACAATTCTTAAATATGGGTCTTAAAAATTCTGATATCAAATTTTGAGTGACGCTGTGCTATTAAAATGAATTTATATATACGTATATATTTAATTTTTCTTTTTTGTTGTATTTATTTTTAATCAGTGATGCTTTTTCATTTAAAATATGAGTTTTAAAATATATGATATCAAAACTCAAGTGACGCTGTGATCTGACTTAAAGATTTGATAAAAAATTACCTTACACATACTTATGCTTTGTCTTCTGAAATATATTTAGACATTGAAACTTTTTAGGTAGCTTTCTTTACAAAAAAAGCTACCTATTGCAGCCGTTCGGAGAAAAGCGATTTCAAAAAATTTTGGTATATTTTCATCGATCATGACCCCCAGACCCCGAAACCACCCTCCGTTCAAAATTGATATATATATATATATATATATATATATATATCTGACCTATGTCACACTGTAACTCCCGTAATTATGAACCGATTTCGATGTAATTCGGTGTGTACATAGTACATACCAATGTCTCGACCGAGTTCGTTGGCCAGCTTTATCCGCCGTTTTGTTTCAAAATGGCGGCCATTTAAAATTTTTAAAAAATTTTAAAACTTGAAATGTGGTACCAAAAAATTAAAAATGAAAAAATATTTTTTTCTTATGTATTTGACCTTTATACAAAGATTCTGGAGTAGTTTTTGTTTCGTCTATATCTTAAAAAAAGGCTGAGTTATAGCATTTTGAATTTCTAGCGTGGCTGACATTTTGAAACGTCCTGAATTTTGTCACGCGATAAAAGGCGTATTTATGAACCGATTTGGATGTAACTTCGTTTATACATAGTACATACCAATGTCTCGACCGGGTTCGTTGGTTAGCTTCATCCGCCATCTTGTTTAAAAATGGTGGCCATTTAAATTTTTAAGAAAAATTTAAATTTGAAATGTGATACCAAAAAATTAAAAATTGAAAAAATATTTTGTTCTTATGTGTTTGTCCGTGATAAAAAGATTCGGGAGCAGTTTTTGTTTCGTCTATATCTTAAGAAATGGCTGAGTTATAACATTTTGAATTTCTAGCGTGGCTGACATTTTGAAACGTCCTGATTTTTCTCACGTAATAACAGGCGTATTTATGAACCGACTTGGATGTACCTTGGTGTGTACATAATACATACATATATCTCGACCGAGTTCGTTGGCCGGCTTCATCCGCCATCTTGTTTCAAATTGGCGGCCATTTAAAAAAATTAAAAAATAAAAAAATTTGAATGAGATACCAAAAAATTGGAAAGTGAAAAAGATTTTTTTTGTATGTGTTTGACCTTAATACAAAGATTCCGGAACAGTTTTTCTTTCGTCTATATCTAAAAAAAATGGCTGAGTAATAGCATTTTGAATTTCTCTTGTGGCTGACATTTTAAAACGACCTGATTTTTGTCACGCGATAACAGGTGTAATTATGAACCTATTTGGATGTAACTTGGTCTGTACATAGTACATACCAATGTCTCGACCAAGTTCGTTGGCCAGCTTCATTCGCCATCTTGTTTCAAAAGGGTTGCCATTTAAAAAAATTAAATTTAAAATTCAAAATGAGGTATTAAACAACTGGAAAATGAAAAAGATTTTTTTATGTGTTTGGCCTTGATACAAAGATTCCGGATCAGTTTTTGTTTCTGAAAATTTGTTCTTTTGTTTATATCTTAAAAAATGGTTGATTTATAGCACTTTGAATTTCTAGCATGGCTAACATTTTGAATCGATCTTGTATTTCTCACGCGATAACACACGTATTCGCCTATTTCGATGTAAGAAGGCATGTGGATAGTATACATCAACACCTCGACCAAGTTCGCTGGCCAGATTCATTAGCCATCTTGTTTCAAAATGGCGACCATTAAATTAAAAAATATATATATATTTAAAGTGAGGTGCAAAAAAATTAGAAATTGAAAAAGGTTTCTTTCTTAAGTATTTGACTTTGATATAAGGATTCAGGAGCATTTTTTGTTTGTCTTTACCTTAAAAAATGGCTCAGATATAGCAGTTTCAATTTCTATTGTGGGTGACATTTTGAAAAATCTGATTTTTTGCATGCGACAGCATATATATTAACCGATTCATATATTAACCGATTCCGATGTGAGTGAGCATGTGCACGGCAATTACTAAGGTCTCGACCAGGTTCACTGCTTAGCCTCCTCCACCATGTTGTCTTAAAATGACAGGCACTTTAAGAAATAACCGAATTTGGCA
Source organism: Maratus speciosus (assembly GCA_963932465.1). Classification (NCBI taxonomy): domain Eukaryota; kingdom Metazoa; phylum Arthropoda; class Arachnida; order Araneae; family Salticidae; genus Maratus; species Maratus speciosus. Next base: position 97,444,296 of record OZ010799.1, read on the forward strand.
GCCAAATATATGTTACTTTAAAGAAAAGAAGCTTGGATAAAGCTGACTAATTTCGCGAAATTCTCATTCATTATATTGATAAAAATTAGTATTGAATCTCCTATATTCGGTTTCCACTAAATTGAGCTTCGTGTGTTTGAATGATATAATTTGGCTTTTTTTAAATAAGGATTATGAAAGCTACCTCTTCCTCCCGGCACTGGCCGGAAGGACTTTTTTTCAATACACTATCAAATATGTCATACTTTTTCTCAGCTGATGTTATGTATTAAATTTATTTAATTCAATAAATTTATTAATCTTTTGCATCATGCTATCCAGAACCATCCGTAAAATTTGTGTAAACGTTTATTTTGCGTCATAGTATCCAAACTAAGTGAATTGTATGCAAATAGATAGTGGTTGAGTCGGACTAGAGTAGAAAAATAAAGGGCTGCGGACGAAGAGGGGCCGCTCGCCGCTAATAATGGGCTCGAAGTGGCAGGGGTCTTTCTGTAGCTTCATCGCCCCGAGCCCTCCCTTCCCGATTTTCGGTGTCTTTAATTTGTGAAATTTCCCTTTTAAATTTGTCCGGTTTCAATTTTTGATTTTTTTTTTCAACCTGGCTTTTGCTAGAGTGTCTATTACTCGGGACGTGGCCGGGGATCTATGAATCTTGTTTCCGCAAAAGAGTCGGACTAGAGTAGAAGAATAAAGGGCTGCGGACGAAGAGGGGCCGCTCGCCGCGGCGGTTGACCCGCTCGCCAGCCCCCAACCGCCGCCCGAGACTAATAATGGGCTCGAAGTGGCAGGGGTCTTTCTGTAGCTAGCCGCTCGCCGCGGCCTCTATTCGTGCGCAGCCCTTTACTCTTCCACTTATTCCGAATCTTTTGCGGAAGCAAGATGAAGAAAAAAAAAAAATTCAAAAATTGAAACTGGACAAATTTAAAAGGGAAATTACACAAATTAAAGACACCGAAAAGCGGGAAGGTAGGGCTCGGGGCAATGAAGCTACCCGACGACTCCTACTGTTTCTAGCTTATTATTAGCTTCTAGCTTATTATGTTTCTGGGAAACAATTAAATCAAAATGTCCTGAGGCCTCTTAAATGTTAATACAACAGACGTAAAACAAGTGTGAAGAAAACACAGTTCTTTTACTGTTAAATGTAAATGAAAAAAGTACATTTCCGGACTTCAGTTTCGGTGAATTTCGTTTTTAGGGTTCCGTACTTAAAAAGTAAAAACGGAACCATTATAAGATCACTCCTGTGTATGTATGTCTGTCACAGCCATTTTGCTCGTAAACTATGAAACGTGTACTGTAAAAAAAAAATCTGTAAACTTACTAAAGTTTTTCTAGGAAACTGGGATTCCAAGAAATTTTTATGTAACGACAACAAGAAAAATTCCTGTAATAGACGATGTTACAGGATTTTTTCTTGTTGCCCTTACATAAAAATTTCTTGGAATCCCAGTTTCCTAGAAAAACTTTAGTAACTTTACAGATTTTTTTACAGTGTGGGAAGTTAAAATTGAGGGAAGTAATGAAGAGTATTAAAACACATATTTACAGATTATTAAATATTCACAAATATATCTAGGAAAAATGTAGAGGAGCAAATTATGTTACTTGAACAAAAAAAAAAAAAAAAAATTCTTTGTATAAGGTGTGGGCTATCGTGTGAAAGCTTTTGTAACGTTGAACTCAAAAATACATTCTTTTTAATTTTAGGTATTATATTTTCAGAGATATTGTCGAATATATAGTGCAAAAATAGGTTCCCCCGCCCTTTATTTCAGAATATACTGAAACTAAAATTATGTAAAAATTAGAGGTAGTAGATGTTAATTTAAATCTTGCAGGAAAATTATAGCGATTACCCTAAGTCTCATAGTTTTTGAGAAAAGCACATTTTTCCGTTATACACAAATTTCAAGTTGCAGGCATTCAGCAAAGGTGTTGGCGAGCGCTGGAGGTACCTATCGTAGCAGAAGTATAAAAGCATTGTTGATAATCATTTTCGAAAAAAAAAATCGTCGTTAATTAGCCGAGATATTAACCCTTAAAGATACGGACGTTTTGGACATGCCTAATGACAAGGGCGGCGTACTCTATGTAGCATCGGCTGTTAAAGCCTAGATAACAACTTTTAATGATACATTTGTGTAATGCAATGCCCATTAGCAGTTTAAAAGCAATAAATGTCAAATTGTAAAAAACAGACTAATTTAATTAGAATTAATCGCATAAATACTATGGCATTCGCTACTAGTTTGCCTTGAGTGGATCTCTCAATATGCCTCCCGTGTCTTTAAAAGTTAATTGAAAATTTATCTGGAAAAACGCGGCACGGACTAAGACGGCGGCGTTGCAAATTGCGATCTCCTTTCCAAGCGCGCTTAGCACAACGCCAAGGTTAAAGTTTGAACAAGGGTTTTGTTTTAGCTACACTATTACTACGCTGAATTTAATTTTATGAAAAGCCAAATGAAGTTTAAATATGCACTACTTTTATTGTCCGTACTGAATTAAGTTCATCATAAACAGATTAGGACAAGATAAAAAAAAAAAAGTTATACAGTTTGATATTATTTATGCTTGATATATCTTAGAATTTTTATGGTATACCCATTCATACTTTTCTAGTATATACAGCTATACCCAACCCTGTGTTATATAGTTTTTTACAAAGTCTTATTATTCTTTTAGCAGCAATTATTTTTAATAATACAGTTAATAATTCATATATTTATTGCACGGAACCCTCAGAGCGCGAGTAATAACCACACTTGACCGTTTATTCTTTGTTCTTTTTTATTCCAATTTTAAGTGTCTGAGACCTCTTTAAAAAATGGCACTTATTGTCCGAACCCTTTGGAATTTTTATTATATTAACTTTGGAAGCTTGCGTATAATTTTTGTTCAAAAAATAGAGATATTTAATTATAAAAGCATCAAGCAAGAGCTGCCCGTGTGTTAGCAAAAATTTTGCATTTTTTTTAAAATCGAGTGTATGAAGAACGTGCAAAAAGACAGAATTAAAATACCAACTTCATTTACTTTTAGTGTAGAAAAAAAGAATGCAATTGGGAGGCGCGTAGTTACATGTAGTTGCGAATTTTTTCGAAAAAATTAATATTCGTATTTTTAAAAAGTAATTGCACCGTTGTAGAAAAGAGGATGAACGCTTTAAGTAGGTATTTTTTGTTTATCAATATCTGTGAATTTGAGCACGATGCGATTTTCAATAAAAGGTTGAAACAAACTCTGCGAAATCCAACTTTTTAGAAATTTGTTTTGGAAGGGTTAACAATAACACTTTTTTGAAAGGATTGCGGAATTTCAAATGCAAAAGTGCGAACTTTTTTTTGGGATTATTATTTGTGATCGTTTTTTCGAAATTTTGAACGGTTCGGCCGATGTGCGTTTAGAAAATGGGCGAAGAAAAAAGATCTTTATTTCTATTGTCAGTTCTTATCTGCTTTGGAATTCTGCAACGCACCGTTCGACGTTTTTTCGAGAAACCTTTTTTAATTGCGGGTTTTAATTTATATCTCCGCTAATTATCAATAGATTAAAACTCTGATCCTCTGGTGCAATAGGAACTGCCTTGGACTAGCCTCGTCAAAATTATCAGGCATCCAAGCGCGATAGATTTTCGTAGCCATCACAGAGAGAAGACACACACACGTATATATTTTTTTGATTGGTATAGACTAGCTGTTCCGCTCGGCGGTGCCCAGGCCCGCGATAAAAACATTAAATGTACTATAGAATCAGCGGTCGGAAAATCTACACTGCAACTGCTTTATCGAAAATGTAGTCAACTGGGGTAAGGCGGGGTAATTTGGTGTTCAGTTTTTTAAACGAAATAATAATAATAATAATAAAAACTGCTACATCTTTAAAAAGAGTGGAACGCGCAAGGCAAAACATCTTGATAATATTTCAGAGCGCTGTGAATGTTTCTTTGAGATCATAGAGTAGGTGGCGGTAAAGATACGCACTTTCCATACATTTTTAACACACACATTGGTCTAAACTTATGTAATGAGTGATTAAAATGTTAGATTAGAACCTTAGGCAAGTGTCACCATCAACCAACATTCTGTCAAATTATAATTCTGCGAGAAATTGCAATTTTTAAAAAACATTGCTCTGCGTATCTTTGCCCCATCGTTTGGGGTAAAAGTACGCAGTCGTGGGGCAAAGATACGCAGCGCGTATTTTTGCCCCATTACTGTGGGTTTTTGCTCCATTTCCAATAAAACGAATGAGTTATGCAAAAGCATTAGTAAATTTCACTAGTATTTATAGTTAAACTGAAAATTGTAAGTTAAACCATGAAAAAAAAGAAAAAAAAAACAGCGGTCTGTGAGATCGCAAATAGCAGTTAACCTCTAACTACTGTGACAAAAATTGTTGTATAAATACTGTGAGAGGTCCCAAAGACCCCTTGATCGTAGAATGAATAAAAGGGTTGACTGACTCATAAGATACTGTTTTTGCACTAAACTTTATGTAAAGGCCTATTATAATAAAAATTATCCTCATTTAGAAGCCTTTAGTGATACTACTAAGTTTCCAAACGAATCAAAATTAAACTAACATCAATAGTTAAATTGAAAATTACAAGTTAAGCTATTAAAACTGAATATAGCAGCGTCTGTGAGACAGATAACAGGAGTTAAGGGCTAAAACTTAAAACAAAATCATTTTATGAAACAAGAATATTGATTTTTAAATATAGGTAGGTAGATACCTACATTCTAAATTGAAAAAAAAACTTAACTAGAAAAGGAAAAGGTAGTTAACCAGCTTATATCAGTTAAATAGCTATTATATTTTATACAATATAAAAAATAAAACTTTCCACAACGTAACTGTGGAAAGCTTTGCATTTGGTTAAAACGATAGGACAAAGGCCCGAATCTTAAACTGGTGCGTATCTTTGCCCCAAGACGAATGCGTATTTTTACCCCTTTCTGCAGTATTTTACTTAACCGGCTACTGACAAGTTTAAACAAATGCGATTTAGGGAAACTATACGGCATTTAGAAGCTATAGAGCTTCCGTTCTCCACTGAATTTTTGGATTTGTAAAAATTCGAAGTATTGTCAGCTAAACAGTAAAGTGAAAATTTAAAAATATTAGATAAAAATAAGAAAATTTAAACTTAACTCATTTTCTTGGCACGGAGTGCTAGTTTTTTCACAAGGTTTGAACACACAACTACTACACTTGAGACCAAACTACCACCTAGTGGTCATGATTGTAGAAATGTTTCTTCATATTAAATCAGCCAGTGCGTATCTTTACCCCCACTTACTCAATGTTTTTTAAAAGGGACAGTCTGAAATAGCAAATACAAGAAAAATTTCGAAGGGCCTCTTAAAATGCATAATGTTTTATGCTCTTTAAAAGATGTCCTTTCGAACTAAATTAACCATAAAACTAGTCGGATATACCAATCCCAAAACTTTCTTCTATCTCATGCATGTTAATACTTGAAAATTAGCTATGACACTACCAAAATTAAACGGCAATCTATGCCATCATGAGGATTCTATACAGTGGCGCCAACTTATATGGGCCCATGGGGCGAGAGCCCACCCAATAATTTGATCTCTCCGCCCACTCAATTTCAGTTGATTTATTTCATAATTTATTATTTTATTTATTTAATCGAAATGAAATTTGGTTTTATTAACACTCTCAAAATAATTTTGTTCGAAAAATAATAAGGACATCAATTAGACTTACAGGATCACTGAAAATACCTTCAGCAAATGTATAGCTACATTCCTCACGAAAACGAATTTCCTGCATATTTTACCACCTGTTTTGAATTAATAAAGCACTTAGGTGAGTAAAATGTATGCGTTTTTGACATTTAGTTTTTTGCACTTTCAATATAGTTAGCGATTCCAATGTTATTTAAAATAAATATTATTGTATTTATAAAGGAAAACTTTTAAGAATATAATTGCATAAAATTATTTATAAAATTATAATTAAATTATGATAATTTAAAAATTTGCTTAGGAAAAACATAATTTAATTTCTAATTATCACCTTTAGTCATTCGCTCCTCCTCCCACCCTCTCTCCACAGACATACACACTAAGGGAAAAATATATATATGTGTTATTTTACTCAAAACTTTTTGAGCCCATCCAATATTTTTGAAAAGTTGGCGCCGCTGATTCTATAGATATGAAATTCCGGGCATTAGTTCTTGAGATATGGCTATCTACGAAATCGTGTAAATATAGCAAAATTCAACCTAGCAGCCCCACCTATTGGGTGCTTTACACCAAAACCTATGTTAAACAAAACTACCACGCAACCACTTACGTCAAAGTCTAACTGAATCTGAAGTTTGAGGAAAATCCGTGCATTAGTTTTTGAGATAGAGTTATTGCGAAAATCATGAAAATGCCAGCATAGCAGCGCCACCAATTAGACGATTAACACCAAAACCTAATCAGCAACAACTTGTGTTAACATCTAACTAAATCTGAAGTTAGATGAAAATTCGTGCATTAGTTTTTGAGATAGAGCTATTGCAGGAATCGTGCAAAATGCAGCACAGCAGCGCCACCTGTTGAGAGATTTACACCAACACGTAATCCGCATCAAGTCATATCAAGAACTAACTAAATCTGAAGTTTGATGAAAATCCGTGCATTAGTTCTTGAGATAGAGCCATTGAGGAAATCGTACAAAATGTAGCGTAGTAGCGCCACCTGTTGAGCGATTTACACCAACACCTAATCAGCATCAAGTCATATCAAGGACTAACTGAATCTGAAGTTTCATGAAAATCCGTGCATTAGTTCTTGAGATAGAGGCATTTCGGAAATCATAAAAAATGCAGCATAGCAGCACCACCTGTTGAGCGATTTTCACCAAAAACTAATCAGCATCAATTTGTATCAGGAACTAACTAAATATGAATTTTTATTAAATTCCGTGCATTAGTTCTTGAGATAGAGCGCCCACAAAATTTGTGTCACACACAGACACACAGACAGACGGACGGACAGACAGACAGACAGACAGACTCACAGACAGACATTTTGTAAAAACTTGTTTTTCGGGTTCTCTGACCTCTAAAACGTGTAAATCCATCGAAAACCGGAATTCGAAAATTTTCATGAATCCAATACTTTCTTCTTGTAAAGATAGAAGAAAGTAAAAAATTAATACAACATCGTTATTTGAAAGAGAAGTTTTAATACACACTTTTATATACATCAATGAAAGCATAACGGATAAGTAGAAGGTTTTATACAATATCCCAGATCAATAATATAGAGGGAAACATTTTAAAATGATATTATGTTATTTTAAATAACATATATTGTGAATAATAGTAGTAATAATTATAACTTTTTAAATAATTTCTTAAGAAATATCTATCAACATTATTGCACCTGCACATATTAAAAATGACAAAAGGCTACAAAATGAAACTCACTTAATAATATAAGCTAGAGTGAAACATTTTAAAATGAAAATAATGATATTTTAGACATTTTGAGTAATAGGCTTATCTAAAAAAATTAATTTTTCCAAAATTTTCTAAGTCGACGCTGTAGCATAAACCTTTTTAAACACAAGTTAAATCTCATATCTTACAGATTTCAGTTGCCTAATTCCCAGGTTCATCCATCATTATTCTAGTCTCAATAGGTTTAAATCATCTGCCCCCAAACAACGATATAGTGATGACATAGGTATTGGTGCTTTTACCTTTGCCAAAATTTCAATGTTAATTATCATGTGATTATTCACACGTTCCCAGAGAAATGTTAGTGACAATCAGTAAACATAATACACTAGGAACCGGCAGTACAGACGCATGGTTTGTACTGATACCCTTATTTCTCCATGAAAACTACCAGTATCTTTTTATAGAAAAAGAAATCTAGGTTAAACGCGCAAAATTTCGCGTTCTTTTGCGAAGAAATTTTCTGTAAGATAATACTGGTGCCGGAAAATTATTTGATCTGCAAAATTCAAGGAGGCGCACGAACCATGAGACAACCACCTCATCGAATTGGAGGCTTAAATTCCAGAATTAGCTAAAACTCGATTCCCATATTAAAACGCAATCGATCTGCCATAGGCGGCGGTCCACTTAGTGGAAAACACCTAAAAACCCGATTTTACCGGTTGACTCATTGGTTTGCCATTGTGTTTTCCTGCTCCCAGTCCGCCTTGTTTTCATACTTTTGGGTGCAGGAAAACTCTAAATCGGTTTTTAGGTGTTTTCCACTAAGTTATGACTTGGCAGACCAATTGCGTTTTATGGGAATCGAGTTTTAGCTAATTCTGGAATTTCAGCCTCCAACTCGATGAGGTGGTTGTCTGTGCTACCGGCTCCCGGTCTGTAATAAAACTACATTGAAAATATGTAGTGTCACCAAATTACCCCGCTTTCTGTTTTACGCGGGGTAATTGGGTGCTTGCAATAATATTTTCTTTTTTTTTCTGGGTCATTTTCATTTTCAAAAATGCAGAAGTAAGAAAGGCAATACTGAGTGTGCTTTCAATATACCAAAATATTTTTTGTTTATTCGTACATCATCTCGCTTTTCGTATGTCTTCATGTAAGTAGAGAGATATTAAAATTTCGGAAGGGGACAATCTTGCATAGTTTTTGATAAATTCCTGAAAATACTTTTTCTTTCTAAAAATGTGCTTCTTACTTCACAGTGATATATTTAATGCACATTACACATGTGTCAGTACTTGTAAAATCTTTTTAAAGATTCATACCGTATAATAAGATCATGATAATAATTATTAAAAATGAAGCACCAAATTATCCCTATACCAATTTACAGCGACTTACTCCAGAACTACTTGTTTTAAAAAGTAGTCAACTACAAGTACTTGTTTTAAAAAGTAGTCAAATACATCTACTTGTTTCAAAAGGTAGCGACCAAATCTACGTTTCAAAAGTCGTCACTACTACGCCACTTTCAGTTTTTGTCAAAAGATTAAAATTTTCTCTCGAAAGTGAAGAGATGAACCCTTCCTTATAACCCTATAACCTTTGTCATATCGCGTCTAGATAACCAAGGCATTAAAAAATTAAGAAAAATATTAAACAAGAAAATGTTTCGTGTGGACTCAAATAAATAATAAAATAACAATAAGCAAAAACTTAAATCCTAATTTTTCGAGAGTGAGGTATGAGGAAATACAAGCATACATCCACCTATACGCATGGAATTATTATAAAAAATAACTAAAATGGATTCAGATCATCTCAAAATGTAAAAATATATCAATATTTCCATATTCTGGGGTTTATTAATCAGTAAATACGTTCCTTACGCAGTATGCGTACGAAGATATACGATTAAACTAGAGCTTATTTTCTTCTGTAGTCACAAAAACAGAGCTAATATATATGAACAAGCGATATAACGAGGAGCTAGTCTTGTATGTAACATATTTCTGCACAAACTGCGCAAATTTTATATACTATTCTTACAGCAATTATTGCTTTAAGTTATAAAATTACCATTGACATGTATTTAGCAATAGTAGATTTGTTTACTTAAGGCTGTTCTCAAATCCAAAAGGGCAATTTTCTGACATGAGTTTAGATTTATTTTTGGTCGGAAATGCATGAAACTAGCCGGTGTTGTTGTTCAGAAACTATGTAATTGAGCTGTTTTTTCCGTTTTTTTGAAAAAAGCAATAGATGTTTCAGAAAATAGTGTCAAAGTTGAAGTTTTGAACCGAAGTTCTCGGAAGAAAGCAGAAAAACCGGTCAGCGAAGGGAGAAAACATCTTTGTCACGTGATCAAAATCGCTTATAACTCAGTAGGTAATTTATTGATCAAAAAATGGAAAACACAGTTCGATTCTAAATCTCTTCCATAGTCATGCCTTCCAATTTTATATCTTTGTGTTAAAAAATGAATCTGTAAATGTGTCAAAACGTTTTGCGCTTGTTGCGCAGAGTAGTTGAGAACAGCCTTAACTCTTCAATAAACTAAAAACTTATTTGTTTGCTGGAGGAGCAGTAAACGGGGAAATGTAAATTTTGAAGGCAAGGGGATTATTTACATGAAAATTTAATTTTCGCTAAAGACATAAAGCAGGAGAAAAGAATTTTTTTAATAAAAAAAAAATAAAGGTTTTAGTATAATTTTAATTTCTCTGTTCGCTTGTTGGGGAAAAGGAGGGGGGAACCGTAAATGTGGGAAGTTAGGGTGTAATTTAGATGATTATTTATTTATTTATTAGTGAGGAATGACTGTTACAGCTTGTTTTTTCAATTAAAAAGGTTTTAAAGAGCAATATGTCTTAAAATAGTAAACCTTTTATATAGTAAAATTTAACACTGCTCTTTATACCTGTAAAACAAACAAGCAAAAAACTTCTTTAAAAAATGCATTTTGTACATTGTTTCCATATCTTAAACAAGAAAGGAAAAAAAACCATGCTTCACGCATAGATTATGAAACACTTTCCAACGCATTCAGAATAATGAAACAAAACTTCATCGTTTAATAAGTTGAAATAGAATGTTAACTGAAACACTTGGAAACGCATAACATATTTGAAAACCAAATTTCAGCAGATTCCATCTACAATCGGAAAGTTATCGAATTCTTTGAGCAGCCCCGTATGTGATTGGTCATCTTTTAAGAATAGAATTGTCTCACCGATATTAATTTGAAGATCAAGATAGAGGAATTAATCCGTCAGGGGTCGTTCAAGTATTAAGTAAGCAGTAAGGGGGGAGGGGGGGGTGTCCAGTGTCTGCTTATTTTTGCTGAAAAGGGGGAAGGAGGGTCACGAGAATTCTTACGTAAGCATTAGACAACGAAGCAACTGTAGTTTAACAACAAAAAGCAAAAGAGCATGATTTGGATGAACGTTCTGCGGATGTTGAACGACTTGAGAAAAAAGATATGGAGTAAAAAAGGACTGTAAACGAGGAACATTCCAGCCCACCACTACATTGAGAACGTAATAATAAACAATGCAGAAACATGGATTCAAAGATCTTCGACACCAGACTAGAAATGTGAACACCAAACACGTAATATTTCTATGATTCTTGTTAAAATTTTTAGTTATGTGCCTAAATAAGCTAGGACCTGTTGTATTTCTTAAAGTTTTTTTTGTTTTGTTTTTGTTTAATGTGATAAATAATAATATATTAAAAACAATTTTGTATTCTAAGAATTGTTTAATGCAATAAGTAACAATATATTAAACCGATTTTGTTTTCCTTCGATACCACAACCCCTATATGTCTATTTATGTAAATTTTCTGGATTAATGAAGTAATTTATCACTAACTGTAATTTTTTTTATGGAAAACAGTGTTGATGTTAGAATGTCACAAAATCTTACGTAAGCAAAGGGGGGGGGGGTCGTCTACCATTTGCTTAATTTTTCTTACAAGGGGGGGGGGGGGCTACAAAATGACTAAAAATATGCTTACGTAATACTTGAATGGGCCCTCAGCACATGAAGCCGTTTCTATTACATTACTACACGCGTGGAATAAATCTAACGCCCTTATCTCTCCCATTATGTTTTTGTCTAAATACGTTCTAAAAACAAATCTACCGTCCTATATTGTAAAATGCACCAGTACTACGTTTTTTAGGGAAAAAATCATACTTTTCATATTTATTTTCATATTTTGTAGCAGTTTCTGTAAAAATCACGTTTTTTTTTTTTTTTTAGAAAATATGCAAACGATTTGTTTTATACCTTAAAAGATGATTTATTTCACAAAATTTATATTACATTTAATACCCTTTCATCAATATATATATAAGTAGCTTTTATGTTAGCCTTTCATTAAAATTACTTTAGTGTGTGTTATCCCATAAGAAATGAAACGTTTCTACACGCGCGGGATTTTTTAGTCCCAATAGGTATATTTCTCCCATCCTAGCGAAGAAAGAAAAGACATTACTTCCCCCACCGTTTCTCGACCTTGACCTTGAAAGGCAGGTCAGAAGCGTCCTCAAAAAAAAGTATTCTTTTTTTGAGGAAAAAAATGTAATTGGGGTAGATTTTTGCCCAACGCGTGTGCTGACGTGTTAAAGTGTATCTTAACCCTAGAAAGCTTATATATGTCATTTTGTCGTGGGGGAGACCGGTATTATTGAACAACTTTTTTTTTTTATTATATTGACTATATTTTGTTTAGTATTCAATATAGAACTAGTCGGATGGATGTGGCAATTTCAACATTTTCTTCTGCACTGCAGACAGAGGCGTCTTAAATTTAGACACATATGCGACTGAAAATGAATTTTAGACATTTAAGTGCCTTAATCTGAAAATTAAGACATTATAGACGTCTTAATTTAAGATACATAAGTGTCTTACTATGATCATGGTGTAAACGAACTGAGAATAGTGTCTAAAATATCCGCAAACGTCTTATTTTAAGACACTTCATTGCTTTAAACGTGTCTTAAATTAAGACGTTTTGATTCTTCCGACGCAATAACCACCATAGGGCACTTTCAGTTGCGCATGGGTTTTAGATGTCTTTCGTTCGAACTCGATATACGCTGTAATTCAAACTGAAAGTTTGTTTTTATGTACGCGTGTGTTTTGATTCGTTTTTTGCGGAGTGTGAAGTTCTGTGATTTTAATTCGTATTCACTCGGTTTATTTATCTATTGAATACATACATCTGACGTGTGTACTTGACATCAAATGTCTCTTATAAGCTGTCGTCGATATAAGGGCGGGATAAACACAGAAGTATACAACACTTGAAGATTACATCCGTGAACTGTACAAAGCGTGTGCAATGGACTTAGTGTTAATTTGTATTATTTTATATCAATAATATTGTGTTATTTGTTTTCATCCTGTCAAAGCTGGCAAAAAAAGAAATTTTTGTATGATGGGTTATGTTTTGAGGATAAAACTTTTCATTCTTTAAATATGACTAGCCGCATATATTATGGGATTTCCTTTTAAAATGATGCAAGTCTTTCTCTCTCACTGTGGTAGTTTTTAAAATTTCAAATCGAGGAATTTTTCTTACCTCTTGCGAACAGCGATTGAATTAAGAGTCATAATTTCTTTATACTACTAAAATTAGTGTCTTTTATGATTTTATGTATTGTACTAAACAAAATCTTGCATGAAATTCAATTAGTTTTGAATCTGTTTGCAAAACTAGTTCTAGAAGTATATATATTTAAACTTATGACGTTGTCTTTTATTACAAATTATGTATTCTCATCTTTTTTCCCAAATTTAAAATAATAATATCACTAAAAGACAGACTTTTTTTTTTTTTAATGACAGGATTTAGTTTCAATGGCTAATGCTTATCTCACACTAAACGACCAGTCGACCACAAGGAAATAAAGAAATAAAAAGAAAAGTGCCCAGTTAAACTGATGGCATTGAGCTCACAGGCTATTCACACTAATTGTATATCATACTCTTATTTCAAATAACAATGCCCACTAAAAATAAATGAAGGGGGATTAGCCCCCCTTGAAGGGGGATTAGTTCATTAACTAATGAACCTTCAAATCTAATCAAGGCAGCTTTTTATCATAATAAACCGGTAAACGAAATTTGGAGCAAATCGTATAATTCTGCATGGAAAACCCGTTTATCTAAATAAAGGGGGGGGGAGGTTCTGGCCTCCCTTTCCCCCTTTATACTTAACTAATGAACATCCAAATCTAATCAAGGCAGCTTCTTAACATAATAAACCGGTATACCGAATTTGGAGCAAATCGAATAATTCTGCATGAAAAACCCATTTATCTAAATTAAGGAGGGGAGGGGACTGGCCCCGTTTCCCACCTTTATACTTAACCAATGAACTCGCAAAACTAATCAGGGAAGCGCCTTATCAGAATGAACCTAGAAAAAAAATTTGAAGCAAATCGGGTGTTTCTATCAAGAGTTATCGCGTTACGTACATACATACGTACGTACATACATACATACATACAGAACAGGCGGGCACATTAACTCTCAGGCTTTGATAGCCTGTGAGCTAAAAAAAAGCTTTGAAAGATCTAATGCTTTCTTACTTCCTAGCTAGGGTTTACAATCCCAGAATACCGTATCCGATCTCGGGATTTATCTAGAAGGTGAAACATAGACATTTCATGTTTTCTGTCACATTCAAAAACATCAACGGCAAGTTTATTTTAATTTTCAATTGTAGCAATTTATCCTATACTTTTTTTTTTATTAATTAGAGTCATAAATTTTTAATTTGGTATATTTCATATGTATGTTAGACTGAATTTTTGCTTTAATTATCTTTTCTATAAGATTATGATATTTAGTTATTGTAAAAATTGTTGATATTAGATAAATTCGAATTTTCGTAATCCCGGGATTGAATCTAAGCAATCCCGAAATCCCGGGATTGGAAATTAGTCTCGGGATTGTAATTCCTAATCCTAGCCTAAAACCGCAGATTGAAAAAAAGATAAATTAAGTACATGCGACTCATCTATTATGTGCTCGGGTAATTTTAAAACTACCAGTAAAAATATACATGCGTATTTGATTTGAAATGAACTCTAATATTGATTTTTTGATAATAAAAAAAAGTGAATTGAAATTTATAATGGGAAAATGTAAAAAGCTATAACTAGATTTTGCGTTTAAAATTGTGGTTTTTAAAGCTTTATTTATATGCACTAATACGAAAAATACAAAAATGACAATTAGATGTTAAGATATATATTTAAAACAAAAGAAGTTTGGAAACTATAAATTATTTTTTCTTCATGTTATTAATATAGAATATTTATTTATTTATTTTCATTGTTAGTTGAATAGGTTTTGTGATTACCCTCTGATCTACATATAAACTTGCCCATGTGGCAATATAAATTAAAAAAATCTAATTTTTAAATGATAAGGATTTATTTATTTTTATTTTTTTTCGGAGAGGGGGTTGGATTTTGTATGAAATTTTCGTAAAGCTGATATCTTAAATCTTGCACTGATTATAATGAAAGTTTTGAACTTTTAGAGTAAGACAAGATTAAAAACATAAAATTTAATTAACAAAATGCCGAAGTAATTTTTTTCTCAATATTAAAGTAGGATATTTATTTATTTATTTATTTATTCACAGTTAAATAGCTGTTATGATTACCATATGATATACTGAAAACTCCCGACTATCCGGTCCTCCGTACTATCCGGTCTAGTAAAACAAATAAGGAATGTTGCAAGTGGCCGAGACAGGCAAGTTTCCGTCTGTAGGAAAGTCCTAACTCACGACAGGAAGGGGAAGGAAGGAATTGCAGAAAATGCAATAGCAGAGATAGACAGGAAGGGAGGGGGTGGGTAACGCTTTGATAGACTGTTTCGTAAGTTGTGCGACGGATGTTAACAAGTGCGGACGTTATTTTCTGCTTATCTTGGTTACTTTCGTATAGCCTTTTGGTGTGCTTCGTGTATATTTATTGAAGATTAACGAAATGGGTGATAAACGAAAGGGATCGCGGAAGAGGGCTAACAGGGAAAAGCAGTCATCTAGCAAGGACTTTTCAAAAACTAAATTTTGATTCTTTTATCTTATGCATAACTTTTTATATTTGTGAAATCATTTTATAAACAGTAAAATGAGATTCACTATTTTTTTTTACGTATTAGGGTTACATTGTTAATGTTTTACTTATTTTGATATACACTCTACACATAAAATTTATCCTAAAATGTGTAACAAGCATTTTTAATATAATGGGGGGGGGGAGGACAGGAAGTGAGTAAATATTTATATAACTCCGGCTTATCCGGCCTACCCTTCCATCGCATTAGGCCGGATAGTCGGGAGCTCACTGTATATGTAAAATGACCTATATGGCAATATAAATTTTTTAAAAATCTAATTTTTTAATTATATGAAGTAGAGTAGGAAAAGATTATACATATACAAAAAAATATATAACCATTAAATAAACATTACCGACCAAAAACAAAAACTGGAAAATTATGAATAAAATGACAATAACAAATACAGTTCCCCCAACACACTTAACATAGATGCCAAAAACATAGTAAAAAACAGCAGAAATTGAATAACAGAAGTGAAAATATGTATATACCAGCTGTTATGTATAAAGTATAGTCCCTTGTACTATCTTACGAGGATTAATATGGAAGAAAAAAGAAAAATATTGATACCGATAAAAATAATTGAAAAGCTTATCTATTGAATTACTTTGTCAAGGATACAGAATTCAAATATATAAGCAAGGTAGTCGTTTTCTGTAGAGAAAAAAAGCTAAAAGCTGAAAAAAATTTCCCCCTGTACCCAAACGACCACAATACCAAAAGAATAAGCAAAATGAAAACAGAATAATATTAAATGCCATGAAATGGAAAATCAATACAACCTATTAAATAATTTATATCAAGGAAATATAGGAATATTACACAGCTTACCCAATATAACCCCATTTTTTATTTAATCCAAATACACACCTGCACGTGTTGTTCATTACTGTTATAACTTTAAGGTTATTTTTGCAGTTACGTTAACACAGATATTAATACCTAATGGTTGAAGTTAATC
Source organism: Maratus speciosus (assembly GCA_963932465.1). Lineage (NCBI taxonomy): Eukaryota > Metazoa > Arthropoda > Arachnida > Araneae > Salticidae > Maratus > Maratus speciosus. The sequence goes on from OZ010799.1 coordinate 97,460,857, forward strand.
CATTTTGAAATACCTAGATAAATGCGATTAATTAATATAAATAGATGATCATTACAATATTAGTATTTAAAATACCTATTAATACTTTTAAATTTACTTAACTAAGCTTAAAACCCCCCAAATCTATTAATTTACACTATCGCTATTAACTGGCATTAGTGTCACCTAGTAGTGATAGAAAAATGAAAGAATATGACACTAATAAAAGCCATAGACATAATATAATCTAATTTTTGGTGCTGCCATCTATTATGCAAAAATAAAATTATTTTGATCTAATTACATAAGCTTTGTTTTTTTTTACAATTTCAAATTTTTAAAAGAGAATAAAAAACAGATAAAAGACAATCAAAAATTTCATTAACTGAATAAATAAATCAATGCTTTCTTACTTTCCCACCTCCATTCCATTCCTTTCCTTGCCAAACTATTATTAACATTCTTTAGCCAATTATATAATTTTTATTATTCATTTAACTTTCCATTAAAATAATCGTATTTAGTTGTAATTAAAATGGTTATTATATCCCTAGTAATTAATTTTTCCATGTATTTAAATAAAAGTAGCATAGTAACCTTAAAGAAGCTAATGCATTCAAATTTTACCATCTACTTTACCTAACATATCCTAATAAATAAATAATACCATACTATATATCATTATTCACAAAAATATTAAATACATATAAATGTTATTAGATTAACCACAGTTATTATTCTTAAGATACTATGTATCATAAAAACGTAAATAAACATGTTTATAATATATATCCATATACCTTAAAAGCCCTTAATAGCGAACACTTCGGGACCGCGGAGTTTGTCCGATAATCGGAGATGTCTGCTTTTGTGAAGTAAAACTATACAAATATGCATGCATTGCGGATTTTAAAAGTATTCGCTAAGTAGAGATTTGCAATATTCGGGAATGTCCATTAACCTCCACAACGGATACTCCCGAATACCGGGCATCTCAATTTAGATAGCCATAATGCAGGGTTGCATTTTTGGCGAAATAACTTTTTGATTAAAGCATGGGCATATTGGACCGTGCGCCGTTCCCCTACGAATTTAGTGCCCCAAACTTGATGTGCAATATTTATAAAGCTTATATTTTAAAAATGTTTCGAAATTGTACTGATTATAATCAATATTTTGAATTTTTAAAGTAAAATAAGAATAAAAACAAAACAAATAAAACAAGTAAGCAAAATCATGCGTCAATCATAGATTATGAAACACTTTCCACCACATTCAGAATAATGTAACAAAACTGCACCGTTTAAAAAATTAAAATATTACATCTAATTCAGCTATATGGAAAAGCATAATAAATTTCAAAACCCAATTTAAGCTGTTCCCATCCACAATCGGAGAATTATGTGAATTTTTTCAGCAGCCTTGTATACGATATATAGATTTGAATCTATTAACTACATGCATGCCAAAATATAGTTCACTTAAGAGATACATATACTTCAGTCGAAAATTTACCTTCAGCAAATTCCTCTAATAAGGAGAACGGTACGTGAATACTTTTGTACAGCCCTGTATTTGAGGTATAGGATTTATAAATAACGAGTAAGATGCAAAAAAGTAATTAAGTTTAAAAGCGCATACCGAATTTTAAACCGTACTGTCCAGCAATTATTACTCAAAGACATATACCTAGACTGTATAGTAACCGATTTCTTTTGTGTGTCATATACAATACCAAACATGCTTTGGTGACCCTAAATAACCTTTATCAATTTCATGAAAATCCGAGTATATTTACGGGAGTTAGAGTGTGGAAAGACGGCCAGAGGGATTTTTTTAACACTTTCCAACAAAGTTGAAAAGTGTTTATGCATTCGGTTTGTCTGGCCGTCTGTCCACGCTCCAACTCCCATTAGCTCTTGAGATAGAGCGCCCGCAAAATTTGTATCAGAGACAGACAGACAGACATTTTGTAAAAACATGTTTTTCGGAATCTTTGACCTTTAAAACGCATAAATCCGCCGAAAACCGGCATTCGAAAATTTCAACACTTTCTGCTTGCAAAGATATAACAAAGTAAAAATGGGATCAGTATATAAAGAATAATATGGTTAATTCGCTACAACTTGTAAAATACTTGCCTTTATAGGAATGTAAATGTTTTTTAATTGCCAATCGATTGAAAACATTAAAAACCTACCTTATCTACAGATTTTGATTCGCCTGCTTTAAATTGCTAAAGCAAAAAATAAGATATATATATACATATACATTAATCATAGCTATTAGGCACAAATAATATCTGCACAAATATTTTAGCACAAATATCTGCCAATGAGGCAGTTTTCTTATATCTTTTTACTTTTTTATTAAACTAAACTTGCACTGCTTATTACATTTGTTATAGTGGATAAATAAAACTTTTTTTAAATTATTATTCAATAAAAATTTGTATTCTTTAATATATATTTTTTAAATTTTAATATTACATATGTTATTTTAATAATGATCATGTTTTAATGATAGTTTTTATTTTCCTTTTTCTCATAGGAAATATCAGAAAATGATTCTACTATCGGTGACAAATCAACGTCAACAAATAGCTTGCCTGGAACATCTTCTTCACAGCAAAATGTAGAAGAATGGAACGTCGCTTACAGCTCTGTGTCAGCAACTGAAGCTAATATGGCACAACCGCCCGTAAAAGAAAAAAATAAACGAATCATTATTAAGCTATGCCAGCCGAAAAAGGTCCAGAAGTTAACTAAAATGACTGTTGCAAGCTCTAGCCTTACCCCTAACGACGTGAGAGGATCTAGAAAAAGAACATATTACCAGAGAACATTGGAGGAAATTAGTAATGTGGTTGCTCAAGCTCCTGAACCTACTAATTCCTTACCTGTATTAGATTTGGAGGAATTGGCATCCTGGGGAATGAAGAAGAAAAATGTGATTCCCCAGGCATCCACATTTTCTAACTCTTCATCGCATGTCTTGGAAGAAACTGCTATTGAAATTATTAAAGAAAATCTAAATCCCCAGGCCACATTTTCTAACTCTTCACCGCATACATCGCATGCCTTGGAAAAAAATGAAATAGAAATTATCCAGGATAATTTTGATCCCCAGGCCACATTTTCTAACTCTCCACAGCATTTATTGCATGTCTTGGAAGAAAATGATTTCGACATCACCGAAATTTCAGAGCCCATCAAAGAAATTTTAGATCCCTCGATCTTTTTAACTAACTCTTCATCGCATACATCGCGTGTCTATGCAGAAAATGAAATGGAAATCTACAAGGCAAACTTAGATCCTCAAGTCTGTGATTCTAATAACTCATCCCAGGAAACATTCTCCCTTTTAGCTTGCTATGAAAGTTATGTGCTTCCAGATGGATCTATCTGGGAAGAATCATCGGATTTGATGGCGGAATCAACAGAAGAAGAAAAATCGTATCTAGATTGGTTTACTAAAATGAGGACAACGCACACAGACGATTGGAATGGTTTTGTCCCACGTTATACTGAAGATGAGATTTGGATGGATAAAAAAAGATCTCCGAATGTTATGTGGTCTTCTGCACAACGCCCTTACTCAGAAGAACATTTTCTATTGATGCATTATCATGAAAGGCAAAAGCTTAGAAAGATGAAAGAGGAGAAATATTTTGAAGAAAGACTGGATTATTTAAGCCAATTTTATGCAAAAGAAGAGAAAATGCCTATGTAAAGGAACTCCATTTGTTGTGTATTTATGTATGTATGATCTATGTAGTATCATAAAAGGCAAAAGAGGCTAAAGATCAGGCCTTTTTAAAGAGCAGAGAGTCCCATATTTGAAGAAACTCAATATATTGTATTAGTATGATCTATGTAATCTATGTATCATCTTGAAATTGAAAAGATGCGAAAGATCAGACCTTTTTAAAGAGAGAACATCATATTTAAAGGAACTCCATTTGTTGTATTTGTCTTCGATGCATTATCAAGAAATGCAAAAGAAGCTAAATCAAGCATTTTTAAAGAGATTTTAAAAGAACTCCATCTGTTGTATAAGCGTTATCTATGTATATATGATCCATGCAAACTATGTAATCAGTGTATGATCTACGAAAATACGCGGAAGATCAGGCCTTTTTAAAGTGAGAGTCCCATATTTAAAGGAACTCCATATGTTGTAATGTATCATCTATGCGTGTAGTATGTATTACCTTCCCATATGAAAAAAAATTGTGAATGTGCTGTTTAAAATATATTTAAATATTTTTTTTAAATCGACCTATGTTTTTAATTTTTTGTTTGTATATTCATTTGGCTCTATTTAGAAACTGTGGGGTTGACCTTGAGTGTAGATTGCAACATCTTTTAATTATTTCAGAGTGTGATGCAAGAAACAGATGTTTTCAACCAGAAATTTCATTTAATAAAAAAATTTTAAATGGAATTTGCTAAGTAAGCAGAAATTTTTCCTTATATACACTTTTCAGATTCAAGCATGTTTGTCCAGAATAATTAAGCGAAGTTGACATCTATGCTTTGAATTGCTTTTGACAGATCAAAGGAGGCAAAAAACCCTTCACCATAATAAAATTTAAAAAATGCTTTGTTAGTCTTTTTATGAAGATACCAATACAAAGTGGAATAACAATAATGCAGGAAGTGATTGAAACAAGATTGTTAAGGGTTTGTGCATATATAACTTTATCACTTTAGGAGGTGGGGCCCGGAACTTGATATCGAAAGATATCTCTATGGGTAGGGGGGGGGGGGGTGTTTTTTATATATCGTTGTCATTTCCAATAAAATCTAAATTCCAATCTTTTTCTTTACATCTAAATAGTCTGTTACTCTTTTTTTATTATTATTTTTATATTTTTTTATGAAAATTTAAAGTCATTAAAAGATTATAAAATCATTTCATTCCAAAATTTGGAATACCCCCAACCTTTGGTATTCCTTTTCTTCTGCCTGTTCGCATATAAATCGCTATTGGATAAACCATTAGCATATGTTGGAAATGATACTTGCCTTTACCAGTAAAGAAAGAGAAAAAATCTTATCCACTGTCTTGTTGATAAGTTCTACTTTTACCCTTCCTAGGCAGGGGGCAACCGGAAGAAGACAATATTACTGCTCAATGCATTGTGTAACAATCAGCTACTATTAAGGGGACGAGGTACCTTTAAAATCATTTTTTTTATTTTTTGTAAACTTCATTTTAAATATTATTCAAGGGAACATTATATGCATTATGGCATACATTTATCCCAAAAAACATTTTTTTAAATTTCTTTTGAAAAAAAAAAAAAAAAAAGGAATTTTCTGTAATATTTTAGAACTTTACAGTTAAAGAATGCATTTGAGAAGAATGTTAATTAAAATATGCCAATATTTCTATAACCGGGTTTTTATCATGTTTCAATACCTGTCATGTTTCAATACCTTTTAAACTCATATGACGTTACACATTCATCTTCTGACATCCATACTATTTCCAATATGACGTAATATTAACTTTTTTTTTTAAATTCGTCAAACTATTTATTTCATTGTCATTTTTCACGTGGGAATCTTGCAATAGAAAAGTAATTGTTGTGATAAGAATTTTATTGTGAATTTTTAATTGTTGGCAACTGCTATAACGAAAAATGTTTAAATTTGATAAGAAATTGCTGTTTAATGAGTGGTTTTTTACCAATTAAAATTTAACTATGAATTATTTCGATTCCGGATTACTTTAGTTGCCTCGGCCGTGTTTTAATACACATACACAGTCGTGGAAAAAAAATTAAACACCCCTTACTAACCCTGCAAAAAATTATCGTAGAAGAAAGTTACTGGCACCACACGATTGGTAATAAAGTCTACTTTTAAATGATGTATATAAAATTTGATTAGGGGACCTTCTACATATTAAAACGAACCATAACTTTGTTTTTTTCAATAGCAGTACACAATTCTGACAGAATAAATGAATTCTACTTCCTTCAATAAGCTTAAAAACAAATTTTTATGCAATCCGTCGATAAGTTTCCGAGAAATTAATTATTTTAAAACGAGCGTATTCTATGGGTTGTATCCAAATTGAAGTTCGGTACTCGATTGTTGACCGAGAGAGTCACCTTCTTGATCAAGGCGCCACCCAAACAGTCATTGAATACTGCTAGGTTACAGAATAGCATAAGAAATTTCAAAATATCTAGTCACTTCTACCATCATTTTGCCGTTTTTTAAGCATAATTTGAAAACTACTTGGAAGAAAAATGTGAAATTTTGTATTTCCATAAAGCAAGACCTAATAAATCTAAATCTATCAAAAAAATTGTAGGTTGTAATTCATAATTTTTTCGAATATTAATTTCATAATTCATATCATAAAATGATAAAAATTGCAAACTCAACGTATTTATGTTTGGGTATATTAGTATAATTGCTACACAAAAATTTAGCACATTAGGAGTATAATTTCAGGAGATATAAATAAAAATATGAAGATGTAATTTAACATTAGAAGCACTCAATTTTGAATGCTTATAATTCAAAAACTTATCATTCAAATGACTTGAAATTTGGTGTCTAGGCAGAGTTTCAACCAAAGATTTGAAATATCTTGTTAAAATTGGGTATTGTGATTGAAAAAAAATGAAGTTTGGGTTCGTTTTAATATGTAGATGTCCCCCTAAAAAAATTTTATATACATCATTTAAAAGTAGACACTATTTCCAATCGTTCGGTACCAGTAACTTTCGTCTACGATAATTAGTTGAGGAGTTGGTAGGGGGTGTTTATTTTTTTTCCCACGACTATACGTAATGTTTTAGAATTCTGACTTCCAAACAGTGGATTTGTGTAGAATTACAGACAGACAGACAAATTTTCATTTTTATATATTAGATAGCATAAAATAGCTAACTATTGAAAGTGCAAAAAACTAAATGTGAAGAAAAACATATATTTTAGTCACCTAAGTGCTTTATCGATTGAGGACGTTAAAACAGATGGCAGAATATGCAGAAAATTTGTTTTTGAGAAAAATTTAATTATACATCCACTATAGGGGTTGAGTGCTCCTGTAATTGTAATTGATGTCGGCAGATTCCCAAAACAGCCGAGACACCCCATTTGGCGACTTTTCTGACAAACGCCAACTACCCCACATGCGCCAATCTAAAATGCGGCAACCTGAAAACTAACGTGATTGGTCCACTTTCCTGAATGCTTCCAGACTGTTTTTTACTACGTCATCACCCTGGAATCATGGGAAATACAACATTTATAAATAACGACGTATTAGAAAACACAGGAAAGCTGATTTTTATGAGATTCAAAATAAAACAAACGATTTCAACATAAGTTTATTGAAAATGTGAAATTTTAAAAGTACCTTTTTAAATCAGAGTAACGATATAATGATGAAAATTTTTATTTCTCAACAACTTTCAGAAAAAATCATGGGGTCATTTAATATTGTAAGTACGTGCCTATATTATAGTAAACATTGAACAATTCATTTCTAATCTAAAGAAGTATGAACGCTTCGCGTTCATAAAAAAATAATATTTATCACTGAATACAGCAACCTAGTTCTGCAGCAATCTGAAAAACGCAGGAAACTCGTTAAAGCGGCAATCAGCGTACATGTATGAACGCTTCGCGTTCATTAACCGAAAAAAAAAAACTGTCACCAGCAGTTCTCGGTGTGTAGCAATCTCAAAATTCAGCAGTTCTCGCTACCAGCAATCTCAAAATTCAGCAGTTCTCAATGCGTAGCAATATTAAAATTCAGCAGTTCACGTTGCGTAGCAATATCAAAATGTACAAAACTCGTAAGGTCAGCATACATCAGAAATATACAATAAACGGCTAATATAAAACACTATACTAAAAAATACATAAAATTATTAACATACCTTAACAAACATTTCCTTTTTTTGAAAACCAACTCTATAAAATGTTGAATTGCCATAATTTCGTAAATTTCTAGTCGCCGATAAACTTCATTTAACTTTCCAGCAAAAAAAAAAAAAAAAAAAAAGAACAAATACTAACAATAACATACTCTAGCCTTACCGTCGTTTAATTTTACAATTACGAAACGTCTTTCTTCTACACCTCGTCTCGCACCTCGTTGTACACAAATTACGAAACATGCGGAGTTGAGTTGTCAAAGGTAGGCGTAGCCATCCAATACACAAGAAATCAACCAATCCCATTCAACCAATCCAAATTCAAGATCACACAAGTGAAGGCGTGGAAAGAATTTACGAAACGAACTGGTAACAACAAAGATCCATTTATCGCCTCGCCAAATTGAACGATGCCAAGTGTCTCGGCTGTTTTGCGATTCAGCCTTGATGTCTTTACCATTTTTCAAACAAAATTATTTTAAGAACGACAATAAAACAAACTTTTATTTAAGAAATTAAATAAACACAGTAGAACCTCTTTTATCCGAAACTCTTTTAACCGAAACTCTCGGTTAACCGAAATCCATTTTAAAGTGCTTTTTTACTATCACATTTTTTCTGTACAAAATCCATTTTGAAAGCTTGTTTTTTGTTTTAACTATCATAATCCTTCTGTGCAAGTGGTCCTTTTCGAACTACGAGTACATATGAATATTTTCGATCCCCTTTCTTAGAGTTCCTTTGAATTTAACTTGAGTCCGTAAGCTGCGGAATGGAACGAAGAAAACGAACAAATGAGCAATTATGAAGCTTTTGAATGTTTTCCAAAAGGTTTGCCATGGCTGGAGAAGCAGAAAAACTGTGATAATGGTGAACTAATAATATTTAAAAACTCCGTGATAGAGCTTCAAAGCAAAGGAAATCGAAACTGCGACAAACAAAACATTTTTTCAAACCCTTGTGATAAAATTAAAAGGTACTTAATTCCAAAATTAAATTTCAGGTAATTTATTCTTATTCCTATTTTGCTATTGCTTTATTTTTATTAAGCATTTGTTACCATAATAAAAAATATTGCATATATTTGTCCTTAATCTTAAAATGAAAGCATTCTCGATTATCCGAAAATTTCGATTTTCTGAAAGATGGTCGGTCCCAATTACTTCGGATAATCGAGGTTCTACAGTAAATAAATAATGAAATAAATGAATGAAAATTGGGTGGCCAGAGAGTTCAAATTATTGGGTGGAGCTCGCACCCAACGGGCCCATATAAGTTAGCGCCACTGAATATAAACTTATTATCTCGATTTTTTTAAAAATGGAAAGAATATGAATAGCAGAGTCTAACAATTACAGAGATTCTAACAAGAATTCACGACTGCATTATGTAACATTTTTATTATTATATTCGCCGTCATATTGGGAAAACAGGGTTCGTACGCATCAGGGGATTCTGGGGATTTTAACTGTTTTAGTACCAGAAAAATCGTAAAGTACTGGTCACTAAATCTGAAGATGGAAATTTTTTTCATTAAATAAGCCAAATATTATCTTACGAAAGTTCTGGTAAAAAGTGCTTAAAAGTCCTTGACGCGTACGAGCCCAGGTAAATGATAGCTTACATCCTCAAAATGATTTTTTTGACTTTTTCCAGTCTCAAGCAGAAATAACAAGGTGGAAATTGCGCGTCAAAAGTGGCAAATGAGGAACGTTCGTACTATAATTAGTTTTAGAAATATTTTTTGCACCGCATATTGTACTGAATGTACATTTCAGTGCACTTCATCAGTGCATATCAATTTCATTCTGTTGCAAAGGCTGTAACATCATTAAAATGCACTTGCAATAATTCATTCCCATTGGCCTTAATGTAACGGCAAAATTATGACTGTCTCTGTCATTAAACTATACATCCGATTTTCATAAAATTTGAAATGACTCGACAAAATAATTGTGCATCAATTATAGATTTAAACATTCAAACCATTCGGTTGGATAGTTTTTGCTCTGTTATATGCGGACAGACGGACTGAACGACGACTATAGGTGCTACGTATTTATATATTTACGAACGCACCTAAAAATGCCTAGCATTATTTATAGGGATCGACCGAAGCAGGTTTTTAAGACCGAAACCGAAACTGAAACCGAATTTCGGTAATCTTTCTATTTTCGGCCAAAAACTAAAACGAAAAATTTCAAATTTTATTTTTAAAGTAATTAATACATGCATAAATATACATTATTATTAATTAATTATACGCGTTAATTAAACATACATAATTATTAACCAATTTTACGTGTGGCCGAAATTGACTGCCTGTACCTCTGACCAAAACTTTTTATTTTCATGTAAAATAAAACGTAATTAATTCCTCAACGACACAGAATGATTTTCTAATACGAATTTCATCTAATTAAAAAATGTTTTAGGTATACATACTTCGATTTATCTTTTATAATGATTTTCGCTAATGATCATCTCTTATTCTAGAACTTTTTCAAAGCGTATTCGAAACACTTCCGCGGTTTCAAACTAAAAATTTTCTATTACTGTTAAGTCTGCAGTTTTTAATGAGAACGTGGAAGGCGTCTTCAAAGTTGAGTCATATATGCATTACTTGCTTTATAATTGGCACTCATGTCTTGAGTCAGTCATGACTAATAATTATTAACAGAGAAGTTCGCAGCAATAAACAGTTTCATTTGAGCCGATACACCTCAAATCAATGAGTAATGATGAAAATTTCCGAAAGAAGAAAAGAGATTTTTGGAGAACAGATAGTTTCGGTCCGGCCGTATTTTCGAATGCATTTTCGCTGAAAACGAATTTTCAACCAAACTCTGATTCTGAGCCGAAAACGAAACCGAATTTTCAATCGATCTCTAATTATTAACAACACTATGGGATAAACCCGGCCTTTCCGGGTAACGGAATATAGGTGAAAACTATCATAAAGGGTAGGGGAGTACACAGTGAGACATGGTATACAGTGAGACAGGAGCCACTTTGACATATAGTTCTAACTTTTTCTTCAAGCTGGCACACACACATAACGACCTCATCTTATGCAACACATGGATGTACTTTCGGCATTTCAGTTACTCGTTCGACAAAATAGTAAATAATTCCTTATTTTATAGTGATTAAAGTTACATAAACGTCTATTTTAGAGTTTATTTCCTTCAATATGACATATATTTACTTAACCAAACCTAGCTATATCTAACAATAGACTATTTCGGCAAAACGACATAAACTTTTTAAAGCCACGAAATGGATGTAACAGATGTGGCATCCATTTTGTTATAAAGTAACGAAAGTATACAGTGAGACACACAGTTGTGGTACACAGTGAGACGTGTCTTATTGTGTACCTACTATGTGGTTCTGATGTTAAAAAAGTTATTTATTAATAAAAGAAGGTTTCTCTCTCTGTGTGTGTGGGCGTGCGATGGCTAGGGAAATTTACTAAATGTAAGAAGCTGAAAATTTGCATGAAGGTAGTCCGAGGTCTGCCATTGTCCCCCTGAGGCTCATATTTTTAATATTTTGAAAATCTAGAAATATTAATTAGAAATCATAAACTGCAGAAAATTATTGATAGAGTGTAAAAATGTATGATTTATGAAAATATATACATTGTCTCACTGTGTACTACTTGTGGTACACAGTGAGACAATTTTCGATACTCCGTTGTGCTGCTTCTGCGCTTTTATAAATAACTTTTTAAAAACCATTTATACATTAATGTGCAGCGCATTTGTGTAGCTTAAAGATGTAGCAAAAATTTTTTCAAAAGAATAAAAATCGTCGCCATTTGTTAAGTAATAATAATTTTCGTCTCACTGTTTACTACCCTCCCCTATTATTTCATGCCAGTATCCTTTTTTTCTGCACATAATAAAAACACAGTGATGAATGAGGTATTTTTCGAAAGGTTCTACAAGGATTTTTTGATGAAGAATAAGTAGGGTCAGGAGGGGCAATTATGACCACTTTGTATATTTTCAACATAGTTTTCTTTTTTTTTTACTTTTTTCTATTTGGAAAAGTGGTGTTTTTAGTACATAAGAAGTAACTTTGACCCTTTAAGAACACCTTATAAAAGTTTTAATTGTCATAGCTGTTTTTTGTTTTAAGTTAAAATTATGGTTATGGTAGTCCATCAAAAACTCAGAATCAGAAAAGTCTGGGGTAATTAAGTCCACTAGTGGGGAAATTATGACCACTAAATTTTCTCTTTATACTTGCCTATACACATTTGTTTGGGGTAATTGAGACTACTTTGAACTCCAAAGTGACAAATCCGTTTATGAAAAATTTTGATAGACTTAGTTTCAAATTGCTATTCGGATCTCAAAAAGGCTTCAGACTAGTGATAAAGAATATCTAAGATGAAATATACATTATAAGGTTAATATCTAAGCTTGAAACAAAATTTTACCATACACAGTTTTCTCCAATATGGTGGTGGTTATAATTAACCCCCTTGTCATAATTATCACTCCTGACACTATATATCGTTAAAACGCATTGTTTGATTAAAAAAAAAAAAAAAAAAAAAGGCTGTAAAGGAAAAAATGTGTCAGCAAATAATCTCAATGACTGCGGTAAGAAAGACTCAAATGGATCTACTGCTTTTCTGTTTTTCTTTTTTTTATTTGATTTTTCTAATTCATTTTTTACATTTAATATATTTTTAGAATGCTCATTAACAATATCAAAAATCAAATTTATATGAAAAATAATAATAATATGTTCAAATAAAGTTTTAAAATGTATTAAAAGTAGAGATCGACCGAAAATTTGGTATATATTATCATATTTATATGATAAACAACAATAATATGTTCAAATAAAATTTTGAAATGCATTAAAAGTGATATTTTCCTTTGACCTTGCATCAGGATTTAATAACTGAAGAAATCGCCATAGATCTCTTATTACAACCAGCCTTTTAGGTAGCTTTCATTACAAAAAGTAAAAAGATACAGTAAACTCTGCCTAAGGCGGAATCGATCGGGACTGAGAAAATTTTCCGCGGTAGACAATATTCCGGCTTATGCGAAAAATCTCCCCCCCCCCACCCACCCACCAAAAAAAAAAATATATCCCTCGAATTTGAGGATTTTTTATTGATTTTCCTGACTTGAAAATCGGTTGAAAACTGAAATTCGGAAAGATCTTTTGTCTTTATAGATAAATGAGAAACGTTATTCAATTCCTTAGTACTGCTGTAATACACTCATATTGGAAGTTTATACACACACACACAAAAAAAAAAAAAAAAACTTCGAGAATGAGACAGAACGCTATAATTTTGAATTTGATTACAATCTTAAAGTATAATACATTGTACTTTCGAAAATATGTATTTTGATAAATGTTCATTTTACTAGAAATATTAACTTTTAGATGCAATTTTGCATATGAAAAAATGGTATAAGCATATATTCCTTAAAATTTAAAGTTTCTGTTCTTTTGAATTAACTTTCTTGAAAGGTTACGGAATTTTAACTAACATGCTCGACATTGAGTTATTTGACTTATCAGTTTTAAAGTTTAATAAACAAAATGCCTTTCATTTTTAAATTATCCTTTTTCCGCCTTATGCGGCATGAATTAATGTAATTTTCTATGGGTTCGCCGGGACTTGAAAAATTTTCCGCGGTAGACAGATTTCCGGCTTATACAGAGTCCGCCTTAGACAGCATTTACTGTACTTATTGCAGCCGTCCGGAGAAAAGAACTTCCGAAATGTTTTTGTATATTTTCATCGATCATGACCCCCAGACCCTTTGTTCAAATGTGACTTATATGTATATATATATATATGTAACGAATTCGTCGCTACTCCAGTTATGGATCTTCTGTCGTGTCGTCGGCCAAGGCCCGACCGCGGGGGGCAGGGGCGCGAACCGCGGACGCGTGCGTGCCGATTTCTGAGCGAATCCTCGGAACTTCTATCATCTTTAGGTAGTCGCAGGCCGCGAGTGGTATCCGGGAAATCAAAGTCAGATTCAGACAGTAGTTATTCCAATAAAGACACAGTTTTTCCGGGGACCTGATTTATTGTTCCTTTGTTACATCCTTTTGAGAAATCAGGCCCCTTTTGGCTTGAGAGCTGCTAATTTACTTTATGGACATCGGGCTTGGGAATTATGTGTACCGCTAAGCGATACTTAGAGAGCCGAGTGTCGTGGAGTTAGGGCATTCTTTTGATGGTCAAAAGTCCTGTCCGGGGACCTGTGCATCGGTATAAATATGCTGTATTTCGCATTATTCCAGCTAGGGGCCGTTGAAGTCAAAGGAGGCGTCTTTAAACTATAATTGGTCGTTAGCTGAATGATTGACTGCCCGGGATACAGGCTGTGGTTTGAGTTGGCCGATCGAATGCAGCAAGACTTATAAATTGCACTTATTCAGCAAAAGTATTCTTATGAGATGTGCCAAAACGATCTCTAAAAGTTATAAAATGCGATGCGGGAAAACTGACTTAACAGGGGCAACCTCTTCAATCAACTGAGACACAATTACAAAAGCATTTTAAAAGTTTTAATTTTAATTTCTAAATTTAAATTTTAAAAAGGGACAAAAAAGGGGATTTTAAAAAGGGGCTTTTTTATCATTTCATACCCCCCCCCACTAAAACAAGAGCCACAGGGCTCGCCTGCAAGACCTGTGGGTCTTATCTCGTAAATTTAACCCAGGGTGTTTTTTTTTTTTTTTTTTTGCTCCAGCTCTCAAGTCAATTGGGCCTATTTTTACATTCATATCAAGTTACATAAAAATATTGGTTACACTAAAACATTGGAATTCTTTAAATGGTGCTGCAGCAAAATAATAAGGGGACAGTCTCGAGACATGGGACTTTTAATTACACCAAACTGTCTCTAAAGCAAGTCTTTTGGATGTTTTTTGTAAATGTCTCTGGGTATTGTCCATTGAGAAACATCCTTTTTTGGTGTAAAATTGTAACATTAACATATACAGAATATATAACATATACTAAAATACTCAAAGATAAACCTACTGAAAACTATATAACATATTCAAATGTAAAAATATTTACAAATACAAAATATTCAAAATTATAAAATATTCATTAATACAAAATGTTCAAAAATATAAAATATTCAATAATACACAATATTCAAAAATATAAAATATTCAATACTACAAAATGTTCAAAAGTATAAAATATTCAATAACATAAAATGTTCAAAAATATAAAATATGCACTAATACTATCAACACAAATATATTGTCTACCAAAATGCACTTTGGCAAGTTTGCATTTCTAAAAATACTGAATTTTCACACTGAGCTAACATAAAAGTAAAATACACTGTAATACTAACAACAACAAACACATTCCTTCTTATTCTACCTTTCTGTTTCGGTAGGGACTTTACTACTTCTTTGATGCAGCCAAGGGTTATTTTTATGAAAAACAAACTAAGTTGTCTTTAAAAAAAGGAAAACTATAGCTAAAAAATTATAAATATGCGTTTGCTATAATTTTCACCATGCCCAGGGTCAGTGTGACATGGATTTTAATACTCTGAGGTGAATATCCTCCCAAAAAATGTGCCTCTTGCACAACTGAAAAAGGAAGGTGGGCAATCGACATTCACCTACAGAGGGGAAGCAAAGCAGTTTTGCCAGATTCTCCGTTCAACCTGGAAAGAGAATCTGGGAAAACAGTCCGGCTAAAGATGGGGGGCCACGGAGCGGAGGACCCCTTCATAGGTCACAAAATTATCATAATAATAGTTATAAAAAAAACAAAAATTCTAACAGTACTTTTAAACTGTCATCATCATTCTACGCCGCCGGGGAGTTAGGTTACACGCCCAGCTGGATCCTCGTCCAAATGCTACGAGCAAGGGGGACGATAGGAAAGCAAAAATAAAAAATTGAAAGATGAAAGAGATAGATTGGGTTTTATTCATGGTTGAGCTTAAGGTTTTGAGGTGGGTGGTAGTATCTTAACTTGGAGGAATGGACAATTTCAGAATTTCTCTTAAAATGTGGACTGGGTTTATCAATTTCAAAGGATACATCAGAAAGTTGTTTTAAAATGGTGTATGGGCCAGAGTATGGCGAAGTCAGTTTACGGGTATTAGGATAATGAAATTCCTCATACATTACAATGTCACCAACTTTAAATTTTACAGGAAGGAAACGAGCATCATAACGGACTTTATTCTTTTTATGGTAAGCAATTGTTCTCTCTTTAGCCAATTTTCTAGCTTCCTCCACAGGGGGATAATAACTATTATTTGGTAAAGGAGGATCATATGGTAATTTTCCTAACAATAAATAACTAGGGGTGAACTGGGTTACAGAATGGGGAGTATTATTATATTCATATAAGACTTCATCTAAAAGCTTAGTCCAGGGTATTTTCTTGGTTGTGGAATTGACTTTACATTTTAATCTAGTGACAATAGTCTGATTTAGGCGTTCAATTTTCCCATTCGTTTCTGGGTGATGGCTGCTTGTTAATCTGTGTTTTACATTGTAAGTACGAAGAAATCTTTTAAACCTGGAAGCTGTAAATGCTCCATTTCTGTCGGTTAACAATCTATTTGGTACCTGTATCTGAAATAATTGCTTCAAAATGTTTGTATAAGTTTCGGTGGTTACACTTTTTGAAGGAAAACCCCACACATAGCGAGTTGCATGGTCAACGACTAAATGCAAATATTTTTTTGTAGAATTGTAATAATTAAATCCGCCAACAGAGTCTACTGCTAAACATTCAAAAGGTATATCTGTTGGGGGCATTAATTGCAATAAGCCAAATCTTTTTTGCCTACATTTTTTGTTTATCTGACAAGTGTGACAGTGTTTTACAAAATTTTCAATGTCCTGATTAATGTTAGGCCAATAATACTGTAGAGAGATTAAATTTATCATCTTATAAATTCCAGGATGGCCAAATTGTATGTGGGTTTTTTCTAAGAGGGGTAGACGTAAAGACATGGGGACCACAATCTTATACAAACTTTTCTTTCTAATTACAACAACATCATTTATCTCAGTGTATTTTTTACCATCAACTGTTACATTTTCTTTTCTCTGATTGTCTCTTACTTCATTCAAGTCAAGGAGATGTATAATATGGGGTAAATTTTCTGAAACAGCCTGTCTAGATAGCATATCAGCTTCAACATTAGTGGAGCCTTTTTGGTATTTAATTTCATAGTCAAACATACTAAGTTTTAGGGACCAGCGGAAAAGACGTCCTCTTAAATTTTTAACACTTTTGAGCCAGGTAAGTGCCGCATGGTCTGTATGTATGACAAATTTTTGACCGTGTAAATAATGATAAAATTTATCTAAAGCATCCACAATCGCCAAACATTCTAACTCAGTAATTGCATAATTTTTTTCATAATCGTGAAGATTTCTAGAGTGATATGCTATAGGATGTAATGTTCCTTTTTCATCAACTTGTTTCACAACACATCCCACTCCATGACTTGATGCATCTACAAACAAATGACAAGGTGTTTTGGGATCAAACAACTTTAATATAGGTTTTTCAATTAAAGCATTTTTTAACTTTTCGAAAGAATTTTGACAATTTTGGTCCCATACATAGGGGACATTTTTCTTCAACAAATTGTTGAGAGGGTATCGAATGTTAGCATATTTTGGAATAAATTTGTGATAAACATTTATAGATCCCAAAAAACGTTGTAATTCTTTTACATTCGTAGGTGGTGTTAATTTCTTAATTGTCTCTATATTAGGATTGTCAGGTGTGATACAACCATTCGAGACTTCATATCCTAGGAAATTAATTTTGGATTTAACAAAATTACACTTTGACAATTTTAGTTTAAGGTTTTCTTGGACACAGATATTAAATAAGGTCTCTAAATGACACAAATGTTCTTCTTCATTTTGGGAGAATACAATAACATCATCAAAGTAACTACAGGCAAAGTCAATTTTGTATTTATTAAGGATTCTTCTGAGGGTACGGTTAAACCAAGCAGGCGCGTTTTTCCATCCGAATGGTAAACGATTCCACTCATATAATCCAAAGGTAGTGGCAAACGCCAGCTTCTCCGTATCTCGAGGGTGGATAGGGATGTGCCAATATCCACTGGCCAAATCAAGAGTGGAAAAAACTTTAGCATGTGCCAATTTATCTAACAGGGTGTCTATTCTAGGTAAGGGTTCTGCATCTGTTTTTGTAATGGCATTCAATTTTCGAAAGTCAATACATAACCGGGTTTTCTTCCCTTCTTCACGTTTATACACCAAAGTTACGGGTGATGAATAAGGGGAATAGCTTTCTTTAATGATACCGGCTCGCAATAAATTCTGAATTTGGTCTTTAATTTCTTCTTCTTCCTTAGGGGAAGTGCGATATGCTCTTAAAGAAACGGGGAGGTCTGATGTTAACTGTATTCTCTGGGGTTCAATGTTTACACAACCTACATCATATTTATCTTTAGCAAAAATACAGACATATTTGGCTAGAAGAGCAGGTAATTGTTCCTTGACAGTCTGAACATTTGGCACATGTTCAGTGGTCTCGAACAACTCCGGCTCAAAATTTTCTTCGAATATCTCTGCATTTTTAACTGTATTTTCCATTTCTGGCTGGTTAGTATATGTTTCTGATAAATGTAAGGTATGATGGGATGAATTTGTTGAAATATTGTCCATGAGAGGTACTTTCTTTTTCTCTTGCGTGATTTGCATTTTAACACAGTCAATATTCAATTTAAACAGTTTACAGTGGGGTAGCCCAATCAAAGCATAAGGTAAGTGATTATTAATTATAAAAAGTTCAACATTCTTAGAGATATGTCCTAATTTCAAACTAACAAGGCATTTTTCTTTCAAAGCTAGAACACCTTGTGTTTGTGTGACCGATATACTCTGCTGAACTTTACATATTTTTAGGTTAAGTTTGTGGGCTAAATGATAAGGAATAACACTGATAGAACTCCCTGTATCGATCAAACAAGGTAGTGAGCCTTCACTTTTTACATCAGTAATTTTTTGACAATTTCTATTTGATTTTTTGTAGCTAGCTTTTTCTTTTTGTACATGTCCGGACATAAGAAACCGTCATTGATTACTAGATATATTTTCAGATGACTCATTAGCTCTCTGATCTGGGTTGGGGTTCGCAAAATTCATATTGGGACTAGGGGTTGGAACTGCTAAGACTTGTTGTCGAAAAGGGCAGTATTCCACCCAATGATACGCATTTGGTATTCCTATATTAAAACAAACTTTGCATGGGGAGGGTGGCAAAGTGGTCTGGTGATGTACATTTGGTCTCGGTTGACCATTTGTCGTCGGTCTAACTGTATTTTGGGGATTTCGTGCTTGATTAGAAGCAAAAGGTCGAGTCGGGGGGGTTTGATAGGGAACTCTGTAGTTCCACTGCCGGTTATAATTCTGTCCTGTCTCATATGGGGGGCGAAACGGTCGCCATTGTCGATACTGATTGGGGTTTTGTGGGCTTGCATCTATTTTGCTCTCATTTCCTTTTCTGTCCAGTTGCAGCTTGCAAATTCTGAATACTAATTCACGCCATGAATGTATATTTGAGGGGTTGCTTGCAATAACTAGCTTTTGCATTTCTAACGGCAAGCCCTCCGTTAATCCTTCCAAGATAAGCTTCTGGTCTAACCCTAAGGTTCTCCCTATTTTAGTCTTTTTCTGATAGTATTCGTTCAGGTCCTCTCCAATCTTGTATCCAATACGGGAAAAATCAGTTAAAGAAAGAGTGTCGGGAATTTCGTAATGCTCATTGAACAAAGTGACAAATTCGGACCAATGCAGCACATTTAAACAATTATTAATGTACAACGTAAGTGCACTGTCTTTTAAGTATTTCTGTATGTGCCTAATTTTCCAGAAGTCGTCTTTTTCCTGTTCTACACAAACACTCTCAAAATAGGCCAGCCAAGCGGTCCAATTCATATTTGAATTAGGCGAAAACGCAATAATATCAGGTTCTATGGACATTTTCGGGCTAGCGGTTACTGAGTTGTGACCAGACCCAGCTTGAGCTGACAGGGTCTGTTCACCTAATGTTGTTACATTATGTGTCTGTGTGGCAATCTCGGACTTCTGAGTATCTTTCTCTTTATCTGATTTGTTTTCTAAGTCATTCTTTTCAGGAGGGGGAGTGAGACTCATCTTGAAATACAAAATATTACAAGATTACACAAAAATATAAGGCACAATTTAAAACAAATAAAAATGGAATATTTTTCAAAAAAATTGCAACACAATATTTGTAACAAAAATGGGCTTAAATCTAAATAAAATTCAAATTTAATACATCATTTTTTTTTTTTTTTCAAATAAAAATGGAATATTTTTCAAAAAAATTGCAACACAATATTTGTAACAAAAATGGGCTTAAATCTAAATAAAATTCAAATTTAATACATCATTTTTTTTTTTTTTTTTCAAATTGAGATTTAAAAAAAAACGAACTTTGAACTAAAATTTTAAAATTCCAAAGATTTAAATACTGTCTAAATTTCAGAAAATTACTCTTATAGCAAAAATAAATAAAATAAACGTTGTCTTATTCTAATTTTGGCTGTTAAAATGACAAACAATTAAAAACTACCTTTTAAAACTGTATTCTTTTTCTCTTTTTTAATTCAAGAATAGATTAAAATGGTCTTACCTTCAACAAATCTATTCAAGGACAGCCTTACATCTCCACAAACAAAACAACAAAAAAAAAAAAAAAAAAACGATCTTCATAAAAATTTCCAGGATTAAATTTACTCCCTGCATAAAAAAAAAAGAAATCATTTTCTCTTTTTCTTCTTAACACAAATCAGTGAGTTATCTGCCGGTAGAAAATTCGTTTTTCAACACGGTTCTTCATTTTGACCTGGTGACCCACTTTCTCAGCTGATAACGTCCATGGCTGGGCTGGGAGGAGAGTGTTTTATTTTTCTTTCTTGCAAAGACTGTTTCAGAGGCTTGTTGGTTGGAGAAATAATTGATATTCAGTAACAGATAATTTTTTCTTGATTGCTAGGCAGATGAATGTTTTTCCCGTTCTTTTTGACCAGTCTTTTCCTTTTAATGACCAGATTTTTTTCTTTTTAATTAATTGCTAGGGAACGACACTTTTTTTTTTTTTTTTTTTTTTCACTCATGGAAGGCAGAAAAAGGATTTGAAAACTGTTCTTTTTAGAGATTTCTTTCGTCACTTGTTACACACCTCTTGAGTTTTGTTGGAATTAATTGCTGGTTAAATAAACAGTAGATACGTCATTTTTTAGGACTTCATTATACATCTCGTTGTTGTTCTTGCTGGAATTAATTGCTGGAACTCTGGGATTTGAGCCGCGCAAATAAACCGTCGTGCCGACTTTTCAATGTAACGAATTCGTCGCTACTCCAGTTATGGATCTTCTGTCGTGTCGTTGGGGGCTCGGCCGGGATACAGGCTGTGGTTTGAGTTGGCCGATCGAATGCAGCAAGACTTATAAATTGCACTTATTCAGCAAAAGTATTCTTATGAGATGTGCCAAAACGATCTCTAAAAGTTATAAAATGCGATGCGGGAAAACTGACTTAACAGGGGCAACCTCTTCAATCAACTGAGACACAATTACAAAAGCATTTTAAAAGTTTTAATTTTAATTTCTAAATTTAAATTTTAAAAAGGGACAAAAAAGGGGATTTTAAAAAGGGGCTTTTTTATCATTTCATATATATATATATATATCCAATTATAAAACCATTAAAAACATTTACAAATTACCACAAAGAAATATAGTAAAAAAAAAAGAATTAAAGGAATATATATCTGATTTTTGTCATGCGATAAATCGTATTTATAAACAGATTTGGATGAAATTAATTGTATGCGTAGTAGTGCAAAACAATATCTCGACCGAGTTCGTTGGCCAGCTTCATTCACCATCTTGTTTCAAAATGGCGACCATTTAAATAAATATAAAATTTAAAATAAAGGTGGAGATAAATTAAAAACTGAAAAATGTTTTTTTTCTTAAGAGTTTGACCTTAACATAAGGATTCCGAAGCATGTTTTGTTTCGTCTTTATCTTAAAAGATGGCTGAGATATAGCAGTTTGAATTTCTAGGGTGGCTGACATTTTCAAACAATCTGATTTTTGTCATGCTGTAACTCTCGTATTAATAAACTTATTTAGATAAGATTAAGAATGTACATAGCACATATGATTGCCTCGAGCGAGTTCGTTGGCTAGCTTATCCGACATGTTGTTTCAAAATAGCGGCCATTTGCACCGTATACTGCCGCGCAATGCTTAAATATTATTAATATCCGTTTGCTTCAAATTCTCGCCAAACTTGGCGACACTTGGTGAAATATCGCCAAAATTGGCGATAAACAAAATAAGCAACCATAAATGATGCCAACTTGGCTATAGCTTACTGATTTGGCGCAATTCTCCTTCAAATTCAGTATTGACGAATATTCTCTTATCGGGTTCGTCGCATTTTAGCTCCTTAAAATTTGAGTAACATTGGCTTGAGTAAAACTTGCAAATTTTTAAAACCAAGAAATATGAAAGCTATCTTTTCCTCCCGGCACATGCCGAAAGAGAGTTTTGATTTGGTTCATTTCAGTGGTGTAAGCACGATGTTTTCAATTTGTGTTTTATTAATATATTTTATTGTTTTACTTATTGATTACAAGATGTCTTAATTTCGTTATAGAATCGCTGGGAACAAATGATGAGCTATTTATATTAACTCAAGTGCAAACGGATTTATATTTCACAATCGTCTACACACGATAGAGATAGATTTGAAAAAATTCAAGCTTGAAAATTATTTTTACAACAATAAAAATTGAGTAAATGGCGATAGAGATTTCAAACAAACTGAAATAGAGTTTTTAAATAAATTGCGATAGAGTTTTCAAACAAACGACGATGGAGTTTTCAAACAAATTGCTTTTGAAAGTACATTTTTTTCCCTATTAGACGGTGTAAAAATAGAAAATGTACGATGCTTAGAAGTTATTTTTTTTTAATTGCAGTAAAAGCGAAATTCGTCTGCTGATGCCACCATCAAAATGACGTCAGCGTTACCTACAGACACGTTTGTCCTTTATAATATAGATATGATATTACACAATTAAAACAACATTAATATCATTAGCGAATACTTTTTAAAACAGGTATTTTTTTGTAAAAAAAAAGGGGGTAGTACATTAACTTTTACGCAAATTCTAACAATAATAGATGAAAACACATGCAATATTTCAGTTTTTTTTCCCTTTTCATTATCATGTTCGCAAAGTCAAAGGTTACACCGTCAATTTTAAAAATATAGTTTTAAGAATTATTTCAGTTTCAATACACAACATTATTATTTAGGCACAATTAAAGGTAAGAATTGTTTTTTAAATATGGATGTTTTCGAATAAAATAGAAAGAAGAAAAAGGGTTTTTACCAGGGCTACGGAGTCGGAGTCGAAGTCAGGCCCATTTTTGAGTGAAAAAGTCGGTGTCGGAGTCGGATCTGTTAAAATTCCCGGAGTCGGAGTCGTCCATTTTACAAGCAGGGCTGCGTTGTGGGAGTCGGAATAAGGCCCATTTTTGAGCAAAAGAGTCGGAGTCGGATCTGTTAAAATTCCCGGAGTCGGAGTCGTCCATTTTCCCACCAACTCCGCAGCCCTGGTTTTTACTACTATGTTTGGGGTTTTTTAATTAAGGGCCCAGGGCTCTAAGTATATGCTCCATTTGTTCATGCAGAAATTGGGAGTCTAGATTTGTTATTTTCATGCAAAATGTGGAAAAGAATGACCAATTTTACATTTTATTATAGATCTAACTTCAAGATATCCTCATATGAAGCCGTATTGTAAAATAACCCTTTATTGACTGTACTTATTTCTTGTGTCCCCAAAATTGCTGTAACCTCTTCGCTATTGGGTATTAATGCAGTATTATTATTACTGAATTATATCTTCTCCCATTTGACTTCAGAGCAATATTTTTATTTTACTTGCGTTAGTTTGAATCTTAGACTTCGAAACATATCATTCTGATATCGAAATTGTAATTATGTCCGAGTACCATAAATAAAATGGGACAAAACGGAGGTCCACACTTGGGGACTTAAGAAGCGAAGAGGTTAAAAAAGTAAAGAATGAAACGAGTGTCTTTTGATTCTGCTTGGTAAAAAAAAAAAAAAAAATCCGCATTATGTGGCGGATGCTTAAACCCTTGGGGATGAACGTCACGCTGCTGAGAATCCTTGATAATTCCTACCAGTTATTTTATATTATAAATTTCGCCTTATTTAATCAGGACATTTTTGCCGATTCAATTAGCCAAAAATTTCTCTCTGACAGTCTTGGAAAAGGGCAAAATTGTAATGTTGCTTTCGCCGCATTTTGTTTTAAATGTTAAAAAAATGTGATTCTTTCAACATTTTATAACAAAAACTTAATAAAGGATATGAATACAAAGCTTGGAAGTATTAATCATTGTTCAATTTATTAAAAGTACATTAAATAATAGAATTATATTACTTTAAATATTGCTTGTATTGCAGTGAAACCCGGAGCTTAGTGAACGTATTAACACGGGCTTGTCAGTGAAGGGGTTAAAAAATCGGTAATAAAAGATTAGAAATTCTGTGAAAAGACGCTCGTCGCGAAGGGGTTAAAGCTGCAAATAGAAAATGGTGGTGAAAACGAAATGGGGATACGTTTTAAGCGGAGATGCATTTGGAGAAACAGATTTAATAATAAAAAATAAAATAAAATAAATATGACAAAGAAAAATATTACTAACCAACAAAGATAAAATTTGCGCTATCATGGACAAAAGTGGCACTTTAAGTTGATTCTGGGCAGGGTGACAAATAAAGATATATTTAAATATAAAACTACTGCATAGCTTTGTTAAACACAGTGTTACCAGTGGGCTACTTTTTTTTTAAATTCAGATTTCTTGATTGGCACCACTTTTTTGAAACGGTAAAATTCACCTTGTTTTTGCCTTAATTACTATGTCAGTAAATAAGGCACAATTTACCATTTCAATAAGGTGGTGCCAATCAAGAATCTGATTTTTAAAAAAGTAGCCCATCTGGCAACAGTGGTTAAACATGGAAAAAAAATACACATTTGAAGTCGCTTTGATAGCCAATGTTTTGTTATATGAATACTATGTTTATATCAGTAGTAAAATACACATAAGAAAGTTTAATAAGTGAATAACCTACATAGGAAATTTACATACCTTCTGAAAGTAAAACTGCTTGTTAATGCGATATCGAAGTTTGTTGAAATAAATAATATACACACATACAATATAGTAATAGTAATAGAAGAAAACCTTTTTCGGGGTATATGAAAGGTCAGCTCAACATCTACCGAATATTAGTTCTATCTATATTATAAAGGACAAACATATCTATGCGTAACGCATACGTCATTTTGCGAATGGCAACAATTTGAAATTTGAAATAAAATTTTGGTTTTGCAATTTTCTCTACTGCAAATTTTTAAACTTCTAAACATCGCACATTTTAAATTTTTACACCGTCGTATAAGGAAAAAAATGGTCTTTTAAATGGAGTTTGTTTGAAAGCTGTATCTCAATTTATTTTTGAGATATTAATTTTTTTGTAGTTTTTAATACCATTTTTCCTATAGTGGCAACAAAAGTACCACATTTCTATTGAAAGTAAACGGAAAATAGTCAAAAATGGAAGATTACTGTATCTTTTTGTTTGCCATTTTTTTCTCATAAAACATGAAAAAAAAAAGTTGAAATTAAAATATGGGCTATTTCAAGAATATTGTCTGTTATTCCGTGATAATGACGTCATATGCATACTTTTCTATAGACGAAATGAAATTTAAGACGGGATTGTAAAAGTGGATTGCTTTAGCAAATGCGAATGACGTCATTTTATAAAAAAGCATGTATTTTAATACTTAAAGCTGAATTATGTTTTGTAGAAGTACGTAATTTTCACAGCACATCTGCTGTGAAATTTTTCACTTTTGAAAATAATGTAATTTGAAACCCAAACCACACACTGATAAAACGTAATGTTTCACAAAAATTTAGAGTGTCTTTATAAAAGAGAGGTGGAATGCACGATTTATATTACAGAAATTGATTATTCTCGCCTGGATGGATTTGCTTCGCTGAGTTGGACAAGCAAACAAATAATTCAAGGTAATAATATCATGCGCCTGAAGTTTTTGTCCAAAATTCTCTGGAATAATAAAATTTTAATGCTATTCTTTAGGACATTCTTTGGGCTTTAATTTTATCAAAATAACATAATTTGCTGAATCTAATTTTTCATAATGTTATATAATCTATATATTTAAAACACAAGTGTGTTTTTTAGTCATCTACCCTGCTCTTTCTGCTGAACCAATTTTACTAATATTTTTTTTAACTCAAAGCTGTTCATTTGTAGATGTGATCGCACAAGCTGTTTTATATATATATATATATATATATATATATATATATATAAATATCCCCACTTTTATATTTTAATTTTAAAAGCCTTTTATGAAATTTCTTCAAAATGGTGAAAATTAGATAGCTTCCATTATAGCAGACAAGAGAGAAATAATGAGGTATTTTTATCTTTATTCATGCTATTTTCTGATGAAAATTCAAAATTGTTGATAAAGTTGTTGTATAGGGTTTAGTGGCGCAAAATCCCATTAGGAGCATAATATCATATTATGGGCAAAATAACGGAAAATGACATACTGCTTTTGAAAATACGCATTTTTCCTCAAAAAATTTTCTATATTGTTTTTCTTTCTGCATGTGTACTGATACTAAGTTTCAGACACTAGGCGAAATGCTTATTTAAGTGAAAATGATGTCATATTTAAAAGAAAACGATCAATTTCTTATCTAAAACTAAACATTTTAACACAAATGCGTCTAAAAAACATAAATTACAGAAATTTTTACTCTCCGGACTTGAGATTAGAATCTCAAGTAAAGACTGCGTCTGTTCACATAAAAGACGTTGCTGACCAAGTTTTGAGTTGAAATGATTTTAAAATGGTCAAACAAAATAAAATATTTTTTAAATGATGAATATCGATATGAGAAGTGCGTATGCAAATTTTGAGAAGGTGAAAATTGCTGTTATTCATTCCGGAATACCAAACATAAGAGCCTCAATTGATAACCACATCCTAATAACTGATCTTTATTATATTTTACTGATTAGGCATCTGTATTATAAAGAACAAACGTATCTGTGCGTAACCCTGACGTCATTTGTGAATGGCAACACTTCACGATCAAATTTCGGTCTTGAAATTTTCACTACTGCAATTTTTTAATCTTCTGACCATCGTACATTTTCAATTTTCGTCGCATAGGGAAAAAATTTACTTTTAAATGCAATTTGTTTAAAAGCTGTATCTTAATTGACTGATGTATTAATTATGTTTTCTAATAATTTTTAAGCATGATTTTTTTAAGTTTTTCTTATCACGTGCCAGTTTCAATACATAATAAACATTTTGCACGTAAAGCAACAAACATTGTTCAGCATTTGTTTCTGACTATTTTTGCATAACGAAATTAATACTTCATTTATAAACAAACAAAATAATAATATAAAAAAAAAAACACAAATCTAACATATTTGTAATCATACAATTTAAATTCTTAGATCACCAAATAGGATTTTTTGTTTGAAATGGAATTTGATAAGTTCATCTCAGTTTACTGATTGTCTAAAAAACATTTTTAAAGCATGAAATATTTTTTAATTTATCTATATCGCGCGCAGATCGATTACGAAAGATTAATCCATCTGCCCTTAAAACAAAATAAAGAGTTCATCATTTTCTTACGGCTGATATCCATTAAAAAAAAACTTCCTTATGAACGAATAAATAAATATAAATTAAACACAAATTAAACAGACATGTATATGTATAAGCTTTGAAATTATCAGAATATAAAAGGATGCCGTAAGTAGAAAAATCTTGGTCAAATAACTCTTAGCATGCGGCTAATAAAAAAATATCGCTTTTGATAAATTTCAAAAATTTATTTGATTGTATAATTCGAATTTTATATGAAAAATGCTTTTTTAATGTAAGTGAGCAATCTAAAAAAATTATTGCATATAAAAAAAATATTAGTTTTCAATTAAAAAAATGTTTTCACCTATATTCTGTAACCCGGGAAGCCCGGGTACGATCCCCTAGTTTATCTAAAAATTCTAATCCAGATTACATGCAAAAAGTTGTAGCAGTAGCAGAGAGCAAAT
The DNA here is from genome assembly GCA_963932465.1 of Maratus speciosus. Lineage (NCBI taxonomy): Eukaryota > Metazoa > Arthropoda > Arachnida > Araneae > Salticidae > Maratus > Maratus speciosus. The sequence continues at coordinate 97,489,046 of OZ010799.1, forward strand.
GCCACGGAGTTGTGGAACTCACACATCAAGGCAGAGGACAAGGAGGTGGGATTGAGCTTTGAGCTGCTTTTTGATTTCACATGCTGTAATTTTTATTACATTTCACTTACCAGTATCAGACTTTCGCGTACCAGTAAACAGAGCTTCACGTACCAGTACTGGTTCGTGTACAATAGTTTGAGAACCTCTGCCTTAAATAATTACTTTTTGTGCTGATGAAATAAAATCTGAACTTTTTTGGTGTGCATTGGTTAAATTGAATCCGTGTGGTCTAAATGGTATTTACACCAAAATTTATTGCATTATCAAAGGAAGCTTTAAATACCTCGACTTCTGTAAGACTAATACAGGGTTACTACAACAACTGAGCACTTAGAAAAACTAAGGAATTCGGAAATTGGACCAATAATTCAGAGAAAAATTAGAGAATTTCAATAATTTATCCAAAATCTGGAAAAACTCTGAGAATTTAATAAAACTTCACCATGATCACCAAATAAGTGCGGGTTATGTCCATTGCGGGTGGGAAAAATCTTCCATGTTTTCGCTGATTCTAGTTTTGAATATCGCGCATCTAAATCACACTTGACCTGAAATTTCTACTTCCTACTTTTACGACCACATTCTCAGACACAATTTAAAATATTTAATACTCTTAAATATACTCTTTTGAAATTTGTCAGCAATATTTGTTATTTTGAAGTAAAATTTAATGTAACCACAAAGATTATTCTAGTGAAAAAGTGCAGCATGACGGGAAGAAAAATGACACGGAAGAAAAGGAAAAAAATATATAGATGATTAAAAACCTGAGAGAACAAAGGTGATTAAAAACGTTTTATTTAAAAAAGAAAAAACTGACCTGCACTAACATCAAGTTACGCAAAACGATGCAGGATTTCCCTTAAGACTATGGAAATTTTGAAACCTATTGATGACGTTCCTGTGCTGATTAAATCGTAACCGACTGATGTTAATGATCTTTTCTGCGCCCTTGTGAAGAAATTCGTCAATTTTTTCTGCGATCGTTTCATGAAATTTGCAATTTTTTTTCACGGTATTTGACGAAATTCGCGTTTTCTTTTCCGAGCTCCTTTGACGAAATTCTCTTTTTTTTCAGATCGATTGATTTTTTTTTCGCAACCGGTTGACAAAGTTTACTATTTTTTGACGAAATTCGAGACTTTTTCTGAAGCCGATTGACAAAGTTCGCTGTTTCTTTTGTGCGATCATTTGATGAAAATCGGGATTTATTTTTACGCAACCGGTTATTGAAATTCGAAATCTTTTTCAGCTACCGACTGAAGAAAATCGCCATTTGTTTTCTAAGATTTTGACAAAATTCACGATATTTTTCCAGCATCGTTTGAAGAAATTTATAAACTGATTTTGGGAAATTCCGCTAAAGAAAAAAAAAATCTCAGGCTTCCACGAAAATTGAAAAAAAAAAAAATAACGGCAAAATCACTTATAAGCGAAAGAATTTAAAGATGAAAAAAAAAACACACACAGCATTTTTTATTATGTGGGATTTTTTTGTTGTTGTTGTTGTTTGTGCAATCGCATAAGTTATTGCAAACACTGGCCCTTAATGGAAACTTTGCACGGCTCTGCACTAAATATGCCTAGTTTATCTCTATATAACCAACAAATAACTTAAAATCTTCTAAAAAAAGAAAAAAAAACACTCTGAAATGTAGATCACAACTCTTTCCCTCTCTCTTTGTTTAAAATTGAACTTAACTCTTTGTATCTCAATAACTCAAATTTAGAAAATTTTTTACTCAGATTTTTAAGTATGTAAAAAATAATAAAAAATTAGAATAAAAAAATATAAATTATTGTCTAAAAGGTACTTTTTGACATCTTCCATAAACATAAAATTACATACTTTTCATAAATATTCTCAACTTTTTAATACAAAATAGTAAAGTATACTAACTTATCACTGTTCAAAGCCTATTTTTAGAAGTCTGTAGCCTTCTAATTGTCACAAAATTAACGAAGTTTTTTTTTTAGAAACAACTATACAAAACTTCTTATGTGATCAATAAAATTTTTGCATGGAAAATACATCCAGTATCGCAGTCTGTTGAGAATTCCACGAACAATTTATATAACTGATGATTTGGAAGATAGCAGCAATAAATAAAATCACGTTTTAAAGCCCACTGTATAAGTGACATTGACTTTTGATCATATTGCAGATATCCAACTCGGTGATAGCCCCACCAGTGGTCGAGAGGCTCTGCTCTCGAAGCTGGTAGACGGGAGGTGCTGGGTTCGAACCCAATCGCGTCCGTCGGCCTAATCGTTCGCAGTTTTCTTCGAACCTTGGATTTCCAAGCGTTAATACGGGTTAGGTTCCCTAGAAAGACCCCCACGAAGGGCACTCCCCCCCTTAGAGCCTATATCCCTAATGTTGATAATTGGTCGTCATAAACCCAACCAACCAGCTCGGTGATAAAAATGGTTAAGTGAGTTTTGATAGTAGATAAAGGGAAATTGTGGTTCAGTACAAAAATATTGTATGGCTTTCTTTTTTCAGTTTGGAGAAAACGTTATTTAAAATTTTTGTAACTATCATTAAATAATTAAGGAAAGCAATTCTCACTATAGGCCTAAGAACAAGTTTTGTTTTGGTGGGATGCATAAGTGGAAATTTCAATCAATATTATCTGTCGTTGGAAAAGTTTTGTATTTTTAAGTGATACAATGTTTATTTCATCATCAGCGTGTCCACGCTACACCGCTATACTAAAACTTTCTTAAAATACAATACTTACCCCGGAACATCATCCTCCTATATGAGTAGCAATACTGCAAATAATATACAAGCAAATTATACACTCAAAAAGGAAATGAATAACTAGCTAGCCAAACTAGCATTGAAGAACGAGGTACACTCGGTTAAAATTCTGTTCAGCAATCGCCAAAATTCTGTTCAACTGTCCTCAAATTTGACGACATTCTTTCATTTGGCACAAAGCATGTATTGATAAAATTCTGTGTGCTGTTATTGGCTGAAATTCCTTCAGACTCGGAAAGCAATTTTTTCCGCCAAACTTTCTCCAAATATTGACAAATCTGGCTTTCATTCTGGCCAAGCATATGTTTTGGCATTGGTATTGTTAAAAGTTGGTTTTCCGACAAATTTCGCCAATGTCGCCATTAGTTCGCCAAATTCAACGAAATGTTGCATCTTTGCAACTTCGTTTACTGCCAATTGTTCAACAACTTAATAAAAGTTTCAACCTTCATCCTCATTGAAATGCATTGACTTGTAGTGACCGTAAAATAACCCGCTAAATGAATTTTCTCCTACATGTCACTTTGCCAAATGATCTTGTCGTACCACGAAACGGTAGAATACAAAATTTAGTCAGAATCGTTTGAGCCATTTTTTAGATAAAATTTGCATATATACACTATATGGCCAAAGATGACCGGCCACTTGTAATTTTAGACGTTTTGTTAAATATCTAGAAAACTACATGAGGAATTATCCTGAAACTCCAGGTGTGTAAACAGAATAGTACAGGTCATGCATTTCAGTGAGGATTTTTTTCTGAACCCCCTAGGGGACCGTCAACAAACTGAAAAAGAACGAATATCTTTTCGATAAACCTGTAAAAACTAATGTAGCAAAAGCGTTCAAACTGGAGATTATGATTAAGAGGCTTATTGTAATAAACTGTGTTCATTTTTTGAGGATAGCATGTATACTCGAAGAAAAATTAATTTTTTTATAAAAACAGTCCCAAATTTCGCCAAGTTTTTTGTTTATACTTTGCAGAGTTCTCAATATAAAAAAAAGTTCTTTTCAAAAAATATGACAAACAACATTGTACATAATACCCTGCAATCAGAATTAAAAAATAATAAAAATTGGATGAAAAATGAGCATGTTTACTAAAAAATGTTTCACTGCGCATGCGCAAATGCAATCAAAATATAATACGCATTATGTATTAGCCAAGTATATAGAGAAACTTTTGTGAAAGTCTCAAAATCATAGCTTGAAAATTCTGAAAATTATCGTTGATAGAATAAGCTCGAAATCCGTTGTTCCCAAAAAAGAAGCAAAAAGATGAAGAGTTGTATCAAATATCTGTTGATTAGTGCCAAGATAGCGTACCCAATATTGCACGTACTACTATATTTGGATACAACCCCTCATCTTTTTGCTTCCTTTTGGGAACAACGGATTTCGAGCTTATTCTATCGACGATAATTTTCAGAAATTTCAAGCTGTGATTTTGAGACTTTCACAAAAGGTGCTCTATATACTTGGCTAATACATTATGCACATTATATTTTGATTGTATTCGCGCATGCGCAGTGAAACATATTTAGTAAACCTGCTCATTTTTCATCCAATTTTTATTATTTTTTATTTCTGATTGCACAATGTTGTTTGTCATATTTTCTGAAAAGAACAGTTTTTGATATTAATAACTCTGCAAATTATAAGCAAAAAACTTGGCGAAATTTGGGACTGTTTTTACAAAAACCTTAATTTCTGTACGAGTATACATGCTATCCTCATAAAAATGAACACATTATATTACAATAAGCCACTTATTAATAATCTCGATCTTGAGCACTTTTGCTACATTAGTTTTTACAGGGTTATCCAAAAGATATTCGTTCTTTTTCAATTTGTTGGCGGTCCCCTATTGGGTTTCGGGAGAAAATCTTCGCGGAAATATATATGACCTAAACTATATTTATACACCTGGAGTTTCAGGTTAATTCCTCATGTATTTTTCTAGATATTTAAAAAATGTCTAAAATCGCAAGTGACCGTTCACCTTTTGCCATATAGTATACATACAAACATACATGGACACAAGATTTGATCGTACTACTATATATGATAAATATGAATGTTTAGAAAATTGGAGACTTATACACACGAAGCTGTTATAAAACCAGAAATTACTCAAAAATGCATACATTGTTCTTATGTTTACTCTTCTATTTTTAAAAGCAAAATTTAAGAATTCAAACTTTATTAATGCTCTTTGTATTTCATTTAATAATGCTCTTAACGTCTAAACAAACAATATAAATGCGTGCATTCACAACTTACATGTAATCATTTTCTTAAAACGTTTGGAGACAAAATTTATTTTAAATTAGCAAAGTAATTTCAAGTCAATAAATAAAGTGATACGAAAAGCATTAAACTTACTCAATAAAATTAACAATTGAAATGCAATACCGAGCATTATCATCTGTGCTGCACCGATGTGGAAAAAGATATAGCATTTACTTTGTCTGAGACCAATATGTAAAAACATTTTAAATTGTAGTCAATTACGAAAGGGCCATAAAAAATTTATGGCAATGAGATAATGAGAGCGGTTTATGATAATGCAAATGAATGTCGTCATTTAAATAAAACTAAAACATTGTAATAAAAAGGAGCGACGCTGCAAATAGTCTTTTTTCCAAAATGATTCGTCATAACATCGGAGTTAAATGCATTCGATAAAAGTATTTCAATCTTAAAAGCAATTAAAAGATAAAAATAAAACGTTAGTGTGTTTGGAGAGTAGTGTATAATTGCAACAATGAACAATTATATTCAAAAAGTACAATCCATAGCCTTTTCAAAACTTTTAAAATGATTAGGCGAATAATAACGCAGGCCTGCGATGAAAAAAATACTGAGGAATTGATGGCTGATCTTTATGTATTTTTGGTGCTAATTTAAAAACAAATAATGAAAAAATTCTATCATGTCACGTTTTCTTGAAAAATTCAATTTTATTTGGATTTCTATGAACATTCCATCGTCCATAAGCCCCGTTCCTCATAGACCTGATGTGCCAGTGCCTTTGCCTGCAATTGAATTCCAAAGTCATCTTTTCAGGGTCTTCAGACTCGGAACATCCAGAGGTTCAAGCCTCCGATAATGAACATAAGCCCTCTGGAAGCGATTAACCTCAGTCTACCTCTCAGTTTGAACTTAGTGATCTGACTAGATCTGACTAGGCCTTTTGAAAGAGACAGCAGAATTGTTGGGCTCCCGATGAAAGAAAAGAAACTTATTGGCCAAAGGAACCGCTTTTTATTAGTACAGGAAACAAGAAAAGGAATTTGTTGAGTAGTACTTTGAGGAGGAGGAAAACTATTGTTCTGATGTTCCCGGAGTGATGAGCAATTTTAATATCACCTACGGTAAAGATGAATGGAGGCTGTTTATACATTCATCAAAAAGGAGCTTTAAAGCTGTCCTTCTTCATCACGGAAGCCAGTATGCATCTGTACCAGTTGGATACTCGGCGGATTTAAAAGAACGCTATTAAAACCTGGCTTACGTCCTCAACAAATTAAATATGCCGACCTAGGTTGGACCTTTCGTGGTGGTTTGAAAGTTACCTCCATTTTTCTTGGTCAACAAGGCGGATACACAGAGTATCTATGTTTCATTTGTGAGTGGGACAGCCGTGATAAGACTCAACATTGGGTCAAAAAAGAATGGCCGAAAAGACAATATCTTAAACCAGGCACTATAAGAATGCGATTCGAAACAGCTTAGTTGACCCAAAAATTGTAGTGTTTGAAATGATTGCGATTTTTTCAAATGATTGCGATTGTTTCAAATTCCTGTGCAAAAAGTTTCAGGTTTATCCGAAACCAAGTTGAAAGAGGAAATCTTTGTTGATCCAAATACCCGCAAGCTTATGAAGGATAAAGAATTTGAGACTAGTATGACAATAAAGGAAAAAGGAGCTTGGGCTACCTTAAAAGATGTCGTCAGTAAATTTCAGTGTAATTACAAGAATCCTGACTATAAGCCAATTATAATGAATATGATGAACAAATTTCAAGCGTGGGTTGCTCAATAAGTGTCAAAATACATTTCCTTCACTCACATGTGCACTTTTTCACCCGCAAATTTATGATCAGTCAGCGAACAACAAGGTGAAAGGCTCCATCAAGACATCAAAGATATGGAGCACTCAAAAGAAAGATGGGATAAGATTATGCTCGTCGACTGCTGTTGAATGATAACACGAGCACGAGATAGGCCTGAGATTCAACGTAAAAGAAGAACATCAAAAAGAAATTTCATAGAAAAAGAGTACGTACTTAAATAGAAACTTTTTTGTTTTGTTTTGTTTTTTGCTCAGTTTAAAATTTGTTTGAAACGTTCATGTACACATACATAATATTTGCTCCTCTTGGTCAGTTGTCTATTTTATGTACGTTGCCTTAATAAAAACAAATTAAAATAGTATGTAGATGATATTTTTCTAGAAATTGCACCATAATTTGATACAAAATGTTTAAACTCGAGGGAAATTTTTGTTTTTATCCTCGACGATAGGCGGCTCGTGCGATATGGCAACAGTTGTTATCATCCACTTAAACCTATTAAAAAATAATCGATTGCTGAAAAATCAATTTGCCTCACCGAGAATCGATTACACTGGGGAACAATTTTTAACACAATTTCTGTTGACTTCGATTTTTCAGTTGTTTTTAAGTCAAAAAAGCGTTCTGATTTCAAAACTACAATTAGTTTTCTTCTATCACGTCAAATTGTTTCTCTACAGCTTTTATTAATGTAACCACTTTATGGTGAATCGGACGTGAGTCAGGAAGAAAAAAACCTTCAGAACTCTTAGCCTCAAGACTGCACGAAAAAAAGTTTGCTTGAAAAGGGAGCTAAGGTATCCTATTTTCAATCAAGAGAAAGCGAATATTTCAATGCTTTCAAATCGACGGTGGATTTGTTTATTGCCATAACGTACATGGTTTAATGGAGGAGTTGGCAATTCTATCCTATATCGCAACAGAATGGCGACTGTTCATCAATAGCTGAAAGAGGAGCTTGAAAAGCGTGCTCCTTCACAATGGAAATTTATTTGAAGTATAGGCCATTCAGTTTATTTGCCCGAAGAGTAGGAAGACATAAAGAGAGCCATTGATTTATTGCAATATCACATGCACGAATGGATGATCTGTTTTACCTTAAAATGGTCTGCTTCCTTCTTGACCAGCAACGTGGATATACCAAGCATCCCTGTTTTTGTGTATGTCGGACAGCAGAGCTCGTGAGAAGCATTGGTTCTAGTCGAATTAGTCTCCAAGATCTGACCTCAAACCTTGTGATCCAAAAATTTTGCACTGCCACTTGTGGACAGAAAGAACATCATATTTCCACCTCTGCATATAAAACTGGGTCTAATGAAACAATTCGTGAAAGCTTTGCCAACTGAAGAAGACTGTTTCAAGGAATATCTCATTTCGAAATTTCCAAACCTGTCTTTTGAAAAGATAAAGGCAGGTGTATTTGACGTTCCACAGATTCGGAAGCTCATTAGAGATGAACAGTTCATCGGAACAATGACAGAATTCCTAAAGAATGTGTGGTTGGTATTCAAAAACCTTATCAAAGACTTTCTTGGAAATACACTAGTAGAAAATTACGCCAAAGTTTTCCATTAACTTTTGGAGAGCTTCAAAATGCTTGGTTACAATATGAGCATCAAACTTCATTTTCTGCATAGCCATCTTGATGACTTCCCGTAAAATCTTGGTGCAGTCAGTGATGAGCAGGGTGGGTGATTCGACCAAGATTTGAAGCTCATGCAAGAACGGTACCAATGGGATGAATATATGATGGCTGACTATTGTTGGAGCATCTAGCGAGATTGTCCACAAATTGAACACTCCGGGAAAAGCTTCAAGCGAAACATTTTTACCTTAATAAGTACTTTTTTCGTTTTGTAAAAGGATTTTACTACGTATGAAAATAATGTAGCTTATAGTAAATATATACAGCCGTTGGATGAATATATTTAACGGCTATATTTGGTATTTTTTTCTTTATTTTCTTCCACATTAAGTATGATTTTATGTGCATCCTGTAGCTTAAGAAGTTAGCGTGACAGAAAAAGAACTGGGGTCATTTTTGGATTTAGATGCCAATAATTAGAACAAACAAGTGTCAGATCTAAGTCAACAAAATGTGTGTTCCCCAGTGTTATTTTACATACATTTACATGAATAAAAACAACTATTGCCAGATAGTAGATGCAAAAGTGTTCGAGAGAATTCCTTTTCAAATAGGATTGCAGCAAAAAATATCGATATCGATTTACAAAAAATCCTGATGTGATGGGACAAAATGGTCATTTCCGAAATCAGCACACCAAATAACATAAGAATCCGCGAAAACTTCTCTTGTATTTTTCAAAGACTTCAATTTCACAGGCCTATGTAATTAGTGTTGCGAAAGTTCTTTTTAATTCCAGGAATTGAAAACATTAAAACATAATGTTTATTTGATTTTTTAAAGATGTTTTTATCTAATAGATGTCGCCATTGCATACTCCATTGTTAGTTTGTTTAAACATTCATTCTGTTTTCGTCCGATAAATGATGTCATTGCACATTCTACTGTTATGATTGGTTGAAGCGATTATCGTTTGGGAACCTAACGAATTTTTCAAATTCAAGACGGTTTGAGTTTGTTCTTTAAAAGCAATGTAACAACTCTTTCTTGAAGAAGGTTACAGATGATGTCCGAAACGTCGATTGTTATAATTTTATTTTGATGTTTGTTTAGTTTTTAACTTTACCAAATTTTGTATACCCATTTAGTGAACTTCTATTTTTTTTTTTTTTTTTTTTTTTTTACTTTCACTTTAATATGAAACTTTTGTGGCTTAAATGTGCAACTATTTTATTAAGTAAAATTATGTTTCAGTTGTCAAAACTAATAAACTTTTGTGTTTCTCAAAAGAAAAAAAAAAGAAAGATTCTTGCTGAACAACGCGAAACTTTATCAAACATTTTCGACATAAGAGCATGATAGTTGCAAGCAGGATTATATAAATGATATATGTAATCAAAGAGGCTTTTTTTCATTTTCGATTAATGAAATACTTGTTTGAGTTATAAGCGATTATTGGCTCAGGACAGCAGTTTTTGTTTCCTTTTCTACTCTGTCGCGTTCGGAAATTCTAAGAAAACATTTCTTTTAATAAATTTCAAAACTTTATTGAATACATAATTGCAAATTTTTCATTTAAAAATTATATTTGATGTTGTTAGTGGAGCAATCTAAGAAAATATATTAAATGTAGAAAATCTATTAGACTTATCAATATTAAAACAATAAAGGAAAATAATGCGACAAGCATATATTATGAAACACTTTCCAACACTTCCAGAATTCTTTACCAAAAACTTCGCTTTTTAAATAAGGCAAAAATATCTAAGTAAACATTTTAGAAAACTCATAACACATTCGAAAACTAGATTTCAACAATTACCGTCTATAGCCGGATAAGAAGTCCAATTATTTTGTGCAGTCCTGTATTTAATCTACAATTTGTAGATATTCTACATAATATGCTAAACTTAGTTTGAAGCTTAGTTAAACTTAGTTAAGTTTAGTTAGTTTAAACTTAGTTTAAAAAAAAAACGCATAACAGGGGAAAAATTCACTTTCACAAAAATCTATCAATATACGAGTACATACTTAAATTCTTTTGTACAGCCTTGTATATTTTCAACAGATTTTTATATGCGCCACATATTAAGCGAAAAATTAATTCAAGCTAAAACATGGTTAACTACTCAAATCACACTTCTAAAAATTATTATTCTGAAGGTCATGCATCCAGTGATTTGCGTAGCCCTGTATATGATTTTACTAATACAAACATTTCTTAGCATATTAAATATAATTCAACTTGAAAGTGCATATTTCAATTAAAAGCCGCTTTTAACCATTATAATCAAGCTGATAATACGCAATACTTACCAATTCTTTTGTGAAGCCCTGTATATGATCTATAGCATTTATACACATCATACATTATGGTCGAATAGGCCGATTATCAAATAGATAACAAATATTCGGTGCATCCCTAATCACAAACCACTTATTTAGTCACAAATACAGGGTGTTTCAGCCTAACGGCACTCGGGTTAACGGTAATAATTTTGAGAAAATAAAAAATATTGCAATGAAAATATAACGATATGTACAGTCGTGGAAAAAAAAAGTAAACACCCCCTACTAACTCCTTAACAAATTATCGTAAACAAAAGTTACTGGTACCGAACGATTGGAAATGAAGTCTACTTTTAAATTATGTATATAAAATTTGCTTAGAGGGCTATCTACATATTAAAATGAATCCAAACTTCATTTTATTCAATGGCAATACCCAATTTTAACGAGATATTTCAAACCTTTGGTTCAAACTATGCCTAGACACCAAATTTCAAGTCGTTTGAATGATAAGTTTTTGAATTATAAACATTCAAAATTTGGTGTTTCTAATGTTAAATTACATTTTCACATTTTTATTTATATCTCCTGAAATTATGGACCGTCAAATGCATACTGCTGCTACTTATAAAGAAAACTTCTACCACTTTATTTGACGTATCACATTTAAAACAAAAGTGTGAATGTCTATTTAAAGTTTCATTATAGTATACACCAGTTTTCTGAAAGTTATCACCGTCAACCCATGTCGAGTTATTGTAGAACACCTTGTTTTTTCGATTGAATAGGTAGATTGCGGTCCCATGTTCTATAACAATTTTTCATTCTCTTGATGCCTGTTATCAACCTTCTAAATTTATCAGTTGAATTTGACAACACCCTGTAGAATAAAATAATGAAATAAAACTCAATTTAAACTGCAGGCGTTTAGTCGTAAATGTCTTATAGCATTGCACCTTTCATTTTTCAATTCGTACTATTAGTTCACACTCTCCCTATATATATCTTGTTAAAATTTTCAGTCGTTAATAAAATACATATTATTCATCCACTTAAGTTCAAATACATTTTTTTAAAACTTGTAGTGGCTGACACTTGATGTTAATACAGTTTTTTCAAATATTAATTCATTAATTAAATTAAATTAATTAATTTTAGTTTTATATGGGAGAGAAAATGGCAACCATTGGTTATTGAACAGCATTTAATGCATCTGCATATCTATAAGGGGGTTATCATTGGGGGGGGGGACCTTGTTCTGTCGCCAAATACTGCCAAGTTTATCGCCAACTTGGCGTTCTATCGCCAAATTTGGTGACCAAAATGAGGCGCCAAAAGTGACGCCAACTTGGCGATATCTCTAATATTTCGGCAAATTCCCATAGACTTCCATTGTAAACCAATAGGGTTTACTTGCTTACAGAAAATCAAGAAACTGAGATATTTTAACGCAATAAAAACTAATATTAGCTTAAGGGATTATATTAAATTTTTCTTTAATGACCAAAGTAGAAATAGACTTTTTTTTTATATTACTTGTTTTTAATGAAGACGTTCATGATTGAATATATATAATTAGAAAGTCCTGAAACAATTTTATTTCAGCTTCCTCATCTTCAGGAAACTACCAAAAGATAAAATACATCTCAACGCCAGTAATAAATGAATGTTATAACTTAATAAAAATATTTTCTATTCGGAAGTAGCAAATTGAGATGTTTTTCTGGGTTAGAGCACGGACAAACAGTTTGACAAACCCAATTCATATAAGCACTTTTCAGCTACGTATTGGAAAGTGTTTAAAATGAGATTGTTAAGTGATTTCATATTTCAAATTTTATTGTTCATTTTAAGTATACCATTATGTATTGTCATTTGTAAGTACTGTTTTTATTTACTGCATTTCCTAAAATATGCTTTATTCTTTTGAGATATTTAAATGAAAGATAAACTCAATTGTTTTCTAAAAAATGGTATTTAATTATAACTGCAGATAATGTTTCCACATACTGAATTAATGGTCTCTTATTTTTTATCTTAAAATACTTGAACATTTAATCATGAAATCGAAGTCATTTATACTTATTATTAATAGTAAGTGAAAAGTAATGCTAAACAATTCCGAATTCATAATAAATACTTCTATTGTACCTTAGAACAATATGAGAACCATTTTGAATTGTTTTCACACATAAAAGAAAATCGAGATCACAAATAATCACATATAAAAGAAAAGTAAAATCGTCTGCATTTTACGGAAATGAGAAACTTTGAATAATTTAAGATAAAATGAATGAATGTCGTGTTTACAAAATGAAAGTGAATAACGCTATAAAAATTCTTTGCCAAAATTACTTTTTTTAATGTAATGGGATCATTGTACTTGGAAAAAAAAATCCGCTCTTGAAAGCGATTGAATGAATATTTAGAGCACCCTGAAAATGGTAATTTCAGTAACGAATTATGTTTTCAGACACGGAATTAATGGTCGTTTTTATTTCTTTTAAAGTACTTGAACTTTTAATAATGAAATCAAGGTAAATTGCTTATTATTATAAGTGAAAAGTAATACTAAAATATTCCGAATTCATAATATTGTACCTTAGAACAATATGAAAACCATTTTGAATTGTTTTCACAAATGAAAGGAAAGTAAAATCGTCTGCATTTTGCGGAAATGAGAAATTTTGAATAATTTAAGATAAAATGAATGAATGTTGTGTTGAAAATAAAGTGAAAGAGTATAACGCTATAACAATTCTTTGCCAAAATGACTTTTTTAATATCATGGGTTCATTGTGCTTGAAAAAATCCGCTCTTGAAAGCGATTAAAAGAATGCTTAGAGCACTTTGAAAATGGCACTTAATTTCAGTAAGGAAGGATGTTTTCAGACTCAGAATTAATGATCGTTTCTTTTTCCTTTTAAAATAATATTTTTTCCCTTAAAATAATTGAACATTTAATCATAAAATCAAGCTCACTTACTTATTATTATTAGCACGTGAAAAGTAATGTTAAACAATGCTGAATTCATAATTACTGCATCTGTTGCTCCTTAGGACAATGTGAAAACCATTTTGAATTGTTTTTAGAAATTAAAGAAAAGTAAAATCGTCTACATTTTACGGAAATGAGAAACTTTGAATAATTTAAGATAAAATGAATGAACGTTGTGTTTACAATAAAGTGAAAGAGAACAACGCTAGAAAAATTCTTTGCTAAAATTACTTTTTTTAATGTAATGGGTTCATTGTACACTGGTTATCAAAAATTAAGGAAAAGTCACAAAAGCCAATTTTTAAATACGGGAATACTCAAAACTAAGTAATATCAGTCGAATAATTACTATTCCTGCAGAACAACTAGTCCATATAACATCTCATTCAGGTCACACATGGTCACAAGAGTCACAGTCACTACGGCGAAACAAAAAATAGGAAATTCCATACGTCTCCTTTATGAGTCTCAAATGACTACTATATGTGACTCCACTGACAGGTCACTGTGACTGCTGCTTTGTGGCGAGTCACCAGGTGACTTTACAATGTCATTTCATTGAGACTCTCGTGTCACTCTCATCTGGAGACTCAATTTCAAAGTCATTGTGAACGTTGCATTATGATAAATCACCAAATAATGTCAAATTAAAGTCACTTGGTGAATTTTCACCACTTTTCACAGTGGTGACTTTACAGTAGGGTCTCTGTTACCATTTGACAAAGTCATGTGACAGAAAGTCACCATGTGACTTTAATGTGACATTATTTGGTGATTTATCATAGTGCAACGTGCACAATGACTTTGAAATTGAATCTCCAGATGAGAGTCACACGAGAGTCTCAATGAAACGACATTGCAAAGTCACCTGGTGACTTGTCACAAAGCAGCAGTCACAGTGACCTGTCAGTGGAGTCATATATAGTAGTCATTTGAGACTCATAAAAGAGACGTATGGAATTTCGTATTTTTTGTTTCGCCGTAGTGACTGTGACTCTTGTGACCATGTGTGACCTTAATGAGATGTTATATGGACTAGCTGTTCTGCAGAGATAGTAATTATTCAAATTATATTACTTCCTTTTGAGAATTCGCGTATTTATAAATTAGCATTTTGTGACTTTTCCTCAATTTTTGATAACCAGTGTATTTAAAAAAAAAAATCCGCTTTTGAAAGCGATTAAATGAATGCCTAGAGCCCTCTGAAAATGGTACTTAATTTGAGTAACGAAGAATGTTTTCAGACACAGCATTAATGGCCGTTTATTTTTTCTTTTAAAATACTTGAACATTAAAGTGTGACATCTTGCTGAACAGATAATAATAAGGAAAACTAATAACGTTAAGTTTACTTGTTATTAATGGTAAATGAAAAGTAATGGCAAACAATGACAGACATATAAATAAATGCATTTAATTTACACAAGAACAACTCATAAATTGCTTTGGAAAACAAAAACAAAAGGGAAGTAAAATCGTTTGCATAGATTAAGAAGATGAGAGCCTTTGAATCACTGATAAAATGAATGGCTATTCAATTTAAAATAAGTCGGAAAAATAATATTTTAACAGTCAAAATGAATAGCTCTATAAATAGTGTTTAGGCAAAAGGATTTCTCAAAAGTAATGTGTTCACTGTGCTTTCTAAAATCTATTTTAGTTCATGGAAGCTATTAAATGAAAGATAAAAAATAAACAGCTATCTGAAATTAGATAAAAAGAAAAGTGCCCAGTTAAGCTAATGACATTGAGCTCACAGTCGGGTGGAGTGTATCGTTCTAAGCTAGATCCTCGTGATCTGGCGGACTTGCTCCACTTAGGCATTCAGGCTATTCACACTAATTGTATATTATACTCTTATTTAAAAAAAATAATGCCTCTTAAAAAATAAATGAAGTGGGATTAGTCCCCGTTGCCCCCCCCCCTTTATACTTAACCAATGAATATCAAAATCTAATCAAGGAAACTCCTTAACATAATTAACCGGTATACCAAATTTGAAGCAAATCAGATAATTCTGCATGAAAAAACATTTTCACTAAATTAAGGGGAAGGGGTCTAACCTCCTCACCCCTTTATACTTATCTAATGAACCTCCAAATCTAACCAGGAAAGCACCTTTTCAGAATGAACATAAAAAAATAAAGTAAATTGGATAATTCGGCATGAAAATTCATTTATCTAAATTATGGAGAGTGGACTTGCCCCCCTTTCCGTCTTTTATACTTCACCAATGAACCTCCAAATCTGATGAAGGAAGTGCCATATCGGAATAAACTGGTATATCAAATTTGAAGCAAATCGAATAATTCTGCACGAACAACCCATTTATCTGAATTAGGGAGGATCTAGCCCCCGCCCCCCCTTTATACTTAACCAATAAGCCTCCAAATTTAATCAAGGCAGCTCCTTAACATAATAAACCGGCATACCAAATTTGGAGCAAATAGAATAATTCTGCATGAAAAACCTATCTAAATTAATCTAAAACTAACTTATCTAAATTAAGGGCGTTCTAGCCCTCATTTCCCCCTATATACTTATACAATGAACGCCCAAAACGAATCAGGGAAGCGCCTTATCAGAATGAACCTAGAAAAAAAATTGAAGCAAATCGGATGTTTCTATCAAGAGTTATCGCTTTACGTACATACGTACGTACAGTCGTGGAAAAAAAAGTAAACACCCCTTCTAACTCCTCAACAAATTATCGTAGAAGAAAGTTATTGGTACCGAACGATTGGAAATAAAGTCTACTTTTAAATTATGTATATAAAATTTGCTTAGGGGGCCATCTATATGTTAAAACGAACCCAAACTTCATTTTTTTCAATGGCAATGCCCAATTTTTACATGATATTTCCAATCTTCGTTTCAAACTATGCCTAGACACCAAATTTCAAGTCATTTGAATGTTGTTTTTGAAAGTTTTTTCTGGGAGCACAGCAGTGCGTTCGCCAAGTTCGCACAAACCTTAAGCTACCTTTACCTGAACCATTTCGACATACTTTTCACCCTCTCATAACTTCGTTTTAGGGAGATATATAGAAATTTTTCTTTTATACACATGTTCGTATGATCAAACTGAACTAGTTTCCACGATTTCATGTTTCTGTATTTAGTAGTTTTCGAAATATTAAATTCCGAAAAAGCGCTTTTTTTGTCACTGACTCACTTCCCATCATCAAATAACTAAGGTACATCTAGAAGTCGTAGAATCATGAAATTTCGCAAGTAAGTCGGGTTTGTAGCACAATTAACCAGAAAAATCTGAAAACGCAGAATTTCCACTTCTAAATCCTTCAAACAAGGGGTGTTGATTTGGCCGTATACAGTTCCCCAACACATTAAATTGGGCCAATGTTGATCGCCAAAACTCGATTACAGAGTTTTGAAGGGGTCGCGTAATTTCAAGAAGAATAAAATTTTATGTAGTATATGCCTTTTCAAAGATGTTTGTTAAATAGAAAAAATTAATATACCTAAAATTTTTAATTAGTATAGGTTATGATATATTCACGATATTAAAACAATAAAACATTTAACAAAATATAATCGCAATTCGGTACTTTTCCGATATAGTAGCCTTGGCGAAATAGAGAAAATTGCCTTGAAAGAAAAAGAAATTTGGTAATAACGTATTTTCTGGCAACCTATTTACTGTTGCATATACACAAGCAATTTTTTCCATATGTATACAATTTATTCAATGTAACTAACCCGTTTATTTATTTTCATATACAAACAGAAATAATTTGTATATAAAAAACGATACGATATTTTATACCTGTATAAATAAAATGTTTATATGTATGTTACTGATCGTAATTAAAATCTCCCGTACGAGGGCGCTGTGTCAGCGCCGTAATTTTATTTATTATTCCAATCGTCTGCGTGTTGACGATAGATTGTATATTAGTTACTAGTGAGTGGAAACACTGAAATTTTGTTGTTGTTGTTATTGAGATAATGGAATGTTTGATTTGGAAACGGCCAGAGAGACTGTTTCACTCTTAACAATTATTGTTTTAAATTAAAGAAATATACAGTTCACTGCGAAGAGTTCCTTAAAAATGGTGTCACTGAGTAACTTATTGTTTTATTCTTAACATAAATTGGTCCTTCGAGGCCAAAGTAAACGGATTTATCGTTTGCTTTTAGAGTCGAGAATCAGCGACGAGACTTGGTTTCTTCGAATAAGGTAGGACCTTTTCTTTAACATGTCTACTGAATTAAAAAATATTTTGACTAAAAAAAGAGTTTTAAAATGTAAAATTACTAAATTTGTGAGTGAAATTAAATTAAGTGACTCTGATGAATGCTCTTTAGAACTTGTAAATACGAAATGTGATCAATTCAATACAGAATTGAAAGAAATTTTTGATAAAATTTATTCATTGTGCGATGAGGAGGAAATTGATAAATATATCGATGAACAATCATCGATTGAAAAAGAGTTAGATGAAACTTGGTTAAAAATTAAAAGAGCGAAACAAAAACAAATAAATGTTCTTAATCAATCAAAGCCGAAACAAGAGAATAGTGTAACGGAAGTTCGACTTCCCACGATTAATCTACCTTCTTTTAGTGGAAACGTACAGGATTGGATATATTTTAGTGATCTTTTTAAATCTAGCGTTCACAATAATAGCGCACTTTCGGGTGCTCAAAAGTTATCATATTTGAAATCTTCGCTTCATTCTGAAGCTGCAAAAGTTGTACAAAGTATAACGATTTCAGATGATAATTATCAAACAGCGTGGTCCTTATTAGAGGAAAGATATTCCAATAAAAGACAACAAGTGTTTGCTCACATTAAAAAATTAATGTCCATTAATTCAATACAAAGTGAAACACCTAGTGCTATTCTTAATTTAGCAGATACCGCCAGTGAATGTATCAGATCTCTAGAAATTCTCGATCAAAAAATTGAAGGGTTTGCGGATACAATAATAACTTATATATTGTGGCAGAAATTAGATGGGTCCACAAAATTATGGTTTGAACGTGAACAAAAAAAAGACGAGCTACCAAAATTAAAAGAATTAATCGAGTTTTTAAAAAGACAAGCGAGAACACTGCAAGTTTCCAAACCTCTTATAAATAATGTAACTCCTAAACGCAATGCTCAACAACGAATCACTAGTATGGTATCTACATCTAATGGTAAAAACTCAAAAACATTTAAATGTGTTAAGTGTCAGAGTAATGAATTCCACGGTTTGCACAAATGTCCAGAATTCTTAAATCTTTCAGTGGCTTCTAGATATGAATTCGTAAAGAAAAATAATATTTGTTTTAACTGTTTAAAATTCCACTCGGTTAGAAATTGTAAATCTACTTATTCTTGTCAGAAATGTATGAAAAAACATTCGAGTTTACTGCATTTCGAGAATGAAAATGAAAAGCAAATTCAAAACACCGATAGAAAAAATGAATTTATTTCAAAACCCGAGGTCAGTGATTGCAATACCCAAAACCAGAATCAAATCGTAGCGCATTCAAATCTAGACCCGAATGCTGCAACATTTCACATTTCTAACGAAAGAGTATTTTCAGGTACATCTGTTTGTGAGATGAATTATTTAAGTTCTGGCATCTTATCAACTGTCATTGTTTATATTAAAAATAAATTTGGTGAATTTAAGCCGTTAAGAGGTTTGATTGATGTTGGATCAATGAGTAATTTCATTACGATTCAGTGTGCTGATTATTTAGGAATTAAGAAAGAAAAAATAAAAGTTGCGGTTTCAGGATTAAATGGCATCTCCGTGAATATTAACTCCAAGGTAAAAGCATTAATTTCGAACAATTCAAATTTTAAGGCGGAAATAGAACTTCTTTGTGTACCAAAAATATCGGATACTATTCCAGTAAATCGGATTAACGTTCCAACAGAACAATACCTTAATAACATTAAATTAGCGGATCCAGAATTTTACAAACCTGGAAAAATTCATGTTCTTTTGGGAGCTCAAATATTTTATGATCTTTTAGAAGTCGGTCGAATTGAAGTCCCCAATTCTAATTTAAAATTCCAAAACTCGGTATTTGGATTCATTGCCTGTGGAAGCGTATTAAATCCTGACAATCAAATCACGCAAAATACTCATTGTGGGCTTGTTTGTAACTATGAAGATTTGACAAAAGAAGTTCAAAAATTCTTTCAGTTAGAAACATTAGGGATAAAAGACGATCCCACATGTACTGACGAAGATAGAGCATTAGAAATATTCGAAAAATCTGTATCTTATAAAAATAAACGTTACGAAGTTACCTTACCATGGAAAAAAGATTGGCGAGAAATGAACGACAATATCAAAATAGCCAATAATAGACTAAACTGTCTTAAAGTGAAAATGAAGCGAAAATTAGAGCTTCGTGCTCAATATTGTGAGACTTTGAAAGATTATGAAAATAAAGGAATCATAGAAAAAATAACGGAAACGCACAAGCCAGTGGAGAAACCACTTTTTTATCTTCCACATCAACCTGTCTTTAGACAAAGCCTGACAACAAAAATGAGAGTAGTCTTCGATGCCAGCTCACACGATGTTGGCGAATTATCGTTAAATGATTGTCTTTGGCCAGGTCCAAATCTAAATCCAAACATATTCGATCTACTTATCAAATTTAGATTAAACAAAATAGCATTGATAGGTGATATAGAAAAAGCCTTTCTGCAGATATTCCTAGCGGAGAAAGACAGAGATGCAGTGAGGTTTTTATGGATTGGAGATAGAGGTATAGAAATATATCGCTTCAACCGAGTTCTTTTTGGTATGAATGCTTCCCCGTTTCTTCTTGCTGCTACTCTAAGAAAACATATCAAGAAATTTCAAGTTAGATATCCTACAACAACAAAGTTATTAGATAGGTGCCTCTACGTTGATGATTTCATCGCTGGTGCTGACAACTTGCAAGATGCGTTAGAAATCTCTCGAAATGCTGTTTATATTATGAGCGAGGCAAGTATGAAACTCAGAAAATGGTCAACTAATGATAACGATTTGATGGAGCGATGGAAACAAGAAGGGTTTGATACTCAGCCTCTACACAACCCAATTGAATTAGGATTTGACTCAACAAAGGTTCTAGGAATGTCTTGGCATACGAGTGAAGATTGCTTTATCGTAGATGTAAAAGGCTTATTAGAAATGTTATCAAAAAATGAAAACACCAAGCGCTTCATCCTGCGTGCTATTGGAAAAATATTCGACCCTCTTGGCTTGCTCACTCCTTATACTATTCGCATGAAATGCCTATTTCAAGATCTGTGGTTGAGGAAAATTGCTTGGGATGAAGATCTACCAATAGATGTTAAAGAAAAGTGGCTTCAATGGTGTTCTGAGATCCCACGCCTCTCCGACCTAAAAATTCCAAGAATTGTGCTAAATTCAACGAAAGAAGAAAATTCAGATGTGGTAGAGATTCACTGTTTTTGCGATGCTAGTAAGAAAGCCTTCGGCACTGTCATATACCTCAGAATTGTAAAAGAAAATGCTATTGAAGTTAACCTTGTGACTTCAAAAAGTAGAGTTACACCTCTTAAAAAAATCACTTTACCAAGATTAGAGCTATTGGGAGCTTTACTTGCTGCCCGACTAGGTAATGCAGTCAAGAAAATAGTAGATCATAAGAAGCCATCAGATGTGTTCTTCTGGACAGACTCGAAAATCACTTTGTACTGGATTAGAGGTTCTAGTAAAAGATGGAAATCATTCATAGCGAATCGTGTCAACGAGATTCAATCTTTGACTGACTCCAATTCGTGGTTTCATTGTCCGGGAAAGTCTAATCCAGCCGACCTCCTTACCAGAGGCGTCAGTGTTGATATGCTCTTAGAAAAGGATTTGTGGTTTAAAGGTCCCCCCTTTTTGAGAGAAACTGTTCTCCCAACTAATGACTGCAACATCCAAAATTCGCCAGATGACTATTCTGATGAACTAAAGAAAACAGTTAAATGTGAAAATGATAACTCTTTAGTTACTCTAGCTATTTATGATCAAAATTATTTATTAGATTATATTATTAGTGTTAGTAATAATTATATAACTATCATTCGTATTTTATGTTATGTGCTTAGATTTATTCATAACCTTCGAAATGTTAATAGAGTGAAAGATCATCTTACTTCTAAAGAATTGAATGCTGCAGAATTATCACTGATAAAGATGGTTCAACAAAGTGAGTATCAGGAAGAAATAAAATGTCTTCAGAAAGGTAATTCGGTACCAAGTAAAAGTAAACTAAATTCTTTAAATTGTTTCTTAGATGAAAGTAATATTTTAAGAGTTGGGGGTAGATTGGGTAACTCATATTTGACAACAAATGAAAAACATCCTATGGTTCTGCCAAGTAAGCATCCCCTTACTTTAATTATTGTAAGATATTTTCATTTAAAGTATTTACATGTAGGATCACAAACATTGTTGTACCATATTCGTCGTAAATTTTGGATAACTAATGGTAGAAACATCTGTCGCAAAATAACATATGAATGTGTCACTTGTTTTAAAAACAAGCCTGTATTAGCGAGTCAAGTTATGGGTGACTTGCCCAAAGAGCGTGTTACACCTTCATTTCCATTTTCCATTATTGGAACTGATTATTGTGGCCCTTTTTACATTAAATTCAAAAATCAAAGGAAAGGTACATATAATAAAGTGTATGTATGTATATTCGTTTGTCTCTGCACCAAAGCTATTCATCTAGATTTCGTTTCAGATCTCACTTCTGCAGCCTTCATTGCTTGTTTTAAGCGCTTTGTTAGCAGAAGGGGAAAGTGTTTAAAAATATTTTCTGACAATGCAAAAAACTTTGTAGGGGCAAACTTAGAATTGAAAAGGCTTCACAATTTGGTTAGACACCCAGATGAAGCATTAGCTGATTATTTTGCAAGGGAAAATATCGAATGGAATTTTATTCCTCCGAAAGCGCCGAACTTCGGTGGTCTTTGGGAGGCAGGGGTTAAATCATTCAAATTCCATCTAAAACGTGTAATTGGTAACGCGCACCTCACTTTAGAGGAATTTCTGACAGTAATTCTAGAAATTGAAAGTGTTTTGAACTCAAGACCTCTGTCCCCATTATCATCAGATTTCGACGATTTCGAGACTCTGTCACCGGGTCATTTTCTTATAGGTAGGCCCTTAACGTCTATTATTGAACCCCAGCTCACTGAAATTTCGGAAAACAAACTTAGCAACTGGCAAAAAATAACAAAATATAGCCAGCAAATATGGAAATTATGGAAGCGAGACTATCTGAACACCTTGCAGCAACGTAATAAATGGCAAATAAATAAAAACAATATAAATGTTGGTTCTCTCGTATTGATCAAAGATGAAAATATGCTCAGCACAAAATGGGCAACAGGTAGGATTTCCGAGATATTTCTCGGTAAGGACAAAAAAGTTCGAGAAGTGAACATTCGTCTACCTAACTGTAGAATAATAAAGAGAGATGTGAGAAGTATTTGTCCCCTTCCAATTAATGGAAACTAATTTCTTTAATGTATATATTTGGTATATTTTGAATATATTTTGTTGTTTAATTTCTATAGTATGTTTTATTGTATTCAAATGTAAAGTAATTTAGCCATTTTCCCTTGTTATTAATTATATCTTTGCATTGTTATATGTAGTATTATGTAATTTTATATTATATATTAGAGTAGTTTTGAAACCTGCAGGTTTCAACGGTCGGGAGTATGTTACTGATCGTAATTAAAATCTCCCGTACGAGGGCGCTGTGTCAGCGCCGTAATTTTATTTATTATTCCAATCGTCTGCGTGTTGACGATAGATTGTATATTAGTTACTAGTGAGTGGAAACACTGAAATTTTGTTGTTGTTGTTATTGAGATAATGGAATGTTTGATTTGGAAACGGCCAGAGAGACTGTTTCACTCTTAACAATTATTGTTTTAAATTAAAGAAATATACAGTTCACTGCGAAGAGTTCCTTAAAAATGGTGTCACTGAGTTACAACATATACAAACAGAAATAATTTGTATATAAAAAACGATACGATATTTTATACCTGTATAAATAAAATGTTTATATGTATATAAATTCATATATAAACAACATAAAAGTTCATCAGGTTTGCTTTCATAGTCGTTTACAACATTTGGAAACATATCTCACTTTCTGAAGTTCGAAATGCGCTAAGCATTTCAAAAAATACCAAGGCCTTTATAGTGGAAAAATATCCTAATTCTCATATGAAAATTTAAAAAATCTCCTTTTAATTAAATGAAATGTGTAACTAATAAAGCTGTCTTTAATGATGTGCGACAGATGCGGCGTACGAGGACCGCTGCTAATGTTAGTATATTGTATTATTAGCCTACTTACTGATAATTTATTGTTAATTTTAAATCTGTAAAAGAAAGATTATAGTTATAGGCTAGAAAACAGGAATTTTGCTTTTTCAGAATTTAGTGTCGCCCCCGATGGAAAAAAAAATATATATGTATATATAAATACTTACAAAACATATTTCAATTTTAAGAATAAAAGCACACGATTTTATTTTATGTAAAATGACGTCATTCGCATCCGCTTAAGAATTCCACATTTACCATCAACTCTTAAAATCTACAATAAAGCAAGTATAGGACATCACTATCGCAAATTAATACACAAATGCAGCAAAGAGATGCCGTCATTAAAGAAACTCGACAGAAAACGGCTATCTAATGATTCATAGGCCTTCATTTGTTTGTAACATTAATATAGATACTTAAAATTAAATATAGTTTATAATAGCTCCCTGTTTTAAGAGAAATCATTCGTTTATATTTTTTCAAAATAGCACGTATTTTAATTATATTTTCCTTCAGTTGTTATGAGAAAATGGCAACAAAAATATAAAATTACTATTTGAGAACTAGTTTTCCTTTACTTTCTACAGAAATGGAGTATTTCCGTAAATGGTTCTTAAAAAAAAAAAAAAAAAAAAAAAAAAAAAAAAATTAATATTTCAAAAATAAATGGAGATACAGTTTTCAAACAAATTGCCTTTAAAAGAACTTTTGTTTCCAATACGACGGTATAAAAATTGAGAATGTGCGATGTTTAGAAGTTTAAAAAATTGCTATAGAGTACTTAATCGTACAATGATACATCTGCTTTGTTTATTGCTGGCTTCTGTAAGATAACGTTATTTTTTGGAGACGACACAAAATAAGCTGGGAGAAAGAAATATCAT
The DNA here is from genome assembly GCA_963932465.1 of Maratus speciosus. Classification (NCBI taxonomy): domain Eukaryota; kingdom Metazoa; phylum Arthropoda; class Arachnida; order Araneae; family Salticidae; genus Maratus; species Maratus speciosus. Next base: position 97,514,027 of record OZ010799.1, read on the forward strand.
ACCGGGGGCTAATAAGATATATTGGTCACCAAAATCCGTTTACAGAAAATTAGCCTGCGTTATAAAGGTGTTACAATGAATGAATTTTTATATTCTTTTACAAAAATCTTGATAAAGCAAATCTTTCAGTTTATCTGCCCATCGTCCTATCTTTTACTTCCTTAAAACAACTTTTATTAAAGACCGGGAGGCATCTGCAAAGACCATCATCGCATCGAGTTGACGGCTGAAATTTTAGGATCAGTTAAAAATAGATTAGCATATTAAAATGTAACTGGTCTGCCAAGTCATATCTTTGTGGAAACCACCTACAGACCCGATTTTAGTGGTTATTGGTGGATTTTCCTTTGTGTTTTCCTACACCCATTCCTCCATGTTTCCATTCTTTTGGATGGAATAAAACACAATAGTAAACCTGTCACTAAAATTAGGTCTTCAGGTAGTTGCCACCAAGCTATGACTTGGCATACCAGTTGCATTTTAATATGCTAATCTAATTTTGACTAATCCTAAAATTTCCACTGTAAACTTGACGAGGTGATGGTGTGTGCAGACACCTACCGGTCTGTTATAAATATCGTAATTCTAATCTCAAAATCACTCTCGTCAATCTGGCAAATATCCCCTACTATTTATGGAACACTATTTCTTTAAGTGCGTTTTAATGATGTTAATGAACTTTATGCATTATACATATGCATATAACACGTAATACATTTCCATCATACATATTATAGTTATTTGTATAACACATAATACGAGTGCATATGCATCATTATGACGTCAGAATAAACAAAACATTTTTCGTCGCCAAATTTGAGAATTGACATGGTATATTACCAAATTTGGCGACACTTCGCTAAATGTCGCCAGACATGACGAGAATTTGGCGCTAGGGCTATTTTTCAATGAGTTAATTATTAATGCGAGCTATCTATTTATATTTTCCGCATATCATCTGTATAGTTAAATGGTATAACGTAACAATATTTCCAAAGTGCCAATAGTTTCGTCACTGCACAAAACCTCTGCTATTGTTATTCTATTGTACTGTTATTATACTTACTGTGACTATGTTATTATTCTTTACTCTGCTAAAACTTCTGTATTATATAAAGAGAATTTACGGAAACTATTAAAGCACCAAAACTGCCTGTTCTCCTTATGATTTTTATAATTCTATAATATGTAACCTGTTAATCGATATGTACGTTAGACTGAATCCTCTATACACCGGTTCCTCCATTTTAGTTTTCAGGTTTCGAATAAATTAGCTAAACTATTAAAACCACGGCACATTGGCTAATTCTTCAACAAGATTAGATGAGAAGAATGATAGATTTTCAAATGGATCATGGCAGGAAGCCCGTAGACCTTCTGTTCTTCCGTAATCGAATCTACTGAAAAGGTTAGCGGGAAATAAAAAGATAGTAGCACCAATATGGTTTAATGTAAATGCAGATATTGTCAAATGATTTCATAAGAACCATTTCACTTGTACCCAATCGTATCAGTTAAAATACAACAATTGGCAGTGAGCCTAATTAGAAAAGATTACTTAATAGGATTAAAAACTTCCGCATTAGAGAACGAATTGCAACTGATAAGGAAGCATGCATAATGAGTTAAGAGATATTTGTCACGAAAGATGAAATACATAACAACATGAGCGTTACAAATTTATGCTTTATTTCTTTTTATATTAAAGTAGTAGCCGCCTCTAGCAAGCAGTATTGACTCTATTAATTGCATGTTAAACGTTCCATCATGCTACTGTTATTCATAATTTAATTTACTTGCCCATTCTTTCGCAAAGTCGGAAGCTTTTGATAGAGAAATATAGAACTCATTACGATCATGGAAGCACATCATATATTTTAATAAAATAAATTAAGGTATTTTTATGTTAGCCAGGCGCAAGTGGCAAATCGCAAATAGTGTTCCCAACTCCATTGTTCATATTGCATTAATTTCATTTAAAAATATAAACTTTTCAGTCACCTCATTTAAAATAGATGCATTTCCCACATTTTATTTAATAGAATATTTAAGATAGAAATAAGTAAATAAATAAATAAGAAATAATAACATAAACCAAAATATTTTATTTGAAAATCAAAGCATTGTTCCTAATTTACACATGTGAAAAATGAAAACTGCTATTGGCGAAAAAACAAAATGCTAATGAGGAGATTTGCTCCCGGCAAACATAAAAGTACCGAAATTTAATTTAAAAAAATATATATTAATATAGTTTAGAAAAACAAAATTGAAAAAACATACAAAAAGTAGTGATATCCCAACAAAAAGTTTTCGGTAAAAAAAAGCGCCAAGTTCTCCTTACTGTTTCGGCCAGAAAAAGTAGTGATATCTGAAGTTCGCACAAGTTAAAAGCCAAACATCCAAAATCTTTCATTGAAAATCGCTTCCTGCGAATTGGCCATTAATGCCTGCGTGAGGGTTTTTCAAATTCTAAAGCTTGTACAAATGAGCTACATGCCAACTAAATTTTCAGGATTTTTTTGGCATTTTGTGGCACAAAGTACAGAAATAAAATACACATTTAAATAAAAAAGAAAAGTCCCCACCTAAACTGATGGCATTGAGCTCACAGGCTATTCGCACTAATTGTATATTATACTTTTATTTGAAAGAATAATGCCCCTCGAAAAATAAATTAAGGGGATTAGCTGCCCTCTCGCTCCCCTCTTTATACTTAACCAATGACCCTCCAAATCTCATCAAGAAGCGCCTTAACATAATAAACCGGTATACCGAATTGGAGCAAATCGAATAATTCTGTGTGAAAAACTCATTTATCTAAATTAAGGGGGGTTGACTAGCCTTTTCCCTCTTTATCCTTAACCAATGAACCCCCAAAACTAATCAGGGAAGCTGCTTAACATAATAAACCGGTATACCAAATATGGAGCAAATCGAATAATCCTGCATGAAAAACCCATTTATCTAAATTAAGGAGGGGTGAACTAGCCCCCCTTTTCCCTCTTTATCCTTAACCAATGAACCCCCAAAACTAATCAGGGAAGTTTCTTAACATAATAAACCGGTATACCAAATTCGGAAATCGAATAATTCTGCATGAAAAACCCATTTATCTGAATTAAAGGGGGTGGACTAACCGCCGTTTTCCCCCTTTTGTCCTTAACCAATGAACCCTCAAAACTAATCAAGGAAGCTCCTTAACATAATAAACCAGTATACCAAATTTGGAGCAAATCGAATAATTCTGCATGAAAAACCCATTTATCTAAATTAAGGTGGGTGGACTATCCCCCCTTTATCCTTAACCAATGAACTCCCAAAACTAATCAGGGAAGTTCCTTAACATAATAAACCGGTATACCAACTTCGGAGCAAATTCAATAATTCTGCGTGAAAAACCCATTTATCTGAATTAAGGGGGGGGGGGGCGTGGACTAACCCCCCTTTTCCCCCTTTATCCTTAACCAATGAACCCCCAAAACTAATCAGGGAAGTTTCTTAACATAATGAACCGGTATACCAACTTCGGAACAAATCGAATAATTCTGCATGAAAAACCCATTTATCTGAATTAAGGAGGGGTAGACTACCCCCCCCCCTTTTCCCTCTTTATCCTTAACTAATGAACCCCCAAAACTAATCAGAGAAGTTCCTTAACATAATAAACCATTATACCAACTTCGGACAAATCGAATAATTCTGCATGAAAAACCCATTTATCTGAATTAAGGGGTTGTGTGGACTAACCTCCCTTTTCCCACTTTATCCTTAACCAATGAACCCCCAAAACTAATCAGGGAAGCGCCTTATCAGAACGAAACTAGAAAAAAAATTGAAGCAAATAGGATGTTTCTATCAAGAGTTATCGCGTTACGTACGTACATACGTACGTACATACATACATACATACGTACGTACATACATACATACGTACGTACATAGAGAACCGGCGGGCACATAAGCTCTCAGGCTTTGATAGCCTGTGAGCTAAAAAGCATTTAAACCACTTCAGTCTATTCAAATGTTTAAAAGTTAAAAATAACAAAATACTTGTATTCAGAAGATTATATCCCTAATTCATAGCTGCCAGCATCTTACGCTTTTTTTGTACCACAAAAATTTTATAGTAAATTTTACTTTTTTAAATCGCCGTAAACAGCCTATTAAATAAGGCAAAAATTTCTATTAAATTTTTGTGATACAAAAAAGCGGAAGAGTTGGCAGCTATGCCTAATTACTAAAACATAATTAGTATCAGCATTTAACAATTTAAATCGAATACATCTTAATGTGTATGCAAACAAACTACTATAATAAATGTTCAAATGAAAAAAATCTACTTCGTCAATGCACACGATTTCAATATTATACATTAAAATATAATGTCACATATTGTGAGATTTAAAGTAAGTAAATTTTGTTTTATTTCTTGGGTTTTATGTTAATGACTTTAGCTTTAGACCGTACAAAATGGCAATTAAATCCCAAGTGGACTAAATGATCTCTATTGTTTGTTGAAACTGAATGGTATTTATCAGAAATCTTCTATTACATATATATAATCCAAACGGAAATTTCGTTCCGAACGCCGAGATTTCGAGTTCTACCGCATGGATTTTTACGGAACTTATACCGTTAGATAGGTATCGTTCCAGGGAAGGTTTTAAGCTATAACACATCATTCTACCTAGATTAGTTATAGAAGTATGACGGAAAGGTCTGTTATTCTGGACTTTGTTACTTCATATTTTCTTAAATATCTGGGCTCCTATTGGTCGTAGAGCTTAGATCTCGCGCCAAAAGTAGCTCCGAAGCACCCAAGCAAACTTTTCCCCGCGATTATTTTGCCGTCTTCCGATTTCCTCTAACTCTATTAGGGGCCCGCGTAGGGCCCCTTTAAAATATTTTTCGTAGTAATTTCAGCAATTATCCTAAATTATTGGTTAAGACCGCCACCCTCCCGATTCATGTATCTACGGAAAGGTTGCATGAAGGAGTTTCGTTCAGATACGCTTTCGTTAAGAATAGAGTGCGCTGCCTGGTGGCGGAATGTGGAACTAACATAACGCGATATTGTTAAAATTAGGAAATCTAACAATGCGATCTGTTTTAAACTTTGAGATAGTTCATAACACATAATCTATTATCTATTCTATTATATATATATAAAATCTATTATCTATTCTATTATCTATTATATATATAAAATCCAAACGGAAATTTCGTTCCGAACGTCTAGATTTCGAGTTCTACTGCATGGATTTTTACGGAACCTATACCATTAGATAGGTATTGTTTCAGGAAATGTTTTAAACTATAACACATTATTCTACCTATATTAGTTTTAGAATTATGACGGAAAATTCTGTTATTTTGGGCGATAAGGTTACCATTTTATTTCTTGGCGAAATTCATCGTTGATAAAAAAAAATTGAAACGGCTATTAAACCTCGAAAAATAAAAGAAAAACTGTTACTAATTTTATTTAAATGAAAAAAAAAAGAAAAAAAGAAGAAGAAAATCCGTTTTAATGAGTGATAATATTAAAAAACGGAAACATTTAATCAAAACCTGAAAGAAATATTTGTAATGCTTAAAAATTAATTTAATAAGAAATATTACACTTGATACGCAATATTTGGCTCTTTATCGCTTGCGTTAGATATGGAAACGAATCTGAAAATTTGATTAGATGAAATTTTAACGACATTTTCTTTCTGTTCTGTTCTTTTCTTTTTTTTTATATCCAATTGTCCCATCACGTGACTTATAGAAGAAACAAGCAGATGTAATTGTAAGTCACATGTGTAATTACTATTTGTTTCTTTACAATTTTTTATTTTTCTTTTGTCGCCAAACAATGTGATTTTAAGCCAAAAATGCATAAGCGTGACATTAGCTTGAGGATGTTCTCACAAATGGTGTTTTTTTTAGGTGAAAGAGATCATTTTTTGAGTACATTTTCATATTCAATTGTAACTTATATAGATATCAGTTAATATTTTAAAAATGGAATCGAATACTTAAATTTCAGTGTGAATTTCTGCCACACATACATATTGTAAAATAATTTCATACTTTTTAAAATGTTTTTCGCCGTAATTCCGAAAGCATGTGATATTTATAAACTCGAACTCAGATCAACGAATATTACCCATTTTATTTAAGCAAATATTATCTATTTTCTCAAGTCATATCGCCAATTTCATTTATAGGAAAATTCACAGATTCGAAATCTAGGAAATAAAGATAATTTTTAAGGAAATTTATGTTTTAATACGTTATTACTATGGAAAAATTCAACATTTTGAAAAAAAAAATTACAAGTCTTTTGTAATTCGTCATTTCTTCGTACTTTCTCCTCTGTTATGTAATATTTCAAATGATATTGGACTAATTTTCGATCATCGATTCACCGCAAAATCTCATATCTAATATAGTATATAAAATAAAGTCTGGATTAGGGGACTAATTAACGCACAGCGCAAACTACTGAACCTAAAATCTTGAAAATCGTGGTAAAAATACTTCTTATGACATAAACTTCTGCTAAGAAAGGATTTTCTAAAGTGTCACCCCTAATGGTTTTTGCACGGGGAGGGGAAAAAAATCGAATATCAAAATTATGCCTCAAATGATAGCATATTTTAATGTAGTTTTGTATGCTGAATCGAATGCTACCAAATAAATTTTTATAAGTCCAACAGTTCATGACACATTTCATATTTTTCTAATTTGTCGGTGTCTTTGGCATCTAAACCTCAAAATATCTATCATTACATCCGTTACTCTAGCAACGGAAAAAATTCAAATCAACCCTTTTGGCTAAAAAATAAAAACGGCTCTATGAGTTTGAAATAAAAATGCAAGCATCTTAATTAAAAAAAAAAAAAAATAGTGATTTTATGTAAAATAAAAGGGAAAAAATTACTGAGAATTTAGCGTTATAAAACAAAAATGGAAAAGGTACTACTTAGATATTCCGTCGACCAAAAATCTACCGTCAAACTATAAGATTAAATGCCAATAATGGTTGATCGTAAATATCAAATTCACTTGAATTTAAACAAACTACACGTGTTTACGTCATCAAGAGATTTTAATTTCGACGTTTTATTTGTATTTTTATTAATGTTATACTAATTTATTTGTTATTTCGTTATTTAAAATAAAGATTATGTCAATTTATATAATTTGGCGAATGGTTAGGCGATTTATATAATTTGGCGAAATTGGTCGACGGGATAACAAGTAGTACCAATGAAAATATTTAAGTATGAAAGCAATGTTTGTAACGACTTAAAAATTATTTTCATATATATAAACTCGGTTTATGGCGTCAGATGCAGTCATCCGAAGAATCTACAAGAGTCTTTTTCCATTTTTCCGGTCATAGGTTCCTCAATGAAAGAAATTGGAATAATATTGTGCGATTTATAAATTGCTCCTCGATAAGAAGAAAAAATGGGTACATTTATAACAACCGTGCGCACATCTCGCTGATAGTATTTTTAAAATTCCCAGTAGCAGTAGTTACATTTTGCGTATGTAAATTAAAAATATTTTTTTGCTTTTAATTATGGCATTATTTCCTGTTATTGTTTATCTTTTCAGTTTTTTTAAATGAAATTAGTATAAGGCATGCATTTTTAATTAAATGAGTGAAAGGTTTGTGTTTTAAATGAAAATAATAAAATAAGAATATGCTATGAAAACAATCTTTATTGATTTATTACCTGCGCCCGGCTGACATAAAAGTATAACAAAAGCCACATATTCACTTTTCTTTCAGTAGTTGCTCATGAGAATTCAAGTTAACCTTCCGTAATCGGACACTTCACATATTGGTGTATTAGCTTTAATGTTGAAAGCATCGTTTTTGTTTGAAGCGAAAACTTTACTGTGAATTCTATTACACAAAATCGCATCATCATCATCTACTATATATTTACAACGGAAATTTGTATTTCATTCCGATTGTTTATAATACTTTCGTAGGATATACCACAATTAGTTAGGTAATAATTTTGGAAAGGTTTTAGCGTATACATATTGTTCAAGGGTACTTAGTTATAGAGCAACAGTAAAAGTTCAAAAATTAAGTGAACCTGATTATGAAAGTTTAGCCTTTTTAAAAAAATCTACAGAACATATTTTGTTACAAGTGGCCCTGTTGCATGACTTTTAGGAATGGTGTTAGTATATACGATTTCATTATATGCTGATTAGTTACAGAGGTATTAATCCCTGTTGTCATAACGGTCTCATTACCCGACCATAAGTGCGCTGTTTATAATCAACTAAAACAATTACTTCTTAATTGCTAAATTTTGTCCAACGCTTAAGATAACATTATATCGCAATGGCGTTCGCATCGTTTTCAGTAATGTGCAAGGTCAAGCTGAAGATCCATATTGTTTAAAATACAAGTTCAAATTCACCATTTAGTTTAATCCAAGGTTCATTTGGAAATATTGACCAGCGCAGCGGGCATAGCCTGCTAGTTTACTTATAATATCTTCATTTGAATTTGTCTCTTTGCATTCTAATATTACTTTTAATATTTAAATAATTCATAAATGCGTAATTTTCAATCATTAATTTGTAAATGCTGTGTAAATCGTTAACTGCCAAGTCGCAGGAAGCCATTTTTAATGAAAGATTTGGGGTGTTTGGCTTTTAACTTGTGTGAACTTCAGATATCACTACTTTTTCTGGCCAAAACATTAAGGAGAACTTGGCGCTTTTTTTTAAACCGAAAACTTTTTGTTGGGAGGATTTTTTTCCCCCGGCGTTCAAATACTGAATAGCTATACCAAGAGTTTTAGGTTTCCAAAACAATTAAACCACTAATTGCTAACATATTCTATGTTTTCACACTTTAATTAATAAAATTATAATTATTAGTTAGTAATTACAGAAATTATAAAAACTGCAAATTAGTAGTTTCATAACTCAGTATCAGACAATAATGTTATATACATTTAAGTAATGTAATAATTATTTAAAACTTTATAAATCTAATGATATTTAACATTTATTAAAATTATTAATTGCATTTTATATTAAATAGTTAACACTACTTCAAATTAATAATTATTAAACAATTAACTCTCTAATTAGGAACATATACATTTTTAAGCCTTAATTATTAAAATGATAATAATGTAGTATTCATTTTAGAAAGAAAAAGGGACAGGATGCTAGTTTCATAAAAGAGCACTATTTCATGAAGAAATATATTAGTAATGTGTTTAGTATTTATATAAGAAAAAAAAAGAATTTTTAGTATGATAAATAAAGTATCCTTAATTTTTAATAATTTTATGAATAACAGATTGAAAAATACAATTAAAATACATATTTTAATAATATACTGTTTTTTGAAAAGAAATAAAATTCTATATTTTTGTAAGATCTTGGCCACATAAATTTAGAAATACTGTTGAATAGGGAAGTTTTTTACAAGAAATCTGTGACTACACCTACAGATGAATTTCAACGATTTTTTTTTTGTTTTTTTTTTTTTTTTTTGTTTTTAAGGCAGGGCCAATTTTAAAAGGGCATGGCGCGGCAGCATTAAAAAAAATGGCCTAGAAGAAACAGTATGAGTAATTACAGAATTAAAAACTGCAGATAAGCAATTTCATTAGTTAGTAGCATAAATAACAAAACTAACAAATAATTTTTGGATTTTAGTTTTTCATTTATATTTAGGAAAATTACTGTAAACCACCAAAATCTAAACTTACACAGATGTATGTGTATGCTAACCAAAAAAATTATGAAAATGAGTTAAACCCATTCATATAGAATAAATATAAGTTAGCCCAAAAATCTGAAATCCTCAAAATATTTAAGTAACAGCATTATTACCTCTCGGTGTTGATTATTAGCTTTCAATGGTTCAGTTTTTTTTTCTTTTTAAGAAAAGTTTTGCTGCCTTTTCAATCCCAATTTTTTTTTTTTTTGTATGTATGAGTTATAAGGTAAAAAAAAAAAAAAAAAAAAAAAATTAAAAAAAAAATTATGCAACCTATACCGAAGGAGCTCTCGCTGTGCTTAGCATTTTTATACCAATTATTTCTTTTTCCCTTATGCATTCATTTACAATTTAGCTGTTGAGCAGATGTCATTCTTTCATTCTTATTTAACTTAAGATTGCTGTTAATTACTATTTATTCTTTTACTTGTAGAAATGTATTACACTGGCTATGTGTATTTTATATAAAATAATGCATAAATTGATTACCTAAAGGAAATTATGACTTTGCAAATTATATTAGCTTTAGATATAATTTTTAAATGAAACTGTTTTAATTTCGATAAAAACTTAAAAACAATGCTTTTTACAAACTCAACTGTTTTTAATTTTTTTACAATACTAATGAATTAAGCTTAGAAACAATCATTCAAAGATATTTTTTTGTTTATTCATAAGTCAAAATACCTGTAGAAACTTTCAAATTCTCTTCATGTTAGATTTTAATACTTTTCTGACATTTTAAACATTTAGAAAAATTTTGATTTAAATCAATGCTTTTTTTTAAAAAAAAATTGGTTGATTTAAATCATGATTTAATCGCTGGCTTAAATCAACTGATTAAAATCGTTGACACCCTAATTTTGATACATCTCATGTTATCAAACACAAAACGAAACGATAATTTTGTACTTTGTAGTGGTTTATTTCATTCATGGCGGTGGCTGTTCTCAAATCTGAAAGGGTAACTTTATGATATAAGTTTTAATTTATTTTTGCTCGCAAATGCATAAAACTAGCAGGTGTTGTTGTTCAGAAACTATGTAATCGAACTGTTTTTTTCGTTTTTTTTGCAAACGCAATAGATTTTTCAGAAAGTGGGCGTTTTGAACCGAATTTCCGCGCGAAAGAAGAATAACCACTCAAGGAAAGCTGGAAAACGTCTTTGCCACGTGATAAAAATCGCTTATAACTCAATGGGTAATTTATTGATATAAAAAATGGAAAACACAGTTCGATTCCAAATCACTTCCATAGTCAGGTCTTCCTATTTTATATCTTTCCGTTAAAAAACGAATTCGTAAATGTGTCAAAACGCTTTGCGCTTGTTGAGCAAAACAGTTGAGAACAGCCTTAAAAGATGTTCTTTAATAGTAAAACAATGTAATATACCGTGAAAATCAGAGGTACATAATATTACATTTTTATTCTTAGGAAGGAACTATATCCTGTATCTCCTTTATAACGCGCAAGGTTACTTTATGTTGTTATTTCTCAGTGCTTCGTATATTCAGTCTGGTCTGTGTGTTAAGTCAGGTGGATTTGTTCATGAAAACAAAAATTAAAAGAATGAGATTTTCAATATTTCGCCGACAACTTTGAGAGTAAATACTCTCTGCTAAATATTCGATACATTTTTAGCTCACAAGCTATCAAAGCCTGAGAGCTAATGTGCCCGCAGGTTCTGTATGTACTTAACGCGATAACTCTTTATAGAAATATCCGAATTGCTTCAAATTTTGGATATAGGTTCATTCTGATAAGGCGCTTCCCTGATTAGTTTTGGAAGTTCATTGATTAAGTATAAAGGGGGTGAACGGCGGCTAATCTCCCCTTAATTTTGATAAATAGGTTTTTCAAGCAGAATTATACTATTTGGTATATCGGTTTATTCTGAAAAAGCGCTTCCCTGATTAGATTTTCAGGTTCATTGGTTAAGTATAAAGGGGGTAAACGGTGAAACTAATCCCCCTCAATTTAGCTAAATGGGTATTTTATGCAGAATTATCCTATTTGCTTCAGATATGGTATACATGTTTATTCTGATAAAGCGCTTCCCTGATTAGTTTTGGAGCTTCTTTTTTCTAATTTGAACTATATTGGTTTTATTGAATAACAACAACAAAAATAAAACACGCTGCTTTTTTATGTTTTTATTTTTTATCGTTTTGCTCAAAAGAGTGAGTTCTATTTTATGAATAACTGACTTGCATAAGAGTATAATATACAATCAGTGTGAATAGCCTGTAAGCTCAATGCCATCAGTTTAACTGTGCACTTTTCTTTTCTTTTTTTTTTTTTTTTTTTTTTTTTTTTTTTTTTGTTTAATGTAATCAGCTGTAACTTCTGTAAATATTAAATTATGCACAGTATTTTAAAACGATTTAAAACTGCTTGGAAACGATGCTCTTGTCATAAATATAATTGATTAGCGTATCTTGATAATAATTTTGCTATAGTAAATAATTAATTGAATGTTTCTTGTTAACAATTAACAATTTTAAGCGAGAAATAAATGTCAGAACATTTTTACCTTAACATGTAGTAAAGTGTCTCGAGGGGGGGGGGGGGGGGGAGGAGAGGCCCCTTTGACAAGAATTTCTTTTATTTTTTTATTTAACTTCTTTGAGTTTGGAAAGTTCTTTATTAAATGTGTGTCTTTTTGCCCAGTACCTTATTTTCGTTTCGGACCTGTTACTAATCGACCATCTTGTTTTACTTCATATATTTATAAACAAGAACAAAACAGGAAAACGTTTCAGATAGGTATCTGAAACACAAAAAAAAAAATATAATAGAAAAGCTTTATGAAAGGGCATGCATGGTATAGTAGATTTATTTTAAAAACTTATGCATATAAGTTTAAACAAATGACGACCTCCGCTCCGGTGGAAAAATATTCAACTTATTTCTTAAATGCTGAATGAAAAGAATAAAATAACATCTTAGCATAATAAATAATATCTTGAATATATAAATATCAATTATTCCTTTCTTGGGTATTTTAAAAAGGCAATTTAACTTCACTGAGTTTGAATAGAAAACTTATTTTTACATAATACTAAATCTTTAGAAAAATTTCAATAGAGGTTTTAAAAATACTTATTTTCTAAGTGATGTAATGAAATTTTTATCTAAGATTATAATTTAAGTTTAGGAAAAGAACACATATTATTAAAAGCAAATATTTATCTTTCATTTAAAGTTAGAAGCATATTAAAGGATTTTTTTAAGAAATCATCCTAAATCCACGAAGGCAAAATGAACTCCTTCATTTATGAGAAAATATTAAACATTTTGTAAACATCAGAATTAAGTAGGAAAGAGAAAATTCTATTTTTTGCTACTTCAAAAGAAAATTTTACAGAACTGTTAGAAATATTATTTTAATTGTGGGAATGAATGAAATAGTGTTCAATTAACACTTGACATAAAACATTTTCGAATTCTGAAATAAATTTTCGAAGAAATATACAGGCATCCTTCGACTTACGTAAATTCGCAGTTGCATAATGAATCTCGAAAATTACAAATGCGAACATACTAGCGCGTTTGATACGCAGTTGCATACATTTGATATTTATTTTCTAAATAAAAAATATATACATAGATATAAACGACAACCGTAATATAGTTTATATATTAGAGTTATATTTTTATTGCTATATAGTATAGGGGAGACTAGGGACGGTTGACCATATGGGAGGATTAACCCACCCATCAATTTTCATATTTAAAAGAATTTCAGAGTTTTATCAATAGGTGTCAACCAAAGCTACAACCAAATAGAAATGCTCAAACAACAGTCTTCGTTTCATAGAGATAATCGAAATAGGTGTGGAAAAATCAGTTGTGAGACGTTTTCAACCTAAAAGTTGCGTTTTTTAGAAATATATTGTAAGCTTTTTTCAAATAAATCATATCAAAGAAATTTAAGTAAGTAGGTTTAAAGTAATGCAGAAATATCGAGCTTTCATTCCAGGCATAAAGACAATACGGTAAGTTAGGCTTAACATAACAATGTGGTATTCTTGAGAACAGGTCGATGTAGGAAGGCTTGACCCAGTCAATATGAGGGAGGATTGATCAGATGCTCAAGGCTCCCTTAATTAAGTGGTTTGGAAATCTTTTTATTATACAATGTGTATAATGAAAAATTAATGGTATATACATAAAAGAATGTACATTTATTCTGTAAAGCTTCAATAAAATGGTGTGATGGAAAAGAAAATGTTTAAAACTGACTATAGAAAAATGTGAAAAATTGCTAGAAAATGGGAAAGTTGATAGGAAATTTTTACCATTTAAATATTACTTAAAATAGGTAAATAGAAACAGTGGGAAACACTAGAAGGACTTGAAAGGATGAAAGCAGCAGTCTTAACCCTTTGAGGGGCAGTGGTATGTTTATTAAACCACTTTATTTTATCTCGAAACATCACAATGGCACCAGAATTTTGCTAATCTTTTCCATTTAATATGTACGTAAAATATTACTCTTTTCTTATTTCGAAATAAATTTATTCGTAAATTCCGGTGCCAGTCATTTATTTCAACATTTTAGTACCGGAAGTACTTTGGTCCTTAAAGGTTTAAATCATGTTAATGATAAATCAAGTGCTCGTGCGGTTACAAAAGAACATAGCATCGATGGATAAACTTTAGGAAGGTATGTAGAAATATTTCACCAGGGTGAATACAGTGAGATGAAGCCAAACTATGTGACAACTAGAGTTGTCACATCGAATCTCACAAAAAATGAAACAAGGAGATAAAAAAAAGCGGGATAGTGGCTCCTAAATCCGAACATAATAACATGAAACAGTATGAAAACGGAATCTGTCTCTAACAGAATACTGCCTTAAATGTTAAAATTTCATTTTCAATGCTGTACTATTATGCCAGCTCAGACAAAATCCTGTTTAAAACAAAATTTTTCTCCTCTGACTTGCGATTGCGTCTTAACAGGTTTATTTAAGCCTCATATTTAAAAAAAATATATTTTTTTTTATAATAACTAGAGCATGTAGAATAAAGTTATTTTGCTTTTTTTAAAACTGATTTTATTTCTCTTCACAAATTGTGCAATATTAAACAAAATTGGTCAACCCTACCATATTTGGAGAGTCTTGACCAATTATTTTTTCATGATTAAAATCAACCATTTTTCAAATTCCTTATATGTTACACTTATATAGCAATTTTATTTTGATAACTGATTGTATAACGAATAAAATGATGTATAAAACTTTACTCTACGTCCAATATTTAAACTAGTACATTGTGGCCATCACAAAACTTTCTTCTATATAAGTCATGTCAATTAAATCATTTAAATAGTACAAGAAATTAGATCAATTTATCACCAATTCATATCAAAGTATATCTAAATTTGATGAAAATTCGTGCATTAGTTCTTGAGATAGAGCTATAGCGGAAATTCTGAAAAATGTAGCATAACAGCGCCACCTGTTGTACGATTTACACCAAAACATAAACAGCACTAATTTATATCAAGGTATACGTGAATCTGAAGTTTGCTGAAAATCCAAGCAATAGTTCTTGAGATAGAGCTATTACGGAAATCGCAAAAATGCAGCATAGCAGATCCAACTATTGAGCGATTTACACCAAAATGTTTAAAACATCAATTCATGTCAAGCACTAACTGAATCTTAAGTTTGATGAAAATCCGTGCATTATTTCTTGAGATAGAGCTATTGTGGAAATCGTGAAAAATGCAGCATAGCAGCGCCACCTGTTGAGCGATTTACACCAAAACATAAACAGCACTAATTCATATCCAAGTATATCTGAATCTGAAGTTTGTTAAAAACCCAAGCATTAGGTCTTGAAATAGATCTTGAGATAGATTTCGGAAATCGCAAAAAATGCGACATAGCAGCGCCACCTGTTGATCGATTTACATGAAAATGAACAAAACGTCAATTCATGTCAAGGACTAACTGAATCTGAAGTTTGATGAAAATCCGTGTATTATTTCTTGAGATAGAGCTATTGCGAAAATCGTGTAAAACCTGCAAAATGCAGGACAGCAGCGCCATCTGTTGGGCAATTTGGACTAAAACGTTACCAGCACCAATTCATATCAAGGAATAATCAAATCTGGAGTTTGATGAAAATCCGTGCATTAGTTCTTGAGATAGAGCTATTGCAGAAATCGCTAAAAATGCAGCATAGCAGCGCCACCTGTTTGGCGATTTACAACAAAAACTAATCAACACCAATTTATATTAGGGCCTAGTGGAATATAAATTTTTATTAAATTCCGTGCATTAGTTCTTGAGATAGAGTGCCCACAAAATTTGTGTCACATACAGACAGACAGACTCACAGACTCACAGACAGACATTTTGTAAAAACATGTTTTTAGGAATCTCTAAACCCTAAAACGTGTAAATTCGTCGAAAACCGGAAGTCAAAAATTTTCATGAATCCAATACTTTCTTCTTGTAAAGGTAGAAGAAAGTAAAAACTAGTCGGATGTATCAATCCCAAACCTTTTTTCTATCTCATACATGTCAATATCTCAAAATTCGTTATCACTGTGCTAAAATTGAATGGCAATCTATGATCACCATGAGGATTGTAAAACGATGAAATTCGGTGCATTATTTCTTGAGATATGACTATCGCTGAAATCGTGTAAATCCAGCATAGCAACGCCACCTATAGGGTGATTTACACCATGATTTAACTGAATATGAAGTTTGGGAAAAATTCGCGCATCAGTTCTTGTGATAGAGCTATTGCTCAAATCATGACAATTGCAGCATAGCAGCGCCACCTGTTGAGCGATTTACACAAACACATAATCAGCAGAAATATTAATCAAAGTACACTTGAATCTCAAGTTTGATGAAAATTCGTGCATTAGTTCTTGGTATAGAGCTATTAAGGAAATCGTGCAAAATGAGCACAGCGGCGCCACCTATTGGTCGATTTACACCAACACGTAATCAGCATAATTTCATATCAAGGACTAAGTGAATCTGAAGTTTGATGAAAATGTGTGCATTAGTTCTTGAGATAGAGCTACTGCAGAAATCGTGTAAATCCTGCAAAATGTAGCATAGCAGCGCCACCTATTGAGCGATTTACACAAAAACGTAAACAACACCAACTCATATAAAGGACTAACTGAATCTGAAGATTTATAAAAACCCGTGCATTAGTTCTTGAGATAGAGCTGTTATGGAAATCCTGCAAAATGCAGCATGACAGCGCCACCTGTTAGGCGAGTTACACCAAAACGTAAACAACACAAACTGATATAAAGGAATAACTGAATCTGAAGATTTATAAAAATCCGTGCATTAGTTCTTGAGATAGAGCTGTTATGGAAATCCTGCAAAATGCAGCATGACAGAGCCACTTGTTAGACGATTTACACCAAAACGTAAACAACACAAACTCATATAAAGGACTAACTGAAACTGAAGTTTTATAAAAATCCGTGCATTAGTTCTTGAGATAGAGCTCTTACGGAAATCCTGCAAAATGCAGCATGGCAGCGCCATCTGTTGGGCGATTTACACCAAAAACCAATCAGCACCAATTTATATCAGGGACAATTTCAATATAAACTTTTATTAAATTCCGTGCATTAGTTCTTGAGAAAGAGCGTCCACAGAATTTGTGTCACATACAGACAGACATACATTTTGTAAAAACATGTTTTTTGGAATCTCTGACCCTTATAACGTGTAAATCTGTCGAAAACCGGAAGTCGAAAATTTTCACGAATCCAATACTTTCTTCTTGTAAAGATAGGAGAAAGTAAAAATAAAAATCATTTTGTAAAAAGTGGGTCAACACTCCTTAGTCTCCCCTATATAATTAAATCTATAACAAATTTACTTTATCTTTATTGTTAGTTATTCATAGCAATCAACTAATTTATAATAAACTAGGGGGATCGGCCCCCAACGAGCTACGCTCGCCAACCCCCGTCCAGACACCGCAGGCTCTAAATGCACGCTAATTTGATCGGCTTTAAAAAGATTTCAAAAGATTGAGTTATAATTTAAAAAACAGTGGCGATCTCCCTATAAACGAATTTCTATTCATTTCTCTTTGATTGGGGAATTTTAACGCCAAATCCGCTGAGGTACTACTTGATTATCCCGTCGACCCATTTCGCCAAATTATATAAATCGCCAAACCACTCGCCAAATTATACAAATTGACATAATTTTTATTTTAAATAACGAAAGAACAAATAAATTCGTACAACATTAATAAAAATACAAATAAAACGTCGAAATAAAAATAACTTGATGACGTAGTCACACATGTAATAACATTTCAAAATAAGCTAATATAAAAGGAATTAAGTAAACAGAGTCTTTGTCACCTGGTATTTTTTAACAAAGCGAAAAGAAAGTTCTTTTAAATGAGACATTTTAAATTAATCGTTTTTAATCTGACGTAATTTTTACCAAGCTATTCTTTCTCTTTTAAATAATCGCGTGAAAGTACTAGTTGAAAATATCCTCTCAAAATATTAAATAAATGTCTAGCGCAATTTCTAAATTTAAACTTTTTTGCAATATTATTTTGTGTTCATTTTATGTAATAACTATAATGTGACGTAAATATGACGTAATTTCTCCTAAGACTTCTAACGCATGTTAATGAATTTATTATTTTACAATATCCTGTCTCTTTTAAAATTCACGTGTATACTTTTTATGACGTGATTTTTAATAAGTTCCTGCTTTTTATACATAATTATTTAATTCTAATTTGAAAGTTTTTTTTCCTGTTTATAATAGTCACGTGTAAATAAATTTTTAATTTGAAGCAAACATTATTGCTTGCGCTTTTTATACAGTTGGCAACAGTTTAAATTTGTACAATTTTCTGAAATCTGTAAAAAATATCTCTAGAAATGCTGAAAATTTGAATTTAAAATAGAAATAAAACCTGAAAAAATGAGTCAAAATAAAAAAATTAATACAATCTGCACTCCGGCAAATTCTAACGCATAAAATGATCTAAAAATGATCACACTGCCATGTATAGTTTTTGCTGCTATAAAACTTTTTTAGTGGAACGATTTTGTCCAACTTTAGCATTAAATATCTCTTAAAATAATTCTTCGATTTGAAAACTGTCTGCATCAGCGTGTTTATCAAACATTTCTGTATAAAACCACTGATTTTCATATTTTTGTATGCATTATTTTTTTCAATATTAACGAAGAAAGACCTCAGGTCACAAAAAATTCAAAACCGGTGGCGGCGGCAGCGGCGGTGACAGCGGTAGTTACTTTTTTTTAGAAATAGAGAGACGTAATTTTTACCAAGCTATTCTTTCTCTTTTAAATAATCGCGTGAAAGTACTTTTGTTAGCAATGAAATATTATTTGCGCTTTCCTAACAAAAATAGTTGAAAATATCCTCTGAAAATATTAAATAAATGTCTAGCGCAATTTCTAAATTTAAACTTTTTTGCAATATTATTTTGTGTTCATTTTATGTAATAACTGAAATGTGACGTAAATATGACGTAATTTCTCCTAAGACTTCTAACGCATGTTAATGAATTTATTATTTTACAATATCCTGTCTCTTTTAAAATTCACGTGTATACTTTTTATGACGTAATTTTTAATAAGTTCCTGCTTTTTATACATAATTATTTAATTCTAATTTGAAAGTTTTTTTTCCTGTTTATAATAGTCACGTGTAAATAAATTTTTAATTTGAAGCAAACATTATTGCTTGCGCTTTTTATACAGTTGGCAACAGTTTAAATTTGTACAATTTTCTGAAATCTGTAAAAAATATCTCTAGAAATGCTGAAAATTTGAATTTAAAATAGAAATAAAACCTGAAAAAATGAGTCAAAATAAAAAAAAATTAATACAATCTGCACTCCGGCAAATTCTAACGCATAAAATGATCTAAAAATGATCACACTGCCATGTATAGTTTTTGCTGCTATGAAACTTTTTTAGTGGAACGATTTTGTCCAACTTTAGCATTAAATATCTCTTAAAATAATTCTTCGATTTGAAAACTGTCTGCATCAGCGTGTTTATCAAACATTTCTGTATAAAACCACTGATTTTCATATTTTTGTATGCATTATTTTTTTCAATATTAACGAAGAAAGACCTCAGGTCACAAAAAATTCAAAACCGGTGGCGGCGGCGGCGGCGGTGACAGCGGTAGTTACTTTTTTTTAGAATAGAGAGATGTAATTTTTACCAAGCTATTCTTTCTCTTTTAAATAATCGCGTGAAAGTACTTTTGTTAGCAATGAAATATTATTTGCGCTTTCCTAACAAAAATAGTTGAAAATATCCTCTGAAAATATTAAATAAATGTCTAGCGCAATTTCTAAATTTAAACTTTTTTGCAATATTATTTTGTGTTCATTTTATGTAATAACTATAATGTGACGTAAATATGACGTAATTTCTCCTAAGACTTCTAACGCATGTTAATGAATTTATTATTTTACAATATCCTGTCTCTTTTAAAATTCACGTGTATACTTTTTATGACGTAATTTTTAATAAGTTCCTGCTTTTTATACATAATTATTTAATTCTAATTTGAAAGTTTTTTTTCCTGTTTATAATAGTCACGTGTAAATAAATTTTTAATTTGAAGCAAACATTATTGCTTGCGCTTTTTATACAGTTGGCAACAGTTTAAATTTGTACAATTTTCTGAAATCTGTAAAAAATATCTCTAGAAATGCTGAAAATTTGAATTTAAAATAGAAATAAAACCTGAAAAAATGAGTCAAAATAAAAAAATTAATACAATCTGCACTCCGGCAAATTCTAACGCATAAAATGATCTAAAAATGATCACACTGCCATGTATAGTTTTTGCTGCTATAAAACTTTTTTAGTGGAACGATTTTGTCCAACTTTAGCATTAAATATCTCTTAAAATAATTCTTCGATTTGAAAACTGTCTGCATCAGCGTGTTTATCAAACATTTCTGTATAAAACCACTGATTTTCATATTTTTGTATGCATTATTTTTTTCAATATTAACGAAGAAAGACCTCAGGTCACAAAAAATTCAAAACCGGTGGCGGCGGCGGCGGCGGTGACAGCGGTAGTTACTTTTTTTTAGAATAGAGAGACGTAATTTTTACCAAGCTATTCTTTCTCTTTTAAATAATCGCGTGAAAGTACTTTTGTTAGCAATGAAATATTATTTGCGCTTTCCTAACAAAAATAGTTGAAAATATCCTCTGAAAATATTAAATAAATGTCTAGCGCAATTTCTAAATTTAAACTTTTTTGCAATATTATTTTGTGTTCATTTTATGTAATAACTATAATGTGACGTAAATATGACGTAATTTCTCCTAAGACTTCTAACGCATGTTAATGAATTTATTATTTTACAATATCCTGTCTCTTTTAAAATTCACGTGTATACTTTTTATGACGTAATTTTTAATAAGTTCCTGCTTTTTATACATAATTATTTAATTCTAATTTGAAAGTTTTTTTTCCTGTTTATAATAGTCACGTGTAAATAAATTTTTAATTTGAAGCAAACATTATTGCTTGCGCTTTTTATACAGTTGGCAACAGTTTAAATTTGTACAATTTTCTGAAATCTGTAAAAAATATCTCCAGAAATGCTGAAAATTTGAATTTAAAATAGAAATAAAACCTGAAAAAATGAGTCAAAATAAAAAAAATAATACAATCTGCACTCCGGCAAATTCTAACGCATAAAATGATCTAAAAATGATCACACTGCCATGTATAGTTTTTGCTGCTATAAAACTTTTTTAGTGGAACGATTTTGTCCAACTTTAGCATTAAATATCTCTTAAAATAATTCTTCGATTTGAAAACTGTCTGCATCAGCGTATTTATCAAACATTTCTGTATAAAACCACTGATTTTCATATTTTTGTATGCATTATTTTTTTTCAATATTAACGAAGAAAGACCTCAGGTCACAAAAAATTCAAAACCGGTGGCGGCGGCGGTGACAGCGGTAGTTACTTTTTTTTAGAATAGAGAGACGTAATTTTTACCAAGCTATTCTTTCTCTTTTAAATAATCGCGTGAAAGTACTTTTGTTAGCAATGAAATATTATTTGCGCTTTCCTAACAAAAATAGTTGAAAATATCCTCTGAAAATATTAAATAAATGTCTAGTGCAATTTCTAAATTTAAACTTTTTTGCAATATTATTTTGTGTTCATTTTATGTAATAACTATAATGTGACGTAAATATGACGTAATTTCTCCTAAGACTTCTAACGCATGTTAATGAATTTATTATTTTACAATATCCTGTCTCTTTTAAAATTCACGTGTATACTTTTTATGACGTAATTTTTAATAAGTTCCTGCTTTTTATACATAATTATTTAATTCTAATTTGAAAGTTTTTTTTCCTGTTTATAATAGTCACGTGTAAATAAATTTTTAATTTGAAGCAAACATTATTGCTTGCGCTTTTTATACAGTTGGCAACAGTTTAAATTTGTACAATTTTCTGAAATCTGTAAAAAATATCTCTAGAAATGCTGAAAATTTGAATTTAAAATAGAAATAAAACCTGAAAAAATGAGTCAAAATAAAAAAATTAATACAATCTGCACTCCGGCAAATTCTAACGCATAAAATGATCTAAAAATGATCACACTGCCATGTATAGTTTTTGCTGCTATAAAACTTTTTTAGTGGAACGATTTTGTCCAACTTTAGCATTAAATATCTCTTAAAATAATTCTTCGATTTGAAAACTGTCTGCATCAGCGTGTTTATCAAACATTTCTGTATAAAACCACTGATTTTCATATTTTTGTATGCATTATTTTTTTCAATATTAACGAAGAAAGACCTCAGGTCACAAAAAATTCAAAACCGGTGGCGGCGGCGGCGGCGGTGACAGCGGTAGTTACTTTTTTTTAGAATAGAGAGACGTAATTTTTACCAAGCTATTCTTTCTCTTTTAAATAATCGCGTGAAAGTACTTTTGTTAGCAATGAAATATTATTTGCGCTTTCCTAACAAAAATAGTTGAAAATATCCTCTGAAAATATTAAATAAATGTCTAGCGCAATTTCTAAATTTAAACTTTTTTGCAATATTATTTTGTGTTCATTTTATGTAATAACTATAATGTGACGTAAATATGACGTAATTTCTCCTAAGACTTCTAACGCATGTTAATGAATTTATTATTTTACAATATCCTGTCTCTTTTAAAATTCACGTGTATACTTTTTATGACGTAATTTTTAATAAGTTCCTGCTTTTTATACATAATTATTTAATTCTAATTTGAAAGTTTTTTTTCCTGTTTATAATAGTCACGTGTAAATAAATTTTTAATTTGAAGCAAACATTATTGCTTGCGCTTTTTATACAGTTGGCAACAGTTTAAATTTGTACAATTTTCTGAAATCTGTAAAAAATATCTCCAGAAATGCTGAAAATTTGAATTTAAAATAGAAATAAAACCTGAAAAAATGAGTCAAAATAAAAAAAATAATACAATCTGCACTCCGGCAAATTCTAACGCATAAAATGATCTAAAAATGATCACACTGCCATGTATAGTTTTTGCTGCTATAAAACTTTTTTAGTGGAACGATTTTGTCCAACTTTAGCATTAAATATCTCTTAAAATAATTCTTCGATTTGAAAACTGTCTGCATCAGCGTATTTATCAAACATTTCTGTATAAAACCACTGATTTTCATATTTTTGTATGCATTATTTTTTTTCAATATTAACGAAGAAAGACCTCAGGTCACAAAAAATTCAAAACCGGTGGCGGCGGCGGTGACAGCGGTAGTTACTTTTTTTTAGAATAGAGAGACGTAATTTTTACCAAGCTATTCTTTCTCTTTTAAATAATCGCGTGAAAGTACTTTTGTTAGCAATGAAATATTATTTGCGCTTTCCTAACAAAAATAGTTGAAAATATCCTCTGAAAATATTAAATAAATGTCTAGTGCAATTTCTAAATTTAAACTTTTTTGCAATATTATTTTGTGTTCATTTTATGTAATAACTATAATGTGACGTAAATATGACGTAATTTCTCCTAAGACTTCTAACGCATGTTAATGAATTTATTATTTTACAATATCCTGTCTCTTTTAAAATTCACGTGTATACTTTTTATGACGTAATTTTTAATAAGTTCCTGCTTTTTATACATAATTATTTAATTCTAATTTGAAAGTTTTTTTTCCTGTTTATAATAGTCACGTGTAAATAAATTTTTAATTTGAAGCAAACATTATTGCTTGCGCTTTTTATACAGTTGGCAACAGTTTAAATTTGTACAATTTTCTGAAATCTGTAAAAAATATCTCTAGAAATGCTGAAAATTTGAATTTAAAATAGAAATAAAACCTGAAAAAATGAGTCAAAATAAAAAAATTAATACAATCTGCACTCCGGCAAATTCTAACGCATAAAATGATCTAAAAATGATCACACTGCCATGTATAGTTTTTGCTGCTATAAAACTTTTTTAGTGGAACGATTTTGTCCAACTTTAGCATTAAATATCTCTTAAAATAATTCTTCGATTTGAAAACTGTCTGCATCAGCGTGTTTATCAAACATTTCTGTATAAAACCACTGATTTTCATATTTTTGTATGCATTATTTTTTTCAATATTAACGAAGAAAGACCTCAGGTCACAAAAAATTCAAAACCGGTGGCGGCGGCGGCGGCGGCGGTGACAGCGGTAGTTACTTTTTTTTAGAATAGAGAGATACAGTTTGTGCTTATCAAGGGTTATTTTATTTTGCGAGTGCTATTCAATCGTCTTGCCATCAGAAATTCATGGAGAATAGGTTAAGTTAGTCCTCTTTAATTATTTCTTATTTTTACAATCGTTTGATGTAAATTCAAAATTGTTATAAATCAATTCATCAATGGTTGATTTATAAATCTCCTATTCCACAAGATATTTAATATATATATATATATAGTATGTGTTTACATACATATATTGTATATATATAATAAATATTGCAGTTTCTTACAGAATTTTTCTTATAAATTCGGCTTACGTAAAATTCAAGTTATATAAAACTTTACGGAACGCATTACTTACGTAAGTCGGGGGATGTCTTTATTCTTATTTTCTACTATATATGAGGACGTGAGTTTCAAAACTCGCCTTATCCAGAAAATTTTGGGAAAAACTTCTAATTGCGTCCATTGATTTTCATTGTAAACCAAGATTTTACAATACCAAAAATACACGATTAAACTAGTTTTTGTTTGCAGATTGTAGTGTTTTTTCGACGCAGGTTTACCAATAGAATAGATTGATAAGAAAGCTCATTTTTTAAAAAAATTTTGAATTCTTGAAGGTGAGTTTTGAAACTCACGGGCTCATATATTTAAAATGCAAGTGGGAATTTCGTTCCGGCTGCTTATAACTTGAGTTCTATTGAATGGCTTTTTATGGGACTTGCACTGTTAGTAAGATAATTTTTCAGGGAGGTTTTAGTATCCTTCTACATATAAAAAAAAGTAACGCTTTGGAAATGGACCAATGAAAATCTGCGTAGATACCACGAAATGCATCTGATTGGTCAGAGATTTCTTACGCTATAAGGGGTTACTAAGAGGGGGGGGCGGTTCTGCCCCCAAACGTCGCCAAGTTTGTCACCAACTTGGCACTGCCAAATTTGGCGACTAAAATTAGTTGCCAAAAGTGAAGCCAACTTGACGCTATTTCCAGTATTTCGCCAAATTTCTATAGACTCCCTTTGAAATCCTATAGGGTTTACTTCCTTGCAGAAAATCAACAAATTGAGACATTTCAATGCAATAAAAACTAATATTAGCTTATGAATAAAGCTTCATTGAACATTTACATTATTTTTAAGCACAAACACTAACTATTTACATTATTCGTAACACTATATATATAATTTTATATTTAATAATTTTTATAATAATGAAACTCTGTAAGCTCTAATGATTATATGCTTGGAGATAAGAAATAAAATTGTTAGGAGTTGGGAAGAGCACGTTTTTACCAAGTGGAATATAAAAATTGAATGCATAGAAAATAAGGGATCGCGAAGCGATCCAGAATGGAAACACGAAACACTTACGTCTGTGGTTGGCTAGAAAATAGTGATTGCTTCGCGATACAGAATGGAATCGTGAAGCGGGGGTTCGTGAGCGTAGCGAGCAGGGGGGAAGAGCCCTGCTAGTATAATATATTATTCTACGTTGCTTAGTTATAGAGTTATGAGGAAAAGTTCTATAATCAGATGAACCCAATTATGAATAATTAGCGTTATTACAAAGATTCTGCAGGTTGGATTTCAATGGTTCTTGCACTGTTAGTTATACAATTTTTCAGAAAAGATTTAATATGAAACGTAACGTTCTATGTTGCTTAGTTAAATAATTATGGGCTAAAGTTTTATAATCAGGTGAATCCGATGAAAGTCTAGCCTTTTTTTTAAAAGGCTAGACTTTCATAATCGGATTCACCTGATTATAGAACTTTAACTGGACGGATGTAGATGAGACATGTATTGTCAGTTATATACTTTTCAGGGATGGTTTTAATATGTATGAGGACGTGAGTTTCAAAACTTGTCTTATCCAGAAAATCAGATGTTGAAAAATCGCGAAAACCTGTGATTGCGTCCATTAGTTTTCTTTGTAAACCAAGATTTTACAATGCCAGAAATACACGATAAAACAATTGTTTTTGCAGATTGTAATGTTTTTTGATGTAGGTTCACCAATAGAATAGATTGACAGAGAAAACTCGAGTTTTGAATGCGAGTTTTGAAAATCAAGTCCTCATATAATCTAACGTGTTACATTGCTTAGTATTAGAATTACAGTGAAATACGTTTAACAAGAAAACTCTCAACATGAAAAATCGATTAACACGAAATGATAAAGCGGTCCGGACAGCATACTATGCAATTTAATACATTTTTTTTCTTTTAACACGAAACAAAAATAGTTTAACACGAAAAAAATTCGCTTTCTATCTAGTTAGTTTGAGTTGAAACTGGTGAATTTTGTGTTAAAACCACTGAATTTTGGATGAAAATCAGTGAATTTCATTTTTTTTCTGTAGATTTGCGTATGTTTTATGAGCACAATGGCTGAGAAATCGGTCCGAAAACAAACTGCTATTTCGCTTCAAATGAAGATGAAGTTTCTTAAAGTAGTTGATGAAAAAGAAGTACGAAAACAGAAATCTGCAAAGAGTTTGGCATTGCGAATTCTACATTATCAACGATAATAAAAAACAGGGATCCCATTACGTTAATGTTTGAGCG
Organism: Maratus speciosus; assembly: GCA_963932465.1. Classification (NCBI taxonomy): domain Eukaryota; kingdom Metazoa; phylum Arthropoda; class Arachnida; order Araneae; family Salticidae; genus Maratus; species Maratus speciosus. The sequence goes on from OZ010799.1 coordinate 97,541,108, forward strand.
CAGTATGTTTAAGCCAGAGAGAAAACGTATGAGAACCGCTAAGCACGAAGATTTAGAGACAGCTTTGCTTATTTGAAACAAGCTAGATCTCAGAATGCTGAAAAAGACACTTAAAAAAATATATATCTGATTTTTTCTCCAAAAAACAATATATTTTTTACATGCCTTTTATCCTAATGGATGCAACCTATTAGTAGTTTAACAGGAAATTGAAAAAAAATTTGACGACGTGGAAAGTATTAGTAAGTTTTGTTCTTTTTTTTTACGAATCTTTTAACGCGAAATTCTTTAACACGAAAAAAAAATTTCGGTCCCCCAAATTTTGTGTTAAACGTATTTCACTGTATACGGGAAATTCAATAATCAGTGACGATGATTATGAAATATTAGTGTGTTTAAAAAGTTCTACTGGCCAGATTTTGACGAGACTTACATTGTTATTTAGATATTTTTTCACGAATGGTTTTATGATATTGCATACCGTTCTATCGTTCTTTAATACTAAATCCAACTGAAAATGATCAACTAAAAGAGTTGGTATTTAACAGCCTAAATATTGTTAGACACATTATAAATATAATAGCGCAATAGCATTTGTATTGTTTTCAGGAATGCAGAAAGACATTATAGATAAAGGTCCATATTGCTTTAAAACATACGGCCAAAATTTCGCTTGATTCAAGGTTAGTTTGGAGAAATTACCCAACGAAAAGAGCGAAGACTGCTAATTATTGAATAATAGAACAAAAATTTTATCATTTTTTTATACTGTATCTGAAAATTTAAAAATCAGTGCAAAGTCGAACAAGTATTTGCTTTTAATAATACGTGTATTCTGTTCATAAGAATATTTTCTTAGCTTAAATAGAAATTTTATTAGAAAAGAAATACTTTTAATTAGCTTTAATAACACTTGTTTAAGGATGTAATATTATGCTAAGCTTTCTTTTTAAAACACTAGGGGGCTCGGCCCCCTACGAGCTACGCTCGCCAACCCCCCGTTCAGACACTGCAGTCTCTAAAAGCACGCTAATTTGATCGGCTTTAATTGAATTTTTTTGGAAGATTGAATTATAATTAAAAAAACAAAGGCGATCGCCCTATGAACGGGTTTCTATTCATTTCTCTTTGATTGGGGAATTTTACGGAAAAATCAGCTGCTGTTAAAAGATACAATGGCATTTCAAAATCATCTAATATAAAATGAATTAAGTAAACAGAGTCTTTGTCTCCCGGTATTTTTTAACAAAGCGAAAAGAAAGTCCTTTTAAATAAAACATTTTAAATATATCGTTTTTAATCTGACGTAATTTTCACCAAACTTTTCTTTCCCTTTTTAATATTCACGTGAAAATGCTTTTATTAGAAATGAAATATTATTTGCGCTGTCAAAAAAAAAAAAAAAAATAGTTGAAAAGTTCATCTCAAAATATCAAGTAAATGTCTCGCGCTATTTTTAAATTTAAACTACTATTTTGCAATATTATTTTTTGTTCATTTTACGTAATAAGTGTAATGTGACGTAAATGTGATGTAATTTCTCCTATTTAAGACTTCTAACGCATGTTAATGAATTTATTACTTTACAATATCCTTTCTCTGTTAAAATTCACGTGTAATTATAGATGAAGTAATTTTCATTAAGTTCCTGCTTTTTATACGTAATTATTTAATTCTAATTTGAAAGTTTTTCTTTTCTGTTTATAATAGTCACGCGTAAATAAATTTTTAATTTGAAGCAAACATTATTGTTTCCGTTGTTTATACAGTTTGGCAACAGGTTAAATTAGTACAATTTTCTGAAATAAGTAAAAAAATATCTCTCGAAATGCTGAAAATTTGAATTTAAAATAGAAATGAAACCTCGAAAAATGAGTCAAATTAAAAAAATAAATTATTTCTGCACACCGGGAAATTATAACGTATAAAATGATCTAAAAAGTATTAAATTCCGATGTATAGTTTTTGCTCCTATAAAACTTTTTTAATGGAACGATTTTGTCCAACTTTAGCATTAAATATCTCTTAAAATAATTCTTCGATTTGAAAACTGTCTACATCAGCGTGTTTATCAAACATTTCTGTATAATACTACCAATTTTCATATTTTTGTATACATTATTTTTCTTAATATTAACGAAGAAAGACCTCCGGTCACAAAAAATTCAAAACCGGCGGCGGCGGCGGCGGCGGCGGTGACAGCGGGAGTTACTTTTTTTTAGAATAGAGAGATTCTAGAAACGAAATAATTAATATTTCAGTATTCAAAATATTATTTGTTATGCTACGATTATATTAACTATACGTCCAAAATTTGAAAAACACCATATTTGATTTTATTCCATTATAGATCTTCATTTGTAGAAAGGTCATGTGCATAAGTTTTAAAAACAAATCTACTATATCTTGCATATTCTTTAATGAAGTTGTTTTCTAATACAGTGGAACCCGGTTAAGACGCGTTTCAAGGGAGTGGACAAAAGTCGCGTATTAAGCGGGATCGCGTATTAAACGTGATTTGTTTAATGTTGCAGAAACTGTGCTTATTTACACATCTAATCGTCTAAATGAACTTTAGGGCTTTCGGTTAGATGTTTACGGTTGAAAATTTTATCTTTTAGGTATATTTAGATTGAAATTTAATTGTATTAAACTTTAACTCATTATTATTTTTTTTAGGAGCGACTAAGAATAACTGCTGAAAATAAAAATAAAATGAATTTAAACGGCTTTAATGTAGATTAATACGTTACAACCAAAAATAAAAAAAATAATTTCAAGCTAGACTAATTTACAACCAAAAAAAAAAAAAAATTAATTTCAAGCTAGCCTATTTTTAGGTAGATTTCGTATGAAATACTACCTATTGAGGTCGTTCCTATGTTGGAATTTCTGAAAAATTTTCGCAGATCTACACCGATCATGACCCCTAGAGGCCAAAACCACCCTCAGTAAAAAACTTTATCTATCTCTATCTATCTATCTATCTATCTATCTATGTATCTATCTATATATATCACTTTCTTCTGGACACGATAACTTCCACAATTCTGCACCAATCTCTTCCAAACTGATACATAAAATCAAGGGGTATAAAATCTCGGTCAAGTTCGTTAATGGGCAAAATCGGACCAAGGGGATGGAAATAGGGAGGGGTTTTGTGAAAACCGAAAACCCCCCATAACTTCTTAACTTTTGTACATATCAAATCAGTTTAAAGTTTTTATTACTTCTAAAAATAGGTCCAAGAATTTATGTATCACAGATTTTTGATAAAGTTAAAAATGGGCTCATGGGGCGCAAAAAATAGGGTTTTTGGGAGAAAAAAATTCATAACTTCATCAATTCTCAAGATATCAAATCCAACTAATTTTATCATGAATCTCCTTAACATTATCTACAACTTTTATATTCACAAGTTTTTGATAGGACCCATTCGTACCGCAAAAAAAATTAAAAACGAAAACAAAAAGGGCGTTTGAAGAAGAAAAAAATCCATAACTCCGTCAATTCAAAAGATATAAAATCCCCATGAATTTATCATATATCTTCTTAATATTGTCTACAACATCTATATAGACAAGTTTTGGATAGGACCAATTCTTACAGCAAAAACAAATTAAAAATACATAGCGGTTGAAGAAAAAAATTATCTTAGTAAGGGTGTATTCAAATCCAAACTGCTTATTTTCTGACTCATTTTACAATTCATTTTTGCTCTCAAAGGCTTCCAATTGGTACCTTTTCTTACACGGAAACTATATAATGTACTGTAATGGTCAATTTTTTTGATAGAGGTAGAATATATTTTAAAACATGCTGTCAAAGTGGGCCTTTTGAACCGAATTTCCCGATGCGGATTGTGTTGGAAAAATCATCGTGTTAAGGGAGTATTCAAATCCAAACTGTTTATTTTCCGACTCATTTTTAAATTCATTTTTGCTCTCAAACGCATCCAATTGGTAGATTCGCTTATTTAGAAACTATATAATGTACCGTAATGATCGATTTTTTGACAGAGACAGAATATATTTCAAAAAATGATGTCAAAGTGGGCATTTTGAACGGAATTTCCCGAAGCGATTGTATTTAGAAACGAAAAATATTGTCTTACTGAGAAAATAATTGTTTATATATCAAGTTTTCATTAATTGAACGAAAATTAAAAACACAGGTCGCTTATAAATTTCTTCAAAAATCACGTCAACAAATTTCATATTTTTCCTATTAAAAATGAATCTGGAGTTATGTCAGAAAATTTCAAGTTGTTGAGCATGGAAAAGTATTTTTTTTAATACCGCCCTAACATGATTCTGATAAAACCAGTTATTATATAAAAATGAAATAAAAACTCGTCAGAAGCGGCCAGATAAAATTGTTAAAGTGGGTTTTATCTCTAATCATGATTTGGTTTTTGTTTGTGAAATTAGTATACTTAACTTCGAAATCTACCTCCGCCTGTACGCCGGGCCGACAGGGATTTTATTTTATTTTATTTTTTTTAAATTTTTTTTTGAGGTAAAAAATTTAAAATATTAAACTTTTGAAAGCACAACCCAGTTGTTAAAATCATATTTAGTACTTGTGATAATGAGTGCCATTATAATCTATCCTTTTCATTATAAAAGAAAATTATCTTTATTAATCTTTTTGTAAAATATATTGTTAGCATAGCAAAAAGAAAAGAAAACATAAAATAATTAAACAGCCTCAGTCGTATTTATTTAATCTTTACGAGTTTCTTTTTTCTTACCCGACTGCCAAGAAAGGTTATGTGTTTCACGCGTATATCTGGGTAAGTGGATTTCTTTATACCCTCGAAACATCCGAACGGCTGGTTGGATTTTAATGAATGAGGTCTCTATCGATTCGTGTTAACCGTCCGATGGTTATAGGCTAGGTTTTGTTTTTATAAAATAAAAAATGGTCGTAGAGACGAAAAAAAATTTACGCTCCATATTGAATGGCATAACATTGGATAGGTCTTTAAAAATGAAGACGATGTTTCACTGACTATTTTACAGTCAGAAGCTCCGTTTAAATATTACACAACCTCGAAGTTGTGTAGGTAGGATCTCTAGCTTTACTGCAACTATAACCTTCATAGACATCTATAGGCCTCATCAAAACAGTGTTTATAGATAGGAACTAACAATTAAACACAACTTAAAAGTAATCAATACAAGTAAATAAAAAAATAGGTAAGTGATATAAAAATAGCTTCAGATTGATGAGAAATAATTAATTAGTTCGCTTTTTACGCAGTCGGGTTTATTAAATTTATTTTTATTTACCTTTAATATGCATTATAAAACACATTAGGTATATAACTTACATTTAAAACCTCACTAACAATAGGTATAATCATCTTTAATCCTAATTTTATGACATATCTGAGTACCCTGAATTCGTCTTTCTCTACAGTGAAAACATACACGAAGCGAAAAACACAGAAAGTTAGGACGCGGGATCAAAGAATTCCAGTGTTTCTAATTGAGTGGGTTTTTTAAAATTCAAATATCTACCGCTATTTCCGATTAGTAATGTTCGCCTTAGTTAATCTGTTATTAAATAAAATATTACTATTTGAAGTCGCTGTTTTTCAATTTAATATAAAAAATCTGATAAATTGTCAATACTGGAAAGCAGACAAGGAATTCGCATCTTGATCAATGAATTCGCGTCTTAAGCGTGATTTTTTGCCTTAAAGGACCAGAAATCTCTCGCGTATTAAGCGAGATCGCGTATTAACCGTTCGCGTATTAAACGTGATATTTTTGCATTAGCCTTATAGGCGATGTTCAAGGGATCGAAAAAAATCCGCGTATTAAGCGGGATCGCGTATTAACCGTGAGCTTCTTAACCGGGTTCCACTGTATTTTCTTCAATTCAAACATTTATTTGAATATTCCCCTCTTTTTTAGGGTTTCGTTCATCTGACGAAACCCTATTAGTCTCGTTCCTCTGCTGTCTGTCTGTCCGTCACAGAGCCCGTTCTCAGAAACTATACATGTCGGAGACTTGAAATTTTGCATACTTATAGCTGAACACCTCACATCAAACGACAAATAATAAAATTTTGAAAAAGTTGTACATTTAACCCTTTGGGCTCCCACATGTGTATTTTAAACAATTCTTTCTAAGTAAGCCCCTATTTAGGTTGGAGGCGTGAAATTTTGCATGCTTTTAGCTGAGCACCTCACATTAAATGACAAACCATAAAATTTCGAAAAAGTCGTACATTTAACCCTTTGGGTTTCCATACGTGTATTTTAAACAATTCTTTCTAAGTGAGACACTATTTAGGTTGGAGGCGTGAAATTTTGCATACTTATAGCTGAACACCATCATGCGACAAATTATAAAATTTTGAAAAAGTCGTGCATTTAACCCTTTGGGCTCCTCCAAGTGTATTTTAAACAATTCTTTCAAAGTGAGCCCCTAATTAGGTTGGAGGCGTGACATTTTCCATACTTTGAGCTGAATACCTCACATCAAATGACAAATAATAAAATTTTGAAAAAGTCGTACATTTAACCCTTTGGGCTCCCACATGTGTATTTTAAACAATTCTTTCTAAGTGAGCCCCTAATTAGGTTGGAGGCATGAAACTTTGCATACTTATAGCTGAACACTTCACATCAAACGACAAATCATAAAATTTTGAAAAAGTCGTGCATTTAACCCTTTGGGCTTGTATTTTAAACAATTCTTTCAAAGTGAGCCCCTAATTAGGTTGGAGGCGCGACATTTTGCATACTTATAGCTGAACACCTCACATCAAACGACAAATAATAAAATTTTGAAAAAGTTGTACATTTAACCCTTTGGGCTCCCACATGTGTATTTTAAACAATTCTTTCTAAGTGAGCCCCTATTTAGGTTGGAGGCGTGAAATTTTGCATGCTTTTAGCTGAGCACCTCACATCAAATGACAAACCATCAAATTTCGAAAAAGTCGTACATTTAACCCTTTGGGTTTCCATACGTGTATTTTAAACAATTCTTTCTAAGTGAGACACTATTTAGGTTGGAGGCGTGAAATTTTGCATACTTATAGCTGAACACCATCATGCGACAAATCATAAAATTTTGAAAAAGTCGTACATTTAACCCTTTGGTCTCCCACATTTGTATTTTAAACAATTCTTTCTAAGTGAGTCCCTAATTAGGTTGAAGGCGTGAAATTTTGCATACTTATAGCTGAACATCTCACATCAAACGAAAAACAATAAAATTTTGAAAAAGTTGTATATTTAACCCTTTGGGCTCCCACATGTGTATTTTAAACAATTCTTTCTACGCGAGCCTCTAATTAGGTTGGAGGCGTGAAATTTTGCATACTTATAGCTGAACATCTCACATCAAACGTAAAACAATAAAATTTTGAAAAAGTTGTAAGTTTAACCCATTGGGGTCTCACATGTGTATTTTAAACAATCCTTTCTAAGTAAGCCCCTAATTAGGTTGGAGGCGTGAAGTGTTGCATGCTTATAGCTGAACACCTCATATTAAACGATAAACTATAAAATTTTGAAAAAGTCGTACATTTAACCCTTTGGGCACCCACATGTGTAATTTAAACAATTCTTTCTAAGTGTGCCCTAATTAGGTTGGAGACGTGAAATTTTGCATCCTTATAGCTGAACACATCACAGCAAACAACAAATCATAAAATTTTGAAAAAGTCGTGCATTTAACCCTTTGGGCTCCCCCATGTGTATTTTGAACAATTCTTTCAAAGTGAGCCCCTAATTAGGTTGGAGGCGTGAAATTTTGCATACTTATAGCTGAACACTTCACATCAAACGTCAAATCATAAAATTTTCAAAAAGTCGTACATTTAACCCTTTTGGGCTCTTACATGCGTATTTTAAGCAATTCTTTCTAACTGAGCCCCTTGTTAAATTGGAGTTTTGAAATTTTGCTTACTTATAGCAGACCGAGGCCAGGCGAGAAATCATAAAATTTTGAAAAAGTCTTATGTTTAACCCTTTTAGCTACCACAATGTATTTTAAGCAATTCTTTCTAAGAGAGCCCCTAATTAAGTTGGAGACATGAATTTTTGCATACGTATAGCTGAATACTTCAGACTACACGACAAATCATAAAATATTCAAAAAGTCTTATATTATTTACTCCTCCGGGCTCTAACTTGTGTATTTTAAGCAATCTTTCTAACCTCCGCCTTTTTCACCCGAGGTGCACTTTTACAACTTTTGCCGACACCTCTTTGACCATTCTTTCATATTATGCACCATAGCCTTACATATTTTAGTTCCATTTTTTTACCGCCAGGGGCACCTACTTATCTCGGTGCTTTGGGCCCAATCCCTTCGACTAATTTATCTACGGATAGTATGTAAAACGGAGTTTTGTTCGGATAGAGGTTTGTTTAGAATAGAGTGCGCCCCTGGTTGCGAAATATAGAACTAACAGATAAGGACAAAAGGATAAAGTGTCTTGAAAGGAATGTTAAACGAAACCCTCTGTGGGATCTGTGATCACACTTACCCACTTGTTTGTGAATAGCTATTACTTTCATCTTATTTGTAAACATAATCTTTCAACCATAACTTACATTAGATATGTAAAACAAGAATATTAAAAGTTTTTAAGAAAATAAAAGCAGGGATAAGAAAATCCAAATGAATATGTCAACTAAATAAAATCGTAGGAAATATTTTCATTAGAAGTAGTTATAAAGGCAAAGATGCTAATGGTGGACAATGTACCAGTAGGGCATTTTTTGATTTGAACTAAAAAATTAGACATTTAGTGTGTTTTTGGAGACGTTATATCGATGACGTTTTTCTTGTTGCGAAGCAGGAGGATTTGAATGAAATTCTACAAACTGCGAACTCTATCTGTCTAGCAATCCAATTCACTGCCGAAATCGAGACTGATCGCAAATTACCTTTCCTCAACATTATGGTTGAAAGAGTAGAGAATACTGATTTTCAGAAAGTTTTAACATCTGTATACCGTAAGGCGACAAATTCTGGGCAATACCTAAATTTTGAATCTATGAACCCACTCTCCCATAAAATCGCAGTCGTTAGAACTTTAATCCACAGAGCTAAAAGTTATTGTAATACTGATGCAGCCTTCCAATTTGAAAAAAAGAAGATATTTAGTGACCTAATTCTAAATGGATATCCTTTAAGATGGTTAAAAAGGATTTTTTCTGAGCATCACGTGTCATCCTCTGTAAATTGTAAGGCTCCCGCTATTTACATATCTCTACCCTACAACAAATATCTTTCTGAAAAAATCTCTAGTCTTTTGAAGTCTCATAACATCAGTACATCATTCAAGCCTCAAAATGTTTTGAAAAACTTACTTTGTAAATCTAAACCTAAAATTCCCCCCTTACTAAGAACCGGTTCAATTTACAGTATACCATGTAAAGGTTGCGACTCAGTATATATTGGCGAAACTGGTCGCACTTGCGCCATTCGCCTGGCCGAGCATAAACGTACTTACAAATCTGGAAACCTACAGTCTAAAATTGTACAGCATTCTTTGGATACCGACCATATCCCAGATTTCACGAATATGAAAGTTATCAGATCCGGTTGCAATAATATTAAAAGTAGAGTTTTTCTGGAAGGTCTGTTCACTTGTAAGCAAACGTCGCCGATAAATGAATCATGTGCACTTCCTCCTGAATACTCAGCATTGTTTAGAAAAAAATTTATACTTTATTTAATTTTAACTGCTAATAATTTTTAACTGTAAACATGATATATAGTTTTCTGTCATTTGAATGTTTTGTTGCACTGATGAGGGGCTAAAATTTAGCTTGAAACGTTTGCTTTTTAATTGTATTAAATGTATTTATGTAATTTTACTTGTATGTCTGATGATTTGTAATATATTTATTATTTTTAACTCGTATATCAGACGTTAAATAATGATTATTTATTTTAATAAAAAATTAGACTTTAAACGTAGCGCAGAGGTTTGCGCTTCTCGTGGTGTTGCTGTACGTACTCGTACATGTACAACCATCTAGTGTTAACGCCTCTAACTATGGCCATTTCAGGCTCTCAGTTTTGGAGAGAGGTGATTTCCATTTAAACAATACGACCTTTTAGTCGTCTTATTATGATATCTTGTAGCGTGAAATAAGCTAATCCATTTTTTTATAAGCCCCGGTACGGTATGCTATTTCTTTCTCCCAGCTTATTTTGTAACATCTCGAAAAAATAACGTTACCTTACAGAAGCCAGCCGTAAAACAAAGCAGTACGATTAAATACTCAATAGCAATTTTTTAAATTTTTAAGCATCACACATTTTCAATTTTTATACCGTCGTATAGGAGGAAAAAAGTACTTTTAAATGCTATTTGTTTGAAAACTTTATCTTCATTTATTTTTGAAATATTATTTTTTTGTAGTTTTTGGAGCCATTTGCTTAATATTGGCAACAGAAGTACTCCATTTCTGTAGAAAGTAAAGGGAAAATAGTTGTAAAATAGTAATAATATAAACTTAAACTTACACTATGTGCAAAACTACTTAAAAGATGACAGAATACTAAAAAGATGTTAAATTATTTTAATACCTTAGTACTTTCAACTATAAAAAACATAGTCTTCATCTGAGGAATATAAGAAATACAATTGCTGTTGGCGTCTAATTTTCAAAATTCACGTAGATGGTGACGAAAGGAGTGAAAGTTGAAAGTGAATATTCCACTTCCCTATATCCATGTTTTATTTATTTATTAATGTTTTCCGGATCTAAAAATTAACTTCAACTTTCAATCCTTTCGTCACCATCTACGTGAATTTTGAAAATTAGACGCCAACAGCAATTGTATTTCTTATATTCCTCAGATGAAGACTATGTTTTTTATAGTTGAAAGTACTAAGGTATTAAAATAATTTAACATCTTTTTAGTATTCTGTCATCTTTTAAGTAGTTTTGCACATAGTGTAAGTTTAAGTTTAACTTTTTAAAGATGAATTAAGCATTTCTAATGTGTTCATTTACTGAAGTAATAATATATTTTTGTTGCCATTTTTCATAACAACCGAAAGAAAATGTAATTAAAATACGTGCTATTTTGAAAAAATATAAACGAATGATTTCTGTTAAAACATGGAGCCATTATAAACTATATTTAATTTTAAGTGTCTATATTAATGTTACAAACAAATGAAAGCCTATAAATCATTAGACAGCCTTTTTTTATTTTTTTTGTCGAGTTCCTTCAATGACGGCATCTTTTTGCTGCATATGTGTATTATTTCGCGATAGAGATGTCCTATGCATACTTTACTGTAGATGTTTAAGAGTGGATCGTATGTGGAATTCTTAAGCGGATGCGAATGACGTCATTTTATTTAAAATAAAAGCGTGTGTTGTAAGTCTTAAAATTGAAATATGTTTTGTACTATTTATATATACATATATTTTTTTTATCATCGGGGGCGACACTAAATTCTGAAAAAGCAGAATTTCTGTTTTCTAGTTTTTTTTTTTTTTTTTTTTTTTTTTTTTGCTACACTGTTAAAAATTCTGTAGTAGGTTGAATCAACTTCTGGTGCAGCATTGGCTGCAACCATCACATGGTAAAATCTCGCTGCAACCATCACATGGTAAGATCTCGCTGCAACCATCACATGGTAAAATCTCACTCCAAGATTTGGAGCTCCAATAGAACCTTAGCTTCAAATGTTGGATCAAGATTTCACCATGTTATTGTTTTACCTAGTGCAGCACCAAAAATTGGTTCAACCTATCACAAAATGTTTAACAGTGTACGCTTAAGAAATGTTTTTTACCTTTGGCTTTAATATGGCTAACATTTGTCTGTAAAATTGATTTATTGTAAAAAAAAAACAGCTGGACATTTACACCATGAAAAGTTCTACATTAAATTGATAATAAAAAATTACATGTTTACTAAATGGTGTATACAAAATGTTGTAAAATGGAAAACATAAGAACGAGTTTAGAAAAGTTTTTGGTATATTAGTTCGTGTTGTTTTTAAAGATTGAGAACGCTTTTCGGAACCGTGCGTAACACAGAAAAGGTTATTGTATACTTTTGTTCGAGGTGATAGTATATTTTCGAAGATTTGTCTTATTTTACGGTGTACCTTTGAAATTTACAGTGTATTTTTTATTCTCTCTGGTTCGTTTCTTTCTTTGGTTATACTAAAACGCAAACTGATATTCTTAACCCTTTAATGCAGGATTTAATATTTTGAACGGAAAACATTGTATTTGAAACTATTTTTGTTAATTATCCATTTGAAAAAAAGTGAAAAAAAAAATTATTTATGTTTCTGTTGGACATAATGCCATCAAATCACTCCTGAGTTACATAACAAAAATGGCTCAAAAAATGATAATTTTAAATTATATACTTACTTTAAAGTGTTTACACTGCACAATAACAACTATTGAACGATATAATATTTTTATAATGCTATTAATAGTTTGCAGAATTAACACTGACTACCTTATAAAGATAGAGAAAAAACGCCAGTCGAGCACATTCCAAGCAGTATCAACAAAAGATGTTATAACCTCCCCGCGATAACAAATCAGAACAAAAACAGACTTCACGACCTGAAATGAATATTATCACACTTGTAGTGTGCCCATAAAAGAATTTTCCAGTTTCAATGGTATATTATAACAGTTTAATTTAGACTATTTACAACAAATCATATATCAAATTGAAGGTAAACTTACTTACAAGGAAGGTCTCCTTACATGGGCATACTCAGAATATGTTGAAAAAAATGCTAGTGAAACTACTCATGTATGTAATAAGTGAACAGTTAAATTAAACGGCAGAATTTCAGTAGAAAGTCTGTAAAAAAATAAAATATTTTCGAATATTTGGCGCGAAAATACGAAAGTGACACGCGATTTGGCGAGCAGGATTTTTCCTCGCCAAAAGCAAACGATTTTAATGCATCTGAAAATTGCTTATTAATTCTTTTTAGAATGCACGGTATTTAATGAATTTAAACTGAATCAATGAAGGAAGTTATTATATATTTTTTATGTTGCATAAATATGTTGCTTGTTGCTGTAATTATTTAATTTTATTACTGTAAAAATATTTTCTATGCTTTGAAGTAACAATTATCTATTTTAAGTTATAGCCAGTTGACATTTTATTGCCATAATACACTTTCATATCGAAGACGAAGTCGTTTCTATAGCAACAAAATCAAATCGACAGTGTTCTATCTGCCTTATTTTTGAGAAACAATTTAAATCAATTTAAATTTTGTTTTAAATCATAAAATATGACATTTAAATTTTATTATAAATACATATAAATATATATGACAAGCTATAGTTAAAACAAACTAAAAATGACAAAACTATTGTTAAAACAAAGTAAAAATGACAAAACTAAAGTTATTTAAATTAAACTTATATAAACAAATTCAACATAAAAAGTTTTTTCCTACATAAAAGCGTATTTTTTTTTCATCGCCAACCAGTGACAAATGGCCAAATAAACGAAAATTTCATTATTTTTTTACGAACGCTGTATCGGGGTTCCGCCAAAAATTTTTCTATAAACATATATATTCATATGAGAAGAACATTCTGTAATTTTTTCAAATTTTTGTGAGTATGCCCGTATGGAGACCTTCCTTGTTAGTTCGTCTTACGAATATTCAATATGCGCACCTTAGTTATATGGCATACATCTAACTTAAAGTTCAATTCTTCACACACTTCGTTTAAAAAGTCCGGAATAATGGAAGCAATAGCCTCTTCAATTCTGTGTCTCAACTCTGACAAATCATTAGGTAGCGGTGAAGTGTAGACGCGGTATTTTATAAATCACCAAAGGAAAAAAAATCGCACGGCTCCAACGATTTTTAAATCTTCAGCCCAGCAATAATGCTTTACGCTCAGGAGTCACCATTTTGCATATGTGGCTTTGCAAGCGAGTCAATAACAAAGCATTACTCTCGCATGCGCTTATTAGGATGAGCTAAGTTAATCCTCAACTAGGCTACACAAATTACATTTTGTCGTACACTTTACAGAAAAACTATTCAGTATTTTGACTTGTAATTAAACATAAAATAAATTATGATCTGTAGATTTGCAAATTATTATTTTTTTTTTTTACAGAATAATCGTAAAAAATTATTATTTTAATTAATTTATTTTACACGTTTTCCATTACGGACGCATTTTTGAAAATAAAAAATGAAACACGTATATTTTCAGAAGAAAAAATAAATCATGGAGTTAGTAATTATAGATAGAATCTCTTTATTCTATCTATAATTACCTTATTTATAATTACCTTATTATTTATTTAATTATCTATAATTAAATAAATTAAATATATTTTCATTATTCCGCCAAAATATCTCAAAAACTGTTTTTAAAATTTAATCAAGGAAACAAATATTTTTGGATTTGATAGAAATATAATATGATCTGTAGATTCTGACAATATTATTTTCTTATCGAATGATTTAACAAAAAACACTTTTTATTATTTTGTTGAATATATTTATTTACATTCAATTATAAAAGTATTTTTCAGTGTTGAGAATTCAAATACACAGTTTATTCTTATTATGTGAAATCATTTACGCAGATGATATTTAAGCATTTTGAAATAATTATATTATGATTTCTTTTTTTGTAAAGTGTAAAGTGGCAACGAAAGAATTGTAAACAAATTAATTGTTAAATTCGTTATATAAAGTGCTATTCGAATTTGAAGGTTGAGTATTAACAATAATATTATAAATTAATAATTCTTAGTATCAACGAAAGCAGATTTCAAATGTTTTTCCAGAAAATAGAATTTTGAAGAAGTAACTTTCTTCAAGCTCTCTTCGAATATATTATTCTGTGATTGCTATCAAAGATTATTTGATGTGAATTACAAATATTGGAAATATACCTATTTCAAAACATTTGAGAAAACACCATAGGCTATTGGAAAATGTAAAAACATCAAAGAGCTTTTAGTTGAAAATTTAAAAATATTTTGTAAAATATTGCTTCGAAAATATTTTTGTTTATACCAGTCTTATATCATAAATAAAAAATTCCGAGGAAATTCTTAATTATTTGGCTGAATTTACATTTCTAAAATAAAAATGCGCCAAAACATAAAATAACGTTTTTGCTTAATAAAGATGCAAAAATAATATAAAAAAGTATTGTTGCTTTCAAATATTTATATTATTAAGTAATGCTTCGCGAATACAAACAAAGCATGGCTTTTCTAATCTAAAACTGTTTGAGTTACTCTTTATGTGTGATCTTGAACCACACTCTACAATGATTACAGTTGATACTATAAAATAAATAACTGGGACATTCATTTTTGGACACCCTGTAGACACCACCGCCGGTTGTCAGCCCAGTTAGCTTAAACGGTAGAGCATTGGCCCTGTAAGCCAAGGATCTGGGTTCGATTCCAGGCCTGGGCTTTTTTTCGTTCAGTTGGAAATATTTAATTCGCATGATAACCCTGTAGTTCACGAAAAGATCAACAGAAAGCGTCAAATCGCAAAAACAGGTCATGTAACTCGTGAGTTACACTATGCGTTTAAGGGTTAAGCAGCCCAACAAGGATGCAATTACGATAACCCTGTTTAACTTCTTTCCCTAATTAACTTCTATTTTCTTGTCTTAGACTTCTCAACATGAATAAGTAATCTTTTAACGCTATTATTAACCCTTAAATGCCGGGTGTTGCTTTTCGGCAACATACAGAATTTAGACTCTAAAATACTATTAGAATAATATTGAAGCTATAATGCCTAATGTTGCCAGTAAAATACATTCTGAAAATGTTATTAAATCGATTTTCAACATGTAGATGGCAACACGTGTGCTGTTTAAGAATAAAGATAGATTTGTTTTTTCAATTGTTGCTACGTGTCCTGTTTGTTTTGTTTGGATGCTTGCGAAATACCCTATTTTGTTCTGCTGTGAGCAAGTTACATTTGTTTCTTATTATAGTTCCTAAAATTCTTGTTTGTTTAATATTATAGAATTTTGCCAAGGAAAATTATTTTTTCAACTAAAGACCAGTATTGTCGATTAGTAACAAACTGTTTTTTAGCCGTAAACCATATTTAAAGCAAAATATGATTTTTTAAAGTATTTTTCCCATGATTTATTTAAAAAATCAAAGCCGAAAAACATTATTACAATGATTTTTGAAAAGTCAGGCATTTAAGGGTTAAGCCACATGTTAATCATTTATCGTGAACTCAATCTTTATTTATAAGTGAGAGTTTTTTTTGCTCTTTTTTTAACAATAATCTTTTATGTTAAAACTTTTTTTTATATTAAACCGCAGTAACGTATTTTAATGAATTTGAAAATCCTCTCTGGTTTAAAATCGTCTTTATTTATATGCAAACATAATCAAGAGCATTCCAAAGTATAAAAAAAAAATACATCTTTTACTAATGATGTTATGCAAGAGAGATAAATAATGCATAAGGTAAACAGAGATAATAAGAAAAAATGTGATTTGTTAAAAAACCTTCTCGCGATTCTTATAAATTGTTTTTTATTCAAATTTATTTATCTAAAAGGTTCAATAGAAAAACTTACATACAGCATGAAAAAAATTGAAGGATTACTATAAGACTTTATTCTAATTGAAACAGAAAAGAAAAGTAAAGCAAGGTTTTGATTTAAGAATTTTTTTAAACTGAAAGTATATGATTTATTTTGACAAAAAAGGGTCTTTTACATATTAAAATTAATCTAATCTTTAAAATTCAACAAAAACATTATGATATATTACCATATTTAAATTTAAAGTATCACAGAACGTGAAAATACGTATTTTCAACAATTTTAAATTATTATTTAAAGTGGAGAAAGATATTGCGTGTGTTCATATTTGAAGACCTGGATGGAAGAAGATGTTATGCAACAAAAATTAGAATTCGAGAAAATTGAAGTGAAAGTTTTTTTTTTTTTGTTGTGATTTAGTTATTTATTTAATTTCTTCTCAGTAGCATATGTTTGAATGTTAATAGGTGATACTAAACTCTCCTAGAGAAGAATGTTAATATTTGTTAAATATTAGAAATTATTTTCCTCATTTAAATTGTTAAATATAAAAATATTAAATATTAATAGCTACTATTTCATATCTTCAATACTAAGTAGAATTTTGGTATTTTAGTTTTACCATACGAACTTTCATCTATAAAATAAAACAATTTTTGAGAAAATGTATCATGGCATGTTCTTCCACTAAGCTCTTCAGTTAATTAAAAAGAAATACAAAAATACCAACAATTTAATTAAACAGTTTAAAGCGCATAAAAATCGTTAAAAATTAACATTAAACATTTCGAAAGTGTTTAAAGATTCACATCAGTATTATAAACGAACACGAATTCACGAGAGATGACATAAATTACGATTAAACACGAAGGTGGGTACTTGAGTTAGATTAAAATGGCATATTCAGCTGGAATTGAAGAGCCGTATTTTCCTGGAGACATGGTTTACTAGATCGCCGAAATTTCCTCACAATGCGGCTAGTTCAATTCCAGCTGAATATGCCATTATAATGTGATTACAAATCTGTATTATATTTTCAGCGATATCGTCGAAAATGCAAAAATATGTCCCCCGCCCTATTTCCGAATCTACTGAAACTAAAATTATGATAAAATTAGAGATATTAAGAGTTTATTTAAACCTGGCTGGAAACTATAGAGATTATCCTAGGTCACATAGTTTTTGAGAAAATCGCATTTTCCCATTGTACACAAACTTTACTCTGCGGGCGCTCAGCGGGAGAGTTCAAGGATGCTCAAACTACTTATCGACGTAGAATCATCCAAGTATTGTTGATAATGATTTTCAAAAAAAGTTATCGATAATTAGCCGAGATATTAATTAAAAACCTATCTGTAAAACAACGGCACGGACCAACAGGTACCGACTTATGCAGTGGCATGCGGGACAGCTGCCCAGGGCCGAAACTAGGGGGGGGGCAGAGGGGGCACGTGCCCCGGGCGCCGCTTTAACAGGAGGTGAAGGGGGCGCCAAAATGAAGATTTTGTTTGACGTTTGACACAAGAATGTATATATATATATTATGAAATTTGTATAAAAATGTCTCGCAGCTGGAAAATTTAAAAGGAAATCTGAACCAAATGCATTAAACTTTACAAATAGATAAAAAGATTCATTACAATACAAAATTTCAATGTATCATGCCTATACGTTTGCTTTCTATCTTTTAAATCACTTCC
This sequence comes from Maratus speciosus, assembly GCA_963932465.1. NCBI lineage: Eukaryota > Metazoa > Arthropoda > Arachnida > Araneae > Salticidae > Maratus > Maratus speciosus. The sequence continues at coordinate 97,559,367 of OZ010799.1, forward strand.
TGTGAGGAGAATCCGAGGGAGAATCATTACCGTTTTCCAAGGTCAGTCTCTATTGTGGGACACCCTACTGTCCACTACGGATAACTACCAAAGGAGAAGTGACCCCTCAGTCTGATTTTTCTTCTAGATAAAAAAATTCCATGAAAGCTGTTTGTTTTTTCCGCTGAACAGTGTTGAGCTTCCTTTTTTTTTTTTTTTTTTTTTTTTTTTTTTTTTTTTTTTTTCCCCGTCTTGCCATGGGCGCTGACTGCCCAGGACAACGGGAAGGGGAATGCACAGAGTAAAATTCTTAGTAAAACCTTTCTTTTTTAGATATCGACCTCATTCAGACTATGCAAAAAAAAAAAAGTTTAAAAAGATTAAAATGCAATTCTTTTCAATAACTTTTCAAAGATTTTAATGGATCAATGTTTGACAAAGCTGATTACGTAGTTCAGTTTTATATATTTTAAATTTAAAAATAAGTTGTCCGTTAGATATTTAGTAAAATTCTTTTTTGTAAATTTACTTTGATGTGGAGGGGGGGGGGGGGGGCGCCAAAATCTATGTTTGCCCCGGGCGCCAAAAAGGCTAGTTTCGGCCCTGCAGCTGCCTCGGGCCTCCCTTTTGGGGGCCCTCCCATGATAGAAATCAAGATCTTCATTAAAAGGTGCCAAATGATTAAAATTAGCCAAAAGTGACCAAAATTCATATTTTCAAACATTTAAGAAGAAAGTGTGCTCCCTCCTTCCCCTTTCTGCTTCCAGTATCCCCTCCACCCACGCAAAAAAAAAACAAAAAAAAAAACAAAAAAAAAAAACTATATCATTAGAAAACTAAAGATAAAAATTTTATTATAACAACTTGGTTTTCTTTATTAACGTTTTCCTCGTTATGTGCAAATTAAAAACATTAATTATGACCAATTTGGGTCATTTTCTTTTAGACATCTTATAACGTACGTAGATAAGCAAAGTAAAAGTCTGCAAAGAAACACTCGTGTCAATCAATCTATCATTTTCTTTTCTACTATTTTACCCTACAAGTGTTTTTTCTTAAAGTTGTGCCCAAGATATTTTGTATATAGATGTACCAGATGTACCAGATAAAAACAAAACAAAACAAAATAAAAAACTTTCTTTGATCAAATGTTCTCTAGAAGGAATCATCCCTTGGTCTTTTCATTAAAGTATAAATGATACATTTAACATGAATCCTTTCATATTAATATTAAACTCATTAGTTAAAATATAATAAATAAAATAAATATATTAAATTAAAAAAATCAAAGAACCCGACTGCGTAAAAAGCGAACTAATTAATTATTTCTCATCAATAGGAAACTATTTTTTATATTACTTACCTTTTTTTATTTATTTGTATTGATGACATTTGTGTTTAATTATTAGTTCCTATCTACAAACACTGTTTTGATGAGCCCTATAGATGTCTATTATGAAGGTTAGAGTTACAGTAAAGGTAGAGATCCAAAGTGCACAACTTCCAGGTTGTGTAATATTTAAACGGAGCTTTTGACTGCAAAATGGTCAATGAAACATTGTCTTCATTTTGAAAGACCTATCCGATGATATGCAACTCAATAGGGTACGTAATTTCTTTTTGCCTCTACCGCCATTTTGAATTTATAAAAACAAAACCTATCCTATAACCATTGGACGGTTAAGACGAATCGATAGAGACCTCATTCATTAAAATCCATCCAGCCGTTAGTATGTTTCGAGGGTATAAAGAAATCCACATACACAGATACGCGTGAAAAACATAACTCTTCTTTTCAGTCGGGTAAATAGAGAAAAATCACATTTCGCGCATTTAGCAGCGCATTTATCATCTTTTCAATACTATGTACATGTTTCATTATTTAACTGCATACACTTGACTTTGGAATTACAAAAGTTGTAACGAGTTTCTGTAGTTCATATGGAGTTCAGTAAATGGACATTAATTGATTTCCAGAACGATTACAGGGCTATTGAACATGGCTACCATCTACAGTGGTGGCGAAAATTGTGAACATTTTTTAAAATTTTCATGTTTTATAAATTTGTGTGCTTGAAGAATATAATTAAGTGTTAATACAAATGTTTGTATATCAAATTCACGGAAATATTTTAAATATTTAATAAAAAAAAAAAAAAAAACAATTAAAATATCTGCATTACAAAAAAGTTACGCTTACATAAAATAAAATCGATCTTAGATTTCATTGTATTTTAAAGTTACAATTACACATTCAATATTTAGTAGAATAACCCTTGTTTTTCATTACAGCTTCACAGCGTCTTTTCATTGAGAGGACTAATGTTTGGAGTTCATCTTTTTTAATCACATGATGCCAAGAATCCATTATAACTTCAATAACTTGTGTTTTGTTAGATATGCACTTTTTTTGTACAAGGATTTTCAAAAGTCGCCACAAATTTCCTGAAGGATTCAGATCAGGGCTATTTTCTGATTAATAAACCTGATTTAAACCATTCTTTGCACAAATTTGCCGTATGGCACGGAGCTGAATCCTGCTGAAAGATAAATGGTGCTTTATTGGAGAAGGATCCCTGATGGAAGGTATCAATTTTGGTTCCAGGATAGTTTCGATGTATTTTTTTGCATTCAGAATGCTATCAATCACTTGAATGCGGCCCACATCATCTGCAGACATACAGGCCCAAATCATGACGTTTGTTGGGTTCTTTTTAGTTGCTTCAATGCAATCAGGATGAAGCTTTCCCCAACTCTACGTCTCACATATTTTTGCCCATCACTACCGAAGAGCGATATTTTACTCTCATCGCTCCAGATTATTTGCTTTCACTGATTTTCTGACCGATAAATGTGTTCATTTGCCCACTGAACTTGTTTCTTGAGTTGCTGAAGATTTAAAAATGGTTTTCCTCGGAATTCTACCTTTCAGTCCAAAACCTGCTAAGCTTCTCCTTATTGTTCTTCAAATAACTGAAATACCCACTGCATTCATTTCGCATCTAACAGTTTCTGGTGAAGTTCTTCTATCGTTGAGGCATTTTTTTTTTTTTTAATCGTTCTGTCGTCAGAAGCATTTTTGCATTTTTTTAGGCCTGATCTTGCCTTATTTATCACTGATTTAGTTTCTTCATAACGTAAGCGCAACTTTCGTACGCCAGATAAAGTGACTGATCCACCAACCTGTTTTGCAATTTCAGCATAACTGAGACCATTTTCTCTCAATATGACAATTCTGCTTCTTTCTGAAGGTATCCAATCAGTTTTTGTTGTTGATGACATTGTTTTAAAATACCATTATGAAAAAAATAGAAATATTAAAAAAAAATAATAATAATATTAAATAATATAAAAAAAAAAAAAACATTATTCTGTTTAGTTGCACTAGTATTCATCCTTCTGCAAAATTCATTCCAGCAAAATACTACTTTTACAAATCGAAACGTACTACAGCTCTATTACTGACATTTGATTGGTTCTCAGAACAATTATTGTGATTGGCTAGTGAGCTTTTATTACAATGCACTTCAGCATTCATGACTAATTGTGTTTGTATTTTACAAGGAGAGGACCAACCTTGTTAATCACAGATTTTGATTATTTTAATATATGTTGTAGAGTAGAGACCCCTTAGTGTCAGGTTCAACGGATTTTATCCAACGCTCCTCCTTAGTTCTTGAGAAACCAGGGGGGTCTAATAATAGTACACAACTTAAATACTTCCATTGCAGACGCAATGATAGGTTGGTCGTAGCTCAGTTGGTACGGCGTTCGCTGGCTGATCTGCGGGCCCGAGTTCGGTACCCGAACGGGCTACGTTTGTTTTTCTCATTTTTTGTTTTATAAATATACTTGTAATTATACTTTAATAATTTCAATTACAAATTTTAATATCATACATTAATTATAATGTTAACTAACTTAAATTTATCATTTTTTATTTTTAAACTATTATTTCTCATCATTTAAAGAGGTTTAAAAAGAAATTGGATCTATTATTGAATGATAAAAATTCCAAAATCATGACAAAATCTGTTGTGGTGCCATCTAGTTATGACAAAATAAAAGAATATTCAAATAAAATAAAAATAAAAGCAGAAAGAAGATAAAGGTGAAAGCAAAATAATTGAAAGCGCAAGCATACGTATTACAAATTTAAAAATCTTTAATATGCAAGAAATCGGTTGTAATTTAATTCTGATGCTAATTTTTAATACAATTATGCTTGTTACTTTAAAAACAGAATAATAGTATTACGGCATTGATTTCTTTTGTTAAAGCAATGCGTAAATGATGTTTCTTTGAAATCACGAATTGACACAATTGCTCAATATCATTGCATCGATAAAGCATATATGAAATACATTTTAAAAATGATTTTTAAAAAATTAACAGTTTTATGATGTTTTATACAACTATTTAGTTAAAAGTAAAAAATTAAATAGGTTAAAATTATAATTGATATACAATATTATAAATTTTAATTGACAATGAGATTATTAATTATACTTACAAGTATATTTATAAAACAAAAAATGAGAAAAACAAATGCAGCGCATACAGGTATCGAACCCGGGCCCGTGGATCAGCCGGCAAACGCCATACCAACTGAGCTACGACCAACCTATCATTGCAGTCGCAAAGTAAGTATTTAAGTTGTGTACTATTATTAGACCGCCCGGTTTCTCAAGTACTAAGAAGCGTTGGATAAAATCCGTTGAACCTGACACTAAGGAGTCTCTACCCTACAACATATATTAAAATAATCAAAATCTGTGATTAACAAGGTTGGCCCTCTCCTTGTTAGACTAAAGTAAGTGTAACGTTTTTGTAATGCAGATATTTTAATTCTGTGTTTTTTTTTTTTTGTTTTTTTTTTTTAAATAAATTCTACATTAAATTTCCTTGAATTTGATCCATAAAAATTTGCATTTAAGTGAAAATTAATATATTCTATATGCACACAACATTATAAAATATGAAAATTTCAGAAAATGTCCACGATTTTGGGATCCACTGTATTCGGATTTCAATTCCAGAGACGCTCATTTTTGAGTAATATATATATATAAAAAGCTGCCCAGTAAAGTCAGATAAAGTACAGCAGATACAAGAGGCTATTATAGCTTTTGTTGGTTTTTGTTTTCGTCTTAATAGAGGGAAGAGAGACTAGATTAAAAGAGGATTTGTATCGTGATATTGTTCTAAATAGAAGATTCATTTTCATACCTTTAGGCAGATCCCACACCGAACAGACAAGCGTGCGACATGCGACAAGTTGTAGCGTTCAAACTGGTTTTAACAAAGAAGTAACCGGTTTGAACGCTACAACTTGTCGCATGTCGCACGCTTGTCTGTTCGGTGTGGGATCTGCCTTATACAAAGATAACTTATTTTAAATTTACATATATTAAGACAGTCTTGAACACAATTAATACAATAACCCAATAGGAGTGAAAAATTTGCCGGGGCCTGGATTCAAACCTGAGTCCACAGTGTACGGGGCTATGCATATATAATGTTATCATTTTAGGGGGGGGGGGAGGGGGGTTAGCGCATGATATCGTAAGATATCTGTGTGTGTGTGTGTGTGTGGATTGCTTTTTGATATCGTTATCCTTTTTTATGTAACCAAACTTTTCTTTTTTTAGTAACTTTTTTTTTACATCCAAATATTCTGTTACCTTTATTATTATTATTAATATTTTATAAGTTTTTATGAAAATACAAAGCTATTATTAAAGCCATTAAATGTTCATAAAATCATTTCATTCCAAAATTTGGAATACCTCAACGTTTGGCATTCCTGTTTTTCTGCCATTTGCGCATATAATTCGCTGTTAGAGAAATCAGGAACACAATATGTAGGAAATTATACTTGAGTTTATCAGTAAAGAAAGATAAAGAATGTTGTCCACTGTTTTGTTGATAAGTTTTGCTTTTGACCTTCCCGGGCAGGGAATGAGTGCAAGAACACAGTATTACTTTTGAATGCATTGTGTAACAATAAGCTATGATTAAATACTTTTAAATGAAAATTTTTATATAAATTTATTTCAAGTATTAATATTTTATTGACTTCTTGAATCCGTAAAGTATGCGACTAATAAATGTATAATCATATGTGTATATTACTGCAAATGTATAAAAGAAAGAAAAATAATCTAGAAATCAAAGAATTTTTAGACATTGGTAACGATATCAGCCGCGGGGGCAGAGGGTCGACGAATGTTAACGTATGATAACGTAAGGGGGAGGGGGGTCCAAAATGAGCAAAATGTTGATAACGTTATATAAGTATAGCCCTACCGTGGTATTGCTTTAACCGCTAAGTTACCCTGGCCGACGTCCTGCATGGTTTATAAGTGAGAAATTGCTGGGCTAGGACGTACGTGGTAACTTAGTAGTTAAAGCAATTGCACGGTACGCTGTGGACCCAGGTTCCAGTCCTGGCCCCGGCTAATATTTCACTCCTGTTGGGTTATTGTATTAATTGTGTTCAAGTCTGTCTTAATATATGTACTTTTATAAAAAAGGAGTTCAGACGTTAATTTATGTGTGGCTTAATATATATTGTGGATCGATGGGATATTAATTTATTCATCATATTTCTCGTCATCCGCTGCTGTCGGATTGCTGGCCGCTTACATTCTACAACATGGTTTATTAGTGGGAAATTGCCGGACTAGGACGTCGGCTAGGGTGGCTTAGTGGTTAAAGCAACAGCACGGTACGCTGTGGACCCAGGGTCATGTCCTGGCCCTGGCTAATTTTTTACTCCTGTTGGGTTATTGCATTAATTGTGTTCATGTCTGTCTTAATATATGCACCTTCAATGAAAGCGAAATCAGGCGTTAGTTTAAGTGCGCTTTAGTAACTTATTTTATTTCGCATGTTTCCTTGCTCTGATAATCGAGGACATTATGAAATAATTTAAAAACAACGTGTATGGCATATTTTACCTAATAAATAAATTAGAAGATCTTCATACGTTACCCTGTATTTAACGATCTATTTCATAAAAATTCTTAAAATTTCTTTTAAAAACATGCTTATAAATATGAAAGAATAATTTTAGCCATTTTACTCGCTTGATGAAATGAAATTTGTAAAGAAATACACACAATCTTACATTTCATCAACACTTTTCATAAAGTTTTAAAGATATTTAAATGATTAACAATCGTGGTTATTCATGCATCATGTAATTAGGTAAGTTATAGATAAGTTAACAGCCTACGATTGACTGTATTTTTGTTTGCAAATCATTACTATTTTCTTGGGAATTCTTCGTGCTGAATTATCAAAATAGTTAAAATTCAGTAAATGATTCTAATGAGTCTAAAATTGTTTTTGAAAAAAAAAAAAAAGAAAAAAAAAAGACATTAAAATTCGTTTTACCCTTAGAAAATATTCATTACGTGGATTGATAAAAGCAAAAGTAAATGCTTCCATCGATAAGGTTGTTAACAAAAATAGAAATATATACACCAAGTAAAAAAAGAAAAAAATAGAGTCATTTAATTAAAAATACTAATTAAGACTTTTTAAATCCAAGCAGGAAAAAGAAAACTTGCTTTAAAAAAAGTAAAAACGCAATGATGTAATAAAATCGTCCTTAATTAGGTAGGGATCTCCAAGGACTTTTTTAAATGTGTTACTTGTTCGTTAGGGCTTATTTTGTTACCAAACCATTTTTTTTAAGTATAATTTTATTTATACACGTAATGTTAATAGTTTTTTTCCTCAAATAATCAGCCGAGCTCATAATTTACAGACATATGGATAATGTTACAAAGCGTAAAAAATCCCTGCCGGCTCGGCGTTCAGGCGGAGGTAGATTTCGAAGTTAAGTACTAATTTCACCAACAAAAACTAAATCAAGATTAGAGAAAAACATAGTTTAACAATTTTATCTGGCCATTTTTGACGAGTTTCTAATTTAATTTTTCTGTAAGAGCTGGTTTTACCAGAATCATGTTAAGGCGGTATTCAAAATTAGAACCTCAAAATGTTGAAATATGCTAATATTTATATAGTCGGGTTTTTATCATGTTTAAATACGTTTTTCAAACTCACATGACGTTACATATTTACCTGCTGACGACCATTATATTTCCAATATGACTATGAATATTCACTTTCTTTTAATTCGCCAAACTATTTATTTCATTTTCGTTTATCACGTGGAAATCTTGCAATAGAAAGTAATTGTTGTGGTAAGAATTTTATTGTTTTTTTTTTTTTTAATTGTTGACAACTGGCTATAACGAAAAATTTTTAAATTCCCTTGTCATTTTTCTGTAAAAGATGGTTTCATCAGAATCATGTTAAGGCGGTATTCAAAAATTTTAACCCTCCCACATTTCCACCCCCTCCGGCCGATTTTGCTCATTCGCAATCCCCGCCGAGATATTTATTAGCCATCTCAATGTATTTGGCGAGTTTGAAGATGATCCGTGCACAATGGCGACTTTTATCGTGCGGGCAAAATTTAGTACATATATATATATATATATATATATATATGATACTTTTCACTAGTAAGATATAAACATGTCGGTCTTAAGTACCAGCATACACTCGTTATGTAACTCAATGAAAGAATCAAAGTTTTTGCAGTCGTAAATCATGATTAAGAGTGGAAGGTCAGGCCTCCATCCATTGGAAGGTTTTCCGAAAAATAATAATCGAAGTCGTTAGATTCATCAAACATTTATTTGATGATCATAAAGTGCACCAAACTCCACTAGCCATATGTTATCCATGTTCGGGCAGTTTCTACGTCGTAAAAGGTAAACCACTAGATGTTACGTATTAGGACAGCATGACGTAGATTCAGGAAAAAAGTTATTACAAATTATTGCAAAGCGCTGGTTACTTGATATAATAATTTATTAACACAGAAGCAGCGCACCGCCGCTTTCTCCGACACTCACATCTCAACACAATACTCAAAGCTTAGTTCACTTCACTTCAGATTATAGTCACTGTAATTTTAATTATAGGTGGCGCGGAATATCTCGCTACTTGGAACATACAGGCCCCCATTGACATGTTTATAACATTCAATAACAATTTTTACCAAGTACTCAATAATTACACAAATTAATACAAATATTCACTATATACGTTAATTTAAATATAATCCTTTGAAAAAATATCAATACAATACAACAAACATATATACACAATTACATTTTTTTTTTTTTTTAACTGTCAGGGGCATCAGGCATGGGTAAAATACATAATTTACTTATCGATCTTTTAAAGGTTCCATTTTGAGTGTTTACTTTAACTACTCGAATTTTGTTATCGTTACCGTAATACACCTCAATAATTCTGCCTAATGGCCACTTATTTGTCGGTAAATTTTCCTCTACTAACACCACTAAATCTCCGATTTTTACATTATCTTTTTCAAATCTCCATTTACCTCTTTGTTGTAATTCACTTAAATAATTATGATGCCATTTACGCCAAAAAAGTTGTAGAATTTTAGTTATTCGTTGCCATTTTTTGAGGCGATTTTCTCTTATTGGTTAAATCAGGCTCAATAATGGAATTTAACGGCCTGTTTATCAGAAAATGAGACGGAGTTAAGACTCCAAAATCATTCTCATCATCTGATAATGGACTCAAAGGCCTGGAATTTAGAATTCCCTCAATTTGTATGACTACAGTAAGAAGTTCCTCATAAGTGAGATTAGCACCTCCCGCAACTCTCTTAAAGTGATACTTAAATGATTTTATAGCGGCCTCCTAAAGACCCCCGAAATTGGGGTCCCTGGGAAGATTAAATTTCCACTCAATACCTTCCGTGGATAAATATGCTGCTAATTTCTCATCAGGTTTTTTTACTAACTCATAAAAAGCCTTAAGAATCTTATTTGCACCAATAAAATTTTTCGCATTATCCAAATGCAATTTGGCATATTTACCTCTGCGTGCAATGAATCTTTTCAATGCAGCAATAAATGATTCGGAGGTTAAGTCTGAAACAATTTCTATATGTACAGCTTTAAATACAAAACAAACAAAAATACAGATATAAATTTTTTGCAAGATAGTTCTACGTGCATACCCCACTTTGACCATAAATGGGCCACACAGATCTACTCCCGAAATATTAAAGCAGTAGTCCAATTGGACTCTATCCCTGGGAAAATCGCCCATCAATTGATTTGCAATAACTGGTTTAGCTTTAAAACATGGGATGTATTGATGAACTACCTTTCGACATGTTGCACGACCATTTATTGGCCAAAATTTTTCTCTTACCAAAGAAAGTAATGTTGAAGCACCAACATGAAGGTATTTTTTATGATAATAATTTATAATAATTACAGTAAAATTATTAGACACAGGCAAAATCGCTGGGTGCTTTCTCGCAAAATTTAAATCACTGTTATCTAACCGGCCTCCAACCCTTAAAATTCCAAATTCATCTAAGTATGGGTTGAGGCTTTTTAGCTTACTACTTGGACTTACCGAACCTTTGGTCTGCAGACTATGTATGTCTGCATTGAATTCTGCCCTTTGGACAGATTTAATTAAATAAATCTCTGCATGCTCCAAGTCTGAAGTTGACAAAGGCCCACCACACTTATAAAGTGGGTTTCTTGCATTCATGACAAACCTGAAAATTTAACTAAGAATACGTAAAATAGTTATATAATTATTACTAAGATTAATTACGTCATTAACAAAACAGTTATCTGTAAAATTACAGTTCATTACACTAACTTCATTAAAAGGATTTGAATTTGTTTTGAGCTCTTTTTTGAACTCTTCATTAGCTTCTGGTATTATTACTGAATTTTGGTGATAGTCAGTGTTATTAAGAAAAATGGGTCCACGCCACCACAAGTCACAATCAATAAGTTTATCTGGATCTATACTTCGTGAAAGTTTATCAACCGGATTATGTTCAGAGCAGATATGACACCACTGTTCAGGACTAGAGTTTTCTTGAATTTTAGCCACCCTGTACGGCAAAAATTGTTTGATATCAATAGGTTCCTTTTGAATCCACGCTAACACAATCGTTGAATCGGACCACAGGAAAACATTAGTAACTATTACTTTCATGGATGATAAGACTCTTTTTACCAGCTTGGTTAGCAAAACTGCGGCGCATAGTTCAAGTCTGGGAATAGTTAGATTCTTTACTGGTGTAACACGTGATTTGCTAGCTGTTAAATTCATCATCACATTTCCTAGAGAGTCACATGATTTACAATAAACCGCTGCTCCATAACAACGTTCTGAGGCATCTGCGAAGCCATGTATTTCAACAATTTCCGGGATTTCAATTATAATGCGTCGACTTATTTGTATATTATTAACACTTTTAAGCGATATAAGAAATAGATGCCACTTGTGATATTCTGACTCAGGAAGCTCGTCATTCCAGTCAATATTAATTCTCCACAATCTCTGCATAAATATTTTGGCTTTTGCTATAACTGGGCCAAGAAGTTCTAGCGGATCAAAAATTCTGGCAATTGTCGACAATACTTGTTGCTTGGTATAGGAATCACTCAATTCTACTTTAAATCTAAATAGGAAACAGTCATCCCTCGGGTTCCACGAAACCCCTAACGCTTTAGTCTCAATGTTGTTTTCAAAATTATACCCTTCTCCAGATGACAGCGAAAGATTTTTATCACTTGTGCACCATTTATGAAGTTGCATACCTGCCTTATGCATAATCGCTATGAGTTGCCGCTGCAACTCTTTGGCTTCCTCAAACGTAGGTGCACCACACAAAATGTCATCCATATACATATTTTCACGAAGAACTGGTGCTGCCATTAGAAAATTATTTCCTTCATCAATTGACAATTGATTGAGCGTTTTCATTGCTAAATAGGGCGCGCTGACCGTACCGTAAGTCACTGTTTGTAATTCGAAAATTTTTGGTTCTTCCTCAACATTATCGTTCCATAAAATTCTCTTCAATGAGTTCTGACTAGGGTCAATATTAATCATTCTATACATCATCATGGCATCTGCAGTTAAAGCATACACATGTTCTCGGAAGCTAATCATGATCGTGAATAAGTCGTTGTGGATGACTCCGATATTATATTGTAATGAATTTAGGGATGTCCCATTTGTTGTCGCGGCAGAACAATTAAAAACAACTCTTAGTTTGGTAGTCGATATTCCTGGACGAAATATACCATGATGCGGAGCATAGTACGCAATATCAGGTTCTTTTGCTTCTTTCACCTGTTTCATATGCCCTAAATCTTCGTATTCCTTTAAGAATTCTTTATACAGCTTAAAATATTCCTCATCCCTTGATAAGTGAGTCCACAGCGATCTGAGTTTTTTGAGAGCAAGATCCCTAGATCGGCCTAAACACGAAGGATTTTCCTTTAAAGGCATTTTCACTACGTATCTACCTTCTGCATTTCTCGAATGCGTACGCGCAAAATGTTTCTCGCATATCTCAAATTCCTTACTTTTCGGTAATTCTACCTCAATGTTTTCGACTTCCCAAAACTTTTTAAATGTTTTGTTTAAATCCTCCTCCTGAATTAGCCCACAATGAACTTTAACCTCATCTCCCTGTTCTATACTTCCACTAGCCACGTATCCAAATACAGTATTTTGAAAAAGTAATTTTGAACTATGAGAATATATTTGTCCTGGTCTTAATAATTCATAAAATATTTCCACACCTATCAACAAGTCAATTTTATCAGGACAGTTAAATCGGTAGTCTGCTAACATATTTAAATCTGGGACATTTACATTAATCACTCTTTGCGGAATTAAATCTGTAATTTTCTTTACTACTGACATAGTCAATTCCCTTTCAAAACTTTTATCTCTTTTCCCGATTTTTGTCTTTACGCAACCCTTTACTGTGATAGAAGAATCATCTAAACACGAAATTAAAGTGTTTGTTTTATTAATTTTAAGTTGCAGTCGATTAGCACACTGAGAAGTTATTAAACACGATTGCGAACCGACATCCAATAAACATCTAACTTCCTGCCATTCCGAAAATTTATCTTTAATGAAAATGCGAGCCGTACTCAATAACACAGTTTTTGTTTTATTTTTTTTGTGGCGACAGTCTGACTCGGAGGGACAGAAAAATCGCTTGTTGAACTTTTTATTTCTGCACCTGCTTGAAACACGTGACCTCGAAATTTATTTTGATTATTACTCAAATCATTTTCTTCCCTCGGAAAATGAATCAGTTTGTTATGGGGTAGTCCACAATCACAGTTTTTATAATTACATTTCGGTACGCAACAATTATAATTTAAACATTTGAAACATGCTTTATTTAATTTCACAACTTCAACTCTTTCTTTTATTGAAAGTTTTTTGAATTGCGGACAAGAATGTAATGCATGATACGCAATAGGTTTACACAAAATACATTTATTATTTTTTGTTTCCGAAAGGAAAACATTTGAGACCCCCCTTTCAGGGCGTGCATTTCGCAATTTACTTCCCGCTGTTTATTTTCACTTGCGAAATTTCTGGAATACGCATTTGATTCATTTCTGTTTTTATTTTTAACCGATAAGAAAATATCGCATTCTCTGCCAAGCTGCTGTGGTTTAAAATATTATTCTGCTTGCTTAATTGCGATATGACTCATTATTTCGCGATCTAACGAATTGAAAATTCTGTCCAAAACAATCAAATCGCATAATGATTTAAAATCATTTACTTCACGAAGACTACAGTAATATAGAAAAATTGATTTCAACCTGGATGCAAATTGAACGTAATTTTCCGACGGTAATTTTTGCGTTTTTCGGAAATTATTTAAACACTCTTGCGCTGTAGGTTGAAATTCCTTTAAGACTATAGTTTTCAATTTATCATAACTAATCAACTCCTCCTCTGACAAATAAATCATTAAATTACTCGCTTTTGCCCCGAGAATGTTTAGAAGAATTTATGCCTTAAACTCTTCGGGTACATTTTTTGTTTTGGACGCTTTTTCGAGTGTTTGAAAGAAAAGATTAAATGACTCAGTTCTCGTTGGTACACGGATAGTTAACGTTTTAACACTTTTAATAAAACTTTCTAGGTTATTGCTCACTATTTCCGTTTCCGATTTTTCTGTTAAGGACGAGAAATTTTCGCGGGAATCTCTACGCACTTTGGCCAATTCTAATTCTTTCTCTAACTGAGCTAATTTAATTTTTTCAAATTCAGAATTTTGGGATGGTTCTTTGCGAATATTTTCTATTTATAACTCTTTTTCTAATTGCGCTAATTTAATTTTTTCTAATTCTAGTTTAGATTTCTCAGTTTCTTTTCGCGACTTATACTCCTCAACAATCGAATTGACTACGTCTTTCATTAATTGCTCATTTGAGTAGTGCTCACTTTTCTCTATAATATCTCTCAACTCTATAATTTTACTGCTTTTTGGAGCAGTTAAACCTAATTCCTCAACAACAAGCTTAAGCTCGTCTTTATTTAAATTATAAATAATAGACATAATTTAACTAAATCAAAACTATGAAAATTGCTCTTACCTCAGTCGCTGCGACAATCACGAAGTAGATTTAGCTGTATAATTCCACGGGCACATTTATAAAAAATAATATCTCAACACTGAATTCTTCTTAGTCACAAACTTCTTTTATTAGGCACAAATTATCACGACACTCTCACAAAAAAGGTGAACTAAACACTTTACACACAAATCAAAGCTACCTCACATACAGTTCGAATTTGTTCTTATTATCGAAAGCACACTATTATTTAAATTACACTCCTCCGTTGGGTCGACGGACCATGTTGAATAACTCACACTATAACTCAAATTATTACAAAGCGCTGGTTACTTGATATAATAATTTATTAACACAGAAGCAGCGCACCGCCGCTTTCTCCGACACTCACATCTCAACACAATATTCAAAGCTTAGTTCACTTCACTTCAGATTATAGTCACTGTAATTTTAATTATAGGTGGCGCGCCGTGTCTCGCTACATGGAACACCCACCTCTCTGCTCCCATTGGTTTTCCACCTTTTTGTATCCATCCGCGAGCTGTTTTTCGGAGTACATAACGAGTTGCATGGGCTAGGAGAGACAGAATTTGACGATATTTGAGTTGCCTAATAAATCCACGCCACCTGGAGTGTGTGTTTTTTCCTGAATCTTCATCATTTGTTCTATTCGTAACATCTAGTGGTACATTTTATTACGTAGCGACTGCTCGCACATGGATCACCAATAACTAGTGGAATTGGCGCATTATATGATCGATTAATAAACATTTTGATGCATCTATCGGCTTCGATTATTTATTCTACGGGAAACATTCCAGTGGACGGCAGTCTGACCTTCCACTCTTCTATCACGATTGTTCGACTGCATAAAACCATGATTTCTTCATTTGTGTGAATAATGTGGGTATACTGTGCTTAAGATCTACATATTTATATGATACGAGTGAAATCGTATCATATATATATAAATAAACTTTTTGTGTGGGGGGTGGTTTTGGGTTCCTGAAGTCATATAATGAAAAGTCATGAAGGAATTTTTCAAAAGTCGCACCATGATAACGACTGCAATAGGTAGTATTTCTTATGAAATCTACCTAAACATATCTTACCAGACCCGGTATTGACATTGTTGCAAATTTACATTCCCATGTATTTTTGAATAGTTAAAAATAATATAATGACCGGGAGAAAGTTCTTCGGATATGGCAAATTAGCTATACTGGCGGAAAGATTTGGAGCTAAACTTATTTCGGAAAATTTCGAAAAATCAAAGCAGGATACAAACAGAATTCATCAGCTATCAGTGATTTACTTTTTTGGCAAGTGATATGTAATTAACAATGCAATATGAGATCGCATTTGTAATTTGGGGAATACATTGTACAGGATGTTCATAAAAGAATGTCCCAGTTATAATGTTTTAATAGCATGAACTGTAAGCGTTGTAAGGTGTTGGTTCAAGGTCACAAATAAAGAGTAGCTGAACACTGTAAAAGAAAAGGATTAAAATACGGAAATACTACAGGCAATCGACACGCCAGTACTACTTCCGTATGTTAACGGAAGTTTACCCCCGTAAATGCTAAAAAAACGGAAATTTTTCTGTAATTTACCGGAAAAAATTCCGTTAAAATACGGAAATAGTACTGGCGCCTCGATTGCCTGTAGTATTTCCGTATTTTAGTCCGTTCTTTGTTTTTTACAGTGAAACCGTTTTAGAATAGCGCACACTGAAAAAATGAAGTACTCAAAAATGAGTAAATCGATGTGCTCATATTTAATTGAGTATGTTTGGATCAAAAATGAACATATGTTTTCTCAATTTTGAAACATCACATGTTATCAAACCCAAACAAAGTGATAATTTTGTATCCTGTAATGATTTATTTCCTTTATGGTGGCATAGAAAATGTTCTTGATGATTCAAATATTAAATTATGTACATTATTTTAAAATAATTTAAAAGTGCTTACAAATAAAGCTCTTGTCATAAAAATATTAGATTTGTGTATCTTGCGCATAATTTTGCTATTTTTCTTAGTAAATAATCAATTAAAACGTTTCTTGTTAATAATTTTGAACGTAAAATAAATGTTAGTGCATTTTTACTTTAATTTGTAGGTTAGGTGGGCAGTACATAACATCATATTTGAACACAACCATGGGATCAAAAATGAATACATGTGTTTCTCAATTTTGAGTACATTTGGATCGGAGCTATTTTGAGTATGTCACGTATTTAAATTTGAGTATTTTTTACTCAATTTTAAGTACCCATTTTTTTTTTTTTCAGTGTGCGCCAGTATTGCTTTGTTATTGACTCGCTAGCAGTGCCACATACGCAAAATGGAGATTCTTGAACGTAAAGGGCTATAGCTGGGCTGAAGATTTAAAAGCCGTTGGAGCCATGCGATTTTTTACTTTGGGGCTTTATAAAAGATTGTGTCTACGTTCCGCCGCTACCTAATAATTTGCCAGAGTTGAGACACAGAATTGAAGAGGCTATTGTTTCCATGAATCCGGACTTGTTAATCGAAATGTGGGATGAAGTGGGCTTTATATTGATTGTGATAACTAAAGGTACATTTATTGAACATTTGTAAGAAAAACTAAGTTAGTTTACCTTCCATTTCATGTATGATTTGTTGTATATAGTCTAAATTAAATGGCTTTAATATGCCATTGAAACCGGGGCATTCTTTTATAAACACTTTGTATTCCAACACTTTTTATGAGTAATATATTTTCCCAAGTATGTTATTGAATAATTTTCTTCTTAGCCATATCAAGACAGGCATCAAGGGTTTGACTTTAAAATCATGAAACAAAGTTATTTTAAAGCTTTCATATTCATAAGTTCATGTTGTGAGAGCTGTATAACTGTAAGAGGAAACCATACCCCCTATTAACCACCCCTTTTTTTCGTTCAATATTGTAAGCTCTGTTTTATACCTCCCGATGCTGATGAGTCTTACGCACGATCATTTGTGCGCATTATAACTGTTGAATGTTTATTTATTGCATTATATCAATCTATATACATACCTAATTTCCTTAAATTATGTCCAGTAGTTCTGGAAATAATCGACCAAATCTGATAATTCTCTTAATTTTGAACATGAGTGTAGGGGAGACCGGGGGAATAACGAAACATTAAGGGAAATAAAATTTTTTCACCTCAAAAAAGTGTTTATTTTTTAATAGTAAAAATTCAAAAGCTGAATCATGATCTTAAGTATCTCTATAAATTTAACCGTAATCATAACTGTAAAGTAAGCACACACAAAATATTTCTTTCAACCTCTGTATAGTGGCGAGATTACATGACCTAGTAAATACATAAAATGGATACTAGGAAACACATGACCTACTGAAAATATTTAGAAAGTAATGTAATTTATCAGAATAATGAATAATTACAATGTTCCTTAAGCTAGATTTATTAATGTGCTAAATTTACAATTTAACTCAAATTGCAAAAGTCACCCTTTGCCATGGTGGCGGCATTACCTCGAGAGGACAATATAACGGAAATTCCCCAGCAAAGCCAAAAGAAGAACCGCACTTGTTCAACAAATTGCATCAAAGATTACGGATAATATTATCTTAAGTACCTAATGTTACAAAAAAAGGTGTTTACCTCTACTCATTTGAAGCTCCAAAATAAGAAGCAACTAGATGAAAACTAAATTTTTCACTAGAACAAACGAACGACGTACAACAAAATCACTCTCACTCTAGGCACTGTTTCTATTGTTGGCCCCTATAGTGCAGGCGCATTCACTATCTCAAACTGCCGTTAGTATTTAAACTAGGCGGGGTGGCGGCATAATCCCGAGAGACGCCATTCCACCGGTCTCTCCTACATATCAAAATGTAGTATTTAAGTAGCTCATGCTAATTACAGCAGCTGCTGAGGAAAAAGCTCCTCTTGAAACTCTTTACTGATCTGAAACTTTAGTAAGAAACTGTTTTAGTTTAAAGATATTGATAAAAAACTGTCTACTAAAATGAAAGGTGAAGTTTTTGCAACAATGCTTTAAAGCCATTGTAAAAATTAGATGTAAAAAACTTCCTTGTAAACTTTTCGAACACCTCCACTTAGAAAGACTTCCTCAAATGCATTTCCACAATGATAATATGGCATGAAGATACCCTTGACTTTACAACAGTTTATTAAGGTTGACATTTTATGAAACTTTCAACTGATGTCATTAAACTCCATTTGTAACCTCTAACCTATAATCTGAAGTTCAATATTTACACTTTATCTTTCATTTTTAGTTTTTATCATTACCGAATAGCAACTACTTTAAATTTGTTGTGAAAAGTTATGTAAAACTTTTAATATCGAAGAGAAAGTGTGTGTGCCGTTTGAAAAATATCGTTAACACAGTGTTATGGTGAATAAAATTTAATAGAAATATCCAGAAAATCTTTTATTCATGAGTTCTTTAGTTTAGAAGCATAAATTATTTAATTTTACGCTACTAGAAGTACAAAATTTGCATGTAAAGTTTACATAAAACATGAATCTTCACCACAAACTAAGATAATAACGATATTTTTAAACGGAACACAATTTCGCATTGAGATTAATAATTTTACGCAACTTTTTATAACAACTGGCAACAAGTCGGAAATTGTACGCCAAATGTGGCAAATGAGATTCGTTCGTACTATAACTAGTTTTATAAATATTCAGATCTTGGTGCAATAGCTGTTGCACTTTTATGCAAAAATGCATGAATACAAAATTCATTACGATAATATATATTAAATTCAGTAAAATGGAAATAATATGACTCTATCTTAGGAGGTAATCACCATGGCAACTTAGAATCATTACCTAGCATGGTATATCATTGAATTAGTTACGTATGATATGATTTAATGGAATGAAGAAAATTTTTATTAATATCTTTTCAAGTTTTGATTCGATTTTCATAAAATTTGAAATGACTTAACAAAATTCGGTTGGGTAGTTTTTGCGCTGTTATATGCGGACAGTTGAACAGATAGACAGACGGATGGATCAGACGACCACTATAGGTGCTACGTATTTATACAATTACGAACACACCAAAAAAGTAAAAGAAAAGCAAGATGAAAGAATCATGCGTAGAATATAGATTATGTAACACTTTCCGAAATTACTAGAATTTTGTTAGAAATGTTCTTATTTCGCTATAGTAACACAAAATCTATAAATGAGTAATTTGCTTCAAATGTAAGAATGCTACGTATTTAGAGAATATTAGTATTCGCAATTCACATATCCATTTATATGACAAAATTATATGTAAGAATGCTCCGTATTTAGAGAATATTAGTATTCGCAATTCACTGATCTCGATTTGTAAGACAAAATTAATGAATATAAATAAAGTTGCAATAATTTTATATAATAACGTATTTTAAAAAACATAAGTCGAAACAAGTTGAAAATTGCACGTCAAATGTGGGAAATGAGGTGCGTTCGTACTATAACTTGTTTTATAAATATATTTTGCACCGCATATTGTACAGAATGTATATTTTAATGCAGTTCATAAGTGCATATCAATTTCATTCTGTTCGAAAGGCTGTAACATCATTAAAATGCACTTGAAATAATTTCTTCTCATTGGCCGTAATATAACGGAAAAATTTTAACTTTCACTGTAATTAAACTATACATCCAATTTTCATAAAATTTGAAATGACTTGACAAAATTTTGCAACAATTATATATTTAAAATTTCAGACCATTTGGTTGGGTAGTTTTTGCTCTGTTATATGCGGACGGACCGAACGACAACTATAGGTGCTACGTATTTATATAATTACGAAAACACCAAAACAATTATCAAAGAACCATAAAAACTTGTTACATACACTATTTTCCCATGGAAATGCTGTAGTGAGCCTCAATAATAGGTATCAGTTTACAGAAATTAGTTTTAATTTTATTTGGAGACATACAGAGCGTGTACTGACAGACAATTTTTGGCACGAACCACCAAAGTCATATGCACTTTTGAGGTGTAAAACCATCAAAAAATAAAAATACATATTCTTAGAATAAAAAAAGTCTTCGATTCTTTCCACTTTCGAAACGACCAAAAAAAAAAAATAAATAAATAAATAAATAAATAAAAAAGAAAAGAAAAGAAAAAAATTAGAAAAAAAAACTGCGTTATATTTCTAACAAACACATCATCAAAAGCATTTAAATGCGTTTTTTTGAACTGGTGAGCATTGATGGAAAACTAGTAATTAAATCACCGATTTTAGTAGAGAGAAGATTCATGAGATATCTACTACTTATCTGGTGATTTCCCTTTTTTAGAACATTAAGATTTTCAATTCAAAGTGAATATATTTACACATTTTAAATTTTGTCTTCATTTATCAATTTACAGAAATACAATTCCTTAATCATTTGTTTAGAGTTAACATATTATATTCTTCTAATATTATTATTAAAAGTATTAATCGAATTATTTATGATGGTTATCGTTAAAAATTCATATATTTCCTAATATACAATTAGTACGTCGATGATCTTTAAGTATAAAGGATGACTGTATGAGTAGACGTTAGAGTATAGACGCAGTGGTTCCCAACGTGGGGCTTACGCCCCACAGGGGGGCAATATTACTTTTCAGGAGGGCATTTTCAGATTTCTTATTAACAAATTTTTTGTAATTTTTTTTCTCCGATTGAAAGTAGTGTCGCAGTCTAAAAATAGAACTAATAAAAGAAAAAAATAAAAATTAATGAATAAAAATTAAATTCCGAAGTGTTCCCATTTAAAAGTTCAAAATGCACTGAAACTGGAATAATTGTGTGAATTTGTATAGATATTTTGATACCTATTATATGATAAAAAATCCTTTTAATTTTTCTGGTTTCAGTATTCTTTTAGTAAAACACACCTCTTTTTTTTTTTTTTTTTTTTTCACTATTTATTAAAAAAAAAAAATCTTGTACATCCTATGAAGGAACTTTTACAAATGAAATTTTGTAGGGTGTTTCTGAAATTGATTCTTTGGACATGTTTAATCTAAAAAATGTTTTGAATTATTTTACTTTTATGAAATTAATAAATCCCCGTGTGCATCACGGAAGGAAATGGGTAGAAAGTAAACTTCTTACGGCTCTTCTGCAGACCACTTACACAATATATGAACGTACTTCAGGACATAGGCATTTTAAAATTTAAAATTGGAGAAAACATATTGGCCAAATAATAATAATGCGGAAAAGAAAGCCCGCTATCAAAGAAATATGTTATATGGGGGAATAAAATTAGTTACTTAAAATGGATCAAAAAACACGAATCCGGAAATTTTACTTGTGAATTATGTTATTCACAGTCCAGGTGAAAAACAAATATCACTTGCTCTTAATGAAGTGCTAAAATCCACTATAAAATGTAGCAATTCTATCAGATGTAATACAAAATGTGAGAAAGAGTTAAAAATTTTTTACAAAGATAAAAATTTAGCCTATTGATCCCTTTTAAATTTGGGGTAAGTTGCCAAAATAAATAAATAAATAAAACTTTTCCGGATGTAAATGCGAAGATCCATGACCTCATTGCATTCACAGAGTCATGTTAAAAGCATACTTCCTTCTATATATAAAAAAAAGTTTTGATTTGGAAATGGATCAATGAAAATCTGCGTAGATCATCCGGGTATACTCCTACGAGATCGGCATACATATTTTTTATGACCGGGGGTCTTTCTTCGTTAATATTAAGAAAACTGTTTCATACAAAAATATGAAAATCGGTGGTATTATAGAGACATGTTTGATAAACACGCTGTTGCTGACAGTTTTTAAATCGAATAATTATTTTAAGAGATATTTAATGTTAAAGATGGTCAAAATCGTTCCATTAAAAAAGTTTTATAGGAGAAAAACTATACATAGGAATTTAAACATTTTTAGATCATTTTATACATTGGAAATTCCCGATGTGCAGACTGCAATTATCTTTTTAATTTGACTCAATTTTTGAGGATTTATTTCTATTTTAAATTCAAATTTTCAGCATTTCGAGAGATATTTTTTACACATTTTGGAAAAGAGCAATTATTTTAAACTGTTGCCAATTTTAAAAACAGCGCAAAGAATAATATTTCCTTCAAATAAAAAATTATTTACACATGGCTATTATAAACAGAAAAAATCTTTCAAATTAGAATTAAGTGATTACGTGTAAAAAATCAGGAAAATATTGAAAATTACATCATAAAAACTAGAGTTACACGTGAATTTAAAAGGGAAAGAAAATTTTTAAATACTAAATTCATTATTATGTATTAAAAGTCACAAATGAAGGAAATTACGTCATATTTAAAAAGGCCAAATAAATAAAAGTTGGCAAAACACTTTAAATTAAAAAAGTCCTTCCGGCCAGTGCCGGGAGGAAGAGGTAGCTTTCATAATCCTTATTTTAAAAAAGCCAACTTATATCATGCAAACACACGAAGCTCAATTTAGTGGAAACCGAATATAGGAGATTCAATACTAATTTTTATCAATATAATGAATGAGAATTTCGCGAAATTAGTCCGCTTTATCCAAGCTGCTTTTCTTTAAAGTAACTTATATTTGGCTGCCAAATTCGGCAATTTCTTAAAGTGCCTGTCATTTTAAGACAACATGGTGGATGAGGCTAAACAGTGAACTTGGTCGAGACCTTAGTAATTGCTGTGCACATGCTCACTCACATCGGAATCGGTTAATATATAGGAGTGCTGTCGCATGCAAAAAATCAGATTTTTCAAAATGTCACCCACAATAGAAATTGAAACTGCTATATCTGAGCCATTTTTTAAGGTAAAGACAAACAAAAAATGCCCCTGAATCCTTATATCAAGATCAAATAAGAAAGAAACTTTTTTCAATTTCTAATTTTTTTGCACCTCACTTTAAATATATATATATTTTTTAATTTAATGGCCGCCATTTTGAAACAAGATGGCTGATGAATCTGGCCAGCGAACTTGGTCGAGGTGTTGATGTATACTATCCACATGCCTTCTTACATCGAAATAGGCGAATACGTGTGTTATCGCGTGACAAATACAAGATCATTTCAAAATGTTAGCCATGCTAGAAATTCAAAGTGCTATAAATCAACCATTTTTTAAGATATAAACAAAAGAACAAATTTTCAGAAACAAAAACTGCTCCGGAATCTTTGTATCAAGGCCAAACACATAAAAAAAATCTTTTTCATTTTCCAATTTTTTAATACCTCATTTTGAATTTTAAATTTAATTTATTTTAAATGGCAACCGTTTTGAAACAAGATGGCGAATGAAGCTGGCCAACGAACTCGGTCGAGACATTGGTATGTACTATTTACAGACCAAGTTACATCCAAATCGGTTCATAAATACGCCTGTTATCGCGTGACAAAAATCAGGTCGTTTTAAAATGTCAGCCACAAGAGAAATTCAAAATGCTATTACTCAGCCATTTTTTTTTAGATATAGACGAAAGAAAAACTGTTCCGGAATCTTTGTATTAAGGTCAAACACATACAAAAAAAATCTTTTTCATTTTCCAATTTTTTGGTATCTCATTTAATTTTTTTTATTTTTTAATTGTTTTAAATGGCCGCCATTTTGAAACAAGATGGCGGATGAAGCTGGCCAACGAACTCGGTCGAGATATTTGTATGTACTATGTACACACCAAGGTACATCCAAGTCGGTTCATAAATACGCCTGTTATTACGTGAGAAAAATCAGGACGTTTCAAAATGTCAGCCACGCTAGAAATTCAAAATGCTATAACTCAGCCATTTCTTAAGATATAGACGAAACAAAAACTGCTCCCGAATCTTTTTATCAAGGTCAAACACATAAGAAGAAAATATTTTTTCAATTTTCAATTTTTGGTACCACATTTCAAATTTAAATTTTTCTTAAAAATTTAAATGGCCGCCATTGTTAAACAAGATGGCGGGTGAAGCTGGCCAACGAACCCGGTTGAGACATTGGTATGTACTATGTATAAACGAAGTTACATCCAAATCGGTTCATAAATACGCCTTTTATCGCGTGACAAAATTCAGGACGTTTCAAAATGTCAGCCACGCTAGAAATTCAAAAGTCCTTCCGGCCAGTGCCGGGAGGAAGAGGTAGCTTTCATATTCCTTATTTTAAAAAAGCCAACTTATATTATTCAAACACACGAAGCTCAATTAAGTGGAAGCCGAATGTTGGAGAGTCAATACTAATTTTTATCAATACTAAATCATTATGAATGAGAATTTCGCGAAATTAGTCAGCTTTATCCAAGCTGCTTTTAATTAAAGTAACTTATATTTGGCTGCCAAATTCGGCGATTTCTTAAAGTGCCTGCCATTTTAAGACAACATGGTGGATGAGGCTAACCAGTGAACTTGGTCGAGACCTTAGTAATTGCTGTGCACAAGCTCACTCACATCGGAATCGGTTGATATATACGAGTGCTGTCGCAGGCAAAAAATCAGATTTTTCAAAATATCACCCACGTTAGGAATTGAAACTACTATATCTGAGCCATTTTTTAAGATAAAGGCAAACAAAAAATGCTCCTGAATCCTTATATCAAGGTCAAATACTTAAGAAAGAAACCTTTTTCAATTTCTAATTTTTTTGCACCTCACTTTAAATATAATTTTTTTCAATTTAATGACCGCCTTTTTGAAACAAGACAGTATGGTGGATGAGGCTAACCAGTGAACTTGGTCGAGACCTTAGTAATTGCTGTGCACATGCTCACTCACATCGGAATCGGTTGATATATACGAGTGCTGTCGCAGGCAAAAAATCAGATTTTTCAAAATGTCACCCACGTTAGGAATTGAAACTACTATATCTGAGCCATTTTTTAAGATAAAGGCAAACAAAAAATGCTCCTGAATCCTTATATCAAGGTCAAATACTTAAGAAAGAAACCTTTTTCAATTTCTAATTTTTTTGCACCTCACTTTAAATATAATTTTTTTCAATTTAATGGCCGCCATTTTGAAACCAGATGGCTGATGAAGCTGGCCAGCGAACTTGGTCGAGATATTGATGCATATTATCCACATGCCTTCTTCCATCGAAATAGGTCAATACGTGTGGTATCGCGTGACAAATACAAGATCGTTTCAAAGTGTTAGCCATGATAGAAATTCAAAGTGCTATAATTCAACCACTTTTTAAGATTTAAACAAAAGAACAAATTTTCAGAAACAAAAACTGCTCCGAATCTTTGTATCAAGGCCAAACACATAAAAAAATCTTTTTCATTTTCCAATTTTTTAATACCTCATTTTAAAATTTAAAATACATTTAAAAAAAAAATTGCAACCCTTTTGAAACAAGATGTCGAATGAAGCTGGCCAACGAACTCGGTCGAGACATTGGTATGGACTATGTACAGACCAAGTAATATCCATATCGGTTCATAAATACGCCTGTTATCGAAAGACAAAAATCAGGTCGTTTTAAAATGTCAGCCACAATAGAAATTCAAAATGTTATAACTCAGCCATTTTTTTAGATATAGACGAAACAAAACCTGTTCCGGAATCTTTGTATTAAGGTCAAACACATACGAAAAAATCTTTTTCATTTTCCAATTCATTTTCTTTCTCATTTTAAATTTAAATTTTTTAAAATTTTTTAAATGGCCGCCATTTTGAAACAAGATGGCGGATAAAGCTGGCCAACGAACTCGGTTGAGTTGTTTGTATGTACTATGTACACACCAAGGTACATCCAAATCGGTTCATAAATACGTCTGTTATCACGTGGCAAAAATCAGGGCGTTTCAAAATGTCAGCCACGCTTGAAATTCAAAATGCTATAACTCAGCCATTTTTTAAGATATAAACGAAACAAAAACTGCTCCCGAATCTTTTTATCAAGGTCAAACACATAAGAAAAAAATATTTTTTCAATTTTCAATTTTTTGGTACCACATTTAAAATTAAAATTTTTCTTAAAATTTTAAATGGCCGCCATTTTTAAACAAAATGGCGGATGAAGCTGGCCAACGAACTCGGTCGAGACATTGGTCTGTACTATGTATAAACGAAGTTACATCCAAATCGGTTCATAAATACGCCTTTTATCGCGTGACAAAATTCAGGACGTTTCAAAATGTCAGCTTCTCTAGAAATTCAAAATGCTATAACTCAGCCATTTTTTAAGATATAGACAAAACAAAAACTGCTACGGAGTCTTTGTATAAAGGTCAAATACATAAGAAAAAAATATTTTTCCATTTTCAATTTTTTGGTACCACATTTCAAATTTTAAATCTTTTTAAAAATTTTAAATGGCCGCCATTTTGAAACAAAATGGCGGATGAAGCTGGCCAACGAACTCGGTCGAGACATTGGTATGTACTATGTACACACCGAATTACATCCAAATCGGTTCATAAATACGAGAGTTACAGTATGACATAGGTCAGATATATATATATATATATATATATGGATATATATATATATATATGTAATATAAGGATGATATAAGGATAAGGCCTTAGTTAATGAAAAAAGGAGTTTAATGATTCTAGGTTATAGTTTTACATATTAAATAGAAATTATATTTACAAGTACGGGAGGGTAGGGGGTTTTTCTGCAGCATACGCGCCCTCAGAATCGTCGGAGCTCGGCCTCTGCTCTCGTCTAGAGCGAGATATGCCTACCATCGGCCGCGTCAGAATGCAATCTGCTC
The DNA here is from genome assembly GCA_963932465.1 of Maratus speciosus. Classification (NCBI taxonomy): domain Eukaryota; kingdom Metazoa; phylum Arthropoda; class Arachnida; order Araneae; family Salticidae; genus Maratus; species Maratus speciosus. Next base: position 97,586,578 of record OZ010799.1, read on the forward strand.
CCGGTTGTCACTTGTTTCCAAGCGAAGAGAATGCAAACTGCATATCAGCAAATTCAGTAACATCCGCTGTTCTGCGGTAACAAGTTCTCATGGAAAACTGCTGACCATATCTGTTGCTATGAGTAGGGTTTTATGGGAATCTAAAACCACAACTCACACTCGGCCATCTTGTCCGCTTGTCGACCTCGAGAGCGCGTTAAATAAGCAACAAGATATGTCAAAAAACAAAAACAAACTATCTAAAAATAATTAAAATCCAAAGGAAAAAGATTGTCATTAAATAATTAAGAAAATTGAGCTAAATAATAATAATAAAAAAATTTAAGTCTAAATTTTATGTAAATTGATGCTGAGCTGCCTTGGGATATCTCCAAAAAAACAAACAAAAGAATAAAAAAAAGTCTCAGGATAACATCAATTTGCGTCATGAGGCCGTCTTTCTCATGAGCCATCATCAGGGATGAAAAATATAATCTGAAAGGCCGTCTGCCCATTATATTATCATCAAGAAAACATACTGAAATCTGCCTCATCTTAGGTAGAATTTCGTAAAAAAACATCTTTATCCCAACGTCATTCGAGAATTAAAAAAAAAAAAAAAAAAAAAAAAAAAGAGGTTTGCCTCGTCTAAGCAAAAAAAAAAAAGGATTTCCCACCAAAAGGTTTTTTTTTTTTCGACAGCCAGCTCTTACTTCTGTAAAAAAAAAAATGCGATGGGGGGTGGGGGGGTAAAACACATACATATATATAGCAATTCAATAAAAAGTTTACACATAAAATACAGTTTTAAAAATATAAATGCAGTTTTAAAAGTATAAATACAACAATATTCTTTTTCTTCTTGTCAAAAGTGAGTGTTCAAAAAAAAAAGTCCTGTGTCGATAGTCATTTTAAATAAAGTTGTTGTTTACGCAACATTAAAAAAAAAGCACGTGTTGCGAAACAGGCAAATGAAAAAAATAATGCACCATTTGCAGTCCGTGAGAAAGATAACTTGCCATGCGCAAAAAAAAATCACCGCATGGGTTCAATAAAAATGTTTTGAGCAGGTATATATCGCTCAGAGATTTTAAAAAAATGTTGAACAGAACTTCGAAAAAAAAGGCACATAAATTCTGTTAATATAAGCTGAAAACATAAAGAATGTGTTGCATATTCCACAAACTAAGAATAATTAAGCAAAAAAAAAAACACTGTTGATAAAAATGCTTGGTACGCGATAACTTCTTTAAAAAAAAACACTTTAAGTTTATCGCACTGTAGAATGGCATGACACACAGAAATACGAAGAAGAAAAAAACGTTCTGTGTTGAAGATTTCCATCAATGATTGGACTCTTGAAATGGTGAGTTACACTGGTAAACACTTCATTCTAATGTTTCGTTCAGAAAAAAAAATAATCGTGGGTGCTTGCTGCAATCGTAAAAAAAAAAACCGAAGATATTGAAATAAAGTTACTAAGAAAGTCACAGATAGTAGCAGTCTAAAGTCTGTACGATATAAATGTTCTCAGGAATAAGCAGATATAGGTGTAAAACACAGAATATATAAAAACACAGTTAAAAAAAAATAGTAGTAATAATAGAAAACACATTTATGATAAATTCGTTGCTTGCACTAGTCACCTATATACGTGAAGCATATTTCTTTTTGGAAATTTAAGTCTACTTTTTCTCTTTCTCGTTGTTGACTTCACAAAATGTCGGCGTATAAAAAATAAAAAAGGAATGATAAGGACACGCAGAATTTCGGTCCAATTAGTAACGTCACTCGAATCTGGAGATGGTTGGGATGTATGGAACGCCGAATGCTGATAAATGAGTCCGTTGGCAGACGTAAACAGTAATAAAGAGATGGTCAATAAGACGAGCAAAGTCATGAACAGCTTGTAGGATAAGAAATTTAAATCGTAGGAAAAGCAGTCTGGCGATAATGTTGCGAGATGTTTCAGATGTGCTGAGTCAATCACTGGGTCAACTTCGATGTCAGTAGGAATATTTTCATTCGAAAAATCTTTATTTACTGTCGGCGGTTTTAGGTCTTGGGGGAAAGAATTTGAAGCAAGTGTTTCCATAGTGCATCTTGCATCAGGAAATGGAGGTACATAGGATTTATCTTGAGATTTCGTTGCAGATACATTATCAGACACAGTAATGCAGCTTATAAAAATGCTTGTGGGTGGAGATTTAGTTAAAGTAGCGCCGTTTTTGTCGCATGTGAGAGTACCCTGAAATATGACATCTGTTCCTATGATAAGTGGCATGGGCATCTGAGAAGAATTAACTACGTAAACAGAAGTAGAAAAAGTATTATCGTCTATTTGTATATTGGTAAAAAACGATCCTATAGGTTGAATAACACGGTTACCGATGCCCGACAATTGTACAGGAGCTCCGGTGAGGGGGGGAGACCCAATTTGTTTATAAATGTCTTCTCTCAGTATCGTCAGTGAGCTTCCAGTGTCCAAGATTGAATTGATTTGTAAATTGAAAATTTTTACAGGTTTCTGCATGCGCGGATGAGAATGACACATTTCTACTACGCGGATTTGTTCGTCTCTGCGTGGTGACGTCTTGCGTGAAGGGGAGGTGCCTTGAGTCGAACGCTTGCGTTCTGGCGTTTGCTCTGTACACTGGCTGGAAACATGACCAAAACGTGCACATTTCATACACTTTTTCCCTTTATTTAAATGCACACAATGGGTAGATAGGTGTCCTGGGGCTAAACAATTCCAGCAAGTTAATTTTGCAGTTTTCTCCGTCTGGTTAATCTTAGGAGTGTTGGGTGTAGTCGGTGACATTGATTGGTAAACTTTAGAACTCTGTTCACAAATTCGTTCGAAAATTTGGAGCTTGTTTTTAAATTCGGCAAGCGTGGCGCACCCGAATAATATAGCTTTATTATGTGGTGTATCGTTAATCCCATTAATTATGTAGTGAATTAAAGATATATCATCGATGTTTCCTCTCTGTGCTATTTCTTTCATTTTCAGAAAATATTCCAATAGTTTTTCGTTTGGGCGGCAGCCTCTAGCGGCTAGTAATTGATGTATCTGGGCGGACGAAGCTGATTTTCCAAATTCGCGAAACAATGCTTCTTTGAGCGATGTATATGAAGAAATGTTATTTTCACTACGTACATACAATAATGCTAAACTTTTTAATGCCCGCTCAGCAAACACAAATTTCTGTATGTCGGACAGTTGAAATGAATGGGCCAGAGATTCAAATCTCTGAAACCATGTTTGAACGTTTTCCGTTTTATCACCACTAAACGGTGTAATTAAATGATCAATGTCATGGAAAGAAATTGTCTGTTTGGGCGCGGAGTGTGTACAGTGTACACGCGTCTGGTCTGGCTGTACTGCCAAAGGCGAAGATAAACCAGTGCTTCCACTACTATTGTGGCTATCATCAAATTCTGTATCCGATTCGGAAACTGCCGTAAACGTGTCTTTAAAAGCCGAAATATCAACTAGTGCGCTTAAAATACTTTGCCCTATATCTTGTTTTGATCCATGGATGTCAATGGATAAGATATTAGCAATAGTAATCAATTGTATCTGATCGTAATCGTCCAAAATTACTTTGAGTTTATTTTCATACTCATCGCTTTTGTCAGTAAAAGAAAAACCTTTAAATTTCCTTAAATTCGCTCTATTCTGGCGATTTTTATCGCAACCAAATATAAATTCATGCAATAATTTGATTTTATCTGTTTTAGCCGATTTCAACTGGCTTTTAATAAAGTCAATTTCTTGTAATTCCATATTAAAAGGCAAGAAAGGAAAGAGAAAAAAAAAAACTTACTTCAAAAGGAGTTATCCAATTGAAAAATAAATTCCTCGCCACGATATATTGAAGTAATCCAATTAATGATCCGTAGAAAAAAATATGCAGTCGAAGATTCATTCCTTGTACAGCGATAACTATCTTGCACAAATAAAAATAAACGGGAGATTGAGCTTCACACAGATGGCTCACATCAGATGTAGATGAATCACATCAGCTGAAATACGAATGTTGATAACGGGACTGAGAAGGAAGTTCTCCAAATTCTGATCGGTAATAAAGCCTAGGGGATTTTACTTTTTAAATTCGTTTTGGATTCAAATCGGCCTAGAGCTCCCATGTAATATAAGGATGATATAAGGATAAGGCCTTAGTTAATGAAAAAAGGAGTTTAATGATTCTAGGTTATAGTTTTACATATTAAATAGAAATTATATTTACAAGTACGGGAGGGTAGGGGGTTTTTCTGCAGCATACGCGCCCGCAGAATCGTCGGAGCTCGGCCTCTGCTCTCGTCTAGAGCGAGATATGCCTACCATCGGCCGCGTCAGAATGCAATCTGCTCCCGGTTGTCACTTGTTTCCAAGCGAAGAGAATGCGAACTGCATATCAGGTAATTCAGTAACATCCGCTGTTCTGCGGTAACAAGTTCTCATGGAAAACTGCTGACCATATCTGTTGCTATGAGTAGGGTTTTATGGGAATCTAAAACCACAACTCACATATATATATATCAATTTTGAACGGAGGGTGGTTTCGGGGTCTGGGGGTCATGATCGATGAAAATATACCAAAATTTTTTGAAATAGCTTTCCTCCGAACGGCTGCAATAGGTAGCTTTTTTGTAAAGAAAGCTACCTAAAATATATTAGCACGAGACATTTATTTCATATTTTGAGATAATCTTTTCAACTATTATCGTGAATTCTAAGACAGCGCAAATAATATTTCCTTTCTAACAACAAAAGTATTTTCATGTGAATATTAAAAGGAGAAAGGAAACTTTGGTGAAAATTACGTCAGATTTAAAACGATACATTTAAAAGAACTTTCTCATAGCGTTGTTAAAAAGTATCGAGAGACAAAGACTCTGTGTACTTCATTTTACATTAGCTTACTTTAAAAATTTTAACTAATTTTTAACACTTTCCAACAAAGTTGAAAAGTGTTATTGATTTCGGTTTGTCTGCTCGCGCTCTAACTCTCGTAAATATACTCCGATCGCACTAAAATTCTTGGTTATTGACGTTTAGCCTAGCACGAATCCTATTTCAAATGAAGTTTGTAGCATGTTTAGATCATTTAGAGGGACAGTCAAAAGTATTCCATTACATTACGGCCAATGGGAAAAATTATTTCAAATGATTTTTAAAGGTGTTACACCCTTTCAAACATAATAAAAAATATATGCATTTACGAAGTGCACTAAAATATGCAGAATATTCTGTAGCATATGCGGTGCAACGAATAGTTACTATTCATTTACAGGGCTACACAAAAGAATTCCATTACAAATGGTATTGGGGGGGGGGGGGGCTGTTTGCGGCGTATTTTAATTATACAAATTCGTATAATAATAAAATTGATATACGTCGGTGAGGCTTACTTAAGTTATTTCATGTATAATACGAAGTGCATAGCATTTACAGGAACATACAAAACATTTCAAACAAGTATTTTCTATCCGAAGTACTGCATATTAGCGGCGATGGCAGGGAATGCATTTTAGGTAGCTTTCTTTACAGAAAAGCTACCTATTGCAGCCGTTCGGAGGAAAGCGATTTAAAAAAATTTTGGTATATTTTCATCGATCATGACCCTCAGACCCCGAAACCACCCTCCGTTCAAAATTTATATATATATATATATATATATATATATATATATATATATATATATATATATATATATATATATATATATCTGACCTATGTCACACTGTAACTCCCGTAATTATGAACCGATTTCGATGTAATTCGGTGTGTACATAGTACATACCAATGTCTCGACCGAGTTCGTTGGCCAGCTTCATCCGCCGTTTTGTTTCAAAATGGCGGCCATTTAAAAATTTTAAAAAATTTTAAAACTTGAAATGTGGTACCAAAAAATTAAAAATGGAAAAATATTTTTTTCTTATGTATTTGATCTTTATACAAAGATTCCGGAGCAGTTTTTGTTTCGTCTATATCTTAAAAAATGGCTGAGTTATAGCATTTTGAATTTCTAGCGTGGCTGACAATTTGAAACGTCCTGAATTTTGTCACGCGATAAAAGGCGTATTTATGAACCGATTTGGATGTAATTCAGTGTGTACATAGTACATACCAATCTCTCATCCGAGTTCGTTGGCCAGCTTCATCCGCCGTTTTGTTTCAAAATGGCGGCCATTTAAATTTTTTTTTAAATTTTAAAACTTGAAATGTGGTACCAAAAAATTCAAAATGGAAAAATATTTTTTTCTTATGTATTTGACCTTTATACAAAGATTCCGGAGCAGTTTTTGTTTCGTCTATATCTTAAAAAATGGCTGAGTTATAGCATTTTGAATTTCTAGCATGGCTGACATTTTGAAAGTCCTGAATTTTGTCACGCGATAAAAGGCGTATTTATGAACCGATTTGGATGTAATTCAGTGTGTACATAGTACATACCAATCTCTCGACCAAGTCGTTGGCCAGCTTCATCCGCCATTTTGTTTCAAAATGACGGCCATTTAAAAAAATTTTTTAATTTAAAATTTGAAATGTGGTACCAAAAAATTGAAAATGGAAAAATATTTTTTCTTATGTATTTTACCTTTATACAAAGATTTCGGAGCAGTTTTTGTTTCGTCTATATCTTAAAAAATGGCTGAGTTATAGCATTTTAGGTAGCTTTCTTTACAAAAAAGCTACCTATTGCAGCCGTTCGGAGGAAAGCGATTTCAAAAAATTTTGGTATATTTTCATCGATCATGACCCCCAGACCCCGAAACCACCCTCCGTTCAAAATTGATATATATATATATATATATATATATATATATATATCTATCTATCTATATATATATATATATATCTGACCTATGTCACACTGTAACTCCCGTAATTATGAACCGATTTCGATGTAATTCGGTGTGTACATAGTACATACCAATGTCTCGACCGAGTTCGTTGGCCAGCTTCATCCGCCGTTTTGTTTCAAAATGGCGGCCATTTAAAATTTGTAAAAAAATTTAAAACTTGAAATGTGGTACCAAAAAATTAAAAATGGAAAAATATTTTTTTCTTATGTATTTGACCTTTATACAAAGATTCCGGAGCAGTTTTTGTTTCGTCTATATCTTAAAAAATGGCTGAGTTATAGCATTTTGAATTTCTAGCGTGGCTGATATTTTGAAACATCCTGAATTTTGTCACGCGATAAAAGGCGTATTTATGAACCGATTTGGATGTAATTCAGTGTGTACATAGTACATACCAATCTCTCGACCGAGTTCGTTGGACAGCTTCATCCGCCATTTTGTTTCAAAATGGCGGCCATTTAAACTTTTTTAAAAAATTTAAAATTAGAAATGTGGTACCAAAAAATTGACAATGAAAAAATATTTTTTTTTATGTATTTGACCTTTATACAAAGATTTCGGAGCAGTTTTTGTTTCGTCTATATCTTAAAAAATGGCTGAGTTATAGCATTTTGAATTTCTAGCGAAGCTGACATTTTGAAACGTCCTGAATTTTGTCACGCGATAAAAGGCGTATTTATGAAACGATTTGGATGTAACTTCGTTTATACATAGTACATACCAATGTCTCGACCGGGTTCGTTGGCCAGCTTCATCCGCCATCTTGTTTAAAAATGGTGGCCATTTAAATTTTTAAGAAAAATTTAAATTTGAAATGTGGTACCAAAAAATTAAGAATTGAAAAAATATTTTCTTCTTATGTGTTTGACCTTGATAAAAAGATTCGGGAGCAGTTTTTGTTTCGTCTATATCTTAAGAAATGGCTGAGTTATAGCATTTTGAATTTCTAGCATGGCTGACATTTTGAAACGTCCTGATTTTTCTCACGTAATAACAGGCGTATTTATGAACCGACTTGGATGTACCATGATGTGTACATAGTACATACAAATATCTCGACCGAGTTCGTTGCCGGCTTCATCCGCCATCTTGTTTCAAAATGGCGGCCATTTAAAAAAATTAAAAAATAAAAAAAATTAAATGAGATACCAAAAAATTGGAAAGTGAAAAATATTTTTTTTGTATGTGTTTGACCTTAATACAAAGATTCCGGAACAGTTTTTCTTTCGTCTATATCTAAAAAAAATGACTGAGTAATAACATTTTGAATTTCTCTTGTGGCTGACATTTTAAAACGACCTGATTTTTGTCACGCGATAACAGGCGTAATTATGAACCTATTTGGATGTAACTTGGTCTGTACATAGTACATACCAATGTCTCGACCGAGTTCGTTGGCCAGCTTCATTCGCCATCTTGTTTCAAAAGGGTTGCCATTTAAAAAAATTAAATTTAAAATTCAAAATGAGGTATTAAACAATTGGAAAATGAAAAAGATTTTTTTATGTGTTTGGCCTTGATACAAAGATTCCGGAGCAGTTTTTGTTTCTGAAAATTTGTTCTTTTGTTTATATCTTAAAAAATGGTTGATTTATAGCACTTTGAATTTCTAACATTGCTAACATTTTGAAACAATCTTGTATTTGTCACGCGATAACACACGTATTCGCCTATTTCGATGTAAGAAGGCATGTGGATAGTATACATCAACACCTCGACCAAGTTCGCTGGCCAGATTCATCAGCCATCTTGTTTCAAAATGGCGACCATTAAATTAAAATGTATATATATATTTAAAGTGAGGTGCAAAAAAATTAGAAATTGAAAAAGGTTTCTTTCTTAAGTATTTGACCTTGATATAAGGATTCAGGAGCATTTTTTGTTTGTCTTTACCTTAAAAAATGACTCAGATATAGCAGTTTCAATTTCTATTGTGGGTGACATTTTGAAAAATCTGATTTTTTGCATTCGACAGCACTCCTATATATTAACTGATTCCGATGTGAGTGAGCATGTGCACAGCAATTACTAAGGTCTCGACCAACTTCACTGGTTAGCCTCATCCACCATGTTGTCTTAAGATGACAGGCACTTTAAGAAATTGCCGAATTTGGCAGCCAAATATATGTTACTTTAAAGAAAAGCGGCTTGGATAAAGCTGACTAATTTCGCGAAATTCTCATTCATTATATTGATAAAAATTAGTATTCAATCTCCTATATTCAGTTTCCAGTAAATTGAGCTTCGTGTGTTTGAATGATATAATTTGGCTTTTTTTTAAATAAGGATTATGAAAGCTACCTCTTCCTCCCGGCACTGGCCGGAAGGACTTTTGAATTTCTAGCGTGGCTGACATTTTGAAACGTCCTGAATTTTGTCACGCGATAAAAGGCGTATTTATGAACCGATTTGGATGTAACTTCGTTTATACATAGTACATACCAATGTCTCGACCGGGTTCGTTGGTCAGCCATCTTGTTTAAAAATGGTGGCCATTTAAATTTTTAAGGAAAATTTAAATTTGAAATGTGGTACCAAAAAATTAAAAATTGAAAAAATATTTTCTTCTTATGTGTTTGACCTTGATAAAAAGATTCGGGAGCAGTTTTTGTTTCGTCTATATCTTAAGAAATGGCTGAGTTATAGCATTTTGAATTTCTAGCGTGGCTGACATTTTGAAACGTCCTGATTTTTCTCACGCGATAACAGGCGTATTTATGAACCGATTTGAATGTAACTTGGTCTGTACGTAGTACATACCAATGTTTCGACCGAGTTTGTTGGCCAGCTTCATTCGCCATCTTGTTTCAAAAGGGTTGCCATTTTTAAATAATGTAAATGTTACATTTTTAAAAAATGTAATTTAAAATTTAAAATGAGGTATTAAAAAATTGGAAAATGAAAAAGATTTTATTTATGTGTTTGGCCTTGATACAAAGATTCTGGAGCAGTTTTTGTTTCTGAAAATTTGTTCTTTTGTTTATATCTTAAAAAGTGGTTGAATTATAGCACTTTGAATTTCTATCATGGCTAATACTTTCAAACGATCTTGTATTTGTCTCGCGATACCACACGTATTCATCTATTTCGATGGAAGAAGGCATGTGGATAGTATACATCAATATCTGGACCAAGTTCGCTGGCCAGCTTCATCAGCCATCTTGTTTCAAAATGGCGGCCATTAAATTAAAAATATATATTTAAAGTGAGGTGCAAAAAAATTAAAAATTGAAAAAGGTTTCTTTCTTAAGTATTTGACCTTGATATAAGGATTCAGGAGCTTTTTTTGTTTATCTTTATCTTAAGAAATGGCTCAGATATAGCAGTTTCAATTTCTAACGTGGGTGACATTTTGAAAAATCTGATTTTTTGCCTGCGACAGCACTCGTATGTATCAACCGATTCCGATGTGAGTGAGCATGTGCACAGCAATTACTAAGGTCTCGATCAAGTTCACTGGTTAGCCTCATCCACCATGTTGTCTTAAAATGGCAGGCACTTTAAGAAATCGCCGAATTTGGCAGCGAAATATAAGTTACTTTAAATAAAAGCAGCTTGGATAAAGCTGACTAATTTTGCGAAATTCTCATTCAAAATGATTTAGTATTGATAAAAATTAGTATTGAATCTCCTACATTCGGTTTCCACTTAATTGAGCTTCGTGTGTTTGAATAATATAAGTTGGCTTTTTTAAAATAAGGAATATGAAAGCTACCTCTTCCTCCCGGCACTGGCCGGAAGGACTTTTTAATTATGATATGCGCTTTTAAGTTTCACTATATTTATGCATACTATATGGTGTGTGTAAATATTATAGTTAATATACAAGGCTACGCAAAAGAATTCTTAAACGTTACTGAGTATGACCGTAAAATGCTGAAAGGTGGGTATAAAATGTGTTATAACTGCATGTAGCTTTCTATGAAATGTTTGTAGAATATAGATAAAATTATATACGGAGCCACGCAAAGAATTGGATACATGGCCGCCTATAGATGATAAATTCTGGAAATGCGATGTAGTAGTTTTAAGAGTGATTTAGTTTGAATTAAAGTTTAGCTAAATTGTGGCGTGTAATAAAGGTACTAGGTAAACAACAGGGCTGAACAAAAGTATTCAAGTATGTTTCCATCTATTAGTATAAATTGCTGAAAGAGAAATTTCAACCTGTTATGCGTTTTCTTGCTAAACTAAAATTTCTATTATATAGTATATATATCAGCCTACAGATCAAATACAGGGCTGTTCGGAAGAATTGGAATAAATATTTGGCAAGGATGGTAACTGCTGAAATCAGTTTTTTAAATGTTTAGTTAGTTATCTTATTTACCTTATTTCTCTAAATATCGAAGTTTTGTTAAAGCTTTCAGGGAGTTTTGGAAAGTGTTTCATAATCTATGCCGTACGCATGATTTTTCTTTCTTGTTTTTAATCAAAGACGAAAACAGTCATTGTATCTCTTAGCAGCGGCTGATTTCTTCTTAAAAATCTCCAATCAAAGAAAAATGAATGAAAACCCGTTTACAGGGAGACCGTCACTGTTTTTTTAAATTATAATTCAATCTTTTTAAGGCCGATGAAATTAGCATGCTTTTAGAATATGGGGTGTCTGAACGGGGGTTGGCGAGCATAGCTCGTAGGGGGCAGAACCCCATAGTGTAATAAAAAAAAAAATTATTTTCATAAATTAAAGAATGTAAAATCAGTTATCAGAATTAATGCTATTTTCGGGTCCTTCCGGGAAAATATAAGTTTTTTTTTTTATGCAATAAGATTTATATGATATTGAATGAAAGGAGGGACATCATGAGTTTAAAGATGCTTGGGTGGGGCGCGATTAAAAAAAGGTTGGGAACCTCTGGACAGAGCGATGGTTGTGTTGTTTGGGCAAAATTACCTCATTACATAATTTTATATCATTCTTATATCTTTTTTAAAAAGGCCAAAAATTCTACAAAAATACATAAAAAATATGTTGAGAAGGTAAATCATAGAATATGGATTCGAGATGGTGTTGTATGCAAATTTAATGCGCAATAAAAAAGAGACCATGCATCAATTCATAATTTCTTTAAAATCTGTAGTGTATTCAGCACACTTCATTCCGGTCCAACAATAAGGTTTCATATCATATATTGCTGTTTTAATTTCATTTATTAATGTTTAATTAACTTCTTAGTATAGTGTGGGACAATGTCATACATACATACATCAAAGTATTTTGTCTTAATTATTAAATAATTATTAAGATGTTACTTGGCGCAGAATGATATAAATTTAAAAGCAACGTTAAAAACCCCAGAATAAGCAAACATCATTGCTTATTCAATATTGCTCATTGCTAAACAATTTTGTCTTATTTAACTGTTTAACTTTTTTTTTATATAATCATCTCTTTTTTACTTAATTTTCGAGTTTTATACTTATACTTTTGTAGTTTTACGGAAATTTTACTTAACCCGTTAACACGTTCCCGCCGGCGCGGTGGGTCACACTCGACTATCTCCGAGTTGTCAAGTCTCCGGCTTTTTGCACACCACTGTTATTTTAGAGAAAATGTTGTTCCTTTAAATCGCCCACTTGCTCTAATTAAATAAAACAACATTTTCTGTATTAAAAGACTGGTATCCAAAAGGCCGGAGACTTGCCAGCTCTGAGACAGTCGAGTGTGACCCACCGCGCCGGCGTGAACGTATTAATGCCCAGGGTAGAATGCCAGGGTAGTTGCGCAATTCAGAGAATAGGAATTTATACCAGAAAATCTAAATAGTAAATTTCGGTTTATTTAATAACAAACTGTCTGTTATTAAATGAAGTGAAAATTTTTCTTTTGAATTTCTGGTAGGAATACGGAATATGTGAATAAAAAAATCCACTGGATCGGGAACACTGATGGTATCATAAATAATACCATGGCATTAAAGGATTAAACATATTTTTAATATTAATTTATGTTTACTGATTTACTTTTTACTTTCTTATGACTGTTTTACTTTCATTCTTTAATTTTTAATTAGCTTAGTGTGGGGCATTGTCATGCATACATACATCAATATATTTTACCAAATTTAACTGTTTAACATTTTTCTTTTTATAATCATCTCTCTCTTACTTAATTACTCACTAGTTCTAACTTACTAGTTTTATATTTACTCTTTTGTAGTTTTATAGAAATTGTACTTAAAGATCTTTTTAATATTAATTTATAATGTATTTATTACGGTATTCTACCTCTAATCTATTTTTATTTTAATTTTCATAATTTATTTTAAACTAAATTACTTTATTTAATTTGTAAGTTTTATCCAACTCTGTTATTAATTGCATAATTTATTTTGAATAAATCCCAGTTATATTCATTTATATTTGTAATTTCTTTTACTATAGATGGCCTCACTGTAATTTATCTTATTCAATTATTTCTGGCTTTATCCTTAATTTATACACTCTTTCAGTGTGACTTCTTGGTTGAAATGCAATCATTTTGAGTCGTTCCTCGGTCATCATTTTATACTTATCCTGAATTAATAAAAATGTTGTGACAACAATGTGCAGTTTTGCTGATCATGTAAGTCATATCTGAAGTTATGCATGTGGATACGATTTATATTCCAACTATACTTACCCACTGTGCATCTTTCATTTCATGAATACGCATTTCTATATTTTTAAATGTACGATTGTTTAAATCTTGTACATTTTGCACAATTTCAGCTTATGCTCGTGCAAAGATGAAATCGTGCATGTTTTATGGAATCTATGGTAATTTGAAAACCTGGCGATTCTGACATGGTTCCACAAATAATTCATTTTATTTCAGTTTTACTTTCATGGATATTTTTTGACATAGTCAAAAAAAAAAAAAAAAAAAAAAAAAAGAATAAATTTTATCTTTCATATTTTAACTCCCCCTCCCATTTATCCCTATTAACTCAGACATAAAATTGTCTGAGCGAATTGCGTCGGCCGGTTGTAATTCCAGGTAGTTCAATCAGAAGAACATTGGCAGGGTTCAACTTCCGTCTTGGACAACTTTTCACTCAGTTGAGAAAAAATTCAGATTTTAATATATCTTTTCCAAACAGTACGATTGTGTTAAAATAATAAAGTGTCTGTTTATTTGAGAAACACAATTCATAGAATTAGCTGTCAGTACCTACCAATCAGAAAGATCAATGGTCAATTGTGGATCATTATGGATCCATATAGAAGGATCATAACCTTAGATTAATCCTTTATGTACTGAATTATGAATTCATGAAAATTTTATCTTCTAAAGTATTTTTCGTGAATTGTCTAAACTACATTAGAAGATTTACATAATCATTTAATAAATTTTACAAGGATTTTAGAAGCATTTAAAAATTTAGAAGGATTAATTAAATTTAAATTTATAGTTATTTTGTGCAATATTTATCACCGCACTCAAATCTTTTATTTTAAATGTTTTTCTTAGCATTTTGTAGAATTAGGAAATGTGTAAATATAATGTTCTTAGAATAGAAATATTTCCGAATTGAAAAATCCCCCCCCCCCCTCCAATACTAAGAAAGCTGAAAAGATGCAAAGGCAAAAGAAATCGTCCTTTGAAAAATATTTTTGTTTTGTGTTAGCAATAATGCTTTTGGAACAAGATAAAGTAATGTATTTATAACTCATTCTAAACTGTTTACAACTAATCAATGTATTAAATGAATTTTATAACCAGTCATTTTAATTATATTTATAAGTACCATCAGTAGATAAATGGTTAAAGCCAAGATATCCCTGGTTTGAATCCTGGTTCGTTCATTTTTTACCCAGTTGGAAATTTACATCATATATGATCTATTTACAAAATAGAATAATTGTGTTAAAAATTAATCTAGTGTCATTGCGTGTCCTGCGTTTACTGGAGTTCCATTACCTACGATTTATTCTGTTGAGCAGATTCAGATATCAAACCAGATGGTATAATCAATAAGGTTAGCTCGGTGAATTGGATCCACCAGATTCGTCCGGGGTAGTCAAGGGCGGATCCAGCTCATCATTTCGACGGGGGTCATGGATTTCCTTTTTTTAGGTGGGGTTGAGTTGAGTTGAGTTGATTTTTGAAGGCCGATTATTTACTCGAGAGATATAGGCCGTAGGGGGAGTGCCCTCCTTGGGGGTCTTTCTAAGGGAACCTAACCCGTATTTACGCATGGAAATCCAAGGTTTCGAAGAAAACCACGAAAACTCCGAAACGGTTAGGACGACGGGCGCGATTGGGTTTGAACTCAGCACCTCCCGTCTACCAGCTTCGAGAGCTGAACCTCTCAGCCACTGGTGGGGCTTTTTTAGGTGGGAGGGGATCACATCTCTTTATGAGAATTTTTTATATTGAAAGCTATTCCCAAATCCAAGCTAACTACTTTTCTGATACCTTCGCGAAGTCATTTTTATTCGTAAATCAAAATATTTGCATTAATATTTGTAAAAAATATAAAATTTACCAATTTTGTCAGATACCAAGAAATTAAGGAGTTTCTCATTTTCTTTATAAAGGCAAAGATTCATTCAGAAAATGTTATCAAAGTTAGCATTTTTAGCCAATTTTTACGAGTTGATAGCCACAGAAATGTCGTCACAATGGAACAATTGGCTGTCACTTCCGGAAATTCAGTTTTAAAAGTCTAACAATTGTCAACGATTAAATAGTGCAAAAATGTTTATTCAATTTTAGAGGTAACAAAACCGTACACAGAGGGGCCTCGGTGGCCGAGCGGTTAGGACACCGCGCTGCCAGCCGCCAAGCATTGAGAGCGGCAGAGGTCTGTGAGTTCGACTCTCGCTGGCCCCATTGCACACTCCTTGTGGAGCTCCCGGATGTAATTTCTCTGTGTTGTAAATTTCATTGTGCTATCTCGTCCCTGTATATTGACGATGACTTATAAGCGGACCTAGAGGTCAAGCACACAAGTCGGATGTATGTGTTAATAACAATAAAGCAATAAACCGTACACAGCTATGTGATTCTATTAGTGTCATGAAAATTGCGGGTGTACACTCTCAAAAATAATTTACTTAAAAATGAGAAATTCCATGTACTCGTATTTTTTTAAGTGCAGTTGTTTCAAAAAGAAGTACATTGTTAAAAATAATCTACTTAAAAATGAGCATTTCTATGTACTCATATTTGTTAAGTACAATTGCTTCAAAAAGGAGCATTAATCTACTTAAAAATGAAAATTTCTTTGTACTCGATTTTTTTAAGTACAATTAATTCAGAAACGAGTACATGGTATTTTGAAGTTGTGTATACTTATACTTCATTTATAAATGTATGCAGAAATGAATACATATATTTTGTATTTTAAAGTCTTAATATTCATGTTTAAATCCTATGTGCTCAAAAATATGAGTTTTCTGATAAACCCTTTTCTTATACCAAATTGACAGTTGGGATTTCCAAGCTTTTATTTAAAGATATATCTATCTTTGTTATAATTTTTAATTTATAATACACACTTTTCAAATTTATTTACAATTTCATTAGAAATGTTAAAGAAGAAAATTTAGTTTCAAAAATTGTTTTATTAGAAATTAGAATATTTAAAAAAGGGAAAATTCATCTCTGCTGTTAGCGATCTTCCGTCGCTTATTGATAAAAGGTGTCATTTGGGAGCAGCTGGTAACTGCTCTTATGGCACGGTCCGTACAATACTGATCTCCCACCTAGAGGACTCGGGTTCAAATCACGGGGCGGCTCATACACAAAATTTCAAGAATTAAAGTAGTACATTCGTTGTTCTTTACTCCAAAAATTGTATTTCTTCGCAATTCAAAATTACCGTAATTAAAACTTGTCGGTTCTCTGTAATTTCGCTTTTTTTTTTCTTATAGTGTATGTGTGCTTCTATACATACTCAATTTCGAGTCCCTGTATGTACTCAAAAAAATGAGTACAAAGAATTTTTAAGAATAGTGTTTTAACAGTGTAGCCTTTTCTTTCTGCTCAAAGTATTAAATAGTTTTTTTCAATCGAACTTATACCTTTGGAATGTATCATTTGCTTCTGATGGACTGATGGCTTCCATTATTATGAAACAGACATTAGGGGCCGTTCAAATATTACGTAAGCACCTAGGGGGGGGGGGAGGGTGTTAGCGATTTGCTTATTTTTGCTGACAAGGGGACGGGGGTGTTTGAATGATGCTTACGTAAGACATTTCCAAAATCTCTTAACTTGTTAAAAAAAAAAAAAAAGAACTATTAAAAATTTTAAATTGAAAAAAAGAAATAGCAAAAGAATGACTTGACAACTTAACAACTTGAAGTTCTCGTCAGCTATTTTGACCGCACAAGGAAAACATAAACGATCTCTTTTATCTAGAGGATACAGTTCATGTTTGATGCATGAGGGCTTATTATCTCTGAGAACTTACTGCTATTTCCAATTATGAGAATAGAATAGAATAGAATTGAATACCGATGCGATAAGTTGTATTGTGACAATACGAGTTTTCCGGGAAAGTTTACAAAACGTAAGTAAAATTCCATCCTCTTTGTTTCCACTGTCAAGTGGTTGAACCCCATAACCATAGTGACCGACTGCTCTACTGTCTGGTGTCTCGTGAGTTTTGAAAACCTCTCAGTACTGTAGTGTAGTGGTGTTTAATAAATGAAATCGGAAATATGTCTTCTTTTCGAGAAATCTTGTATAAAAAACTTTTTGAAAGTTTCAAAAAGTCTGCATCAGATAAACCTTTGAAGGTTATCCAATGTAAAAGTAATGATGTGTGGCGGCAGTACAAAAAGTCTTCTAAAACTGACAAAGAGTTAGAGGTATCGGTGCTAAAAAGAACTGAGGACTAACTGCGTAAGGCAACCAAAAAGAAATCAGTCTTTCTTGATTATTTTATAAAGGTAATTATAATGAATTTATTCTTAAAATTTTAAAGATATTTTATCATAACTTTAAGTTTACATAATTACTTGTAAAATTTGGAAAAAGATAGATAAGATAAAATGACCGTGTAGCCTTGGCGAAACAGGCTCAGTATGGCAATAAATAAAGACCAAGGAAATGTCAAAAAATGAGTTATTACTTTTTAAATATGGCGTAGTCAAGCTAAACCTTATTTTTTCTTTTCAAATAACTCGAAAATTAATTCATCCATGGGGGGAAAAAATTAAAAATTATGTAAGTTTTGTAGCAGATAATCTTCTAACTGTTTTCAAATTTTGTACCTTACTAAAAATGAAATGTAATCCAATTGAATTGAAAACAATGTATCTTATATTTCTATAAATGTCAAGTCTCATTTTTAAGTTCTTTTCCGTTAGATGGACTCAATTGTCGCCAAGCGTGTTAGTTGGCGTGAAATTAAATTCACGCAAACGTGAAATATTTGAATGGAAATTAAGGATTAAGGAAAAATGAGCATTTAAAAATGTAATATTTGAAAATACACATTTTTATAAACTCTTTTATTATAAATATTTATTTTCAAGTAATAACTTTTAATAAATAAATTCAATTAGAAAAATGATAAATTAAATTGTATTATGAGATCACGATTAAATAATGACATAAAAAATTATTAACGTTTGAATGAATTGATTGAAAAAATTGATTAACGTTAAAGGTTGCTGTGTCTACTAAAGTTGATAGAACAGGATTCTCAAATTTATACTAAGCATAAAACCCCATCTCACATGGCTTCTGAAAAAAAATTTCAGAACTGGAAAAAAGTTTCAATGCCTTGTATGCTGCCAAGGACTCCATGTCAAGTTCTCAAATTCAAAAACAGATAAATAAGGTTTCCAGTTATCTAAAAAAAAAGAAAAACAATCCTTAAAAAGGAAACGACAAAATGCTGAATACCAAATAAAACATCGAACCACCAAACGAACAAAACTTGGAGAAATCTGCCACGATAATCCAGACATAAAAAAAAAAATTAGCTTTGAGGGAATCAGTAGGAAGACCAAGTTTAAATGTAGATCAACCATTATTGTTTAAGGCAATAGCAGACATAGCTATTATTGGAAACGCTGCAGATTCAAAAAGAAGAAGCGAGTCAATACGAAGTGTCAAAACTCTCGATGATTTGACTGCAGAACTGAAAAAGGTTGGTTTTGCAATAAGCAGGAGGGGAGCATATCTTCGTTTGCTTCAAAAAAAATTCCTCAACCATCGAGGGTCGAAGACATGTCATCACAGTGCCGATAAAACTTTCTCGGGATCAAGCTGACTATCACCGATATTTAGAAACTTTAGCTTCAATTCTTGGACCCCTGCAAGTGTTTTTTCTTTCACAGGATGACAAATCACGTGTACCTTTTGTAATTACAGCAGCCAATAAACAGATTCCGATACTTATGCATGTGGAGTATTATGTACCCGACCACGACTGGGTCATTTCTGAACGCTACAAACTTATCCCATCTGTTTACGCTGGTATTGTGATTGCTCCCAAAATGGCAGGTTAAAGTAAAGCCACAGGTTATTCTGCTCCAACGTTTACAGCTATAAGAAGTGGGAAACACAGTTCTTCTACAGAAAATACTCATGCTCAGGATTTTGAAACTTCATTAACACTCAAAGACTTTGAAAAATTAGTGAAAACAGATGAGGGTTTCATCAAATCTGTAATCATAGTTACGGTTGATGGAGGTCCTTACGAGAATGCCCGCTACTAGAAAGTTATATCCATTAGCTATTAACCATTTCAAAAAGCATGATTTAGATGGAATTTTCATAGCGTGCAATGCTCCTGGAAGAAGTGCATATAATCGAGTAGAAAGGGGAATGGCACCACTCAGTCAAGAACTGTTTGGTTTTATACTCCCTCATGACCATTATGGTTCCCATCTCGATGAGAACGGTTTGCACTACTGATGAAGAAATGGAGCAAAATAACTTTGCATATGGTAGCAAAACTCTCGCAGAAATCTGGAACTCATTAAACATTGGCGGTTATCCTGTTACTGCCACATATGTTGATTCAGGCAAACCAGACTCTCTTGGTTATGACTTGGATTGGTATTCGAACCACGTACAAGAAAGTCAATACTTGCTGCAAATTGTAAAATGCGAAGAAAAGAATTGTTGCTCTCCTGCACCTAGTGGAGTACTTCGTATATTAAAAGGACGATTCATTCCTCCTCCAATTAAAAGGATACAATCGTCAAATGACATCATTACAAGTGAGGAGGAGGAATTTATAGATTTAAGTCTCCGTCTGGCCTTAAATCTGAATATTACAGCGAAGGGATTTTTAAAGATGCCGTATGACTATTTTTGCCCTTTCATGAAGTCGCAATTATCCGCAAGAACTTGTGGAAGTTGTGACCAATATCATGTGTCTCAGAAGTCAGCAAACAGACACAAAAAATTCAACACAGTGAAAAAAGCGAGAAGGCCTTCCTTATTCGACCATTGAAAATTGATGCTCGTCGAGAAAATGAACTTATGTGCGTCGTAAAATTCGTGAAAGATATGGAAGATGTTGAGCGGATCAATGAAGATGAAGTTGTTCAAGATTGCATCCGAAAAGAAAGCAATGAAGACAATCAAGTAAAACTGGAAACCAATATCATAACAGATATGGAAAAATGGCTTGAGCAGCCGTGGTCAGCATCGGAATAGATATGGGCATATTCAAATTAAAATTTTACAAATGGCTAAGTTCTTCTAAAATTGTGATCTAAGAAATTTTCTTAAATAGAATTGTAAGGAAATAAAACAAGCATTTTTTTTTAAAAGTCGAGTAGGGTTTTTTTAAAATTTGAATTATGTCGTAATTTTTTTAAATTAAATTATTACTGTTAAAAAAAGTGGGGGGGGGGGGGAGGTTGCAATTTGCTTACGTAATTATTAAGGGAGGGTTTGCGATTTGCTTATTTTTGCTGACAAGGGGGGAGGGGGGGGTCAAAAATTGCCAAAAACATGCTCACGTAATATTTGAACAGACCCTTATAGATGAAGTGTTCGGCCAAAAATGGCCATAATTAAAAAAAATATATATGGCCCTTTTTTTCTCATTCTGACCACAAAATCAGAGTTCTAACTTTTTACGGCTGCTCTTTCATCTTCACCGAACACTTCATTTATAATGGCTGTTTCATAATAATGGAAGCCATCAGTCCATCACAAGAAAATAACTCTGTTAAATCGGAAACTCGGTTAAGCGGGACTCGGATAATCGTGACTCTACTGTATATTTCATTCAAAAATGATCTTTAGAATATTTTTATTGGTGTTCAGAGGGGGGTCATGACCCCCGTGACCCCCTCCTTGGATCCGCATTGGGAGTAGTTCGGATGGTAGAGCATTGGCGGCTTCGGCCAAGAGATCCCTGGTTCGAATCCTGGTCCAGACATTTTTCACCTACTTGGAAATTTACAACTTACAGGATCATTATCATGTTCTAAACTTCTTGGTGATCAAAATAATCCAATATTTATCACATTTATTGTTAAAGTTTGTTTGACTTATCTAATAGGGATTTCTTTTTGAAAACGTATTGTGAACTTCTTTATGTAAAATGCTAGAAAATTTATGAAGGGGTGTTGTACCTTTTAAACGCTTCGAAAATTAATGAAAAATTCAAAGTTTTAATTTGTCTATCTTCATAACCTTCTTATGTATAAAAGTGAAATTTGAATATTGATAAAACAGATTGTGCTTTGTAATATGCTACCATTAGGAACTGATTATAATCAGTTTCTAAAATTGAAAGGCTAATTAGCCTTTCAAGGAATTTCTGTATTGTTGAAATTCAAATAGCTCTTTTTTTCACTCCTTAAGTCATTGCGCGCATGTTATCTTGAGAACATGTGTATGGATTGTTATGAAATTTGGCGTAGAAACTAAGCAAATATGTGTGTTTAAAATGATCTACTCTTAGGTCAAAATTATTTCATTAGCTATGAAAAAAAAAAAAAAATCAAAAATTTACATTTTTTAATAAATAAAAATAATCATAACTAAAAATATTACAACTGTAATTACTTGAAAGTAGATCATTTTAAACACACATATTTGCTTAGTATCTACACCAAATTTCATAACAATCCATATATACGTTCTCAAGATATCATACGGGCAATGACTTACGGAGTGAAAAAAAACAGCTGTTTTAATTTCAACAATACACAAATTCTGTAAAAGACTAATCAGTTTCTAGTGGTATTATATTAAAAAGCATAATCTGTTTAATAAAATGTCAAAATTTCATGCTTACACATAAAATGTTAATGAAGATACACTAATTTAAACTTTCAATGTTTTTGTTGATTTTCGATGAGTTTAAAAGGCACAAGACCCCTATCTTAAATTAACTGGAGTGTAACACCGCTCCCTCCCACCCCAATCACAGTCCATTTAAAAGCGGAGCAATTTTCGAGAACCTATGTCAATGCATTTGATTTTCAAACAGTTTGGAGTAATTCTTTTAATATATTTTTAAAAATGCGCAAATGAATAAGCAATTATCCAAATAGCACGTTTAGATACAATGTGAGAAGTTTAGAATAGAGTTCATTATTATTTATCAATTCAACATTGTTGTAAATAATCGTTTCTTAACTGATTATAAATTAAAATTCGGCAAAGCATACTACTGAATTTATATATGTACACAAGTTTGAAAAGAAACATTTAAATTCGCTTTCTAGATGATTATATATTCTCAGTGTATTTCAAATGCTTCTAAAAATAGACATTTCAATCAAACAGATTTTTATGAAAAGAGGAATATACACTGAACAGCAATTATATATATAATAGCGCTAAGTGTATAACAGTTCCGGAGTGAACTCATCCGGACCCTGATAACTGCGCTCATACTCGGAAAAAACATATCGCGGCCATAGTAATCCACGTTGTATCACATCTATTCTTCTTCATTTTCTCTAAAAGCTTCAAAAACTATATATAATGATTTAAGTCCTAATTTAAAAATACCCAGCTACCAACAACAGATTATTGATATAAACAAACTAATACTGTTGCCATTAATAAGCATAAATTCCAAATCTAGAAACAAATGAAAGACTCTTTGATAGTTTCATTTAAAAAATACTGTTTAACATCCGATTCTGCTCTTAAAATATTTGTAAAAGCATATTAAAGCCTTTAAACATTTTGAAATGCGTTTGCCACTTTTACATACCGACTTATGTTTTGTGAAAAAACGGAGTTAATTACTTTATATAAACAAGACAGCGGTTCCATTCATAAACTACGCTTTATTTCAACTCGTTATAATTTTCGTTTGTTATGGTTGTTTTGACGTTATCTCTCGGCAATCAATATAAATGATGGAACGTTTGACTGAAATTATGGTTTTTTATTTTAAAAAAATACAGGTCGTTATGATGTAATTCGAGATCACTTTTTAAATTTTTTCGTTATGTAATTTTAAAAATTTCGTTCAATATAAATAAAATGAAATTTTTTTTTGTTATGATACCTTTGATAGAATTTAAATTTTGTTTTGTTAATTTTTTAAGAAGTTAATATTTATTTGCTTTTTTAAGAATTTTGTTTGCATTATGAATAAAATAAGTTTTTTTTTTCTTTTTTGCCAGGTGTTATGAAACATAAGATGTTATCACGATTGAATTAGTATGAGAAAATTATTTTTTTCACATTCTCTTACTAAATTACAATTTTGTTTTCACTCCAAGGTTATGTTCAAATTTCACAGTGTTAAAAATCAAAATTTTATCTGCATTAATGTAATTAATATATGTAGTACATGGCATTGAATATTCCTTACATATTAATTGCACTTGATAAGAAATACAAATACTATTTTCAATGCAAGCAGATTTCAAGTGGATATAAGTTAAGCTCTTAAAAATTGATAAAATTATATTAAAATTTTACGAAAGAAATGATAATAATAATTTGATTTTGTCATTTTCTACAATACCAACCTTTTAATAATAAAACCTTCATTCTGTTTGTTTGCATGAAATCTTATGAAAATGAAACGCAGTCAGGGGCGCGCCGACCCAGTGTGCAAAGTGTGCACCGCACACAGGCGCCAGAATACTAAAGGCGCCAAATATTTTAGGCGAATCTGAAATATTTGAATTTTTTTTATTTAATTTAAATTTATTAAACTCGAAAGTGGTTTATTTCTGATACATTTATGAATTTATTTTTATTTTAAAAATATATATAATTTGCAGATGTTTTTCAGCGGCGTAGCTTTAGGAGGGATGTGTGGGGGGGGGGAGTCTCAGGCCGAAAGGCGCCAAGGTTTCGAAAGATAAGTTGAATGTTAATGGCCGGAGGGCGCCATATAAGTTTTAACGGCGCCTTCAAGCGACTGAAATACATTTAAAAAAAAGAAGCTAGAAACTTTACAAATTCGGAAAGGAAACCGCGAATGCCGTGTTTGGCATCCCTGCTCTAGATCAGGCTTTTCAACCTTTCCGAAAACAGGATGCGCATTGCAGCTGGTGGCAAATATGGATGGACTCCATTATTCAAATGATTGAAAATATGTAACACTTGTATCTTATTGTAGTATTGGTAGCGATAGACATACTGACGATCAGGGCTTAATTTCTAACAAAAAAGTACCGGAGCCCTAGTATTTTGCGGTACCGCTACTAACAACCGTACCCCCCCCCCCCCCCCCCGTCACTCCAATCTGCATATTTATATATCGTACATTATTTGCAAAATTTAAAGCATTTTTTTTATTTAGCAAAATAAAACTAGTATGTTGTGGCCATCACAAAACTTTCTTCTATCTCATACATGTCAATGCTTCAAAATTCGCTATCACAGTGCCAAATTAAATGGCAATCTGTGCTCATCATGAGAATTCTAAAAAGATGAAATTCCGTGCATTAGTTCTCGAGGTGTCGCTGAAATCGTGTAAATCCAGCAAAATGCAGCAATGCAGCGCCACCTATTGGGTTATTTACACCCGAACCTAATTATCATCAACTTATGTCAACGTCTAACTGAATATGAAGTTTGGGGAAAATTCGTGCATTAGTTCTTGAGATAGAGCTATTGCGCAAATCATGAAAAATGCAGTATAGCAGCGCCACCTGTTGAGCGATTTACACCAACACGTAGTCAGCATCATTTCATATCAAAGAGTAACTGAATCTGAAGTTTGATGAAAATGTGTCCATTCGTTCTTGAGATAGAACCGAGGATAGAGCTATTGCAGAAATCGTGTAAATCCTGCAAAATGCAGCCTAGCAGCGCCACCTGTTGGGCGATTTACACCAAAACGTAAACAGCATCCATTTATGTCAAGGACTAACGGAACCTGAAGTTTTATGAAAATCCGTGCATTAGTTCTTGAGATACAGCTATTGCGGAAATCGAAAAAAAATGCAGCATAGCAGCGCCACCTGTTGAGCGATTTACACCAAATCTAATCAGCACCAATTTTCATCAGGGACAGAGTTGGGCAGTATCGAAAATACATGTATTTGAAATACATTTTCAAAATACATTTGTATTTTGTATTTTAAACGGACTAAAGGAAAGTATTTTGGTAATGTATTTTGAAATGATTTTTCCAAGTATTTTGTATTTTAAAAATACTCAAAATACATTTCTGTCGATTTCAAGCTGCTTTTTTAAAACCGCAAAAGCTAAGATTCACAAAAGCAAAATACGTGCCTGACTGTTTTGTTTCGTCTTAGGATTATAATGAATGCATCTGCTCTGCTGAAATATTTTTGCTGAATGATTACAAAACGTTCTAGTTTTTATAGTTCTAATGTTGCTATGAGAATGAAAAACTACTGTGTGATAAACAGGAAGAATCATTTAGAGTTTTGCTGTGTATTCTATTTTTTAAATACCATAGAAATATACTGCAGTTAGTTATTTAGGAGACTCATGAAAGAATGACTCAGCCCCCGCTGGTAATGTATCAAGTGAATTAATTATTTGGGATAATACAGTTGCGCTGTATTAGGCGGGAATTTTTTAAAAAATAATTTCTGTTGATAATGTTGTTAAAAAGTTAACGCATTATGCATGTGTAAAACAAGGTCTACTTTTATAAGTGGAACTTTTCAAGCCACAGCTAACTTTAAAACTCATTTAAAGATAAGATTTTTGGTTTTATAACGGTTATGCATTGATTGAAACATTATTTTTTATAGCTCCTTTGTATTCATTGTATTAATGTTCAGGTATAATTTACCCCACTCGTGATATTTATTAAATGGAGAATGAATTTTATTACATAAATATAGTTCTATTTATTGATGTATTTATTATTACAAATAGAGTATGTATGTGTTTAAATACAGTTTTACAATATAAATGAATGAGATATTCAATACGTTATGAAAATTTAAAGTCATTTTAATAAAATCACTTATTCAAGATTGATGAAACTTTAAGACAGACCACGACGAAGAGCGATGCATTGATTACAGGCACTTTTAATTTATTAAACTCTAAAAGATCATTACTAAAGCTCACTACTAAAAGAAAAAAATAAGAAAAAACATTATTTGGTGTCATTTCCGCATATTATAATATTCCTAGGTCTTAAACAAAAACATTTAGCATGTTGTTTATTTTATATTTCTCTTTAAATTATTTCTTATTTTTTATTCATGTGAAGCACTCATATTTGAGTTGCAGTGATCGAGGCATTAATGAATTATCTATCTATCTATCTATATATACAGACTTCCAACAAAGGGGGTTATGCAATTCGTGTATATCCATGCATAACTCTTGAACTGATGCTACGATTTTCAATCTCGCTCACTCTTCCTCTACTTTTTTTTTTTTTTTTTTTTTTTTAAAGAAAGGGTTTAGTTTGAAGGTGATAACGTTTCGATTTCAACAGGACAATACTATAAACCTTGTTTTGGTTTTATAAGCATTAACTTTCGTAAAAATGAAGCTATCATCACGAAATTTTAATATATCATTCATCGTGTACTGCACGTCAAAATGAGCGATATTAAATAGCTAAGGGAATTAAGTAAAATAATCGTGAATTACTGTTCTGCACCAAGTAAGTAACCAGATTTTACCCGAACGCACATCAACCAGATATGCCGTTTGGGTCAGGTGGAAGCTCATTCTTTCATTGTGGGTCGGGTTCGAGTTGGTTTGACCCTAATTCGAGTTCTGGTCTGTTCTAGTTGACACTTGCGGGATGGGTTTGAAACAGTGCTGAAATCGTAAGAAAAAACTCACGGTTTCCTTCGGATTCAGTTCCAGCTGAAAAAATTGCACTTAGTTGTCGGGAGGGCGGGGGGGGGGGGGGGGAGGAATCTATGTTCTTAATATCCTCATCTGAGCAGTCTTTCTTAGGCTGTAAAAACAGAGGTAGGCGCTGTAACTTTATTGATTAAACAGAGAGTGTACAGAGCTTCTTAAAAATAATCCAGGTGGTATACGGCGTATATCTCCGTATATCCTCCACTACATCGCTGGTTTGTTAACCTATTTTAAAAATAAACTTCACTATATTGTTTAAAATGAAAAAAACTATTATTTTGTCCAACTGTTACTACGCAAACATACACGGCCCGAAATAACAGGTCTCGGCCCGAGCCCAACCCGTAGAAAAATCTTTTTAGACCGTCCCGTCCTGTACAAAAAAAAAAAAAAAAATAAATAAATAAATAAATATTGGCACAGCCTGGTATAAAAGCTAAAAGTTCGGCCCGATCCTAGCTCGTACAAAACCTTGAATAACCCGGTCCAACTGAATTTCAATAAAATATTGATTTTTACGCCAATATGGTTAAAAATCGTCTCGTATGAGGAATTCTGACAAAAAATAGCTATTTTAGCTTTTTTTCATGTTTATACTTTTCATTTTTAAGAAAACATGCTGGACTGCGATATTTATCTTTTAAATGTATCTGTATTTGTATGGAAAAATCTTAGTTATCATGTAAAATCTAATCTACATTCCATGGTGTGGAGACTTAAATATATGAAAAATGCTATAGCATGAAATCTTCCAAGACGGAAAGGAGAATATCCGTTATAGACAGGTTTCGTTCTTAGCAGGTACATAGTTTGTTGTAAATGTATTCTTTTCGCGCGTGTTATTATATTCATTTTGCATGGATCAACACATTTTTCAGTTTTACACATGATTCGTCTTAGGCAGGTTCTTTTTCACAGTTTCTTTTTCTGTGCTTTAACTTCATTGCCTAGAGATACTGTATGTACTATTCTTTAAAAATAATAAATTTACCAATTTAATTGTAGAATAATGGCGATTTTTAAAAATATACATTTTGTGCAAAAACTGTTGGGCCGTGCCAGATTTTACTGATTTTTGCATAGGCCAGACCGGGCAGGGACGGGCCAAACATTTTCATACGTGTTGGGTCGGGACCGAGCTTGAAAATTTTGGACAATGCAGACCTCTATGAAGAATGAAGTTCAGAATCTTGATTATCCCCACCAGTTCTTTTTTATTGTAAATTTTGCCATATTTTATCAGGACGTTTTCTTGATCCAATTAGGCCAAATTTTCTGTTATGAAAAACCGATGATAAAAGATTAAAAATTCTGTATAAGATGCTCATCCCCAAGGGACTAAACCTCGATTCAGCCCGTAAAAAAAGAAGTCAGGCCCGGACCGGAAAGAATGATGTCGAGGTCCTGACCGGCCTTCAGAAAAACATAAAACCCGTGCCTGACCCGGAAAGAGTGAAATCCAGGTCCGGCTCGATCAGAGTGTTCTGAATGAAAATTGACCTGCCAGGCACGGCCGGTGCAGACCTGTAACCTTATGCCCAAACTTTTAAAATTTTAAATGTATTTTGTATTTTCAATGTATTTTGAAAATACATGTATTTTGTATTTGGATATTTTAAAATTCGAAAAGTATTTTGTATTTTGTATTTTAGGTTCTAAAACTAATGTATTTTGTATCGAAAATGGCTTTTCGATGTATTTTGCCCAACTCTGATCAGGGACTACCTGAATATAAATTTTTATTAAATTCCGTGCTTTAGTTCTTGAGCTAGAGCGCCCACAAAATTTGTGTCACACACAGACAGACATTTTGTAAAAACATGTTTTTCGGGTTCTCCGACCCCTAAAACGTATAAATCCGTCGAAAACCGGAATTCGAAAATTTTCATGAATCCAATACTTTCCTCTTCTAAAGATAGAAGAAAGTAAAAATTAAATAATATCTATCAGCATATACTTGGCTGCCAACTATTCCACTTTCTAGTTATCACTCCTTTTAAATAGTAATCTTTGCCTAATTTTAATGTTAATTAATTGCAGAATTCTTCGATTAAATATGGTAAGGATTATAATTCGGAAATAGTGTTAACACAAAAAAGGATAGTTTGCACATACGCATTTAAAAAAAAAAAAATAAATAAATAAAATTTACCGAAATTAATATTTATTTGCTGAAAAATGGACTAATGTTTTTCAATTTCCTATAAAAGGTGCATATCTTAAACTATAATCGATTTCTTCTGATTATCAGTAGCAATCTTTTGTGGTGAGTACCTGAAAATCAGATTAGATTAAAAATTTGACACAGTTATCGGAAAGATTCGGTGCTTTTATACAAAAAAGGGGAAACACTGCTTGATTGCTTTCTATCAGAATAACTATACATGGCAATTATATCTACTTACAAATGAAATTGACTTCGTAAATCTGCAGAGCAGAACCTTAGCAGGGGCAATGTTCATGATACAAAATAAATAGAAAAACCACTAACGTGTCTTTTATACTCGTACGCAATAGAAGACAAAAAACCTGAAACTGATGCTCGTTGGCTAAAAACAGAAAATATTCTTTTCAGGTTAGATATGATATCTAAATATTAGAAAAAAAAAAAGCCAATAAAAAATTACCCTACTGTCACAAAAGAAAATCGAATTGAAAGCAAATTCATCGTTCAGTCTCTTCAGTGGCGCCGTATCAACACGTCGCCGACATAAATATGAATGTAATTAATTTGAAATAGAAAAACATGATTTCTGTTTTCCCTTCATTTTGATCAAAATAGCATTAAAATGATTTGAAATAGAATATAACACGTAATTTTGAAGGAGGAAAGGTTTTTTCCCCCCTATACATGAATAAATACAATTTTGAATGTAATTGTATTGCACAATGATAAAGCAACATAAGCCCCAGGTTATGCACGGTTCCCATGTAAATTACCGAAAAAAGCACAAATTAATCGGCTACATATAACTGAAACAATAAATAAGTAAAACAGGATATAATTTAAAATGCAATGCTTAAAAAAAAATTAAAAGCGCCATTCGATTCCAAACCAATTTAATAGTCACGCCTATCATTTTATGCTTTTACGCATAAAAACGAGCCCATGAATATGTAAGAAAGTTTCATGTTGTTCAGGAGGTAAAAATATTTTTTAAAACAACTTCAAACTGAATTGCGTTTCATGGAAATTTCAGTTGTATTTATTAGATTTGCTTTGAACAAAGAATAATCGGTCAAGTGCGAGTTTCACTCGCGTACAAAAAGTTCCGTACAATAAATTTAAGCGTTGACTTTGTAAAAAACTTGCCATTGTTCTATTAAATATTTATCAATAATTCAATTGGAATGAAAAAGGGTGACTATTTATCGTTATGATTCGCTTTACCTAAAACAAAGACCTTGTACAAAGTTTAAAGTTGACATTGTGACAAATGCGCCTTGAAAGGATGTTGCAAAGTTGCATCGCCGCCTTGATCTGTGATGCCTTTATCTAGAAAGGTTATTAATTAATATCTGCTAATTATCCAATATCCTTTTTGAAAATTATTATCAGCAATCCTTGGATGATTTCGTGACGATGAGTACCTCGAACCCCCCCTAATTTCCTCACTGAGCGCCCGCAAGTTAAAGTTTATGTATAACGGAAAAGTGCGATTTTCTGAAAAATTATATGACCTAGGACAGGGTTGGCGAACCTATGGCACGCGTGCTAGAGTTGGCACGTAA
Organism: Maratus speciosus; assembly: GCA_963932465.1. Classification (NCBI taxonomy): domain Eukaryota; kingdom Metazoa; phylum Arthropoda; class Arachnida; order Araneae; family Salticidae; genus Maratus; species Maratus speciosus. The sequence goes on from OZ010799.1 coordinate 97,617,368, forward strand.
GACAATTTCTCTGGCACGCGAAAAAATAAATTTTATAATTATTATACAGATGAAATTTAATTTCTATTATAATGAATAAAATTTTGTTTCATACGGACAGACTATCACAAATAAGGCAATTATTTTTGCATGAAAAGAATTTTCTTTTCTTGCGATGTTATGCAGCGTTTGCGACATGTATTTTGCCCTTCTGTATGATTTTTATAATGCTGTATTTTTCAAATTAATATTTTTAGACAGTCCCTTCAGTAAGATGGAAAATGGATCCAATTTATAAAACTATCAAAATATGAATCAGGTATAAAGCATTCTCCATCGAACATACAACAGTAAAAATCTCATGTAGGTGAAAAAACTGTTTATTAACATTTTCAAACTCTATATATATGATTGAAAACATTTTCTATTGAATTTTGTTTACTTTAAATAATTTTTTCACAGACAATTTTGGTTTCTCATGATTTTTTTACTTTATGGAACAAATTACTTAAATTTGCATAATTTATTGATGCCTTAGAATGAGATATTAGTTCATTTATTTATGCTAGCGTTTTTACACACAAGTGCAAAAATTGTGCTTCAATATGCATTCACAGTTTTAGTAAATGTGGAATCAGTTTTTCTAGATAACCTGTTATCCTTTGTGGGCCCACAACAAAGGGTCAAGTTTTCCCTCCAACCCAACCCCTACAGCTTGAAAGGTCTAACAAAGTGTGAGGAACACATGTTTGTCGTCCTTCATTGTGTTTCTAAATCCTCCCCATCTCCCCCTGCCTTCTTTGTTGCAAGTGCAGTTGTCTGCTGAACTCTTACCTTTTGGTTCAGAAATTCAATACACCTGTTTAAGATTTAAGGCACATGTGAAAAAAATGGCCTTTATGAGGGGTAGGTGCGGCCCCTAATAGAAGTAAATTTAGCATTATGTCTATGAGAAAAATTTTCGTTCCTAAAAATATTGGCCCTTAATAGAGGTGGCCTTTGAATAGGAGTGGCCTTTAAAAGAAGTTTCACTGTATTAATTTTCAGCAACAAAAAAAAAAAAATTATAATTGAAATCAAAAAGACAAAAAAATCCGAAAAAGAGGGAAGGGTTAAGCATGTGACAAGATAAAGATACGTTTTGACAATTATTACATAAGCAGCATAGCGGTTCTATATTTGCTAATATAAAACCAATCGTTCTAGGACGGGGGAAACATTTAAAAATGCACCCCTAATTATGATGTACGTGTGGTAATTGTTTAAATCGCATCTTACAATAAAAAAATTATAATTCGCTCCGTAATTAGAGAAAATATTTTTTTACCTTTATGTATATTTACCGTATTACGAGCACCCCTTTCCTTGTGTCATGGTGCTACCCTTAATTATTTGAACACATTTATATTTCTTAATTAAAGTTTGTTTGAACTGCTTTAAGTACAAATATAAATAAAGAAGAACGCTTAAAAATTCGGGGAGAGATGGTAAAAGCCAATTTCTTAGGAGGTATGCCATTGTGGTGGGAGGTAGCAAGCAGCTGAAGCACCCATTTTTTAGGGATGTCCGTTATTTACATAGCTGTCAACATTCCTTATTTTTAAAGTCAAACAAAAATATTTTGAACAAGAAATTTAATTTATTAAATAAAATAAAAAAGAACCCCATAGAAACAAGGCACACTTCATTAAACAAAATTTCAAATTCAAAATTTGTTTGACCTGGAGAAAACCCCGGAAGGTTGGCTTGGCAGGTATGTATTTATAGTTATTGAATTTTTTTGGGGGGGTGGGGGGGTGTAGGGAGGAGGGGTTTGGGTATATGGGGCGCTAAGTGAAGTTCTGCACACAGGCGCCGGATACTTCTGGCGCGCCCCTGAACGCAGTTCAACATTCCGTCATTTTTGACGGGGGTTTTATACTAGTAATTTAAAGATTGTTGTTTATTTTATGACAATAGTTGTGATGCTAGTGACTTGTTTTCATTAAAGTTCCTTTGAAGAAATGCATGTGCACTTTTAGAAAATGTCAGTTTAATTAAAGCTTCTAAGAGTTTTATTTTTCTTAACTACAGGCGGATGAAATAATGCGTGAGAAATAAAGTATCAGAAATGCTTATGATGTATAAACGCAGGTTTAAGTTAAACAACTTATACCAAAAAATTTTAAATGCATTAGTTTTTTATTGAAGTTCACTTTAATGTTACAAATTTTGAAAAGAAAACCTTTAAATTGGCTTTATGTATGCAAATATATTCGCAGTGTAATTCAAAAGCTTCTAAAACAAACATTTCAACCAAAGCTGATATTTATAAAAGGAGGACTATACACACAACAAAAACAATTTAAAGATTGTTGTTTATTTTATAACAGATGATGTGATGCTAGTGAATTGTTTTCATTAAAATTCTTTTTAAGAAACGCCTGTGTACTTTTAGAAAAAGTCACTTTAAATAAAGATTCTAATGTTTTAAATTTTTTTAAACTTTATTATTAAAAAAACAAACTAAAGACAGGTGTAAAATGGTATGAAAATTATTTTATTTTAACCCTTTATGTACTGAATTATGAATTCATGAAAATTACATCTATTAAAGCATTTTTCGTGAATTGTTTAAACTATATTAGAAGATTTACATAATCATTTAATCAATTTTAGAAGGGTTTTAGAAGGATTGAAGGGTTTAGGAGAATTAATTAAATTTGAATTTAGGGATTTTGTGCAATATTTTAACCCTCTTCAAATCTTTTATTTTAAATATTTTTCTTAGTATTTTGTAGAATTAGGAAATGTACAAATGTAATGTTCTCACAATAGAAATATAGAAATATTTCCGAATTGAAAAATCCCCCCCCCCCCCCCCCAACACCATGAAAGCTGAAAATATGGAAAGGCAAAAGAAATCATTCTTTAAAAAATATTTTTGTTTTGTGTAATCCGTAATGCTTTTGGGGAAAAGATAAAGTAATGTATCTATAACCCATTCTAAACTGTATTACAACTAATCGATGCATTAAATGAATTTTATAACAAGTTATTTTAATGGTACTTATAAGTACAGTCAGTAGATAAAGGGTTAACAGGCATTACACTTCCCTCCTTTAAAAAGCAAAGCAATTTTTGAGAAGTTATGTAAATGCATTTGATAATCAAACCCTTTATATAAACTATTTTCATATATTTTTTTAAATACTGAAATGAATAAGCAATTATTCAAACAACACGTTGAGATACTATGTGCAAATTTAGAATAGACTTCATTATTATTTATCAATTCAACATTTTTGTAAATAATCGTCTCTTTTTAACTGATCATAAATTAAAATTCAGCAAGGCATTCTACTGAATTTAGATATATTCACTATTTTCAAAAGAAAACATTTAAATTCGCTTTCTGCATGCAAATATATTCGTAGTGCATTCGCTTTATGCATGCAAATATATTCAAAAGCTTCTAAAATAGACATTCCAATCAAACCGATATTTATAAAAAGAGGAATATACACAAAACAGAAACAATCTAAAGATTTTTGTTTATTATTTTATAACAAATGATGTCATGCTAATGAGTTGTTTTCATTAAAATTCTTTTGAAAAAACGCTTGTATATTTTTATATAAAATGACACCTTAACATCTTGACGCCCTTGCAACATTTGTGGACGTTTAGTTTTTAACTCTTTCGAACAAAGTTGAAAAGTGTTTATGCATTCGGTTTGTCTGTCCGTCTGTCCACGCTCTAACTTCAGTAAATATACTCAGATTTTCATATGATAAAGTTTATTTAGAGTTACCTAAGCATGTTTGGTATTGTATATGAAGTACGTGGGATAAATAGTTCATTTACAGGGGCACCCAAAAGAATTCCAATACATTATGGTATATGGGGAAAAATCGTTTGCAGAGTATGCTAATAACATTACGCTATTTTAAATGCATTGAAACTGATATAAATCACTGAATATTTCACTACAAAATGATTACGATAGAATAGGACATTCATAGCATTTATCGTTCATTTATAGGGACACACAAAAGAAATCGGTCACAGTACTGTCGTTGAATAATAGTTGCTTGAAGTACGTTTTGAATTTCGGGATGCGCTTTTAAATGTAACTATTTCTTTGCATTTTACTAGTTGTATTCTATACCTCATATATAGGGCTGTTCAAAAGAATTCACGTGCCTCCTTTCTGTGTTTATCTTTATTAACGGAAATTGCTGACAAGGAAATTTCAACTAAGGTATATACAGTATATTTCCGTGTATAAGCCGATTCGTATATAAGCCGAGTATACGACTCTTCAGTGAAAAGTTGTTCAAAATTGGGAACCCGCATATAAGCCGATGCTAAAAAAAAGATTGATTGAAAATTCACACAACAAAAACTAAGCACTTTTTTGTGCATAGCTAATAGAAAAAAATACATTCTCTGAAATTATTGATCCTTCTTATTCTGTCTTGGTGCGCTATAAAATCTGTTTAATTGGGTTCCGCTCATCCTGTTATGACTTGGTCGTTCTTAAAATCTAAACTTCCGATTTTTGTAAATGGGGAAACTTTTCACTACTTCACGTGGCTGCTACCTGTTACTTTGGCTTAAGGAGAGATAGCTGGACAAAAGCTTATAATGCGGGTTTTAAGTTAAAAGTAAACTAATTTGCTCAGCTGTCCAATAACACAGTGGCTGCTAGTCATTTCGCACTCAATGAAAAACAAGTACGAGAATGGAGAAAGAAAAAAGACGAAATTTCAAATATTCCAGAAGTAATGAACACTGTCCGTGGGCGCAAATATGGCGCTTTTGAAGAAGATGGCGTTGATGATGATGATGAATTCCACTAACGACATTCATCCTGATGTACCAATGAGAGAACGCGATTTTAAGGGGTTGCTTGATAATTGTGATAATAACTTCGATAGTGAATGATGATTGGTGACTTTTACATTATAAAAGAGAGGAATATTTAAGTATTTTTAGACATTTTTAAGTATATTATATTCACCATATAGTTTTCATCATGTAGTTTTTTATATTCACCATATTTTTTATTTTCGACTATCAATTTTGGAAATTCTCTTAGTCTCGTGTATAAGCTGACCCCCCCCCCCCCTCTCTCTCTTTGAAGCCAAAAATGCCCAAAAATTCTTGGCTTACACACGGAAATATATGGTATGTATTTCTTAACTGAACTAAATTCGGGCATGCATGTAGTTAATAGATAAAAATATATATATCCTATACGGGGTTGCTCAAAGAATTAGGAAAATTTTCCTATTGTAGAAGGGAACAGCTGAAATTGGGTTTTCAAGTGTGCTTTGCGTTTCCACAGGGTTGAATTAGGCATAATGTTTTAACTTATTAAACGACGCAGTTTTGTTACAGTATTCTAAATGTGTTGGAAAGTGTTTCATAATCTATGCTTGAAGCATGATTTTTCTTTCTTGTTTATAATTATAATTACTATTAATAATAAAAAGTAAAAAAAAAAAAATTCACAATAACTTATTCACTACAGAATACCTCAACAAGAAAAGTAAAAATGGGTACTATACGTGGTTATCTCGTCGACCAAAAATCTATCGCCAAACTATAAGATTAAATGTCAATAATGGTTGATCGTAACTGTCACATTCACTTGACTTTAAGGAAATTACACGTGTTTATGCCATCAAGTGATTTTTATTTCGATGTGTTATTTGTATTTTTATTAATCTTATACTAATTTTTTTGTTCTTTCGTTATTTAAAATAAAAATTATGTCAATTTGTGTAATTTGGCGAGTGGTTTGGAAATTTATATAATTTGGCGAAATTGTTCGATGGGATAACTAAGTGGTATCTAAAAATGCTATGGTTTGGCTGCACTGATAATGTTATTTCCGATGTAAAAAAGCGTGAAATAATTTTTCAGCAGTCAGTGTTGTATTATTTGAGCAAATAGTTAATATTTGATAAAAAATAATATCAGATGTATTAAACATATTGAGTTTTAATAATTTTCTAGAAATGTAAGAAAGAAATTTACTGTTAGTTTTTTATTTTGTAAGAAATTATTTCACTCGTAAATTACCATTAACGCTCATCGGCTACAAATATGGACGTTATTACAGTAACAGGACGTATGGGAGTAACGTTATTACAGGACGTAATACAGTTCATTTTTGAACTTGTTCGTTTACGGACACGTGTATGCTGTAGCTGATGACGAGCTGTTATGTTTTTAGCTCGAAACGCGTCCTGTGTTTTGTTTTAATTTTATGGTGATTTTTTACAAAGTTTTATTATTTTAATGTACGTTATGTTTTTGTGAATTTTTATTGTTTTTCCCATTTTATGTTCTTTTCGAATTCCTGTTAATATAAAATAAATAAATAGAAAAAAAATTGTCTTTTTTTTCGCCATAAAAAAATTTTCCCTGAAGGGGTTAATTAAAGATTCTAAGGTTTTTCCTTCTTTTAAAATTTATTATTATTATTTTTTTAATTAAAGAGGGTTGAAATAATTCATGTGCAATAAAGGAAAGATATCCTGATGAATACAAGTTTAAATTTAATAAGTGATACCAAACGTTTCAAATGCATCAAATGTTTATTGAAGTTAACGTTAATGACACAAATTTTGAAAAATAAAATTAATTTCACTTCATTTACTTGAATCAACTTTTCCTTAAAATAACATGCCTGACACATTATTTAGCTTGATCTTTTTCCAAGTTCATATAGATATATATTTAGGAGAGGAAAAATGGAGGAAGTGTTGCGACAAGGGAAAAACAAATTTAAATCGCTAATTGCGGAAAAACAAAACAGGAAGCATAGTTAGAATTGGTATGAAAAGCTAACACTTTTCCCATCAAACTTTACGGCACTTGGCTAAAAAATAAGTGGGAAAAGTTAAAGTATTTTAGAACAATAGGACTTTGCAATATTGCGATAATTTGCGGAAAAGTACTGTAAAAAGATAAGAATTTATATTTAAAACTAAAATTTAAATGAATTCGCACTTTGTTAATCATATAAACATCCATCTATTAAATATTTATTAATAAAACTTCAAAAGTAACTAAAATACAGTAAACAATAACGTTTGATTAAATTTAAATTCATTAGCAATGAATACTCAGATCTAAAGATTTAAAATTTAAATTACACATGAAAAAAAGAATATAATTAACATATATAGTGAGAATTATTAAAAAAACTAAATACAACTTAATGGGTATCTTAAAAGAAAGCAATATTATTAACTGTTTAAGATTTTGATTAATTACTTACCCTTATGTGGGTATTTTAAATTTATCATATATTTATTGGGCATGCAATGAAAGCAAATACAACAGGGAAAAGATTGGAATAAAATATTAGGTAGCTTTCTTTACAAAAAAGCTACCTATTGCAGCCGTTCGGAGGAAAGCGATTTCAAAAAATTTTGGTATATTTTCATCGATCATGACCCCCAGACCCCGAAACCACCCTCCGTTCAAAATTGATATATATATATATATATATATATATCTGACCTATGTCACACTGTAACTCCCGTAATTGTGAACCGATTTCGATGTAATTCGGTGTGTACATAGTACATACCAATGTCTCGACCGAGTTCGTTGGCCAGCTTCATCCGCCGTTTTGTTTCAAAATGGCGGCCATTTAAAAATTTAAAAAAAATTTAAAACTTGAAATGTGGTACCAAAAAATTAAAAATGGAAAAATATTTTTTTCTTATGTATTTGACCTTTATACAAAGATTCCGGAGCAGTTTTTGTTTCGTCTATATCTTAAACAATGGCTGAGTTATAGCATTTTGAATTTCTAGCGTGGCTGACATTTTGAAACGTCCTGAATTTTGTCACGCGATAAAAGGCGTATTTATGAACCGATTTGGATGTAATTCGGTGTGTACATAGTACATACCAATCTCTCGACCGAGTTCGTTGGCCAGCTTCATTCGCCATTTTGTTTCAAAATGGCGGCCATTTAAATTTTTTTTTTAAATTTAAAATTTGAAATGTGGTACCAAAAAATTGAAAATGGAAAAATATTTTTTTCTTATGTATTTGACCTTTATACAAAGATTTCGGAGAAGTTTTTGTTTCGTCTATATCTTAAAAAATGGCTGAGTTATAGCATTTTGAATTTCTAGCGTGGCTGACATTTTGAAACGTCCTGAATTTTGTCACGCGATAAAAGGCGTATTTATGAACCGATTTGGATGTAACTTCGTTTATACATAGTACATACCAATGTCTCGACCGGGTTCTTTGGCCAGCTTCACCCGCCATCTTGTTTAAAAATGGCGGCCATTTAAACTTTTAAGAAAAATTTAAATTTGAAATGTGGTACCAAAAATTGAAAATTAAATATTTTCTTCTTATGTGTTTGACCTTGATAAAAGGATTCGGGAGCAGTTTTTGTTTTGTCTATATCTTAAGAAATGGCTGAGTTATAGCATTTTGAATTTCTAGCGTGGCTGACATTTTGAAACGTCCTGATTTTTCTCACGTAATAACAGGCGTATTTATGAACCGACTTGGATGTACCTTGGTGTGTACATAGTACATACAAATATCTCGACCGAGCTCGTTGGCCAGCTTCATCCGCCATCTTGTTTCAAAATGGCGGCCATTTAAAAAAATAAAAAAATAAAAAAATTTAAATGAGATACTAAAAAATTGGAAAATGAAAAAGATTTTTTTTGTATGTGTTTGACCTTAATACAAAGATTCCGGAACAGTTTTTCTTTCGTCTATATCTAAAAAAAAATGGCTGAGTAATAGCATTTTGAATTTCTCTTGTGGCTGACATTTTAAAACGACCTGATTTTTGTCACGCGATAACGAGCGTATTTATGAACCTATTTGGATGTAACTTGGTCTGTACATAGTACATACCAATGTCTCGACCGAGTTCGTTGGCCAGCTTCATTCGCCATCTTGTTTCAAAAGGGTTGCCATTTAAAAAAAATTAAATTTAAAATTCAAAATGAGGTATTAAAAAATTGGAAAATGAAAAAGTTTTTTTTTTATGTGTTTGGCCTCGATACAAAGATTCCGGAGCAGTTTTTGTTTCTGAAAATTTGTTCTTTTGTTGATATCATAAAAAATGGTTGATTTATAGCACTTGAATTTCTAGCATGGCTAACATTTTGAAACGATCTTGTATTTGTCACGCGATAACACACGTATTCGCCTATTTCGATGTAAGAAGGCATGTGGATAGTATACATCAACACCTCGACCAAGTTCGCTGGCCAGATTCATCAGCCATCTTGTTTCAAAATGGCGGCCATTAAATTAAAAAATATATATATATTTAAAGTGAGGTGCAAAAAAATTAGAAATTGAAAAAGGTTTCTTTCTTAAGTATTTGATCTTGATATAAGGATTCAGGAGCATTTTTTGTTTGTCTTTACCTTAAAAAATGGCTCAGATATAGCAGTTTCAATTTCTATTTTGGGTGACATTTTGAAAAATCTGATTTTTTGCATTCGACAGCACTCCTATATATTAACCGATTCCGATATGAGTGAGCATGTGCACAGCAATTACTAAGGTCTCGACCAAGTTCACTGCTTAGCCTCATCCACCATGTTGTCTTAAAATGACAGGCACTTTAAGAAATTGCCGAATTTGGCAGCCAAATATAAGTTACTTTAAAGAAAAGCAGCTTGGATAAAGCTGACTAATTTCGCGAAATTCTCATTCATTATATTGATAAAAATTAGTATTGAATCTCCTATATTCGGTTTCCACTAAATTGAGCTTCGTGTGTTTGCATGATATAAGTTGGCTTTTTTTAAATAAGGATTATGAAAGCTACCTCTTCCTCCCGGCACTGGCCGGAAGGACTTTTATAGTTTATTTCTGTCAGTAAACTAATTGAATTCATTTGTAACTTTAATTGAATTTTTTCTTAAAAGTTATCTTATGTTATAAACTATAAATTAAATAAATATTACCAATTAAATATTTTATTCTAATTTGTACCACGCTTGCGTCCATTTTCATTGCATGCTCTAAAATATATTCTTTAAAAATGCCCATAAAAGCAAAATGAAAAATAATTCACTTTATAAAAAGTGAACAATCCCTCCTATGAAAGAGTGGCTTTCTCTCCCGTCAGGAGTGAAAAAACACACTCCTTTTGCAAGAGTAAATAGTCACCCCTTTTGCAAGGACTCCTATGAAAGAAGGACTATTCACTTCGATCAGTAGCGAATAAACGCACTCCTTTTACAAAGATGAATAGTCACTTCTCTGAAACATTGATTATTCACACCCCTGTTTAGAGTAAATATTCACTTCCCAGGAGTGAATATTTATTCTTTCGAGAGTTAGCAATTCTATTTTTGCTAAGAGTGAAAAGTCACTCTAAAGAGGTTGGTCATATTTTGACTCTGAGATAGAGTGAACAGTCACTCTTTTTTATTTAGAGTGTATATATGTGGGATTATAAATATTCTCTGCAATACAACTTGACAGACTCAACGGTTTAATTAATCGATGTACAATATTATATGAAATAATAAAAAGCACAGCAGGAGGAGCGTGAAAAAAAAAAAGCGCAAGATATGGGGCAACTGCTCGTGTGGAAAAGATTGAAAAATAAAAAAATACAAAAAGAGATGGTGAGAATTCCACAATTTTTATATCTGTTACTACTGATCTTTTTCTCTGTTTCTAATATTATCATTAATCTTATTATCTAATAAAAAGCTTTCAACTTATACAATCATAAAATAAAAGCTAAATGTCCTACCTGTTCTTTCCTTCGCATAAGAAGAAATAGCCGGGGATTCTATGCAATAAATAAGACGACATCCAAATAATAAGTCTTGAATCTTCGAAGTAAATAAAACTGTATTACATTAAACATTATTGAAGACGTACACAACTTGCTTAGACACTCACAAAACAAAAATTATTTACATTATATTACAATTCGAGTATTAAAGTTTTCTTTTTTAAAAGTTATTCTCTTTTCTCTACGTTCCTATCTAGTTTCTGTTCTAATCTAAACCTGAGTCAATTCTCACAGAAGAAAAAGAAAAACAAGTTCTGTCCGCTCTTGCGCAGTAGGATCATTCGGTCTGACGTAACACACTGCAGGTGCGTTTTTTGTCCTTGTTTCAAAGGGTAAGTGGTAAGAGAAGTTGCTTGATTTCGCAACAATATCAACAAAAAGTTGAAATGCTGTCAATGGCCGAATAAAAGGCTTGAATAAGAAGTCTTGGTGATTTCTTGTATTTATATTTACGAATGTGCAAATTGTGTACTATATCATGAATGTTACTGAATTGCCATGATCTATATTGGTTCGTGTGAGTAGTAAATGTTGTATATAATTGAAAAGCTGATAGGTGAATTAATTTGTAACTATAAGCAAAGTTTATATTTAAGTAGGTAAAATAATAAACCATACACATATACAGTCGAACCTCGTTAAGACGAAAACGCTTAACACGAAATTTCGCTTAAGACGAAGAAAAATAGTTTCCCCATCACGTTATCTTGGAAAACAATAATAATTCCATCGTTTAATACGAACACGAAGACAAACCCCTCCCGTTTAAGACGAAGTAATTTTTGCACCTAATAAAAAAAAAAAAAAATCCTCGTTGCGACCTTTGCGGCGACCTTCCACTTTGAAACAAGTTTATCCCTTTTCCTGAACTGGACGAGGGAGGATATGCGTTTGTTCTTGGAACTGAGGTTGGTGAAGAGAGGTGGGTGTAGTAATGACTGTGGTGAGACCATGGGGGGAAAGAGTTGCATTCTTTCTCTCTTGATGTTCAAATTCTTTTGCGACCGATTCATTTCGTTACTTGCACGCGGTTGATCACTTGATGTGAATAAAGTTCTTTGGTAGAAATATTTTATTTTTTTAAATTCTAGTTGTATTGGAGCTCTAATTGTGAAAATGAGTGGGAAAAAAGGCTCTTAGCTTGTAAAATAAGCAGAAGATTTTATAAGATATGTCAGTGATGGGAATTAAAAAAATCAGAGATTGCAGCAAAGTACGGAATACCTGCTAGTACTCTTTCGACAGTTATTAAGACTCGAGAACAAACTGAAACGGCTTGTGCTAGGAATCAGTTCGAGCCCTTAAGAAAACGAATGAGAATGCTAAGAATGAATAAATTCAAGTTGCTTTATTAAGATGGCTAAGAGAACCTAGGAACCAGAATACTTTTTAACTGTTGCTGTTTTAAAAGAAAAAGAAAAGTCATTTGCAGGAGCTCTTGGTGTCGATGATGTCGTTTTGTGTTTGTATGATGATGTTAGAAATATACCTTTTTGCACAAAAATACTGATTAACATAAAAATGACTATAAAATATTTCTTTGCTGATATCATTTACATTCTTTGATAGCTTTTGTTTTAGTGATTTCTTTTTAAAATCATCCTAAATGCCTTTTGCTGTTTTATTGCGTTAATACGAAAAGATTTTTCGTACCCTTCGACTTCGTCTTAACGAGGTTCGACTGTATGTACTGCCTATTTATCTACTACACGTTTAATTATTTAACTGTCGATCTCAAAAGCTTCCCGAAATTCTTCAAAACTAGCAAACAGACGGCATCAATAGTTAATTTTTTTAATTTTGGATACTCTTGGAGAATATTTTGTTATCTATAAATAGCCAGTATAAATTCTTCTAATAAATTTTCCACTATTGTTAATTCATCTTTTTAAATGATATTAAAAAAGAGAAAAGAATTTTTGAAATAATAGCAATAATTGTGATTTAGTAGTTTTTAGCAGCATTAACATATGATTAAAAAAAAAAAAAAAAAAAAAAAAAAAACATATACACGTGTTAAGTTATGACTGTATTTATTATTATTTGTGTATTTTTGTCCTATTTTTAAGAAACATCTGTACTGAATTTATGATAAATTAAAATTCAGTGCAATATTGTAAAAATACATAAACTCAGTGACAGCTCCATTTAAAAAAGAAAACATTAACATAAAAAAAATATGCAAATATTTTCACGCTACACTGCAAAATAATAAAAACTGCTTCAGTAAGTAAGTGATTATTTTAAGGAACAAAAATAATAAAATATACATGAACACGACGCGCATAGAATAATTATTTAATTAAAGTTATTGACGCAATGCTAATGACTTGTTTTCATTACACTTTATTTAAAGGAAAGGCTCATTAGATGGCTCATATGAAAAAAAAAATATTTTTAAGAAAGACTTTTAAAAAGTTTCCGGTTTCAAAGGAATTTTTTGTAAAAATGTGACAATGCTGATGATGTAACAAGGTAACTTTTAATAGAACTCCCACATTTTTTTAAAGGTTAGGTTTATATTTTAACAACGTCATTTAAAAAATACAGTTCGTTTATTTTACGCATTCGCATTTTTGCACCAATATTTTTCATGCGTTAAAAGAAATCAAATTAATTTTTTATATATCTGGACTAAGTTCTTAAAAAAAAAGAAAGAAGAAAAAAAAAAAGGAGTAAGTAAAAAAAGATAATTAATACAGTAATATAACATAAGTAGTATAACAAAGTTAATATTATCAGTAGTATTGAACGTTTGTCGCAGGAGAAATGTGTAACCAAAAAAAAATTTAATAGCACTTTTTCCAAAGAATAAACTTCGTGGTACATTTTTATTGCGAATGTTGTAGAAATACGGCGCGAAATTTGTTGTTTGGAATTAATCACGAAAAAAAATTTTGGTGCCAATTTTTTCTGCGACAAACGTCGGCCCTATAAAACAATATGAGCTATATAATAAATATAAAACGTAATAATATAACAATAATTTCCAAGTTCTAAAGAAAAAAGTTCCATATATTTTCTCGAATAAATCAGTTTTTTGTTCAATGCAAAAACGCTTTTCAACTGTAGAAATATATTGTACAAATTTAAATAATTTGAAATAATGTTTGATTAGTGTTGAAGATGAAAAAAGTATACAATACTGTAGCGCAAAAGGACTATAGGAAAAAAGAACTTTTGAACAAAGTTGTGAAACAATTACAAAAAACAGGACAGATTTTGTTTACCCGTGAAAACATGTAAAACAATAGTGAAGGTCTTAAATACTTTTATGCACATCTCAATTAATTTTGTAAATTTGGATCAATGATTATCTTGGAATAAGGAAGATACTGGCACTGGGGTTGTGTTTATGATGACCAGTTATCAACACGAGGGATATTGGCCCTAAGAGAGGAGAGTGCCCCCGTGGTGTCTTTCTAAGGGAACCCAACCCTTAGATTCCCTTAGAAAGACCCCCACGGAGGGCACTTTCCCCCTATAGGAAGATACTGGAAGGAAAACGGCTATTTCGTAACACAGCCTACCTTTTACCTCGTCGTTGCCACCGATTTTGACTACCTTGACTACCTTGGCACGAGCAAGGGGATAGCCTGGTGTAATTATCGTTGTTTGGTGGTTTTTTTTTTCGCTTAACATTTGCTTTTTTTGTTTGGATGTTTACGCAAGAATCATGTATTTTTAGTGTTCAGTTTGCACGCTCTATCGGCAGATTGTAGAAGGATTAAGATATTTTGATGTTTGCTAGTGATTCATTCTAAATGTTTGTAAAATTATATTCCATTTCATAGAAAGAATTAAAATTTTTTAAACTAATATTAAAATGCTGAAGAATTCTTAAAAATGGTTAATAAACTGATTGATTTATCTATTTATTTTTCTGTTAAAGTGATGCATTTTTTTTTTTTTTTTTTTTTTTTTTTTTTTTTTTTTTTTTTAAATTTTAGTGATACTTTTATCTATTTAATGCTTCGTTCAAGTTGCATTTCAAGTTAAATATTTTAGCTTTAGCAGCTCAATTATTCATCAAAAGTACATTTATGGGGGAAATAATCATAATTTTTTTTTCAAGTAATAGTTGCTTATAAATTGAAAAGAAAAAAAAAATATGGAACTAACTGAAATTTTACATTTCTCGAAATTAATATATATATATATATATATATATATTTGAGTGCATGTTCTTGTCTCTTCTTCTTGGGGGGGAACCTAATAATTCATATAATAATTATTAATTTGTGTATCAAAGTTACAGGAATTTTAATTCACAATATTTTTAATGAATAGTTGTAATTAGTATATTCTAGTTTTTTTTTAAATGCTAAACTAATCAATTGACATTACGTAACTAAAGTCAGTCATATATCCAATCCCCCCCACCAGTGGCTGAGAGGATCTGCTCTCGAAGCTGGTACAAGGGAGGTGCTGGGTTCGAACCCAATCGGTGCCCAAATCGGCCTAACCGTTCGGCGTTTTCCGTGATTTTCTTCGAGCCTTGCGTAAATACGGGTTAGTTTCCCTTAGAAAGACCCCCACGGACTGCATTCCGCCTAGGGCCTATATCGCTCGTGCAGATAACCGGCCGTCATAAATAACACCAACACCATATTTCCAATGGTGAATAAAAATGTGTTCGTAATAACAAAAGTAAATCAGAAACCCAAAATTTCAGCAATGAACAACATATAAAAATAGACAATTGTTGTATTTAGAACCAACACTCAATGAAACTATACAAATTAAATAAATTACTGCTTTTCAAATAAATTTAACAATTGCGATATCAATAACTAATACGATACATAAGATTAATTAGTTATTCAAGTTAATTCTTAATTGCTTTATCGAGGGATTAATATTTAAATTATTTTAGATGGGTTATTTAAAATACTGAATTCCAGAGAAGTATAGTTATCAAATTATTGAGTCAGTGGCAGGATTTAGAACGGCTATTAAAAAATTTAAATTCACATGGAAAACTATTGAAGTATCAGTACATGGAACCTGTTATATTTTTTACAGTGAATTAAAAAAATAAAGTAACTGCTTATAATAATTAGTAACACAAATATGAACTAGGGCTGGAATTTTGTTTTACTCCACTCCACCCCAACTGTTCTTTCATCTATTGCTATTAACCATAAAATAATTGTTGGGAAGTATATTAATCTTAATATTTTTTAGGTTAATTTTTATAAAAGTAGACATTGCAATACTTTGTTTATATTGCCATCACAAATAGTCAACAAATAATTGCTTATAAATTGGAAAGAAATAAAAGTATGGAACTTTCTGAACAAAAATTGATCTCGGCCCTTTAGAATGGTGTGGTGTGATTTATGATGGTCGATTATCTACTCGAAGGATATAGGCCCGAGGGGGAGTGCCCTCCGTGGGGGACTTTCTAAGGAAACCTAAAATGTATTTACGCAAGTTTACCCAAGGGTCGAAAACAAACCACGGAAAACTCCGAACGATTAGGCCGACGAGCGCGATTGGATTCGAACCCAGCACGTCCCGTCTACCAGCTTTGAGAGTAGAACCTCTCGGCCACTGGTGGGGCCCCTTTAGAATAGTGGAATGCACCTATTACATTTATTGAAAAGGCTGATACTAAAAAACTTATAGACTTCATGATCAAATAGCTTTATACTGCAATAGATTCATCTACTTTAGTGGGACGAATGTTTCTGCCTTTGATTTGGTACATTTGAAAAGTAGGAATCGACTGATAAAGCTGCTCAACTCGTTTTTCTGTACCATCACTTTAACAAAACAAAAGTTAACATCTTAGCTTGTTTCCAAATTTGTTTAAAAATTTTATGTACTGCAGTTATTTTTATTTTAACTAAAATACTTAAGGTTAAATTAATTTTTGAGATTTGATTTGTAGTTTTCTATACATTTTGTGTAATAAAGATTTATCATAGCCTAAAATGTTACCTTTCAATCATTTATGTAAATTGTGTAATGTTATTAATATATATTGGTAGTACTTCGAACATGCATGTCTGTGTGTGTATAATTTTTATCTTAAAAATGATAAGAAAAGTCATATAAAACAATAATGCTGTGTGAGAATCTTAAAAAAAAAAAAAAATCTGATTTAAATTTTAAAAATCCGATTTAAATAAAACAAATCGATTATTTTGACTTTTATAAAAAAAATCATGCACCCTGTTGAAAAATGAAAAATGCTATTCCACTTCATAGTTATTGAATAAAAGCGCCTGCGATTTTTATGCGTTTACGAATTAAAATGAAATCAAGAATGTGTCAATAAATATCCAGTTTGAATTTGAGAACAATCTCAACATACGAGAATTAAAAAAAGCAAAGATCCCTTAAATATAAAAATTTAATATGTTATTTATTTTTTTACGAAGATTTTTGTTAATCTTTTCTCGGGATACAAAGTTTATAAAACAGTAATTATAATAAATTATTGTTTCCTATTTGAATTAGTTATCACATGTTTTTTAACTTTGAAAATAGCTCAAACATTATATATATATATATATACATTTAAATTATGAATGGTTATGTTATAGATAACAATTATTTTAAATTATTTTTGGAAACCAAATTTTTCCTCTGTTAGACTTAGGCTGCGTATAGACGTTTGTTTTGCCATCCTTCTCCAGTTTTCATGGAAATCTTTTGTTCTGAACCCTTCTGCGGTTTATTCACAAAAGATGAGGGAAATCAACAATGGGTCAGGAGATAAGGAGCTCAACCCTACTTGAGGAAAATGTTTCTCTTTTTCAGGACATCAGTCTCTTTCCTTTTAAAGTCATTAAAGATAAAAAACACCGCGTGGCCACAAGGACAAACGCCGATACAGATAACAGTTAGAAGGATGGTCTGTGTGAAGAATTGCAAAAAATATCATTTTATAGAATGTCAAAAGCAATTTCCTCACCAACAAACAATGCAAAAGTTTTGAAATGCAAATGCCTAATGTGTACTTATCCGCACCCACACCCCTAGGACAAAAGTACAAAGCCATCAATCAGACAAATGTGGGGAGAGCTTGAAGTTTTTAAAAGCTGCTGACCGGATGAAAAAACTGCCATATTTTCGCCAATCGCTCTGTGTTAATGGAATCCCATTCCCAGAATTCCTTGCTGAAATGAGAACAAAACTAATTTCTCGTTATCCATCTATATATCCTTCCTATATCTATGATGATTATGTGTGTCTGGCCGTGCTTAAAAGGTCGCCGGGCCGCAGGTTGAGTATGGCTGCCGTAGACTATTCAATTCCAAAATTTTAAGTCGATCTGACAGAAAGAACTTCATTCTTCCACCTACCGAAGCAAACGCTGTCCCGTGTAAAGATTTCCCTCCTCCAAAAAAGATCTGGTAGCGCAGAAGACAGGAAATCAATCTAGGTTAACCTTCGAATAATTTTATTCAGGGTTTTTTCAGGATTATACATATATTAATCAGGGTCCGTCTCAATTATGAACATGAAAAGACATTTGCCACAAAGTCTAGGATAAACACAGAATGTCTTGTTACACTGGAGACTGCTGTCTCTGGAAGAATGTCTTATTATAGAATATCTTAGTACACTAGAGACGGTTGTCTCTGAAAGAAATCTCTCCGGCCGGTGCCGTCTGCGAGTATTTAAGAACATGCTCACAAAACTGCCTGGTCGATAATTTCTAGCGGTTCAAAGTCTCTAGGAGCTAGGGATTTCGCCGGCCGATGCCGTCTGCGAAAAATCCAAGAGTCATCTCTCTCCACTCAAAAACTCTCCTCATCTCCATCCTCTGTTTCCTCCCCCAAACCGATATTTTTTTCCTCCAATCGGCCAAGTCCCCGTGTTCTCATTGGAGCCTCTTTGTTCTTCGCTGGCACCCTGTTGCCATTCCGAGTCTGGGAGATGCTGAAACTCTCTGCGCGGAGAGGTCGGCTGAAGGAGAAACCGATCCATAAGGGACGGGTCGTGACGAAAGGCTAACACCACGAGACATTGGAACTAGAATATCTCGAGAGATTTTCCTTTTGTCCATTAAAGATGAATGGTTTCTAGCCCGTGGGAACGCAGTCCGCTTGTGAAGTCTTGGTACAGGCATAGTTCTGTTAATTAATTATTTAATTACTCCAAGACTTTACACCCGCGTTGCGCGGCGACAGTAGTCGGCGCGCCAGCTGCTCCTTCTAGTAACTATCCTTTTTTACTTGAGCAAGCTAGCTGGCATGTTTAAAATACGAGACACGTGTTGTATAACATCGTTTTTTATGAATTTTATATGCATTTTATTTCATTCCAAAACTTTATAGTCTTTTTCTCGAAACGATGTTTTTTAAATCGGTGGACATGATTACAAAATTCTTAACGGATTTCAATGAAACTTTCTGAAATTGGAACAATTAGAATTATCTCACCCTTGGATGAAAGAATTTAACTTCAGGTCAAAATTAATATTTTTTAGGTGTGTAGAATAGACAAATTTTAGGTCGAAAAATAGCTTTCTCTTACAAACTTTAATTTGTTTACAATGACCATAAATTAATTTCATTTGTTCAAGAGCAAAATTTTTAATGTATTATTAAAATCAATTGGTTTCGTTTGTCTCAGATAAGCGGTTTCTGTGTTATCCTGCCCACCGCACGCCATTTCCGCTGAGAGGTGCCCCCGAAACCGGGCCATAACTTCAACTCCAACAAATTTGATTATTTTTGCACAAAAAAATTGTTGAATAAACTTTAAAACCGAAATATTCGAACGTACTAATTGTTATTTTTATCTATCATATTCCTTCGGAGGAAAAAAAAAATGTCAAAAACGACCTCCGATCGCAAGTTTTGACTGAAGGCTCCTGTCCCTGTCAGGCGAAGACACTCGCGAGCTAATGTTAAACCTATGGGGAGGTTATTTTCTAATACCTCGTTTGCATTTCGATATTTTTAAATAATGTCCTTTGCATTGGATAGCTGAGGTCCATCTCTAGATCGCCTTTTTTTACTTTTTCGAATTTGGTTGTAGATATTTTTTATAATGACACTTTTCATTTTTTAAACAGTTTTGAAAGTGAAAGTAACTTTATAAAAAATATCTGAAACCAAAATCAAAAAAGTAAAAAAAGGCGATGTAGAGATGGACCTCAACTATTCAATGAAAGAAAAAAAAAATGTTGAAATACAAACGATATATTAGCAAATAATCTCCCCATAGGTTTAGAATTAGCTCGCGAGTGTCTTCGCCTGATGGGGACAGGAGCCTTAAGGTAACCTGATGGAGCTATAAATAGAAATTAACCTTCATACCTCTTTGGGTAACCCCTTAATTCATATCACGCGAAAGCAAGAATAACTCTCATTGTTGCACTTTCTACGAATCCTCCTTGTAAATGGAGTCCTACAATAAAACAAATGAATACTCCGCTTCCGAACGTGGTTTTATGTATCAACCTCTTTGGCATGCTTCCAGTTTGGAGTCAGGCACACTAGGGGGTCATATATAATATATATATATGTATAACGTTATCACTTTAGGGTGAGGGGAGGTGTCTAACAATTGATATCGTAAGATATCTCTAGGGGTCGGAGGAGCTTGTCTTTTGATATCGTTAACATTTTTGATCCAACTAACATTTTCTGTTTTTGGTATTTCTTTCCCTTTTTTTACATCAATATAATCTATTATCGTTTTTTTTTTGTTTTTTTTTCAGTCTATAACCTATTTTTATGAAAATACAAAGATATTAATAAAATCATTAAATGATTATAAAATCATCTCCTTCTAACATATGAAATACCCCAACGTTCGCCATTCCTATCCTTCTGTCAGTATATAATTCATTGTTAGAGATACCCGGTTGGAAATTATACTTATTTTGTTTACTAGTAAAACCTAAGAAGTTGGGTAAAACATGGGCAAGAACATCGTCCCCTGTTTTGGTTATAAGAAGTTATTGCTTACAACCGTGCAAGGGCAAGTACAAGAAGACAATATTACTGTTGAATGCATAAGAAAAAGCTATTATTAAATACGTTTAAGTAGCAAGTATTTTTTAGTGTTATTTGATATAAATTATTTCAAACATATTAGGGATATGTTATTAACCACTTTTCTTCATTTAAATAAAAAAGTATGAGAGTAATAAATGTGTAACCATACCTGTATAGTGTATACCATTGCAAACGTATTAAAAAAAAACCAAGAAAAAAAATCTAAAAATTAAAAGAATGTTTAGACACTGAAAACGATATCATTGAGGGGAGAGAGAGTTCATAGAATGGCAACGTAGGACATTGTAAGGGGGAGAGGGGTCAAAAAGCGGCAGAAAGTTGATAAGATTATATATGTATGTACAGCCCCTTAATAGCAAAATTACCGATAGATTTTCATTCCTCTTACTTATAAAATCTCATCTAAATTATTTATTTTATTAAATTAAATAAAAATTAGGCAACTGATATTTTGTCATTTTTTTTCTTTGTACAGTAGGGTGGAGCGAAAAAAAAAAAAAAAACGGGTAGGTGCCAAAAGTTGCCTTTATATTAGTACATCAACTGCGTGCAATTTTACAGCTGAAAAAAAAAATGGCTTGAATCAGCGCTTTTGGCCCAAAAGTCGATATTTTGGGTAAAATTTAACATTTTTTCAAAAAAAAAATAAAAATTCCTATAGAGATGGTTATTATTTAAATGTGTTATTTAAACCTTTATTATTAATGACTTAACATATTTAAACGATAAAACGATATCTTTATTCTGTATAACTGGAGCAAAACTGACAACTTTTGGTAAAAAAAGGCGTTGCCACTCTGTTGGGTCATGCAACTAATTGTTGTTTGGAATATAGCTCTTACCTAGTTGCTTTCAAAACTACCCAGGAGGTGCCATGTGGGGGTGGCTGCATTTCATATCACAACAGTGCATAGCTCGACCACCCTACCATCTGAGCACAATGTTTTATTTATACATTGAATTGTGATTTTTTATCAAAGACTGGCATAAGTTTTCTATGTATCAACCTAGCCCATCACTTCTTTGTAGCCACAGGCGTTGGATGATGTGCTGTGACACTCCTTCACGTATATTTCTACTGCTTGTGCATGATAAGGCAAGCAGAGTAGTGGAGTGGAATTAATGGAATCTATTCAGCCGTCTATTATCTTCACCAAAATTGCATTCAGTTAATGCATAGTGATTAGGAGCTCTGTTATTACAACATTCTACAACATTTAGGTATTTCATCTTTGAGTATGCCATCATTTACTCAACTTCTTGCATTTTTTCTATGTGAGAAGTTTGCTGTTTAATTTTATGACGATAGTCAGAGAGCATTGCAATAAGAATTTGCTCTCGATGTGCAAAGCAACCATTGTACTAAATAATTTTTTTAGTATTTGTTTTATACCGTTTTTAGTAGCTGTGTAATTTCCCGTAAGTTTTTATATCTATTTTTTAAATGTGGATTACATTTGTAAACCATCCTGCGGCATAAATTTGGATTACATACTTTGTGAATGAACCTGCAGAGTTTGACGGTCAATCAGCGCTTATATAAAGGCGAAAATTTTTATTCGCCTTTGTTAGCCATCTTGCGTAGGACAAGTTTCTGGAGTTCCTATTCGCTAGTTCTTCTGAGCAATATCTTGATGAAATAACTTTGCATGTATTTCTGGTCTGAGCTGAGTATCCTTTTCTCGATTTCATAAAATAATGTTTCAAAATTACTCTCTGTGGCTTCAAAAATTGAAATAAGAAGGGAATGGCATGTGGAGAAAGATTTTCCTATTAGTCCGGCGAATCCCTGTGGGTTAGAATCTAATTTTTGCGAACGATCTTGTCTAATAAGTGATACAGAGGAAATTCACTGAACTTGAAGGAGGTATATGATCCAATGTAATGGTTCATTCTAAACATGTCCCACGCAGAATGGATGGCAACGACGAACAAAATTCTCCGCCTTTAAATGAGCTCTTACTGCCCATCACAGTTTCTACGTTCAGTCAAAAAATACTATGTAATCCAAGTTTAGCCCCTGGATGGTTTACCATCAAATGTAATCCACATGTAAAATAGCGATCTATAAATTCATGGGAAATTACTCGGCTACTAAACAACAGACAAAACGGAATAAAACAAATAGTAAAGTTATTTTGGACAATGATTGCTTTGCATACATAGAGGAAATCCTGATTTCAATGCTCTCTGACAATCGTCGTCACATTAAACAGCTAGCTGCTCAGCACATAATAGTTGAAAGATGAGAGTAAATGATGGTATAAGCAAATTTGAAATATCGAAAATCCACTGTGAAGCGGATACTTCTATACATCTAATTGATTGAAAATTGTTGTGGTAACAGAACCCCTAATAAATATGCATTTATCGGGTGCAATTTTGGTGGAGATAATAATCGGAGATATAATCCCCACTGCATTACATTGCTTGCCTTCTCTTACACAAGCAGTAGAAAATTACGTGAAGGAGATCACAGCAGCAGCATCCAAAGTCTGTGGATACAAAGAAGAGATGGACTAGGTTCATACATAGAAAACGTATGCCAATCTTTGTGAAAAAATCACAATTCAATGCATAAATAAAACATTGTGTTCGGATGGTAGCGTGGTTAAGCTAGATGTCCTGAGTAATTCTGAAAGCAACTAGGTAAGAGCTGTATTCTAAACAACAATTCGCAAAATGACACAAGAGGGTGGCAACGCCCTTTTTTACCGAAAGTTGTCAGTTTTGCTTCAGTTACACAGAATAAAGATATTGTTTTATCGTTTAAATATGTTAAGTCATTAACAATAAAGGTTTAAATAATACTTTTAAATAATAACATTTCTATAAGAATTTTTTAATTTTTTTGAAAAAATGTCAAATTTTACAAAAATTTCGACTTTTGGATCAAAAACGCAGACTCAAGCCATTTTTTTTTCAGCAGTAAAATTTCACGCAGTTGATGTACAAGTATAAAGGCAATTTTTGGCATCTACCCGTTTTTGATAAAAGAAAAAAAAAATTCGCTCCACCCTTCTGTACAGGAATATAAAATTTTTGGTTAAGAGATTTAAAAAGATTTGATGCCGAAATTGTTTAATAAAAAACGAAGCCTCATTTTTGAGGAAATAGAGGCTTTTAAAACAAGTTGTCGAAATAGTTGTCGATCACAAATTAAACTATTCAGGCATAAAAATTCTGATTTTTAAAAAACCCAGTACTTGTGCATTTCTATGAAAATTCTGACGTACTTATCGAATTATTAAATTTGAACTTTTTTGGTTATTACTTTCTTCTATCTTCAATAGAAGAAAGTATTGTAATCGAAATTTTTTTCGACTTCCGGTTTTCGACGGATTTGCATGTTTTAGGGGTCAGAGATTCCAAAAAACATGTTTATAGAAAATGTCTGTCTGTCTGTGTGTCCGTCTGTCCGTCCGTCCGTCTGTCCGTCTGTCCGTCCGTCCGTCTGTCCGTCTGTCTGTCGCCATTGTACCATCAAAAAGTGTATGAAGTTATGCATAGAATTAAACCAAAATTTTATTATAAGTTTTTGGCTATGGCAAGCAGGTCCTCCCGGAATTTGGAAAATATTCGCCGGTAGGGGGCGCTGATATAACAATTTTTGTGCGATTTTGAATATTGTACCATCCAAAAGTGTATGGAGTTATGCATAGAATTGAACCAAATTTTTATATTAAGTTTTTGGATATGACAAGCAGGTCCTCCCTGAATTTGGAAAAAATTCGCCGGTAGGGGGCGCTGTAATAGCGATTTTTGTGCGATTTTGAATATTGTACCATCAAAAAGTGTATGAAGTTATACATAGAATTGAACCAAATTTTTATTTTAAGTTTTTGGCTATGGCAAGCAGGTCCTCCCTGAATTTGGAAAAAATTCGCCTGTAGGGGGCGCTGTAATAGCGATTTTTGTGCGATTTTGAATATTGTACCGTCCAAAAGTGTATGAAGTTATGCATAGAATTAAACCAAATTTTTATTTTAAGTTTCTGGCTATAGCAAGCAGGTGCTCCTTGAATTTGGAATAAAATTCGCCGGTAGGGGGCGCTGTAATAGCGATTTTTGTGCGATTTTGAATATTGTACCGTCCAAAAGTGTATGAAGTTATGCATAGAATTAAACCAAATTTTTATTTTAAGTTTTTAGATATAGCAAGCAGGTTCTCCATGAATTTGCAAAAAATTCGCCGTTAGGGTGCGCTGTAATAGCGATTTTTGTGCGATTTTGAATATTGCACCATCGAAAAATGTATGAAGTTATGCATAGAATTGAACCAAAAAAAATTTTAAGTTCTTGGCTATGGCAAGGTTGTCCTCCCTTAATTTGTAAAAAAATCGCTCGTAGAGGGCGCTGTAATAGCGATTTTTGTACAATTTTTGTGCCATTTTGAATATTGTACCGCCGAAAAGTGTATGATGTTATGTATAGAATTGAACCAAATTTTATGTGTTTATTTTTGGTCATGTCACGAAGGTCCTCCCTGAATTTGGAAAAATTCTGCCGGAAGGGGGCACTATAATTGCGATGTCTGTACCATTTTCATTATTGTACCATCGAAAAGTGTATGAAGTTATCCATATAATTGAACCAAATTTTTTGTGCATGTTTCTGGCTATGGCAAACAAGTCCTCCCTGAACTCGAAAAAATTTCGAAAGAAGGGGGCGCTATAATTCCGATCTCTGAGCCATTTTCATTATTGTACCATCGAACAGCGTATAAAATTATGCATACAATTGAACCAAAATGTTTGTGCTTGTTTTTGGCTTTGGCCAACAGGTTCTCCTTGAATTTGGAAATATTACGCGGTAAAGGGGCTCCGTGCTAGTGATTTTTGTATACTTTTCTTGATTTTTCGTATTTCTATTGTGCATTGGCGGCTCATGCAGCGTCGGGAACTCGCTTCCTGCTATGCCGGCTATACGCAAACAGCTGATAACGACAGAATAAGGAAAAATTAATAATTTTAACAATTATCATGATATAGATTAACTCGTTTTTAGTCCGTTTAATTGACTTGAGCAGAAATTTAAGATGAAAATCAAAGTTGGTATAGTATTGAACTAATAATATTGAAGTATTAACATGTGTAACTAGGTTTTGAAATATTAAGATGTATAAGATAGAAGAAAGTTTTGGGATTGGCACATCCAACTAGTTTTTTAATTACTCGGTATCTCTTTCTGGCAATTATTAATGTTAAAATTTAAAAATAAATGTTATTTTGAAAGACTTTAAAACCTCTTGACTGCCCAGCAAATAGGTCAAAATTACAATGTTGTCTTCCCCGTATTTTATTAAAAATGCTAAAAAAAGATGTTTCTTTCCAATGTTATATAAAAAACTTAATTACGTATCTGAATGTAATCCTTGAATCCTTAATCATTACCCAGTCTTTAAACTGGACTTTAGGACCCAGACTTTAGGACTGGACCCAGTCTTTAAACTGGACCCAGACTTTATCTGTAGAACTACATTAATTTAACCCTTTATGTACTGAATTAAGACTTCATGAAAATTTTATCTTCTAAAGCATTTTTCGAGAATTTCTCGAACTGTATTAGAAGATTTACATAATCATTTAATAAATTTTAGAAGGATTTTAGAAGGATTGAAAGATTTAGAAGGATTAATTAAATTTGAATTTATAGGGATTTTGTGCATTATTTATAACCCCACTCAAATCTTTTATTTTAAATATTTTTCTTAGTATTTTGTAGAATTAGAAAATGTAAAAATATAATGTTCTTATAATAGAAATAATGAAATATTTCATAATTGAAAATCTCCCCCCCCCCCTCCAACGCCAAGAAAGCTGAAAAGATGCAAAGGCAAAATAAATCATTCTTTTAAAAATATTTTCGTTTTGTGTAACCAATAATGCTTTTGGAACAAGATAAAGTAATGCATCTATAACTCATTCTAAACTGTATTACTACTAATCGATGTATTAAATGAATTTTATAACATGTTATTTTAATGGTACGTACAAGTACCGTCAGTAAATAAAGGGTTAAATAATGCTTCTATGGCAACGAAACCTACAGCTTAATGGACGTACAGGTTGTATATAATTAAACGACTCTTACTTTAAAGTTGTCTACAGACGAAACCATTGTTCACCAAGTTGTGAAATTTTAAGAAAGCCATGATCGGAAATTTGCTTAAGGGGAAAAATAGTTCAAAATTTCGCTACCAGAGAGCGTTCTTTAAATGAATTAAACATTTAGCATACATTTACGATAGTTTAAAATTTTTATTTATTAACTTTACCTGATCTTAAAGAGAGCATTTCACGACAGGTTCTCAGCATTTCCTAGAACACACTGCCATCAATTGTGGAACATGCTATCTTATGAATGATGACCGTCATATGGAACATGTCTGGCTGTAATAAAAATTTAAACTATCGTAAATGCATGCTAAATGTGTAAAACGTTACAAAACGTCCTCTGGTGGCGAAATTTTGAAATATTTTTTTTTTTCGTTCAAACAAATTACCATACCTTTATTATGTTATAAACAAAATATTACAACATTCTGAATAATAGTTTCGTCTGTATAGACAACTTTAAAATAGGGTCGTTTAATTATGGACACACTGTATATATCACTTAATGGCGCCGAGGAGGTAAATGAAACCATAAAAATGAGAATACTTTTGGCGACACACCTGGATCATTTTCTGCATCGCAATTTCGCAATATACAGCTGAGAATCACTCTTACCTATACTATAAATTAATTATGTACACAAAAAAGCAAAGAAAAAACAAACTCTAATCTGTACTGTTGCTAATAAACGAAAAAAATTACGCAATCGAATAAAAAGAACAGGTAATAACCATTTAATTAAAAACAGTAGGAGCGATGCTAACGGCTTGTTTCCATTAAATTTTATTTGAAAAAGAAGGCTCATTAAGAAGGCTTGTTTATGTACCTATAAAATTATTTTTTAATTAAAGAATATAGCTTTTAAATACTGCAACGAAAAAGAAAATTTATGACATAAAATATGACAGCTATAATGAATAACAGTGTAGCTTTATTTTATATATACCGTTGAAGATTTAAAAAATATTTCCCTCATTTGTTTGTATTCATTCTCTAAAGATACCCTGTGAATAGATAACTTTGTTTTATTTTATACACTATATAGCCACAAATCACCGGACACTTTCAATTTTAGACATTTTATCGAATATATGAAAATATACTTCCCGGATTCTTCTGGAACTACAGAATTATAAAGAATATGTTTGACCTTATATTTATCAAGGTCGATTTCATGAGGTGGAAGATTAGAAAGCCAACAAAAAATCAAAGAAAAATAATAATATATGGGATCAACCTGTAAATTAAAATGCACGAAATGATCTATCGCTGCAGAATACAAATATGTGGATACTGTACAATATGTTTACTGATTTGTGTAAGAATAGCACGTATGTTCATGGTGATATAGCGATGTTTTTAAAAAGGCAAAAAATATGCTAGTATGTTTTTAACTTCTGTCATGCAGGGT
Source organism: Maratus speciosus (assembly GCA_963932465.1). Taxonomy (NCBI): domain Eukaryota; kingdom Metazoa; phylum Arthropoda; class Arachnida; order Araneae; family Salticidae; genus Maratus; species Maratus speciosus. Next base: position 97,645,667 of record OZ010799.1, read on the forward strand.
TTCTAACCAAATTTAACGCCAGTTACAGAAAAATTTGCAAAATGTAGGAGAAACAATATAGTGCAATTGAAATATAAATATATTAGGTATTTTATGAAATGTGAGCAGTTGTGTGAAATAATTTTTATCTGTGTATACGCGAACGATAACAAAGATTTTTTTACATAATTTAATAGTCAACTCTATAGAGCAACTGATAAAAAAATCCAGTCAAATATCGTGAAAATTCAGAAAGATATCGGCGATAGAGTAAGCTAATTGTTCTCTAAAAGCATCTGAATGATAAGGGATGACACCAGCGTTAAGCACAGATACGTTTGTTCTTCACAATATAGATACTTAATCAATAAAATATAATAAAGATCAGTTATTAGGATGTGGTTATCAATTGTGGCTCTTATGCTTCGATTTCCGGAATTAAAACAGCAATTTTCTCCCTCTCAAAATTTGCATACGCACTTTCCATATACATATTCATCATTTAAAAAAAATTGTATTTTGTTTGATCATTTAAAAATCTCTTTAACTCAAAACTTGAAGTCACGATTGTCAGCAACATCTTTTATGTGAACAGACGCACTCTTTACTTGAGATTCTAATCTCAATTCCAGAGAGTAAAAATTTCCGTAATTTATGTTTTTTAGACGCATATGTGTTAAAATATTTAGTTTTATCTAAGAAAATGATCGTTTTCTTTTAAATATGACTCCATTTTAACTTAAATAAGCATTTTGCGTAGTGTCTGAAACTTAGTATCAGTACACATGCAGAAGGAAAAACAATGTAGAAAATTTATGTGGAAAAATGCGTGTTTTTCAGAAGCAGTATGTCATTTTCCGTTATTATGCCCCTAATATAATATTCTGCTCCTAATGGGATTTTGTGGCACTAAACCCTATACAACAATTTTTATCAACAATTTTGAATTTTAGCATGAATAAAAATAGCATGAATAAAGTTATAAATACCTCAGTATTTCTCCCTTGTCTGCAATAATGAAAGCTATCTAATTTTCATCATTTTGAAGAAATTTCATAAAATGCTTTTAAAATTAAATTATAAAAGTGGTGATATTTAAAAAAAAAAACAGATATTGCGATCACATCTACAAAGGAAGAGCTTTCAGTTAAAAAAAAAAAAAAGTGAAATTGGTTCAGCAGAAAGATCAGGGCAGATGACTAAAAAACACACTTGTGTTTAAAATATATAGATTATATAAAATTAGGAAAAATTACATTAATCAAATTATGTTATTTTGATAAAATTATTGCAGAATGTCTTAAAGAATAGCATTAAAATTTTATTATTCGAGAGAATTTTCGACAAAAACTTCAGGAACACGATATTATTTTAAACCACGAATTATTTGTTTCTTTGTCTAACTCGGTGAAGCGAATCCATCCAGGCGAGAATCACCAATTTCTGTAATATAAATCGCAATTATTTGCATGTCACCTCTCTTTTATAAAGGCACTCTAAATTTTTGTAAAACATTGCGTTTTATCAGTGTGTTATTTCGACTATATTATTTTCAAAAGTGAAGCATTTTCACCTGTGAAGAATTTCAAAGCAGCTGGGCTGTGAAAATGACGCACTTCTACAAAACATAATTCAGGTTTAAGAATTAAAATACACGCTTTTTTTATAAAATGACATCATCTGCATCCGCTAAAGCAATCCAATTTTACAATTCTGTCTTAAACTTCGTCTATAGAAAAGTATGCATATGACGTCACTGTCGCAGAATAACAGACAATATTCTTTACATAGCCCATATTTTAACTTCAACTTTTTTTTCAGGTTTTATGAGAAAATGGCAACAAAAAGATACATTATCTCCTATTTTCGACTATTTTCCATTTACTGATAATGACTTTCAGTAGAAATGGGGTACTTTTGTTGCCACGATAAGAAAAATGGTATTAAAAACTACAAATAAATTAATATCTCAAAAATAAATTGAGATACAGCTTTCAAACAAATTGCATTTAAAAGAGCATTTTTTTCCTTATACGACGGTGTAAAAATTTAAAATGTGCGATGTTTAGAAGTTTAAAAATTTGCAGTAGAGAAAATTGCAAAACCAAAATTTTATTTCAAATTTCAAAGTGTTGCCATTCGCAAAATGACGTATGCGTTACGCGCAGATATGTTTGTCCTTTATAATATAGATAGATACTAACTTTTTGAGGAAATCAGTTAATAAAAAACGACAATTTGGGGAAAAACCTCTATCGTTCAGCTGCTTTTAGAGAGCAACTAAAATCAGCTCACTTTATCGCCGATATATTTCTAAATTTTCACGATATTTGACTGGATTTGTCAGACGAGTTGCTCCATAGAAATAACTATTAAATTACATAAAAAAGAATCTGTGTTATCGCTCGCGCATGCACAGATTAAAATTATTTCACACAACTCCTCATAGTTCATAAAATATATATTGTTTCTACTATTGTTACACTATATTGTTTCTACTACATTTTGCAAATTTTCTGAAACTGGCGTTACATTGGTTGAAAATCCTGCGTGATAACATAAAAAACATGAAAACTTTTTTTGAACTTTAAACAGAATTGCTATATATCCATGAATATACGTGATATTCTTACACGAATCAGTAAACATGTTCAACAATATTCATATACTTGTATTCTGGTATTCTGCAGCGGAAGATTTTAATTTACAGGGCCCAAATATTTTGATCCCAAATATTATTATTTTTCATTGATTTTTTATTGGCCCCCTAATTGTCCTCCTTATCAAATCAACGTTCACTGTTAAAAATAGCCGTTGCTTTACAGTACTTTACTGCATAATTTTACTGTAAATTACTGTATTGTAGTAAATATTGCGCTTGCCCGCTAAATATCAGTCACTGGCAATTATAAGCTGTTATTGACCGTAACTGATCATTTTTTCAGTATTAACCTCACTCTAACAGTTATATACGGTCGGGGGGATAATGTAACGCAGTCTTTAACGGCAGATAACGGGCTAGTCCAGTAAATTACTGTTACTCGTGATCGCTAACCGTGATCTAACGGTGGATTACGCTGGCACAGCGGCGCGCGCATTCTAGCAATCTAAGACCACGTTTTTTACCTAGAAATTCAATAGCAGTGTTGATGGCAGCCATCTTGCCTATAAGTGATTGTCCGTACGTAGGTGCTAGCTGTAACAGTGATGGATAATGTAAAAAATCCACAAAACGTACCACGCAAAGCAGATTTTTGTTTACTTTTAAATTCTACGAATGAAAGACTTTTAATAAACTTTATATTTTAAACTTAAACCATACTCACATTAGCACCTTTGTGCTCGTATAGTTGTACTATTTATGGAACAACTCCTACGGTGAGATAACTTCAAAACTTAGTAATAATAACTCATAAAAAACAAGCTACCAGCATTTATTTTCTTTCTTACTTGAATCTACAAAAATATAAGAAGTTGCCACAGAATACATCAAAACTTGTCCCTGTTTCTTTTTTAACCAGCGACAATAACATGTGAACGCGCAAAAACAAAATAATAAATGTCATTTCAAGTCAATTGTGTTTTCTTTACATTTTTCATCTCTGATCGCGTGATTTTGAACAAAAATAAATAATGCCGATCCCGTAACATCCTCCCACCTTCTGATTACCTTGTATAATCAGAACTAATTTTAAACGTAGAGAAATTGACAAAGTCACTTGCTATAAATTCAGTCTTTCAGGAATTTTCAGTATCCTTCCAGCCCTGCTGTGTCTAGGAGATTTCTTGCTTGAGGATACATCCAAAATTGTAACTTTGTTAAGTATTTTCACTGGATTGTGAGAAATCTTTGGTTTCGGACAGTCAGTAGACGAAGCTATCTCTAGTGTATATATTCTTTGTATAGGTCGTAAAAGCTCATGTTGTGATGTTTGAACTCTTACGAGTCGAACTTTCTTGTCTCTACCAGGTATAAGTTCTGTAATTCGACCTAAAGGCCAATCAGTTCTCTTTTTATTATCAGATCCGATCAATACAACATCACCTACAGCTATAATTTGCTCTTGGTGTTTGTTCCTTGCTCTTTCAATTAATGCACCTAAATATTCGGACCTGAAGCGATCCTTCAATTCTTTTTGTAATGACTGCCGATACTTCAATCTCTTGCTTAATGATTTTTGTTCCACAACATCCAGGTCTGAAAGATTGCATTCTTCTATACTCTGCAGAAACATAGATGGGGAGATAGGTTTCACAGTTGCGTCTTCCGAAAGGTATGTTAGCGGTCTTGCATTTATTACACTTTCCACATCTGTCAAAATTGTGTTCATTTCTTCATAAGTGAGGTAAGCATGACCTAATACTCTTTTGAGAAGATCTTTCATTATTCTGATAAGCCTTTCCCAAAAGCCACCCCACCACGCTGCGGTTGGTGGATTAAATTTCCAATCAATAGCATTAACAGAACTGTATTTTTGTATTCGTGACCAATCTAGGCTTTTCAATAAATTAGCTGATCCAGTGAAGTTTGTGCCGTTGTCAGAATAAATGACAGCGCACCTTCCTCTCCGTGCTACGAATCATCTGAGTCCCATCAAAAATGCCTCAGTCGAAGCAGCGGTCACTAGCTCTAAATGCACTGCTCTGTATATTGCGCAGGAAAATATCAATATCCAAGATTTCTCAATTTTCTTCAAGTATAACGGATCCGCCATGTCTACACCTGTGATCTGAAATACGTTAGCATCCTTTATTCTATTTTCCGGTAGAGGCGCACTGTCTCTCCATAAACTCTTCCCACTGAAGCGTTTGCAGACAACACACTGTGCTAACACTTGTTTTACATTTCTACGACCATTAAGTATCCAGTATTTTTCTCTCAATAAATTAAGTAGAATCTGTAATCCAGCGTGACAATGTTTTACATGTACATGATATATGAGTCGTTTTACAACTTCATGTTTTGCTGGCAGGACTATAGGTTTCAGAAAATCTTCATTGTCTTTCCTGTACGTTATTTTAGTCTCCAGTCGAATTATATCTTGTTCATCTTTCCATGTTTGTAAAGTTCTCAATCTGTTATCATTCTCTGGAAAAAACGCTTCTTTCTGAATCATACGTAGAGTCTTTAATTCAGCTTCTTTAAATTCAGATGACGTCAGGTCTCCTCCTCTTTTCACTTCGGTACTTCTGCAGTTATGCCTAAAACGTAATATCCATGCGACCATCCGTATGATTTTTACATAACTCGAGAAATATCTGTAATACCAACCATCTTGTTTAACATCAGAATTCGTTATCATGGAAACTGACTTTATTCGTTCCTTCCGAATTTCATCTTCGTCATAGTCTTGATCACTAGAGTTCGTATATTTTTCAAACTCTGCTGAATCTCTCAACCAAGCTGGACCCTCCCACCATCTCCTGGCAGCTAGCTGTTTCGCTTTACATCCACGAGTTGGCAAATCTGCAGGATTTTTATCACTTGGCACATAGATCCATGATGAAGGACTGCTTAATCTTCTGATCTCTAGAACTCGATTTCGCACAAATACTGACCAATTGACATCTCTGGATATCCAAGCGAGTACTGTAGATGAATCACTCCAATAATATCTCTTCATCTTTTCCCAACCGAGGGCATCTACGATAGTTTGCGCCAAACGAGTTCCCATAGTTGCCGCCAATAATTCCATTCTTGGTATTGTGACGTTCTTCAAAGGTGCAACTCTCGATTTGGCTGCTATAAAAACTAACTCGACTTGGTTTCCAATTTCTGTTCTAAGGAATATAACTGTTGCGTAAGCATCTTTACTTCCATCTACAAATGTGTGAAGTGCACACGCTTCTATGTTTCCTGGAGTCATTTTCATGTATCTTGGGATCTCTATATCCTTCAAAACTGTTAGCTCTTGAAACCATAGTAAAAATTCTTTACGTAACTCACCAGTTATCTCTTCATCCCATTTAAAACCTAATTTCCAGGCTTTTTGCAACATTATTTTCGGACAAATCATGACTGGCGACGTAAAACCAAAGGGATCAAATATTTTATGCACAGCTGACAACATACTGCGTTTGGTGATCTTTTCTGTGTCAAAATCTTGTAGCCAACTTAGGTTGATTTTCAACATGTCGGATTCCTTATTCCAAACAAGTCCTAAGACGCTAGTTTCATTCGTGTTTGGCGTTTCTTGGCGATCACCTGTGTACTCCCACTGTCTTAGATCAAAACTGCCTTTCGCCATGAGCATCCTCGCATCTTCGATGAAATGTTTCAATTCTTCTTCGCTATTTACACTGGTTACGACATTATCCACATAAAAACTGTGCAACAATCTATCTTTAAAACTTTCAGAGAAATCTGGAGCCCTTCGGATGTGATATTCAATGACAGATGAAAGAAGAAATGGACTGCATTTCACACCGAATACTACTCGGGTATGCCTGAATGTCATTAATTTCTTTTCCTTTAAGTCCTTCCACCACAAAAAACGTAGGAAATTTCTATCTTTCTCACAAATGCTGATCTGTAAAAAAGCTTTCCTAATATCTGCAATTACACCAAGTTTTCTTTCTCGAAAGCGTAGAAGAACATCTGGAATGAGCTCGATCAAGTTGGGTCCACATTGTAGGCATTGATTCAGAGATGGATAATTTGCTAATCTTGCTAACGCATCAAATACAGGACGGATCGGAGTTGTAGTACTACTCTCTTTTATGACTGGATGATGCGGCAAGTAATTGCCATAAGATTTCGTTTCGTAAGAAGGAACTTCCTCTATAATACCTTCGTTAATCCAATCATTAAAAACATTCTCGTATTGTTGAAACATGTTCTTGGCGATTAACTTTGAGGTGATGCCTTCCAAACGTTTCATCGCCAACTTAAAGTTATTTGGCAGTGTTGTTATGTCATCAGCCCAAGGAAGACAAATCTCATACCGATTTTCATCGTTTATTTTTACTGTTTCGAAGAAATGCTCCTTAGTTTGGCGATCTATCTCTTCTCTTGACTTCTTCTCTATGGGATCTGTAATTCCGATTAAGTCAAGTCTCCATAGGTTTGAGATATCCGCTTCTTTTACAAACATTGATGTTACTGTCATCGCCAAGTTTTCGGATGAATATGGCTTTTCACATGGTGCTTTTCCCATTAATGTCCATCCAAGATATGTTTCCACTGCAACTAAACCAGAAGACAATATTTTTCTTTTACCAGTTAACATTTTCCCCATAACATCAGCTCCAATTAAAACTTCTATACTACCACAACATTGACTCACATCACTTAACATGATGCCACTTTCCTTTAATTCTTGTAACCATGGCCCCTGTGTAACGGGTTGAATATCTCCGCATATGCTAACTTGATCTCGTACTTCGAAATTACACCTGAATTCTTCGCTCAAATCTCTAACTCTTATTTTGTAACAGTTGTGTTGGCATTCTTGAGTAGTAATGTCGCCAAACAGAGAATGTATTATCTTTTCTTGCCGAATAGGCTTGTAATTCATTTCTTCCGCCACACTTTTTAATATATACGATTTCTGTGATGCTGAATCTAACAATAAACGAACAATCTTCTGTTTACTTTCAGAAACTAGCTTCACCTTCAAGGTCTGCAAGAACACTTTGGCGCTCTTCTTACTAATATTTGTCATATTCACTTCATCTCTTTTAGACTTCTCCTCAGCTCCCTCTTGAGTATCTTTACCGGATGACTTACGTTGATCGCATAGTAATGGCACATGCCGCTTATTACAAATAATACATTTCACAATCGCTCGGCATCTTTTAGCGGTATGTTCTGGTACTAAACATATGAAGCAGCATCTTTTCTCCTTGGCGATTTTTTGTATTTCCTCTAAGTTTAATTTTCTCGCAGAAAAGCATTCCGAACTTGCATGTCTTCCCTGGCAAAAAATGCAGACTCCTTTTTTCTCTGTTACGGAAGAGGTAGTCAACAGACCTGCCGCTGTCAAAGTTTTACCGGTTTTATGTTCAAAATTATGGTGATTCCTTTTTGCGACATATTTACGGTCTTCACTTTTAGCTAATCCAAAACCAGCTACGGCGAGTGACACCCTTTCTTCACCTTCTACTTCAGTTCGCAAAAACTGCATCAGACTATTTAATCTGTCCTGTGCCTCAGTTTTCTCAGACTATATGTTCGTGCGATTCCACGCTTTTAGAAATTCTGCTGGAAAACAGGACTCAACTAAAGGATATAAAACTGATGCACATTTGTCAGTTGTGACACCTAATGTATCTAAGGCTCGTAAATATAATTCCAATTTATCATATAACGATGTCAACGAGAATTTTCCCTTCGTTTGTACTGATATTGTTAATTTGAGTAGTTCTCTCACGTAGACTTCTACCAATATATCTTCTCTACCAAAACGGATTTTTAAACTCTCAATTGCCTCGGCGTAATTAGTGCCACTTGGCGGGAAACTCTCTACCACTTCTCTTGCTCGGGAGCCGGCAAATGTTGCTTGCACCAAGTAATGAAATTTATCTTCTGGTGCTATTTCTGTATCTTCATCAATTTGTCTAAATTGACACCAAAACGGTAACCAGTCTATTATTTCACCGCCAAACTTTCTGAATTCTAATTTGGGCAGCGTAAACTTTCTTCTCATTGCATAACTATCGTTAATTGGATTAAGAGCTCCACCTTGGCTGTTTACTGCTGACTGAAGTTTCGCCAATTCTAACTCGTGCGCCAATTTTAACTTTTCGCCTTCAATCTTTGCTTGTAATTCCATATTCAATGCTTCATCTTTTTCCTTTGACTGTCTCTCTAATTTTTCCTTTTCCTTTCTTTCTGAAACGGCATTTTCTAAAACGCTCTGTACAAATTCAGGATCATCTTTATATGCCTTACAATTCAAAATTAAATCTTTAAGTGCCACAAGTGAAGCCGTTGGTGCTGCTATTTCACCTAATTTCTCGGCTACGAAGATCAAATCTTCCTTTTTAAAACCTTTAACCAACTTAAACATCATGGAAAATCTTTATTTCATTTAATTTTTTTTTATTAACACCTTTTAAACTACGTGTGATAGATAACCTTGTTTAAACTCAGGTCCTGTACCGGCGGACGCCACTAATGTAAAAAATCCACAAAACGTACCACGCAAAGCAGATTTTTGTTTACTTTTAAATTCTACGAATGAAAGACTTTTAATAAACTTTATATTTTAAACTTAAACCATACTCACATTAGCACCTTTGTGCTCGTATAGTTGTACTATTTATGGAACAACTCCTACGGTGAGATAACTTCAAAACTTAGTAATAATAACTCATAAAAAACAAGCTACCAGCATTTATTTTCTTTCTTACTTGAATCTACAAAAATATAAGAAGTTGCCACAGAATACATCAAAACTTGTCCCTTTTTCTTTTTTAACCAGCGACAATAACATGTGAACGCGCAAAAACAAAATAATAAATGTCATTTCAAGTCAATTGTTTTTTCTTTACATTTTTCATCTCTGATCGCGTGATTTTGAACAAAAATAAATAATGCCGATCCCGTAACAGATAATACTCTAATTCTAGATGATTGCCAGCCTTTCCATTTTAAAACAAGGTAAGTGGCAGATGTTTGTGTACATATCATTTAAATATTCACATAAGTTTCCGTTATAATTTAAAGAAAATCATTGTACTAATGTGTAATAAAATGGGAATAATAATATCGTAATACATTATTTTATTATATATTGTTAATGCATTATCACTGTGTTTTTAAACTATTATATTACTAAATTATTATGCCTTTATATTATTATAACGTTGTTATATTATTATTATGTTTTTATATTATTATTACATTATTATTAAATTACATTATCAGTAATCTATTCAATCTCAGAAAAATGCACATGCCGCAACTGTAAAACCTTTTAATAAATTCAATTAAAATTGTCTTCCAAATTACACTTACCACCTTTCCTTTCCTCATCCTAAAATAATAACAATAATAATAATAATAAAATGGATAAATAAAAAATAGAAAAATTGCTACGATTATCAAAAAATTTATATTGCAGTGAAACAAGAATTCAAATTAATAAAAGAGGTAGGCAATAGTTGTGAAAATATTTTATAATGTTGCCAATTATTATGTAATTTAATCTAATATTGGAAAGGTTTTTTCTTATATTTCACACCAAATTGCTGAAAAGGTATTAAATAAAAACTATAAAAATAGCTAAAGGGTTTTAATAGACTGTTTACATTTTCATTAGATTCTCGTTCAATACATTTCTGTTAATACAATTAATAAAGTATCCTTTTTTAAGAAAAATTAAAAATTTTAATTCTGTGTAATAAGTATGTGTGTGAGGGGGGGGGGAGGAGTGTTTGGAGTTTTATTATTTATTAAGTTTTTTTTTAACATCAGATTTTAGCGATATTATGTTTGTAGGGTGAAGAAAGGAAAAGTGGTTACTGAAATCTGGAAAATTATTTTAAATGAATTTATTTAAAAGTGGAAATCTAAGTTTTAAGTGTTGTGAAGGGTCCATTTCTCTGAGATTGAATTTTGTAAAAGACAGATTACTGATAATGTACAATAATGTAATGTAATAATAATCCAGTAATAATTATATTATTATTTCTCGTCTATTACACATTACAATAACGTTCTTTTGATAGTTTTTAAATTAAAACGGAAACGTATGCGAATATATAAATGATATGTAAATACATAAAAAGCTGTCATTTATAATGTTTTAGAATGAGAAGGCTGATAATCCACTAAAATTAGAAAATTATCTATCGCTGTTGCTAGCACTTACGTAAAATGCAGTTTCAATTCCCTAAAAGATAGAAAACACAGAGAATTTATATCTCTTTAATGGAAATTGAAACAAAATAATTGATACTAACAAAACAAAACAAAAAAAAATCATAAACAGTCAAATACACTCCTATTACTGTGATTTACGGTCAGATACGTTCTTGAAAGTTACTGTGGTTTACGGTCAGATACGGTCTTGAAAGTTATTGTGATTTACGGTCAGATACGCTCAAAAAATTTACTGTCATTTACGGCCTAATACAGTCTAAATAGATAACGGTACATACTGTAATATTACGGGAAAATGCTGGAAGCTGTGCTGCCAGGCTTTTCCCGTAATCCAACGGTGAAATTTTTATCAGTGTTGATAAATATGAGATAAACATATTCTTTATAACCCTGAAGTTCCAGAAGAATCCGACAAGTATATTTTTAAATATTCGACAAAATGTTTAAAATTGAAAATGTCCTGTGATTAATGGCTATATAGTGTACGTTGCATATAACGTTATTGCATATAACTATATGCAATAACGGCTATATAGTTATACGTTGTTTCCTTTTTCTTAATATATAGTGTACATTTTTATGGAAAGTTTTTCTATACTCACACAGCCTGTGACAGATGCTAATACGTATGAGGGAAAAGTGAAAAGTTTTGAGCATTACAGGAAAAAAGAGCAGCGAGAGATTTTTAAATTTTGTTTGATTATAGTTTAATGACACATTGTATCAAATTTTATGAAAATAACGTTATTTCTTTCATCTTTTGTCATCGTGCAAGGCAAGGCACCTCCATGTTGTGCAACGGTTTCACAACTACTTCCGTCTGTTGTGAATGAATAGAGAAATTAGGCTACTAGCATATTCATATCATTCTTATTCGCCATATCTGGCTACATCGGACATTCATAATTTCTCTCCATTTGTAAATTCACATTTTATAAAAATAACGTTATTCTTTCCGAGTTTTACTCATAATTCAAGGCGATACACCTCCTTATCGTGTCACAAACGCACAAGTACATTTTTCGGTTGTGAATGAATACAGAAGTCAACTAATCATTTTATTAGTCGGATTTGGCCACTTCGGAAATTCACATTTTATGAAAATAATGTTATTTCGTGCAAGGCGAGGCACCACCATGTTGTGCAACGGTTTCACAACTACTTCCGTCTGTTGTGAATGAATAGAGAAATTAGGCTACTAGCATATTCATATCATTCTTATTCGCCATATCTGGCTACATCGGACATTCATAATTTCTCTCCATTTGTAAATTCACATTTTATAAAAATAACGTTATTCTTTCCGAGTTTTACTCATAATTCAAGGCGATACACCTCCTTATCGTGTCACAAACGCACAAGTACATTTTTCGGTTGTGAATGAATACAGAAGTCAACTAATCATTTTATTAGTCGGATTTGGCCACTTCGGAAATTCACATTTTATGAAAATAATGTTATTTCTTCATGCCTCAAGGGAACCTCAGTATCTTAGCACCTCAGTATCACACTACAACTGCGCAAGCACTTTCGTCGGTTATGAATAATTAAAGAAGTTATGCTAAAAGCACATCTCTATCCACCTTATTCATCAGATCTGGCCCCCATCGGGCTTTCATATTTTTAAGGTATTAAAAGTATGTTCGTAATATATCATTTCGTAGATTGACTTCACCTCGGATGATAGAGGAAGTGACAAATGCGTAACTGTTCGTTTGAAAGAAAGGTGATTCGTGTTAGTTCTGGTGTTCTAAACATTAGATCTAGGAATTGACTAGAATTCAGGCTGGACGAGAAGAATTGTTGATCGGCAATGTTGCCAAGTTAACACGTCGTTTTAGTTTTTCAAAATGTATGCCAGAACTTTCCAAAAGTATCGTTCGATTTACATAATGACAGGCATTCCGTGATTAATGGAAGGATTACTACGGAAATTTTTTATAGTTTATTTCGAATTAAAAAACCACCCTAAATTGAGGTCGAGTATACTTGTCAGGTTGCTCGCAGAGCCTTGTTAGTAAAAGACAACACCACACTTCAAATTAATTGGACTGTATCTTTTAAAAATATTTTTGTAATAGTAAATGCTTTTTTATAAAGATATTTGAACATGGTTATGTGGCCTTATAATTCGCTTTTAACTTATCAATAGATTTAATTTACCTAGAGCAATGGTTCCCAACCTTTTATTCCTCACGCCCCACGAAAGCAGCAATAAAATCCCCATACCCCGCCCTCAATCTGTAAATTATGTCTCTTATTATTTAAAAAGTGAACTTTATTCACACGGTGGAAGCGTAATAGAGCTTTAACTATTCATTTCACATTTTTTTACTTATGAAAGAGGTGAATATCCTGTAACAAATGCGTTTTTAACGTAAATCTATAAATAATCTATAAATGTCTTTGTGAGAAAAAACAGTTTTGTTTTAATTTTCCAATTTTCCTCAATGTATTAAAGAAAAAGTTATTTTTATCAACACAAAATATCTTGAAGAGAGGTTTGCGTTTAGCATTATAATTGCATTATAATTTAGCATTCACATATTTTATAATTCATTTTTTTAACGTATTATGCGTTGGTGCGAAAGCTTTTGACATACGGATAACACAAGACACAGGAAGCATTTTAGTGTTCTCATCTTTATCAATTTTGTAGCACTTATTCCCCACCAGAACACATTTTCTCTGTTTTCCCTTTCCCGATATGGTTAATTTCTGCACGTTGAGGAAGCAGAGAGGACTATCCATAATTTTGTGAAAAATTATTTTGAAGTGTCAAAGCATTGTTTGCTATGACATCTATTCGCTAAATACAGTGTCTGATTTATGGCAGGGCGAAGGTTTTTGAATTAATGTCTAAGATCTGCTGTATAGTCTTAACATCTAATGGAATTCTACATTTCATTCTACAATGTTCATATTGTATTTTTATAACATCGCATATTTTGTCTGAAACATCCATATGTAATTACTTAATTATAGTGAATATTTCCTTTTATCACTTTAAATAATATATTGTATTTTTAATTCTTATTTAATCCTGTTCCTGTTTTCGTCAGATTCTTTAGAGGTTGGTGAGCGTATCTTGTAGGTGTCCGAGCCCCTTAGTGTTTTGAATAATTGTAGATTGGTATTGTGGAAAAGTTATTAATAGTTGTTGCATTCTTTATCATTCCATATACATAGAATTGCATAGGAAGATATAATCAGTACCGCACAATTCATTATAAAACGTCCACTCATTTAAATATCTTGATTGTGAAATATTTACTTAAAAGTAAATTAATGATTATCAAATTTAATTTTTTAATGGATATTTTAAAATAATTGTTAAAGTCAATACTGGTTAACTTAGTAAGTACCTTTTTCAATATTTTTTTACTCAATTCCCCTGTAAGCATAAGTGCAAGGGGTCCCCCGTAAGCATCTGTGCCCGGGGCTCCCAAATTTGTAAATCGGTCCCTGGTAAATAATAAAATTTTAATAAAAAGGAAAACTTGGACATACGCTGTCAAATTTAATAATTAAAAACTCTTATGATACTCATCAACATACACATAAATAAAAACTATATTAAAAACACATTAAAAATTAATCCCAACGTTTCATGCTCTTTCTAATAAGCCATCATCAGGGGTTCTTGACCTCCACGAAGCAAAGTTACAAACAGCACAGTTACATTCAGTTTGGTGTTGTGAATGTGACTGTGCTGTTTGTAACTTTGCTTCGTGGAGATCAAGAAACCTCTCCCCTGATAATGGCTCATTAGAAAGAGCAGGAAACGTTGGGATTAATTTTTAATGTGTTTTAATATAGTTTTTATTTATCTGTACGCTGAGGAGTATCATAAGAGTGTTTAATTATCAATTTTAATAATTTTGAAAGTATTCAACTGATATAACAAGTTTAATAGATTGTCCAAATTATCTTATATGTCAAGCTGCCAGTACAAAAGAGATTCAAGTGACTTGGTGGCTCTGGCTCTTCCAACTTAATTACCATATGCTGCCTGAAGAAGTCTTGTTTCCTCTGGCCACTTTAAAAACTGGCTTAAAAGCGTTTGACAAACATTTTTTCAAATTTTCGAAAGCATTTTTCTCGAAATCACAGCTGGCAATGTTGGTCCATTCTGGTTCTCAACGCCTCACTTGTCCTCCATGTATATATAAAATTTTAAAATGTATATTAACCTCTTCAGTTCCGAAGCTAAAATAATAATACAAATGCTTATTCATTGGTTTTTTCCAAATAAAGTGACATCGTAAATGACAGAAAAAATAGCTTTTCTGAAATCCTTTAGGCGCTTAGTAATTTAAGTTCAAAATATATGGATCTAAAACTACAAAACTCCTTAAAAACATCAATTTAATAACCATTAACCTAAATCAACGCAATCTAAAATTTAAGAGTTTTAAACAAGTAAATAATCTACAAATCCTCAAAATTTTTTATCCAAAAAGATTTAAGTTAAATACTTATGAAAATTTCTCACTTTCTTGGTCATACTGTCTTTTGGGCACTTTTAGGTATTTTGCAAACTCAGATGAAAATAATATTTATTTTATGTGATGGAATCAGATTAGAGGCTGTCATTTATTCGTTTGCTTTGAACGCAAAAAACATTCAGCTATTAAGAAGTGATGTGAAAATGTAAAAAAATCGACCATTTTAGTTTTTATAAGGGAAAGAACAGAGTTCCCCGTATGGGGACCCAGGGAGCGAAGAGGTTAATATATTTTTAGGTTAAATATGTTCAAAACAGTCAGATTTATATATTCTTTTAAGTAGTTTTACAAGTAAAAGATTCTTCATGTGGCATATAGCTAAGCGAATAGAATTAGAAAGTTCATTTAAAAAATAAATGAAAGTGCTTCGAAATGTTATAAAATGCAACGTTAACCAGAAAAATTATAAAGATTTTTAATACTACAAAAAATATGTGATAATATTTTAAAACATTATTCGTATAATTATTCTGGTGCATCAAAAAAAAAAAAAAAAAAAAAAGAAAATGGGAGAAGGGAGTGAGTACAAAAAATAAAATAGTTGGCTTCAAAACAGAGGTAAACATGACAGTGAAACGGGCCGCGAGAAACAAATTTGAAAAAAGCTGTTCTAAAGTCAAAGGTAAGTGATCTCGCACAAAGAACTCTCGTTTAATTCATGCACCCATACCAGAAATTCCATAAAGAAAAAGAAAGGGGACTTGTACTGATCTCTGTTTCAATTAAATAACTTTTCTTGTGCGGGACAAGCGGATTTGGTTTCGAGCGGAGAGAGATAAGTTCTTAATTGACAGGGATCCTCTTTGTATAAAGGGATTTCGATTCTTATTTAACACGATTTATCTACCTTTAGGATGAATAAATGGTGTTTTATTTTAACAGGATTATCTTAGTAAGTTTCCCGAGCGTTTGGTCTGCTGGAGACCCAGGTTCGAACCCTGGCCTGGGTAGTTTTCATTCTGTTGGTTTTACGCCTCATTAACAATGTGAATAAAAATTCACGTGATTGAAATGCAGAAATATAAATATTTATAACAAAAATTAAATTTGAAAAATCAAAAAACCCGACTGCGAAAAAAAGGAACTAATTAATTATTTATCATCAGTGTGAAACTATTTTTTATATTAGTTACCTATTTTTTTATTTTTATTTATTTGTACAGATGACTTTTAAGTTGTGTTTAATTGTTAGTTCCTATCTATAAACACTGTTTTGATGAGGCCTATAGATGTCTATGAAGGTTAAAGTTGCAGTAAAGCTAGAGATCCCACCTACTGAACTTCCAGGTAGAGTAACATTTAAACGGAGCTTCTGGCAGTAAAATAGTCAATGAAACATCGTCTTCATTTTGAAAAAGCTATCCAATGATATGCCAGTCAACAGGTTGCGTAAAATTTGTTTTTTCGTCTCGAATGCCATTTTGTATTTTACGGCCGCCATTTTGAATTTATAAACACTAAACTTAGCCTATAACCATCGGACGGTTAAGACGAATCGATAGAGACCTCATTCATTAAAATCCATCCAGCTGTTGGGATGTTTCCAGGGTATAAAGAAATCCACATACCCAGATACACGTGAAACGCATAACCCTTGTTGGCAGTCGGGTAAAAAAAACTCCAGAATCACAAAGTTTACCCTCTTTTTTTTTCTAAAACAGTAAGCTTTTGTATTGAAATTACAATCGAAATCGACGTTTTCAAGGCAAACTAAATATCTTAATGATGTGTAAATTGAAATTCAACAAAGGGTTGTATTAAATTTTAAATTCTTCCCCGTGTAAAAAGATAACTAATGTTTATTTTCTCTATGCAAATTTATTCACGATGCGCCAGAAAACAAGCAAAAATAAATTCTTCAATCAATAATGCTGTTAATAAAAATTCACTCCGAAAAGAACAGTAAAAAATAACCATACAATTAAAAAATGTTGATGGGACGCTAACGACTTGCTTTTATTAAAATTTAATTCAAGAAGAAGGCTCGTTAAGAAAGTTTGTGTACACTCATAAAATTTCATTTTAATTAAACATTCTGGGGAATTTTTATGTACAGAAGAAAGAAAAAGTTGCCGTTTAATAAAAACTATCAGCGTTGACTATGTAACAAAATAAATTAATAAATGTTTTTTGAAATTTTGAAAAATATTTTTTTATAATTTTAAAGATATATTTTGTAACAATCCTCTTTTAAGAAAAGACACAATAAGCAAAATAGTTTTACATAAAATAGTTTTAAAAATTTCAGCATAACTATATGACAATAAACTTAACAACATTTTTTTATATTGCAAACTTTACTTAACTTCGTACACTTGTATTAATATTTTGTAAGTATATGTATACAGGATGTTCGAAAAAGATTAAAACCGTTTTAGTTTTTTACCTGACTGCCAAGAAGGGTTATGTGTTTCACGCGTATCTGGGTATGTGGATTTCTTTATACCCTCGAAACATCCCAACGGCTGGATGGATTTTGATGAATGAGGTTTCTATCGATTCGTCTTAACCGACCGATGGTTATAGGCAAGGTTTTGTTGTTATAACTTCAAAATGGCGGCTGTAAAATACAAAAGGGCGGTAGAAAACGAAAAAAATTTTTACGCACCCTATTGAGTGGGCATATCATTGGATAGGCCTTTCAAAATGAAGACGATGTTTCATTGACTATTTTACAGTCAGAAGCTCCGTTTAAATATTACAATGCCTGAAAGTTGTGTAGGTAGGATCTCTAGCTTTACTGCAACTCTAACCTTCATAGACATCGATAGGCCTCATCAAAACTGTGTTTATAGATAGGAACTAACAATTAAACACAACTTAAAAGTCATCAATATAAGTAAATAGAAGAAATAGGCAAGTAATATAAAAAATAGTTTCACATTGATGAGAAATAATTAATTAGTTCGCTTTTTACGCAGTGGAGTTTTTTGATTTTTTAAATTTATTTTTTATTACCTGTTCTAAATATGTAGGCAATGTAAATTGCAAAATTTTCAAAAAATGGTTGAATTTAAGATTATGTTGATGAAATAATTCTTCTATTAATTTTCAAAAAGTTATAGTTTTCGAATTTATATACGTTCCCTGAGTACCGTAAGTTACATTTAGAAAACTTTTCTTCATGCTTTGACAAGCAAAACATTTTTACACTCATGAGAAAAATGACATATATAACGATACAGCATCATTGAACTTACCAAAACTGCGGTTCGAGGTACTCAAGAATTTAGAAAATAGGAATAAACATCCAAGTAAAATAAAAATAAAAATCACTTCTTCTTCGACCAAAATTCACCGAGTTATGGTACATTATTTCTTATTGCTAAAAAGGTGTTAAGTTAAAACTTTAAAAACAGTAAGATAATTTTATTTGACTGTTGACATATTTCAACTCATCCAGAGCAGACGGATCAAAGAATTACTATATTGGAATGACTAGCAGGAAATTTAAATACAGAAAAAAGGAGCCTGTAGCAGATATTAAATATAATAGAAAAACCATAGTTAGGGCTGTGCAAAGCGGGGGGC
Source organism: Maratus speciosus (assembly GCA_963932465.1). Lineage (NCBI taxonomy): Eukaryota > Metazoa > Arthropoda > Arachnida > Araneae > Salticidae > Maratus > Maratus speciosus. The sequence continues at coordinate 97,664,513 of OZ010799.1, forward strand.
GAAGGGGGCGGTCGCCTCGGGCACGGAAATTGCGGGGGCGCCAAATGTATACTACAAACCTTTTTTTTTTTCGTCTTTTTTCTTTGTAAAAAAAATTATATATTTTCATATTGGTAATTTTTTTCCCCAATAAAGTAAGATAATTTTTCGTTCCAAAGTTATTGCATTGTTCCTGAGTTTTGTGCTTCCCAAATATAAATTTATTAATAATGACTTCTTTCTTTTCAGAACTTGTTTTATGTCTTTGTCTTAGTCTCTTTGGTTAACTTTCTCTTTTCTGAGTCTGTAATTTTCTTTCTCTGATTGTGACAAAAATATATATTCTCAAAATAGCATGTGGTTTCCTTCTGAGAATACAAAAGGGTTGAAATCTATTATACTGTACTATTGGATACATTTTTGCTACATCCATTTCCCATGTCAAAATATAAGTGCAATTTTCTCTTACGTTATTTAGTTATTTGAACTTTCTCAATTAAAATGAAACATGAAGTTCCAAAATAAAGGCGAAATATGTATTCAATAGAATTTATTTCTGTTTCTTCACTGTTCAATTTTGTGGCACGTGTTACAAAGAAAAAAAGAGGGGGGGGGCGCCAAATTGAAACTTTGCCCTGTGCGCAGTTTCCTCTTCGCACGGGGATGACCATAGTCTTGGCAATATTACAACAAGAAGAAATCATTCATATAAATTTCAACGTAAGTAAAATAATTTTCCCTCCAACCAATATCATTCATCCATTATAAGAGAAACAATAGAGATTCTAACACGTAAAAATAACATATATAACGATACAGCATCATTCAACTTACCAAAACTGTGGCTCGATGTAATCAAGAGTTTAGAAAATAGAAATAGACATGCAAGTAAAGTAAAAAAAAAGTAACGTGCGTTAAATGAAAAACTGAATGATGGCGTTTCAGTTCATTACATCATAGACCCTGCAATTTCAGAATATTTTTAACCATTTGGAAAAATGGTTATTGTCCTCGGTCAGGGTAGGAAATCAAAAACATATCTGAAGCGTTTTATTAGTTGAATCCCGCATTTTATTCGTTTTCCGATGGGTCTATACAGTAATCTGTATTTTCCCTTTACTTTCAACAGAGATGGATACTTCTGTTACCACTATGACAAAAAAGTTATAAAAAAACTACAAAAATAATTAATAACTCAGAAATAAATTGAGATACAGCTTTCAAACAAATTGCAATTAAAAATACATTTATTTTCTCTATACGACGGTGTAAAAAGTAATACTGTGTTATGTTTAGAAGTTTAAAAATGAAATTTCATTTAAAATTGGTTGTCAGATTTCTGTTATTAAATTGCTTTTTTTTTATTATCATTTATTTGTTTTGAAAAAGACTGTGGGTGAGTTGAAACATATCAACAGTCTAATAAAATTATTTTACTGTTTTTAAAGTTTTAATCTTACACCTTTTTAGCAATTAGAAATGATATATTATTGCAAGGTGTTAAATTGTTATAGAGTTATGATACATTGAATTATGATGGAGTATTTAGTTCGTATTTTTTTTTTTTTTTTTTTTTTTTTTTTTTTTTTTGCTACAGAAGCCATGTTAGTATAGAATTTGTACTTATTTAAAATACACATTGCGCTTATAAGGTTATGTGGCAATACCTCACCGTTCATTTCCTGAGCATAGAGACGACTACAGGTAGATTTAAAAAATTTTCAGAGACAGTGAAAGTAATCAAAGAGTCATTTACTATTTTTGATAATATTTCACAGGATCGGAAAACATGAAATAAATCTAAGGAGGTAAATCCTCTCTGACATTTTCCTTTTCAGTATCTCTTAGCAGGAGCGTTACAATCCATGTGCGTGTGTATCACACTTTTATTTTTAGTGTCAAATTTTATGTAATCGAACCATGGTGAGTTGAAAACTCGTAAACTCGTCAAAAACAAAATACGTTGCATTCAAGTAAATGGGATAGTTTGAATTCGTAGACAAACCATTCACGCTTTTAATCACTATAGCCAACCTATTGACAATTTATTAACGAAACGGGATCAGACAGAAAACGATTAATAAATGATTTATATCTAATGACCGAAAATGATTTAAATTGAATGCGTTATGAGTTTTTTGATTATACCTAAATCTATGAAACTGTTTAATACAAATTTATTTAAAGTTAATGATTGCGTAATATGTGCAAAAGAAAAAGACCGTTATTTATAGACAGATGGAATTGAAATGAATATCAAAGTCATTTAGGATGAATTATAGAGACATGAACCTTTGTTTTAAAATGTATCCCTAACATCAAATAATCTTTGGCCGAATTTTCGCCGAAAGTCCTAACTCGACTACTTTTCGTCCTGACGATCTCATTCTCCGGGGTCGGGAGGTAAGACTCCTTGTCCACCCAACAGATAGCCTTTCGAGCATCACATCCTGACGACAAATGAATCAATTTTGAAGCCTTTGCATATTAGTTTTCGATAATTAGATCACTTGGTAATTTTTTACCAAGTACGTTGCAATATCAAATGATCTTTTGCCTATTAGCTAATGATATCGAAGAGAAGAATTTGCATGATTCAAAAATTGTTTTTAAAACGTAAAAAAGTTCGTTTTAATTCAAAAAATAAATATTGTTAATTTGGAATATTTTCCACTGAAAGATGCAGAAATATTTTCATATCGAGGATGTAACTAATTGAAATGTAAGAAATTTTGTTTTGTTTAAAGTCAAAGTATTGCTGTTAAATAATTTTGCAATGAAAATTACAATTAATTTTCTATCGTAAAATGCAAATAAAATTACATTTAATTTAAAAATTATATTCTTGCTTATAAATAACTCATACTGTTGATATACAAATATTATTGCATCTTACATAGAATAATTAATAGTAATTTTCATAACAAGATCATTTAACAACAATATTTAAAATTTAAATTAAACAAAATGTCTTACCTTTTAATTAATTACGCCCTCGATATGAAACCATTTTTGGATTTTATAGCGGAAAATATTTCCGCTTAACAATATTTACTATTTGAATTAGAACGAACTTTCATACACTTTAATTAGATAATTTTTGCATCTTACAATGTAAAATATTCTCATTTAACATTGCGTCCTAGTTGTGAAAATTCTGTCATTTAAAGCGTTTCGTTATATTTTGGTTATGTATGACAAAAATATCGTTTTTTTTTTCATTTTTATATTATCTAAATAATTATTTTAATTTTTTTTTTTTTTTTTTTTTTTTTTTTTTTTTAAAGCCATGAAATTAAATTTATCACTATCTGGGAAAAAAGATGATCAACTTCTTTATACTTCCATTATATTTATTTCATGATTTTATACAAACATTTCATAGATCTCTGTCTGCATGTTTAGAGGCTACGGTATGATAATTTGGCGATGGTAAACCTTTCCCTCTTTCTCGCCAGCAATTTAAAATATCCCCATAGGTTTTCATGCAACAGTTTAGTTGGATTCTCTTTCTCTCTGCATAAGTATCGCCAAATCTGAAAGTATACGAAGTGTATTGGCGAAACCATGCCAAGGATGGTGTAACATCTACATTGATTTGTAATTCAGTTTTGATTCAGACGATTTCTGTACGAACCTGACAAAAAATTTAATATCCATATAAAAACTGTGTTCTAGGGATCACTTCCTGGGAATCTCTGTTTGTTTTCCTGCATTAGACAACTTAAAATATAGTTCTGGAGTGTTGTATTACTTCTGTGTGCCTGATTATTGTTACAACGCATTGAATTATCACTAACGAAAAGGTTTTCCTTTCATAAAACGAGTATACTTTTACGGCCTTATAACGAACAATGAAAAACTCCTTTATATATGTATGTAATTATAACGTATATTCAGCATAAAGTTAATTGAAAAATTAAAAGGCATTTATTAATCTTAATTGTTCTGAAGCATCAATAAAATCTCCCAAAAAGCCAGTCTCTTTTGTTTATTTATTATATTATACTATAAATTTTTACAAATTATTTTAATTTGTTATGCATATTAAACATACTTCTACGGAATATAATTATTTAAAAATCTTTGCAAAGATAAATACAGACAAATTAATCAACATGATAAAAAAATATTTTTGTTAAAAAACCTCGACCTCTAATAGATTACAAAATATCTGTTTTCGTTATCGAAGACATGATTTATGAGTTGAAAGGTCTGTTGGGATAATTTGAGCATCTTCTTTGAAATTTATTTTAATTAAAGTATTGGGAGCTTTTTTTTAAATTTATGATCCTGAACAACAACAATAACAAATGATAAATAAATAATAAAATAAATAAAAAAAAAAAATATCGATGCTGAAGAAAATCCTAATTAAATGTTCGTGAATGTTTTCTAGAAAAAGTGGCTATATAATTATGCACTGTATCTATAAATCAACGTCAGATGATATAATGTATCATGAACTATGTAGTTATAGAGCGACAGAGTTGCTCATTGCTTTCAATCTCAGAAAAAACGTCACGTCATTAGTGATGCACGTACTGTGACCGCTGTTCTGTGACAAAAGTCAGTTATAAGTTCTTTTTTGTATACTCCCCCAATAAATTTAAATGCTGCCGATTTCTTTATCACCGGATTTTTAATATCTAGATATAAAGTGAAGGAATTACTTATTGCTCTGAATCTCAGGATGAACATCGTGTCATTTATGATAAAAATGCTATAACCGTTGTCGTTCTGAGGACGAAAATATGTTATTGGTTCCTTTTTGTATGCATTTAAAATGAATTTAAATGATACCATTTTCTGTATCATCTGATTATTAATATCTAGCTATAAAGGATCATACCTGCTTAGTGCTTTCAATCTCAGGAAGAACGTCGTGTCAATAATAAAAATAACGGCTGTTGTTCTGTGAACGGTATTCTGTTATTGATTCATTTTTGTGTGCTAGTCACATCAAATAAATTTTTATGCTACCAATTTCTAAATTAATCTGTAGAGTATTAATCTGTCGAGTATTAATCTGAGAAATTAATCTGTCTATCTGTAATTATTTGTAGAGTTTCATTTGAATCGTGATTAGAAAAGATTCCTCATTTCCGTTATTATTTGCATATGTTGTATGAAAAAAGGACTGCAATTTATTTATTCTACGCATCGAAAGGCTTTATAAGCAAGTATGCATTAGAGATGAGATAGATTCAACCGGAGTCCCTGACCCCGAACCCCACCAGTGGCTGAGAGGTTCTGCTCTCGAAGCTGGTAGACGGGAGGTGTTGGGTTCGAACCCAGTCGCGCCCGTCGGCCTAACCGTTTCGGAGTTTCCGTGGTTTTCTTCGAAACCTTGGATTTCCATGCGTAAATACGGTTTAGGTTTTCTTAGAAAGACCACCACGGAGGGCACTCCCACTAGGGCCTATATCCCTAGAGTAGATAAGAGGCCGTCAAAAATCAACCCAACCCAACCCTGACCCCGAACCCGAGTTTGACATCAAATGAAAAATTTTATTCACAAATTGAAAAAAGGAAAATAACTTGTTATTTGAAAAACAAGAATGTAGTAGAAGTTTCTTAAAGTTGTATTTTACAATCCTTTAAAAATCAATTTGAAGGGGAAATGAATTGTTATTGCTGGGATACACTTTATGGCCAAAGGTGACCGGCCACTTGCGATTTTAGACGTTTTGTTAAATATCTAGAAAATTACATGAGGAATTATCCTGAAACTCCAGGTGTGTAAACAAAATTGTACAGGTCATACATTTTCGTGAGGATTTTTTCCCGAAACCCCATAGGGGCCCGTCAACAAATTAAAAAAGAACGAATATCTTTTGGGCAACCCTGTAAAAACTAATGTAGCAAAAGCGTTCAAACTGTAGATTATGGTTAAGTACCTTATTGTAATAAATTATGTTCATTTTTACGAGGATAGCATATATACTCGTAGAGAAATTAAATTTTTTATAAAAAGAGTCCCAAATTTTGTCAAGTTTTTTGCTTATAATTTGTAGAGTTCTTAATATAAAAAAAAAGTTCTTTTCAGAAAACATGACAAACAACATTGTTCACAATACCCTGCAATCAGAATTAAAAAATAATAAAAATTGCATGAAAAATGAGCACGTTTACTAAATAAGGATTCACTGCGCATGCCCGAATGTACTCAAAATATAATATGCATTGCATAATGTATAGAGCAACTTTTGTGAAAGTCTCAAAAACATAGTTTGAAAAGTCTGAAAACTATCGTTGATAGAATAAGCTCAATATCCGTTGTTCTCAAAATGCAGCTAAAAAAAAAAAAAAAGAGGGGCTGTATCCATACATCCATTGATTAGTGCCAATACAGCATACACAATATTGCACGTTCTATTGTATTTGGATACAACCCCTCATCTTTTTGCTTCCTTTGGCAATTTTTCATCCTTTTGATGCCTATTATCACCGCTCTGAATTTTACGGTCAAATTCGGCAACACCCTGAATAGTTTGAATGTTTGTATATAAGTGGATGTGTAAGTTTATAAAATATATGTGTGTAAGCATGCACTGTATAAATAAGACAATTTTTTTAAAATCTGCTAATATATAATATAACCCCCCCAAAAATATACAATAGCTCCTTCCAAGTTACCCATAATTTCGAAGAGTGTTCTTTATATTTAAAAGCATCAGAAACCAAAATTTCCCAAAATAAATAATCTCCCTATATAAGAGGCAAAGTACCGCTCACTGACCCCTCATCGCCCAACCCAAAACACTGAACCTAGAAGCATGAAAATTGGGGCAAACATACTTCTTATGACATAAGTGAGCAGTATTTAGAGCATTAAGTCACTAAGTAAGCACTAGGAAGTACTAGGAAGTGCACTAGTGTAGAGCACTAAGTGAGCACTAGGAGGAATTTTTGAAAATCCCCCCCCCCCTAAAGGGTTTTAAAGAGGGGTCGGGAAATTTAGAGCATGTGGCCAAATCTCAGCAGCCGTTTTAGGTAGGAGCGTGAAATTCCAGAAAATAAATCTACCAAAAAAAAATAATTGAACAGATGTTTCAGCGAGTTTAGAAATCCACCCCTAAAGGGGGTTAAAGGGGGATCGAAAATTTTAGAATATTTGGCCATATCTCGGCAATTTTCAAACTTTTTCAGAAACACTCATGTGATATATCATCGGCAAATCCTCGGACCACTCTTTCATATTATGAAACTTTCTTACCCCGCTCACCGCAATTTCCTCTCTCCAAGGGATCTAGCTCAGCTCCTAATTAAGCTACAGCGAGATTCGACCTCATTTAAAGGCTTGACCGAAGGCGAAACTCCACACAGACATTCAATTGGTGGGGTCTGTTTTGACCTCAGACAGTTAGGGGTTAATCCCCCTACCCCATAAGGGAGGTGGAAATGAATTTTCTTATGTGACATACCGTTTGAAAGCTAGATTACCAAGCAGCCGCTAGTGCCCCCTCCCCCCATCTTAACTCATTTCTTCATCACTAGCCATTTAAGCGTCCTGCAGAATTTTTCTTGTATGTTTAATGTTTCATAAATGAATAGCTATAAAAAGTATTTTCATGAGGATTTATTTATGATTTCCTTATATATTTATTTATCTTATGCATTGAAAAAAAAAAAAAAACCTTAATATCAATTTTGTGTTAAATCAGGCCTTGAATTCAAAGATTATGTGACAGAAAAACACGGTTAGGGCGCTTAAAGGGCTAGAGGGCCGCTTAAAATTTTAATTTGGTCATTACTACCCCACACAATTTCCCGAAAATTATTTAAAATAAATTACATATCAAATCTCAACAATTAACAGCTTCCCCCCCATTTTGACACAGTGATAGGGTACGTATTTCAGACAAAATTGAGTTAAAGATATAAAATCATACAAACTTAAGGTTCATTTAAGAATATTATCACGGGCCCTGTCAACGCCGGGCGGGTCAGCTAGTCATTTATAAAAACAAAGTTCCTTTTGCTGACATTTATTTTTGGAAACTTTTCAGAGTAGTTTTTACAATATATTAATTTTTTTCAAATCGGAATATTGGTTTTTACGATGCTCTATATTCTCAATAAAATATTTTCAGTTGCGTAATTGAATTTTTACATGAAGAATAACAAAATATTGATAATTTTAATTTAAAAATTAATGCTGCTGACTTAGCGGGTTTGTCTGTAAAATATGTTTGTTGAAATTAAAAATATTTACTTGAGAATGGATAGCACCCGAAAAAGCTATTCCGAGTAGAGAAAGCTGAGAAATACACTATGAAAATTATTCGGAAACGTTTCTGAAAATCAGTGGCAGCAAAATAAACCTCCTTTTAAATGATTCTTTAAATCCTCAAAATATATCAATTCCCGAGGTTTCTAAAGATAAACAAGTCGTAAATTGCATGTCAAACGTGGAAAATGAGGTACGTTCGTACTATAACTAGTTTTATAAATATTCAGATCTTGGTGCAATAGCTGTTGCACTCCTATGCAAAAATGCATGAATACAAAATCTAGTACGATTATATATATTAAATTCAGTGATACGGAAATAATAGGACTCCATCTTGAATAGGACGCCATCACCATGGAACCTAGAATCGTGACTTATCATAGGATATCATTGAATGAATTACGTATGATAGGATTTAATAGAATGAAGAAAACTTTTATTAATATCTTTTTCATTTTTGATTCGGTTTTCATAAAATTTGAAATGAGTCGATAAAATTCTGCAAAGTTTCTATATATTAAAGTTCAAACCATTCGATTGGGTAGTTTTTGCGGTGTTATATGCGGACAGACGGACAGACCAGACACCGACTATAGGCGCTATATATTTATATAAATAAGAACGCACATAAAAACGCTTTTCAAAATCCTGGGTAACTTGGATGAGGTAATTGTATATTTTCATCCGTGGTTATCATTATATGTTCCTAGATTGAAACACATCCATCTTATTTTACAATGTGTAATAATGTGTTAAGCATAGAATATTATTGATCATGAACGTAACTAAAAAAATTAAAAAGTATTTATTAATCTTAAGTTACCTTTTTAGTTAACCACACATTTAACCACTTTGGGGAGTAAATAAAATTGGCCTATGTTCAGTTTTTTTTCTTTTGATTTTTTCTTTATCTATACTAATATTATAAAGAAGTAAAGTTAGTTAGTTTGTAAGGAGGTAATCACTGGAAATAAACAAACCGATTTCGAAAGAAATGGTATGAAAATGAGTGTGTTAGTCCCTGTTTGAACATAGGCAATATGTTATGTCCAGTCCATGCCACTAACCCAAAGGCGGTGCAGGAGCAAAAAACGGTCTAAAAATGCGATTTTTGTGTTATTGAAGGGCCTTAAAAACAGGAAATTTTGCATGGAATGTATACACTTATAAGATATAAATGACCCCTAAAAACATTTCTTAAAACATTCGAAATTTTAAAGGGGTGATAATCCCCGAAAAGCGTTCTAAGAAACGTTCTAAATGACAATTTCTGAGCTATCTCAGGAAGTATCAAACCGATTTCAAAAGTAATGGTTGGAAATTGATGGTAGCAGCCATTGCTCTAACATAGACTCTATTTTATGTCGGTGTCGCTACCATCTGGGGGCTGCAGGAGCAAAAAACGTTCTAAACTGCGATTTCTGTGATACTGTCAGTGGCTAGCAACATGGAATTAGGTGTGGTACTTACTTATAAGATGTAAATGCTCTCTAACAGCAGTTTCTTAAGAACTCAACATTTAAAAGGAGTGAAGATGCGCGAAAAACGTTCTAAAAACGTTTTAAATTGCGATTTCTACGCTATCTTAGGAAATGTCAAACCGATTTTTCAAAAAAATAGTTGCAAATTAATGCTGACAGTACCTGCTCCAACATAGCCTATATTTTATGTTATTATCACTACCATTTGGGGGTTGCATAAACAAAAAATGTTCTAAATTGTGTTTTTGTGATATTGAGGGTCTAACATTTTGGAATTTGGCATGGTAATTACTTAAAAGATGGTATCTTAAAAGATGGGCCTTTCTACGAACCGTCGGAAGAAAATTCCAAATATAAAAGGATGGAGTGAGCGTAAAGCATTCTAAAAGCGCTCTAAGTTACGATTTTTACGCAATCTTATGAAATACCAAACAGATTTAAAAAATAATGGGTGCAAATTGTTCGTGATAGAACTTGCTCAAACATAAGCTATATTTTATGTCGGTGCCGCTACACCAGAGGCTTGCAGGAGCAAAAAACGTTCTAAATTGCGATTTCTGTGATACTGAAGAGGCTAGAAACTTTAAATATGGCATGTTAGATATAAAATTTAGATGCCCTCTATGAACAGTCGAAAATAAATTCGAAATGTAAAAGGGGTGAAGCGAAGGCAAAAAGCGAAAAGCGTTCTAAAAAAGTCCTAAATTACGATTTCTATGCAATCTCAATGAAATAATAAACCGATTACAAAAGTAATTGTTGCGAATCAATGGTGACAGTCTCTGATCCTACACAGGCAATAGTTTATGCCAGTGCCACAACCACCTGGGGTAGGCAGAAACAACAAACGTTCTAAAAAAACCTTTAAAATTTTTCTAAATTACGTTTTCTACGGAATATTAGGAAGTACCAAACCGATTTCAAAATTAATTTTGGCTAATTAATCATATCATTCTCTGTTTCAGCATGGACATTTTATGTTAGCGCCACTACAACCAGATAGGTGGTAGACCGTTAGACAAGAAGCTTGGAATTTGACATGATGGTTAATTTTGAGATGTAAATGCGTACTAAGAACGGTTTCTAAAAAATTCAAAACTTCAAATGAATACCGAAATGAGCGAATGCAATGAGCATAAAAGCTTCAAAATACTTTCAAAATTATCATTTATTTAGAATTAGGTTTAGTTGTTTTTATTAATTTAAGTCTCATTTCTGCCTAATGTAATGTAACAATGGAGTTTAGTCAAACTGTGTCTTTATTAGTAATTTTGAATTATTCCTAAAAGTATAATATCTTCTAATAAAAATCAGACATACAAATAGCATATTTCAATTATTACGCGAGCAAAGCCGCGGGTTTTGCTAGTTATCATATAAAGCATGTAAAATTTATTTTAATTATTTACATACATTAATGAATTTTGCACAAAATATAATAATTAAAAATTATTTACATAGAAAGATACAGGAAAATTAATTAACATAAAAAAATATTATTTCAATAAAAAGAACTCTGACATTTGACAGATGCAAATTGCTTATTTTAATTATCCAAGACATGATTTATGTGGTTAAAAGGCCTGTTGGGATAATTCTTGTGTTTTCGCTGAAATTTATTTTAATTAAAGTCTTAAAACATTTTTTAATTTATGAGCTAGAACGAAAAAATAGGATCTGGAAAAGAATCTAATTATGTATTTCTAGACATTTTCTGAAAAGTGCGCGAATATTTAGATAATGTTTTTTTATTGTACTATTTTTTTTTTCATTCTATTTCACATTAGTATATGTCATCCCCGTCAAAAATGATGGAATGTTGATCCATGAGTTCAATTTTCATAACACTTTATAGAAACAAACAGCCTGAAGATTTTATTATTACACAGGGCCGAAACTAGCCTTTTTTGTGCCCGGCAGAAACATGGATTTTGACCCCCTCCCCCCCTATCCTCATGCACAATAAAAGTTAGCAACCTCAGGTACGATATGCTAAAAAAGAGAAAAAATCCTTAAAAATTAAAAATCATCTAATAATAGCTAAAACGCTAGCAAGAATTATGTAAACAACGCTCCCGTAGGATTAACATTAGCTTGAGCGTTAACAGCCTACACTAGTCACGCGAAGTAACTGAATCGCTGATGTTAAACCTATGGGAGCGTTCTTTTTAAAATTTCTCACTTGCATGTTAATAGTTTTTTTTTTTTTTTTTTTTTTTTTTTTTGCTTAGTATAGCTGATATTAAATTCTATCCGGGTTGAGTTTATTTTTTCGATTTTGGTTGCAGTTTTTTTTTTTTTATAAAGTTACTTTCAGTTTCACAAATTTAAAAAGAACGCTCCCATAGGTTTAAAATTAGCTTGCGAGTTTCTTTGTATTTCCTATATATATACACTTTTGCATGAAACGACAAACAAAATCTTCATTTGCGTCCCCCTTCACCTTTCGTTCTAGCGCCCGGGGCACATGCCCCCTCTGCACCCTCCCTAGTTTCGGCCATGTTATTAAACGGTTTGTATTGTAAAAAAAGTACATTTTAAAAATTATTTCTTAAAATACAAATGATGAGGATATTTTTTTTACTCACAAGGAAGTTCTCCATACAGGGCATACTCAGAATATGTTGAAAAAAAAATGCTAGTGAAACTACTCATGTATCTAATAAGGGATCAGTCAAATTTAACGGCGGAATTACAGTAGAAAGTCTGTAGAAAAATAATATACTTTCGAATATCTGGCGCGAAAATACGAAAGTGACACGCGATTTGGCAAGCAGGATTTTTCCTCGCCAAAAGCAGACGATTTTAATCCATCTGAAAATTGTTTATTAATTGTTTTTTAGAATGCACGATTTTTAATGAATCTAAACTTAATCAATGAAAGAGATTATTATATATTTTTATATTACATACATATGTTGCTTGTTGCTGTAGTTATTTAATTTTATCACTGTACAATTATTTTCTATGCTTTGAAAGTTGCAAATATCTATTTTAAGTTATAGCCAGCTGACATTTGATTGCCATAATACATTTCCATATCAAAGACGAAGTCGTTTCCATAGCAACAAAATCAAATCGACAGTATTCTATCTGCCTAATTTTAGGTAGCTTTCATTACAAAAAGCTACCTAATGCAGCCGTTCGGAGGAAAGCGATTTCAAAAAATTTTGGTATATTTTCATCGATCATGACCCCCAGACCCCGAAACCAACCTCCGTTCAAAAGTTGATATATATATATCCGTATATATATATATATATATATCTGACATTTGTCATTCTGTAACTCTCGTATTTATGAACCGATTTGGATGAAACTCGGTGTGTACATAGTACATACACATATCTCGACCGTGTTCGTTAGCCAGCTTCATCCGCCATCTTGTTTCAAAATGGCGGCCATTTAAAAAATTTTAAAAAATTTAAAATTTGAAATGTGGTACCAAAAAATTTAAAATTGAAAAATATTTTTTTCTTAAGTGTTTGACCTTGATACAAAGATTCCGGCGTATTTTCTTGTTTCGTCTATATCTTAAAAAATGGCTGAGTTATAGCACTTTGAATTTCAAGCTTGGCTGATATTTTGAAACGACCTGATATTTGTCACACGATAACAGGCGTATTTATGAATCCAAAATATGTTGTTTTCACTTTCCACCGCCGCTCTGTTCTAAACAAACCTCTGTCCGAAAGAAACTCCGTTATTCAATCTATCTGGAGATATCTTAGTTAAAGGAGTCGGGACTCAAATAAGTGAAAAATCCCTTGCGGGTAAATGGGGGGGGGGGGGGGGGGAGGCGTGACAGATAAGAGAGATGCGAGCGCTTTTTGACAAATAATTAATTAAGATTTCTGCAGCCTTTGGCCAAAAAAATTTGGACTGGTACCTGAAATAGGAACTCAACTTAAAAATTTACTGAAATTACTATTCGGAAATAGTGGCAATTGCTATTCATGAATTAATTTTAAGTTTTTGGTGCGTTGATATTAATGTAATTTTGAGTTAGTTTCGAAGAGATATGAGTATTAGGAATTGAGTTATTAAGATAGGGCTTAGTTAAGCGAAAATCGATAAAGGAGAGGGCAGAGAAGATGCAAGTGCTCTTCGAGAAATGATTAATTAACACTACTAGAGTTCTTGATCAAAATCCTTGGACTAATACCTGAGTCGGGAAATTAATTTAAGAAATTTACTGAAATTACTATTCGGAAAAAGTTTCAACCACTATTGATAAATTAACTGTAAGACTGTGAGAGGTGATAATTATGATATTAATGTAATTTGGAATTAGTTGATTACTTGTAAAGAGGCGGTCTCGTATAATCGACTGTGCCCTTAAGTGAGTACCTGTATTGAGAATTTTGAGTAAGCCGTAAAAAGCAGGTGTAAATACCTGTGTAACATCTTAATTTCTTGACAAGATCAACAGAATTTTTTTCTATTTTGTTAAAGTTGCTAAGCAAGGTATTAAGTATTCTTTGTATAGTAGGTGTAATATCTTTCATCAAAACTTCATAAATAGAAGTATCCTCTAACAAATCAAAAGTTTTATTTATATAATCAGATTTATCTAAATTAGCGATCATACAGTCTTTATCTGATCTGGTAATTACAATCGAAGAAACCATAGACAAAGTTTTCAGGATATGCATATCATTGGAATAGTTGTTTGGTTTAAGACATCTGTGACATTATTTTAGATAATTCAGATGGTATAAAATGTTTAAATGTACTATTTTGTACAGACAACACTACTTCAATTGAAGTAATAAATTAAGAATGTCTATTTTACTTCTACCAACAGCAAAGTTCAAACCACGATTTAACAAAACTAATTCAACTCCTGAAAAAATACGGGACGGTAGCTTTAAAATCTACTTATGATGTTCTTTAATATTACTATGCAAAACGAAAATGTTTTCCTAATTAAGTACGTGAAGAAAGCTTTTAGCTATTAGGCAGCTTTCATTACAAAAAGCTACCTATTGCAGCCGTTCGGAGGAAAGCGATTTCAAAAAATTTTGGTATATTTTCATCGATCATGACCCCCAGACCCCGAAACCACCCTCCGTTCAAAAGTTGATATATATATATATATATATATTTGGCACTTTATTTTATGCTTACAGCTTTAATTCACAATATTACGGTTTTTGATGGTGGTAGGTTATGCTTAATTAATGGTTATATATATATATATATATCCATATAGATATATATATATATATATATATGATCTTTGTCACACTGTAACTCTCGTATTTATGAACCGATTTGGATGTACCTTGGTGTATACATAATACGTACTAATGTCTCGACCGAGTTCGTTGGCCAGCTTTATCCGCCATCTTGATTCAAAATGGCGGCCATTTAAATTTTTTAAAAAAATTTTAAATTTGAGATGTGGTACCAAAAAATTGAAAATTGAGAAATAATTTTTTTATATGTGTTTAACGTTGATACAAAGATTCTGGAGCAGTTGTTGTTTCGTCTATATCTTAAAAAATGGCTGATTTATAGCACTTTGAATTTCTAGCGGGGCTGACATTTTGAAACGACCTGATTTTTGTCACGCAATAACAGGCGTATTTATGAACCGATTTGGATGTACCTCGGTGTATACATAATACGTACTAATTTCTCGACCGAGTTCGTTCGCCAGCTTCATCCGCCATCTTGTTTCAAAATGGCGGCCATTTAAATTTTTTTAAAAAATTTAAAATTTAAAATGAGGTACAAAAAAATTGGAAAATGAAAGAGATTTTTTTGTATGTGTTTGACCTTAATACAAAGATTCCGGAACAGTTTTTGTTTCTTCTATATCTAAAAAAATGGCTGAGTTATAGCATTTTGAATTTCTATTGTGGATGACATTTTGAAACAACCTGATTTTTGTCACGCGATAACAGGCGTATTTATGAACCGATTTGGATGTAAATTGGTGTGTACATAGTACATACCAATGTCTCGACCGAGTTCGTTGGTCAGCTTCATTCGCCATCTTGTTTCAAAAGGGCTGCCATTTTTAAAAAAAATTAAATTTTAAATTTAAAATGAGTTATCAAAAAATTGAAAAATGAAAAAGATTTTTTTATGTGTTTGACCTTGATACAAAGATTCCGGAGCAGTTTTTGTTTCGTATATATCTTAAAAAATGGTTGAATTATAGCACTTTGAATTTCTAGCATGGCTGCCTTTTTGAAACGATCTGATATTTGTCACGTGATAACACGCGTATTCATTAACCTATTTCGATGTAAGAAGGCATGTGGATAGTATATCGTAATGTCTCGACCAAGTTCGCTGGCCACCTTCATCAGCCATCTTGTTTCAAAATGGAGGCCATTAAATTAAATAAAAAATTATATTTAAAGTAAGGTGCAAAAGAATTAGAAATTGAAAAGGTTTCTTTCTTAAGCATTTGACCATGATATAAGGATTCCGGAGCATTTTTTGTTTTGTCTTTATCTTAGAAAATGGCTCAGATATAGCAGTTTGAATGCATTAGAAATTCAAACTGCAATATCTCAGCCACTTTTTTAGACAAAGACAAAACAAAAAAGTCCTTCCGGCCAGTGCCGGGAGAAAGAGGTAGCTTTCAAATTCCTTATTTTAAAAAAGCCAACTTATATCATTCAAACACACGAAGCTCAATTTATTGGAAACCGAATATAGGAGATTCAATACTAATTTTTATCAATATAATGAATGAGAATTTCGCGAAATTAGTCAGCTTTATCCAAGCTGCTTTTCTTTAAAGTAACTTATATTTGTCTGCCAAATTCGGCGATTTCTTAAAGTGCCTACCATTTTAAGACAACATGGTGGATGAGGCTAACCAGTGAACTTGGTCGAGACCTTAGTAATTGCTGTGCACATGCTCACTCACACCGGAATCGGTTGATATATACGAGTGCTGTCGCATACAAAAAATCAGATTTTTCAAAATGTCACCCACAATAGAAATTGAAACTGCTATATCTGAGCCATTTTTTAAGGTAAAGACAAACAAAAAATGTTCCTGAATCCTTATATCAAGGTCAAATACTTAAGAAAGAAACCTTTTTCAATTTCTAATTTTTTTGCACCTCACTTTAAATATATATATATATTTTTTAATTTAATGGCCGCCAATTTGAAACAAGATGGCTGATGAATCTGGCCAGCGACCTTGGTCGAGGTATTGATGTATACTATCCACATGCCTTCTTACATCGAAATAGGCGAATACGTGTGTTATCGCGTGACAAATACAAGATCGTTTCAAAATGTTAGCCATGCTAGAAATTCAAAGTGCTATAATTCAACCATTTTTTAAGATATAAACAAAACAACAAATTTTCAGAAACAAAAACTGCTCCGGAATCTTTGTATCAAGGCCAAACACATAAAAAAAATCTTTTTCATTTTCCAATTATTTAATAACTCATTTTAAATTTAAAATTAAATTTTTTTTAATGGCAACCCTTTTGAAACAAGATGGCGAATGAAGCTGGCCAACGAACTCGTTCGAGACATTGGTATGTACTATGTACAGACCAAGTTACATCCAAATCGGTTCATAAATACGCCTGTTATCGCGTGACAAAAATCAGGTCGTTTTAAAATGTCAGCCACAATAGAAATTCAAAATGCTATTACTCAGCCATTTTTTTAGATATAGACGAAACAAAAACTGTTCCGGAATCTTTGTATTAAGTTCAAACAAATACGAAAAAAATCTTTTTCATTTTCTAATTTTTTGGTATCTCATTTTAATTTTTTTAAATATTTTTTTTAAATGGCTGCCATTTTGAAACAAGATGGCGGATGAAGCTGGCCAACGAACTCGGTCGAGATATTTGTATGTACTATGTACACACCAAGGTACATCCAAATCGGTTCATAAATACGCCTGTTATTACGTGACAAAAATCAGGACGTTTCAAAATGTCAGCACATCGAAATCGGTTCATAAATACGCCTTTTATCGCGTGACAAAATTCAGGACGTTTCAAAATGTCAGCCACGCTAGAAATTCAAAATGCTATAACTCAGCCATTTTTTAAGATATAGACGAAACAAAAACTGCTCCGGAATCTTTGTATAAAGGTCAAATACATAAGAAAAAAATATTTTCCATTTTTAATTTTTTGGTACCACATTTCAAATTTTAATTTTTTTTAAAAATTTTAAATAGCCGCCATTTTGAAACAAAACGGCGGATGAACCTGGCCAACGAACTCGGTCGAGGCATTGGTATGTACTATATACACACCGAATTACATTGAAATCGGTTCATAATTACGAGAGTTACAGTGTGACATATGTCAGATATATATATATATATATATATATATATATATATATATATATATATATATATATATATATAAATTTTTAACGGAGGGTGGCTTCGGGGTTTGGGGGTCATGATCGATGAAAATATACCAAAATTTTTTGAATTCGCTTTCCTCCGAACGGCTGCAATAGGTAGCTTTTTGTAATGAAAGCTACCTAAAATGCTCCGGAGTCTTTGTATCAAGCTCAAACACATAAGAAAAAAATCTTTTTCCATTTCTAATTTTTTTGTACCTCATTTTAAATTTAAATTGTTTTTTAATTTTTAAATGGCCGCCATTTTGAAACAAAATGGCGGATGAAGTTAGCAAAAGAACTCGGCCGAGAGATTTCTATGTACTATGCACATGCCTTGTCACATCCTAATCGGTTCATAAATACGTGTGTTATCGCGTGACAAAAATCAGATCGTTTCAAAATGTCAGCAATGCTAGAATTTCAAAGTGCTATAAACTCAGCCATTTTTTAAGATATAGACGAAACAAAAACTACTCCGAAATCTTTGTATCAAGGTCATACACATAAAGAAAAAATCTTTTTCAATTTCTAATTTTTTGTACCTCATTTTAAATTTAAATTTTTAATTTTTAAATGGCCGCCATTTTGAAACAAGATGACGGATGAAGTTCGCAAATATAATCGGTCGAGACATTGGTATGTACTATGTACACACCAAGTTATATCAAAATCCGTTCATAAATACGCGTGTTATCGCATGACAAAAATCAGATCGTTTCAAAATGTCAGCCACACTAGAATTTCAAAGTGCTATAACTGAACCATTTTTTAAGATATAGACGAAACAAAAAATGCTCCGGAATCTTTGTATCAAGCTCAAACACACAAGAAAAAATCTTTTTCATTTTCGAATTTTTTTGTACCTCATTTTAAAATTTAAATATTTTTTAATTATTTAAATGGCCGCCATTTTGAAACAAGATGGCGGATGAAGCTGGCCAACGAACTCGGTCAAGACATTGGTATGTACTATGCACATGCCTTGTCACATCCAAATCGGCATAAAAATACGCGTATTATCGCTTGACAAAAATCAGATCGTTTGAAAATGTCAGCCATGCTAGAAATTCAAAGTGCTATAACTCAGCCATTTTTTAAGATATAGACAAAACAAAAACTGCTCCGGAATCTTTGTATTAAGGTCAAACACATAAGAAAAAATTATTTTTCGATTTTCAATTTTTTGGTACCACATTTCAAATTTTAAATTTTTTTTTAAATTTTAAATGGCCGCCATCTTGAAACAAGATAGCGGATGAAGCTGGCCAACGAACTCGGTCGAGACATTCGTATGTACTACGTACACACCGAGTTTCATCCAAATCGGTTCATAAATACGAGAGTTACAGTGTGACAAAGATCAGATATATATATATATATATCTATATGGATATATATATATATATATAACCATTAATTAAGCATAACCTACCACCATCAAAAACCGTAATATTGTGAATTAAAGCTGTAAGCATAAAATAAAGTGCCAAATATATATATATATATATATATCAACTTTTGAACGGAGGGTGGTTTCGGGGTCTGGGGGTCATGATCGATGAAAATATACCAAAATTTTTTGAAATCGCTTTCCTCCGAACGGCTGCAATAGGTAGCTTTTTGTAATGAAAGCTGCCTAATAGCTAAAAGCTTTCTTCACGTACTTAATTAGGAAAACATTTTCGTTTTGCATAGTAATATTAAAGAACATCATAAGTAGATTTTAAAGCTACCGTCCCGTATTTTTTCAGGAGTTGAATTAGTTTTGTTAAATCGTGGTTTGAACTTTGCTGTTGGTAGAAGTAAAATAGACATTCTTAATTTATTACTTCAATTGAAGTAGTGTTGTCTGTACAAAATAGTACATTTAAACATTTTATACCATCTGAATTATCTAAAATAATGTCACAGATGTCTTAAACCAAACAACTATTCCAATGATATGCATATCCTGAAAACTTTGTCTATGGTTTCTTCGATTGTAATTACCAGATCAGATAAAGACTGTATGATCGCTAATTTAGATAAATCTGATTATATAAATAAAACTTTTGATTTGTTAGAGGATACTTCTATTTATGAAGTTTTGATGAAAGATATTACACCTACTATACAAAGAATACTTAATACCTTGCTTAGCAACTTTAACAAAATCGAAAACAATTCTGTTGATCTTGTCAAGAAATTAAGATGTTACACAGGTATTTACACCTGCCTTTTACGGCTTACTCAAAATTCTCAATACAGGTACTCACTTAAGGGCACAGTCGATTATACGAGACCGCCTCTTTACAAGTAATCAACTAATTCCAAATTACATTAATATCATAATTATCACCTCTCACAGTCTTACAGTTAATTTATCAATAGTGGTTGAAACTTTTTCCGAATAGTAATTTCAGTAAATTTCTTAAATTAATTTCCCGACTCAGGTATTAGTCCAAGGATTTTGACCAAGAACTCTAGTAGTGTTAATTAATCATTTCTCGAAGAGCACTTGCATCTTCTCTGCCCTCTCCTTTATCGATTTTCGCTTAATTAAGCCCTATCTTAATAACTCAATTCCTAATACTCATATCTCTTCGAAACTAACTCAAAATTACATTAATATCAACGCACCAAAAACTTAAAATTAATTCATGAATAGCAATTGCCACTATTTCCGAATAGTAATTTCAGTAAATTTTTAAGTTGAGTTCCTATTTCAGGTACCATTCCAAATTTTTTTGGCCAAAGGCTGCAGAAATCTTAATTAATTATTTGTCAAAAAGCGCTCGCATCTCTCCTATCTGTCACGCCTCCCCCCCCCCCATTTACCCGCAAGGGATTTTTCACTTATTTGAGTCCCGACTCCTTTAACTAAGATATCTCCAGATAGATTGAATAACGGAGTTTCTTTCGGACAGAGGTTTGTTTAGAACAGAGCGGCGGTGGAAAGTGAAAACAACATATTTTGGATTTTAGGTATATTTAAGGTTATTATCACGGACTCGGACAACGTCGCATCGGGCGGATCAGCTAGTATATCTTACAGCACAGTTTTCTGGTCAGTTTTTATATTTTATTTCTGAAATTCCCGTCTCCAATAAATTACTATTGTTAGAACTTTAGTTCAAAGAGCAAGAAAATATTGTAGCAATGACGAAAACTTTCAATTAGAAGAAGAAAAAAAAAATATCACCAATTTAAATCTTAAGCCAGCGTATGCATTGGCTTAAAAGAATTTTTTCAGAGCTATATATTTATCATCCTCTATAATCCACAAGAGTCCTATACGCTATACTTCCATTCCATATTATAAAAATTTGTCAGAAAAAATATGTAATTTATTCAAATCAATATATATTGGTATTTCCTTTAAACGTCAAAATGTTATGAAGAATATGCTATGTAAATTCTGGGCTAAAATGCCCCTTTTACAAAATACCGGTATAGTTTACAGTATCCCTTGTAAAGACTGTGTTTATAATGGCTCTGTTTATAATGGTGCAACATCAGCTTAGAAGAGCATAAATGCGCTTACAAAATCGGCAATTTGCAATCTAAAAATATGTTATTCATTCAATAGGTACCGAGCATATCCCAGATTTTAAAAAGTATAAATTATTAAATCCAACTGCAATAATTTTAAAAGTAGAAGTTTTTTAGAAGGTCAGTTTGCAAGGTTAGAGAAATCTCCACTAAACAAAGCATGTACAATTCCACCAGAATATGTGGCCATATTGTGATTATACTCTATGGTGTTTAATATTTTTTAAGTGGCATATTCTTGAATCTGAACATGTCTAAGTCTTAGTCTAAACTTTAGCCTTATTTTTCGATTGAGATTTGTACTAATGAGGGTGTAACGATCTCATCTCACTTGATCCGTATAAAGCGAGTTACTAGCTTTGAGTGACTGGCTTGGCCTTTTGCTCGGTGCTAACGTTCTGATCATGAGATCCCTGGTTCAAATGCCTCCGGCGCCAATTCATTCAGTTCATTGGTGACCCAGACAAACACTCAACAACAATCATCGCATTTCATAATCAACCAGATGGCAGCGCCAAAAATAATCATCTCCATCATGCAAAACCTGTGAAACGCTCACAGCTCAAAGCTTGTCATCCCGCACATCATACATATGTACGCCATCATCACTCAGGATTGCATATCGCTCGTCAGACGTCAACAAGATGTCTTCCTCACTGGGGATGGCGTGTGTAGCGATCTAATCTCACTTGATAATACAAAGCGAGTTACTAGCTTAGAGTTAACTGGCTTGGCCTTTTGTTTGACGCTAATGTTCTCGCTTACTGATCATGAGATTCCTGGTTCAAATACCGGGGGAGCTAATCCACACTCTCTCTTCAAGGGGTTTGTATAAAGCTTGGAGCATTACCGTAATCAATTTATTGTGTGATATTATTCTTGTTTTTTAATTTTATTAAATGTCTGATTGTAAAATGTCTTTTTAATTTTAAATACAAACGCATTAAAAAAAATCGTTGAAAATGGTCCGGAAAAGCCTCGGGATTATTTAATCCTTAGAGGTATATTTCTCCCTTCCTAGCCCATGAAGAAAAGACATTCCTTCACCCACTCCTTCTTGACCTTGGCCTTAAAAGGTACAAGGTAGATCAGATGAGAAGCGTCCTCAAAAAAGTTATCCTTTTTTTTTTTTTTCGAAGAAAAAATGTGATCGGGGTGAGATTTATCCCATCGCGTGTGCTTACAGGCTAATAAAATGTTTTATCAGGGTCATTATGATGAGAAATAAGTCCCTTTCATACGTTTGTTTCTTCCGGAAATGTCGCTGTTTAATTTCTACAATAAATCGAATAGCATGATTGATAAGTTCTCTGCTAACATCCTCATTAATCTGCCGTATTATTTAGGACGAATAAAAATCGCGAACTCTCTTACCGCATCTCCTAAAACCTGAATTAAATCTGCGGCGCTAGAATCCATTTAGAATTCTGGTCTACGTGCCCAGCCCTTTTTCTTAACCATGAGTCCTCAGTTGCAGCATATGTCCCAGTTAGGTGGTCAGCCTAACGCGGGACCCTCAGTGTTTAGTTCCCAAGTAGGCTTGGTACTTAATTAACCCTGAAGGGATGAAAGGTTGAGCGAATCTTGCAAGACCCCAGCCTGGTATCGAACTGGGGACCTGCAGTCAGGGCTTAATTTCTAACAAAAAAGTACCGGAGCCCTAATATTCTGCGGTACCGGTACAACAAATCGTGCCGCCCCCCTCCCCCCCCTGTCATTTCAATCTGCATATTTATATTTCGTACATTATTTGCAAAATTTAAAGCATTTTTTTCTTTAGCAAAATAAAAATTTTAAATATATCTATCATATATTTAGCTGTCAACTATTCCACTTTTTAGTTATCATTCCTTCTGAATAGTAAACTTTGCCTAATTTTAATGTTAATAAATTGCAGAATTCTGCGATTAAATATGGTAAGTATTGTGATTAGAACATAGTGTTAACACAAAAAAGGGATAGTTCGCAGCTATGCATTTTTTTTTTTTTTTAATGAATGAAATTTACAGAAATTAATATTTACATGCTGAAGAATAGAACAATGTTTTGCTATTTCCTATAAAATGTGCATAGCTTAAACTATAATCGATTCCTTTCGCATAACAATCTTTGTGGTGAGACCCCGAAAATCAGATTAAATTAAAAATTTGACACCGTTATCGGAAAGAATCGATGCTTTTATAGAAAAAGGGGAAACACTGCGCGATTGCTTTTTATCAGAATAACAATACACGGCAGTTATATCTACTTACAAATGAAAGTGATTTCGTAAATATGCAGAGCAGAGCCTTGGCATGGATACCGTTCATGACACAAAATAAACAGAAAAATCACTATTGTGATTTTTATACTCGTACGCAATAGAAGACAAAAAAAACCTCAAACAAACTATACCTCAAGCTGATGCTCGTTGGCTAAAACCGAAAATATTCTTTTAAGGTTAGATATCTAAATAAAATAAAAGACAACTAGCCTATACACAATTATCCTATACTGTCACAATATAAACTCGAACCGAAAGCAAATTCATTGTTCAGTGGAGCCGTATCAACATGTCGCCAACATAAATTTAAAATAGAAAAACACGATTTCTGTTTACCCTTCATTTTGATCAAAATAGCATTAAAATGATTTGAAATAGATTATAATACGTAATTTTAATTCAGGAAAAGGTTTTTTTCTATACATGAATAAATATAATTTTAAATGTAATACAGATTGAGCTCAAGTCAGTCCAAGCCCAAAAACTGATATAAAAATTGAGTCCGTTTTATCTCCATCTCTTACGTGTACGACACATTACGTCACATAAAGTGTTTTGGTAAAAAATAATGCAAAAGTTTGGAGATGGGAAGAAAAGGAAAAGGTAATTTAGGCTTCGGTTTTTCGGAAGCACTATTTTACTGAGCTCCAGAGCCCTGTATTTATGAGCTCCGGTGAATTCCGATCAATATTTGAATATTTATTAAAACAGAGAAATACCGGAGTCGTGCTCCAGTGGGCTCCGGTGCAAATTAAGCCCAGCCTGTAGTGCAATAGACAGCCGTGGTGACTACTACACTACTTTGCTTTGGTGCATCTCCTGTTTTATAAATATTAGTTGGTATAATATAATCTAACTATAATCTATCATCAGAATTTTATACAAAATTATCTACTGAAGTAAAATTTTATATAATTTTGTTTATTGTATTTGCTATTTTATATTCATTTATTTTATTTTCTATTTTAAAAGTAAAATTATTTAAAATCCTTTTCAGAGAAACGTCAAAATGTTGTCATTGTTTCAACGATGTCACACATATGTTTATAGTAAGGATTTTCATGCATAGTATGAAATATAATTCACAAAGTAAACAATAAGACGGTAAAATAATATTTGAAAAATATATCACATTTTTCAAAACAGTTGAGGAAAAATTCTCGTTAAGCATGAGTAATGATTCCTGTTTCGACAGTTTCTGCAGCCTGAAATTTTCCTTTAATTAAAGACTTGAAATTCTTTTTTACTGCCGTGGGAAAGATAATTTAGAAGGAGAGTATAATTAAGATTTCATACACTGATATTGTTTCGGAAAAAAATATTATCATTTATATTATGTAAATTAATAAGAATATTTAAGCAATGGAAAGTAAATTGATCGCAAATCGTCTGAAACTATTATGTCTTATTATAATTTGATAATGTATAGCTCGTATAGTTTAAATATACATAATTTTCGATTTAGAAAGTTTTTACTATATTCCTGTTCTTAAATAGTTATAGCAAGAAAGAAAAATCATGCATCAAGAATTATGAAACACATTCCAACACTTCCATAATTTTTTTAATGAAACTTTGCTGTTTAATAAGGTAAAACAAAATATATTTGAGTAAAAATTTTATAAAAGGCATAACACATTTAAAACCAGATTTCAACAATTACCGGCCATAGCAAGGAAAGTAGTCCAATTCTTTTGTGCAGCCCTATATTTAATCAGTAGTATGCTAAAACTACACTGTAAATTAAAATGTCTGAAATTCAGACACTTAAGTGTCTGAAATGGAGTGTTCAATTTTCAGACATTTTAAAATGTCTGAATTTTTTCAGACACTTTTTTCGTCTGAATTTCAGACACTTCAAACGTCTGAATCGCATCCATTTTTTTGTAAGAATCATACGTAGCCATGTTTGACCACGTTGAATCCTGGAAAAATATTTGGCTGTGGTCCTGCCCCTTCCCCCCCCCCCCCACCCCCCATTACAGCCTGATTTTTTTGGTGCTCTCAGTTTTGGTATACAGTTTTCGTTACGCTGATAATTTAAATCTTTTACGACATTGTACTGATTATAATCAATATCTTGAACTTCAGGAATAGAACAAGATTAAAAAACAAAAAATATTTATCTAAATATTAGATTTTTTAATTTATTTTGTTTTTAACCGTATTTTACTTTAAAAGTTCAAAATATTGATTATAATCAGTACAATTTCGAAACAGATTTAAAATATAAGCTTTACAAATATTGCACATCAAATTTGGGGGCCCTACAGTCGTAGGGGGACGGGGCACTTCCCAGTTTGCCAATCCTTTAATCAAGAAGTACTTTTGCAAAAAACGCAACCCTGCATTATAGTTGTCTAAATTGAGATGTCCGGTATTCGGGAGTATCCGTTGTGGAGGTTAATGGACATTCTCGAATAGCGAACACCTCTATTTAACGAATACTTTTTTAATCAGCAGACATACATATTTGTATATTTTTACCCCATAAAAGTAGACATGTCCAATTATCGGACAAATTCCGCGGTCCCTAAGTGTTCGCTATTAAGGGCTTTTAAGGTACATAGATAAATATATATATATATTTTATAATCTTGTCCTACTCTAAAAGTTGAAAATATTTATTATACTCGGTTGAATGTGGAAAAAGATTTAAAATATCAGATGTACGAAAATTGCAAAAATCCCCCCCCCCCCCCAATAAAAAAAAATGAAAACTCATAATTTAAAAATTAGATTTTTTAAAAAATATATTGCCACATAGGCAATTTTACATATACATCACTTGATAATCACAACAGCCATTTAACTATGAATAATGAAAATAAATAAATAAATATTCTACTTTAATAACATTGGGGAAAAAATGACTTTGGTATTTTGTTAAATATATTTGCGTTTTTAAACTTGTCCTACTCTAAAAGTTCAAAACTTTCATTATAATCAGTGCAAGATTTAAGATATCAGCTTTACGAAAATTTCATGCAAAGCCCTCCCCCCCCTCCCCCCCCAAAAAAATGAAAATACTTATTTAAAAATTATGTTTTTAAAAAATTTATATTTCCATATGGGCAAGATTTTATGTAGATCAGAGGGTAATCACAAAAGCTATTCAACTATCAATAAAAACAAATAAGTACATATTCTATATTAAAAACATGAGGAAAAAAAAAAATTATGGTTTCCAAACTTCTTTCGTCTTAAATATATACAGTAACATCTGTCATTTTTGTATTTTTCGTATAAGTGCATATAAATAAAGTTACCACAATTTTAAATACGAAATCTAGTTATAGGTCTTTACTTTTCCCATTATAAATTTCAAATTACTTTTTTATTAAAAGTAATAAAAAAAATCAGTATTAGAGTTGATTGCAAATCAAATACATATGCATATTTTTACAGGCAGCTTCATATAATAGACGAGTCTCATTTATTTTATTTATCTTTTTTTAATCTGCGGTTTTATGCCAGGAAGTAAGAAAGCATTAGGTCATCTTTCAAAGTTTTTTTTTCTTTACTTCCTTGTGGCCGTCGTTTACTGTGAGATAAGATGATAAGAATTATCCATTGAAACTAAGAACTGACATTGAATATATAATTCGTAATAAAAAACAACGTCATAAGTTTAAAAAAATATACTTCTAGAATTAGTGGGGTTTTTTGCGAACAGATTCAAAACTAATTAAATTTCATACAGGATTTTGTTTAGTACAATAAATAAAATCATAAAATACACTAATTTTAGTACTATAAAGAAACTTACTTCCGTTGCTGCAAGAGGTAAGAAAAATTCCTCGATTTGAAATTTCAGAAACTACCCCAGTGAAGGAGAAGGGCTTGCATCATTTTAGTACGAAATTCCATAATATATCCGACTAGCCATATTTAAAGAATGAAATGTTTCATCCTCAAAAT
This sequence comes from Maratus speciosus, assembly GCA_963932465.1. Classification (NCBI taxonomy): domain Eukaryota; kingdom Metazoa; phylum Arthropoda; class Arachnida; order Araneae; family Salticidae; genus Maratus; species Maratus speciosus. The sequence continues at coordinate 97,692,285 of OZ010799.1, forward strand.
AGGACCCGCCAGACAAAAGTTTCTTTTTTTTTTTTTTGCTAGCTTCGACAGGACAAAGATGAATAACACAACATTATTGATATAAATTAATACGAATTAACACTAAGTCCATTGCACACGCTTTGTAGAATTTTCGGGTGTAATCTTCAAGCGTCGTCTACTTCTGTTCTGTGTCTATCCTGCTCTTATATGGACGACAGCTTCTAAGAGACATTTGATGTCAAGCACACACGTCAGATGTATGTATTCAATAAATAAATAATCCAAGTGAATACGAATTTAAATCTCAAAACTTCACATTCCGCGAAAAACGAATTAAAATACACGCGTACATAAAAACAAACTTCGTTTGAATTACAACGTATACCAACTTTGAACGAAGACATTTAAAACGCATGCGCGACTGGCAGTGCCCCAGTGCCCCCTGGTGGTTATTGCGTCGGAAGAATCAAAACGTCTTAAATTAAGACACGTTTAAAGCAATGAAGTGTCTTAAAATAAGACGTTTGCGGATATTTTAGACATTATTCTCAGTTCGTTTACCCCATGGTCATAGTAAGACGCTTATGTATCTTAAATTAAGACATCTATAGTGTCTTAATTTTCAGATTAAGACACTTAAGTGTCTAAAATTCTTTTTCAGTCACATATGTGTCTAAATTTAAGACGCTTCTATTTGCAGTGTAGTTTAGCATGAAAATGCTTAATATTTGAAAATTCATCTTCAGCAATTTCTACCAATATAAGGAAGCATACTTTAATTATTTAGTATTACCAACAGTTTTTTTATATGCGTTACATTATAAGCTAAAATTTAATTCAGACTAAAACATGTTTAAAACTACTGAAATCACATTTACAGACATTATCATCCCAAGGAGGCTATGTATCCAGTTCGCTGAACTGCTCTATTTTCTACATATTATACAAACATAGCATAGCATACTAAATATAGTTCAACTTGAAAGCGCACAACTCATTTAAAAACCGCCTTTGATACTCCACTGTGCGTACAAATATTTTTGTGTAACCCTATATATGATCTGTAAAATTTATACACACAATTTATTAAGCAAAAATTTTGTTAAACATGCTTGTCATAAATGAAATCACACTTCCAGCAATTATATCTAGTGGACCAGAACTTCAAAGAAAGTACTGTATCCGAATCTTTTGTATGTCCCTGTAAATGAATGATAAATGCTATGCACATCATATTATACAGCAAGTATTTTGTAGTAAGCCTCAGAAAAGTATATCAAATTCATTAGATTTGAAATAGTATAACAGAGTTAAAATACGCTACAAACTGTTTTTCCCCATAGGCCATTAAGCAACAGAATTCTTTTGTGTGGCCCTGTAAATGAATAATAACTCACGGGACTCTTGAAATATTCGCTCTGATAAAAGGTATATAAAAATTTTCGAAATTGTTTATTTTAAGGTGTGAATATAAGAAACAATAAAAAAAACATAAATTTTGCATAAAGAATGAAGCCGATCGGATAATTAGTTGCCGGGATATTTGTAATCATATTTTTCATACTCTTCGATTTTCTATGACCCTGCATTTAATTCAAATTTCAATTCAAAGATATATTTTAATTGGAAATAAGACGCTTAATCCGGAACTGTAAACTGTTAGTTATATGATTATTATTTTTGGAGTTATAAGGATGTTTCTTTTACGCGATTCAGTAATAGGACATTTAAAGTTTATGACGTCATCAAGCCACGATTTTAACCCATTTATGCCTAGCGTCCCATTTTTGGGACGTTTCGAAATTTAGTAAACTGTCATAATTTTCTTCTTCTTTATAACATGAAAATTGGATGAAGTAACTGTCCATAAATGTCTTTATCTATTACCGAGAGATGACAGCATAAGATTGATACTTATTTGCTTAAATAAAGTCTTTTTTTTTTTTTTTGGTGTTTATAGATTTTTCATTTTTCAAGATAGCAAAATGTAAAAAGTAAGTTTATTTGTATTTTTTGTATCAAGGATACAAATAAATAAGTCATAATCTTAGCTTGTAGACTTCTTTGAAATAAGTATTTCTTTTATATTTCGAAATTAGATGTCCATGCCCATTTTTTATACATGTTTGTAATGTACAAAATATAGGGCGCTAGGCGCAAATCGGTACATATTTCTATTAGCCATTAAAGGGGCAGTTATTTATGTAAAGTTCTTTTAAAGATGATTTTGAAATAAATTGTTTTCTAGCCTCAAATACGATTATTCTTCATTTATTATTAATAATATTTATAAGGTCTCTGTAAATAAATAAACATATTATTTTAATAGTTCATAAAAATACTAATTATAGTGTATAATATACAATTTAAAAGCTTAATTTACACAAAATTAGACAAAGCATATAATTATGCATCTTTCCACATATGAAATTCCCATATTTAGTAAGTTTTCATTTTATCAACTAAATACAAAAATATTTTAGCGTAAATTTTTTTAGTATTTTTCCAGTTCATTTTGCAACATTTTAAAGTGATTGTACCAACAAATTTGTGAAAATACAAATTTAGGCATAAATGGTTTAAACACTGTATCTACCGAACAAATTGAGATAGAGGCTTGAAATTTGGTATGTACTTAGAAGGTAATAGTGCGACAAAGTCTATTAAATTTCAGTAACCTTAGTTATCCCTGGATATGCATTTTATAAATAGTTTACACGTGTTTCATTGTCATGTTTTTTATTATGCATAATCATGATGGGTAAGAATTACGCTGGCCCGCAACGACTAGTTTATTTATGTGAACGGAATAATTTAGAAAGAGAGGCTAATTAAACAATTATAAACACGAACGAGTTTCAGAAAAATGGTTTGAAATACATATTACAAAAAATGGCGAAAAAAAAGCTTCAGTATAATTAATGGAAAATCGTTATTTCAAAGGAAATGCGAAAGCAACGACACACATATTTCAAAACAGATAAGCTGTAATGAAGTTAATGTTTAGCAAGCTTAATGAGTTAGGAAATACATGTTATGATAATTTCTGATGCTGACGTTTCATTTTACTTAGAGTTAAATCTTTTTTTCATCCAAAAGTTTATTTAGAGGGGGAACTTAATTAAATCCTCTTAAACATGAAATTGCTGAAAAATATTTTTAAATTTTTATTACGTAAAATATTGTAAAAATATGTAAATATCTCGTGGAAAGTCAAGAGAGAAATAATGCAAAATATTTTCTTTTTATAAAAATTTCATATTGTACAACTTGTATAATATAATGGGATATATATATATATAAATTAATGGTTATATATATATATATATATTTAAATTTCTCTTGAATACAGAGCCAGAACAGGCAGAGTACAGTGTTCAACCTATGAAATTTCTAGCTTCTGTGCGTACCAGCATTTATTACTTTCTTATATCTTTACAAGAAGAATGTATTGCAATCATGAAAAATTTCGACTTTCGGTTTACGTTTTAGAAAGTCCTGAATACGATTTGACTGTTTTTAGAAAATGTCCGCCCGTAAGTCTATGTGTCCGTCTGTATGTGGCACACATGTTTTGGGCTCTCTGTCTCAAAAACTAATATACGAAATTTAATCAAACTTCAGCTAGATATTCATATTCAGCAAGATCTTGAGATAAATTAGTGCTGATTATTTTTTGGTTTAAATCTCTCAACAGGTGGCGCTACTATGCAGAACTTTCCACGATTTCTCCTATGAGCTATATCTCAAGAACTAATGCATGGAATTTCTTCAAACTTCATATTCTGTTAGACTTTGACATAAATATACTCTAACTATTTTTGGGTGTAAATTGACCAACACTTAGTGCTTCTATCTTGTGTTTATCTCATGTTCCGTAATAGCTATATTTCAAGAACTTATAGATTGTCATTTAATTTTGATTACAGACGATTTGATTTATAAGGAAAAAAGTTTTGTGTTTGCCACAAGATACTAATTTTTTTTTCGAAAATTATTAAGAAAAATTCTTCTATGAACATACCGACATTCAAGTCATCAAAATTTTAGAGAATGTACAGGCGATGTAGATATAATTAACCTATAGACCTGTAAGCGAATAAAAATTCTACAATGAGCATGCCGATATTAAAGTCATCAAAAATTTAGAGAACGTACAGATGATGTAAACATAATTAACCTATAGACCTATAAGCCAACAAAAATTGTACAGTGAAAGTTCCGACATTCAAGTCATCAAAATTTTAGAGAATGTATAGGCGATGTAGGTATAATTAACCTATAGACCTATAAGCGAATAAAAATTCTACAATGAACATGTCGACATTCAAGTCATCAAAAATTTAGAGAATGTACAAACGATGTAGGTATAATTAACCTATACACCTATAAATCAACAAAAATTCTATAATGAACATGCCGACATTCAAGTCATCAAAAATATAGAAAATATACAGACGATGTAGTTATAACTAAGCTAGAGACCTATAAGCCAACAAAAATTCTACAATGAACATGCCGATATTCAAGTTATCAAAAATATAGAGAATGTACAGGCGATGTAGATATAGTATTAGTTCAAAAAGATTAATCTCCAGTCTCTGGAAGGATTGAAACATTACTGTTGGAAATGAGGAAACATTATGAAAATTATGGTGGCTATTTTCTATTATTTGGATAAATTAATTATTTTATATCTAGATAATTTACGTTTAATATATATGGGAAGTGGTGTGATATTCTCTGGTCTGATGACTTCTTTATATGAAACTAGCAAGTAAAACAACATAGTAAGAAATCCCACTACGCTGGTCGAGGTCTCCAAACGAATATTGAGTATAACACAAGATATATCAGGAAATTTGACCTTGTGTTATAATAGAAATATATACCTTTACCTAGAATGTACTTCCGTATTCCTGACTACGATATGAACGTCATTCCACGATTGTATTGTCTAATGGGGAGGAAAATTTGAGTTGTTCAGAATAAACTCTTTTAGTTAATTATTTATTGTAGGATTCAGTAAGAACGTAATGCAATAGTTTACTAAAACCCTCCCAGAAAAAAATTCTAATTAAAAATGCAAACAAACTAACAAAATCCATCCAGTAGAATTTTTTAAGAAGTCTAATCTTTCATAATAGTGTTTACCTGATTATGAAATTTTCTCCATAATTCTATAAGTAAGCAATTTGAAACGATATGTAATATACTAAAACCATTACTAAAAGTTAACCAACTAACAATGCAAGTCTCATCAAAATCTGCCCTGTAGAACTGTTTAATAGGCTAATCTTTCATAATCGGCTTCACCTCATTCTAGAACTTTTCCCAATAACTCTATGACTAAGCAATGTAGAACTACATGCAATAAACTAAAACCATCTCTAAAAAAGTATCAAACAACAACGTGATTCCTATGAAATTCCGCTCAGTAGGACTTTTATAAGGGCTAATCTTTCATAAATGTATTCACCTGATTACAGAACTTTCCCCTCTTAATTCATAGAAGTAACTAGCTGTTACCCGTGACTTCGTTCATTTAACATTTAAAGAAGAATAACTTCATTAATTAAGCAAAAAAATTCGATAATTAATTGTATATGCAATTAACCTTTTATCATCTTTTATAGTAGAAACAATTCTAATGATCCCAATTTGCTTATTTTTGTTTATATATATAGGATCATTTAAATTTCTTTCGTGAGCTTGAAATTTCATACTCGTTTTCTAAGATTAAACGAAGAATAAATTTACATCTCTGTTATTTTATTTTATTATTTATATTTATTTTATTTTATACTTATTTCGTTTATGGATATTGATTTATGTTTTTGTGACAAAGAATACTATTTAAAGAGATATATTAGTAAATAGTGATTATTAACAGATCACTTCAGACGTTTCTTTGAATTGATTAGAATAATCGAAAAATCAGCATACACCATTATGTTTCTATTCCATAAAATCCCATCTTGTTAAAGTAAAAAAATAAATGGTATTAAAAAAATAAGACGTGGTGAAGCATCAAAAGTAAAAAGTAAATAATAAAAGTACGAGAAATATCTTTAACTCTCAAATATTTATTACATTTTTATTTCATCGTACCACATTTTTAATAGCTGTAGATCTACAAATAATATCAAAATTTTTACCACGCTCCGAAGACTCTCGAAGCCTAAATGCTTATTATTTAAGCTATATAGTTGCTTATTTCATTCAATTGCGGAAGAAATCTATTTATGGAAAAAGTAGTCCAGTTACAGCTAAATATTTTCATATCGACTGCTGTGTTGTAATTTCCGATTATGGAAGCTTGGCTACTTGTAGGAATACGCTCCAATGAGGAACAAAGATTGTGTTTAAGAGATTTTTAACAATAGATTTATATATTTTAAAATCGAAAAAAAAAATTTCCCTTCTTCTCTTTCGCTTTTCGATAATCATGGCGCCTTTAAAAATTAGAGGGATGTGAGGTTAAAGGCAAATTTATTGCTCAGTTAGTGATTTTACCTCTTCCTTACATGCAAACGATGTCATATGTGGATCCTAATCTCTAATTAAAATTACTTGCTAAACATTCTTACATCGAATTTCTGGGAGATTTTAAGGTAAAAGGATGTTAAACTTGAATTTGCGAAGGGTAAATTCTGTGGAAATCAAACTACACTGCTCAAAACAATTAGGGGAGCACATGGTTTTAACAACATTACGCAAATATTTACACCGATAAGTAATGTAAAATAAAACATCCATAATTTAAAGCGTAGTAGAAAACAGATAAAAAAAACTTCACATGCAAATTAAAGTTTATGACGTCAAAAAGTAGAAAAAGGAGATAAGTGTAGAAATCGGGATTTTGCAGAAACGTCTGTTTCACTGTCTCAGTTTTAAAATTCAATTGCTCAGTTTGTGTTTTGAGAAAAGGTGTCTTGAAAATGTCACAACAATGCGATTTAACGAAATTCATGGCTTGGTGTGTTGTCAGTACAATTAAATCGGGGGAAACACAACGAAGTGTAGCGGACGCTGTTGGAGTCGCAAGAAATGTCAATGCAAGGCTGTGGAATCGATTCCAAGACACATGGAATGGTAGACATTGACAAGGGCAAGGTTGGCCGTGTGCTATCACAGAAACTGATGATCAATATATCCTGTTAGCAGCTCATCGAAACGGAACGGACAATGCTACTCTGCTGCAAACACAGTTGTTCTTGGCCACAGGACAAAGGGTGTCCAGCCAAGCAGTCCGAAATACGCTTCATCAGGGTGGTCTCTATGCATGTAAGTCAATGGTCTGTATTCCGTTGATCTCGAGCAACTGTGCGGCCCAAAGAAGGTGGGCAACTGAAAATCGAGTTTGGAGGCAACATTATTGGAGTCAAATTCTGTTTGCAGGCGAATCCCGATTCAGTCTGGATGTGACATGTGATGTGTTTTGGCATGGAGAGAAAGAGGCACTCAAAATAATACCACATTCGTTCGTGAAAGATCACATTACAGACGAGGTGGGTTTATGCTATGGGCTGGAGTCATTATAGGTGGACGTATGGGCCTGCATATCATTCGGAATGGCACTTTGACGGTCCGAAGTTGTACAAACGAGATACTGAGACCTCATGTCGTATTTTATTTTGCAGCAATTAGTGTTTTCTTTTTTTTACATGCATGATAATGCCAGACCTCATACAGTTCGTCTTGTGGAAAACAGGCTTGAAGCTAAAACAATACAGCATATGGAATTACCAGCATGCTCTCCTGATCTAATTCCGATCGAGCATGTTTGCGATATGCTCAGACGATGCATTGCTGCGAGACCAAGGCCTCCTTTTACTGTCCGGAACTTGGAGATTGCAATTCTTGAGCAGTGGAACAGTATTCCCCAAATTCTTATTGATAACCTCATCGCATCCATGGAACACAGGTGTGCAACAGTCTTAGCTGTTCGAGGAGACCGCACGTCATATTAAAAATCTTGCATCATTTATAAACAATACTTTTTTTTTATCATTTACATGAAACCAAATTGTTGCCCTAAGCCATCTTTGCATATTCTTTCCATCTTTCCAAAGAGTAAAAGCTGCCTTAAAAACTTTATTGCGTCTTTTTTTTCTGTATTGCGCATTGATACACGTGTAACTATTTATTTTATGTCCATACATGGCTGTCCTGCACTGTTCTCTTCACTTTTTTGCTTGCTCCCCCAATTATTTTGAGTAGTGTATTTTGTATAAGTGCTATAAAATGCTTATATTTTCTGAATGAAAACTGGTTAATGATTTAAAATTGACAATGTCACCTTGTTAGTTCTTAGCACGGAATAATACTTGTCGAGATATATATATATATGCAGGGTGATTCATAAATATCGAAACAATAGGCTATTTCCTTAAATATTGACTATAGACCCATACTTCCAATTGCAAAGTTTCATAAAAAAGGTGCAAAATTTAATGACATAATTTGCAATATTTGAAAAAAATATGAAAATTAAATTTTTATATGACTCCCGTAGTGTAAAAATTCTAATCAGGGAAACTTTCCTTATCCATTCTTGAGTTAAGCACAAAAAATTGCATCTTCATATCTGAAAAACTCGCTGAGTTATGGCCGTTTAAATAATTTATCAGGTTTTAAGGGATTAGACGCAAATTGAAATGCGTGCAATCCAAGAAACAATGTTACTTTAAGAGTTCTAGGAAACATGCAAAAAATATATTTGTTGAGTTAGAAATTTGATTTTTTTTTCTTTTCTTGTGATGGTTAAACATATAATTTGCAAACAAAATCATATCCTATTATTTCTCATAAAGTTTTTAAAAAATTTAAATGATTAGTACATTTTTAAGCGGATTTAATTTAAAATCTTTATAACTCGAAACATTATTCATCGGATTTCAATTTTTTTTTTTTTAATTAAAGAGGAAAGTATAATTTTAGTTTTGTTTCGGGATTTTTTTAAATATTAATTTTAAAAATATTAAAAATATTAATTTAAAAAATTATGTAACTTATTTTTTAAAAAATCATATTTTCAAAAGTAATTTTTTTTTCAAATTTGCCGAAACAAAATTAATGCAAAATAATAAAAAAAAAAAAACATGTTCCAAGTTTGCACATTTTTTATTTACGATTCTTGACTTATAATAATTTAAAGACGAGAAATGGTAAAAAGAAAAACAAAACATCATGCATAAAAACGCATTTAAAGTTTTAAACATTGATTGGCTCCTAATTAATGTTTAAATTCTCTTTAAAAAATTGCACGTGAAAAAGTAACTTCTTTCTGCAGCTTAAACTTCCGATTCAGTTTAACTTTTGCCGTTTCCAACTCCATTTTGTACTATTTGAATGTCCATAAATAAATGTTAAATGTGTAATTTGAAACAATGCTTTTTCTATCATGCCGATTAAAAAGTTTTCATAATTTTAGCCCTCATAAATTCAGGCCTTTTATCATCCCGGCGAAGCCGTTATAAAAGTTTCTTAGTTAAAAGTTAATTCTGAGGCCGGGCCAGACCCGGGATTGGCGACTTTTTTCTGAAGACTCGGCCAGGCCGGGCCTAACGTATTTTTTCATACTGAACCGAGTGTTGGTGTGATTTATGACGACCAATTGTCTACACGTGGGATATGGGCCCGAAGGGGGAGGAGTGCCTTCCGCGGAGGTCTTTCTAAGGAAACCTAACCCGTATTTACGCAAGGATATTCAAGGTTCGAAGAAAACCTCTGAAAACTCCGAACGATTGGGCCGAAGGGCGAGATTGGGTTCGAACCCAGCACCTCCCGCCTTCATCTTTGAGTTGGGTTGGGTTGATTTTTGACGGCCGATTATCAACTTGAGGGATATAGGCCCTAAGGGAGTGCCCTCCGTGGGGTCTTTCTAAGGGAACCTAACCCGTATTTACGCATGGAAATCCAAGGTTTCGTAGAAAACCACGGAAACTCCGAAACGGTTAGGCCAACGGGCGCGATTGGTTTCGAACCCAGCACCTCCCGTCTACCAGCTTCGAGAGCAAAACCTCTTAGCCACTGGTGGGGTCTACCAGCTTTGAGAGCAGAACCTCTCGACCACTGGTTATACTGAACCGGGACTGGCCTCCTTATTCCTAGGTCTCCCCTGGGCGAAATTTTAAGTCCCGGTCTCGAGACAACTCGTATTAAAATCATTATCTCTGACTGACCTAATCCGTGCAAAATTAACTAAAATTTGGCTCAGCCCAAAAACTTTTACAACAAATGCATATATTTTTTTAATGACCATTATTTTTACAATAAAACTTTAAAATTCATATTTTAAGGATAGTAGATTTTAAGGCAAAAAATTTAAATACAGTAAAACTAGTGAAAAAATCTGCCTATGGCGGAATCCTTTCTTAAACGGAAAAATCTGTTGATGCGTGTAAAATTAATACAATAATACCTGAGAAAAAATAAACTACATTTACAACTCCTAAGAAGGGAACTTGTCTATAACGCCTTTATTTTCTTTCCTATGTGATTCCATCTTAAAAGATTTTATTTTATAGCATTTTTTCATTGTCTCCAACACATGGAATATGGATTAACGATATTAAAGGAGAAGTGAATCATTTACATATAAATAGAGATTCCTTAATAAAACTAATAATCACAGCTTTTGGCGCTTCGTTAAAAATAATAATTATAAACATGAAAATATATATATATACTAATATGCATTTTTGGTCAGAACTCCTCCATACGAAACAACTTTTAACCATATCGACGTAAAAAACTACGTAGAAATTCAGTCAGGTCGGGCCAGGCTACGATTTGAACTTTTTTCCAGGCAGGGGCGAACTTTTTATCCAATGGGTCGGTTCGGGACCGGACCTAGCTATTTCGACCGGTGCAGACCTCTAGTGCAGACCACCAGCATACTTTGAAAACATGTTTACCGTAAAATCTATACGCTGCCTATTTTATGTCCAAAGGAGAGGCACTGTCTTATATCGACTTTTAATAATGTACAGTTTGTGGATGGTCCCAATCTTACATTCAAAATGAGTCAAAAACTCGTCACTCAGAGGCATGGATAAATGCTGTAAAGTCACGAATTTTGGATTTTGATATCTCTGCGAATTTTGAAGATATCGCGATGAATTTTTTTGTGTTTAATTCAGGAATGGATAAGGAAAATTTTCCTAATTGGGAATTTTACTCTACGGGGGCCGTATAAAAATTTAATTTTTGTATTTTCTCATGTATACCCCCCATGGGGTTGAAACTTATCTCATCAAATTTTTCACCTTTTTTTAGGAAACTTTGCAACTGGAAGTGTGAGCCTAGGGGCAATATTTAAGGAGATACCCTGTTGTTTCGATATTTATGAATCACCCTTATATATATATATATATATATATATATATATATATACATATATATTCTTTCACTTCATGAGTCATGTAAAACTATCATGCATTTTAACTTAATTAAAACATGAAATCGCTTAATGAAGTCCTAATTTATTGTACATCTACATTTAGAAAATATATTTAAATTAATTTTTATTAAATGCTAAATTTCAAGTAAGAAAATATATTTAAAATGTAAGCTAAAGTTACATTTTGAAATAATGCGACTTTTGATGCAAAGCATTATTTCTGAAATGTATATTTTTATTTTAAGATTTAATTTTTAATTTCGAGGCTTGTGAAATGAATATGATACCATTTTGACGAAATTAAAACGATTATATATTAATGTTTTCTAATTAAAATGAATGCTTTACATGAAAAAAATATTACATCATTTTTACCCGATAAAACCTTTTACTAAAAAAGCCTTTGTGATATTTTTTAACTGCCATCTGTTAAAAATAATTAATTAAAATATTATATGATTTTTTAAAATTCCATTCGTAGGGGCAATAACTTTCCACTTAAATGTACGGAAGTTTAATTTACATCCTTGTTGTAAATGTCAATATATGGACAGACGATTTTTGCTTCTGCGGAATAAATTCGTTCATAACGCTTCAATGTGTGAAAATATGTTTTTAGTTTTAGGAAAATTTACTTTAATCATGTTTTTGTACCCTCCATCTATACAAATTGAAATTAAATTCGTTTTAATTTTAAAGAGAAAATAGCTTCAAAAATATTTTAATCAGTTTTATTTCCCCTTTTTTCCCACAAAAAATGTCTTCTACTGATAATCATTACGTGAATTTTGAATGCAAACTCTCATTTGTATGTAACTTATATTCAAAGTTATTAATCAATATTAGTACAAAAAAATTTCATTCGTTTTAAATATGACGTCATTTTTTATCTATTTTCTTTAGTTACTGATATTCATGCTCCTTGTATTTTTAACGAATACTTGAAAATACCTGTTTTATTTCAAGTATGACGTCATATTGTTCCAAGTGAAACATTTTATTAATAATATAATTCTTGTTCATTCGTTTTCCTTCTAATTATATCGCCATTTTTGACAGAAAACCCTTTATTAACGTAACCGATATTCATGTTTTATATATGATAAAAAATACTTCATTTTTTTTCGTTTCAAATATGACGTCATATTTATTTTGTTTAATTCTCAGTTTTCATGTAGAAATTGTTCAATTAAAAATTAATATCCGAGGTGAGGTTATTATTCCAGATTTTAATTTTCTTGGTAACGGGAAAGAAAAATGATCAAATTTTATCGGAAAAATGTCAATTGATTCTGTACGAAAAAGTAAGATTTTTTTAATTATTTAGAGAAATATTTGGATAAAATAAATAAAATATAGCCTATGTTCTTTTCCGTTTCATAATCCATCTATATGCAAAGATACAAAAGCATTAATTCATTCGTTTTGATATTGACTTCATTCAAACTTTCGGACACACATTGACCTATAATAATTGAATAATGATTGTACAATATTATAAGGATGTTGAACGATATGTTATGTACTACAACATTTTTGAAGGTAGAGGTAAGAGAGAAATTTAATAAGTAATTTTATAGAATTTGACATTCGCCCACATTCATAATATGGAGATAAGATTCCATTAAAATTTAATGAGTTGAAAATCTTTTAATACAAGTAAATCATGTGTGTGTGTCTGTGTTTGTAATTTTTATCTTAAAAATGCCTGTAATGATTTGGACTAAATTATGTATCCTATGGTTTTCGGGCACGTGAACACCATTGGGCGATGTTACATGTACGAAAAAATTCGATTAGTGGGTCATTTTGCGTCATTATGGGTCAGGGTCAAGCTAATTAAATCTAAAAAACGGCTCAAACGATTTTGGCTAAATTTTGTATTCTACCATTTTTGGTTACAGGAAGACCAATGGGCTAGGTCATATGTTCCAGAAATTTTGTTTAGTGGATTATTTTGGGGTCATTGTGGGTCAACTAAATTTTATTTTAAAAAAGCTCTAACGATTTTGACTAAATTTTGTATCCTTCCGTTTTGAATTACGAGAAGACCATTAGGCTAGGTCAGATGTTCGAGAAAGTTCGATTAGTGGGTCATTTTGGGGTCATTACGGGTCAAACTAAATTTATTTAAAAGACGGCTCTTACACGTTTGACTAAATTTTGTATTCTACCGATTTGGATTACTGGAAGACTAGTGAGCTACGTCACATGTTTGAGAAAATTCGATTAGTGGATCATTTTTGGGTCACTACGGGTCAAGCTAATTTTATCTAAAAAAGGCTCTAACGATTTTGTCTAAATTTTGTATCTTTATCTTTTAGATTACGAGAAGACCATTGTGCTAGGTCACATGTTCGATAAAATTTTATACGTGGGTCATTTTAAGTCACTACGGATAAAATTCAAGCTAATTTTAATTAAAAAAGGGCCCTAACGTTTTCGACTAAATTTTATATTTTACCATTTTGGATTTCGAGAAGACCATTGGGCTAAGTAACGTGTTCGAGAAAATTCAAGTGGGTTATTTTTAGCTCACAGGCTATCAAAGCCTGAGAGCTAATGTGCCCGCCGGTTCTATATGTACGTATGAATGTATGTACGTACGTAACGCGATAACTCTTGATAGAAACATCCTATTTTCTACAAATTTTTTTCTAGGTCATTCTGATAAGGCGCTTCCCTGATTAGTTTTGGGCTCATTGGTAAAGGATAAAGGAGGAAAGGGGGGGGGGCTAGTCCACCCCCCCTTAATTTAGATAAATGGATTTTTCATGCATAATTAATCGATTTACTCCAAATTTGGTATACCGGTTTATTATGTTAAGGAGCTTCCCTGATTAAATTTTGGGGTTCATTGGTTAAGGATAAAGGGGGGACAGTCCATGCCCCTTAATTTAGATAAATGGGTTTTTTATGCAGAATTATTCGATTTGCTCCAAATTTGGTATACCGTTTTATTATGTTAAGGAGCTTCCCTAATTAGATTTGGGGGTTCATTAGTTAAGGATAAAGGGGGAAAAGTGGACTAGTCCACCCCCCTTAATTTAGATAAATGGGTTTTCCATTCAGAATTATTCGATTTGTTCAAAATTTAGCATACCGGTTTATTATGTTAAGGAGCTTCCCTGATTAAATTTGGAGGTTCATTAGTTAAGTATAAAGAGGGAAAAAGGGGGGCTATCCCCCCTTAATTTAGATAAATGGATATTTCATGCAGGATTATTCGATTTTCTCCAAATTTGGTATACAAGTTTATTATGTTAAGGATCTTCCCTGATTAGATTTGGAGGTTCATTGGTTGAGCATAAAGGGGGAAATGGGGGAGCTAATACCCCCTTAATTTAGCGAAATGGTTTTTTCATGCTGAATTTTCTGATTTGCTTCAAATTTGGTATACCAGTTTATTATTTTAAGGAGCTTCCCTGATTAGATTTGGAGGTTCATTGGTTAAGGAAAAAGGGGGAAATCCCCCTTCTTTTATTTTTTGAGGGTATTATTCTTTGAAATAAGAGAATAATATACAATTAGTGTGAATAACCTGTGAGCTCAATGCCATCAGTTTAACTGGGTACTTTTCTATTTATTGAGTCACTACAGGTCAAGCTAATTTTATCTAAAAACGG
The DNA here is from genome assembly GCA_963932465.1 of Maratus speciosus. Classification (NCBI taxonomy): domain Eukaryota; kingdom Metazoa; phylum Arthropoda; class Arachnida; order Araneae; family Salticidae; genus Maratus; species Maratus speciosus. The sequence continues at coordinate 97,707,300 of OZ010799.1, forward strand.
TTCTAAATATTTTGGCTAAATTTTGTGTCCCACCGTTTTGGATTATGAGAAGACCGTTCGGCTAAATCCCATGTTAGAGAAAATTCGATCAGTGGGCCATTTCGGGTTCACTAAGGGTCAATGTATTTCAATGGGAAAAAAAGTTGAAACAGTCATTAAATTTTTAAACCGTGGGCATTAAACGAAAGCTTGAAGTTGACAACATTTCGCCGAATTTGGTGATATTTGCAAAATGTTGGTGACATCGGCGAGATTTGGGTGGAAAAATCGACTTTCTACCAATGTCAAAATACATGCTTAGTACCAAAAGAAAGTCGCCAAATTTGCAAGTTTTTGCTAAATTTTGACGACATTTGGCGATTAGTTAGGTTTCAGAATCTGAAGGAATTTTCCCGAAATTCTCAATAGGAGCGGATATACATGATTCAACCAATCAGAGTTCATAGAACGCTCTTGAAGGACAGTGACGTTGTTCCGTACAACATGTATCTGCTGAAGAAGTATAATTGTCACAACAATGTCTGTTTTTTATCGGGTTGAACACAAAGAAATTTTTAACCGAGCTTTGCTCGGTCTTCCCTGCTAGTGGTCTGTATTTGATTACAAAAAAAAATATAAATTTCTGTGGTAGGCGGTCCTCAGAAATTTTTGTAATAAACTGTAAGTACATTCCTCCATATGACTAACATTCAATTCATGTTTTCATTTTTATAGAATTTATTGTTTCTGATTTCTTTTTTTTTTTATGATGGTATGCTTGAATGCATCTAAAAGAAAGCATTCGTTGGTTTTGGGGACTTTTTAATAGGTGAAAATAGTACAAAACCCTTTCTAGAAAACATCCTTACTTCGCCATATATTCAATAATTTAAAAAATATGCTTACGAAAACACCTTTAATACTTAGTATGCAGTACAATTAACAAAGTAAACAATAATGGCGTAAAATAAAACGCGAAAAAAACATGCCACATATTTCAAAACAGCTAAGCTGAATTAAAATTTTCGTTAAGCAAGATTAATGAGTTAGAAAACCCTGTTATGATAATTTATACGCTCTGAAGCTTTATTAATTAAAGAGATAGGAATATTTCTTTTTATTTTTGTGGGAAGGATAATTTAGAAGGAGAGATTAATTAAATTAATCAATATGATATTAAATATCTGAAAAAGAGCGCATTTATTCATTTTTTAATGTTTTTCCTTTCTTCCATATATATGAGAAAAACGTATTGGAATGGTGACAATTCTCGACTTCGCCTTTTCCTTCATTTTAACACTTTTCAACATATTTGAAAAATGTTTATGATTTCGGTTTGTCTGTCTTTCTGTCCGTATGGCCATCTGTCCGAGCTCTAACTCTCGTAAATGTACTCGGATTGCCCTGATTTTGTTGTATGTTGTTGGTGTTTACTATATCGTTATTAAAAATGAAGTGTGCAGCAATTTTAGCTCATTTACAGGGACTGTCAAAAAATCGTTTCAAGTTCATTTTAATGATGTTAGGCAATCTCAAATATAATGAAATTGAGTATACTGAAATGCAGTATACTGAATAATGCATTTTGAAGACTATGGGTGGTAAAGAATTTACTATTCATTAACAGGGCCACACAAAAGAATTCTGTTATATAATGTTCTGCGGTGAAGTGCTTGCATCGTATTTTAGTTCTGTTACACAATTTCAAATAGAATGAAAATCTTGTACATTGCTGATGCTTACTGCAAGATGCTTGTTGTATATGATGATGTGCATAGCATTTATCGTCCATTTTCAGGGACACGCAAAAGATTCGAATAGAGTACTGAAGCTGATATATACATTATTTAGATGTTCTTCTGTTGGTTGTTGTTGTGTATAGGTGATGTCTGTTGTTAAAATATGTATTGTTTTCTCCGATGTATAAATATTCTTCTTAAGCAGTTAATATAAATATTATGTAAAATGTGAAGCTGGAGTGTGAAGCTTTAGTGGTCAAGAATTTTTCTACTATAAGCTAGCCTGAGTTACCAAGAAAAGTAATAAACAAGTAAGAAAAATCATGCGTACAGCATAGATTATGAAACACTTTCCAACACTCCCTGAAAGCTTTAATGAAGCTTCGTTACTTAGGGAAATGAGGTAAATAAGATAACTAAGTAAACATTTAAAGATCTGATTTCAGTAGTTACCGCCCAGAGCCAAATATGTATTCCAGTTCTTTTGAGCAGCCCTGTATTCCATCTGTATGTTGATATATATACTATATAATGGGAAAATTTAGTTTAGCAAGAAAACACATAACAGGTTGAAATTCATCTTTCAGCAATTTATACTAATAGATGGAAACATACTTGAACACTTTTGTACAGCCCTGTAGTTTACCTAGTACCTTTATTACATGTCACTATTTAGCTAAAATTTAATTCAAACTAAAACACGCTTAAAACTACTGAAATTACATTTCCAGAAATCATCACCCATAGACGGCCATGTATTCAACACTTTGCGTGGCCCTGTATATCATTTTATCTATATTCTACAAATATTTCTTAGTACACTAAATTCAGTTCAGCGTAAAAATGAATAACTCCTTTAAAACCCACCTTTAAGCAATTTATGCTCATACTCAGTAACCTTTACGAATTCATTTCTGACGCTCTGTATATAAACTATAGCATTTATACGCACTTTATAGTATGCATAAATATAGTGAACAAGTAGGTAAGTGTGATCACAGATCGCACAGAGGGTTTCGTTTAATATTCCTTTCAAAACACTTTATCCTTTTGAAAAATCTTTTAGTTCCACATTTCGCAACCAGGGGTACACTATATTCTAAACAAACCTCTATCCGAACGAAACTCCGTTTTATATACTATCCGTAGATATATTAGTCAAGGGATTGGACTAATAGCACCCGAGATAAGTAGGCGCCCGTGGCGGTAAATAGTGGAACTAAAATATTTAAGGCTATGGTGCATAATATGAAAGATTTGGTCAAAGGAGTGTAGGCAAAAGTTGGAAAAGTGCTCCCGGGTTAAAAGGGCAGAGGTTAGAAAAATTGCTTAAAATACACAAGTTAGAGGCCGGAGGAGTAAATAATATGACTTTTTGAAAATTTTATGATTTGCCATGTGGTCTGAGGTATTCAGCTATACGTATGCAAAAATTCATGTCTCAAACTTAATTAGGAACTCTCTTATAAAGAATTGCTTAAAATACATGTGTGGTAGCTTTTATGTTCAAGATTTTATGATTTGTCGCCTGGCCTCAGGTGTTCTGCTATAAGTATGCAAAATTTCAAATCTCCAATTTAATAAGGGGCTCAGTTAGAAAGAATTGCTTAAAATGCGCATGTGGGAGCCCAAAGGGTTAAATGTACGATTTTTTCAAAATTTTATGGTTTGTCAGTTGATGCGAGGTGTTCAGCTATAAGTATGCAAAATTTCACGCCTCCAACCTAAATAGGGGCTCACTTTGAAAGAATTGTTTAAAATACACATGTGGGAGCTCAAAGGGTTAAATGTACGGTTTCTTTTTGAAAATTTTATGGTTTGTCATATGATGCGAGGTGTTCAGCTATAAGTATGCCAAATTCCACGCCTCCAACCTAATTAGGGACTCACTTAGAAAGAATTGTTTAAAATAAACATTTGGGAGCCCAAAGGGTTAAGTGTACGACTTTTTCAAAATTTTATGATTTGTCGTATGATGTGTGGTGTTCAACTATAAGTATGCAAAATTTCAAGTCTCCAACATGTATAGTTTCTGAGAACGGGCTCTGTGACAGACGGACAGACGGGCAGGCAGAGGAGCGAGACGAATAGGGTTTCGTCAGATGAACGAAACCCTAAAAAAGCGCATATCATAATTAAAAACGCATTTCGAGCAATCATTACTAATATATAGTAATTCGGATACAATATAGTATCTGAAATATTTTCAAATACACCGCAAACAATTTCCCCTACACCATTATGAAGTTTTGTGTGGCCCTGTAAATGAACAATAACTATTCTTTGCACCGCATATTCATCAGAATGCATATTTTAGTGGACTTCATAAATGAATATCAATTTTACTATCTTTGAAAGAGTGTAACACCATTAAAAATCATTTGAAACGATTTTTTCCTACTAGCCGTAATGTAACGGAAAACTTTTGGCTATCCCTGTAAATGAACTAAATATGCTACAAACTTCATTTGCAATAGGGAACGAGCTATGGTAGAGGTCACTAACATCCAAAAATTTTAGAACGATCCGAGCATATTTACGGGAGTTAGAGCGTGGACAGACGGCCATACGGACAGACGGCCATACGGACGGACGACCATACGGACAGACGGCCAGACAAACCGAATGCATAAACACTTTTCAACTTTGTTGGAAAGTGTTAATAAAATCTCCGTTTAATTAAACAAGTATAAGGTAAGCGTAACCTATTTCATTACTGTTTATAATGAACGAAATATTACTAATTACTTACAGATCATGAGACTGCAGCCCTTACATGTTATGAATACTGATTGAAATTTTTTTAAATGAAATAAAATTTTGAACATTTATTAGCTATAGAAAAAAAGAAAAATCGGATGAAATTTTATTAATTGTAAATAAAATGGCATCTTTGAAAGATATTACGAAACTGAGTGCGGATTATCCATCAATATAATATTCCATCTGGAAATTTAAAATACAAATGATTCTTATAAAAGAGGATTTATTTGATATAATTGAGAATGAATCTCCAGGAAATCTGGACGATAAATGTTTAAAATGAGACAGACAAGCAAGTGTGTTAATTAATTTATGCGTAGAAGATTGCTAAATTATTCACGTGAAATATGAAACCACTAAACCAAATACGGAACTAGTGAAAATTATTATTGCAGATAGGAAAAGTTTATTTTCGCAAGGTATCGGTAACGTTCACATTTCAAAAAAATTATGTGAGGGAACTTGTCATGAAGTTAATCTAATGAATGCATATTTCTTGCCGAAGGCAATTCTAACGAAGCAAATGCTTCGTTACAAAGAATGACATTACGTCCTTAGAAGCAGTTTCATATAATAATAGTCTTTTTAAGGTAACACAAAATAAATATACAGGGAAAAGCAAAAAGCAAAAATTTGTTTTTAATTGCAGAAAAGTAAACTGCATTAACTTATGGCACAAACGTCTTGGGCACCGAAATTCAGATGCTATTTAGTAACTTGTGAGAGAAAATATTGCTGTTGGCATCGAAATTGTTAACTGCGATAAAGTTAATGATTACGAAAATTGTATTAAAAATAAATTTTCAGAATTTTCTTATCCGAATGAATCAAAGATTACAGCAAAGTATTCGCTTGAGCTTGTCCATTAGTGACCTATGTGGGGCCAAGCAAACCACCACTGTTAGTGGGAAGTGTTACTTCCTTAGTTTTGTTGACGACTTCTCAAGTTTCACCATGATTTATCTAATAACAAACAAAAATTAAGTTTATTCTGAACTAAAAGAATACGTCGCAGTGACTAAGAATAAAATTGATAAGATGCTAAAAATAATCAGAAGCATTAACGGAGAGGAATATATAAACAATGAAATGGAAGGATTCACGAAAAATCATGGAATTGTACACCAGTTCACAGTGCCACATTCACCACAACAGAATGGAGTTGCGGAAAGGAAGATTAGAAGTTTAATGGAGATGAAAAGATGCCTCCTGCCTGAAGCCAACCTGTCACACAGATATTGGGCAGAAGCCATAATGGAAGAAAATTATTTGCAGAATAGATTTTCCACTAAAGTCGAAAATAAAACACCGTATGAGTTGCACACCGATGCATAAATATTCCTGTTAAGTAGTTAATATAAATATTATGTAAAATGTGAAGTTGGACTATTTGTTCAGTGGTCAAGTATTTATCTACTACAAGGTAGCCTGAGCTACCGAGAAAAGTAAGAAATAAGATCTCCATTTATTTAAACAAGTAGAATATAAGATAAGCCTAACCTATTTCATTACTGTTTATAATGAGCGAAAGATTATTGATTACTTACAATAATTTCATATATTATAACTGGTATAATTAAATGATAGAATAATTGGTTTGTCTATTAAAAAATTTTTATTACAATTATCCATTATATATAACTACTAGCTGCAATACCCGGCGTTGCCCGGGTCTGAATACATCGCACATTTAATGGCATGAGGACCAGTCTCCCTATTTCAGATATTAGATCAGATCAATTTTGGCATACATATCAACGATAAATTGCTGGAATAATTGCAGGCAATTCAGAATGTAATTATAATCACCATCTCTAATTCCGAAGTACTTGCATGTCTTGTCCATTTTTCGGATGACGATATTTAGATGTTCATTGTATTTTTTCATGGCATTATAATGGAACACCTAAAGTTCTAAATTGTAGTTTCTACGTACTGTCAATAGTTGATGTTCACGTAAATTGGCCATTCTCTATCTATTTGGTTTCTTTCGCATTTGACATTGATGAGCTGATTCACGGCTTCTAATTAAATTTACTTTAATTCGCGTATGTGTTAATGCTTGCTGTTTGTTCTTCCCTTTGACTTTCTCTTATTTTTTGCATTCCTTCTCGAATTTTCGTAAGTAGTATTTCTCTTTCTTCTGTTTCGTTTCTACGTGCTGCTTTTCTTCTTTTCGATTTTACATAAGTTTGTGCAAACGCTTTCTTACGCTTTGGCATTTTATCTATAAAAAAAATTTCAAAAAATAAATCAACGAATAAAAGTAAATCATTAGCAGTATATAATAAAAGTAAAAAAAGTTACTTGGATAAAATTGTTGAGAAAACAATTGAATACAAAAATAGAAACAAAAAAAAATTTTTTTTTTCGAAATCACTTGAATTTATTGTTTCAATATTCACTTTTGACTTTTGGGTGTTTTGGTATTTACTAAAATGTGACTGACGAAAACGCGCTGAGCTTCGACTCTTATACCATTGACATTTCGCACGTTCCGGACATTCTACATTATTCTAGATCATTTTAGAACATTTAAGATTATTTTCGAACATTCTACGAGGGTGAATCAAATATTAAACGGAATTTCTACTGGGAGGCCTAAAGGTCATACCGAGAGTGCTCAAACATCTGCGGGTGGGAGATGGGGATGTCAGATGACTACCTATGCGCTTGTATGTGCTATTCTCTCCGTTCCTCAGTCGGCATCACGATGAGTGAGCGAGAGGTTTAGGAACAGATGCTGTATATTCCCTCGACCGCCATCTTGGATTTTTTGTTGGCGTGAAACCACTTTCCGCCAAGTAGTAAATGTCGCCAAGCAGCGATTTATGCGCATGTTAGGCTTAACGGGGTTTCCAGAACCGGGGTTGCCTTATCGATAAACAACGCCAACAAAAAATCGCCAAGAAATCCAAGATGGCGATCGAGAGAATATACAGCATCTTAGCGGAGGTTTATTCCAACGTTGCGCAACGTATTATCGTTAAATGTCTCACAAATGAAGTCGTAAGACCGGCTGAAACGTTATGTAGACTTCAAGCACAGTTTGGGGATACATGATACACGAACTGTGGGAGGACGAGCAGAAGTCGAAAGCAACCCCCTTCCCCCCACCACCACCACCACGCCTCGAACAAGTTTGACGGGGGAGAATATTGGTGCCGTTCGCGACACTTTGGACGAAACAAAAAGTGCATATCAGCGGAAAAGACGCGAATTTCCGATCAAAGAAGTGATTTTGCTTCATGACGATGCCCATCCCCCTACAGCCAACCTGACTCGCGAAAAGTTGGAGAAAATACATTGGACAACAATGGAACACCCTCCCTATAGTCCTGACTTATCCCCATTTGGTTATCAGATATCTGGGCCTTTGAAAAAAGCATTAGGAAGTGAACAATTCGGCGATGACACTGCTGTTGAAGCCTTCGTGCGCAATTGGTTGGAGACACTCCTCTCTTCTGTCTATGATGACGACATGAAAAAACTTCCAATCCATTGGGGAAAATGTGTTTTGAAATCAGGAGATTATATAGAAAAATAATATGTAACTTACTGTTTTGTATCTTGTACCGATAAATTAGAAAATAAAAATTCCGGTTTATATTTGATTCACCCTCGTAAATTACTCTTGATTATTGTAGAATGGTTTATATTATTCTGGAACATTATATATCGTTCTAGATCCTTTTAGAACATTTTAGATTATTATCGAACATCCTAGAACGTTCTAGATTATTTTAGAGCACTTTAGATTGTTCTGGAACATTTTTGCTTAAAATATATTAGATTATTCTTTACCATTCTAGAACATTTTGAAACTTTTTGGAAAACTGTCGCTCATTCTAGAAAATTCTAGAACATTTTCAAACTTTCTGGGAAAATCTGGATTATTCTAGAAAATTTTGAGACTTTCCAGAAATATCCGAATACATCTCTGTCCCTCACTGACACACGAAACGTCACACAAATCATTTTAAACTTCATTCATAAACATAATGTGTGAGAAAAAGCGAGATATATCTCATTTCATATTTTTTCCACCCACTTCTACCCGCCGCGACCAAACCCCCTTACTAACAGCAGGAGATCAGGAGCTATCTATAACTACAACGGCGAGTGGGTGGCAGTGGGTGGTCATGCAAAAAAGGTGTCTTTACAAACACACACTTGTCTTTTATACAGGGTGCAATATGTTATCTATCGCCGACCTTTAATTTCTCAACCGTTGGTCGTAGACCTATAGTTCCAATTACAAAAACGTTTCAAATGAGGTAAATATTCATGCTGTGGCATTATTTAACCCTTAAATGCCGGGTGTTGCTTTTCGGCAACATACCCAAATTAGGCTCTAAAATACTATTAGAATAATATTGAAGCTATAATGCTTAATGTTGCCAATAAAATGCATTCTGAAAATATTATTAAATCGATTTTCAACATGTAGATGGTAACACTTGTGTTGTTTAAGAATAAAGATAGATTTATTTTTTTAATTGTTGCTACTTGTTCTTTTTGTTTTGTCTGGAAGCTTGCGAAATACCCCATTTTGTTCTGCAATGAGTAAGTAAAATTTATTTCTTATTCCTAAAATTCTTGTGTGTTTAATGTTATAGAATTTTATCAAGGAAAATTATTTTTTCAATTAAACACCAGTATTGCCGATTAGTAACAAACAGTTTTTTAGCCGTAAACCATATTTAAAACAAAATATGATTTTTTAAAGCATTTTCCCCATGATTTATTTAAAAAATGAAAGCCGAAAAACATTATTACAATGATTTTTGAAAAATCAGGCATTTAAGGGTTAAAGTAAAAAATCAAATTTATAAAAATTACGAAATCTAACTTTTTATACGGTCCCCCAGTCCCTAAAGTTACATTTAGTAAAAGTTTGCACATATCATAACACATATAACACAAAACGTTTGACATCTGTACTACAAAAATTGACAGAGTTATTAAATTTTAAATTTTGAGATTTTTGCACACGATTTTGTCTTTTATTGAGGGATCAGTTAAAAGATGAATTAAAGTAATTCGAGATCAAAATCAGGGTGCAATGTCCTGCTTTTTACGCCGAAACCGGCTTTAGCCGGTATCGCCAAATCGGGGTTTCACAAAGAGGGTTATTTCATCTAAAAAATTTAGCTGATTTTTAGGGGTCGTATACAAAGCTAAGAATGAAATATTGAAATTAAACAGAAAAATAAATATCAATTTATTATAATATCAGAAAACGGTCTAGTACAAAAGATGAATACATAAAACGCTGCAATCTACTAAAGATACTGCTCAAAGTGTTCTACATTGGAGGCAAAGCACAATTGAAAGCGTGACAGTACTGCGTCCTGGGCACATTAGAGCATAGCAGGTGTGCAAACTGTGCGATAATCAAAAGGATGATGCGACCTGGAAACCTCCACATCGCCCGGACATTACGACACGTGTGGTGCGGTATATGGGGAACCTGGAATGTTGGGCCCATCTTCTAAGATGGGACCTTAACGGGCGATCATTGCCTGCATCTGCTACAAAACACGGCACGTGACTGTTATGAAAAGTGTTGCTCTCCGACATGCCTTCCGGGTGTGGTTTCAACATGATGGGGCCCATAAAACATCAAACGTCCGGGCGTGTCTGGCCACCGAATTCGATCAACAGATCCTTGGAGATGGTGGTCCGGTAGAGTGGCCACCGCGTTCACCGAACTTGACTTTCATGGACTTCTACCTCTGGGATTACATCAAGGCATATAAGTCTATGTAACTGAGACTACTTCTATGGTTTATCTGAAGCAACGCATTATCCTTGATTGCCGCACAGTTTGTACACCTGCTATGCTCTAACGTGTCCACGACTCAGTATTGTCACGCATTCCATTGTGCATTGTCACCAATGGAGAACACTTTGAGCAGTATCTCTAGTAGTTTCCAGCGTTTTATTAGTTCTTTTTTTGTAGTAGACCATTTTCGATATTATAATAAATTGATATTTATTTTTCTGTTTAATTTCAATATTTCATTCTTCGCTTTGAATACGACCTCTAAAAGTCAGCTCAAATTTTTAGATGAAATAACCCTCGTTGTGAAACCCCGATTTGGGGATACCGACTAAAGGTGGTTTCGTCGTAAAAAGGACATAGCACCCTGACTTTGATCTCGAATTACTTTAATTCATCTTTTAACTGATCCTTCAATGAAAGGCAAAATCATGTGCAAAAATCTCAAAATTTAAAATTCAATAACTGTGTCAATTTTTGTAGTACAGATGTTAAACTTTTTGTGTTATGTGTGTTATGATATGTGCAAACTTTTACTAAATATAACTTTAGGGACTGGGGGACCGTATAAAAAGTTAGATTACGTAATTTTTATAAAATTGATTTTTTACTTTAAATAATGCCACAGCATGAATATTTACCTCATTTGAAACGTTTTTGTAATTGGAACTATATGTCTACGACCAACGGTTGAGAAATTAAATTTCGGCGATAGATAACATATTGCACCCTGTATATAGATATTGATTACTTTATTACTTCAGTTAAAAGAGCTCATCATCGTGTAGCTGTCATGATGTAGTATATATTGCAACGTTTCCTAGACAAACATGTCAATTTTGTCATTTATTTAACATCGTCAAAGACGTATTTTCTAAAACGATTTTAAGACCCATTCTATAAAAATAATATGAAATATAATTACCGAAGTAAACAATGGGAATATAAGAAATGAGAATATGCTTCCTGTTTAAAAACAACTGAGATGAAGAGATATTATATTTAACCTTTGGAAAGGCAATGGTACATTAATTAATTCAACATAATTTTAATTCCAAACTGCCGAATGGCACTGAAAAGTTTTGAATAAAATTCTGCTTTTATAATATAATGCATGTAAAAAAGAATTTTGTTCTCAAATCAATTTGCAAATTTTGGCGAAATTAATAATTTCAAGATTTTAGCAACATAATTTATTTGCCTTCAAAAGAGTTTTGCAAGATTAAATTAGAAAACATTGCTAAGATGATTTCTGCATCTTGAAATCTCATTATAATTTAAGAGCTGAAATATCTTTTTTAATTTCTGCGGAAAAAATAATTTAGAAGGAGAGATTAGTTAAATTTTTATGTACAATGATACTGTTTCTGAAAAATATTTTTCAATTTATATTAAGTAAAATAATGTACACCATTTTAGCAACTCTTGTGAAATTGATTTCGAAAGAGTCTGAAATATTTGCGTTTGATGATAATTTAATATAGTACATCTCCTATAGTTTAGAGGTTGATTAATTTATCTATCTATTAAATAGTTCATAATTAAAACTGTAAAAGTCTCGCATTTTTAATCAACGATGTGAAAATATTTTTATTAAAATGATTTACATGCATAACTTTAAATATAATTAACAAAAAGTAAACAATAAGATTATAAAATGATAAGATAAAATATGCCACATATATTAAAACAAGTGAGTAGAGGAGAAATTCTCGTTAAGAAAGATTAATGATTCAGAAAGCCTTCTTACGATAAGTTCAGCATTCCGAAAACACATTTTAATTAAAGATAAGACAATTTTTATTTGAGTCCTAAGGGATAATTTAGAAGAAAACCTAATTAAATATTCATGGCGGGTGAAGTTATTTCTGAAAAGTGTTTTGAAACTTGTATTAGATAAAATAACACAAAAACATTTATGTAACAAAAGAAAAAAAAAGTTAAAAATAGTAAATTATCTAAAACATTGACTATTTTCGATAATTTCATATATAGCATTTGCTTATGACGTGCACTTTTTTTTCTCTAACATTTTAGACCTAAAACTGTACTACTGTGATACATTGAAATATTTTACAGAGTTTTCTGCACTTTCTGTTGTAATTTTTAAGCACAGATGCTGTGAAATGAAATTCAAGCAATAAGTGAAGTAAAGATCGAATTCTTTCTGTCACGTGTGCCACGCAGAAAATAACAACGTGACTTTACCCTGAATTCAGAAATTTTACAGCACTCTTTTCAAAACCGCAGCTTGTAAATTTTACAGCAACTGTGATAGCATCTGGGATGCCAGTCCCTTTTGTTGGCAAATACAGAGTTTTTTTTCAGAGTGTGGAGTGCGCAAATTGCATGGGATATTTTAGGCAAAAATATGAAACCATAGATTGTAAAAGAAAAAAAAAGATATACCCAGATAGCATGAACATTAGCAGCAAGTTTGATTTTTTCGGATATTATCTTGCCGAGACAAATTTGAATTGAGAAACTCGCAGCAAATCTCCCGCAAGGTATACCATCACCTACTTGCATGATTAGTTTGTTGTGAAACTGATGGCAAGACTGTTTTTAATTCAAGAAAGTGACGAAAGCAAAAAATCCCTCTGTTGAGAGAATAGACAATCAGCAGATATGCAGAAATTGCAGAAATTTTATTCGGTTGGCACCGCTTTTTTTAAACGCTATACTTATCAAATACAAAAAAAAAAAAAAAAAAAAAAAGGCTCGAATTGAAAGGGACAAATATTACCCTAACTTATTTATAGTGGTAAAAACGATTCATGCACAACGATGCATGCACATTAACGGAGCGTATGCATCAATAGACCTGATCAGGTCTATGGACCCCTTCGAAGGGGTTAAACTTATAGTGTAACAGTTGTAAACACTTAATGTGGCATAAAAGGATTACTACTTTGCAGTAAGTTTGCAGTATTTTTGATTACTTGTTTGCCGTTAATTCGCAATTAATTTGATACAGCAGGAATTTAACTTGCACGACAAGTTTGCTGCAAGTTCAAAGTGTGGTGACTTCGGCGTTTGCGTTCTCTTGCTGCAGTCTTGTTATAAACTTTCAGTCTTGTCATGCTGAACTTGCTGCAACTTTACAGGTTTTCAAAGCAAGACTTCTGCAAATTTTCTTCAAACTAAAAATGTTATATGGGAAAATTTCTTTAGCTGCCACTGATTTTCGGAAACGTTTCCGTGTGTATTAAACAGTTTCTTGAAACAGAATTTCAGTTTTTAGAATGCTATACATTGTCAACTAACTTTTTCAGCTGCGTAACTGATTTTATACTTGCAAGAGTAACAAAATAATATTAATTTTAATGTAAATATTATTGCTGCTGTTAATTTATCATGTTTGTAGAAATGAGAAGGGATGAGGATATGAGAATGAGAAAGGATGATATCCTTGAGAAAGGATAGCATACGAAAAACTCATATTCTGGTTTAAAAAAAATGAATAATATACTATGTAAACTATTCAAAAATCTTTCCGAAAATCAATAACGGCTATATATATATTTTTTAAGGGGGCTCAGGGCTTGATCGATACCGAAAAACATCTAAATAGTTCTCACTTCAAGTCCATATAAAAACAGAAGTATTCAATGTAACTAATTTAAACTTTCTGATGTTTTTAAGGTATGTTTGTAGTCTTATAAAACTATAAAATGAAGTACTTTAATGTAATAAAATAAAAATATAGAAAAATTTATATAACCCAATTTTCAAAAAATAATTTAGGTGTCATATCACCATCCGTAAGATATCTTAACGTTGAACTGACATAAGAACCTAATTTTTGCTTTAAAATGACCAGTAAACTTTACTCTATAGAATGAATTAAGGATATGCTATCACTCAAAGGAAACCCCTCAAATTTGAAAATTTAAAAAAACCCTAAAAAATACAATTTTTTTTTCATTAAAAATGCTCAAAATATTAAACTATCTAAAATATATTAATTCATTCTATAGATAATGATGTTATATGCATGCAAAAAAAAAAAAAATTAAGCCATTCCATCAAAAAGTTTTTCTTTTTTAAATCTTACGGATAGTCGTCAAAAATAAAGTTTTTTGAGAACACGCGACTTAAAGTTGCAATTAAATAGGTGCGGCTTTGAAAGTGATTATTACATAAATGCCTATAACTCCGTTAAAAATACAAATACTTTTATGCAGTTTTTTGCTCTGTATTCAGAATTAATTGAATAATCAAAATAGATACTAAAAAAATCGATTTTTTTGAAAGTTTTCATGCCCTGAGTCCCCTTAATGCTTCTTTAAATCTCGAAAATACGCATATAACTTTCTGCGATTTTTGAAGATAGAGAACGAATTTCGTATCGTGGGTTACTCATAAGAGGTTTTTGCTGGGGTTAGATTATATTTTCTTTGATTAAACTATATTTGTCTTTTTTTTTTTCAATGCATACTTTCACTAGGTTCCTGAATTTTATAGAATACAAACTCGTAATTGAAGTAAGCGAAATGATTGCGCTCAGTTTATTTTTTTTAATCAATTTTTCACATTGTCAGCGGCCAAGAATTTTATATAACATATCTAAATCTTGAAGCATTTGGACAATTGTAAGTTGTGAATTTTATTATACTTTTGTGAAAAATAACTTTTTGGAGCGAAAGGGGAAATCCTGTTACTCATATGAAAAAAATCTTATTACGAGTGCTTTTACCTCTAAAAATGAATACTTTTTCGCGATTTTTTCATTTAAAATATAAATAAGGCTAAAAAATGCTGTAATAGTGATAAAATGCCTTTATTTAGATTAACGCTCGTTTCATCGTACAAACAGCGACATTTTCAAAATCCTTCATGACAGAAATATTTTCGCAAATAAATTTTTAAAACAATAACTTGCTAAATAATGTCAGGAGACTTCATGCATAATGAAAATCTGTGCAGACATAAAATAAAATGAAATTGGATATTTGTGAGCGTGGATTAATTTTTACTATTGTTACTAAAACTGAAAATTTTAGGTAACTCAAGGGACACTGAATCCTTTGAAATATTCTCGTTGCGTAAAAATATTTCTATTGATTCCTGGATAATGGATGGTAAATAAAATATTGAAGGATAAATTATTCTGCTATTTTAAAAATCGATCTCTAAAGGTTCTGTGCTGCTGCATAATCTGGGCAAAGCTGTCGTTCTTTTGTTGTATTTGATGCCTGCTATATACTATGTAATATATACTATAAGCTTATATAAAATGTTTTATAAAAATATAAACTTCGACAAAATTGAATTAAAGGTATAAAATCATGCAAATTTAAGGTTATTATCCCAAGACTGGCAACGCCCGGTGGATCAGCTAGTTTTTAATAAAAGTATGTACACTCTCACAAAAAAAACTGCACGACTCACTATTTTCATTTATACACCTTTATGATTTTATCTAGTTGTACCGATGCTGTTTGAAAACCGAATACATTAACAACTAGTCCGATGTACCAATCGGATGTGCTATAACTTCCGTAACTCATGCAAGAAATAACAAGTCGAAATGTGCCAATCCCAAAACGTTCATTTATCTCATACATATTTTCAAAATTCGTTATCATAGTGCCAAAATTAAATGACAATCTCTGGCCATCATGGGGATTCTAAAGGTTTAGGTTCTAAAAATATGTATGCTAATCACTTATAATGAAACAAAGCTGAAAAGTGCTATAAAAGTGATATATCTATATTTACATTAACGCTCGTTTCATCGCACAAACGGCGACATTTTCAAAATCATTCATGATACTGTTCGTTTTCGAAAGGCGCGCCTAGCACTCTGGGCGATTCTGCTATCCAAAGGGTTGTTACGTTGAGCTGAGTATTTTCCTTAAGTTCTTCATTGGTTGATTTTCACTAAGATTGGCACTCAGCAAAACGCAGCTGAACGAACACCGTTCACCCTATTTTGATAAAATCTAAGGAGACCTGACGCATGCGCAAAAGCACGGAAGGTTTTGCTAACCGAAAACAAACAGTAGAAATATATTTGCAAACAAATTTTGAAAACAATAACTTTGTAAAAAATGTCACGAGACTTTTATTTTATGTTTGCACGGATTTTCATTATTCAGAGAATTTATTGTTTATTAAAATAAAGTTTATTAAAAAGTTATTGTTTTTAAAATTTGTTTGCAAATATATTTCTGTCATGAATGATTTTGAAAATGTCGCCTTTCGTACGATGGAACGAGCGTTAAAATAAATAAAGGCATTATATCACTTTTATAGGTATAGGTTCGTTGAATTGTGTACATTTAAAAAGGAGATATAAGCATAGCATCTTTTAAAAAAATCAAGGAATTTTGGCACCCACCCTCTTCAATGTTTGCAACCAAAATTCCCAACCCAAAGAGCGTAAAAGCGGCAACTGTGGCGCAGTATACACCGAAGCCTAATAAGGATCTTTTTATGTAAAAGTATAATAGAATATGAAGTTTGATTAAATACCGTGCATTAGTTTTTGAGATGTATAGCTATCGAATCATGGAAAATGCAGCCTAGTTATATGATTTACACGAAAACCTAATCAGCATCACCTTATGTCGTGATCTAACGGAATATAAAGTTTGGTGAAATTCCGTGCATTAGTACTTGAGCTATGACTATCGGTAAAATTGGGTAAATCCGTAAAAAATGCAGCATAGAAGCGTGACCTGCTGGGCGATTGACACTAAAACCTAATCAGCAGCAACTTATGTCAACGTCTAACTGAATCTGAAGTTTGATAACAATCCGTGCATTAGTTCTTGAGACATTATAAGCAAAATATGATGCCCATTTCTGATAGCTGACAATAAAGTTTAGATTAAGAACCAACTACCCATTGCACAAAGCTTGATTTTATGGGATTTTAATAAGCAAGAGAAATAGTCATGAATGAATACGATAATTTATCTTCAAGAGAAAAAATAATTTGGAATTCTACAAAGTATTTCCGATATTTCGGAGTGCTATATTATCTAAGGATCGATCGAAAAAGAAGTCTAAAACCGAAACAAAAACTTAATTTCGGTAATATTTCTTTTAAAGCCGAAAACGGAACCGAAACCGAAAATGTCAGAATTTTTTTTGAATAAGTAATTACTACATACATAAATATACACAATTATTGATTAATTATACATGCTTATTAAATATACATAATTATTAATTAATTATACTAGTGGTCCAAGTTGGCTCCTTTACCAAAACTTTTTATTTTCATATAAAATCATATAATAAAATGAAATTAATTCATCGACGACACAGAATGATATTCTAATTATACGAATTTCATTTATTAAAAAATGTTTTAGGTAAACATACCTCGATTTATCTTTTATAATGGTTTTTGTAAATGATCATCTCTTATATTAAAACTTCTTCAAGAAATATTCGAAACGCTTCTGCGGTTTGAAACTAAAAGTTTTCTATTACTGTTAAGCCTGCAGCTTTTAATGAGCACGCGAAAAGCGGCTACAAAGCCGAAAACGAAAACGAAACCGAATTTTCAGTCGATCTCTAATATTATGATACCGGATCCGGTCTCATATCGTAGAAAATAATTTAATGAGAAATTAATTTTATTTTCGAAAAAAATAAAAGTAGTTATAAAAATGAGAAAACTTAAATTTTACTGAAATTTAACGAATATGTGTATAATGTTCCGTATCACTTATACGTAAATAGACTAAAGAAGAATTTTAAAAAATGTTTGTAAAATATAGTATTGCAACAGGATTAAACGGAAATAAGAACTTTCCAGCATTTTTTTAACATAAATTTTTAGTACGAACAAGTAGTTTTGTTGTAAATTTATAGAGCAAAACACGGGTTTGAAATAAATGAATTGAAAAAGTGTAAAAAGATTTAAACAAACTTTTTAGCCACCGATATTCTATCTCTTTCTCCCAGCAATTAAAGTGTCGTCAACAAAAAATAACGTTCCGTTGTATAAGCCAGCCGTAAAGCAAAGCTGTATCATTGTACTGTTAAATACTCTACTGCAATTTTTTAAACTTCTAAGAATCGCACATTTTTAATTTTTATACCGTCGTATTGGAAAAAAAAAGTACTTTTTAATGCAATTTGTTTAAAAACGGCATCTTAATTTATTTTTGATATATTAATTTTTTTGTAATTTTTAGCGCCATTTGTTTAATTCAAGTACTGCATTTCTGTAGAAAGTAAAGAAAAAATAGTTGGAAAATAGTAATTATATCTTTTTGTTGCCATTTCGCCATAACTACCGAAAAAAAAATTTAATTAAAATATGTGCTAGTTTGAAAAAATAGAAATGAATGATTTCTGATAAAACACGGAGTTATTATAAATTATATTTAATGTAATTATCTGTATTACAAACAAATGAAGGCATATGAATCATCAGATAGTCGATTTTTTTTGGGGTTTCTTGAGTGTCATCCGTTTTATTGGATCTGTGTATTATTCAACAATATTGACGTCATATGAATTCTTTGCTGTAGATGTTGTTTAAGACTGGATCGTAAATGAGGAATACTTCAGAGGATGCGAATGACGTCATTTTATATAAAATAAAAGCATGTGTTTTAAGTCTTAAAACTGAAATGCGTTTTGCATTATCTATATTTATATACATACATTTTTTTTTTTCGGGGGCGACACTAAATTCTGGAAAAGCAGAATTCCCGTTTTCTAGCTCTAGTTTATTTTAATAATTAAATGTCGAAGCATAAATGATGCGATGACAGTAAATGTATCGACGATAAATATTATCTTTACTACATACAGATAAAAAATTATAATCAATGTCTTAATTTTAGGACGCCAGATTCGAACGGGTTACTATTGTTTCTCTTTTCATTACTTCTTATAGCATTAAAAATAAAGTTTTTATATATTTAATGCTAAACGCTTGGACTGCATCTAGAAACCTAGTTTTTCAGGGCCTCTTCTCCCGCCAGTATACTTAAAGCATTATTGAAAATGTTTATAGTTTCTCTCGGGGAAAAAAATTATAAATGGAAATCCCTCATTTTTTTTTTTTTTTTTTTTTTTTTTTTTTTTAACGCTGACAAGAATCCCTATGAATTTCATTTGTCAAACATAAAATTTTTGTATTATACGTCCTACAGGGATAGCTGATTACATTAAGACATTACATTCGTGAAGCTTAGATTTCTAACGTATATATTTTTTTCTTTTTTTTTACAAACAGTTCACGTGCAATCCCAATGCTAAAGTTTCTGGTACAGGAAACTATATAAAATAAAAATAAATGATCTTAAAATTATTAAACTCAGACAATAATACTATATTTTTTCTGTTGTTAAATATACTTGATTTCGTGATTATGTGATGGAATTCATTTAGTATTATATTTTTAAATGTATGAAAATAAAGATTTATAAACATTCTTAAAATTGGTTCTCTTTTTCATACTATTTGTAACATAGAAAATGAAAGTTTTGATGTATTTAGTAGAAGCTTATACTTAATCTAGGAACCTATCTTTTCAGTGCCTCTCCCTCTCATGGCACCAATAAAATGTTATTTGGAATTTCTATGGTCCTTTTTGGGGTGAAAAATTCATAGAAGAAAATTTCCCTCTCTTCTTCTAAACTAACGTGAGTCTCTGTGAATTTCATACATGTACAATGTCAAACGAAAAAAAATTTGTCATATTTGCTAGAGGAAAAATTGAATACAATAAAAGATTGTATTAGGTAAAGTTGACTCCTAAACTTAGGTTTCCAACAAACGATTCACGTGCAATCACAATTGGTGTTGTCAGGTCCAATGTCGAATTACAAACAATAAAGAAAAATCATGCGTTAACATAGATTATGAAACAATTTCCAACACTTCCTGAATGCTTTAACAAAACTTAGTTATTTAGGGAAATAAGGTAAATAAGATAACCAAGTAAACATCTTAGAAAACGTATAAAACAATTAAAAAAGTGATTTCAGCAGTTACCGTCCATAGCCAATAGTACCTTTATTACACGCCATTATTTAGCTGAAAGTTAATTTAAACTAAAACACTCTTAAAACTACTGAAATCACATTTCCAGATATTATCATCATAGACGGTTATGTATTTAATTCTTTGCGTGACCCTATATATCATTTTAACTATATTCTACAAACATTTCTCAGTAAACTAAATGCAGTTCAGCATAAAAATGCATAACTCCTTTGAAAACCACCTTTAAACAATTTACGCTCATACTCAGTAACCTTTACGAAATCTTTTGTGTAGCCCTGTATATAAACTACAGCATTTATGCACACCGTATAGTATGGATCAATATAGTGAAACATAAAAGCGCATATCATAATTAAAAATGCATTTCCAGCAATCATCACTTATGTACAGTTCTTCGGACACAATGTAGCATCTGAAATATTTTTTGTGTCCCAATAATGCTATGCACTTCTTATTACGTATGAAATAACTTATAGTAAACCTCAGCGACGTATATTAATTTCATTATATATGAAATACTTTAACATAATTAAAATACGCCGAAAACAATCCCCCACCCCTATATGATTATGTAACGGGAATTTTTTGTGTAGCCCTGTAAATGAATAATAACTATTATTTGCACCGCATATTCTACAGAATGTAAATTTTAGTGCACTTCATAAATACATATCAATTTTGTTATGTTTGGATGCGTGTAACATCATTCAAAATCATTTGAAACGATTCTTTCCCATTTGCCGTAATGTAACGGAATACTTTTGCCGGCCCCTGTAAATGAAATAAACATGCTACAAACTTCTTTTGAAATAAGGATCGTGCTATTGTGAAACTTAATAACATCCAAAAATTACAGGGTAATCTGAGTATATTTACGAGAGTTAGAGAGCGGACAGACGGACAGACAAACCGAAATCATAAACACTTTTCAACTTCGTTGGAAAATGTTAAATAAAAAAGAAAAGTGTCCAGTTAAACTGATGGCATTGAGCTCAAAGGCTTATTCACAATTATTGCATATTTTACTCTTATTTCAAAGAATAATGCCCCTCGAAAAATAAATTAAGAGGGGTGGTTGCCCCCTCTTTATACTTAACCATGAGCCACCAAATGTCATCCGGGAAGCAACTTGTCAAAATAAACCGGTATACCAAATGTGAAGCAAATCGGATAGAAAAACCCATTTATCTAAATTAAGGGGGTGGGTATTAGCCCCCCCCCCTTTAGACTTAAACAATGAACCTTTAAATCTAATCAAGGAAGAGTCTTATTAGAATTAACTGGTATGCCAAATTTGATGAAAATCTGATAATTTTGAATGAAAAATGCATTTATCTAAGTTAAGGGGGGGGGGGGGTAGCCCAAGTTCCTCCTTTATACTTAACCAATGAACCCCAAAACTAATCATGGAAGCGCTTTATCAGAATAAACCTAGAAAAAAAATTGAAGCAAATCGGATATTTCTATCAAGAGTTATCGCGTTACGTACGTACGTACGTGCATACATACATACATACAGAACCGGCGGGCACATTAGCTCTCAGACTTTGATAGCCTGTAAGCTAAAAAGCGGGACAGCGGCTTTTACATGAGCACATAAAACACAGTAAGTCCTGTCGTGACAGAAACAAAATTCCGTATTAGAGATGTTTTCGATTGAGCAATTATAATTGTATAGTATTCTTTCCTTGAGGACAATGATTGTTTTATGCATAAGACGGTACTTGTTATAGGTTCCGTTATTACAGAATTTACTGAACTTATTATAGTATAAACTGTAGAAACAGAATAGTGAGGTACCAGAAGAAATATTCTGTTTTAGATAGGTTTCCTCTGAGCACGTAGATTCCTTTCAGTGAGACCGTAAACAATTATAGACAGGCTGAGTTTTTAACGGATTTAATGCGTAAAGTTCCACTCCATGAAGATAAATGAATAGAATAATAGTAAAAGAAATGCAAAGGAATTTTTATATGATCAGAAATCGAGAGTTTTGGAGTCCCACGCACTAGTTACCTGGGACGGCTCTTAAAAACCTCGAAAATTGGGACACCCCACGTTAATTCGACCCCTCGCAACACTAATCCCAATGCTAAAGCTTGTGGCTCAGGTAGTTAGATGAAATAAAAATAAATTTTTGTAAAGTTATTTCACTCAGACTATGGTTTTCTGTTTTTATAAATATTTTATTTCCTGTTCATTTTTCATGAAACTTATTTAACACTATATTTTCAATTGTAAGAAAATAAAGACTTATAAATAGACTAAAAATTGTTCCTCTTTTCCTTACTCTTTATAGCAAGGCTGTCCCCGTGGGCTCCATGGCGCTCTTTCGTATGTTACTAAGTTTTTGTAAAGATAACAAGTTTTAAATTTCACATCAAACGTGGCAAATGAGGTGCGTTCGTAGTAAAACTAGTTTTATAAATATTTTTTGCACCACATATTGTACTAAATGTCTGTTTTAGTACACTTCATAAGTGCATATGGGAACGTCCATTCGTTACTCTTGTGATAATTAGAGCAAATTTTGATATATAATTCCAATTATTTCATTACAAAATATAAGTAAGATAAAAATTGATATAACCAGCTAAATACCACTGTGTTCCACACGCAAACATATACCTAATTTATAACAAAAAAAAATTACTTATGTATATATTAAATGACTCTTGTGACACTCTGGTCACAAGAGTAACAAAATTTTGATTGATTATATAGACAAGGGAAATGCTTTTTGTTACAAATTAGATATATATTAAATGAGTGGAGCATAATAGTATTTTACTGGTTATATCAATAGTATTTTACTGGTTTTTATCTTAATTATATAGTAAAATAATTGCAAGTATTTGTAAAAAACCGCACGAATGGTCACAAGAGTAACAATGGACGTTCCCATATCAATTTCATTCCGTTCGAAAGGCTGCAACCTCATTAAAATGCACTTGAAACAATTTTTTCCCATTGCCCGTCATGTAACGGAAAACTTTTGACTGTCCCTGTAATTAAACTATACATCCGATTTTCATAAAATTTGAAATGACTCGACAAAATTTTGCAACAATTATATATTTAAAATTTCAGACCATTCGGTTGGGTAGTATTTGCTAATGTTGTATGCAGACGGACGGACAGACAGACAGACAAACGGACAGGCAGACAGATAGACAGACGGGCCGAACGAAGACTATAGGTGCTACGTATTTGTATAATTACGAACGCACCTAAAAATCCAACTTAAAAGTTCTTTCTAAAATAAATAATATTTGCATACATTTATTAAATTATTATTAAAGAAAAGAAATTAAGCTTTCTGGCTTCTTTCCCTACAAAACCTTTTATATGGCACACCCCTATCCATCCCTCGCTCTTAAAAAAATGCTAGTTTAAATTTATTGAAATTTATATTATCTTTTCAAATTATTTTTACATACAACTCTTGAATCGTTAAGACCGTATGCTTACCACTATGTGCATCGTGTAAGACTATCACTAATCAGGGCTTGATTGTCACAGGGGCAAATATTCGCCAGTATTTCCGAATAGTAAATTTTCATCCTTTTTATGACAGAAATTCTACATTGAGATAAGGCAACAATGACCATTCAAAAATGCTGGTGGAAGTTAGTGTTGGACATTTGTGGCGTGTTGAGCCAAAAACACTCGATAGCAAAACGCTCTCTCTCATGAAAAAACGTAAACAAAAAAGTACCTACAAAGTAGCTTTTTACTGCTCGTACAAAATAGAGGTAAGCAAAAGTCGCTTACCTTTTATACATCTTATTTCGGGTTGGCTTGGGATTCGTCAACGTCTGTATGTCCAGGGATTGGTCACAGTCGCTCTTTCATTCGTTTATTTTTATTTCTTATGGGAACGATATTTATTATTTATTTGCTTCCATTAAAATCATTTTGTAAATCTGGTTTATCCGTGTTCTTCAGAAAGGTAATACAAGATTAATTTGTGTATTTAGACGAAGAGAAAGACTTCCATTTTGGTTAAATATAGATACAGTACAAAGTCTAAAGTTCAGAATCCTCGGGACTTTACCAAGTCCGACCTTTCGATTTTTCCGAATTTTGGGTCATCAAAAATATTGCTATTCCAATAAAAAGAAAATTGAATTTCACTATTTAAAAATGCAAAATATGACGTTCGTATATTAAAAATTGCATATAACTGCTATTAACACAAAATTAAACAACCTTTTTCCTTAAATAAATCATAACAAAATAAAAAGTAAAACAAAAACATTTATTTGGGGGAACATATATTTTAAGAACAAATTGTAACTTAAGTATTAAACACTTCAGTTAATGTGTGCTGCTTTATTAACTTATGTTTCTCATTAAGAAGTTTTCTTTTATTCCCTGTAGAGACATGAGTTCTGATTCGGTAATAAAGCTTCTTTTGCTCCAAAACTTTAATGGCATTATCCAGTGAGTTTATGATTTCAGCGATTGGCACATTTTCTTCATTTTGCTCATTGTCACAATCACTTTCTTCTGCTTGTTGGTTTAAAAGCATCTCGCGAATTTCACAGTCACTTAATGTGTTAATAACAGGCGCGTTCTTATCAAGATCCATAACTTCAAGGACATCACTTTCCACTAAAGGCGTTGCTGATAATTTAACATACATTAGAGCTTCTGCAATGTAACATTTCTCTCTCCGCAAACGACAACCCTTCCAGTCTGGTTCCCGATCGTCAGCGTCGAAAAAAAAATAATGAAGGCCATAAGTTATGCCAAGTATTTTTCAAAGTGTCTTCAGAAATATTGCCCCATGCACGACCGATACTTTACAAAGCGTCTTTTACGTCAAATTGTTTCAAAAAGTCATGTATATTTTCTACTCTGTTAATGAAGTATAGCATACGCCTCAGGAAATCATTTTTATAACGGCATTTTAAAACGCGCAAAATACCCATATTCATAGGCTGTATTACCGATGTGCAATTTGGATGCAAAAATAAAACTTTCACATTTTCTTCAACAACAATTTCATCCTCTAGATAAGATGAACAATTATCTAAAATCAAAATAATACTTGCCTCATTTGGAAAACCGATAGCTTTGCAGTGAGCTTTAGCTTCGGGTACAAAATTTTTATGGACCATTCTGTCATTATTCCCCTTGTTACCCACGCTTTTTTACTTGCTTTATAGTGTACTGGGGGCAAGGTTTTGGCTCCTTTAACGGCACAAAGATTAGCACTTTTACCAATAACTGGAAGTTTGAACTTATGAATGCATGAGTCTTTTGCGCATGGTAAAATGTTGAGCCTTTCTTTCACATCCTTACTGCCTGTGTATGAGGTTCCATCTACCTTTACCAGTGTTTTCCGTGGTAGGTAGGGCCAAAACAAACCGGTTTCATCAGCGTTATATATCTGGTTTGGTGTTATTATTCCTCAAATATTAATTTGTCGAATTCACCAGCATAGTGCCCTGCTGCATCATGATCTACTGAATATTTAGCACCGAATATTTTCAGTTGGCGTATTCCGTGCCATCTTTTGAACTTGGTAAGCCACCTAATAAAATATCCAGAAGTGGAGGATATATTCATATCCTTGTGAAACATTCTGGCTTGTTCCATAATCATCGGTCCTTTTAAAGGAGCGTATTCAGACCTTTGTTGCCGGACCCATTCGATCATTACTTTATCTATGTCTTCATTATCAGACAAATGCATAGTTTTTCGTTCTTGCATTGCTAAGGGTACATCACTATCTGAAAAAAAAAATGCTAGATTTGTTTAAATCTAAAATCTTTCAACCAATTCCTTAGAAGGTAAGGGAGAGATAGAGCGAGAAAAGAACACACGTGCATCGGTGACTTTGAGGAAAATCCGGCTAAAATGCGATTTCTTCCCCGATCACTACATTTCTATTTTTAGACTGCAAATTGATGGACGAATTAAGCTAAAGATATACATATCATTATATATTCGAGCTCTTTATGTTCTGGTCAGACGGCGTTTTTCATATTTAATGTCTTTTAAAGGAAACTGCCAGACATCATGCAAGAGGACGATCTTTCCTTCAAGTGGAGATCTAATCTTGTTATCTTCTAGCATTGTTGTAACTCCCCGTCTTATTGTGGAAAAATCGCAGAAGGTTAGAAAACAATGGGTTTCCTGGAAAAGTGTTGAATGATGGCAAAACAAGCTTTTGAAAGGAGCCTTAGCGTAGTGAGTACAGGTCTTTACTGCGCCCTCTCTCTTCAGCTTAAGGGGACTCCAGGCGAATGAAAAGAAGAAACTGAATGCTTGATATAAGTTTGGGAGGAAGCATCGATACCTGCGGAAAAAAATAAAACAGAAAGCAATATACAATGTAATGTTCGATTTTTTTTTTTGTTGTTGTTGTTATTTTCTTTTTTTTTTTTGAATATTTCCGCTGGAAAGTCCGAACTTTGGGTGCCCGAACTTTAGACTTTGTAACTGTACATTAAAAAACTAATTATAGAGCAGTTAAAAAGCTCCATGTTGTTAAAGCAATTACATTTTAGATACTGAGCGAACATCTAAGAGGGCGAAAAAACATTTGCCACGAAATGAAAATAAAAAACTGTAAAAAGAGTCTGTTAAACGTCAAGTACATATATCTGCTTCGCAAATTACTTCTGAGTGGTGCAATAGCCGTCATCAACACATGGAAGAAATATTAACTTAAAAAAAAATTCGTTAAAAAGTTTTGCGATCACTAATTGGGTTCTTTTCTCCTTTAATTGGATTTTGTTGCCATACGAGGTGATTAATTTCAAGAGTTAGCCCTTGCGGTGATCAACGTCTGCCACTACATCAGAGAGAAAATATTGTTACATAAATTTAATTCGTGAGAATAATGGCGCCCTTTATTGTTTGTGACCGGGTGAAGGGCGCCCCTGTTTACTCAAAGGATGGACTGTCCTGCGTTATAGAACCGAGTAGGAAAGTTGTGGTGCATTTAGTAGACCCTTAGATGTCATATATGGACCTATCTTTTCTGGGCCTCTCCCTTTGCTCTCATCAATAAAATATTATTAGGGATTTTTATCAACTCTAATAATTTTTATGATTTTGGTAGGAAAAACTCGTCGAAGGAAATCCCTCATTCTTCTACTCTAACGTGAAACCCCATGAATTTCAGGTATGTAAATGTCAAACATAAAAATTTTGAATAACATTCGCGAAAAGTTAGAGAAAACATTAGAGAAAAGTTTAATACCTAAAAATATTACATTCAGTAAACTTAGGTTTCTAAACACAAAACTTAGGTTTCCAACAAATGGTTCACTTTCATTCCCAATACTAAAGTTTGTGGATTAAGTAATTATATGGCAAAAAAATTTTATCGTAAAACTATTAAACTTTCAGAAACTTTCAGACAAAAATTCTAAGCTTTTTTTTTATTATTGTTATAGAAATTTGATTTCACGATTATGTCATGAAATATATTTAACGCTGTGTTAATGAGTGTAAAAAAAATAAAGAATGGTTTTAAAATTGCACCTCTTTTCCTTTCGCTTTATAGCACCGAATATGTAAATTTTGGTGCATTTAGTAGATGTTTAGATGTTATCCAGAGACCTATATTTTCAGGGCCTGTACTTTTGCCCTCATCAATAAAATATTATTAGGGATTTTTATGATCGCCAATAATTTTCATGATTTTGGTAGGAAAAACTCCACGAAGGAAATCCCTCATTCTTCTACTCTAACGTGAATCCCTATGAATTTCATGTATGTAACTGTCAAACATAAAAATTTTGTATAACATTTGCTAGAGAAAAGTTGAATAATGAAAAATATTACATTCGGTAAACTGAGGTCTCTAAACTCAAAACTTAGGTTTCCAACAAACGGTTCACGTTCATTTCCAATACTAAAGTTTGTCAATTAAGTAATTATATGACAAAAAATATTTTATCATAAAACTATTAAACTTTCCACAACTGAGACAAAAATACTAGGGTTTTTCTATTGTTATAGAAATTCGATTTCGCGATTATGTTATGAAATTTATTTAACAATATATTTCTGAGTGTAAAAAAATAAAGACTTATGAATATAGCCTTAAAATTGTTCCACTTTTCTTTAGTATTTATAACACAGAGTAGGAAAGTTTTGATGCATTTAGTAGACGCTTAGACGTTATCTACGGGCCTATCTTTTCTGGCCCTCTCATTTTGTCCTCATCAATAAAATAATATTAGGAATTTTTATGATCTCTAATAATTTTTATGATTTTGGTAGAGAAAACTCGTCCAAGGAAATCCCTCATTCTTCTACTCTAACGTGAAATCCTGTGAATTTCATGTCTGTAAATGTCAAACATAAAAAAAATTTTGTATAACTTTTGCTAGAGAAAAGATGAATACCTAAACCCAAAACTTAAGTTTCCAACAAACGGTTCACGTTCATTCCCAATATGTTTGTGGATTAAGTAATCATATGACAAAAAATATTTTATATTTAATTATATATTTTATATTTAATTTTTATATTTAAATATATTATATTTAAAATTATTAAACTTTCAGAAACTCAGACAAGAATACTAGGGTTTTTCTACAGTTATAGAAATTTGATTCCGCGATTATGTCATGAAATTTATTTAACACTATATTTCTGATTGTAAAACAATAAAGACTTATGAATGGTCTTAAAATTGCACCACTTTTCCTTTCGCTTTATAGCATCGAGTAGGAAATTTTTGATGCATTTAGTATTAGATGCATTGCGCTTAGACGCCCAGAGACCCATCTTTTCTGAGCATCTACTTTTGCCGGCATCAGTAAAATATTATTGGCATTTCATGAACTCCTATGATTTTTATGGTTTTGGTAGGAAAAACTCATCGAAGGAAAACCCTCATTCTTCTACTTTAATGTGAATCCTTTTGAATTTCATGTACGTAATTGTCAAACATAAGGTTTTTGAATAACATTTGCTAGAGGAGAGTTGAATACATTAAAAGATTGTATTCGGTAAACTTAATGTTTCTAAACCCAAAACTTAGGTTTCTAAACCTAAAATTTAGGTTTTCAACAAACGGTTCACGTCCAATCCCAATTCTAAAGTTTGTGGAATGGGTAATTATCCAAAAAAATATGTATGAGGCATTCTCACAATCTTTTGACTTTTAAGTCCCTGAATAATAATTTTTATTTTAGAACATATTCTTGGGGTTTTTTAATTTCTTATACTGGAAAACATCCCATTGCATGACTGCATAACAATATTAACGAGATAAATAAGTTTTGGACGATGTTGGGGGTCCAAATTTACCACGAAATTCCTATAGCATCCTGTGTCCCTGATGCTGATTTTTAAGTTTGAAGCTGTCTGTATAAAACTGTTTCAATAAAAGTAATTCGATGCATTTTTTTTCCGAAACTGGAACTATTGTTTTATATTAATATGTAGCAAAAAATTAACCTGCACACATTTTTACGGTTGTTATTATTTTTTGAACTATGTCCCTGGATTTTAGATTCCTTAACGTCCCTCTTGCTAAAATTATACATAAAATCAATTCAGATGCAGTCACAGAATTTTTTTTTCAACTTTTTCTCTCATGCAGAAGTATGCTAGAGAAAAAGAATGGCTAAAATTCTTTGACAGGAAATTTACTGCAGAATTTAAATCAGCATTTAAATATCTATTTTAAGCATCGTGGCTTTAACCACCCACAAGGTTTATTCCTGCACTTTTCGGGGTAAATTATTCATTTATTGTTTTTTAATTCAATCTAAAAAACTGTTTCTAAAAATCAATGAATGTTGTGGCTATCACTTAGCCTTAACATGATTTGACTAAAACTAGGTGGTAGTTTTTCTTACCGTCCCATCCTTACCATCCCTTTTTTTTTTCCTTACCGTCCCTTTTTTCCTATACCGTCCCCCTTTTTTTCTTATCGCCCCTTCTTTAACACCCCTTTAAGACAATGTTATGCCATTACTACATTATGTTAAAAATTACTACATTATTATTATTTCCTATTTGAATGTCCTGTGGATGCTATGCAAATTCATTATAAGAAAAATTTAGAAGAAAATAAAAGTTATAGTGGTAAAATTGTAAGGAAAATTAAATTCTTAAGTTTAAATTAAACCTCAGTTAAATAAAAAAAAAATTCCTGCTGACCATTTTTTCTTTATTTTGAATCATTAAGGCATTCGTCTATAAGTTAAAAATATTATTTTAGTAAGTTTAATTTCACCAGATTTTTATTCCTGAATGTTAAAAAACTGTGAGAATGCCTCATATATACTATCGTAAAACTATTAATTTTTCAGAAACTCATACAAAAATGCTAGGGTTTTTCTATTGTTATAGAAATTTGATTTCGCGATTATGTCATGAAATTTATTTAACACTATATTTCTGAGTGTAAAAAATAAAGACTTATGAATGGTCTTAAAATTGCACCTCTTTTACTTTCGCGTTATAGCACCGAATATGAAAATTTTGATGCATTTAGTAGACGCTTAGATGTCATCCAGCGACCAATCTTTTCTGGGCTTCTTCTTTTGCTGGCATCAATAAAATATTATTGGGGATTTTTATGGTCTCCTATGATTTTAATGGTTTTGGTAGTAAAAACTCGTTGAAGGAAATTTCTCATTCTTCTATTTTAAAGTGCATCCTCATGATTTTGATGTATATAACTGTCAAACATAAGATTTTTGAATAACATTTGCTTGAGGAAAGTTGAATATATTAAAAGATCGGTAAACTTAATGTTTCTAAACACAAAACTTAGGTTTCTAAACCTAAAATTTAGGTTTTCAACAAACGGTTCACGTCCAATCCCAATTCTAAAGTTTGTGGATTAGGCAATTATTCCAATATATATATATATATATATATAGTATCTTAAAACTATTAGATGTCTCGGGACTCTTAAAGCTTCAAAAATTTTGAAAATTTAATTTTATTAGATGTTATACCCCTAACCGTTCTGGACATTTTGATATGTTTTCTTCCTTGAAATTCCTGTTAGAACAAAAGTTATGGCTTTTAGAATCTTACCCGCTCAATAGCTGAAGCGGCGTTTCCGAAACTTTGAAGTGCAAGACGTTTCTCGGCATAACGAGCACGATATCTCAAAAACCTCTGAATATTTTTTCATGAAATTTTCAAAACGCATATTTCATGTTAGTCTGTATGAACTGAACCTAAAATTTCCTTTTTATTGTTCAAGAAATATTTTTTAGGTGATTTTACTGTTGAAAATTTCTAAATTTCGCATTAGCTAAGTACAACTTTGTATTAAAAATATAAAAATGCTTTAAATACAAATTTATTTAGCTTCAGGGTAATTATTACAATCTTAAGTATAACTAGGCACCAACATTTTCATTCTAGTTGCAAAATTCATTTTGTAATCCTGCGCGTACTCTGTTATGCCGTTTTTCAGTTCGTCAAATGCCTGACAGTTTGGAGCCCCTGTAAATACTAATTCTGCATCTTGCAATTTTTTAAATTATGAAATAAAAGAGCATACTCATATATTTCATTCCAATTAAAATTGTGTCTTAAAATCAAGTACACTTTAAGATATTGAATGTCGAAAATGGTCTCTTTTTTTTTTCTCTTTTTCCAACTTTAAGAGTCCTGAGGCCCCTTAACGTTATGTTTCTTTTTGTAAAAAAATAAAGACTTATGAATAGTCTTAAAATTGTTCCTTTTCTCTTTACTATTTATAGCACCGAGTATGAAAGTTTTGATGCATTTAGTAGACGCTTAGATGTCATCTAGGGACCTATTTTTTTTGGGCCTCTCCCTTTGCCGGTATCAATAAAATATTATGGGGGATTTTTATGGTCTCTGTCGGAAGGAAAAATTCGTCGAAGGAAATCCCTCATTCTTCTACGCTAACGTGAATCCCTATGAATTTCATGTATGTATAATGTGAAACATAAAATTTTTGTATCACATTTGCTAAAGGAAAAGTTGAATACATTAAAAGATTACTCACAGTTAATAGGTTTCTGACAAGCGGATCACGGTCGGAATAGTATATAATAAAATATAAATGAATATAGCGGCAGTAGCTTTTGCGCTTTATACAAATATTTTTAAAAATCTTTAAGAAGCTTCAAATACGCAATATTAAAAATTAATTTTTAAAGAAAATTTTTGACTTACAAGGGAACCACTTTTGGTGCTGCTTGCTCCTAGGATTGAGACCTGGTGCATTTTAAAACCCTACTTTACGAAGTTTGAAAATTGATAAAATTTTTCTGTTAAAATGATATTTTTGTATTTTACAGCAGCATAACTTTCTGAAAATGCAATTTCCGAGACCACTTTCTATTAACATAGAGAATTTTTTTTAAGTAAAGCATTTAAAAATACAAATTAGTCAATAATAAGTATAAAATATTGAAAAAAGTTTAAAAAATCCTTCAAGAACCTAAGAATTTTATTTTGAAAAATTACAACATTATATTCACATTTTTGGCTACAAGACAAAGTTGGCGTGTTTTTTTTCAAAAGTAGAGTTTTCCGGCAACCCTAGCCGAATGCCTCAATGCTGTTTGTCGTGTGTAAGCAGTGGTTTGGACCAGTAGAAATGGTAATGTCCGACCTAATTAAACACAGTACATTTTCTAAATTGTGTAAAAATAATAATTTACTTTATGATTACTTTTACATAAAAGACACAACATTTAATACAGCATTTCAGTTTAAACATTCGAAACTTTATTTCATCCGATTTCAAAAGAAAATATTTGGTTATTTTGTATTTCACTTTAACAAAAAATCGTTTTCAATGATCTTGAAACTTTTAACAGAAATATATTTACTATTTATGCATTTATCGTCTGCATAGAAAAGAACCCCATAATTCTTGTTTCTTATGCTATTAATTATTCAAAAAATCGCAATCTGATTTAATTCTAATACGTACCGTACATATACTTCCGGGATAAGGCGGGCGAAAAATTTGAAGTGCAACATTTGGCGATTAAATCACTTTTGGCGTTCAATAAACAAATAAAAATTCAATAATAAAAAACTAAAAGTATAAAAAAAATATATAAAATATGATTTTAACAGAGAAATTTTATTGGTTCACTAACTTTTATGTATAGGGCTACAAAATGCACCAGGTCTGGATGCTAGGTACGAGCAGCACCAAAAGTGGTTCCCTTGTTAGATAATTTTTATTATAGTTTTGTTACAAGAATTATAAATAATAATTAGGTGCGGGTCGAAATTTGAAATATATTATGATATCTGAACATGTATAAGTAAATAAATAAATAAATCTTTCAGAAAATTAAATAAAATATTGTTGGGTTTTTTATAGTCTTGTGTAACATGAACAAGTCGGAAACTGTACGTCAAACGAGGCAAATGAGGTGCGTTCGTACTATAACTAGTTTTATAAATATTCAGATCTTGATGCAATAGCTGTTACACTCTTATGTAAAAATACGTGAATACAAAATTTATTACGATTATATATATTAAATTCAGTAATACGGAAATAATAGCACTCCATCTTAAATAGGACGTCATCACCATGGCAATCTAGAATCATGGCCTATCATGATATATCATTGAATTAAATATGTATAGTAGGATTTAATAGAATGAAGGAACCTTTATTAATTTCTTTTAAAGTTTTGAGTCGATTTTCATAAGATTTCAAAAGACTCGACATAATTCTGCAACGACTGTATATATTGAATTTCAAACCATTCAGTGTGGTAGTTTTTGTGCCGTTATATGCGGACAGACGGACGCACCAGGCGACGACTATAAGTGCTTTTTTAAGATATGAGTTTTTTTTATTGTTCTTTCCTATTGTTCCGAATTTTATACACCCTGTTCATATTTATGTTGATTATTTTAAAGTTACTTCCAGAAATGTATAAATGTGCCATTTTACAAATCATGTGGTCGCCAATGCTCCTTTGAAGAAAAAAGTTTCTGTTCGGTATGTCAGTAAAAAAATACTAGAATTTAGAGTTAAGCAAAACATCATTGAAAAAAAGGCATATTCACAAGCAAATGCTTTCGTCAACCAGTCTACCTAGTATAGCGATCCTTAGCGATCATTCCAAGAATCACCATGGCGGCGTAGATCAATCGTATCGCAGCCGTGTCAATCGTAGACCAATCAGATCCTAGAGGACTTTTTCGTAGGCTAATCCGGTTTCCCGAATTTTTCAGTACTACCGACAGCTAAAAGACAAACAGTTCGCTAGCCGTCAATTTTACAGTTGTGATGTCAGCTACCGTTTTATTATGCCGAAATCGTTCTTGTTTACTGGATTGTAATTTTGAAATCCAAACTTTGTAAGGAATGAACAAACTTGTTTTTAAATAAATAGTTTTTACTTTTCCTTTTTTTGACTGAGATAGAATAAAATAGATAGGAGTTATGATAGGAGTTAGATGATTACACTAAAATAATAATTGTCAGTTAACTAATTATAAAAATTTTAGAACTGTCAATCAACATTAACATCAGTGTAGGAGAAAATGTAATTGCAGCAGTTAAATTACTTTTGGGAGTACATATATTATAAATTTAAGAACAAAATTCTTTAAATATCAGCATAATAGTAAGCAAACAGAGGGGCTTTTGAAATTAATTTTTCATATGTCAAAAGTATCATTCGCCAACGTTAATTTTTCTTTATCTATTTTACGATTACTCATATTTCGCTCGTTGGGGACTCTGCACGATTCCTATGTACTGACGTCGACTTAACATCGATTTAGTGTTTAAACGTCATGCATATTTTAAGTGTCATGTAGATTTTAAACGTTTCATATTGTTCCCATTATACACTGTTTTAGCAATTGTATAAATATTCTGAGCTTAGCTCATTATTAGAATTCGCTTCGCTCATTCTCAACAAGGCTACACAAATTACGTTTTGTCGTACACTTTACAAAAAAACCATTTAGTATTTTGACTTGAAATTAAACATAAAAAAAAACTATGATATGCAGATTTGCACAATATTATTTTTTTACAAAATAACCTTAAAAAAATTATTATTTTAATTAATTTATTTTACACGTTTTTCCATTACGGACGCATTTTTGCAAATAAAAAATGAAACACATACATTTTCAGAAGAAAAAATAAATCATGGAGTTACTCATTATAGATAGAATCATGATTAATTAAATAGTTTCACGATTTCTTCTACGAAATTTTTAAAATACCCTTTTTAATGAAAATTATAGCATATTTTTAATGAATTAAAATTTTTGAAAATTCAATTATTTACATTCAATTATAAAAGTATTTTTCAGTGTTAAGAATTCCAATACATATTTTATTCTTATTATGGGAAATCATTTACGCAGACGATACTTAGGCATTTTAAAAGAATTATATTATGATTTTTTTTTTTTTTTTTGTAAAGTGGAAACAAAAGAATTGTAAGCAAATAAAATTAATTGTTAAATTCGTTATATCATAAATAAAAAATTCCGAGGAAGTTATTTGGCTGAATTTTACATTTCTAAAATTAAAATGCACCAAAACATAAAATAACGTTTTTGCTTAATAAAAATGCAAAAATATTATAAAAAATATTGCTACTTTCAAATATTTATTTGTCTTATTAAATAATGCTTCGCGAATCCAAACAAAGCATGGCTATTGCGAGTTCATATAGTAATAACAGTGTAAAGTCCAATCTTAAATATTCGGAGCTATGATTAATAATTTTTTTTTTCTGTCAATTTTTTGTTTCATTTGGCGAATTTATCACTATATACCTAAAACGCTACATCTGAAACGATGTTATTAATTTCATCGAAACACAGAAGAAAAACTTTATTTCATTTATAAAAGTCAGCAAAAATAAAAGCTCTGATCTAGACACACGGCAGTGTGTCAGCCAAGTTCGCCTGACATAGCCGTGTGTTATTTACACGAACCATTTCGAGCTATTTTCGTCTAATTTCAGTGCTCTACTACTGAAAATCTATGAGACCTACGTACTTCTTATACGAAATGTGTAGTAAGGCCACCCTAATTACCTAAAATCCAAAATTTTATAAATAACGCATAATTAGTTTCCGAGATAATGACATTTGAAAATGTCTGATAATCGATAATTTTACCACTGACTGACTGACTGACTGACTCACTCATCAAAAAGATCTCGTATATCTACTGCAGCTACAGACTTCAAATTTGGTGCGAAGTTTGTTTACACTATAAAACTGAGGAAAAAAATAAAAAAATTGCGAAAATCGATGAATTACCCACCTGGGGGTGCCCATTTTACTTTAACATTACGTCTATTAGGCGAAATTTTAATTTGCCGTAGGAGAGGACTCTGTTCTGTCGCCAAATACCGCCAAGTTTCTCGCAACATGGCGATATATCGCCAAATTTGGCGACCAAAATTAGTCGCCAAAAGTGATGCCACCTTAGCGATATCTCTAATATTTCGCCAAATTCCCATAGACTTCTATTGTAAACCTATCTACTTACTTGGGGTTTATCTGGGTTTACTTGCTTACAGAAAATCAACAAATTCAGATATCCAGACACAGAGAAAATGTACATGTATACATTCTCAGAAACTATACATGTTGGATACTTGAAATTTTGCATACTTATAGCTGAACACCACACATCTTACAACAAATCATAAAATTTTGAGGAAGTCGTACATTTAACCCTTTGGCTCCCACATGTGTATTTTAAACAGTTCTTTCTAAGTGAGCCCCTAAATAGGTTGGAGGCGTGAAATTTTACAGACTTATAGCTCAACACCTTACATCAAACGACAAATCATAAAATTTTGAAAAAGTCGTACATTTAACCCTTTGGGCTCCCACATGTGTATTTTTAAAAAAATACTTTCTAAGTGAGCCCTAATTAGGTTGGAGACATGAAATTTTGCATACTTATAGCTGAACACCTCACATCAAATGACAAACCATAACAGCTTGAAAAAGTCGTACATTTAACCCTTTGGGCTCCCACATGTGTATTTTAAACAATTCTTTCTATGTGAGCCTCTAACAAGGTTGGAGGCGTGAAATTTTGCATACTTATAGCTGAACACCTCACATCAAATGACAAATCATAAAATTTTGAAAAAGTTGTAAATTTAACCCTTTGGGGGTCTCACATGTGTATTTTAAACAATCCTTTCTAAGTGAGGCCCTAATTAGGTTGGAGGCGTAAAATTGTATTTACTTATAGCTAAACACCTCACATCAAACGAAAATCTATAAAATTTTGAAAAAGTCGTACATTTAACCCTTTGGGCTACCACATGTGTATTTTAAACAATTCTTTCAAAGTGAGCCTCTAATTATGTTGGAGGCGTGAAATTTTGCATACTTATAGCTGAACACCTCACATCAAACGACAAATCATAAAATTTTCAAAAAGTCATACATTTAACCCTTTGGGCTAACACATGTGTATTTTAAACAATATTTCCTAAGTGAGCCCCTAATTATGTTGGAGGCGTGAAAATTTGCATACTTATAGCTGAACACACATCAAATGACAAATCATAAAATTTTGAAAAAGTCGTACATTTAACTCTTTGGGCTTCCAAATGCGTATTTTAAGCAATTCTTTCTAATTGAGCCCCTTCTTAAATTGCAGATTTGAAATTTTGCATACTTATAGCAGAACACCTGAGGCCAGGTGACAAATCATAAAATCTTGAAAAAGTCTTACGCTTAACCCTTTGAGCTACCACATATGTATTTTAAGCAATTCTTTCTAAGGGAGCCCCTTATTAAATTGCAGATTTGAAATTTTGCATACTTATAGCAGAACACCTGAGGCCAGGTGACAAATCATAAAATCTTGAAAAAGTCTTACGCTTAACCGCTTGAGCTACCACATATGTATTTTAAGCAATTCTTTATAAGGGAGCCCCTAATTAAGTTGGAGACATGACTTTTTGCATACGTATAGCTGAATACCTCAGACCACACGACAAATCATAAAATTTTCTAGTTTACTCCTCCGGGCTCTAACTTGTGTATTTTAAGCAATTTTTCTAACCTCCGCCCTTTTCACCCGGGGACTTTTCCAACTTTTATCGACACCCCTTTGACCATTCTTTCATATTATGCACCATAGCCTTACATATTTTAGTTCCACTTTTTACCGCTAGGGGCGCCTACTTATCTCGGGTGCTATGGGCTCAATCCCCTCGACTAATATATCTACGGATAGTATGTAAAACGGAGTTTCGTTCGGATAGAGGTTTGTTTAGAATAGAGTGCGCCCCTGGTTGCGAAATGTGGAACTAAAAGATTTTTCAAAAGGGTAAAGTGTTTTGAAAGGAATATTAAACGAAACCCTCTGTGCGATCTGTGATCACACATATCCACTTGTTGTTTTCAAAATCATCAGAGAAAAGGATATGTAATTAGTTACATTTGAAAATCCAGGGAGAAGCAATATCCTTCCTCTGCACTGCCTCTTTGCCGGCAGCCATGGATGAATGATACATAGTGTGGCATAAGCACATAATTTTTTTTTTCACTTTCAGTACAAAAAAACAGGCTATAGGATATTTAATTGAAAAACTTAATAGGAAAATTTAATATAGGATTTTAATAGGAATTGTTGTTTCAGAAACAATAAAAATTTCGAATCAATACATTTCGTTTCAAAACATGCATTCAATGTAGCAGTATTAAAATATAGATTTCAGCCGCAAATTGACAGCCAAATAGTTTGTTGTAGGAAATTTAAATTAAAATTGAATGTTGCTTGGTGAATAAAATAGTCACATGTAAACACATTAAAAAGCATTAAGTAAAGTGTCTAAATATATTGTAACTTTACAAAAAGTAATGATATCTAACAAAAACATAGCTGTGAAAAAAGGGAGCCAAGTTCTGTAAAGACAATGGCAAGAAAAGAAGTGATATCTAAGTGGGTGCCAAGTTCAAATAAAATTCACTCAAACTTACCTACAGAAGTATTATAGCATTTTTTAAATTGTTTAGAAATAAAAATTATTGATAGCATATTAATAATAAATCTAGAACTTGGCAAGTTTTTGATAAATGTTATGCCTATCAATTTCATGTCTCAATAAAATGATGATGTTAATATTAACAACAATGTCATTATAAAAAAATTAATATAGTTATTATTATAAACAAATGACTCATGTTAAAGATTTGATAAATCAATAAATACACAGATACACTCCCGCTCGTTTTGGTCATCACTCTAGCAACCACCCTCCAGAAACCTCAATGCAAACAGACTAAAAGGCCTGAGAAAGAGACAGATACCCTTACGCTTGTTCTTGGTCATCCCTCTAGAGACTGCACCCCTTTAACCCTTCAAGGGCAAAGAGCTTTTATTCGTGACATGCTGAAATTATTGAATCACACCAGAATTTAAATTTATTTCAAATTGGGTAAAAGCTTCTTTTCACGTATTTAATAAAATTAAACTTTTTAGTCCTGAATTCTAGTGTCAATGTGGCATTTTGCATTTAAAAGTAGGTGGGATATATTTTATCCCACAACCCTTCAAGGGAAAAGAGCTCACTCAAATGAAGGTTTCCAAACATGAAATAACAAGTTTTGCTATAATAATGTCATTAATAAAAATAAATGACTCGTAGGTAAAAACTTGCCAAGTTCTAGATTTATTATTAATATGCTATCAATAATTTTTATTTCTAAACAATTTAAAAAATGCTATAATACTTCTGTAGGTAAGTTTGAGTGAATTTTATTTGAACTTGGCACCCACTTAGATATCACTTCTTTTCTTGCCATTGTCTTTACAGAACTTGGCTCCCTTTTTTCACAGCTATGTTTTTGTTAGATAAAAATAACACAAATGCTTTTACTGCCCATATCCAGGATTGCATTTAGGATGAACTCTTGATATGTTTAATAGGAACTTTGTCCGGTCGATCTCATTCCCATGGCATCCCTCCACTTCCTGGTGACTTCAGATGCCTATAAAAAGGGCGAATAGAGAAGAATTATTTTTTCGCGTGACTGAAACCTCAAGAAAGTAAAATTCATATGTAATACATGGGTTTCAGCACACGTTCCAATCTTGCAGATATATGATATTGAAGTTAATCTTAACCCTTAAATGCGCGATTTTTTATTTTGTTTCGAAAAAAATTATATATGATTCTCTGAAAGGTTTATTACACAGGA
Organism: Maratus speciosus; assembly: GCA_963932465.1. Classification (NCBI taxonomy): domain Eukaryota; kingdom Metazoa; phylum Arthropoda; class Arachnida; order Araneae; family Salticidae; genus Maratus; species Maratus speciosus. Next base: position 97,747,710 of record OZ010799.1, read on the forward strand.
AGAATAATGAAAAAAAAATCAGAAATACATCTTTTCATATAATACATCAATCTTTTTTTCTGTTGCACATTTGAAATACAAGTAAAAACTACTGTCGTGTAGCTGTTTTACGCTAAAATATTTCAAATTAGTAAATATTTTAATAAGTATGTCTTCAAATACCTTAATTTATACAAATATTTATTTTATAAAACTTAACCTTTAACCCTTTAATTCCCATGATAGAATACATTCTAGAAATTACGTAATTCAGAGAATCTGACATTGCATCAGAAAGTATCAATGATTAGTTTCGCTTTATTTAAATACGGAATGTCTGTTATTAATTAAAGCAAATATTGCTATTTTAATATTAAGGTTTGAATTATGTATATACGAATAAAAAAAATCTATTACATTCAGAACACTGTTCTTTGCATATATGCAAAGTTGCGCCCTAAAGGGTTAAATAATAATAATAGTAATCATAATAATAAAACATTATTTAAGGAAGGGGCGTGGGGAGGGGTATTATTTCGATGTAGCCTCTTTCGGAATTTTTATTTTTATTTCTGTTTAAATAATGTTGATATAAAGAAAATGGAGTTGATTTTATTTTACTTTTTGCTTAAGCGTTTAAATAAAATATATATATATATATATAATCCCAATGAAACGAATTTATGAAACGACAGATTAAACAACTGATTATGTTTCTCGGCTATTCCTCCTAAAATATGGAACGTTTTTCCATGAATTTAACACTTATTATCGTATTGATCGGCGAACGTCAGAAGTGGTATTAGAATTTTGAAAATTGAATTGGTTTTCGAGCTATTAATTTTTTTTTTCAATTTTAATGATATTTCTGTAATGATGACAACTAAATTTCTCCATTTTTGTGAAAAAAGGGAAGAAAAGAGAAAACAATGGGGATTATTATACTTTTTATTTTTATCACTTTCAAATTGAAATTGAAATTAACTTTTATTTCAATCGATAGTGAAGACAATATTTTGATTAAATTATGTTTTTCGGGAAAATTTTCAAAAATACAAACTGTTTTTCACATTTCGATCGTCAGGATTCAGTTTATTTTAGAAACCAAAAATCGTCTATCACCTTCAAATTCCATAGACGTAAAAAGGGGATTTTCTTATCAATTCTAAAGAGAAAATGACATCAATAATGCGAAAATGACATAATTTACCCTTTTCTTGTCTCTCATCTACATCAATAAACAAAATTGTTGCCGCTATTAGAGAAACGTAATTAAAATTTAAAACAAATAAATATTCCTTTTTTAGTATTTTACATTTAAAAAATTTAAGAGTTATTACAAGACCTTTGGAACTATTCGGACATCTGAAACGAATGTATGAAATAATGATTACCCAGCTGAATGCAAAGAGAATACAATTTTAGCCTTGGTTTTCTTTTCAGTTTTAATGAGAAAAATGACATGAATAATTCGAAAATGACATCATTTACTCTTTCCTCTCTTTCATTCGCCTGAAGAAAAAAAAATGTTGCCGCTATTAGAGAAATGCTATTAAAATTTAAAACAACTTAATATTTGAATAACATTACTTTTTAAATATCTTAAATTTGGAAATTTTAAGATTTATTATGAGACTTTTGGAACTTTGTGAATAAGTCATCATAGACGTCATAGTAGGCATAGAACTAGAGGTCACCTGATACTCAAATAAAAAATAAATTTACACTTGATTATAAAAAAAAAGAAACTTTAAAATAATATTTAAATGATCACGTGTTAAAAGCAGGAAATAGGAAAAATTACTTCATAAAACTTAAATTTGCGCGAGCATATTAAAAAAATGTAAGAAAATTTAATATAATTAAATTATTACACACGAAAGACATTTAATAGTAACAAATGAGTCAGATGTAAAATGACCAAATATTTAATATCGTCATATGTAAAATGCCTAAAATAATTAAATTGTTACGCATGAAAAACTTTTAATGATGTAAATTAGGTAATATTTAAAAAGCTGAAATAATAATATTTCCATGAACTTTTAAATTGAATAATATATTCACACGTGAATTTTAAAAGAAAAAAAAATATTTTAAAATAATTAAATTATTACAAGCGAAACGCATTTAAGATGAAAATTACGTCATATATTAAAACTACATTTAAAACAATTTTCTTCTGGGTAATATTCATGTGGCATCACATTGGAAATTACATGGTGTAAAAGTAACGCAGCTGGCAATTTATTTATGTACTAGCAAACCCCGCGGCTTTGCTCGAGTAATATTTGAAATATGCCACGTGATATCTGTATGACTATTTTTTTCTTAGAAGAACACTCTTTGGAATAATTCAAAGATTACAAATGAAGCCACAGTTTGACTAAAGTTCATTATAAAAGCGCAATAGACAGATATGAGATTTTAATTAATAAGAAGAACTAAAACTAATTCCAAATAAATAGTAATTTAGAAAGTATTTTGAGGCTTTTATGCTCATTTCAGTATTCATTTGAAGTTTTGAATTTTTTAGAAACCATCTTAACACATTTACATCTTAAAATTAACCATTATGTCAAATCCCAAGCTACTTGTGTAACAGTCTACCACCTCTCTGGTGTTAGTGGCACCAACATAAAATGCCGAAACAGAGTTGAAGTAGAATGTCTCAAAAAATGTTGAAACAGAAACTTTCACTATTAATTTACCAAAATTAACCTTGAAATCGGTTGGTAATTCCTAATATTCTATAGAAAACGGTATTTAGATGTTTTTAAAGGCTTTCTTGTTGTTCCTGCCAAACAGGTGGTAGTGACACCGGCATAAATATATAGCCCGTATAGGATCGGGGACTACCACTCTTGATTCGCAACCAATAACTTGTGTAATCGGTTTATTATTTTCTGAGATATCATAGAAATCGTAATTTAGGACTCTTTTAGAATGCTTTTCGCTCCTTCCCTTCGCTTCACCTCTTTTTAATTTCGAATTTATTTTCGAATGTTCTTACAGGACATTTATATTTTATAAGCAACTACCGTGCTATATTTAAAATTTCTAGCCTCTTCAATACCGCAGAAATCGCAATTTAGGAGGTTTTTTTCTCCTGCAACCCTCTAAGGGTTGTTGCACCGACATAAAATATAGCTTATGTTTGAGCAGGTTCTATATCATCATCAATTTGCAACCATTATATGTTTAAAATCGGTTTTGCATTTCATACGATTGCAGAAAAATCGTAATTTAAAATGCTTATAGAATACTTTTCCCTCACTTCATCCTTTTAAATTTGGAATTTTCTTTCGACAAATCTTAGAAAGCATTTGCATCGTTGAAGTTTAGAGTGAATGTTAGACCCCTCTTAACACAAAATACGCAATTTAGAACATTTTTTGCTCATGTAAAACCCAGTTGGTAGTGACAACAACGTAAAATATAGGTTATGTTGGAGCGGGGACTGTCACAATCAATTTGACACCATTATTTATTAAATCGGTTCGTTAATTCCTCAGATTGCGTAGAAATCGCTATTTAGAACGTTTTTAGACCGCTTTTCTTTTCTTTTCATTCCATTTAAATTTCAAAATTTTAAGGAACTGTTTTCACTGAGCATTTATTTACATCTCATAAGTAATTATCATGCCAAATTTCAAGTTGCTAGCCCCTCCAGTATCACAAAAATCATAATTTAGAACGTTTGTTTAAAGTGCAACCGCAAGGCGGCAGTGACGCCGACATAAAGTAAATCCTATATTGGAGCAAGGGCTGCCATAGTGCCATCATCAATTTCCAACCATTACTTTTGCAATCGTTTGGGTACTTTCTGAAATTGCATAGAATGCGCCATTTTGACCTTTTTTTAGAACTCTTTTCACGCATTTCCCCCCCCCCCCCTCTTTTAAATTTAGAATTTTTTAAGAAATATTCTTAGAGATCCTTTATATCTTATAAGTAACTACCATTCCAAATTTCATGTTTCTAGGCCCTTCATTGACACAAAAATCGTATTTTCAGAACGTTTTTTGCGCTTGCACACTTTTGGGGGTAGTGACACCGACATAAAACATAGCTTATGTTGGAGCAAGGGCTGTCACCATCATTTTGACACCATTATTTATTAAATCGGTTCGTTAATTCCTCAGATTGCGTAGAAATCGCCTTTTAGAACGTTGTTTAGAACGCTTTTTGAGCATTTTCACCCCCTTTAAATTTAGAATGTTTTAAGAAATGTTCTTAGAGATCATTTATATCTAATAAGTAACTACCATGCCATATTCCATGGGTCTGGGCCCTTCAGTATCACAAAAATAGCAATTTCGAATGTTTTTTTGATCCAGCAGCCCCTTTAGGGGTGGTGGCACCGATATAAAATGTAGCCTATGTTTGAATAAGGGTTATTACCATCATTTTGACACCATTATTTTTGAAATCGGTTTGGTACTTCTTGAGATTGCGTAAAAATCGCCATTTAGAACGTTTTTTAGAACGCGCTTTTTGCGCATTTTCAGCCCTTTAAAATTTCAAATATTTTAAGAAATGTTCTTAGAGATCATTTCTATCTAATAAGTAACTACCATGCCAAATTCCATGTATCTGGGCCCTTCAGTATCACAAAATCGCAATTTCTAACGTTTTTTTTGCTCCAGCATCCCCCTTTAGAGGTAGTGGCACCAGGGCCCGACTAGCAAGTTTCTGTGCCCAGGGCACTTTCAATTTTTCGTGCCCCCTTAGATTAGTTGATTTACTGATGCTAGTTTTTTTACATATTACGAAATATTACGATTAATATTTCGTAATATTAATCGTAATTCGTATTCGTTCGATAATTAACATATTACGATTACATTCGAAAAGGTCAACTAAAAAGATTAAGTTTTCCGTAAAAGTGAAAAACGGTTCCAGGAATAAAAATTAAATATTTTTTCTATTATTTATTGAAATGTGCTTTTAACCATATATTGAGATATATTTTTGTCATTTTATCGTATTAATATCTCAAATATGACATTTTTTTCACAACTACGATTTTTTAAAATGGAAATCTAGATGAAACTATGAAAAATTCCGTGCCCCTCTGAAATTCGTGTCCAGGGCATGGGCCCCGGGTGCCCGTGCGATAGTCAGGGCCTGAGTGGCACCGACATAAAATGTAGCCTATGTTGGAGCAAGGGTTGCCACCATCTTTTTGACACCATTATTTTTTAATTCGATTTGGTACTTCTTGAAATTGTGTAAAAATCGCCATGTAGAACGTTTTTTAGAATGCTTTTTGCGCATTTTCACCCCTTATAAATTTCGAATTTTTTAAGAAATATTCTTAGAGAACATTTATATCTAATAAGTAACTGCCATGCCAAATTCCATGTATCTGGGCCCTTCAGTAACACAAAAATCGCAATTTCGAACTTTTTTTGCTCCAGCACCCCCTTTAGGGGTAGTGGCACCGACATAAAATGTAGCTTATGTTGGAGCAACGGTTGTCACCATCATTTTGACACCATTATTTTTTAAATTAGTTTGGTACTTCCTGAAATTGCGTAAAAATCGCCATTTAGAACGGTTTTAGAACGCTTTTCGCGCATTTTCACCCCTGTAATATTTCAATTTTTTTAAAGAAATGTCCTTAGAGATCATTAGTATTTTATAAGTAACTACCATTGCAAATTTCATGTTTCTAGACCCTTCAGAAACACAAAAATCGCATTTTTAGAACATTTTTTGCTCCTGCACCCCCTTTTGGCCAGTGGTACAGACATAAAATGTAGCCTATATTGGAGCAAGGGATGTCACCATCATTTTGACACCATTATTTTTTTAATTAGTTTGGTACTTCCTGAAATTGCGTAAAAATCGCCATTTAGAACGTTTTTAGAACGCTTTTCGCGCATTTTCACCCCTTTAATATTCCCACTTTTTTAAAGAAATGTCCTTAGTGATCATTAGTATCTTATAAGTAACTACCATTGCAAATTTAATGTTTCTAGGCCCTTCAGTAACACAAAAATCGCATTTTTAGAACGTTTTTTGCTCCTGCACCCCCTTTTGGCCAGTGGTACAGACATAAGATACAGCCTATGTTCTAAGTTGGACTAACACCATCATTTTGATACCATTACTTTTGGAATCGGTTCGGTAGTTCCAGAGCTTACCTCGAATAAATAAACAATTTTTACCTCTTTATAATATTAGTATAGATAGATATAGATTATATCACTTTATGCAGCATAAATACAGATAAATGCATGCAAAAAATACTTTCGATTTATTTTGCACGAATTCGATAAATAAATATTCGAAAATTCTTTTATCCATATTAATTAAAACAAAAAATTACATTATAAAAATAGCCTGAAAATAAGCATCAGGCTGCATTAAAATAGATAAGAGAATTCATGCATAAGCTATACCTTTTCCTGAAACTATCTAAAACTGGTTCAAAACACAAAATGTAAATGTAAAATTTCAAAACAAAGTGCTTTTCAATACCATGGTTCTGAATGGTATCCCCAAGAAAAAGGAGTATTTTAACTTAGACCTCAATGGGAGAATATTATCCATAACTTCGTTTTAAACTTCGCTTCGGGGCAGCGAAATTTTTAACCTAACCATTTTATAGAAGCTTATTTAAATAAGTGTAATTCATCTTAATTATCAATCACAAAAACAGCCGTCAGCAATTGCGAAAGTGGTTGATGAGGCCATGGTGACCAAAAAATGCCCCCATGAAACGAAAAGCATGGCAAGCCGATTACAAAAGATAGTCGCCGTCCTTTCGTCATAACAGCATTCAATTTTCCGTAACCGAGTATTCTTTTTAAAACAGGATACATTACCAGGTTTTTAGAGGCTGAGTCCCCTAGTTTGCATAAAAAAGGTGTTGATATTTTAATTGATCTAAGCACATCTAAAGTTTACTATACACGGCGTGCAGGGTAAAATTGCTCTCTTAATTACAATCTGTACCAAAAAAGTCTTATGGATTTGCAAAATGTATTAGATTAGTTGGAATTCAAACCTAAAATTCCTAATTGAAATTTCACAAAAAAGTTGTGTTTACCAGTTTGAGGTTAATTTACAGATCCAATTTTTTATTTTCAAAAATCTCTCTATTCTAAAAAAAAGTAACTTACGCTGTCACCACCGCAGCCGGTTTTGAATTTCTTCTGACCGGAGGTCTTTCTCCGTTAATATTAAGAAAAACATTGCATACAAAAATATGAAAATTGGCGGTATTATAGAGAAATGTTTGATAAACACGCTGATGCAGACAGTTTTCAAATCGAAGAATTATTTTAAGAGATATTTAATGCTAAAGTTGGACAAAGTCGTTCCATTAAAAATGTTTTATAGGAGCAAAAACTGTTCATAGGAATTTAATCATTTTTAGATCATTTTATGCGTTAGAATTTGCCGGAGTGCAGATTGCATTAATTTTTTTATTTTGACTCATTTTTTCAGGTTTTATTTCTATTTTAAATTCAAATTTTCAGCATTTCTAGAGATATTTTTTACAGATTTCAGAAAATTGTACTAATTTAAACTGTTGCCACCTGTATAAACAGCGCAAACAATAATGTTTTCTTCAAATTAAAAATTTATTTACACGTGACTATTATTAACAGAAAAAAAACTTTCAAATTAGAATTAAATAATTACGTATAAAAAGCAGGAACTTATTGAAAATTACTTCATAAAAACTATATTTACATGTGAATTTTAACAGAGAAAGGATATTGTAAAATAATAAATTCATTAACATGAGTTAGAAGTCTTAAATAGGAGAAATTACGTCACATTTACGTCACATTACACTTATTACGTAAAATGAACAAAAAATGATATTGCAAAGTTTAAATAATATTAATAATATTGCAGAGTTTAAATTTAAAAATTGCGCGAGACATTTACGTGATATTTCGAGATGAATTTTTCAACTATTTTTGTTGGGACAGCAAAAATAATATTTCATTTCTAACAAAAGTATTTTCACGTGAATATTAAAAAGAGAAATAAAATTTGGTGAAAATTGCGTGAGATTGAAAACAATACATTTAAAATGTCTTTCATTTATTTATTTATTTATTGAACAACAAACATACGACTTGTGTGCTTGACATGAGAGCCCGCTTAAAATATCTTATTTAAAGGAACTTTCTTTTCGCTTTGTTAAAAAATACCGGGAGACAAAGACTCTGTTTACTTAATTGATTTTATATTAGCTTATTTTGAAATGTTTAACTGGTTTTATTTAATCAAAGAGGAAAACAGCCATAGTATCTTTTAACAACAGCTGATTTTTCCTTAAAATTCTCCAATCAAAGAGAAAGGAATAGAAACCCGTTTATAGGGAGATCTGTTTGTTAAATTATAATTCAATTTTTCACAATCTTCTTAAAGCCGATCAAATTAGCGTGCTTTTAGAAACTGCGGTGTCTGAACGGGGGTTAGCGAGCTTAGCTCGTAGGGGGCCGAGCCCCCTAGTGAGTAAAAAAGAAAGAAAAATGCCCAGTTAAACTGATGGCATTGAGCTCACAGGTATTCACTCTAATTGTATATTATACTCTTATTTCAAAAAATAATGTCTCTCAAAAAATAAATTAAAGCGGGATTAGCCCCATCCCTTTGTTTCCCATCTTATACTTAACTAATGAGCCTAAAAATTCCATCAGCGAAGCGCCTTATCAGAATAAACCGGTATACCGAATTTGAAGCAAATCGGATACAAAAACACATTTATCTAAATTAAGAGGGGTATTAGCCCCCGTTCCCACTTTTATACATAACCAATGAACTTCCAAATCTAATCAGGGAAGCGCTTTATCTGAATAAACAGGTATACTACATTTGAAGCAAATCAGATAGAAAAACCCGTTTGTCTAAATGAAGGGGGGTATTAGCCACCCGTTCTCCCCTTTATACTTAAACAATGAATCGCCAAATCTATTCAGGGAAGCGCCTTATCAGAATTAACCAGTATACCAAATTTGAAGCAAATTCTGCATGAAAAACCCATTTATCTAAGTTAAGGAGGGGACTAAATCCCCTTTCTCTCCCTTATACTTAACTAATGAAGTCCCGAAACTAATCAGAGAAGCGCCTTATTAGAATGAACCTAGAAAAAAAAATTGAAGCAAATCGGATATTTCTATCAAGAGTTATTGTGTTACTTACATACATACTTACATACAGAACCTCCGGGCACATTAGCTGTCAGGCTTTGATAGCCTGTGAGCTAAATCAGGAGTTATTACAAATTTTAATTTTTTAAAGGTTTGCCCACCAGTTTATAAAGTCTATTTTAATTTACAAACAACAAAATTTCGATAGATTGAACGGTGTAAGCGTGAAATCCTACACCGATTCAAAATCGTTTATTTCAAGAAAAAACTACTTTAAAGTTTTTGATCAGCCCTTTTGTCAGGCGTTTTTATTTATAATATTTTTTTTTTCATTTTTAACACTTTCCAACAAAGTTGAAAAGTGTTTATACATTGGTTTTGTCTGTCCGTCTGCCCACGCTCTAACTCTCGTAAATGTACTCGGATTCTTATGCAATTGATAATCCATATTTAGGGTCACCTAACAATGTTTGGTATTGCATATGAAGTATGTGTGATTAATATTTCATTTACAAGGCTACCCAAAAGAGTTCCATTACGTTATGGTATATGAGGTGAAATTGGGTTTTCAAATGTGTTATGAGTTTGCATATGGTTGAATTAGACATAATATTTTAACTTATTAAAGTATGAAGTTTTGCTACATTATTCTGAATGTATTGGGAAGTCTTTCATAATCTATGCTTGACACATGATTTGTCTTTCTTGTTTCTTCAAAACTTCACAAGCGGAATGGGTAATAGAAAAAATAAACGGACCCAGCCCGAGCCCGAAACGACCCCTCGATTACTATATCAGTCCTCAGGCTTAAGCGGGCTCGGTGTTAAAATGAAATTTTTATTTATTCACCAATTGGATAAATGAAAATAAAATTTGCTAATTTAAAAACAATAACGTAGTCCAGTTTTTTATAGTATTTTATAATCTTTTGAAAATCAATTTGAATTGAATTGTTATTGATGGAATTTTAGGGAAAATATTCTATCGGATTCTGAAGTTTTTGTACGGTCAATGTTAATATCATAAAGAAGTCATGGCATATACAGGGTGTTTCCGAATTCGACCGACAAATTCAAAGGCGTGATAGTAAGCATCAAGAGGTTTGAAAATTACCATAGAACGATTCGCAAACCACTTATTTAGTCACAAATACAGCCTGTTTCATTCTAACCAAACTCGGGTTGGGTGTAATAATTTTAAGAAAACTAAAAATACTGCAATGAAAACGTAACGATATGTACCTCGATACTGTATGAACTGGTAACCGCAGTCTAAAATGTAAGGACTATCTCATTTTTTTTTTTTTTTTTGCCAAAATGGACTTGGTCTACTATGGTTGTGAGCCCCTCATTTAGCATTAATATATATTTCTATGTAAGAAGAGGTTTAAAAATGAAAAAAAATGAATCCTGAAACAATTTAAAAATATTAGTAATATTGTTTTACTACGTACTTTCAATATCCTGCTCAGGCGGACTCGCGGTTTGATGATACAAAATGTTTCGGGATCGGGTGAACTCCCATTTCCAATAGACGCACAGTGCGTCAAAAGCGTATTTTTTAATAGCTGACTAACTGGTGCATTAAACTATCTCTATTTCAGAAGCATGAGTCATATATGGAGGCTCCTAGCCTTGAAGAGGAGCTTTTCTTTACTTGAAGACCTGCTTTATTGATACGTTTCAACTTTGCTATATTATGCAATTTAATTAATTTTTCAACTACTTTTCAGTAGTGAAATTACGCTTGAAGTTGTTGAATATTAAAGACGTGAATTATCACTTTGCTAACTAAGCGTAAACCAACAGAGTGAAAAATGTCCAATCCGGGAATCGAACCTGGGCACCTGGAACAGCGCTCCAGTGCTCTGCCACTAAGACAAGACGACGATGCCCAACTTGGCATCACTCACTCTCGTAAGTCAGTAAGACTGCTACCGCAGCTATTACATGGAAAAGTCTTCATGAGCACACAATCTTGCAGCGTAACATGAGATGCTCATGAAGACTTTTCCATGTAATAGCTGCTGTGGCAGTCTTACCGACTTACGTGAGCGAGAGATGCCAAGCTGGGCATCGTCCTCGTGTCTTAGTGGTAAAGCACTGGAGCGCTATACCAGGGGCCCGGGTTCGATTTCCTCCTTGGACATTTTTCACTTTGTTGGTTTGCGCTTGTTTAGCAAAGTGATAATTCACGTCTTTAATATTTGTTATCATATTTGATTACGTTTAAATGTATATTTTTTGTGGCTTCATCAATTTTTGAACTCAATAGCTTTATTTTTAATTTTAAAAAAATTAGTTAAAATGTGTTTTTAAACCTTTTTTAGTTCTAATTTAGATGTATTAATTTAGATATATTGCATTTGAAAGGTGTGCCGATGCTTGCAAGATGATTTTTTGAAGTATAGTTATATTGCTTATAGTTTTAAAGGCCATTTAAAAAAAAATCTTCCGCATAAAGTTGTTATTTGCAAATATCAATTGTTTTAGTAATCTCTTAACCCCTTAACTGTTTTGCCCGAGTGCTGCTCGGGCACAAAATTTTTCTACCTTCGATACTAAAAGCTTTTGGATACCACTTAATTTCAACTGTAATCTTTGGTTAATTAAATGGCATACCTTTTTCGATTGTGCAGCCGGGTCCTTATTTATAATTTAGTGTGTCAAAAAGAACAAAAAAAAAAAGAAACAGTTAAGTACTTAATAACACTCAAAAATCAGAATTTCTATACTACAACTCAAATTTAGAGGCTCCACTTTGCTTAATACTAAAGGTAAATAATGTATATATTAATACATTGGTTTATATAAATAATTAAAACTTTAAACAATTAATAATTAAAATTGCGGTTAATAATTAAAACTCAAAGCAATTAACCACATTTAATTAAACATTACTTCTAAGAAAAACAACAGTATCAACAATTACTTTCCTTTTATAAACAGTAAAATGTTAAGTGAACTTTGTATTTTATATATATATTTTTTAATTAAATGCATACTTTTATGTGTTTTTAACATTAATTCACTGTATTTACAAATAGTACGCCAATGATTTTAACTGCAAAACACAGGAAAAATAATTTTGGCCAAGACTTTGCTTCAAATACTCCACTGTGCGTCGCGCTCGGGAAGATTCGGACTCCAATATAAATGAATAAATTAATTAAATTAAATTAACATAAAATAAAATAAAGCAACTCATGTCTAGTAGTTAAGCCTTTCCAAATTTCATAGAGAGGTTTTGTTAATCTTTTACTTAATAATGCACTTCATGGCGATAATAGTATTATTTATACTACTAGGGGGCTCTGCCCCCTACGAGCTACGCTCGCCATCCCCCGTTCAGACACCGCAAACTCTAAAAGCACGCTAATTTGATCGGCTTTAAAAAGATTTCGGAAAATTGAATTATAATTTAAAAAACAGTGGCGATCTCCCTATACGCAGGTTTCTATTCCTTTCTCTTTGATTGGGGAAGTTTAAGGCCAAATCAGCTGCTGTTAAAAGAAACAATGGCTGTTTTCGTCTTTGATTAAATAAAATCAGTTAAACATTTCAAAATAAGCTAATATAAAATGAATTAAGTAAACAGAGTCTTTGTCTCCCGGTATTTTTTAACAAAGCGAAAAGAAAGTTCTTTTAAATAAGATATTTTAAATGTATCGTTTTTAATCTGATGTAATTTTGACCAAACTATTCTTTCTGTTTCTAATATTCACGTGAAAATACTTTTGTTAGAAATGAAATATTATTTGCGCTGTCCTAAGAAAATAGTTGAAAAGTTCATCTTAAAATATCAAATAAATATCAAATAAATCACAGGGTCTCCGCGACCGAGTGGTCAAAGCACCACGCTGCTAATCGCTTGCAAGCGTAGGAGATTGTGGTTTCGAATCCCGCTGGTTCCATTGCACACACTCTTCGTGTGGAACTCTCAGGATTTATTTATCTTGTGTTGTAATATTTTCTAGTGCTATCTCGTCTCTGACTTATAAGCGGGCTCTCATGTCAAACACACAAGTCATATGTTTGTTGTTCAATAAATAAATAAATCAAATAAATGTCTCGCGCAATGTCTAAATTTAAACTGTTTTGCAATATTATTTTTTGTTCATTTTATGTAATAACTGTAATGTAACGTATATGTGACGTAATTTCTCCTATTTAAGACTTCTAACGCATGTTAATGAATTTATTATTTTACAATATCCTTTCTCTTTTAAAATTCACGTGTAAATATAGCTTTTATGACGTAATTTTTAATAAGTTCCTGCTTTTTATACGTAATTATTTAATTCTAATTAGAAAGGTCTTTTTCTGTTTATAATAGTCACGTGTAAATAAATTTTTAATTTGAAGCAAACATTATTGTTTGCGCTGTTTATACAGTTAGCAATAGTTTAAAATAATACCATTTTCTAAAATATGTAAAACATATCCCTCGAAATGCTGAAAATTTGAATTTAAAATAGAAATAAAACCTCAAAAAATGAGTCAAATTAAAAAAATAAATACAGTCTGCACACCCGGAACGTCAAACGTATAAAATGATCAAAAAATGATTAAATTCACATGTATAGTTTTTGCTCCTATAAAACTTTTTTAATGGAACTATTTTGTCTACTTTTAGCATTAAATATCTCTTAAAATAATTCTTCGATTTGAAAACTGCCTGCATCAGCGTCTTTATCAAACATTTTTCTATTATACCACCGATTTTCATATTTTTGTGTGCAATATTTTGCTTAATATTAACGAAGAAAGACCTCAGATCACAAAAAATTCAAAACCGGCGGCGGTGACAGCGGTAGTTACTTTTTTTTAGAATAGAGAGATAATATAAAATTGCGGCCATCTTCAATAATGACCAAAAATGTCGGTGAAACCAAATGTGCTGGGAATCAACAATTTTACGAAAAACCAAGACTTTCAAAGTGAACTTCTGTTTATAAAATACCCCGTATTTTATTACAATGAAATTTACTGATGCATTTGTTACGCAAAACAGCACTATTAATTCTATCGCTAGCCCAAAAGCGTTTTAACGGAATGGGACTAAATAAAAAATTGGGTAAAAATGGCATAAAAGCTTTTACTTCCCATATCCTGGATTGCATCTGAGGAGATCTCCTGATATATTTAATGAGAATTTTGTAGGGCTGCTGCATTCTTTCATTCCTAGCGTAGCACTGATGTCAATAAAAGAATGATAGGTAAGAGTTTTATGACGTTCCTTGAGTAGATATTTATTAATTTAGTAGTAAAAGAAAGACATCACTTAAGCTGTCAGAATCACAAAATTAAATATATCTTTGTATTTTTGAAGGTATATTTAATATATGATTTGTGTTTGGCTTCCTTTGTTTGTTTCATCTCTGTAACTGAGTGAAGTCCTTAAATCAGTTCTACTGAAGACATTTGTCGTATCTTTTACTTTAGTATACATTAACTAGCCTCCTCCGGCGACCAGTTTGATCCCTCTTAAATGTGTGCAAAGTATTGCATCATGTTACTTTTATTCTTAATTTAATTTACTTGTTCAATCCTTCCCCAAATTGGAAGATTCTGATAGAGAAATCAAGAACTGATTGCGATCATTTCATACATTTTTTGTTGTGATATATTTCGTCTTTTTCTACAAATACCACTTAATTCGCTTAGGCATTTATGCTTCATTTCCGTTTGCTTTTCAGTTGCAGTACGTTATCTAATGTGGAGAATTTTAAACCTATTAAGTAATCTTCCGTAATTTGGACCACTGCCAAATTGCGTATTGCAGCTAGTACAATTATAACAATGTTATAATGGAGTGTTTTTTGAAAACGATTAATGATATCGACATTTACATTCAACCATGTTGTTGCTAATATCTGTTAAAATAATTAATTTGTGATTAATTGAGCCGTTGATTTTGAGAGTGCGGTAACCCATTTTTGAAGAAAATTACTGAAAGCTGAATCTTTACTGCAAATTAACTTAAAGTTTATGTTTATAATCATAAATATCTTTTAATATGAGTATAAATGTGTTGCTAATCTCTCAATTCTAAAAAAAAGTAACTACCGCTGTCACCGCC
The DNA here is from genome assembly GCA_963932465.1 of Maratus speciosus. NCBI lineage: Eukaryota > Metazoa > Arthropoda > Arachnida > Araneae > Salticidae > Maratus > Maratus speciosus. Next base: position 97,762,892 of record OZ010799.1, read on the forward strand.
GCCGCCGCCGCCGGTTTTGAATTTTTTGTGACCGGAGGTCTTTCTTCGTTAACATTAAGAAAAATAATGCATACAAAAATATGAAAATCGGTAGTATTATACACAAATGTTTGATAAACACACTGATGCAGACAGATTTCAGATCGAAGAATTATTTAAAGAGATATTTAATGCTAAAGTTGGACAAAATCGTTCCACTAAAAAAGTTTTATAGGAGCAAAAACTGTTCATAGGAATTTAAACATTTTTAGATCATTTTATGCGTTAGAATTTGCCGGAGTGCAGATTGCATTAATTTTTTTATTTTGACTCATTTTTTCAGGTTTTATTTCTATTTTAAATTCAAATTTTCAGCATTTCTAGAGATATTTTTTACAGATTTCAGAAAATTGTACTAATTTAAACTGTTGCCAACTGTATAAAAAGCGCAAGCAATAATGTTTGCTTCAAATAAAAAATTTATTTACACGTGACTATTATAAACAGGAAAAAAACTTTCAAATTAGACTTAAATAATTATGTATAAAAAGCAGGAACTTATTAAAAATTACGTCATAAAAAGTATACACGACACGTGAATTTTAAAAGAGAAAGGATATTGTAAAATAATAAATTCATTAACATGCGTTAGAAGTCTTAGGAGAAATTACGTCATATTTACGTCACATTATAGTTATTACATAAAATGAACACAAAATAATATTGCAAAAAAGTTTAAATTTAGAAATTGCGCTAGACATTTATTTAATATTTTGAGAGGATATTTTCAACTATTTTTGTTAGGAAAGCGCAAATAATATTTCATTGCTAACAAAAGTACTTTCACGCGATTATTTAAAAGAGAAAGAATAGCTTGGTAAAAATTACGTCAGATTAAAAACGATTAATTTAAAATGTCTCATTTAAAAGAACTTTCTTTTCGCTTTGTTAAAAAATACCAGGAGACAAAGACTCTGTTTACTTAATTCCTTTTATATTAGCTTATTTTGAAATGTTGTTACACGTGTCTACGTCATCAAGTTATTTTTATTTCGACGTTTTATTTGTATTTTTATTAATGTTGTACGAATTTATTTGTTCTTTCGTTATTTAAAATAAAAATTATGTCAATTTGTATAATTTGGCGAGTGGTTTGGCGATTTATATAATTTGGCGAAATGGGTCGACGGGATAATCAAGTAGTACCGCAGCGGATTTGGCGTTAAAATTCCCCAATCAAAGAGAAATGAATAGAAATTCGTTTATAGGGAGATCGCCACTGTTTTTTAAGTTATAATTCAATCTTTCGAAATCTTTTTAAAGCCGATCAAATTAGCGTGCATTTAGAGCCTGCGGTGTCTGGACGGGGGTTGGCGAGCGTAGCTCGTAGGGGGCCGAGCCCCCTAGTACTATAAAAAAAAACTTTCGAATTAGACTTTGTAAAATATCGTATATTTTGTTGCAACGAAATTTACTAGCTGTATCATTATGCAAAAGGACTATTAATCCTATCTCTAGTTCAAAAGCGTTTTATGCAGGACTAGAGTAAATAAAACCTAGAGTAAAAATCATATAAAAGCTTTTATTTCCCATACCCTAGAATATATTTTGGGAAGATCTCCTGATATATTTAATAGGAATTTTGTTGGCATCCGGCAATAATTTATGACCTGCATCTTACCGGCCCCAATAAAACTGTGCAGTCGAAGATTTTTATGACCTCTTTTAAGTGGATATTTATTCATTCAAAGATGGGAAGAATCCATCGCTCAAATTAAACGGTCAGAAATAGGGCAGATTTAGATACATGAGACTAAAGAAAGAAAATTATTATTTTTAAATCCCACTTAAAATATAAAAGCTTTATCATTAGGTTGAGCAAAAGTTCTGGAAAATTTTTAATCTAATAGTTACCAGAATTTGTACCGTACTAGTGGTATATCTGTAGGAGTTCAGGAATTTCGGCTACAAAATGCTTTCACAAATTTCCCAGAACTTTTTGCTCAACCTAGTAGTTGTACAGTTGTGGGGAAAAAAAGTAATTACACCTTACTAACTCAGCAAAAAAATACCGTAGACGAAAGTTATTGCTGCCACACGATTGGTAATAAAGTCTACTTTTAAATGATGTATATAAAATTTGCTTAGGGGACCATCTAGATATTAAAACAAACCATAACTTTGATTTGTTTTCAATAGCAGTACACAATTCTGACAGCATCAATGCATCTACACCCTTCAATTAGCCTAAAAACAAATTTTTATGCAATTCGTACGATAAGTTTCCCAGAAATTAATTATTTTAAAACGAGCGTATTTTAGGAGCAAAATGAAAATGGGAGAAAAATGTAAAATTTTGGATTTCCATAAAGCAGGACTTAATAAACCTAAATGCATCAAAAAATTGTAGGTTGCAATTCATAATTTTTTTCGAATATTAATTTCATAATTCATATCATAAAATTATAAAAATTGCATATTCAACGTATTTATGTTTGGGTATTTTAGTATTATTGCTACACAAATAATTAGCGCTTTAGGAGCATAATTTCTGGAGATATTAATAAAAATATGAAAATGAAATTTAACATTAGAAGTACTAAATTTTGAATATTTATAATTCAAAAACATTCAAATGACTTGAAATTTGGTGTCTAGGCATAGTTTGAACCGACAATTTGAAATATTTTGTTAAAATTGGGTATTGCCATTGAAAAAAAATGAAGTTGGGGTTCGTTTTAATATGTAGATGGTCCCCTAAGAAAATATTATACAAATCATTTAAAAGTAGACTTTATTTCCAGTCGTTCGGTACGAGTAACTTTCTTCTACAATAATTTGTTGAGGAGTTAGTAGGAGGTGTTTACTTTTTTTCCACAACTGTACGTCTTAATTCAAATTTCGCAGTTGTATCACCAGTTGATGACAGCATAGGGGATCTTTTAGTTGAATCTGGATTGAAACAACAACTCCTGCTGTTTAAATTTTATGCGCATAATATTATGCATAATAATTTCAAATCCACCGAATGTAAGGGGATGATGGTCTTTAAAAAATGATTTTTCGTTATTTGTGTAACTCCATGTTTTAAAAAAAGTATTCTGTACCAAGAATTCAATAAATATTCGAAAAAAAAAATCAATTTACTGAAAATAAACATTTTTAGAGCCATTAATTAATTGATATTTTTAGTTTTAAAATGCTCCAGGCGTTCAATTTTTCAAGATATTTCCCCATTTGTCTCTACTATTACTTAGACTTTATTTAATAAATTGTGTATTCATTTATTAATCCGATACAGACTGTCATACATATCATATTGTGAGAACATCACTTCTCACGAGAAAAACTCTCGCATAAGCCAAAATATATCTCATATAGGAATCCCCATGTATTAGAAACTTAACCTCTTTTTATTTCAAAGCACAGAAATATTTCGGCTGGATTCAAACGAAACGATGTATCAGAATCGATCTTCCGAGTTGAAGTTAAAGTGATACGGATTTCTAAAGAGAGCGGAAAGAAAGATCTTCCCTGATAATGGATTGTGCTTGTGATATTTTCTGACCAACCTCCCAGGTTGGAAAAGAAAGTAGAAAGTGGATGAGCGCTCACATTCGTGAGAAAATTAAGCAGATCCTATCCGAAAAAAGTTTGTTAATGATGCAATCAGCTCAGGATCTCTAAATGGCTAAAAGGATCTTCTTTTGTTCAGGAAGAGGGGGAGGAAGATTTCTGGAAGATGCGGAGAGATCAGCATCAGTAAGGTTTTAAATTTCAGAGAAAAGTGTCGGTAAAGACTGAGTCTCTCGGTGTAAAAATACTCGGTGACTTCTCACCAAGGAAGCAGGAAAGCGTTAACGAAGTCATGCCCAGACTTCAGTTCTGCTCAACGCAGGGAAAAGAAACATCCTCTGTGATTCCTACTCATTACTCTTAATAGAGAACTTACATGACTAACCGGACTTTGTGATACTTCCAAAATCGATGTCCTAGACTTTCTACATTCATAAAAACTTTATCTTATCAACAGAGACTATTCTCCTCTAATTTACGAACTCTTTAAAGGTCGCGACGGACCCACTATTTTAAGTGTTGGATTTATGAGAAACTTCATTTTCCTTGTTTATTTAAAAACAACTTTTCTTTATAAATTTTGTGATTTGACCGTAGACACCACTATTCGCGCTAACCGTCTCGCTCCAATTTCGAGGTATTGCAATATAAACTGTCCCGAAGCCAAATTTCTCGTTGTAAAATCACATGTTAATACACTTTAATATGGTTTTGAGGCTCTTAATAATTTAAAATTTGAAAACGGATGCACAGATTTTTTTTTAATGTATCGAGGGCGTGACTTAGACATATTCAGAAATTTGAATGAAATTTAAAACGCATGAAGAATTTTAAAAATCTATAGATTTCGAAACATTTGTTTTGAGAAAAATGCATTTGAAATTAATTATGATTTGTTATTTTCATTACTGAAGTCTAAGACATGTTAAAATATATTTTCTGCCAAGTACATGACAATGTATTTGCATTTTTAAAATTTTACAATATTATTAACACAAAAACAAAAAAATGATTTTTCACTGATAAAACTACGCAGTTTGTCCCATGACTAAAATTAGAACCTGATACTTAGATTTATTAAAAAGTTATTAAGATGTCATGAAGAAATGACGTACCAACATTTGTTCCAACCTCAGGCTCTGAGGTATAAACTTCTAAAAATATGTGTTTGGCTTTAATCAAAGATATTTTGCAAGCGAAATTAAATGTCAAGATTAGAACTGCAAACTAAATTTCATTTTTTTGGAAGTAATGAAATTTAAAATTTCCAAAAGTAAAAGCGTTGCACGAGCAGTTATTTTCTTAAGGGAAATCCTCTTAAGTGGACGATAAAACTTTTAAATGAACAAAAATCGACCTAAAAATACGAATTTTTCTAATACGAATTCGAATTTTTCGAAGTGAAGTCATTTCTCCTCATGTAATTTCAGAAACATCGATGTCAATTTTATATGCTTCAATTTTTTTTTATTCTTCTTTAAAAAGTTTTTCTTGTATTTTACTTAAGTGAAGAATAATCTATTTCAGAACGATTGTCTTGGTTCTCTACAAAAGATATTATTTACCTAGTCAAATTTATGCTCTTTTCAAGTGACACCTTTTCTTCTGCCGGTTCCTCGTCCTCGTCCTCTGGGCTTCGAGTAGCATTATCTGTGGTTCCATTCAGCAAAGCATCAGTGATATCGCTCTCCGCTAAATGTTCATTGTTTTTAATGCGTAAAAAAATTGCTATTTTGCTTTCTGTCGTAAGTTGCAAGTGTTAAAGAAAAAAAAAAGAAGAAGAAGAGGGAAATGATTTTGATGCCGGATTTTGGAAGTTGTCGGATTTTTGAATGCCGGGTTTTTGAAGTCATACTGTGCATTAATTTAAATGGCATACTGACTCAGAAATGGATATGAATTATAATGCCTTTCTTTGAACTTAGCATAGAATTACAGTGACCAGTGAATAATAACAGAAACAAATCACACTCGTTAAACAGTATCAATTGATTGTGGACAAGCTTACGAGTCCTTCCGCTAGCATAGGATACAAGCGCCACCTATTGATTGATCAAAGTGAAAATTGAATCAGCGCCCATTTATATCAAAATCTAACTGAATATGGAAGTTGATGAAATTATATGTATTACTTTTTGTGATATAGTCATCACAGAAATCGTAAAAAATATAGCATAGCAGCGTCTCCTTTTGAGTGATATACAAACAAATCTCATCATATCTTATTCATGTCGCGTTCTAACAGGATATCAAGTTTGATGAAATCTAGTGTATTAGTTCTCGAGATTTAGCTATTTTGTAAATCGTGAAGAATGCAGGGTAGCAGCGCCACCTGTTGGGCGATATACATAAAAACCTAATCAACACCACTTTATGTCAAAGTCTAAATGAATCTGAAGTTTTATAAAATTCCGCGCTGTAGTTTGTGAGTTAGAGCACTCAGGAAATTTGTGTCCTATACAGACAGACACACAGACAGACATTTTTTAAATACAGTCAAACCACGTTCAGGACCTTCTAAAATGTACAAGTCCGCCGAAACCGAAGTCGAAATTTTTCACGAATCTAATAATTTCTCCTTGTGTATAGAGGAAAGTAAAAACGTCGCATTTACTTTATCCTACAATTTCTATCATTGAATACGAACAAAAGTACGTGTATGATGATGTAAATCTTATAAAAACAGGATATTCCATTACTTCGGATAAAGTTCTGAAAGAAGATTTTGGTTTTATATGCCAATATTCTTTCCTCCTCTCATTTTTTTTTCTTTATCTTTCAGCAAAATCTATAAAAAGCTGACGTCGAAGACATATGAGGTATTTTTGCGGGTGGATATCCTAAATTCTTAGAAAGAAGGAAATTGAATCTGGAATTAAGCTTGGGAGAATCCATAAGATGTTCTTATTACGCATTGCAAAATAAAAGGGGGAAAATGGTGCCGTATAATGCTCCGCAGAAATGAAGAACGCTTATTATTCTGTGATCCTATAAGAGGATTTAGTGCTTCATTACCATATCTGGAGAGAATTATTCAATTAAAAGAAATATATTAAGTTAGCTAATAAATTTGAAGCAAATGAGAACTCGCGGTTATTGAAAATTATGATTGATATTATATAAGCAAAAAAAGCAAAGAAATTTTGTTTAAAACCATACAAAATCAGTAAACAGATATAGTTTTCAATAAATTGCTCTTGAAGTAATTTTTTTTCCTATTTGACACTTTAAAAATTAAAATTGTGCGATGCTTGTAAATTAAAAAAATTGCAGAAAAAGCGAATTTTATTGATTAGATTATCGCCAATATCAATATGACGCCAGCGTTTTCATTTATTAAAAATCATCTTTACTACAATCGGTTTTGTGCACGAATCTATAATACATATTTCATTTAATCGAGAAACAATGTTTGTGAATTACATTGCAACGTGCAACGTTTGTGAAATCGTGCTACAGTATGTGTTTGTGAATGAATGTATGTGACAATAATAACTTTTTCCCAGTGTATCACAAAAGTTCTTCTTTGCTGCGGTAGATGGCAGCATCAAAAACTGTTCCATTTCTCCAATCCTTCAAGACTGGGGTCCTTTAGACATTAAATTTAAAACTTTATTTCATATAATAGATAAATGCTGATCTCATCAAAAGCTTTGTTTTACGGTATAAAATATCCTGATTTCACTTTTGCTGCCCCAAGAACATTCAATCTCTGCCAAATCTCCGTGCCAGCTGGACATGCGTCCGATTTATCTTGCAATTGCAATCCATTGTGTTCTGCTTCTGAAAGATGCTCTTCAGAACTAGGATATTCTCAATTCATGCACCTACCTAAATGCAGTTTAAAAACTGCTACAAATATTACCATGTAAATAATATAAATATTTAACCTTATCTGTTTGTTTTTCCAGTATTAGTCCAGAAATAAAAGTCGTTATTTACAAGTTGAAACATCTCCATATTTCTACAGCACACAGTATGCTACTCCGTGCTTTTCTACACATAAATAAAAATACATTTTCAGGTATTGAATCATCATTTTCTACTCCTACTGAAGACCAATCTCAGGTAGGCCAAATACAAAACGAAACACTGAACAAAAAAAGTCGATATTACTTTGTCCTACAGTTTCTATCATTAAATATGAACAAAAGTACGTGTATAATGATGTAAATCTTATAAAAAGAGGATATCCCATTAATTCCGATAAAGTTCTGAAAGAAGATTTTGGTTTTATATACCAATATTCTTTCCCGTTTTTTGCTTCCACAAAACATCCATAAAAAGCTGACGTCGAAAACTTTGGAGGCATTTTTGTGTGTGGATATCTCTAAATTCCTAGAAAGTAGGAAATTGAATCGGGAATTATGCTTGGGAGAATCCATAGGTTGTTCTTATGACGAATTGCAAAATAAATGAAGGGGGGGGGGGGGGAACTAGCCTTTTTTGCGCCCGGGGCAAAACATGAATTTCGGCGCCCTCCCCCCCTTTCTTATTTACAAAGAGAATATTACTAATTTTCTAATGGCCGACTTATTTTAAAATTTAAACTATGTAATATTGAACTACAAAATTTGAATGTGACGTTTGTTGCAATTATAGTTCGTTCACATAAAAGTATTCGCATGTATTACCGGCTATTTACAGTGTTTGCTTATACAGTAGAGTTCCGGTTATCCTAGTCCCGCTTAACCGAGTTTCCGCTTTAACCGAGTTATTTTCTTCTGATGGACTGATGGCTTTCATTATTATGAAACAGCCGTTATAAATGGAGTGTTAGGTGAAGACGAAAGAGCAGTCGTAAAAAGTTTAAACTCTGATTTTCTGGTCAGAATGGGAAAAAAAATGGCCATAATTTTAATTGTTTCATAGTAATGAAAGCCATCATTCCATCAGAAGAAAATGATCGATTCCAAAGGTATAATATTTCATTTGGCGCCCCTTGCCCCTGGCGCCCGGGGCACATGCCCCCTCTGCCCCCCCTTAGTTTCGGCCCTGAAGGGGGGGGGGGGATGGTGCCATATAATACTCCACAGGAATGAGGAGCGCTTGTTATTCTGTGGTCCTAAAAGTGGATGTAGTGTCCTTCATTACCATATCTGGAGAAAATTATTCAATGAAAGTAAATATTAAGCCAAGAAATAAATTTGAAGCAAATTAAAACTTACTGTTATTGAATATTGTCATTGAAACACGTAAGCAAAAAAAACTAAATAAAGGAAAATATTTTTAAATCATAAAAAGTCAGTAATTTGAGATACAGTTTTCAATAAATTGTATTTGAAAGTGCATTTTTTTTTCTGTCCGGCACTGTAAAAATTTAAATTGTGCGATGTTTAGAAGTTAAAAAAATTGCAATAAAAGCAAATTTTATTGATTAGATCGTTACCACCGGCAATATAATGTCAACTTTACTCATAGACATGCTTTTACTTTATAATATAGACTTATTAATATAAGTTCATAAATGCATTAATTTCTTTAATCGAATTTTGACTTTATTTCTTATATCTTGCTACTCTTTGTGGATAGTATACTTGACGTAAAAAATCTTTAGTTTTCAGAAATGTCTAACAGAAATCTCTATATACTTTAATTTTTTCCGTCGTGTAAACAGAATGATAACTTTATATTCTTATACTTAAAATTTCACGAAAATACCGCTGACATCTTTCGTAAAAAAACCAAAGAAATAACAAAACGAAACACTGAACAAAAAAAGTCGACATTACTTTGTCCTGTAGTTTCTATCATTGAATACGAACAAAAGTACGTGTATGATGATTTAAATCTTATAAAAACAGGATATTCCGTTACTTCGGATAAAGTTCTGAAAGAAGATTTTGGTTTTATATACCAATATCCTTTCCCCTTTTTTGCTTCCACCCAACATCCATATAAAGCTGACGTCGAAGACTTATGAGGCATTTTTGCGGGTGGAGATCCCTAAATTCCTAGAAAGTAGGAAATTGAATCGGGAATTATGCTTGGGAGAATCCATAGGACGTTCTTATGATCCATTGCAAAATAAGAGGATTTAGTGCTTCATTACCATATCTGGAGAGAATTATTCAATGAAAAGAAATATTAAATCATATAATATACTTGAAATAAATTAGAATTCACGTTTACTGAATATTGTGATTGATATCAGGGAATATATCGAAAAGTCGCACAGTCCTTGAAAAATATTTTGTTTACTAAAATACAAACATGATTCAAATTACAAACATAAATTAAATTGAAAGAGTAGCAATACTGAGACATATAACTGAGGGAAAATTAACATTGTTACAGAAGATCTTGAAAATGTGGTTCTTTTTCTGGACACAAAGACGTGTGCGTTTTTTTTTTTTTGTTTTTTTTCAAAATTGAGGCCACTCTTCTCAGCGTTAGAAAACTTATTTTTTGAGACTCATGTTCAATGTTTGTTTTTAGGTCAACGATGGAGTGTGGGTTGTTATCAAAGACGTGATTTTAGGTGACCCCATAGACATAAATCGGGGGGGGAGGGGGGAGAGACAAATCAGGGAACCGTGTGGGCCAGAGTAGAAATGATGCGGTCATTAAAAAAGTCGGCCACAAATGACTTTGTTTCATTAGAGGTATGGCACGTTGCTCCATTCTGCTATAACATACAGATTAACATTAACAAAAACGGAAGACGATTAACATTAATGAAAGACGTTGTTGCGAAATAATTTTTAACCATAAAAGTTCTTTGTTTCTTTTGAAAATTTTACTTCCAGCATCGTCATCTTTCACGAAACAAATGGCTCTTACAGGTTACAACACCAACTGCAACTGAAATTTCACTGGTAAATGAATTTCAAATGCATAGTGCTGCCATTTATTGAAAAATAATCCGATTATTACTTATTTTGGATTTTGTACAATTTTTGAAAATTTGGGTTGCGCGACTTTTCGATCACGATGTATAAGCCAAAATAAAATAAAATAAAATAAATAAGAAAAAGAAGAAAAGTAAAATAAAAATACCGAGTAATATTTTAAAAAAACCCTGAAAAAAAGGCTAAATTTCATAAAAGCTTAAGGGGACTGGATCGTCAAATACCTTCAAGAAAACGATTTTTCAAATTGTAGTTTAGAAAATCGAGAAGATTCTGCAGATTAAATATATATATAATTTACGTACCTTTTAATTTTCTAACACTGATTATTACCAGGTTAAAAATATAAACAAACATTTAAATTCCATTTAAAGGGCGAAGTATTTTTTGCATTTTTCGCAAAATGCGATTCTCCCCCCCCCCCCCCTCCCCAATGTATTGGTACAGTTTATGCAAAATCTGTTATAAGTGCATTTCTGTAATGCTAATGTACGATAGAGTAAGTATTATTGCATCTTGTGAACCCATTTTTTTTTTTTTTAAACCTTAGGATCTTTTTTTTAAATAAGAAATATGTATGACAAAAATGTGCAGATTTCTGATTGGTGAAATTTATCATTTTTTTTTTTTTTTTTTTAGAGTATATGTAATAACAATGAATACAGGTTCAGTATATAAAATCAAGTAATTTTTTACCATCACACAAGATTTTAAGGTAAAATTTTCATTAGTTGTTTTTTTTTTTTTTTGTGTGCCAAAGTAAATACCGGAAAACTTTCATGAGGGAAAAATATGTTTTCTTACATTGTTATTTTAAATTTTTCTTGAAATCTAAACAGTAGTTTTTTATCATACAACATTTATAAAGGTCTTACTAGGATAAAAAAAATCATAACTAGGATAAAAAATCTTGTTTACATAACTTTTTAAAAATTTTGGCAATACAAACGTAAACACAAATAATAATAATAATAATAATAATAATAATAAATTCAACAAAATAAAAGATGTGAATTTAAGTTCACTTTATAGAACCTACCATACAATATATATCTGAAAATTTCACGAAAAAATATTGAGAAGTTTATAAACTAGCTTGCGCGGAATGTCTCAAATCATATCTCTCTGTTCTAAAAAAAAGTAACTAACGCTGTCACCGCCGCCGCCGGTTTTGAATGTTTTGTAACCGGTGGTATTTCTTCGTTAATATTAAGAGAACTATTGCATAAAAAAATATGAAAATCGGTGGTATTATAGAGAAACGTTTGATAAACACGCTGATGCAGACAGTTTTTAAATCGAAGAATTATTTTAACATATATTTAATGCTAAATTTGGACAAAATTATTCCATTAAACAAATTTTATAGGAGCAGAAAATGTACATGGGAATTTAATCATTTTTAGATCATTTTATTAGTTAGAAGTTCCCGATGTGCAGACTGCATTTATTTTTTTAATTTGACTCATTTTTTGAGGTTTTATTTCTATTTTAAATTCAAATTTTCAGCATTTCGAGAGATATTTTTTACATATTTTAGAAAGTGGTATTAATTTAAACTGTTGCCAACTGTATAAACAGTGCAAACAATAATGTTTGCTTCAAATAATAATAAAAAAAATATTTACACGTGACTATTATAAACATAAAAAAAACCCCTTCAAATTAGAAATAAATAATTAGGTATAAAAAGCAGGAACTTTGAAAATTATGTCATAAAAACTATATTTACACGTGAATTTTAAAAGAGAAAGGATATTGTAAAATAATAAATTCATTAACATGCATTAGACGTCTTAAATAGGAGAAATTACGTCACATTTACGTCACATTACACTTATTACGTAAAATGAACAAAAAATAATATTGCAAAACTGTTTAAATTTAAAAATTGCGCGAGACATTTATTTGATATTTTGAGATGATCTTTTCAACTATTTCAGTGCAAATAATATTTCATTTCTAAAAAAAGAATTTTCACGTGAATATTTAAAAGAGAAAGAAAAGTTTAGTGAAAATTACGTTAGATTAAAAACGATTCATTTAAAATGTCTTATTTAAAAGAAGTTTCTTTTCGCTTTGTTAAAAAATACCGGAAGACAAAGACTCTGTGTACTTAATTCATTTTATATTAGCTTATTTTGACATGTTTAACTGATTTTATTTAATTAAAGACGAAAACAGCCATTGTATCTTTTAACACCAGCTGATTTGGCCTTAAAATTCCGCAACCAAAGAGAAATGAATAGAAACCCGTTTATAGGTAGGCCACTGTTTTTTAAAATATAACTCAATCTTCCGAAATCTATTTAAAGCCGATCAAATTAGCGTTCTTTTAGAGTCTGCGGTGTCTGAACGTGGGGTTGGCGGCGTAGCTCGTAGGTGGCAGAGCCCCCTAGTTTTAGAAAAAAAATAAAGTAAAAATCATGTCTAAAGCATAGATTATGAAACCCTTTCCAACACATTCAGAATAATGTAACAAAACTTTGCCGCTTGATAAGTTGAAATAGGATGTCTAACTGAACCGTTTGGAGACGCATAACACATTTTAACAAGTTGGAAATTGCTCGACAAACGGGGCAAATGAGGTGCGTTCGTACTATAACTAGTTTTATAAATATTTTTTGCACCGCATATTGTACTGAATGTATATTTTAGTGTCTTTCATAAGTGCCTATCTATTTCATTCTGTTCGAAAGGCTGTAATATCATTAATTTGCACTTGAAATAATTTTTCCCATTGGCCGTAATATAACAGAAAACTTTTGATCGTCCCTGTAATTAAACTATACATCCGATTTTTATAAAATTTAAAATGACTCGACAAAATTTTGCAACAATTATATATTTAAAATTTCAGACAATTCGGAAATAGTAACATCATTAAAATTCACTTGCAATAATTTTTTCCCATTGGCCGTAATGTATCGGAAAACTTTTGACTGTCCCTGTCATTAAACTATACATCCGATTTTCATAAACTTTGAAATGACTCGACAAAATTATGCAACAATTATATATTTTAAATTTCAAACGATTCGGTTGGGTAGTTTTTGCTCTGTTATATGCGGACAGACGGACGGACAGACAGACGGACTGAACGACAACTTTAGGTGCTACGTATTTATATAATTACGAACGCACCTAAAAACCAATTTCAGCAGTTTCCATCTACAGTCGGAAAGTTAGCTGAATTCTTTAAGCAGCTCTGTAATAGGATATATAGATTCGTACCTACAAACTACAGTCATGCAAAACATTAGGTTAGTCAGGAAATACATACCACAGTTGAAAATTCCTCTTCAACAATTTCCACCAATAAGGAGAATGGTACGTGAATTCTTTTGTGCAGCTATATAGACGAGGTGTAGAATTTATATACAAAGAGCAACATTAAAAAATGAGTTAAATTTAAAAGCGCATACCGAATTTGAAAACGCACGTCTTGAAATTATGACTGAAAGACACTACCATATTTTGAATGCCCCTATAAATGAACGAAATATCCTTTGAATGCCGTAATCTATATTAATCATCTTGTAGTAAAATTAAGTGATTTTTACCAATTTGAATACATTTGAAATAGCATAATGTCATTAAAATACACAGCAAACGATTTTTCCCCATTGACCATAATGTGACGGAGTTCTTTTGAGTGCCCCTGTAAATGAATTATTAATGCTACACACTTCATATTCAATACCGAACATGCCAGGGTAAACAACATTAACATATATCAATTGCATTAAAATCCGTCTATTTACGCGAGTTAGAGCGTGGACAGACAGACGGCCAGACAAACCGAATTCATAACCACTATTAAACAATGTTGGAAAGTGTTAAAATGCCTTTAAAATTGTCTCTTTGAAAACATTACACATTTAAAGACTATTAAAAGTGCCGATCAACTTGTTTTAAAGTATTGAGAAATTACTTTTTAATAAATATATATATTTTTTAAATTGAATTGCTTGATGTTTTAAAAGTCCTAAGTCCCCTTAACCCCCTGAGGGGCAAGCAAAAATGTCTCTAAATATCGAATTCTCACCGGAATAATCGAAAAATTTTAATTTTAAATAAAGACAAGCAATTTTTCAAGGGTTTTCCTCCAAAGTTATAAATATAAAATTTAGTTAAAACTTTCTGGTAAGAATCTTGTTTAAATTAGGTGGGATATATTTTATCCCACCGCCCCTGAAGGGGTTTAAAGAGAACTTATAATGAGCTACAGTAACAATAAAATAATACTAATAATTCTGTTTATAAAAATTATTTTTTTTTGAGTTACCTGAATTAAAATGTACAAGTAACAAAAAATATGATTGCTTTTTTCCTTTAAGATGACTTACATCATCATGTGTAAGCCGACGATTGTTAATTTTGTGTATTAAACTAAAATTATTTCAGTTGAAACTATACATAAAAATCACTTAAAAATATCAAAATACTACAATTATTGCTATAAGTGATAAACATAAATTTTTAAAAAGGCAAACACCTTTATTTATTTACATTTCGACATGTTTCATTGCTTCAGACGGCAACATTCTCAACATCCTTGTGTTCGCCGGATTTTTGTTTTTGTTTTTGTTTACTAGTTTTTCAATTTTAATTTTTGCGAAAATATTTTTATCATTTTATTTTCTTGAGAATTTTGCTGTCTGATGCAATGAAACATATCGAAATGTAAATAAATAAAGGTGTTTTGCCTTTTTAAAAATTTATGTTTATCACTTATAGCAATAATGGGAGTATTTTGATATTTCAGATAAAGTGACACATATTTTGTAACGTAAATCTTCTTTTAAACTAGCATTTTGCTCTACAGAACTGGAAATTTGAAATTATCTTGACATTTAAAAAATAAATGAAAAAACGTTTAAAGCATAGCAGTAAAACTCTGGTAAAAGAAAAAGAAAATTAAATTAAATAAAAAAATAATGATAAATAAATAAATAAATAAAAATAAATAAAAATGAAAATAAAAATAGTCTTAAGGTGAGTTGGTACCCTTAGAAAATATTTTTTATTTGATAATTCTGTAATATCTTTTTGACATTTTATTAAATGGTTTTATGAGAGAAAGTGATTTAATCAAGAAAAAATGAAATTGCTGTGGTGAAATTTCTGAGAGACTGTTTAGAGAAAGTAATTCAGTTTTCTTCTTGTGTATATTTTTCCCTTTTGCAGCTGTTTTATTATTCGTCACATACGGGTTTTCTTCTTTGTTAATTTTAATTAATAAGTATATATATATATATATATATATATATTATAATATGTATTTATTGAATGGTAAGTCGTACAAAATAAATCTAAAGCACTTTACCCATGCTTTTATAATCACATCATACTAACACATACATCACTAGTTTTTATATAGTGTTTTAGATATTTTCAGGAACAGGTATAGGTTATACAGGAATCTTTTTCTCTATTTTAATGGAATTTAGTGCATATGTATTTGCAACACCACTTGGAAAGTATGCGTTCAACCGCTTATATACCATGAAGATTAATTAATTTTAGCATATAAAATTATTAGTTTTAGAAATTGGATGTCAATCAAGTTTGTACCAATTTAAATATGTTTAGTAAACGTAATTCAGTTATTTTCTTGTGTATATTTTTATCTTTTTCGAGGCTATTTTATTATTCGTCATATGCGGGTTTTTTTTTTTGTAAATTTTAATTAATAAGCATATATAAACTTTATAATATGTATTTATTCAATGGTAATTAGTACAAAATAAATCTAAAGCATTTTACGCATGCTTTTACAATCACAGCATACCAGTTTTTAGACATTTAGACACTATTTAGACATTTTCAGGAACAGGTATAAGTCATCTTTCTCTCTATTTTAATGAAATTCAGTGCATATTTAGTATTCTGTTTAGAAAAATAACGTTGAAAAGCACCTGATCGACGGCTATAGCCGTCGAAAGATTAATTAATGTTAATGTGTTTAATTATTATTTTCAGATTAACTAGATATCAATGAATTTTGTACCAATTGAAATACATGTTTAGAGAACGTAATACAGTTATTTTCTTGTGTATATTTTTCTCTTTTTCGAGGATAGGCTAGTTTACTATTTGTCATATGCGTTTTTTTCTTTGTTGATTTTAAATAATAAGTATCTATAAATTTTATAATATGCATTTATTCAATGGTAATTCATACAAAATAAATCTAAAGCATTTTTGCGCATACTTTTATGACCACGCATATTATTTTTCATATCGTGTTTTAGACATTTTCAGGAACATGTATAGGTCATACATGAATTAATTTCTCTATTTTAATGCAATTCATTGCATATTTATCATTCTGTTTAAAAACAACCTTGGAAAGTGTGCGATGAACGGCTGGTAGGCCACGAAGACTAATTATGTTAGTGTATCAAATTATTATTTTCAGAAATTGGAAGCCAATGAAGTTTGTACCAATTTAAATAGGTTTAAAGAAAGAAAGAAAGTAATTTTCTTGTGTACATATTTCTCTTTTTCGAGGTTATTTTATTATTTGTCATATGCGGGTTTTTTCGTTGTTAATTTTAATTAATAAGTTTATATAAATTTCATAATGTGTATTTATTGAAAGGTAATTCGTACAAAATAAATCTAAAGCATTTTACGCATGCTTTTACAACCACAGCATTCTAGTTTCTACATTGTGTTTTAAACATTTTCAGGAACAGGTATAGGTCGCACATGAATCCTTTTCTGTATTTTAATGAAATTCAATTCATATTTATCGTTTTGTTGTAAAACAACCTTGAGAAGTATTCAATAAACGGCTAATATGCCGCAAACATTAATTATGTTAGTATATCAAATTAATATTTGCAAATTTATTGGATGTCAGGCAAGATTGTACCAATTTAAATATGTTTAAAGAACGCCATAAAGTTATTTCCTTGTGCATATTTTTCTCTTTCTCGAGGCTATTTTATTATTCGTCATATACGTTTTTTTCTTTTTACTTTGTTAGTTTTAATTAATAAGTATATATAAATTTTGTAATATGCATTTATTGAAAGGTAATTCGTACAAAATAAATCTAAAGCATTTTACGCATGCGTTTACCTATATTTATGCTGTATCACGTGATGCAATACGTCAGCATTCTGTCGCTATTTTTATGCTACGCTGCGTGATTTCCACTATGACGTCACAATCCGAATATTGACCATTAAGCTTTCAAGAATCCATATATGATGTCCTTATGCATGCAAAATTAAGCGTCTATTAATCCGCTGAAACGAAAAGCGCTTATTCTAGGAGAGAATGAGAGGATTTAATATTTCATTAGCATTCCTCGAGTGAATTATTAAATGGAGGAATGTTATGTTGTAATATACATTTTGAGCAAATTGGAGTTTATTATTAATCCTATATAGTAAATGTAAGGGACTAACGAAAACAAAATTAACGCAACCTGTGCCAAATGACACTTTTTAAAGTTTTGATTTATGTTTAATTATATTTGTAATTTTTAAAGCTGATAAGTTTCAAAACAAGTCTTTAATGTATTAAAAATAATTTGTAATCGTTTTAATCGAAAATTTGCAAATAAAATACCTATAAAGCCAAATATTTTAAAGCTGCTAATTGATATCGGTAGAAATAGTGTTAAATATTAAACAAGAGGGTAAATGTGATTGAAGATCACACAGAAGGTTTCGTTCAATATTCCTTTCAAAACACCTTATCCTTTTATTTATAAATCCAAATCGTTAATTTATAATCCTTATACTTTTTCAATAAAAACATAGATGGCAGCACTATTAAATTTAATTTTAAAATTATTACAATTGGAAGATACTTTTTTAATCGAATTAAAAATATTCGAGAGCTGCTTTTCAGACAATTGTAACAGCATATGTTTGTATATCTGAAAAGCATGTTTAATTACATGATCTAATTTTAGCTTAAAAAAAGGAAATCCTTAAAATGACAAAAGAAAAAAAAAAGTTCTTTTAGTTAAATCCATCGGGCAATGAAAAGTAGTCAATTGAAAATTTCGCAATATCTAAAGGAAAAAAAAATCATTGATAATATATTTTAGAACAACTTTTGGCTTTAAAATGGTAAATAAATAAAAAAAATAAAAATAATAATAGAATTCTGTAATATTGTATCTATCAGATAACTCTTATTCCGTGGGAAAATCTCAATCTCCGACGCCGCGTTTGATCCGGGAGCCTTTCGATTTGCATGTAAATGCTTTACCACGGAGACATCCAAATTTTAATAATAACGTTATATTTTCATAAAAATAAGTAGCAGACTCCCTTCGCCCCCCCCCCCAAAAAAAAAAAGATAACAGACTATATTGATGTAAAAAAATTACCAAAGAATGAAAATTTTGGTTGGACCAAAAACGATAAAGATATCAAAACACAACCTTCTCCCTCCAAAGATACCTTACGATATCAATTGCTATACGACCCTTGCCCCTAAAGTGACAATGTTATTTATGTACAGCCCCTAAATGAAGAAATATTTCATTAAATATATTTAGAACAAATTGGAGTTTACTATTACTAGAGCTTCTGGTGAGGGTATGTAATAAAATAGAAGTAAGGATTTTTTTTTCTTTTTAAGATTTTATGAAAGATATTTTAGTGTTGTTAAAAAAAAAATAACAAGAAAAAATCTTTGTCTTTCGCAATAAGGTTAAAAGATATTTTAAAAAAACCCTATTTAATAATACTAATAAATCTGTCTAGCAAAGATAACGCCTGAAAAATTATCCGAAAATATACTATTTTAAAACAAAAAAAATTACATTATTTTTTCCTTCAATGTAAAAGTAGAGAAATCACAGAGTTAGAATTAGCATACTCATACACTCTTTAAAAAAATTTCATCAAAACTATAAGCAGGAAGTTGCTGGAACACCGTTATTATTAGAACGGATTTTACAGTTAATTGGAGTAGTTTTAGTCTTTTGACTGCAGAGTTTCGTTAAGGTTTCGTTCAGTTTAGAGCTTCGACTAGGAAATATTTCGCGCATTGAGGGATAAAGGACAACCATAACAATTACGTTTATATCACGGAAAAGTAACAGGCAGCTCAGTTGTCAGAACACAGCTGTGGTTTGACAAAAATGAAACTTGAAATTTTAGGATTTCCGTTAATTTGGTGAATTTTCTGTATTTTGACTGCAGAGTATTATGAAGTTTAGAGCTTCGACTAGAAAATTTTTCGCGCATTGAGGGATAAAGGACAACCATAACAATTACGTTTATATCACTGAAAAGTAACAGGCAGCTAGCTCAGTTGCCAGAACACACCCGTGGTTTGACAAAAATGCAACTTGAAATTTTATGATTTCAATTAATTTGGTGAATTTTCTGTATATTTAGTGAGAAATAGGCAAATCAAAGCGGAATTTTTTTTGTATTTTAACAAACAAACAAACAAATAAAAAAAGAAAAGTGCCCAATTAAACTGATAGCATTGAGCTCACAGGTTATACACACTAATTGTATATTATTTATGTCTATTATTCCTAAAATAGATTTATCTTGCTCTTTTTGAGCAAAACGGTAAATAATCAGGGAAGCGCCTTATCAGAATAAACCGATATACCAAATTTGAAGCAAATCGGATAATTCTGCATGAAAAACCCACTTATCTAAATTAAGTGGGGGTAGCCCCCTTCCCGCCTTTTATACTTAATCAATGAACCTCCAAATCTAATCAGGGAAGCACCTTAGAATAAACCGGTATACCAAATTTGAGTCAAATCGGATAATTCTGCATGAAAAACCCATTTACCTAAATTAAGGGGGATTAACACCCCGTTCCCCACCTTTATATTTAACCAATGAACCCCCAAAACTAATCAGGAAAGTGCTTTATCCGAATGAACCTATTTACCAAATTTGAAGCAAATCGGATATTTCTATCGAGTTATCGCGTTACGTACATACATACATACGTACGTACGTACAGAACATGCGAGCATATTAGTTCTCATACTTTGATAGCCTGTGAGCTGAAAAGCAACGAAAAAAAATTCGTTTAATTCACGGATTTATTTTTTTTACGATTTCTTTCACAGTGTTTAATAATAACAAATCACATTATTTTTTTATTTGAAATCTCATGTATTATATTGTACTGTGCGTGTCAATAGTTTAAGCACAATCACAATTTTAAAATAAAACTTTAAATATTCACTTTATTTCAATATCTGTCTTGTATATGTTAATAATAGCAGTTTTAACACCATATTCAATAAAATTATCTTTTACATTTTATTTTAAACCACGGAGTTCAAGAATAGAACAAAAATAACCGTGTCAAAAGTTTAAGCACAAAATCGTTTTTATGCAAATTTTACAAACTGGTGTAAGCGGTTGCGCAAGCAAACGATTTCTGGGTGTATAAGAAGCAGTCAGTTGTTGTTGTTTTTGAGTTAGTACAAAATGACTAAGTCGAAAAAATTTTCAGAAGAGGAGGTAATAAATATCTGTAGTATAAGAGCAAAACATAAGTCTGTTTCTGAGATTGGGAGTGCATTAAAAAGATCAAAACGAGGTATTCATCAAGTTTTGGCTCCTGGCAATGATTTCAAATGAAAATTCCGTTCAGGAAGGCCACGAATGACTATTTTGTACCAAGACCAAGACTGTCGCATCAGAAACTTGGCTTCAACAAGTTATTACTCTCTTTCGCAAATAAAACATGCAGTTGGAAGACAAATAAAAAAAAAAAAAAAAAAACTGTTCATAGAAGAGTCTTGGAATCTTAATACATCAAAAACGGTAAAATGGATCGTTTACCATGTCTGAAACGACACCATAAAGAAGCTAGATTAGAGTGGGCCAAAGAACATACGTCATTTGGGGATAAGTGGCTGAATGTCATATTCAGTGATGAAAAAAAAATGGAACCTCGATGGTCCTGATGGGTTTAAGTACTATTGGCACGATCTCCACAAAGAACTTAGGAGTGTATCTAGCCGACAACATGGTGGTGGTTGTGTAATGGTATGGGGGGCTATTTCATCCAATGGTTAGACACCTCTATCATTCATAAGTGGTCGTGAAAACTCTGAAAACTATCAAGAGACATTTGCTCCCTGTTGCCGAGGTTTTGGGGGGAAGAATAATGGTTATTTCAACATGATAACGCTTCGATACATACCTCAAACTCAATTTCAACGTTGCTTAAGTCGATAAGAGTATCTGTTTTGAAATGGCCAGCAATCAGCACTGATTTAAACCCTATAAAAATATGTGGGGTATTCTCACTCATGCAGTTTATCCAAATGGAAAGAAGTATTATTCAGTTAAAGCTTTGAAAGATGCCATTGAGGACGCGTGGTTTAAAATTGAACCAGAAACAATACAGAACCGCATTTTATCGATGGAAGACCTTATATTTAAAGTAATTCATCAGAATGGAGCAATAACCATTTACTAATTTTTTTATTCTTGTTCTACTAAAGACTAAAGAACTACTGTGCTTAAACTTTTGACACACTCTTTTTTGTTCTCTTGATAAATTCTATTATTTGAGATATTTTAAAACATAAATCTATTAAATATCTTTTTAAGACTACAATTTGCAGGTCATGTGAAAAGGAAAGTAACTTTCAGTCAATAATAAAATTTTATTTAAAGTAATTCAGCAGAATGGAGCAATAATCAAGTTTTTTTTTTTTTTTTTTTTTTTTAATTTTTATTCTACTAAAGATTAAAGAACTACTGTGCTTAAACTTTTGGCACACTCAGTTTTGTTCTTTTGATAAATTCTATTATTTGAGATAAATTTTAAAGCATAAATCTGTTAAATATCTTCTTAAGACTACAATTTGTAGGTCATATGGAAAGGAAAGTAACTTTCAATCAATAATAAAATTTTATATTAATACTTGGAAATTTTTCCAGAGAGATTTTCAACAAATTTTGATTTGTTTGAATTTGATTTTCATGTGAAATAAAATTTTATTTTGTGCTTAAACTTTTGACACGCATTGTATTAGAGAAAGACTATTCTTTGAATATCAAACAATAATTATTTAAATTAAGTGATTAACATTTTAGAAAAACAGCTTACAGAAGATATTTAATGAAGAAAATTAGATTTATCTTATTAGATAAAAAGATAATACTTAAAAGACTTTTGTTTCAAATTGGAATAATGCTTGGCAAAGCTAAAGATTTTGCGTTTGAAAATTAGATAAAGCACGAAGAGAATGTACTCTTAAATTGCCGCAAATTAAAAATCAAAGAGAAAAAAACGAATTTACTTAATCCTAGTTTCGTTTACTGAATGCGAATAAAATAGCTAGTGTAAGTCTTATGAACATAGGATATAACATTATTCTCGATAAAATTCTCAAAGAAGATTTTGGTTTTATTTTGCAATATTGCTTCCTTTTTTTTTTTGCTTCCACACAACCTTCATAAAAAATAAAAACATAAATAAAAAATGTCGAAGACTTATGAGGTACTTTTGTGGTTCGAAATCCTTTAAATTCCTAGAAAGTATTGGAGCGAGAAATTATTCATAAGTGTTTTTTTTTTAATTTTTTTTTTTATATAACATATCAGAAATTGTACGTCAAACGTGGCAAATGAGGTGCGTTCGTACTCTAACTAGTTTTATAAATATTCAAATCTTGGTGCAATAACTGTTGCACTCTTATGCAAAAATGCACGAATAAAAAATTTATTACGATTATATATATTAAATTCAGTATTAAAGGAAATAATAGGACTCCATCTTAAATAGGATGTCATCACCATGGCAACCTAGAACCATGACCTATCATGGGATGTCATTGAATTAATTACGAATGATAGGATTTAAAAGAATGCAGAAAACTTTTATTAAAATCTTTTTAAGTTTTGATTCGATTTTCATAAAATTTGAAATGACTCGACAAAATTCTGTAACGATTAAAAACATTGAATTTCAAACCATTCGGTTGGGTGGTTTTGCGCTGTTATATGCGGACAGACAGACAGATGAATGGACCTGTCGACGACTATAGGTGCTACGTATTTATATAATTACGATCGCACCTAAAAATGCATCAGAAATAAAACGCATTGGGAAATTGTTTTATATTATTTAAAAGAGCATTCTTTGCTCTACAAGTAAGTATAATTTGATTTTTTAATTTTATTGTTGTTTGTGTATTTTTAAATCATTAAAGGGTCAGGTAACCTTTGAAGCGTCCAAAAATCGAATTTTTTTTTTAATAGCTTATAATTAAATGTGATTCTTTGGGAACATTTAAAAGCAAACCCCATACATAAAATCGCATTAGAAGAGAAGTTATGTCTAAAACACTTTGAGCTTTTGCTATATGATCAACGGGTTTTTCAATCTTTAAAGCCAATTTTCTCAAAACAGCAATTTTGATCATTGCGCGCACGATTTCTGAAAAACGGTTGCCTAGAATTTCATGAAATTTTTGGTGGATGTATTAAACGTACAGAAGCACAAAATGACCTATTATTATGTTTCTCAAAAAAGAAGTTTAGAATGCACGGCTACTTTTGTATAAAAAAAATCTCGACATTTCGAATTACTCTAAATTTTTTTTTTTTTTTTTCTCGGGATCTACAAGTTTCATTTTTTGCATTGTAGGTCATTTTGGAAACAATTTATATCTGTACTCATTAAAATTTTTTTTGCTCGTTTCAGCCATTTAAATCTGAAAAATCATGCGCACAATGCATGCAAGAATAATTCTTTCGTAAAAATTGTATTATCTTTAAAAATAAATTAAAATAATCTATATATGTGTATACCTTTTCTAACAAATTTGATTGATAAAATAAATCGTTCCTAACATGTGTTTTAAATTTTATAATTAAAAGTTAATTAGTTAAACAATGACTGCAATTCTTACAGAGGTCACTTTTCCATGTACTTTATTGTTTCAAAGGTTACCTGATCCCTTAAAACAGAATGTCAAATGGACAAAAACTGACATTTTCGACACCATTTGCTTTTTGCATTCTCTATTCTCTCCAGACTTTGTGGCGTCAGATTTTGATCTGTTTCGTTCGCTTTACTCGGTACATCGTTCAATAATGATGTAAAATTGAGGGTTTGGTTGAAAGAATTCTTTGACCCAGGTGAATTCTATCACAGAGGCATCCAAAAATTTATTGAGCGATGGGAGGAAGTTGTACACAACAATGGAGAGTATATTATTTTAATTTGCTGCAATTCTTTTGTTTAAAAATTTTCAAAAAAAAAAAAGTTCAACTTACAAGGGAACCACTTTTAGTGCTGCTTGCACCTAGCATCGAGACCTGGTACATTTTGTACCCCTGTACATAAAAGTTACAGAACCGATTAAATTTCTCTGTTAAAATCATATTTTATATACTTTTTCATACTTTTAATTCTTTTATTATTCTATTTTTATTTGTTTATTTCACGCCAAATAGGGCGCTACAATTTTTCCGTCCGTTTTATCCTCGGAATAAATGGGCAGTACGTATTAGAGCTATATCAGATAGCGATTTGTTTAATAATTGACAACATAAGAAACAAGAATTAGGTTTTTTTTTTCCTATGCTGCAGACGATAAATATATAAATAGCAAATATATTTCTATAAAAGCTTTCAAGATCATTGAAAACTATTCTTTAGTGAAATACAAAATAAGAATTTTCTTTTGGAATCAAGTGGAATAAAGTTTCGAATGTTTAAAATGAAATGTTGCTATATTAAATGGTCCTTTGTTAAAAATAATCATAAAGTAAATTAATATTTTTGCACAATTTAGAAAAATTACCATGGCTAATTAGGTCGGACATTACAATTTCTACCGAAGTCCAATCCAGTCCTCACGCGAGACGAACAGCTATGACATTTGGCTAGGGTTGCCGGAAAGCTCTACTTTCGAAAAAAAAAAACCGCCAACTTTTCCCCCGCCAAAAATGTGAATATAATATTGCAATTTTTCAAAATCAAATTCGTGGGTTTTTGAAGGAATTTTTAAACTTTTTTCAATATCTTATACTTATTATTAACTAATTTTTATTTTTAAAAGCTTTACTTAAAAAAAAAAATCTCTATGTTAATAGAAAGTGGTCTCGGAAATTGCATTTTCAGAAAGTTATGCTGCTGTAAAATACAAAAATATCATTTTAACAGAAAAATTTTATCAATTCTCAAACTTCGTAAAGTAGGGTTTTAAAATGCACCAGGTCTCAATCCTTTAAAAAACTTCAATGTTAATAGTCCGATAAGTGGTCTCGAAAATTGCTTTTTCAGAAAGTTATGCTTCTGTAAAATCAAGAAATATTATTTTAACAAATTTTTTTTTTATCGATTCTCAAACTTCGTAATATAGGACTTTAAAATGCACCAGGTCTCCTTGTTAGTATAAAATATAACCGTGAATTAAACTTGCAAGAATTCATATATGTCATTCTTATGCATACAAAATAAAGCGTATACTAAATACTACGCTGAAACAAACGACACTTGTTCTACGAAGGCGAATAAGAGGATTTACTACTTCATTACCATATTTGAGATTTGGGGAGAATTACTGAATTAAATAATACTATGCCATCAAATACATTTTGAACAGACTTTAGTTTATGATTACTGCAGTTCCTGACTGAATTTATATAGTCAAATCAAAGTAAGGAGTAAAAAAAAAAAAAAAAAAAAAATATATATATATATATATATATATAAATGATTATGTTCTTAAATAAGCAATATTAGAATGTCTTGCCTTTCATAATAGTTTTAAACACATAAAATAAAATTTTAAAATAATATTAATAATTACGAGGTAGAACCCGCTGAATTTTGATGAAAGAAAATGTTTATATTGATTTTTAATAAAACTACAAAATTCCCTACAACAAAAAATGCATCTGACATTGGATAGTCTAACTATTAAACAAATACACACATGTCCAAAATTAAGGTCACAAATATAAAATCTGTGAAAACTGATGAACTATTCACTGTGTTGCCACGAAATTTGGCACATAGTATATTACAATTGGAGAAAGAATATAGCAATACTAGAAAACAGGAATTCTGCTTTTCCAGAATTTAGTGTCGCCCCCGATGAAAAAGAAATGTATGTATATATAAATAGTATAAAACATATTTCAATTTTAATACTTACAGAACACGCTTTTATTTTATGTAAAATGACTTCATTCGCATCCGATTAAGAATTCCACATTTACGATCCACTCTTAAACATCTACAGTAAAGTATGCATAGGTCATAGGGCGTCACTATCGCGAAATAGTGTCATTAAAGAAACTTGACAAAAAAAAAAAAAAAAGCTGCCTAATGATTAATAGGCTTTTATTTGTAACATTAATACAGATACTTAAAATTAAATATAGTTTATAATAGCTTCCTGTTTTAATAGAAATCATTCGTTTAATATTTTTTACAAATAGCATGTGTTTTAATTACATTTTCTTTCGGTTGTTATGAAAAAATGGCAACAAAAATATATAATTAATATTTTACAAGTATTTTTCCTTTACTTTCTACAGAAATGGAGTACTTCCGTTGCCAATATTAAGCAAATGGCTCCAAAAACTACAAAAAAATTAATATTTCAAAAATAAATGGAGATGCAGTTTTCAAACAAATTGCATTTAAAAGTACTTTTTTCCCCATTACGACGGTATAAAAATTGAAAATGTGCGATGCTTATAAGTTAAAAAAATTGCTATTGAGTATTTAATCGTATTGCTTTGTTTTACGGCTGGCTTCTTTAAGGTAACGTTATTTTTTGGAGACGGCACAAAATAAGCTGGGAGAAAGAAATAGCATGCCGTACCGGGGCTAATAACTATATGGAAAATGTTTTAATTTTGAATTAAGATACAAGGTACATCAAAAAGAGTGAAATCCTGAATCAGAGATAAAGTATTTATCTCGGGAAAAGTCTATCTAATAAGGAGTGTGACCACAGTGCACTGCTATACAAGCCTCACAACACAACGAGCTCTCATACTGTTTATGAGGGTACCAATAAATGTTTGTGGCAACAAAGCCCATTCTTCCAAAAGCGCGGCTTTTAACTCCTGGCGAGTCCTGGGAGGGGGGGGGGGGGGTATGCTATGCAATGGCTTCTCCTAGACCACCTCAAACATATTCAATAGGATTTAGGTCTCGAGGGTCAATGCATATGGCGAATATCCTCTTCTTCAAGAAAATCACCAACAATGTGAGCTCTGTGTGGCTTCGCATTATCATCCATAAACCTGAAGTCCGGACCTACAGCACCCCCTAACAACCACATATAGGCTTCACGGACCTCATCCCTAACGCCCGGCGATCAGTCGTGTGTGTCCCATTCACTGCATCCAAAAGGACAGCCCGGTTGTTGTGGAGCGAAGACAACAGTCTTGGACACAACAAGAATGGGAGTGTATTATTTTCAGTGATATGAGTCGACATTCACCAGGCAGAGTGATTCTCGTCGAATCTTCATCTAGGGAGAGTGTGGAGCGCGCTATAATCCCTCCCACGCAAAAGAAATCGACAGATTTGGTGGCAAAGGAATCCTTGTCTGGGGCGTACACCACTGCACGTCTTCGATGCCGGTACTGTCAAAGCACACCGCTATTGGGATGAGATCCTTGAAGTGAGGTTGTTCCGGGGTGATGTAGGCCCGGATTTCTGGTTTATGGATGATAATGCGAACCTAAACGGAGCTTACATTGTTGATGATTTTCTTGAAGAAGAGGATATTCTTCGTATGAATTGGCCCTCGAGGTCTCCGGACCTCAATCCTATTGAACATGTTTGGGATGGTCTAGGAAGAGCCATTGCACAGCGTAATCCCCCCTCCCAGGAGCCTCCAAAAGTTAAACGCCGCATTTTTGAAAGAATGGGCTTTGTTGCCACAAAATCCATTTTGAACATTCGAAACTTTATTCCATCTTTCTTCAAAAAAAAAAACACAGTTTGCTTATTTTGTATTTCACTAAAAAATAGCTCCCAATGATCTTAGAATTTTTAATAAAAATATATTTACTATTTATACATCTATCGTCTGCATAGAAAAAATCCTAATTCTTGTTTCTTATGCTATCAATTACCAAACAAATCGCAATCTGTTCAATTCTAATATCGCACCGTACAAATACTCCAGGGATAAAGCGGGCTAAAAATCTGTAGCGCCATATTTGGCGACTTAACTCACTTTTGACGTGAAATAAACAAATAAAAATCCAATAATAATAAAAGTATATATAAAAAAATATAAAAAGTATATAAAATATGATTTTAACAGAGCAATTTTATCGGTTTTCTAACTTTTATGTATAGGGCTACAAAATGCTCCATGTCTCTATGCTAGGTACGAGCAGCACAAAAGCGGTTCTCTTTTAAGCAATATACGAAGTTAATAATATCAGTACGGTTGAACATTTGCCACGGAAGAAATGTTACGAAAAACTTTTAATATTATTATATAAAAAGTATATTCTTCGTAGTATATTTCTATTAAAAATCGTGTTGAAATATGCCGCTAAGATTACGATTATTCGGGAATAGTGATGTAAAATGTTTTAGGTGCCAATTTTATCCGCGACAAAATTCAACCTTAATGAGGATTATTAACTGTATAATAAGTATAAAACACAATAATAATAATATGAATGTGCAATTTTCAAGTTCTAAAGAAAAAAAAAATGAGACTGTTTTTAAAAAATCAGTCATTTGCTCAATACATTTTTTTTTTAAATGTAGAAATATGTAGTTAACAAATTATGTAAAGACCAGGTGTGGGGAAATAATGTCATTTTACTCGACACTGGCGAGTTCCGACAGGGCAAGTTTTTTTTGACAAGGCAAGGCAATTTTTTGGTAGTCTTCAAAAACTGCAAACTATAGGGATATGCCGAAAACTTTTTTTTTGCTAGTTAGCTATATTTTGAAATTTTCCAAATTACTGCAATGTAAACATCCTACTATTCTATTCTATATTAAACTTTCCTCTCTTGTATATATTTCTTAATTTTATAGAAAAATAATTCATGAAAATGCATTGTAGTAACAGTGATCAACTATTTTTGCAGTTGCGTAAATTATGTCATAACAGTTTTCCATTGTACGTTGCATTTTGCAGGCTGGTAAAATAAATCCTTGGCTGATTAAAAATTCCCTACCCTTGGCAAAGACTTGTTGATCATGAAGAAGTTAAGAAATGTATACACCAGTATAGCAAAATTGGACTACACGTAAAAAGAACTTTTGACAAAGAAAACAGCATTTAGGATGCTTTAAAATAAATCAGAATTAATTATAAATAACGGGACAAAATTTATTTTCTCATGAACAAATATAAAGCAACAGTGAAGGTCTTCAATAATTTTAATGCTCATCTCAATTAATTTTATAAATATTGATTAATGATTATGTGTCTCAGGCCGCACGTAAGAGGTCACCGGGTTACATGCGACCCGCAGGCCACAGATTGAGTACAGCTGTATCTATCCCGTAATGACAATTCAAACTGATTTTGCAAAGCTTGAAAAACACTAAGGAACTTAGACAACATTTTTGTTTCTCTCAAATAGACAGCTCTTTTTAGGTGCGTTCGTATAAATATAAATCTAAATATAAATACTAGTGTAAACGCCCGTCCTAGGACAGTATGTAGAAATCGTGGCTTTCACTAAAAATCTTAAATAATTGATAAAAATATTCATATACTATATTATTCCGTAATGGAACTATTTGGTTTAAAAATCATAAAAAGTCGGTAAATTGAAATACAGTTTTCAAACATTTTACATTTGAAAGTACATCCTCCCTATTCAACGGTGTATAATTTGAAATTATGCGATGTTGAGAAGTAATCAATTTTGAAAAAAGAAATGGATTTATCAAATCAATTTTTCAAAATAAATTAAACATACAAACTTGAAACAAACAATCTAAAGACTATGTTTATTACATTAAAACTCAGAAAATAAGAGTACTTTTATGTTAGCTTGGTGATGTGATAAATCGTTAAATATTATTCCCATTGACAGCATTCATATTTCACTTAAAATATAAACCTTTGACCCATTTCATTTAAAAAACATGAACTTAAAAAAAAAAAAAATACAAACATTCAAAATATGCATACAGTTAAAATACGTGCCTTTCACTCATTTCCTTTAAAATACATAACAATAATAATAAATACCGACACATTTTATTTCAACTACAAAGCATTGTTTCTAAATCACAAACTTGAAAAAATAACTACTATTGGCGAAAAAAAAAAACATTGTTGGCAAGATTTTCCCCCGGATAACATAAAAGTACCGAAAATAGAGTTGAGTTTTCTAAGACTTTACTTTTAAATTAAAAACTTTTTTCATTGTTACATAGGAGAATGGCGTCATAGACATATTACAATTAAAGGAGGTTTTTAAATTTTTATCAATGAATTTTCAAAAATGAATGACTCGCTTACACATTGTTTACATTTATAAATTTAATCACAATTTCTGAAATGTTCGTTTGTTTATATCGGTAATCTGTTTTTGGTAGCTGGTTATTTTTAATTTAGAGCTTACGTTATAATTGTATAGTTTTGGAGAGTTTTAGAGAAAATGAAGAAGAATAGATGTGATACAAAGTAGATTATTTCCATAAGTCGAACAATTGCCTTGCTAAGACATCGGAATGATGGCTTGCGATCAATGAGGCGGCGGACCAACCGGAATTATGAAGGACACGCAGAGACTTAGATTTTATATAAATAGATGTAGCTCCTATAGTCGTCGTCGGGTCCGTCCGTCTGTCTGTCTGTCCGTTTGTCCGCATAATAAAGCAAAAACTACCCGACCGAATGTTTTGAAATTTAAAATATATAATCGTTGTAGAATCTTGTCGAGTCATATCAAATTTTATAAAAATTGAATCAAAACTTAAAAAAGATATTAATAAAAGTTTTCTTATCATACGTCATTAATTTAATGATATCTCATGATAGGTCATGATTCTAGGTTGCCATGAAGAATACGTCGTATTTAAGATGGAGTCCTAAAATTTCCGTATTACTGAGTTTAATATATAGAATCGTAATAAATTTCGTATTCATGCATTTTTGCATAAAAGTGCAACAGCTATTACAGCAAGACCTGAATTTTTGTAAAACTAGTTATAGTACGAACGCACCTTATTTGCGATGTTTGACTTACAATTTCCTTTTTGATGGAATGTGAAGATAACTAAAATGTTCACTTTGAGACTGAATCCGAAGACTGGTACCCACTAGCAATTTCTTTCTGACAGCCAAAAAATAAACAAAAATTCAACAAAAATTTCCAAATATCTCCTCAGACATAAATAATGGATGACAAAGTAAACAATTGTAAGCTTAAAATGCTTGAATCTCAAGAAATAATTCTCCGAGCAGTTGAGTTAATCCTTGTTTTCACATATTCAATATAAATAAAAGTACGCAGGTATAAGTCTTAGAAAAATAGAATATTGCTATTACTCTGGATTGCGTTTATAAAGAAATTTTAGTTTTACGTATGAATATATTTTTACTTTCTTTTATCTTTACAAGAAGAAAGTATTGGAATCAGGAAAATTTTCGAATTCCAGTTTTCGACGGATTTACACGTTTTAGGGGTCAGAGAACACGAAAAACATGTTTTTGCAAAGTGGTCGCCTGTGAGTCTGTGAGTCTGTCTGTCTGTCTGTCTCTCTCTGTGTG
Source organism: Maratus speciosus (assembly GCA_963932465.1). Lineage (NCBI taxonomy): Eukaryota > Metazoa > Arthropoda > Arachnida > Araneae > Salticidae > Maratus > Maratus speciosus. The sequence goes on from OZ010799.1 coordinate 97,795,010, forward strand.
ACACAAATTTTGTGGGCGTTTCTATCTCAAGAACTAATGCACGGAATTTAATAAAACTTTATATTCAGTTAGTCCCTGATATAAATTGATGTTGATTAGTTTTTGGTGTAAATCGCTCAACAAGTGGCGCTGCTATGCAACATTTTTCACGATTTCCACGAGAGCTCAATCTCCAGAAGTAATGCACGGATTTCCATCAAACTTCAGATTCAGTTAGTCCTTGACAGAAATTGACGTATTATACATTTTGGTGTAAATTGCTTGAGAGGTGACGCTGCTATGTTGCCTTTTTTGTGATTTCCGCAATAGCCCTATCTCAAGAACTAATGCTTGGATTTTCAACAAACTTCAGATTCAGGTATACCTTGATATCAATTAGTGCTGTTTATGTTTTGGTGCAAATCGCTCAATAGGTGGCGCTGCTATGCTACATTTTTCAGAATTTCCGCTATAGTTCTATCTAAAGAACTGCTCGAATTTTCATTAAACTTCAAATTCAGATATACTTTGATATGAATTGGTGCTTAATTGATGTAATTTCTTGTATTATTTAAATGATTTAATTGACGTGATTTATAAAGAAGAAAGTTTTGTGATGGCCACAACATACTAGTTTCCCTCGGTCTCATCCCCAACTCTTTTTATATAATGCTCTTATGCAAAATAAATAAAAAAAGTAACACCCAATTTTACACAGAAATGAAAAACGTTTATTATTGTATGATAGAATAAAAGTATCACATCATTATGCCCGGAGAAAGTGATTGAATTAGGCAATATTAGGTGCGTAAATAGACAAAGAGACATAGAGAAAAAAATTAAAGCCATGCCCCAACCTATCTACTATCTCTATATAATAAAACACAGTGTAACGATTCCGGCTCATACCCATCCTTGAGAAAAGCAACATATCGCGGCCATGTAGGCATTCAAGAGACCGTAAGTTTGCTGATTGTCCAACTTATGGAAATATACACATAATCTGCTTTATATCACATCTATTCTTCTTTATTTTCTCTAAAACTTTCAAAACAATCCAATTTTAACGTTTTAAATTCTATATTAAAAATAACGGATAGCTAGCTATTATACAACGGATAACCAGATATAAGCAAACGAGACTGTTGTCATTTAGAACTGAAAATTCAAAATCTAGAAATAAATGAACGACTCTTACAGAATTTCACAAATAATAAAAACAATAATAACAACTGATTCTGCTGTTAAAAGATTTGTAAAAGAATATTAATGCTTTTAAATATTTTGAAATTTTCACTTTTTCGTACCAACTCATGACTTTGTAAAAAATGGATTTAACAAGACTTATAGCGTCATCTATGGACCAAATTTAAGGTTACGAAACACTATTTACTTGAATAAAAATAGCTTTTGTCTTTTGATTGCAAGTTTTATTGACAGATTTAAAGCACACTGAGACTGTTTTATTTCTTTAAAATTTATCTTATTTATTAATCATATATCTATATATATAAAAGCCGTTCTCTGTGTGTATGTCCTTTATACAAATCTTCAATTTTAGACCGAATTGCATGAAACTTGCTGCATATACGATTTAGAATGTGGAAAAGATCCCTGTCTACTTTAAAAAATCATCAGACCAATATTTATCCCTTTTTTCTATGACCTTTCATACTTTCAACATTATAGAAACGAGTTGGAACCCGTCGAAATTCGACGAACTAAAATGTTATAGAAAGGAACTGTCAGATCGAATTTATAATAAACCTACAAAAATAATTACAATAAAAAATTCATCTAACATTGGTTGTCTCACTTTTAAAACAAATAATATTTTAACGTAAAATTACCAAAATATTATTTCCATAAACTTCAACTGCTTAAATTATTGAAAAATTAAACTCTAGAATACGTAATAAAGATGAGTAATTATGATGAATATATCGATTGAGGTTTTTATGTTTGTTTTTGGGATGAAAAATCAGTAAAAAGGATTTCGCTTTTTCACATCATAAAATTTCCCCCCATGAAATCTAAATTTTACGTTATTTTCACATTCCCATAATTTACATACGTACCACTCAAATTCAGAATTTGAAAGTATTTTAACGCGTAATAGATTATTAATGAATGTATTTCCAAACTTAAAGTCACGTTTTTCCGATACAACTTTTCATGTGAACATTCGCACAAATTTTAATGTAATCTCAATACCTGCGAAAAAAATATTCAGAAATTTGCCTTTAGTTGTCATAGTATTGGCCATTTAGTATAGGTCAAATATTTAGTTTTATCAAAATAAATGATCGTTTTGTTTTAACTATGACATCATTTTCACTCACTGAATCATTTTGCCTAGCGTCTGAATCTCATTATCAGCGTAATGTAAAAATATTGAAATGTAACTGATTTACGAAGAAGAATGCGTGTTTTTTTTTTTAATGTATGACATCATTTTCTGTTCAAATATGATAAAAAAGCTACTTTTATTTGTAATGTGAAAATAGCATCAATACGGATATAATCAATAAAAATAATAAACCATGACTATTTTCCCTTTACTTTCAATATAAATAGAGTACTTCAGTTGTCACGATTAAAAAATTTGTATGAAAAACTACAAAAAAATTAATATCTCAAAAATAAATTGAGATACAGCTTTCAAACAAATTGCATTTAAAAGAGCATTTTTTTCCTTATACGACGGTGTTAAAATTAAAATGTGCGATGTTTAGAAGTTTAAAAATTTGCCGTAGATATAATTTCAAAACCAAAATTTTATTTCAAATTTCAAAGTGTTGCCATTCGCAAAATGACGTATGCGTTACGCACAGATATGTTTGTCCTTTATAATATAGATATCTCTTTTTAAATATTAAAATTCAAGTTTCTTTCCTGTTGCCACACATAAAAAAAACAGCTCAATAATTAAAAAAAATTTTTGATAACTCGAGTACTTTGTTTTATAAGTCAATAAAAATTCGGATTGTCTCACTATATTTTTGCTGTTTTTGAAATTGACGTCATTCAAATAAGAAAATGCACATTTTTCATATATTTATGTAAAATTTTTAACCAAGCATGTTTTAAAATGACCTTAGTAGTACATTAGTTGAATGTTAAAAAATCTATTTTAATGAAGTCGTTTCAATATCAAGAAATCAATTAAGGAAAAAGATAATAGTAAAAAAAAATCGTTTGCTAGATATGACATCAATTTCGTCAGTATAATTTCAAACTGGTTCTAAAAACTGGATGCTATAATTTATTCCATATTTCTTTCTAATCTTTAATTATATCATTTAGATAAATGTTTTAATACCTGAAATGCAGTGATAACATTCTACGATTTGTATCGAATACGGTTATACAAAATATGATTTTTCTACGATTTATATTAAATAGAAATTATAGCTACTATTTCTTAGGGTAAGCTTTTTTTCCTTTTTAAACAAAATTTCATGACTGACAGACTTTTCTGTTAGATGTTGAAATAATGGGATGCATGATGTTTAGAGATCAAATTGCATTAGAAACGTAATTAATGTATGGTTAGGTTGTTGCCACTAACAATATGGTGCTAGGCATTACTCATAGATATGTCTTTTCTTCATAATATTGCATTAATAGCAAACGGATATATCTTTCTTAATTGGGTTACAGGTATATTTAAAAATATCTCCGTGATTGAAAATTAATTTAAAATGGATAAACAATCCGTAAATTGAGATAAGCTTTTCAAACAAATATTACTGAAAGTACTTTTTGTATTCTATTAGATTTTGGAATAATCAAATGCGCGATGTTTAAAGGTCAAATTGCAGTAAAAGTTAAATTTATGGCTGGTTAGGTTGTTGCCACCAACAATATGATGCTAGAGATACTCATAGTTCATCAATGTCTTTACTTTCTAATATTGCATTAAGAGCAAACAGGTATATCTTTCGTAATTGAGCTGCATGTAGGGATGAGATTTCCACGTTTTTGCACACCGGTATATTCTTAAAGAAAATGTTGTTCTGTTAAATCAAGAGAGTGTTCCGATTAAATAAAATATCATTTCCTGTAACAAAATACTGGTGTGGAAAAACGTGAAAATCTTATCCCTGGCTGCATGCAAATCAAAAAATATCCATGATTGAAAATTGCTTTAAAATCCATTCACATGAAAAAATTGAGATTAAAATTTTCAAATAAATTTCATATCACAGAAACTTTTTCTATTCGACAGTGTGAAAAACGAAATGGTATGATGATCATACGTTAAAAAATTTTTTAGTAAAAGCAAAATTTATGGGTTAGGTCATTGCCATCATCAGTATAATGTAACAATTGGCATTGTGTATGTAGGTTTTTTTTTTTCTTTTTTTTCTGAAGATGAATCAATGAAAGAGTCGAAATATGTACATTTTTAATATTTTTAATGTTTTTTTTATTGAAATGACGTTTTTTAAGCAAATAATTGTACTTTAATATATGTTATGACATTTGTTTGGAATATATATTATTATGGTACAGTTAATAGTAGACGCAATTAAGACTATTTTACTTATATTTCTTATCGGTCTTTTTAATGATTCGTGGACGGGAATGCACCAATCTCAGTTATTGTCATTGCCGTATTATTTCATTTTAACGTATTTTACCCGGGAGGACCCTTATTATTGACACGAGCGAAGCCGGGTAGATCTGCTAGTACATATATATATAATGTGGGGGCGGGAGGGATAAACGATAAAAATGCAATTTCAAAGTGTCATAAAAAAAAAAATAGTATTATTTCAATAGTTGCAGCAAACTTTTTTTAAATATGCAGTTTTATTGCATATTTGTTACATTTTTGTTTTATTAAGAAATCTTAATTTTGTTATGGTATATTAGCCGGAGAGCCTGGTTTACCCAGAAGTATTGTAAATGATAATAGTGTGTTTATTACAACATAAACTAGCCGAACTTTGCTCATCTAAATGCTTCCATATTGTCCATATTGTATATTCCATATAAATAGGTCATCATTTGATTTCAACTTATATTCCATAACGAAATTAAAACACTCATCAACCAACAAAATAATAAAATATAAATGAAACACAAATTTAAGATATGTAATTGTATTTCGCGCTTAGACCACTGAAATGAACGGAATCAAAAAGGCTGATCATAAATAGCGATCACTGGAGATTTCTTCTGCTGTTAACTCCTGACGGGAGGCCAATATGAAAATATCGCTTATTTATTTATTTATTGAAATACACACTACATACGAATCCATTTACAATGCTGCAAGAACATCATAAAAAAATTTAAAACACACATATATATATAAACACATAGATATAAATCACATACAACATGAATACAAACACAACTTAAGAGATTAAAAGTTCAGAACATTTATCTTTAAAAACAGTAAAGGACATATCAAAAATATCAAGATGCACAGAAACTTCATTGAATATTTTGTAAATTTTATATAAAGAGAAATTACTAACATAATTATAGTTAAGAAATGGTAATATAAAAAACTGAGTACACCTGAAGGATCTGTTCGGTACATTAAAATGAATAGAATTAAGTATATCACTACAATCAATCATGTTATGTTACCTCTTAATACGTTTCAAAACTTTATCTGAACGCATTATTGCTGTTTTTCATATAAATATGATTTTTGATATTGTTAGTGGACATTCTAAAAAAATATATTAAATGTAAAATATCTATTAGAGTTACCAATTAAAAGACAAAAAAGTTTACCCGTGCGAGGCTTAATTTGCTGATACGTATTTTCATTAATTTTTCATTAACTGCAATTTAAAAAAAAAATCAAACAACGTACAGTAACGATATATACCGGGTATCCCCAAAAATGACTGATGGATTTTAAAATTCAATAACTTTCAAACGGTGACAGATATTAAAAAAATTCTCGCAGGAGTGTAATGTATGATGTCAGGAGTTTTCTTACTGTGATTCTTGATTTTAGTTCGAATTTCAAAAAATAGATGGAGCTGCGAGAAATAGGTGCTCATTCCAGACCCGATGTTTGGTATTTCGGGATCCATTCAAAACATTTTAATATCCTTTTCTCGCATGGGAGAAGAGAGAGGCCAAAAAACCGAGCCTGGATTTAGCGCCTCTTGCTTGCAGCTCCGTCTATCGCTGCTGTTTGTAACTAAAACTGGGAATCACAGCATAAAAACTCCTGACATCTTACATAACCCTCCTGCAAGAATTTTTGGAATATCTGTCACCGTTTGCAAGTTATTGAATTTTAAAAGCTATCAGTCATTTTTGGGACACCCGGTAAGTACACTATGTCCGAAACTGCTTGCAGAACCTTTCGAAAAATACCTCATTTGTCGTTGTGACTTTAGTATGTGGAGAGAAAAAAAGAATGTTAACATCACAAATAGTATAATATATAGCTTGGTTTTCTTCTATATTCTGTAACCCGGGAAGCCTGGGTTTATCTCCTTGTAAATGCAAATGGGAATTTCGTTCCGTCTGCTTATAACTTGCGTTCTGCTGAACGGATTTCGATGGCACTGTTGGTTAGATTATTTTTCAGGGAAGGTTTATGTATATAATATATAGTTTTATGTTGCTCTGTTATAGAATTATGGGAGAAAGCTCGATCAGATGAACCCGTTTATGAAAGATCACCTTTTTAGAAAGATTCTGCTAAATGGATTTTGATGTATCTCACATTAATAGCAAGATAATTCTTCAGGAAATAATTTAGATATAAAATATTGGTCTAATATTGCTTAGTTAATCCCGCAACGCTCGCTCCCATGAGATTCACGGGCTGTGTCTTTTATTCATTTTATTCTTTTTTGTTTGATTCCTACTAGTTTTATAAAATAGTGTGATTGGCTTTTTTATGGTATCCTTTTACCTGCCATTAAATAAGGTGAATATTTCTTTTTTTAAAAAGTGGTGCCAATAAGCAATTTTAATTTTTAAACCGTAATTTAATGCGACCGTTAAGAGGTTAAAGAACTGTGGGGAAAAGCTCTACAATCAGGTGAAACCGATTATGAAAGATTAGCCTTTTAAAAAGAAAGATTTTTAAAAGAAAGACTCGAAAGATTTTCGTGATTTTGAGCATTGTTAGTTAGATAATTTTTCAGGGATGGTTTTAGCATATTGAATAAATTTCTTATTTTACCAAATCCTATTGTAATTGATCAACTAAAAAAATTGGTTTTAAATAGTCTAAATTTTGTCTACCTCATTAAAAAATATAATCCTGTTCGTTTCAGTGGAATGAAAAGCAAAATTCGATTACATGCCTTAAATTTGTGTGTTATTTATATTTTATTTATTGATTGATGAATGATTTAATTTCGTCATGGAATATAAGCAGGAATCGAATGATGAGCTCTTTATATTAATTTAAGTGCAAAAGAATTTATCTTTCTTAATCGTCTGCACGCGAGAGAGATAGATTTGAAAAAAAAATCATGCTTGAAAATTAATTTAAAAACAATAAACACTGAGTAAATTACGATGCATTTTTCAATCAAATTCCAATACAGATCAGAAACAAATTGCATTTGAAAGTACATTTTTTTCCTATACGAAGGTATAAAAACTGAAAGTGTGCAACGTTTAGAAGTTTAAAAAATTGCAGTAAAAGCGAAATTTAATCGTCCTCCGTTGCCACCGTCAAAATGACGTCAGCGCTACGCATGGACACGTTTGTCTTTTATAATATAGATTCTGTAACTCTCGAAAATATATTAGATCTAAAGGTAAAGGACCCTTTTTGAAATCATGGGTAACTCAAAGTAGGTTATTGTATATTTTTGTATGTAGTTATATAGGGTGTTTCTACGATCATGGGACAAACTGTGAGGGATGGTACAGTACATATAAAGAAGCAATTTTAGTATAGCAATGTGGGGTCAAAAATGAGAAGTTTTGGCGAAAAACAAGAAATGCGCAGGAAATGAAAACGAGAGTTTTATTGACATAACAATTACAGTAAGTACTGAAATGCATAGTGTCAAGCAAGTGGTCGGCGTACCTTTTCGCAGATTCCAAGTGTTTCACGAAAATTTGCAGCAACGACTGAAATTGTTGCAATGAGGTCCTCATCAAAGTCAACTAGTGTCTCATAGATAACAAATTATCATAAGTTATGTCAGATTTATAACAAACTAAATGAGCTATACAGTTTTTTTCAATACAGATTTTGATTTTATTCTTCTACTTATGTAACTATAATACCTATCATATGCAGTCTTATCCAAATTCTCCTAATTGTCATATTAGTAATAATAATAATTCGTTGATTTTGAACTGCTACGTAAAACTCAAAGTTGTTTTGTTATTTAAGAATTTTTTCTATATTATGTTAAACTGTAAATTGTTGTATTGATCTTGTGTTTTAATTGTATTTAATGCAGCTTTTCTTATGGTTTTTAACCATTTGGAAAAATGGTTATTGTCCTCGTCAGGGTAGGAAATCAAAAGCATATTTGAAGCTTTTTATTGGTTGAATCCACATTTTATTTGTTTTCTGGTGGTCTATACAGTAATCTGTATTTCCCTTTACTTTCAACAGAGATGGATACTACTTTTGCCACTATGGCAAAAAAGTAATAAAAACTACAAAAAAAAAAAAAAATAATAACTCAGAAACAAATTGAGATACAGCTTTCAAACAAACTGCATTTAAAAGTACATTTTTTTTCTCTATACGACAGTGTAAAAAGTAATCTTGTGGGATGTTTAGAAGTTTATGAATGAAATTTCATTTAAAATGGGTCGTCAGATTTCTCCGATGGAAAGCCTTTTCCTGAACAGCCAATGAAATGCTTGGATAATACGTAAGTTTCAGGAAATTTGACGTTTCGCAGGCGATTTATGTCGCTTGCAATTTGTACGTGTAATAACACTATTAAAGTTTAATCCATGGCGTACGTAATGTATGATCAACTCCGTGCGATTTTTTATGTCTTAAATTTTAGTCTTTGAAAAAAATATTTTCCAAATGGTCGTTGTAACTTGTTAAATTGCTTCGAGAAAAAGTTTGTTTATTTTACCAGGCTCTGCGAAGCATGTAGGGCATGTTGCGTTGCTTTTGCAATTTGTAATTAAAAAAAAAAAATAATAATGCCCGTTGTTGGGGCTCATTTCTGCGGCTGGTGTTTGCTAGATGTAGTTGGGGATTTTACCACCGGAGCATTAATCCCTAAACCGAATGGTTGGAGCTCCGGTTGGGTAATTACTACTGTCTCATAGATGTGACATCTGTAACGTTCGAAAGGGTACGCCAATCCCTTGCCAGACGCTGTCAAGTATGTATCGATGCTGGTGGTGGCACATTTGTGCCCTTGCTGTAATTGTTATGTTCAATAAAACGCTTGTTTTCACTTCCTCCTCATTTCTTGCTTTTCGCCCAAACTTTTCATTTCCGACCCCACATTGCTACACCAAAATCGTTTCTTTATGTGTACTTTACCTTCCTTCCAAGTTTGTTCCATGATTGTAGAATCACACTGTATATTTTAGTCGTAGATTAAGAAACGTTTTTTAATATACAGTAGAACCCCGCTAGTCCGAACCCCGCGAATAAATAATTCCGATTAATCCGAACCGATTTCATTTTCGACTTGATTTATTTTGACTTTATTTTTGTTCTGGACTTGAACTATGCCTGATTTCGAAATTTTCCGGATTACAGGACGAATGTCAGAAAAAACGTGTAGATGTTAGAATTAAACAAAAAAACGGCAGTAAAGCACGTTTTTTATTCTTTAAACAGTTTAAATAGAATAAAAAAATACTCAATAATCTAAAAGTACAACATATGCACGCGAATATAAAATGAAAACGTGCACTGTAGGCCTACTTGTAGAAGACATTTTTAAAAAATTTCGAATATCAGTTTGTTTGCCAGTCACTATAAAATTCTTCTCTAAATGTAAAAAGTATTTAATTATTTAATACTTTTTAATTATTTAAAGTATTTAATAATTAATTTATGATGAAAATTTATTTTTCCTTTCGACAGTTTGATTTCGCAAATTATATACAGAAATGTTTTTTTTTCTTCCCCCCTCGTCGACGTGGTGACTGAGCTATTTATAGATTCGCGATTGGATTATTATACATCACGAATGATTAAACAAGGAATATTTATTTTCGATAGTCGTGTCGGATTATCCAGCATGTCAGAACTTAGGATGCCGGTTTAGAGAATGTTTACTGTACTACTCAGTACTTCTAACTCACATTTTTTTTTCCTATTTTTATTGGAATTTCGGGTAATCCGCATTTTTTGTAATCCGAACAGGCACCGGTCCCAATTAGGTCGGATTAGCGGGGTTCTACTGTATTCTAAACGCTTTTCAACAACTTTGTAAAGTGTTAAAATAAAATAAGTTAATATTTTTTGGATAACATATTTGTTCTGTCTAAAAATAAGTGCGCTGGGATTACTTTTCAAACACCATGCGGCTTATGAAATGTTGAGTGCAGCTGATCTTTACTGCTTTCCACCTCTAAAAGGAGTTCTATTTTTCCTTCCTCCCGGCAAAGTATTGAGCAATAACTTTCCCAGGACCTGGAAATCTTTTCCCAGAGATGAGCGAAGTGCAGGATCAAGGGATCGATGGAGACGCGGGAAAAATAACACGTGATTTAAGGGAAGAGGATGGAATTGGCGCCTTTTCTGGTTTTATTAAAGGCATCCTTTTCAGACGGGTTTTATCCAGTTTACTTTCAGTGAAGAAACAGTGTTCAGCAGCTTCTTTCCTTTTCTTTTTCTATTTTTATTTTTCACACTTCTATCTTTTAAAGGCCAGGCAAAGTAATATATTTGAAACTATATTCAGTTATTATTATATATGATGTTAAAATATTTTTTTGTGAATTGTATAAAAAGAGGAGATAAATTAAGCTAACTTGCACATTTATAACTTATTTTTTATGTATGTTTAATAGAAGACTGAAATCAATGATTTTCTTTTACTTTTTTAGCTCACAGGCTATCAAAGCCTGAGAGCTTATGTGCACGCCGCACAGTGGATCAATCCTTAAGAAAATGCGAACATAGAGTCAAAAAATAATCATTAAATATCTAATTTTTTGCAATGAAATATTTTAAAAGAATATCTACAAAATACGAATATATGTTTATTTTTTTAATCATACAAAATTATATTGTATTTGTATAACTCGGAATATACACCTTTCAGCAGAGGAATTTTTTTGCGAATTTTAGTGACTTTTTGCTGTGCTCCGAAATGGAACCTAAGTAACCTCTACTAATAACTCATTTAAAATATCATTATTCATTTCTTAAAACACATTTTAATCCACTACTGACTACATTTTCATTGAATTTTATGTCTCATTCTATATTATGAACAACACATATAGAATTAACGGTATAATAATCTTCAAAATTACGTAACTTAATTTGTTTAAAGTTGTTTGAAATTTCAAACACATGTTGGTATTCCTGAAAGCCTATACTTTAATGTGGTACAGATGATTTTTTGCGCAAACCTGCGCGTTTTCGAAATAAATGTACTTGAAGCGGCTATTACGTAATTTTCCGTTTTCAGAAAACATGTTAAATTGGCTGTACACAAAAATATTTTTTAAAGAAGATTATGCTGTGAGAAATTTCTAGGATGAAATGATGTAAAAAACTAATTTAGCATTAAACTGCGAAATTAAATTTATATATACTCGTATCTCGGGTTATATAAACTTTTACATGAAAATGCTGAAAAGCGCAAAGGCTCTCAGAGGGTTAAATGTACTCTAATAAATGGATGCGCTGCTATGTCAGTGATAAAGTGTTATGTTTTAAAGTAAAAGTTCCAATGCTTCTAGAAATTATCTGTTCCTTTGAACGTTTTTTATTTTGTGTGTAATACTGGAAACCAAAGCGTCAGGTGTTATTAGCAAATGGTGCAATAAGTCTTCGTTACATGCTCTTCGCCTTATTTTTCTCTTATGGGGCACTCAGTAACTTCGAAACTCTTTATTTCGAGCTTATCTAGCTTCTTCCAATAATTATCCAATTGGAACAACAAAATTTGTAATCATATCCTTTCCATGAGTTAGTAATTTATGTACACTGTTAAAAATTTTGCAGCATTCTGGCAGGTCATTTGACCGTTTTTTGAAAAAACGGTTTCATAACCATAAATTAACTGTATTCTGACCATAAAATGGCCAATAATATGGTCAGAATTGTGTTAAATTACGGTTGCGTAACCGTTTTCGGAAAAAAACGGTCAATTGACCTGCCAGAATGCTGAAAATTTTTAACAGTGTACAGAAGCTGCCATATAATACCAACTATACTTTGAGTCACATTGTTTAGCCGTTCCCAGTGCGAAATTGCCAAATTTTTCTGCATTAATTACTTCGTCACAGACGATCACTTGCATTATAATTGCAAAACGTGTAATAAGTTCTTTATCCAATCCAGTGATCTCAGCTGTCTTTTCAAACTCAGCAAAAAAATGTCCTTGCAGTGTTTCCATCGTGTGTCATACTACTTCCCTATTTAACAATTTCTATTAGAAAACCTATTTCTTTTCTGAATTCGCGTTGAATTTTTCTCTTTGATTCTTTTTAATTTAGCTTCTCCAGAAGTATTCTCTCTGAAACATTGAGTTAGTCTTCTTTCACGAGTTTCGGTTACGTCTGAAAAAGATTTTCGTGATATTGATTTCTGAAAATTTTCAACTGCAAATGGTCAAAAGCTCATTACCAACTTTAAAGGAACACTGAAGTGAAGAATAGTTTTTATTATTGAAACGATCTAATTTTCGTTCAGATTTCAGTCAGCTATCTTTTGCATTTACATAAAACATACGTAAACACTCCTTAAATTTTCTTCATAAATTTCTGAGACAATTAGTCCACGCTGTTCACTTATAAAACTAAGCACTGATTTTTTATAACTAAAACCATTATTTAAATTCTTCGGAAACAGAAACAAATCTATGCTCTGATATTTCAAAAGAATATAAGAAAAAAGACAAAATGAAATATTCTTGTTTGAAATAAAAAATAGATATGCTAAAATTAATATTACTACAAGATAATTTTACAAAACTCAAACCCAATAATAATAAATATTCACTGAAATAAGTTCTAAAATGTTGCAGTAGAAAATTGCAGTTTTCTAGAACGATTTTAAAGATGTAAGTATCGCATATGTTGCTAATTAAAAATCAAACAAATGTTTTAAATATTCTACAAATATAATTTGGATATAAGTAAAAACTGCATGCTTTGTTTTTCCAGTTTATTTTAGTTATTTATTATCTCCCAAAACTTCTTGTTTGCGACAAAAAAACGCGAAATTGTTCGTAAAAACTATGCAGATACTTTCAGTATCATTTATTTTACTCATTTAAACCTAAATGTAACAAAAAACATCACATATATAGGCTTATACTATCGCTATAGCTCTATGTTCGACATCGCCTATACTTTGATCCACTGTGCGCCGGTTCTGTATGTATGTACGTACGTACGTATGTACGTAACGCGATAACTCTTGATAGAAACATAAGATTTGCTTCAAATTTTTTTTTTCTAGTTTCATTCCGATGAGGCGTTCCCTGATTAGTTTTGGGATTCATTGGTTAAGGATAAAGGGGGCTTAGTCCCCCCCCCACCTTAATTCAGATAAATGGGTTTTTCACGCAGAATTATTCGATTTTCTCCGAATTTGGTATACCGGTTTATTATGTTAAGGAGCTTCCCTGATTCATTTTGGCAGTTCATTGGCTAAGGATAAAGGGGGGTTAGTCCACCCACCCCACCTTAATTCAAATAAATGGGTTTTTCATGCAGAATTATTCGATTTGCACCGAATTTGGTATACTGGTTTATTATGTTAAGGAACTTCCCTGATGAGTTTTGGGGAGTCATTGGTTAAGGATAAAGGGGGAAAAGGGTGGTTAGTCCATCCCCCTTTAATTCAGATAAATGGGTTTTTCATGCAGAGTTATTCGATTTGCTCCAAATTTGGTATACCGGTTTATTATGTTAAGGAACTTCCCTGATGAGTTTTGGGGGTTCATTGGTTAAGGATAAAGGGGGAAAGGGGATAGTCTATCCCTCTTAATTCAGATAAATGGGTTTTCATGCAGAATTACTCGATTTGCTCCGAATTTGGGATACCGGTTTATTATGTTAAGGAACTTCCCTGATTAGTTTGGGGGTTCATTGGTTAAGGATAAAGGGGGAAAAGGGGGGTTAGTCCCCCCCTCTTAATTCAGATAAATGTGTTTTTCATGCAGAATTATTCGATTTGCTTCAAATTTGGTATACCGGTTTATTATGTTAAGGAACTTCTCTGATGAGTTTTGGGGGTTCATTGGTTAAAGATAAAGGGGGAAAAGGGGTTTAGTCCACCCCTCTTAATTCAGATAAATGGGTTTTTCATGCAGAATTATTCGATTTGCTTCGAATTTGGTATACCGATTCATTATGTTAAGGGGCTTCCCTGATTAATTTTGGGGGTTCATTGGTTAAGGATAAAGGGGGAAAGGGGCTAGTCCAGCCCCCTCCCCTTAATTTAGATAAACGGGGTTTTCATGCAGAATTATTCGATTTGCTCCAAATTTGGTATACCGGTTTATTATGTTAAGGAGCTACCCTGATTCGTTTTGGGGATTCATTGGTTAAGGATAAAGACGGAAAAGGGGAGCTAGTCCACCCCCCCTTAATTTAGATAAATGGGTCTTTTGCAGGATTATTCGATTTGCTCCAAATTTTGTATACCGGTTTATTATGTTAAGGAGCTTCCCTGATGAGATTTAGAGGTTCATTTGTTAAGTATAAAGGGGGAAACGGGGGCTAATGCCCTTCCACTTATTTTTTGAGGGGCATTATTCTTTAAAATAAGAGTATAACATACAATTAGTGTGAATAGCCTGTGAGCTCAATACCATCAGTTTAGCTGGGCACTTTTCTTTTTCTTTCTATTTTTTTTTCCTTTTAGCGACAGATAGTTATTGTTGTCATTAAGGATTGAATGAAACAGCTTTTTAAGACCGAAACTGAATTTCGGTAATCTTTCTGTTATCGGTCGAAAACGAAAACGAAAATGTGCAAAGTTTTTTAACCTCTTCGGTCCCTGGGTCCCCAAATGCGGACCTCTGTTCTTTTCCTTATAAAAACTAAAATGTCCGATTTTTTTACATTTTCACATCACTTCTTAATAGCTGAATGTTTTTTGCGGTCAAAGCAAACAAATAAATGGCAGCATCTAACCTGATTCCCACGTAAAATAAATGCTATTTTCATCTCAGTTTGCAAAATGTCTAAAAATGCCCAAAACAGGTTACGACCAAGAAAGTGAGAATTTTCATATTTAACTTAAATTTTTTTCAATAAAAAATTTTGAGGATTTGTAGATTATTTACTTGTTTAAAGCTCTTAAATTTGTGATTGCGTTAATTTAGGTTAATGGTTATCAAAGTGATGTTTTTAAGGGGCTTTGTAGTTTTAGATCCATAATTTTGAACTTAAATTACTAAGCGCCTAAAGGATCAATTTAAGAAAAGATATTTTTTCAGTCATTTACGATGTCTTTTTGTTTGGAAAAAACCAACGAATAAGCATTTGTATTATTATTTTAGCTTCGGAACTGAAGAGGATATAGTAAGTCATACATATATGTGACCTGTGGCAACAGTCTGTAAGAGACGACGGCAGCGCCACGAGTCGGCGTAGAAGAATACCTTTTTAGAACATTCGACAGACGCGGTAAAAGAAGGTAAAAGAGGTTGTTGCAAAACACCGAGCTCTCAACGACGTTTCATTAAGACGCATTAAGACGAATGAGTGTTTAATTTCATTAATGTTCTACTTAATTGTAATTGTATATAGTGTAAATAGTTCATTTAATATATTTAATTCTTAAAGTTAGCAAGTGTTATTATTCGAGTATGAGTCTCCTTTTCCCCGTCACATGAGGGATTGAGCCGGGATTGGATTATTTTTGTTTTCAATTCTCTACCCTAGACAAGACAAATATCATTTTTATAACGACGCCAAAATTCTTTCAGAAAGTAAGCCGGAGCTGTAAATTTATAAAGATCATGTCGTGTGTGAAGAATACAATTTTTTTTCTACAGCCTTGTCGACTGGCCAACTCTTCAGTTATTTTGAAATAACTGCAGCAATATATTATTCCAAACTGGAAATAAATTGATTCATCTTTTTTCAACGACAGAAATTAGTGGGTGAGTACTGTTTACTGTTTTTTTTTTTCTTTTCATCATGATTTTAAATGACATTCCAGTCATCGCTTTTGCATTGAAAAACGAAAAGACGAATCGAATAAAATTATTACATAAACTTTTGTTTTCATCTGAAGGCGATCGTTTAAATCGATCGCGAATAAGAGCATTTACGGGACTTCCATTCTGTGAAACCGATGATGAATTTACGAGTAAAGTAGAGGAAACCGCTAAAAATTTTTCTTTACTTGAACTTATAACTATTGCCACTATTTTACGCATCGAAATAGATGGCACAGAAACTGAGTTATCTAAACGCATAATTTCATTTTTAACTAATTTGGAATCCCTCCAAAAACATATTGAAACTAATGTCGATACAGATGGCGAATCGGAAAATATTTTCAACAATTCGCCAGTGCCAAACGATAAGTCGAATATTAAAATTTCTGAATTTACCAATAAATGTGCTATTAATGCTTCAAACATTGCTCAGGATTCTATGTTTATGCCATCAGTAAATTTTCGCGATGTTGAATCGCTGGTACCTACATTCAATGGAGAGAAGTATGAAAATGTTCATTTATGGTTGCAAAAATTCGAATCCTTTTCTTCCTCTTTTAATTTAGGCAAAATGCAAAAATTCATTTTTGCGCAAAGAGCGCTCGGAGGCATTGCTTCTTTATTCGCTAAGAGTGAAAGCAACATTCGTTCTTTTCCTGAATTGAAACATGCCTTAGTTACCGAATTTGGTTCGCAGATTAATTCGGCTGAAATACACGAAATGCTTAGTGATGGAAAGAATATGTCTTTCCAACAAACTTTAACTTTTATCTATAAACTATGATGTTATTATATACGAGGCAGCATATAAAAAGAAGCATTCGTATGTCTTAATGGAACCTGAACTAGGTTAAGTGCATGTCTTGGTAAAGTATCGTACAAATAAAATTTACGATACTAATAAATCTACAAAAGTCATCGAAATGACGATTTATAGTTGTGTAGGACATCATGAGGGCATAACAACGAAATTTACAGCTGACCTTTGACCAGAAGGACCACACACACGGAATAAAGTAAAAATAAATATAACTGGGTACAGCAAAAACTCAACCTATAAGGTTGCGCCACATAAATTCAGAGTCGACCAATGATATTCGCCTGTATAGATGGGTGGCAACTCTGTATGCAAATTTTCTAGCTATATAGTATAATTTTATGTTTGCATAAATAATGTAAACAGGACAATGTCCGGTTCTTTTGATTTTTTCAGTGTAAGTAAGAGACTGACTTCACTTGCAAATTTTATCCCAATGCTGATGGCAGCAAAAAAAATAAGATGCTGCGGTTGGATTTTAGCAGATGCTGTACCATGAATAACATATAAAATATATATATATAAAAAAATAAGTTACCCCATATTGGCTAAAAAATACATGTGATGCCCGATTAAGGATTAATATTTTGTGACAACATTATTTGGAGACCTTTTGTGCCTACCTGTGGGACGTTCTCGGAGCAACGAGAATTCTACATGCTGCCGGGGGCAGTGGATCAGGTAGTCCATTATGATTTTATTCCATTGTTTTTACCAGTAATAAGCATTACCTATGAAAGTAACGGACTATGGTGATATTTCACGTGTTATAAAATTAATTAAATAGATTGATTAATTGAAATAGGTAAATATAGATATAATGATGTGCATCAGCATTACTATTAAAATATATAACCCACGATATGTAAATAACTTTTTTTATTGTAAATTTTCTTCTATAATAAAATGTAATCAAGTTTGAATATGAGTAATCTTTTCTTTATTTTAATTCTTAATTAATATTTTTTCTCTTATAGATGTGGGAATGTAAAATAAATAATCTATTTATCTATATGATTTACTAAAAAAATTATTATATAAAAGAAATTACAGACTTAGAAGGTAAACGATCTCCGAAAAAAATAACACAGCGCATTGTTTAATTATAATTTTAAAATTTAATATATTAAATTTTCTTTGGATTTCCCCGAAGGGAATTGTTAATTACATCGTTTACCTAGAGTCATTTGGTGCTAACACTGTACGAATAGTAAGAAATATAAAATTAATCTCCTTTTTTTAAATTTATATTAATCAACCTCATTACCCGTGTTGCAATGTATTAAAGTTATGGATATATTTTAGCATGTATATATCATTCCAGCATAGGGGAGTGAACAGTTGAAATGGTGCCTTAGCCTTTTCCTAATTATATTAATTTAATTAATTTAATTTTAGGAGACCGAACCATAGGTTATTAATAAAAAAAAAATTCTTTTCCCTTTTTTTTTACGTGTATCACCATAGTCGGTTTTAGTAGTACATATGAATCGGCAAACAGAAATTACTATACTACAAGAGAAAATATTATTGTGCTCATTATATAAAATTATTGTATATATGTATATATAACTTACAACAGAAATTGAAAAACAAAATTTCTTTGTGTGTTCACTGAGTAATGAAAATATCTTATGTATATTGTAAACTTCAATAATAATAGTAATTATATGGTTGATGGAAACAAATGAGTAAATTAATATGATAAATACAATCACAGTACTTGATAAATAAATAATTTTGGTCATAATTATTAAATCACTGTGTATAAAATTTGCAAATTTAATGCAGTTAAGCGAAATTAACAGTTTGCTATTTTATAATACTGTACATTTTTTTTTTTAAACCCTTTTCACTATTTCGCAGTGTTGATGTGTATTACTATGTTTTAAAATTTTATTTACATGTATAAAATTGATGCTAATAACTAGGCGTTATTTTTGATGGTATATTGTGTCGCTCTTAAAAAAAAAAAAAATATATATATATATATATATTACTTAGTTTACATTACATTCTTATTTAATGAGCAATAATTGTAAACATAAAAGTCATAGAGATAATACAAGGGTAAGTGGAGTTACAACTAGGAAACAATTAAAAGAACTGGCAAATACAAAGAAAGAAAGTAGTGTAGATGCAAATAATAATAAAAGTAGTAACAAGAATATAAATAATAAAAATTGTAATAAGAAAACTACTATTACGATTAACAATACACCCCAGAAAAACAAATACATCATGGCCACTGACAAAATAACTGCCGAGAGTGTAATCGGTTTACTACCTAATTATGATGGAAAAAGAGAATCTAACATAAATTCCTTTTTATTACAATTTGATAATTTAATCAATCAAACCGAATTAAGCCCGATTTCTAAATTAACGATTCTAAAGGCAAGAATCGTTGGTCCCGCTAAAGAAAAATTAATGAGGGATGAAAAATTATTTTCGGAGAGTAATTTAGACAATTTCAAAAAGAAATTAAAAGAATTATTCGAGATAAAATGTAGTTTTAGTGAGGCACAAACAAAATTTTTTTCCCTTAAGCAGAAACCGGATCAAAATATGGCGGACTTTATATTAGAATTTAAAGCAGCAGCGGACTTATATATAAAAAAAAGTGGACAGGATATTGGGGATGATAATGACTCCAAATTTACGCAAATGGTAAAGTTGTCTAGATTTCTGGATGCAATTAGAAGCGATTTTAGCTTAGAAATTCGTAAGGATGCTCCGAAGGATTTTAACACTGCATGTGAGATGGCATTAAAATTAGAGAGAGCTTTTGCACATGTCGATGTTAAAGATCTCAATAATATCACTGCTAATAAGGACCCTGAATTAATGAAGGAATTAGTAAAAATGAATATGGAAAGTGCGGAGAAAATTAAAATATTGACTAGTGAATTAAACAACATTAAAGTACATATGAATTCGAATGCAAATAATGTAACTAAATATTGCGATTATTGCAATTCTAAAACGCATTCCAATCAAAATTGCTGGTTCCAAGGTGACAAAGACCAAAATAAAAGTAATGCCGCTGAGAGAAACAAAACAACCCCTCATAACGAGCAGAATTCAGATAGGAAAGGCGGAAGAGATAACAGTTACCAGTATCAGGGAAATTTCCCACAAAATTCTAAATATATGCATCAAAATTTCCATCCGAACTCTATGCATTATGCACCTCCTAACTACATGTATTACTCCCCACCTCCTCCCCACCTAAACTTTATACCCCCACCCTACCCCAATTTACCTAATTACAACTACGGTTATAATCAGGACCATTACAATTCATATAACCAGGGTAATGGGTATGGAGGATATACAAGTGGAAATTATCAGAGAAACTACCATAGAAATAATAGAAATTCAGAAGAGGATAAAAACAATTCTCACAAAAACAAATATAAACAAAATAAAGATTATGAACAGAAACCTAAGGACAAACAGGGAAATTAATTGAGGGACTTACAGATTCAAATAAAAGGTACCCGCGTAAGTCTCTCATGGACGGGTCACACAATTCTTACAAATTGATTGCTAGCGTGAAAAGTAATAATATAGAAAGCCTTCCAATTATTAGTTTTGAAATAAAGGGTATTAAAATCACCGCCTTGGCAGATTGTGGAGCTGCGGTCAGCCTGGCCTCACCCTCCTTATTTGAGCAACTAAAGAATGCAGAAGTTAAATATAAAAATTTATGTAATCAGGTAAAAATTCAAACACTCACTAATTCGACAATTGCTTTCAAACAATGTATCAAATTAACCTTCAAATTGGAAAATGTATTCGTGTCAGGTGCATTTTATATCACAAATTCAGATTTTGGCCGTGATTATAACATGCTACTCGGTTTTGATTTTCTCAAAACAAACAAAATTATTTTGGATTTTGAGGATAAAACCATGAAATTAAAAAATAAAAACATTACACTGAATTTTCTCAGAGACACATCTCAGGGGCAGATAAACAATTTAACTCCATCTCCCATTAGTACAAATGACAATCATGAACCACAGGAAATTAACATAAAAAAACAAAGAAATAAAAACAAAAAAAGAAAATTATCACGTAAAAATATTATTTCAGCTAAGATATCTCAAAACTCAGAGATATGTCCAGGTGAGAGAGTAATTACTGAATTAATATGCCCAAATCAATTTATTATTAATGACACTATAATGTTAGAACCAATTAAACATAACATTAACATACATTATGACACATCAATTCATGAAATTGGCAAAGATAATAAAATTAACATAATTATCAGGAACGACTCGCAGCAGAAATTAAATTTAGTAGAAGGAATGAATATCGGAAGAATTTCCAAGCATTTTGAGATAACGTCAGAAAATGAAAATAGCAGTCAAGAATCAGATCCAATAGTACAAGTTAACAACATTTCTTTAGAGGAAATTCGTGAACGCAGAAAGGCGGAACTCAGTCCAGAGGATTTTAATTTACAACATCTGGATACTGATACACAAGCAAAATTACAAGAATTATTACTAAAGAATGCTTATGCATTCTCCAAAAATTATTACACTCTTGGAAAAACATCTTTAGTTGTACCCAGATTTAATTTAATTCACAATTACCCTATACAAACAAAACCATATAAAACGGCACATAGTGTAAAGGAGTATGCTAAGTCAGAAATTGATAAGCTTTTGAGAGCTAATATAATAAAGAAATGTCACTCTGATTACGCGTTTCCAGTTATTTTTGTGAAAAAAAAAGTTACACAGAAAGGCGAAAACGTAGAAGAAGTTAAATATCGTATCGCTGCTGATTTTCGTTTGCTTAACCAAATTTTGCAAAACTATGCCTATCCGATACCTGACATAAAACGGATTTTGCAAACAATAGGCGGCAAAAAGTACTACACTGTTCTAGATTTACACTCGGCCTTCTATCAAATCGTTTTAAGAGAAGAAGATACAGACAAACTTGCTATTATTACAGAACATGGAAAATTTTCTTATTTAAGACTACCTTTCGGCACACGTCTCAGTACGGCTTACTTCGCAGAATTAATGGATATATTATTAGGACACTTTGATAAAAGTCAAGTGACATATTTCATTGATGATATATTACTGGCAACAAACTCATTACAGGAAATGATAGAACTATTAGACAAGGTACTGAACATATTCATTGAAAACAATATTACAATTGAACCAACTAAAATGCAACTCTGCATGGAAGAGATCGAATTTTTAGGATTCACCCTTAATAAGGAAGGAATTTCACCTTCAAAAAGAAATATTGACAAAATTCAAAATTTAGCTAGACCTAAAAATAAGAAAGGAGTCAAATCACTCCTTGGTCTCTCCAATTATTTTAGATCACTTATTAAAGACTATTCTAAAATAGTAGACCCTTTAATTCATCTCACTAAAGATAAAGTAAAATTTAAATGGTCGGAAGTAGAAGAAAATGCATTCAAAGAAATTCAGGCTGCTATTATACAGAATCCTACTTTAAAAACACCTGATTTTTCGAAAGATTTTATTCTAATCACGGATGCGGCTAAAACCGCAATTTCGGGCATATTGGGACAAGAGTATGATGGCGTTCTCCAACCAATTGAATTTTTTGGAAGAAAATTAAGAAATCCTGAGAAGAATTACCCTAGTTTTAAATTAGAATTACTCGCCATACACGAGGCAGTAATGTATTTTAAATACATTTTAACAGGTAGGAAATTCATTATACGCACGGATTCCAAAGCCCTAACATATTATTTAAATTTAGAGAAACAGCCTGATATTGTAGCTAGATGGATCGACAATCTCGCACCGTTTAGCTATGAAATAGAATTTATTCCGGGTTTTGCCAATCCAGCAGATTATTCCACTCGTAATTTAAATAATTTAACAGCTAGGAACGAGCTACAAAATTCACTATTTGTCGTTAATAAAGATTTGGTTGATGAAAATATCAAAGAGCAGCAATTACAAGATGATAAATTAGAGAAAATTATCGGTAAAATTAAAAACAACAAACAGAATAAAATTACTCGAAAGTTTGTTCTAAACCATAAAGATATATTAATTTTAAAACCTGGATCTGATGGCAAAGAATTACTTATCGCTCCAGAGTCACTTAAAATGGAAATAATAAAAGATGCACATAAACCTCATTTCGGTTTTAAAAAAACTTATGATATTATAAAGAGTAGATTTTATTGGCACGGAATGTACCGTGATATAAAGAATCATTGTAATAAATGTATACCATGCAATACTACCAAACAGCACCAAACAATCAAGGTGCCTACACAAAAAATAGTAAAGGACCAAGAGGTAGGTTCAGCAATTCATATCGATTTAATAGGGTTACTCCCTATGTCTTTGAGAAAGCATAAATACATATTTGTGATTGTGGACTCGACGTCAAGATTCTTAGAAGCTGTTCCTATTCGCAACTATGAAACCCAGACACTTTTGAACGTACTGAACGGATACTTTAGCCGTTATGGTTTATGTAAATCCGTAACTTTAGACAACGGCAAATATTTTCACTCTCAAGTTTTTAAAGAATACATGGATTCCTTAAATATACAATTAAAATTTAGCAGCGTTACTCACCCAGAAACGAATGGAATTTCTGAAGTTACGAATAAGATATTAAAAAATTCGATAACAGCTATGAGTAAAACTACATTAGAGTGGGATACTAGGCTGGACTATTTTAAATTACTTTATAATACCTCCCCTCACCGCGCAACAGGTTGCCCGCCATCTCTCTTATTCTTTGGGAGAGATATTAGAAACCCATTTTCCATCCACCTTCCCACACAAGATATTATTACAGCAACATATGTGCAAAATAGAGTACAACATTTGGAAGAAATAAAAAAATTTGCGCTACATAATCAAGAACGAATGTTAGCCGAGTATATTAATAACGACGAAATGCAGAAAGTAAAATTTTTAAGAATCGGGCAAGAGTGTTACCTAAAATGTGTGGGTAGACCGGGAGTATTTCAGCCTAAATGGAGAGGTCCTTTCGAAGTCGTAAGAAGGTTTCGCAATAATAATTACCTTTTAACAGAGCTCCAAAACCCGCTCAAAGAGCCAATTAAAAGGCATATTTCTCTATTATTCTCAACAACGAAAGTCGAGTCTAGAGCATGCCAAATTCATAACGGGTCGGAGCAGGAAGGTAATCAACGTACATAAAAGTCGTTGGACATATATATATTTTTTTCATATATTACTGTATTTATGGAAATAATATGCGTTATTTCATTTATCGTTATACATACCCTTTTTATTATTCAAGAATATTCGTTAATTTATCAATGAAATGTTTCATGTACATTTGTGTTGTATATAGATTTTTTTTTTTTTCAAGTGTAATTTGTGGGTTATACTACACATGGTTAAATTCTCAGAGAGGACATTATATACACATTATATGGGAAATTTAAGTGTAGGTGTGCTATATACCTGTATATATATATAAAATAAAATAAAATACATCGGGTAGAACAGCCGGTTCTTTCAAACCAATTTTTTTTTCTCCCCCAACGCGCAGCGTAAAGTGGGAGCTGTGCGTTTTGTTTACGATGATGGTCAATGTTTTGAGGAGGAGCGCCATCTCGTGGTGCTAAAAGCGGAATTTTTCTCCTCTGTCCATCTTTTTAGGCAGAGGAGAGAGATTAGTTTCCCCACACCCCCACCCTCCAACCTGCGCGCCAGAGAGTGAGTTTGCTTTGTTGCTTTAGAATGGCCAGTTTCGAAGGAACAATTTTGTGCACATAAGGTTTTGATCAGTAAAAAAAAAAAAAAACATTGGTACAATTCTATGGCATGCATTAAATAAGATTTTGCTTACTTATCTTCAATCAGAGGCAGGCTGGAATGAGACGTCCTGAAGTTCTGCTTCGCTTGATATATATATATTTTTTTTTCCTGGTCGTATCAGTCCTCAGAGAGTCAACTGCAAAGTATAACATATTATGAGTATCCTAATTTTCAAGCATTTTTATTATAAAATATTATACTTTTTTTTTCTTACTTTCTTATTAATAGTAAAAATAAATTAGTTTAATTTTAATATTTATTAATACCTTGGGATTTAGCGGCTAGTCCTTATAGCATGTTTCTGCCAATAGGGCTGACATAAATTACAGTTGAGGCAGGGAATTTGCATTGTTAGTTCTTATTATGATATTTGCTATACATAAAATTTTTTTTTTCTTTAGTACAACAGTGTACATATTATAAAAATTATTCTTTTTTCTTATTTAACAGGGTGAACTTATCACTATTTTACTCTCAAATAATTGAAGTCACGCAGTAAATTTAATAATAATAATAAAAAAAATTAAGTTAAATAAATTAAAAAGTATTACTGTTAATCAGTCTATTAATTGAATTGTAAGGTCATATAAAATATTAATTATATAAATATCGTCATTTAAATTACATTACACTGGATTTTACACGTAGATAATAAATTATATTTTCTTTCTCATGTTCATTAATTAACAAACAAAACATTTTTTTAAGAGGATTCCGTTTTGATTGCCAATCTGAAAATTATTCAGGGTTTGGACAACACTCCTTTTATTCTAATTCGAATTAAGTAAACAGTTCCCTTTTTCAAAAAAAAAAATAAAAAAAATAAAATAAATAAATAAATTTTTTTCACGTAACAATAAATAAATTAAATACTAAATATGGCAATAAATAAACGATGTATTGCTTTTTAAAAATAATCAGGTAACTAACGAGGAATATATCAATGTTTAAATAAATTAGGCTATATTACCTAAACCTTTCTTGTTTCTTTTCTGTAAAATAAAAATAAACAAATATATTTTTAGCCTTTAATTACATAAATTAAATGGGATTTCTCAATTAAAATTTTATACCCTTGGTTTCTGGTAATTTAGTACAAAATAAATCGTACCTGTTTATGAGAGTTCCTTCTCTTGTAATGTTGATTCCCTTGTTGCTGGCAACAGGGTGGTGCACCGATCTTCGTTATAGAGTGGACATTCCTTATTAATAGGCACGGCATCCAGTTTTTCCGTAGCATTCTGTCTCCACCGCTAATTAAATTAAGATAAAATTAAGTACAAGGGTAGTCATTTAAGTATATTTTGTTATGGATGTAACAAGAAGAATAAAATGTAATAATTAGGAATTTTGTAGATTAGATCCTCATATTTTTTTTTGTTGTATCCGTTTAACCCCCCCCCCCCACCCCTTGTTTTTTTTTTTCTGTTGTTGTTGTTTTGTTCGCACTGAGTTATTTTTTGTTCAGACTCTACTTACTTCGTAGGTAGGTTTTCGCGGGCTAATGGGAATTAAAACATAAGGGTTAGTTATATACCTCCTGTAGGCATAACACAGTTTAGATTAACACTGTTAAATTATGCATATAAATAAATAAATAAATAATACATTTGTGATTAACATTTAACCCATAATTCGTAAAAATACTAGTACCTGTGTATAATACAATGTGACTCTCAATACATAATGCATATACAAGACATATAAAATAATGAGATGTTTAGGTATTGCTTATGATTAATAATAATATTAATAGGAGCGCATAGATTCGCCAATCTTTCAAAAAAAAAAAAAAACATACCTAAAGTATTACTTATATTTTATTCTCCACAACAACATTAAAACATAAATTATAAAAACATTCAATCATTGAGTGATATTGGATTATTTAGCGAGAGTTACATATAATTTTTTATAATGTTAGTCGTGCTTACGAAGTACACGTCAAGGCTACTTTCTTACCTTCAAATTGTTGTTTCATACCTCGACTAGTACTATATTATACATACCTTAAGGGGTACCAGTAAAACTTACTCCTTCATTTTCTGTTCTATCCATTGGAGCCAGCAGAATATGAAATCGAAACAGAACTTTGACAAATATGTTCACGAGAATGTTCCTAAATTTAAACCAAAACATGCGGATGCTGAAAAGCCAGCATTTCATTCTAATAATTCAAGATATCAGAACACTAAAATCTGTTTTAATTGTGGGGAAAAAGACCACATTTCTAAGTATTGTTCTCACAAGAACAAGGGATTTAGATGTTTTAGATGTAATTCTTTTGGGCATAAAGCCTCTGATAATAAGGGTTCTACTGAGGCACGTAACCCTAAAATACAAGTGAATAATTTGGATTCCGAGAAAAATTCTCGACAAGAAATGCATAAATTAGTTAAAATTTCGGGTGTCGAAATTGATGCTCTTATCGATACAGGTAGTAATCTTACTTTGCTTCGTGAAGATAAATATTCACAGATGAATTTGCCTACGTTAACACCGGTCGGTTTAACATTAACTGGTTTTGGTAGTGGTAGTACCACACCACTTGGCTCGTTTCAGGGTGATATAAATATAGATGATAACATTTTTTCAACAAATATTTATATAATTAGTAAACATCATATGAATGTTCCTCTTATTATTGGTACTGATATAATTACGCAAGGTACTTTGCTTTATAATAAAAATGGTATTTCCCTTAGTAAACCAACATCTCATGATAATTTGTTTGTATACTTAGTTAATTCAATTGAAGATCCTCTTGATGTAGATCTAAGTCATATTCGTAACAAAACATGCCAACAAGAAGTACATAATCTGATCCGTAATTACAAACCTGTTAAAACACATACTACTGATTTAAAAATGTCCATTATATTAAAAGATGATATCCCTGTTTCGCAACGACCACGTCGAATGTCATTACATGAAAAACAAATTGTGTCTGCTCAAACTGAGCAGTGGATCGAAGAAGGGATCATTAAACCTTCCTGTAGCGATTATGCTAGCCCGATAGTTCTTGTACGAAAGAAAGATGGTTCTACGCGTTTATGTGTCGATTACAGAAAGTTAAACAAGAAAATTATTAAAGATAATTACCCTCTACCCCTTATCGATGATGTTTTAGATAAATTACAAAATGCCAAAGTCTTTACATCAATTGATCTAAAAAATGGTTTTTTTCATGTGGATATTCATCCTAACTGTACTAAGTACACTGCTTTTATCACTCATAATGGACAATGGGAATTTTTGAAGGCCCCATTTGGATTAAACATTAGCTCAGCTGCTTTCAATAGATATTTAGCTTGTCTTTTTCGTCACTTGTTAGCTGACGGCACATTAATTTTATACATGGATGATTTTATCATACCAGCAGAGACCGAAGAAGAAGGTCTTGTAAAATTGAAACGAGTCCTACAAGTGGCATCAAGTGGCAAGTGGGTTTAAACATTAATTTCAAAGTCCGTAAAGTTGAATTCTTAGGACACGTTATTGAAAATAACGCAATCTCACCATCGCCCACGAAAATTAAAGCAGTGCAGAATTTTCCCGAACCCAAAAATATTAAACATTTACAATCTTTTTTAGGTTTAGCTAGTTATTTTCGCAAGTACATCTCTGGATATGCAACAATTGCGAAACCACTGGCTGACCTCCTTAGAAATTCGTCAATATTTCATTTTTGCCCAGAACAACAAGCTGCATTTGCCACTCTAAAACAGCTGCTTACTAAAGAACCGGTGCTCCAACTTTTTTTCCCTGGTTCCGAATTAGAAATACATACAGACGCGTCTAAGTATGGTTTTGGCGCAGTTCTTTTACAAAAATCAACCGACGGTAAATTTCACCCAGTGTTATACATGAGTAAGAAAACATCCCCCCAAGAAGAGAAATTACACAGTTACGAATTGGAAGTTCTCGCGGTCATTGAGGCACTAAAAAAATTTAGAGTTTATTTGCATGGAACTAAATTTAAACTTGTCACTGATTGTGAGGCCTTTCAAAAAACTATGGATAAAGCTGAACTTAGCGCAAAAATTGCAAGGTGGGCTCTTTTTCTCCAAGATTTTGATTTTGTTGTCGCTCATAGACCTGCTAAACAAATGCAAGACGTTGATGCTCTCAGTCGATATCCAGTAATGTTAATAACACATAATGAAATTACGCAAAAAATTATCGCAGCCCAAGCAACTGATGATTTTATAAATAGCATGAAACAAGCGGTTGAACATTCCCCAATTGATGATTTTTTCTTAAAAAATAGTGTATTATATAAGCTTCTCTAGGGCCATGAATTATTAGTTGTCCCTCAAGCCATGTATACTCAAATAATTCAAGACGCGCATTCCAAAGGCCATTTTTCGGTACAAAAAACTGAGGATCTCATTAAAAGAGATTATTACATTCCCAATCTCCATAAGTTAGTACAGACTGTCATTGCGAATTGTGTACCATTCATTTTGTCCTCTAAGAAGTCAGGAAAGCCCGAAGGATTCCTTCATCCAATCCCTAAAGGCGATACTCCCCTTGACACGTATCACGTCGATTTTCTAGGACCACTACCTTCCACGAATAAAAACTATAATCATCTTCTTACCGTTATAGACGCATTCACAAAGTTTGTGTGGATTTATCCTGTTAAATCAACGTCTGCCCGTGATGCTTTAGACAAGTTAAAACTCCAACAGACGGTGTTCGGCAATCCACGCCGCATTATTTCCGATAAAGGTCCTGCTTTTACATCAGCTGATTTTCAAACCTTTTGTGAACAAGAACAAATAGAGCATGTTCCAATTGCTACTGGGGTGCCACGTGGAAATGGGCAAATTGAAAGATTTCATCCCACTTTAATTCCGGTTCTCACAAAACTATCCTTAGACGATCCTACCAAATGGTACAAACATGTCCCCGCTGTTCAAAAAATCATCAACAGTACCAAATCAGATACCACTAAATTTTCCCCTTTTGAATTAATGGTTGGTGTTAAAATGAAAACTAAGGATGACATTCGCATAAAACAACTGTTAGAAGAAGAACATACCAATTTAGTAATGCATGACAAAAACGAGCTGCGAGAGATTGCTAAAAATAACATTCTCCAACACCAACAACAAAGTAAGCGCCAATATGATAAACGTCGAAAACCACCAAGAATATATCGAATTGGTGATTTGGTCGCGATCCAGCGTACTCAATTCGGACCTGGACTGAAACTTAGAATAAAATATTTTGGCCCTTACAAGGTTACATCTGTCAAATCTAACGACAGATATGAAGTGGAAAAGGTTGGACACCATGAGGGTCCAAACAGAACATCCACTGCAGTCGATATGATGAAGCCGTGGTCAACCACGTAAAATTTGACATTCAAAGTGTTTTTCTTCTTCTTTTCTTCCTTTCCGTTATTGTACATATTGTGTGGTGCTTCAAGAATATGAGAAAAAAAAAATCAAGAATTCGTCTTTCTATAAAATATTTTCTTTTGTGTGTTTCTTCTTTTTTTCATCACCTGTGTTTACATCAAGAATAATTTTAACAAAAAGTTAAAATTTTGTTTGTGAAATATGTGTTTGTGAAATATTGTGATTCAACTATCCCCGAGATGTCATTTTTTTGTTTTCTTCAATGCTGCTGCTGAAAAGTGTGTTCCGTAAAGTATTGTGGGGTTTTTTTTCTGTGAGCTACAAAGACATTTTTTTTTACTTTTTTGTGCTTTGCATAAAGAACTTTAGAACTGTGGACAGCTCCATTTTTTTTTTTTTGTTATATGAACATTCTGTGACTTTATTTGATTACAGACTCTATTTTTTTTTTTCTGCATGAAGTTTCAATTTTTTTTAAAAAAAAGGAAGAAGACGATTAGAAGATGCCGATTTGTGTTTTTTTTTTCTTTCTGTTTTTCAGACGTACCATTTTAAGACGTATATAGGTGGGTATATATATATATATTTTATTTATTTAAGACGAGTACGAAGTAAAGACGAGTACGAAGTAAAGACGGGTACGATTTAAGACGAGTACCATTTAAGACGAGATGGAAGACTAAATGCCAACCGGCATTGACGATGATTTTTCATTTTTTCTCTCTTTATTTTTTTTCTGTTTTATTCTGTGTAATTTTTTTTTAAAGATATGGTATTTTTTTTAAAGTTTGTGTTTAAGTGTATGGTGCGCACGAGGTCGTGCGTATCAGGATGGACGAGTGTGACCTGTGGCAACAGGCTGTAAGAGACGACGGCAGCGCCACCAGTCGGCGTAGAAGAATACCTTTTTAGAACATTCGACAGACGCAGGAAAAGAAGGTAAAAGAGGTGGTTGCAAAACACCGAGCTCTCAACGACATTTCATTAAGACGCATTAAGACGAATGAGTGTTTAATTTCATTAATGTTCTACTTAATTGTAATTGTATATAGTGTAAATAGTTCATTTAATATATTTAATTCTTACAGTTAGCAAGTGTTATTATTCGAGTATGAGTCTCCTTTTCCCCGTCACATATATAAATGTACAGAATTATTCATTATTCGCGTAGTTAACTATACGTGTGGCCCAAGTTGGCTCTTTGTGCTTCTGACTAAAACTTTTTATTTTCATATTAAAAAAAATGTTTCATCAAAGACACAGAATGATTTTCTAATTATGCGAATTTCATGTAATCAAAAAATGTTTTTGGTATACATACTTCGATTTACCTTTTACTTTCTCAAAGAGTATTCGAAACACTTCTGCGGTTTCAAACTAAAAATTTTCTATCACTGCTAAGTCTGCAGTTTTTAATGATCACGTAAAATGTGTCTTTAAAGTTTAGCTCTATATGCATTGCTTGCCTTATAAGTTGCACTCACATCTTGAGCCAGTCATGACTGATAATTATAAACAGTGATGTTCATAATAAAGTTAATAATAATATATCATATTATTATGAATCATCATCAAGTTCATAATAATAATCATAAGTTCATAATGTTCATAATAAATAAAGAGTGTCTCATCTGAGTCGATACAGTTGAAATCAATGAATAATGTGGAGAAATTCAAAAGGAAGAAATGAGATTTTTGGACTACATTAAGTTTCGGCAGATCTCTAGTTGTCAATCACTGGAAGAATAGCGTTAGATTTATAACATGATCAGCCAGATCATTGTAAAAAATCACCAATTTTATTCATTTATTTATTTATTTTGTTTGTTTATTAACAACTAGCTAACTTGCCCGGGTACGTAAAAAAAACAGCACGAATTGCGAAAATGCTCTGAAAATCACAATAAGATATCGCGAAAAAAAATTAAATCGCTGCACAAATTTCGAAAAGAGAAAAAAAATTATATATTGTGTTCGAAGATTGAAAGTTGATTCCTTTCACTTATGCGGAAAAATGGTAGGAAATAGCTAAAATACACTAAAAATCACATACAAAATTCCCGAAAAAATCGAAAATTGCTGTACGAAATCCGAATAAACTTTATTGAAATGAGGGCAGAAATTACTCTAGGAAACGCTAGAAATTACGCTAGAAATTACTTACTATTCCATTTGAAGGTCAAAAATGGAATGTCAAAAAATTGCAGCAGATCGCGAAGAAACGTAAAAACCGAATTAAAAATCACAAAAAGTTCAAAAATCACGAAAGTCAAAATTTACTATACAGTCGGACCTCTATTTAACGAACCACTATTTTCCGAATTTCTCTATTTTGCGAACTTTTACTTATAACCAAGAACATTTTGCGAATTTCTTCGTAAAATAACCTCCAAATAGCGAAGTGTATTCTCTATTTAACGGACTTTTCGTTGGGATCTAATTTTTTCTTCTCCCTATTTCTTGAAATATTACTGGACCTTTCAAATTTATTCTTTCTCTTAACACATTTTATGATGATCAATGACCTTGAACAGGTCTTACCAGGCACCTAACTCACCGAGAGCTGTAAAATTGCTGTGATTCTTTGCTTTCCATCCAAGAAGTGCAGACTTTCAATCTTCCCTTTTAACCCTCAATGGAGCTGCTCCATGTCCTTAAACTATATTTTCCCGTTTTCTAGATTGTTGATCATGATCCAACGTGTTGATAATTTCGGTTCTTGTAGCTCAAAAATGTCAAGGCGAAAGTGCTTGAGCATCAAAGAAAAAAAAAATCTTAATGAGGTGGATAAGGCATGAAGAAAAAGAATACTGCTTTAAAATTTATTATTCTTCCAAACAGCTTATCAACCATAATAAAAAATCGTAATTTTAATATAAAATTATTTTTTTAACTGAAAATACAATGTATTTCCAGACAATGTTTTGTTTCATTCTTATTTCCCTTGCAGTTTGCTTTTTGATGGGTAAAATAAATAAAACAAATAGAATAAGAAAAGTGTGACTAATTATTTTTTTTAATTATGTTTAGTGTTTATGGATTTAAATTACGTTTTATGTAATTTAAAGTATTTTAAAAAGTGACTCTCTATTTAACGTATTTTCCATATAACGAACTTTTTTTCGGGATTTAGCTACTTCGTTAAATAGAGGTCCGACTGTAATTGGATAGAAGTTTAAAATCTAATTCCTTTGACCTGCGGGCTCTCTTAAAATTTATGTTTGGGAAAGCGTGCTAAGCATTGTATCATGTTACTTTTATTCATAATTTAATTTACTCGTATTCCCTTAAATATAATTGATATAATCCCTTAAGTTAATATTAGCTTTTGTTGCATTAAAATATCTCAATTTGTTGATTTTCCGTAAGCAAGTAATCCCTATTGGTTTACAATGGAAGGCTATTAGAATTTGGCGAAATATTAGAGGTATCGCCAAGTTGGCGTCACTTTCGGCGAGTAATTTTGGTCGCCAAATTTGGCGATATATCGCCAAGTGGGCGACAAACTTGACGGCATTTGGCGACAGAACTGTGTCCCCCATACGGTAACCTCCTTATAGGTATGGAGATGCATTAAATGCTGTTCAGTAATCGCATAAAAAATTCGCTAACAACTCAAAAATCGCTGTATGAATTCCGAATAAACTTTTTTTAAAGAAAGCAAAATATATTATATTGGGTTAAAAGAAAGAAACCGTATTCTTTTCACTAATGTGGAAAAATCACCCCGCAACTTAAAAAAGCGCTAAAAATCGCATAAAAAATTAAATTAAAAAAAATCGAATCAAAAAATCGAAAATCGGGCTTCGAGGTGCAAAACTTCATATATAGACGTACTTTTTCCCCTAAATTTTGTAGCTCTACGTGCAGCGGTCTTTTCAGAACACCGTCGACACACTCACACACAAACTTCTTTCCTTATTATTATAGATAGAGTATGTATTATTTCCGTTGATTAAAAAAGCATTGTTACCCAAAATTACAGGACACTCGAACTGTGAAAGATCATTCGATTAAAAAATACATTTGCTGATAGAGATTACAAAACTTTCGGATTATCGGTCTAAAGTACTGGCTTCGGTGTAGTCAATAAGCTCTTCCAAAACATAATATCGCTCACCCGCAAGAAAAGCGACACATCTCGAAAAAATTCATTTTGCGTTTTATTCCACTAATAGGTCTGTCATGGGTGCACTTTGCTACACAAAAAGTTTCATAAGTGTAGTTATATATGTCCATTCGTGACCACAAAACAGTGTTGCCAGATTGGGGACTTTTTTAATGCAGATTATTTGACTGTCACCACTTTTTTAAAGTAGTATAATTCGCTTATTTTTCAGAATTTTTAATCTACTAGGGGGCTCTGCCCCCTACGAGCTACGCTCGTCAACCCCCGTTCAGACACCGCAGGCTCAAACAGCACGCTAATTTGATCGCCTTTAAAAAGATTTCGGAAGATTGAATTATAATTTGAATCTGACAATTATAATCTGACGTAATTTTCACCAAACTTTTCTTTCTCTTTTTAATATTCACGTCAAAATACTTTTGTTAGAAATGAAATATTATGATCATCTTAAAATGTCAAGTAAATGTCTCGCGCAATTTTTAAATTAAAACTGTTTTGCAATATTATTTTTTGTTCATTTTACCTAACAAGTGTAATATGACGTAAATTCTCCTATTTAGGACTTCTAACGCATGTTACTGAATTTATTATTTTACAATATTCTTTCTCATTTAAAATTCACGTGTAACTATAGTTTTTATGACGTAATTTTCAATGAGTTCCTGCTTTTTATATTTTTTGTTTATAATAGTCACGTGTAAAATAAATTTTTAATTTGAAGCAAACATTACTGTTTGCGCTGTTTTTACAGATGCCAACTGTTTAAATTAATACAATTTTCTAAAATTTGTAAAAAATATCTCTCGAAATGCTGAAAATTTGAATTTAAAATAGAAATAAAACCTCGAAAAATTATTCAAATTAAAAAACTAACTGCAATCTGCACACCGGGAAATTCTGACGCATAAAATGATCTAAAAATGATTAAATTCCTATGTACAGTTTTTGCTCCTATAAAACTTTTTTAATGGAACGATTTTGTCCAAATTTGACATTAAATATCTCTTAAAATAATTCTTCTATTTGAAAACTGTCTGCATCACCGTGCTTATCAAACATTTTTCTATAATACTACCGATTTTCATATTTTTGTATGCAACAGTTTTTTTAATATTAACGAAGAAAGACCTCCGGTCACAAAAAATTTAAAACTGGTGGCGGCGGCGGCGGCGGCGGCAGCGGTAGTTACTTTTTTTTAGAATAGACAGAGATTTTTAAATAGGGCGAATATTTCTATTTAATAAAAGCGGTGACAAAAAAGTCCCCAATCTGGCAACACTGCCACAAAAGGAGGGTAGATACTCAACTCTCCAAACTTCATCTAAGTCTTAATTATTTCGGTTTTTATGCTTTTATGCACGTTTTTACTACTGCATGCAGAGCTAAGTGCTATAATTTCATGTTATAGTAAAATTATGCAAATATATTGCCTGTCTTGTGAAATTTAGTTTTGTCGAGATATGTCACTTTTTTTAGGGTGAGCGTTATTAACTACTGCATTTATCTATTGTAAAAATATATTTAAAAAATTACAAATGTGACATTTTTAAAGAAAAGGACCATGGATAAATATTGGTAAGCAAAATCGTGAAATAACCTTTAAACTATATATTGATAGCGATTTGATTGCAAATTAAAAAATTTCGATGTGGATATAGATAATCTAGTTTTTACGAAACCACTTTATAAATTAGATTGATTTTTAAATTTATTTTTTGCATTATAGTTACAATCTATACTATAAACGACAAACGTCTCCGCGTGTAACGTTGACGTCATTTTGGCGGTTTCAACACAAAACGATTAAATTTAGCTTTTACTGCAATTTTTTGAAACTGCTAAACATCGCACATTTTCAAGTTTTACACTATCAAATGGGGGGGGGGGGGGGGAGGATGTACTTTTAAATGAAATTTGTTTGAAAACTGTATCGCAATTTATTTGAAAAAATTATCGCTAATTACTAAATTTTTATTGTTTTTTAAATAATTTTCAGGCATGATTTTTTAAAAATCTAGTATGTTTATCTCGTGTAGACGATTACGTAAGAAAAATCCGTTGTACTTAAATTAATATAAATAGCTCAGCATCTGTTTCCAGCTTATATGACATAACGAAATTTAAACATTTATAATTCAATAAATAAAACTATAAAACATAAATAAATAAAAATTTAACACATGTGATCAAACTATGCACTTAAACCACTAAAATGATCAGAATAAGAATTGGCTGATTTTAAATAGTGGTCTTTGGTGTTTCCTTGTGCTGTTAGCTCTTGCACAAGGCCAATACAAAACTATTGCTTTTAATAAATTTCAAAACTTTATACTGATTACTATTTTTCATATCAATATGATTTCTGGTATTGTTAGTACCTATTCTAAAAACAAGTGGGTAAGTGTGATCACAGATCGCACAGGGGGTTTCGTTTAATATTCATTTCGAAACACTTTAACCTTTTGCAAAATCTGCTAGTTCCACATTTCGCAACCAAGGGCCGCACTCTATTTTATACAAACCTCTATCTGAACGAAACTCCGTTTTAGAAACTATCCGTAGATATATTAGTCGAAGGGATCGGGCCCATGGCACCCGAGATAGGTAGGCGTCCCTGGCGGTAAAAATTGGAACTAAAATATGTGCGGCTATGGTGATTAATATAAAAGAGTGGTCAAAGGAGTATCGGCAAAAGTTAAAAAAGTGCACCCCGGGTGAAGAGGGTGGAGG
Source organism: Maratus speciosus (assembly GCA_963932465.1). NCBI lineage: Eukaryota > Metazoa > Arthropoda > Arachnida > Araneae > Salticidae > Maratus > Maratus speciosus. Next base: position 97,832,167 of record OZ010799.1, read on the forward strand.
TTTGAAAATTTGCTAAAAATACAGAAGTTAGAGCCCGGAAGCGTAAGTATTATAAGATTTTTTTGAAAAATTTATTATTTTTCGTATGATCACAAGTGTTCTGTTATAAGTATGCAAAATTTCACATCTCCAACTTAATTAGGGCTGAGTTAGAAAAATTGCTTAAAATACACAAGTTAGAGTCCAGAGAGGTAAATATAAGACTTTTTCAAAATTTTATGATTTCTCGTTTCATGTGCGGTGTTCAGCTATAAGAATATAAAATTTCAAGTCTTCAACTTAATTAGGAGCTCAGTTAGAACAAGAAACTTAAAATACACAAGTTAGAGCCCATGGGGGATAAATATAAAACTTTTTTAAAATTTTAGGATTTGTCGTTTGATGGGAGGTGTTCAGCTATAAGAATCCAAAATTTCAAGTCTCTAACATATATAGTTTCTGAGAACGGGATCTGTGACAGACAGACAGACAGACAGACGGACGGACAGACAGACAAACAGAGGAGCGAGACGAATAGGGTTTTGTCAGATGAACGAAACCCTAAAAAATATATTAAATGTAAAAAATCTTATATAGTTTATATAGTTATAAACATTTATATATTAAATATTGGTTTTCATCTATATTCTGTAACCAGGAAAGCCCGGGTATATCGCCTTCTTATTAATAACAGATATTTTTTATGCTCAGTAGAAGATTTATTAATATACAGTTGACTCTCGTTAATGCGTCTCCACTTAAGACAGATATCCGGTAAAAAAGACAATTTCGATTACCTCATCATTTCTTGTTTATAATTAATGCTAAAGACATCGCTTAATGCGTACTACTGCAGCGAGTAACACTGCCAATTTTTTCACAAACCGACCAGGTAGAATCAAAATTTGTTTCTGTACATTATTTTTTTCGAAAGAAACTTAGATGTAAGTGTGGTTATTGAGAGATCAAGAAAATGTTGATGGCAATAATGAAAACTTTATACCACCAAAAGCGTGAGAGGTTCGAATATTGCTAGTACTGATTTTCAGAAACCTTTCCAAGTAGATTTTATAGTGTCGTACTTAAATTTCTCAAACGGGATATTGGTTTTTAGGATGCTATTAATTCTCAAGTAAACATTTTCATGTTCAACAAGCATGTTTACAAACAAACATGAAAAATTAAAAACATTATTATTGACATTAAAATTAATATTATTTTGTTACAATTGCATGTATAAATTCAGTTAGGCTGCTTAAGGTGGTCCGGGACACAAAAAATCTTCAAATTTTTAAAAAAAAAATTTCTATTGGGTTAAAAATTTCTCTGCCGTTTTCTACTTAAAATGACGTTTAAATCACGTTTCTAGCTTAATTAGAACAGGAAATATTAATTTTTTCGTTTTGGTTTGTTTTCAAAATCTACCTTTCAAGCTATGGTTGTCAAGATAACGACTTCTTGTGAAATTGCTTTTTTCTTCATGATGGGTTTTTTCACTATTTGTCATATTTAAATCGTTATCAATCAAGAACCGTTACAGATAAATGGTTCAAACTTTGAACATGTCTTTTTCAACAGCTTTACTTTAAGTTAGATTCAGCAAATAAAAATAAAAAAATTACTTTTGAAAATATGGTTTTTTTTTAAAAGTTGCATCATTTTTTTTCTAATTTTTACTTTAAATATTTTTAATTTTTTAAAAAAATTAATATTTTTTAAAATGCTGAATCTAAATTAAAATTTATATATTTCTGTTTATTTAAATGAAAACAAAATGAAATTCTATAAATAATATTTCGAGCTATAACGATTTTAAACTACCCCACTTTTTTAACAAAATTTAAATTTTAAATAAAAAAAAATTATGAGAAGTTTTATCATGCGATTTTGTTTACAAATCATATGGTTAACCACCACAAAAAATTTCAAAATTTTAACCCAATAAATAATTTTTTTTTGAAAATGTGTCCCGGACCCCCTTAATTAAGAAAAGATCTCATCCTAAAAACCGATATGTCGTTCTGATAACACCAATTAATGCGGTTTAAAATCTACTTGGAAACGTTTCTAAAAATTATTTTGAACTAAAGAAACGTTGTTTTTATAAATGCTTCTTTAAATCTCGAAAATACAGGATGTCCGTAAAATAATGTCCCAGTTAGAAATTTTAATAGTATCAACTGTAAGCGTTGTAGAGTGTTGTTTCAAGGTCACAAATAAAGAGTAATTCAAACCGTTTTAGATAAGTGCATGCGCGAGTACTGCTTTGTTGTTTACTCGCTTGCAGTGTCACACATGCAAAATGACGACTCCCGAGCGTAAAGCGTTGTTGATGGGCTGAAGATTTAAAATTGTACACTACCGGCGACATTTTCCTTTGGGGCTTTATAAAAGACCGTGTCTACGTTCGCCGCTACCTAATGATTTGCCAGAGTTGAGACACAGAATGAAAGAGGCTATTGCTTCCATTATTCCGAACTTTATAACCTAAGTGCGGAAGAATTGAACTTTAGGTTGGATGTGTGCCGTATAACTAAAAGTGCGCATATTCAATATTTGTAAGTCACACTAGGTTAGTTTGCATAGTGTAACTCGCGAGTTGCATGACCTGTTTTTGCTATTTGACGTTTTCTATTGGTCTTTTGGTGAACTACAAGGTTACCATGCGAATTAAATATTTCCAATTGAGCGAAAAACGCCCAGGTCGTGAACCGAACCCAGATCCTTACGGCGTGCATATTTCGCTCAGATCAACTTATTGGTAATAACATTTACTAATAGTTGAACTACAGGGAGTCCACAAAAGAATGTCCCATTTATTAATTTTTATAGTAATCAACTGTAAGCGTTGTAGTGGGTGTTGGTTCAAGGTCACAAATAAAGAGTAACTCAAACAGTTTTAGATAAGCGCATGTGCGAATACTGCTTTGTTATTGACTCGCTTGCAGTGCTACACACAAAAAATGATGACTTCAGAGCGTAAAGTGTTATTGCTGGGTGAAGATTTCAAAGCCGTGGGAGCCATGCGATTTTTTTCCTTTGGGGCTTTATAAAAGACCGTGTTTACGTTCCGCCGCTACCTAATGATTTGCCAGAGTTGAGACACAGAATGGAAGAGGCTATTGCTTCCATTATTCCGAACTTTATAACCGAAGTGCGGGAAGAATTGAACTTTAGGTTGGATGTGTGCCGTATAACTAAAAGTGCGCATATTGAATATTTGTAAGTCACATTAGGTTAGTTTGCATAGTGCCCTTAAATACATAGTGTAACCCACGAGTTCCATGACCTGTTTTTGCTATTTGACGTTTTCTATTGGTCTTTTGGTGAACTACAAGGTTACCATGCGAATTAAATATTTCCAATTGAGCGAAAAACGCCCAGGTCGTGAATAGAACCCAGATCCTTACGGCGAGCATATTTCGCTCAGATCAGCTTATTGGTAATAACATTTACTAATAGTTGAACTACAGGGAGAATTGAACTTTAGGTTGGATGTGTGCCATATAACTAAAAGTGCGCATATTGAATATTTGTAAGAAAAACTAGATCAGTTTACATTCAATTTAATGTTTGACTTGTTGTAAATAGCCTAAATTTAACTGTTACAATTGAAACTGGGGCATTCTTTTATGGACACTCTGTATATTGTCTCGGGTACATAAAGCACGCTTTTCATTTTCGTGTGTAACTAGGAAGAGGTTATTGCATATTTTCATACGCGGTTATGTTATACTATCGCAGATTAAGAAAATTTTTATTTTATTTATTTAGTATTTATTATTTTACAGTGTACTGGGGGGCTCTGCCCCCTACGAGCTACGCTCGTCAACCCCCGTCCAGACACCGCAGACTCTAAATGCACGCTAACTAGATCGGCTTTAAAAAGATTTCGAAAGATTGAATTATAATTTAAAAAACAGTGGCGATCTCCCTATAAACGGATTTCTATTCATTTCTCTTTGACACGGGGAATTTTAACGCCAAATCCGACGCGGTACTACATGATTATCCCGTCGACCAATTTCGCCAAATTATATAAATCGCCAAATTATACAAATTGAAATAATTTTTATTTTAAATAACGAAAGAACAAATAAAATAGTACAACATTAGTAAAAATACAAATAAAACGTCGAAATAAAAATAACTTGATGACGTAGACACGTGTAACTTGCTTAAAGTCAAGTTAATGTGACATTTACGATCAACCATTATTGGCATTTAATCTTATAGTTTGGCGAATTATAGATTTTTGGTCGACGGGATAACTAAGTAGAACCAAAAATACAATCGCTGTTTTCGTCTCTGATTAAGGAAAATAAGTTAAACATTTCAAAATAAGCTAATATAAAAGGAATTAAGTAAACAGAGTCTTTGTCTCCAGGTATTTTTTAACAAAGCGAAAAGAAAGTTCTTTTAAATGAGACATTTTAAACTAATCGCTTTTAATCTGACGTAATTTTGACCAAGCTATTCTTTCTCTTTTAAATAATCACGTGAAAATACTTTTGTTAGAAATGAAATATTATTTGCGCTTTCTTAACAAAAATAGTTGAAAAGAACCTCTCAAAATATCAAATAAATGTCTAGCGCAATTCCTAAATTTAAACTGTTTTGCAATATTATTTTGTGTTCATTTTATGTAATAACTATTATGTGAGGTAAATATGACATCAGTTGAACACCAAATCAATTGAACACCAGTATTTTCATATTGTATATTGAAGGCTGTTCCGAATTCTGTGATTAAATAATGCAAAAGAAAACTATTCCAAATGTATTGTTCTTAAGACTGAATGCCACGTTATTTCTCTTAATTTTTAAGGTTGATTTATACTCGATTATATGAGGAATTTGTTAATCCGCATCCTTCATCATAAATTAAAAACTTAAAAATCTGCTTTTAAATTCTGCTGTTATTTTTATTTTTTTCAGCTTTTTTATAGCTTTTGTTTATTTTTCAGGAAAAATCATGATCATGCATTATTTATAGAAATAAAACTTTTCAACACACAGTTTCTTTTTATGATGAAAAATATAACAACAAAAGCGTCTTGTTGCTATACATATCACGTACAGTTGATAATTCTAGATGCTGAAAAATTTCCGTTTCGCTAATAATATTATTTTCGTATCGATTTTTTTAAAAAAGGTGTAAAATGAAACGACCGCACATTTCACTTTTATATATTTTCCATTTTCATTTGAACGTTTAAAGTCTAAAATGGCGGAATCTCTCTATTCTAAATTAGGTAATATTTAAAAGCTGAAATAATAATATTTCCATGCACTTTTAAATTGAATAATATATTCACACGTGAATTTTAAAAGAGAAAAAATATTTTAAAATAATTAAATTATTACACGCGAAACGCATTTAAGATGAAAATTAGGTCATACATTAAAACTACATTTAAAACAATTTTCTTATGGGTAATATTCACGTGGCATCACATTGGAAATTACATCTCTCTATTCTAAAAAAAGGTAACTACCGCTGTCACCGCCGCCGCCGGTTTTGAATTTTTTGTGAACGGACGTCTTTCTTCGTTAATATTAAGAAAAATAATGCATACAAAAATATGAAAATCAGTAGTATTATACAGAAATGTTTGATAAATACGCTGATGCAGACAGTTTTCAAATCGAAGAATTATTTTAAGAGATATTTAATGCTAAAGTTGGACAAAATCGTTCCACTAAAAAAGTTTTATAGGAGCAAAAACTATACATCGGAATTTAATAATTTTTAGATCATTTTATACGTTATAATACCCCGGTGTGCAGAATTCATTTTTTTTTTTTATTTGACTCATTTTTCGAGGTTTCATTTCTATTTTAAATTCAAATTTTCAGCAATTCGAGAGATATTTTTTACTTATTTTAGAAAATTGTACTAATTTAACCTGTTGCCAACTGTATAAACAACGGTAACAATAATGTTTGCTTCAAATAAAAATTTATTTACACGTGACTATTATAAACAGAAAAAATCATTTGGAATTAGAATTAAATAATTATGTACAAAAAGAAGGAACTTATTAAAAATTACGTCATAAAAAGTATACGCGTGAATTTTAAAAGAGAAAGGATATTGTAAAATAATAAATTCATTAACATGCGTTAGAAGTCTTAAATAAGAGAAATTACGTCATATTTACGTCACATTACCGTTATTACATAAAATGAACACAAAATAATATTGCAAAACAGTTTAAATTTAGAAATTGCGCTCGACATTTATTTGATATTTTGAGAGGATCTTTTCAACTATTTTTGTTAGGAAAGCGCAAATAATATTTCATTTCTAACAAAAGTATTTTCACGTGAATATTTAAAAGAGAAAGAATAAATAGCTTGGTCAAAATTACGTCAGATTAAATTGATTAATTTAAAATGTCTCATTTAAAAGAACTTTCTTTTCGCTTTGTTAAAAAATACCAGGAGACAAAGACTCTGTTTACTTAATTCCTTTTATATTAGCTTATTTTGAAATGTTGTTACACGTGTCTACGTCATCAAGTTACTTTTATTTCGACCTTTTATTTGTATTTTTATTAATGTTGTAATAATTTATTTGTTCTTTCGTTATTTAAAATAAAAATTATGTCAATTTGTATATAATTTGGCGAGTGGTTTGGCGATTTATATAATTTGGCGAAATGGGTCGACGGGATAATCAAGTAGTACCGCAGCGGATTTGGCGTTAAAATTCCTCAATCAAAGAGAAATGAATAGAAATCCGTTTATAGAGCGATCGCCACTGTCTTTTAAATTATAATTCAATCTTTCGAAATCTTTTTAAAGTCGATCAAATTAGCGTGCATTTAGAGTCTGCGGTGTCTGGACGGGAGTTGGCGAGCGTAGCTTGTAGGAGGCCGAGCCCCCTAGTGGTGTAAAAGTTACGCAGCTGGCAATTTATTTATGTATTATATCACTTTATGCAGCATAAATACAGATAAATGCATGCAAAAAATACTTTCGATTTATTTTGCAGGCATTCGATAAATAAATATTCGAAAATTCTTTTATCCATATTAATTAAAACAAAAAATTACATTATAAAAATAGCCTGAAAATATGTATCAGGCTGCATTAAAATAGATACGAGAATTCATGCATAAGCTATACCTTTTTCTGAAACTATCTAAAACTGATTCAAAACATAAAATGTAAACGTAAAATTTCACAACAAAGTGCTTTTCAATACCGTGGTTCTGAATGTTATCCCCAAGAAAAAGGAGTATTTTAACTTAGACCTCAATGGAAGAATATTATCCATAACTTCATTTTAAAAGTCCGAGGGGCAGCGAAAATTTTAACCTAACCATTTTATACAAGCTTATTTTCATAAGTGTAATTCATCTTAATTATGAATCACAAAAACAGCCGTCAGCAATTGCGATAGTGGTTGATGAGGCCATGGTGACCAAAAAATGCCCAATGGAAACGAAAAGCATGGCAAGCCGATTACAAAAGATAGTCGCCGTCATTTCGTGATAACAGCATTCAATTTTCCGTAACCGGGTATTCTTTTTAAAACAGGATACATTGCCATGTTTTTAGAGGCTGAGTCCCGTAGTTTGCATATAAAAATTGTTGATATTTTAATTGATCTAAGCACATCTAAAGTTTACTATACATGGCGTGCAGGGTAAAATTGTTCTTTTAATTACAGTCTGTACCAAAAAAGTCTCATGGATTTGTAAAATGTATTAGATTAGTTGGAATTCAAACATAAAATTCTTAATTAAAATTTCACAAAAGAGTTGTGTTTACCAGTTTGAGGTTAATTTACAGATCCAATTTTTTATTAGCAAAAATCTCTCTATTCTAAAAAAAAAGTAACTTACGTTGTCGCCTCCGCCGGTTTTGAATTTTTTGTGACCGGAGGTCTTTCTCCGTTAATATTAAGAAAAATATTGCATACAAAAGTAGGAAAATCGGCGGTATTATAGAGAAATGTTTGATAAATACGCTGATGCAGGTAGTTTTCAAATCTAAGAATTATTTTAAGAGATATTTAATGCTAAATTTGGACAAAATCGTTCCATTAAAAAAGTTTTATAGGAGCAAAAACTGTGCATGGGAATTATTTCATTTTTTGATCATTTTATACGTTAGAATTTCCCGGTGTGCAGATTTCACTTATTTTTTTAATTTGACTCATTTTTTGAGGTTTTATTTCTATTTTAAATTCAAATTTTCAGCATTTGAAGAAATATTTTTTACTTATTTTAGAAAATGGTATTAATTTAAACTGTTGCCAACTGTATAAACAGCACAAACAATAATGTTTGCTTCAAATTAAAAATTTATTTACACGTGACTATTATAAACAGAAAAAATCATTTGGAATTAGAATTAAATAATTATGTACAAAAAGAAGGAACTTATTAAAAATTACGTCATAAAAAGTATACGCGTGAATTTTAAAAGAGAAAGGATATTGTAAAATAATAAATTCATTAACATGCGTTAGAAGTCTTAAATAAGAGAAATTACGTCATATTTACGTCACATTACCGTTATTACATAAAATGAACACAAAATAATATTGCAAAACAGTTTAAATTTAGAAATTGCGCTCGACATTTATTTGATATTTTGAGAGGATCTTTTCAACTATTTTTGTTAGGAAAGCGCAAATAATATTTCATTTCTAACAAAAGTATTTTCACGTGAATATTTAAAAGAGAAAGAATAAATAGCTTGGTCAAAATTACGTCAGATTAAATTGATTAATTTAAAATGTCTCATTTAAAAGAACTTTCTTTTCGCTTTGTTAAAAAATACCAGGAGACAAAGACTCTGTTTACTTAATTCCTTTTATATTAGCTTATTTTGAAATGTTGTTACACGTGTCTACGTCATCAAGTTACTTTTATTTCGACCTTTTATTTGTATTTTTATTAATGTTGTAATAATTTATTTGTTCTTTCGTTATTTAAAATAAAAATTATGTCAATTTGTATATAATTTGGCGAGTGGTTTGGCGATTTATATAATTTGGCGAAATGGGTCGACGGGATAATCAAGTAGTACCGCAGCGGATTTGGCGTTAAAATTCCTCAATCAAAGAGAAATGAATAGAAATCCGTTTATAGAGCGATCGCCACTGTCTTTTAAATTATAATTCAATCTTTCGAAATCTTTTTAAAGTCGATCAAATTAGCGTGCATTTAGAGTCTGCGGTGTCTGGACGGGAGTTGGCGAGCGTAGCTTGTAGGAGGCCGAGCCCCCTAGTGGTGTAAAAGTTACGCAGCTGGCAATTTATTTATGTATTATATCACTTTATGCAGCATAAATACAGATAAATGCATGCAAAAAATACTTTCGATTTATTTTGCAGGCATTCGATAAATAAATATTCGAAAATTCTTTTATCCATATTAATTAAAACAAAAAATTACATTATAAAAATAGCCTGAAAATATGTATCAGGCTGCATTAAAATAGATACGAGAATTCATGCATAAGCTATACCTTTTTCTGAAACTATCTAAAACTGATTCAAAACATAAAATGTAAACGTAAAATTTCACAACAAAGTGCTTTTCAATACCGTGGTTCTGAATGTTATCCCCAAGAAAAAGGAGTATTTTAACTTAGACCTCAATGGAAGAATATTATCCATAACTTCATTTTAAAAGTCCGAGGGGCAGCGAAAATTTTAACCTAACCATTTTATACAAGCTTATTTTCATAAGTGTAATTCATCTTAATTATGAATCACAAAAACAGCCGTCAGCAATTGCGATAGTGGTTGATGAGGCCATGGTGACCAAAAAATGCCCAATGGAAACGAAAAGCATGGCAAGCCGATTACAAAAGATAGTCGCCGTCATTTCGTGATAACAGCATTCAATTTTCCGTAACCGGGTATTCTTTTTAAAACAGGATACATTGCCATGTTTTTAGAGGCTGAGTCCCGTAGTTTGCATATAAAAATTGTTGATATTTTAATTGATCTAAGCACATCTAAAGTTTACTATACATGGCGTGCAGGGTAAAATTGTTCTTTTAATTACAGTCTGTACCAAAAAAGTCTCATGGATTTGTAAAATGTATTAGATTAGTTGGAATTCAAACATAAAATTCTTAATTAAAATTTCACAAAAGAGTTGTGTTTACCAGTTTGAGGTTAATTTACAGATCCAATTTTTTATTAGCAAAAATCTCTCTATTCTAAAAAAAAAGTAACTTACGTTGTCGCCTCCGCCGGTTTTGAATTTTTTGTGACCGGAGGTCTTTCTCCGTTAATATTAAGAAAAATATTGCATACAAAAGTAGGAAAATCGGCGGTATTATAGAGAAATGTTTGATAAATACGCTGATGCAGGTAGTTTTCAAATCTAAGAATTATTTTAAGAGATATTTAATGCTAAATTTGGACAAAATCGTTCCATTAAAAAAGTTTTATAGGAGCAAAAACTGTGCATGGGAATTATTTCATTTTTTGATCATTTTATACGTTAGAATTTCCCGGTGTGCAGATTTCACTTATTTTTTTAATTTGACTCATTTTTTGAGGTTTTATTTCTATTTTAAATTCAAATTTTCAGCATTTGAAGAAATATTTTTTACTTATTTTAGAAAATGGTATTAATTTAAACTGTTGCCAACTGTATAAACAGCACAAACAATAATGTTTGCTTCAAATTAAAAATTTATTTACACGTGACTATTATAAACAGAAAAAAAATTCAAATTAGAATTAAAAAATTACGTGTAAAAGCAGGAACTTATTGAAAATAATTTCATAAAAACTATATTTACACGTGAATTTTAAAAGAGAAAGGACATTGCAAAATAATAAATTCATTAACATGCGTTAGAAGTCTTAAGTAGAAGAAATTACATCACATTTACATCACATTACACTTATTACGTAAAATGAACAAAAAATAATATTGCAAAACAGTTTAAATTTAAAAATTGAGCACAAATAATATTTCATTTCTAACAAAAGTAGTTTCACGTAAATATTAAAAAGAGAAAGAAAAGATTAGTGAAAATTATGTCAGATTAAAAACGATACATTTAAATGTCTTATTTAAAAGAACTTTCTTTTCGCTTTGTTAAAAAATACCGGGAGACAAAGACTCTGTTTACTTAATTCATTTTATATTAGCTTATTTTGAAAGTTTAACTGATTTTATTTAATCAAAGACGAAAACAGCCATTGTATCATAACAGTTGCTGATTTCTCCTTAAAATTCCCCCAATCAAAGAGAAATGAATAGAAACCCGTTTATAGTGAGATCGCCACTGTTTTTTAAATTTATAATTCAATCTTCCAAAATCTTTTTAAAGCCGATCAAATTAGCGTGCTTTTAGAGACTGCGGTGTCTGAACGGGGGATGCCGAGAGTAGCTCGTAGGGGGCCGAGCCCCTTAGTTTTATAAATTAACGAAAGTTTAATTTAATTATTAATACGTTTGAGTTTCGATTACTCGAGTTCCGCTGAACAGAGTTTATGCTTTAACCGAGTTATTTTCTTCTGATGGACTGGTGGCTTCCATTATTATGAAACAATCATTAAAACAGTAAAAATTTAAAAACAACTTTGTCCGTTTTTCCCCCATTCTGACCAGAAAATCAGAGTTCTAACTTTTTATGGCTGTTTTCATCTTCGCCTAACGCTTCATTTATATTGGCTATTTCATAATAATGGAAAGCATCAGTCCATCAGAAGAAAGTAATCCATTCCAACGGTATAAGTTCGATTGAAAGAAATCTATTTAATACTTTAAGCAGAAATAAGAGGTTGCAGCTGCAATTTTCATGACACTAATAGAATCACATAGCTGCCAATTTGTACGGTTTTGTTACCTCTAAAATTTAATACAAACTTTTGTTCTATATAATCATAGGCAATTGTTAGATTTAAGCGGTTGAATTAGGCAAAATTTACAGAAAAGTTTTAGTGGTAAGGAAAAATCTTAGAAATTAATAGCTATGCAGTAGCGTAATACTACAGAAAAAAAACTGCAGCAAAACTGACATTCAACAAACAAAAAACTATCAAGGCTTTTTCAAATAAACAATTTGATTCACCGTTTTTCTTATAAATGTAACGAAAATATACATCAGAGAAATGTTGCTAGTACTATAAATATTAATGTGTTAACACTAGAACGCCCGGAAGGAGTCGATCCGACTCCGACCATATGATTAAATGCCAAATGGAACCAGAAATTCTTTCTTAAAATAAGTTAAATTTAAACCACGCAGATTTACGTTAAATACAGGGTGTTTATAAAGTCCCGGACCCATTTTGATGTTTAATAACTCATAACATAATGAAGATAGATTAAAATTAATAACATAAATGGTTAGATAGACTCAAAAAGTTTCATGACCCTTGTCAATGAACTTCCACGTGTGCCCCCTTTGTCGCACGGAGAATATCATGTCGATAGTCAATTTCACGCCAGGTAGTGGTAAGCATGTCGGCATCCACAGAGGCTATTGCGGTTGTAATTCTGGCTTTTAAGTCATCAATGTTCGACACTCTCCTCCTGTAAACATTGTCCTTTACAAATCCCCAAAGGAAAAAGTTATTAAATTCTCAATGTTTACAGGAGGAGAGTGTCGAACATTGATGACTTAAAAGCCAGAATTACAACCGCAATACACTGCAAATAGAAGCGTCTTAAATTTAGACACATATGTGACTGAAAAAGAATTTTAGACACTTAAGTGTCTTAATCTGAAAATTAAGACACTATAGATGTCTTAATTTAAGATACATAAGCGTCTTACTATGACCATGGTGTAAACGAACTGAGAATAATGTCTAAAATATCCGCAAACGTCTTATTTTAAGACACTTCATTGCTTTAAACGTGTCTTAATTTAAGACGGTTTGATTCTTCCGACGCAATAACCACCAGGGGGCACTAGCACTCCCAGTTGCGCATGCGTTTCAGATGTCTTCGTTCGAAGTGCTATACGTTGTAATTCAAACAAAGTTTGTTTTTATGTACGCGTGTATTTTAATTCGTTTTTTGCGAAATGTGAAGTACTGTGATTTTAATTCGTATTAACTTGGATTATTTATTTATTGAATACATACATCTGACGTGTGTGCTTGACATCAAATGTCTCTTAGAAGCTGTCGTCGATACAAGGGCGGGATAGACACAGAACAGAAGTAGACGACGGTTGAAGATTACACCCGGAAATTCTACAAAGCGTGTGCAATGGGCTTAGTGTTAACTCGTATCAATTTATATCAATAATATTGTGTTATTCATCTTCGTCCTGTCGAAGCTGGCAAAAAAAAAGAAACTTTTGTCTGGCGGGTCCTGTTTTTAGGATGAAACATCTCATTCTTTAAATATGGCTAGTCGGATGTATTATGGGATTAACTTTTAAACTGATGAAAGTCTTTCTCCCTCACTGTGGTTGTGGTAGTTTTTAAAATTTCAAATCGAGGAATATTTCTTACCTCTTGCAGCAACTCAAGTAAGTTTCTTTATAGTAGTAAAATTAGTGTATTTTATGATTTTATTTATTGTACTAAACAAAATCCTGCATGAAATTTAATTAGTTTTGAATCTGTTCGCAAAAAACCCCACTAATTCTAGAAGTATATATTTTTAAACTTATGACGTTCTTTTTTATTACGAATTATATATTCAATGTCAGTTCTTAGTTTCAATGGATAATTTTTATCTCGCAGTAAATGACGGCCACAAGGAAGTAAAGAAAAAAAAAAACTTTGAAAGATGACCTAATGCTTTCTTACTTCCTGGCATAAAACCGCAGATTAAAAAAAGATAAATAAAGTAAATGAGACTGGTCTATTATATGAAGCTGCCTGTAAAAATATACATATGTATTTGATTTGCAATCAACTCTAATACTGATTTTTTTATTATTTTTAATAAAAAAGTAATTTGAAATTTATAATGGGAAAAAGTAAAAACCTCTAACTAGATTTCGTATTTAAAATTGTGGTAACTTTATTTATATGCACTTATACGAAAAATACAAAAATGACAGATGTTACTGTGTATATTTAAGACGAAAGAAGTTTGGAAATCATAAGTTATTTTTTCCTCATGTTTTTAATATAGAATATGTACTTATTTGTTTTTATTGATAGTTGAATAGCTTTTGTGAGTACCCTCTGATCTACATAAAAACTTGCCCATGTGGAAATATAAATTTTTTAAAAACATAATTTTTAAATAAGTATTTTCATTTTTTTTGGGGGGGGGAGGGGGGGATTTTGCATGAATTTTTGTAAAGCTGATATCTTAAATCTTGCACTGATTATAATGAAAGTTTTGAACTTTTAGAGTAGGACAAGTTTAAAAACGCAAATATATTTAACAAAATACCAAAGTCATTTTTTCCCCAATGTTATTAAAGTAGAATATTTATTTATTTATTTTCATTATTCATAGTTAAATGGCTGTTGTGATTATCAAGTGATGTATATGTAAAATTGCCTATGTGGCAATATATTTTTTTATATTTTCATTTTTTTTTTGGGGGGGGGGGATTTTTGCAATTATCGTACGTCTGATATTTTAAATCTTTTTCCACATTCAACCGAGTATAATAAATATTTTGAACTTTTAGAGTAGGACAAGATTATAAAATATATATATATATTTATCTATGTACCTTAAAAGCCCTTAATAGCGAACACTTCGGGACCGCGGAATTTGTCCGATAATTGGAGATGTCTACTTTTTTGAGGTAAAAATATACAAATATGTATGTCTGCTGATTAAAAAAGTATTCGTTAAATAGAGGTGTTCGCTATTCGAGAATGTCCATTAACCTCCACAACGGATACTCCCGAATACCGGACATCTCAATTTAGACAACTATAATGCAGGGTTGCGTTTTTTGCAAAAGTACTCCTTGATTAAAGGAAGTGCCCCCAAATTTGATGTGCAATATTTGTAAAGCTTATATTTTAGATCTGTTTCGAAATTGTACTGATTATAATCAATATTTTGAACTTTTAAAGTAAAATAAGGTTAAAAACAAAATAAATTTAAAAAAATCTAATATTTAGATAAATATTTTTTGTTTTTTAATCTTGTTCTACTCCTGAAGTTCAAGATATTGATTATAATCAGTACAATGTCGTAAAAGATTTAAATTATCAACGTAACGAAAATTGTATACCAAAACTGAGAGCACCAAAAAAATCAGGCTGTATTGGGGGGGGGGGGGGGTAGGGGCAGGACCACAGCCAAATATTTTTCCTGGATTCAACGTGGTCAGACATGGCTACGTATGATGCTTACAAAAAAATGGATGCGATTCAGACGTTTGAAGTGTCTGAAATTCAGACGCAAAAAGTGTCTGAAAAAATTCAGACATTTTAAAATGTCTGAAAATTGAACACTCCATTTCAGACACTTAAGTGTCTGAATTTCAGACATTTTAATTTAGAGTGTAGCCTCTGTGGATGCCGACATGCTTACCACTACCTGGCGTGAAATTGACTATCGACATGATATTCTCCGTGCGACGAAGGGGGCACACGTGGAAGTTCATTGACAAGGGTCATGAAACTTTTTGAGTCTATCTAACCATTTATGTTATTAATTTTAATCTATCTTCATTATTTTATGAGTTATTAAACATCAAAATGGGTCCGGGACTTTATAAACACCCTGTAAATCAGTCAAATAATTTTAAATACAAATTCTGATGTCAAATATTTTTATGAAACTTGAGTAAAATTTTCTGGCGTTCTAGTGTTAAGTGAAAATTTATATTTCATCTCCTTAGTTGGTGATGATTTGTATAAATCCGGTTTATCTGAGTTTTTTGCTTATCCGAGGTGCGCTTGGTCCAAACTAACTCGGAAAATCAGGACTCTACTGTATTCTTGGAGAGGATGTCCAAAGACGAATCAAGCGAGTCTTCAATGGAGGAACGGTATTACAAGCGAGGAATTCCCACATAAGGATTATACAGCATACTCGCGATAATTTAAACTCTGTTAAATTGAATTTTCAGTTAAGGGGACGATGGACGTTTAAAAAAAAAATCTTTTAATTTTCATAACAGAGAATTGAAATTTTGTGCAAATATGTATTTTACCATAAGTATATAGAACACCTTAAAAGAAATTTCTAATCTTATTATTATTTTAAGATCTTTTAAAAAATTTTAAATTTTAAAACGAAATTTTAAAATGCTCCTTGCATCTTAATTTTTTTAGACATTTCCCTGATTTTCGATTTTAATCATCTTACTATTTATATATCGTAAAATCATATATATATCGTAATCGTATCGTATTGATGAAATACGTTATTTTAATCACGTCTCTATTACAAACAAATCTGTGTATCGATTTTTTAATACTTTAAACACTTACTAATAATTAGTACAGACGGTTTACTGCACTTAGTAAAATCTTTTAATTCAAACATGTTTCACTCTTTAAATTTAAATTAGGGACTCCTTTTCCGAATTAGTAATTTGTGATAAAAGATAAAAAATACTACTGAATTTTTTATGTTTGTTTAATCTGATTGTAATAAGACATTTTGCCAACGTCTAAAAAAATTCTTCCTTAGACTATTTTTATATGAAAAACACGCAACATAACTACATTCGTTAGATGTAAACATCTGTGTTTACATCTAACATGATTTATTTACCAATAAGAATAATTGTGTTAAAATTAATCTAGTGTACTTTCGTTAGGTTTCTGTAAAGAACACATTCGTTAAATTTCAGTAAACTGTAACTTCTGTGATTTCGATAGCTAATTTTAATTTTGTTAGCGTAAAAGTAATTTTTCCCAAAATTGGAAAAAAAAAATTCAGTACCGAGAGGGTTAATAAAATTTTAGATCTTTTTGCATTGCATAACTCACAGAAAGGTGGTGATAATCGTATTTTAGAAGTTTTGTGCACGGAGTATAAGACAGACGGAAGTATCCATATTAAACATTTGAGAGGTTAAAAAGTATTAAAATTAACTTAGAATTAATTCAACCTAAAGCCTCTTTATCATCGTCACTCCCTTGGATCCGACTTTGCACTGTCAGAAAAACTCATCTCTATACACTAAATTATTCCTCATTTTTTAACAAATAATTTCGTACTCCTAGAAAACATGTTTTATTCGTGAATTCTTCCCCAAAGTCTGAAAAGGAGGGAGAAATTTCGCTCATTCCTAGCACACATGCGTATTGACTCTATTAAAACTAAAATTCGAATTCACTTTAAAAACGAAAAACCAAAAGTTCTATAAATTAAGATTTCTAATTTAATTACAAAAAAAAAAAAAAAAAAAAGCGATTTAAGAAATTACAACGTCCATGTGGAAAATGATATTTTCGAAGACTAAAATTTAAGACATAAAAAATCACACGGAGTTGATCATACATTACGTACGCCATGAATTAAACATTAATAGTGTTATTACACGTAAAAATTGCAAGCGACAAAAATTGCCTGCGACCCATCAGATTTCTCAAAACTTACGTATTATCCACCTGAAACTTACGTATTATCCAAGCATTTCATTGGCTGTTCGGGAAAAGGATTTGCCATCATCCAAGAAATCTGATGACCCATTTTAAATGAAATTTCATTCTTAAACTTCTAAACATCCCACAATATTACTTTTTACACCGTCGTTTACAGAAAAAAATGTACTTTTAAATGCAATTTGTTTGAAAGCTGTATCTCAATTTGTTTCTGATGTATTAATTTTTTTATTACTTAGTTTTTATTACTTTTTTGTCATAGTGACAACAGAAGTATCCATCTCTGTTGAAAGTAAAGGGAAATATAGATTACTGTATAGACCAATCAGAAAATGAATAAAATGCGAATTAAACCAATAAAAAGCTTCAGATATGCTTTTGATTTCCTACCCTGAAGAGGACAATAACCATTTTTCCAAATGGTTAAAAATAAATTAAAAAAACTAGAACAAGAACAAAGGAAAGAAACATTTTCAAATATAAAAATAAATAATAATTAATTTTTAAATTTATTTAAAAGAATTCGCAATTTATTTTTTAAAGTTATTTAAAATCATTCGCATTTAAAACATATTTTAAGTGAACACATTTAAAATTGATATTTTAATTAAAATATTAAATGGAAAATAATTGATTTTACTCAAAAAAAAAAAAAAAAAAAAAGAAAAAAAAAACTCGTTTAAAAATATAATACTCATATTTTACACCTAGCAATCTACATCAAATTATTTATAATTAATATTTTTATCCTATTTCAATACTAAAGTTACCATCTGAGGCGAACATATTTACTTCTAACTGTTTCACTAATGTATAACTGTAGCCAAATGGTTAGAGTACTCGTCTCGTAATACTAAGGTAGCTAGTTCGACTCCAAGGACCGCAATTTTTATTTTATCCCAATTTTCTTCAATTGTCGTATATTTTACATCCCGTAACAGTGAAGAAAAGAAATGGAGATTCGTCTATTAACGAAAACATCCTGCTAGCACTGCTGCCAGGAAAATTTCCAGGAATTGAAGAAAGTATTTCTGAGAGTGCGGGGTTACACCTATTCTTAAAGCTCAAGGAAACTATTATTATTACTGTTGTTGCTGCTGTTCCTTCTTCTTATCTATCTATCTATCTATATATATATATATATAATTTTAATTGATACTGATCAATCTGCAATTACTTGTTTTCCAGTAGATTATCCCACTAATTTGGAATTAACGGAAAACCTTTTATCTAAAAATACAATTAACTTCTTAGATCTTAAAATTACAATAAAAGACAACAAAACAATCACAGATTTATATGACAAACGTAAAGAATTTAAATTCAAAGTTAATACATTTACAAATTTTAAATCTTGTCTACATCATTCTGTATTTCAAAATATAATACTTAATCATTTATATAGAATAAAATGTTTATGTTCTTCTCCTCTAATTAACAATAATATTAAAAAACTAATTTATGATGCATTAAATCATGGTTTTCCAAAAAAATTCATATATTCTTTAATATACAATTAGTACTTTTCTTACATGATCTTTTAAAACAAATTAACACATGCGTAAACAAAATTACAAAAAAAATGATAAAATAAAAAAATATCTATAAAAAATTAAAAATTGTAAAATAATATAAAAAAATTATTATAGGATGGTTGGGTGGGTAGATGTTAGAGTACGGAGGAGGGAGGTGTTGTCTGGATAATACGCAATGGTTAATTATAAAAAAAGGGGGGGGGGCTTTTGTATTATTACTATATTTTTGATACGTTTTTTATATGGATGTTGATTTGATATTTTATATGTAATTGGAGAATTTCATTAATATTATAATTAGCTTAATTATTGATTAATCTTATTTACAATCATTTGTTATTAAATTTTAATTTACTAAGGACAATATCATATTAATTACTAATAGTATACCATTTTTATAGTGATTAATATACATATAAGTATGTTTAATATAAATATAGTTATACTGTATGTATTAAAATTGGGTAATTATTTTTATTATTATTCCTCTATTCTTTTTAATATTTATCTATTTTCTATTTATTATCGGTTTAATGTTTTTGAATGTCCCACATTCATACTTTTTGGATTTTTATGGATGTATGAAAATAAGCCACACTCTATATTTGTGCTTTTTAAGTAATGGGAATTTAAGTATCATTTAACCTTCTATATACTTCCATATGTTTTATATTTCCTGTTCATTTTATAATTATCTTATATATAATAGATTTAAAAAATAATTTTTATATTATTTTTAATAATTATTTATATTAATTATTACTGAATTTATTTTGTTTTATAGCATATAGCTATATGCTATATATTATCAATGTTCTAGAATTATTTAAATTCTTAGTTTAGTTTAAATAAGTTAGCTAATAGAATATTTTGTATGCTTTTAAATTTTATTAACAATAGTTTTTAATTACATTGTGTGGTTTATATTAGGTTTATAATTATCTATATATAAGGATATATTTGGTTTTGCTGTTAAAAAAATTATTTACATTCAAATGCTTACAAATGTTTAACTTGTGACAGTTGAATAATAAAAGTAATACTAGATGGCAGCACCAAAATTTGTCTTTTGAAGATAGCTCTAAATTTTAATTTTTCTAGCTCCACTTCAGTTATAATTTACTACACCAGGGGGTATTTTTAGCTAAATTTTGACGATATTGTTGAACAGTTATTAATTAATTTAATAGTGCATTTTAAATAATGTAATTACTTCTATTTATTTTATATTATATTAAATGTATTTAACATGGTATTTCAAAATTTATTTCAAAATGTATTAACTGCATCCTTTGGTATCAATTACTGTGATTTCTTAACTGTTTTATTCACCTTAATCTTTATGATATTCTGGTAGCCATGTGCGCGTGGATTTTTGTAAAATACTGAAATATTAATCGGTATGGTGTTTATTATTTATACTTTATATCCTATAAATATTTAAATAGGTTTTATTGATTCTTCCATTTCATATTATTTGTTTCTATTCTGTTTTCATTTTTAATCAATTCACTTGATTTTAATGGTTGTTTGGGCACAGGGGAAAATAATTTTTAGCTTTAGCTTATTTTTCTCACAGAAAACACCATTTTGCTTATATCATTGAATTCTGTGCCCTTGACAACGTAATTCAATATATAAGCTTTTCCATTTTTTGTCGGTGTCCACTTTTTTCTTTTTCTTCCATAATAATTCTTATAATAAATTATTATTATTATTATTATTTATACTTACAGCTTTAATTCATAATATTTGATGGTGGTAGGTTATGTTTAATTAATGGTTATATATATATATATATATATATATATATATATATATATATATATATATATATTACGCTATCGTATGTGGTACAGAAATTAAAATTATTTGTTAATTGTGAGAACGCATCCGAATGAAACGCATCTTATTTGTTATTGAACAGCATTTATATCGCAACGCTCAAATGAAACGCATCTCATTGGTTATTGAACAGTATTTAATGCATCTCCATACCTATAAGGGGGAGGGGGTTACCATAGGGGGAGGGACCCTATTCTGTCGCCAAATACTGCCCAGTTTGTCACCAACTTAGTGATATATCGCCGAATTTGGAGACTAAAATGAGTCACCTAAAATGGCGATATCTAATATTTAGCCAAATTCCCATAGACCCATTGTAAACCTATAGAGTTTACTTGCTTGCAGAAAATAAACAAACTGAGATATTTTAATGCAACAAAAACTGATATCATCTTAAGGGGTTATATTAATTATATTTAAGGGACTCCAAGTAAATTAAATTATGAATAAAAGCAGCATGATACAATACTTAGCATGCTTTCCCAAACATAAATTTTAAGGGAGATCAAACTAGTCACCAAGGGCGGCTAGTTATTATTATGAGTAATGACAGTAGGATTTAAACATACCTAAGTAAAGTGATATCTCGGCTAATGAATGACTCGATTAACGAATTTTTCATCCAAAGAAGATTTTTTTTTCACTATTCTTCGGTCTCAACTAATCAAACATAAATCCAACTAACGAATGTTTATATCCTTTATTATAAATTAAAAACTTGAAAATAGGTGTATAAATTTTATTTTTGCCTCTGTAAATTTTCTGCAGCTTTTGTTTATTTTCCAAGAAGAAAAATCGGAGCATGAATTATTTATGGAAAAAACTTTTCAACTCAGTTTCTTTTCATAATCAAAACCTAAAAATAAGAACGTCTTTTTGCCATACATATCACGTACGGTTGATAATTCTAACTAGGAAAGTTCTCCTGTTTTTCTAATAACGTTATTTTTTTTATGAAAATAAAAAAAGGGTGTAAAATAATATTTTTTATCTCAAATAAATGTTTGAAGTCTGATATCGCTGAATTTTTTAAATGAATGAAACATTAATTTTAACAATAAACAAAGCTTCCCATAGGTCCATTTTTTGAATACCAGAAATTCTAAAGAATAATTTTTGTGGCAAGTTTTTACAACATTTAAAATACAAATAACCTTCTGAGCTGGTTTCTACAAAATATGTGAGATAAATCTAAAAAGCATATCTTTGTTTTAAAATAGTGGTGTTATAAAAACGAACTCAGCGGAATCCCAATAATATTTTCGATTGGGGTGGGGGGGGGGGGGGTACTTGGTCATAAAGTTCAGAGAAACTACGGGATCTGCCTGATAACTGCCGGACCTTAATTTTTCCGCGCGCAATAGTGATTTTAAATCGACGCCACAGCGCACATTGGAAGGAGACAGCTTAATGTCAATT
Organism: Maratus speciosus; assembly: GCA_963932465.1. Classification (NCBI taxonomy): domain Eukaryota; kingdom Metazoa; phylum Arthropoda; class Arachnida; order Araneae; family Salticidae; genus Maratus; species Maratus speciosus. Next base: position 97,854,433 of record OZ010799.1, read on the forward strand.
GAATTTTTACTAAAATTGAATTTTTTCCTCTCGCTCCAGTGAGCCAGTCGTTACCTGCTGGCAACCTAGTGAGGTGCTGTCATACGTGTTCGCTGGATTTTAATTTCTCTCAAGATGACTGAATGAGTTAAGCAAAGGTACTGCATCAAATTTTGTCAAAGCTTGGTGTTTCTCAAAGTGAAACAATTCGTAAGATTCACCAGGGGTCGTAAGATTCATCAATAGACGGCTTGCACTGACGTCATGTTGCTATTAGCAACAACTGATACTATTGCATCTGCATCACACACGGAACATCAGAACTCCCCGTTTGCCGTTAAAAGCACGTGTTATCTTTCTGTTTTAATTAGATCTTTCTTATTTTTATTATTATAGTGCAAATAAGTCTAATAAGTCAAATGGAGAGCACCACATTCGCCTTATATTTGGGCGCCATATAAAGTGATGCCAGACATGTGGTGTCATAAGCGAGACCGCTATACTCCAGCTCATTCATCACACTGAACTCAGACTTTCTTGGCGAAACATGGATTTCAGCTTTTCGCCAACCGCTCTATTCTACTGACCTTGTGACTTATGGTTGTTTCCGAAGTGGAAGGCACCATTGAAAGTATTCTGTTTTGAGAATAGTGGTAAGATATACAGAACGCGACGGCGGAGTTGAACACCATTCCAAAAGAAGACTTCTAGAAGTGTTTTCGGCACTGGAAGGAATGGGTGAGCTAAGTGTGTGGAGGCGCAAATGGCTACTTTGAAGGGGATTAGGGTCTCATTCCCGTCAGATAAATCGAATATATTTTTTTCGGCCAAAGGTCGGTTACTTTTCAGACAAGCGTATTAAGACTAGGGAGCTGTTCAGCGTATCAGCGTATTAGGACTAACTATTATTCGAACGTAATTTTTTCGAAGGTTGTTTCCGAGGCCAGAAAGCTCAGAGAAACTACGAGATCTGTTTGATGACTATGTCCGACCTTGATTTTTCCACGCGCAGTAGTTATTCTAAATCAACGTCACTGTGCACATTGGAAGGAGACAGCGTAATGCGCATGAATGAATTTTTTCTCCGCTTTCCAATGAGCTAGTCGTTGCCTGCTGGCCACCGTGTGAGGTGCTGTCATACGTATTCGTCGGATTTTGATTTCTTTCAAAAAAGGTTGTTTTAAGGTTGTTCCCGAAGTAGAAGTCACCATTAGAAGTATCCTGCTTTGAGAGTAGCAGTGAGATATACAGAACGCAACGGGGGAGTTGAACATCATTCCAAAAGAAGACTTCCCGAAGTGTTTTCGGCAGTGGAAGGAACGGTGGGCTAAGGGTGTGTAGGCTCAAAGGGTCTACTTTGAAGGGGATTAGGGTCTCATTCCCGTCAGGTAATTGATATATATTTTGTACATATTTTCGGCCAAAGTATAAAAGTATTCGGCCAACGGCCGGATACTTTTCAGACAGACCGCGTATCAGGATAAATTATTATTCAAACGGAATTTTTCCGAAGGTTCTTTCCGGGGCCATAAAGCTCAGAGAAACTACAAGGTCTGTCTGATAACTATGTCCGATCTTGATTTTTCCGCACGCAGTAGTAATTCTAAATCGACGCCACTGTGCACATTGGAAGGAGACAGCGTAATGCGCATGCTTAAATTTTTTCTCGCGTTCCAGTTAGCCAGTCTTTTCCTGCTGGCCGCCGAGTGAGGTGCTGTCATAAGTGTTCGTCGGATTTTGATTTCTTTCAAAAAAGGTTGTTTTAAGGTTGTTCCCGAATTGGAAGGCACCATTGTATGTATTCGGTTTTGAGAGTAGAGATGAGGTTACAGAACGCGACGGTGGAATTGAACACCGTTCCAAAAGAAGTGTTCTTCCGGAAGCGTTTTCGGCAATGGAAGGAAAGGTGGGCTGTGGAGGCGCAAAGGTGCTTTGTAGGGGATTAGGTTCTCATTCCCGTCAGGTAACTTGTATATATTTTGAATGTATTTTTTCTTTTCGGCCAAAGGTCGGATACTTTTCCGCGTATTAGGACTAATTATTATTCGAATGGAATTTTTCCAACTAAGTGAAAAAATCTCCAGGCCGGAAGTCGAATCCAGCTTTTACTTTAATTGATCGCGCTCTATACCTGTTAAGCTACCTATTTATTAATCGCAAAATTTAAATTTCGAAAGTTGAAACATTTTATGTGTTCTGGGACTTTAAAAAATTTATTGTCTCTTTTATGTACTGCATTCTCTTAAAAATTAAACCTTTAATATTTTGCAAAGGTTTTTTTTTTTTTTTTTTGCAAATAGTGGTGCTATAAAAACGGATAATATGTTCGTGCGGGAGGTACTTGTAATAAAGCTCAGAGAAACTATGAGGGCTAATTATCATTCGAACGGAATTTTTCCAACTAAATGAAACAAGTCGGAAAATGTACGTCAGATATTGCAAATGAGGTGCGTTCGTAATATAACTAGTTTTATAAATATTCAGATCTTGGTGCAGTAGCCGGTGCACTCACATGCAACAATGCATGAATGCAAAATTTATTACGATTCTATATATTACATTCAGTAATGCGGAAATAATAGGACTCCATCTTAAATAGGACGTAATCGGCAACCTAGAATCATCACCTATCATGGGATATCATTGAATTAATTACGTATGATATGATTTAACAGAATGGAGAAAATTTTTATTAATATTTTTTCAAGTTTTGATTCGATTTTCATAAAATTCGAAATGACTCGCAAAATTCTGCAACGATTACACATATTAAATTTCAAACCATTCGGTTGGGCAGGTTGTGCGCTGCTATATGCGAGCAGACAGACAGACGGATGAAGCATAAGACGACTACAGTTGCTACCTAATTATATAATTACTAACGCACCTAAAAATTATTCGTACCTAAACCGATTATCCGAGTTAATATGCACAAAAGTCTTCCGATAAACCGGACTTACATAATTCTTCAATAACTAAGATGAAATCTGCTCGTGACAGCCAAACTATCGTAAGTTGCATTTCACTTATTGTCTTATTGTTCAGGAGAAGTAAAAGAAACATTACTTTGCAAGACAACGCTATTTTCAGAAACTGATATCATATCTATCTTAATGCATTTTATATCATTATATGAACAAGTAAAAATTAAATTTAAAAATTAAAATACCCGACTGCATAAAAAGACAACTAATTAATTATTTTTTTACATTTTTATATTTACTTTTTTATATTACTTACCTATTTTTTTATTTACTTGTATTGATGACTTTTAAGATGTGTTTAATTGCTAGTTCCTATCTATAAACACTGTTTTGATGAGGCCTACAGATGTTTATGAAGATTAGTATTGCAGTGAAGCTAGAGATCCTACCTATACAACTTCTAGGTTGTGTAATATTTAAACGGAGCTTCTGACTGTAAAATAGTCAATAAAACATCGTCGTCATTTTGAAAGATCTATCCAATGATATGCCACTCAAGAGGGTGTGTAAATTGTTTTCGTCTCTACCGCCATTTTGTATTTTACGGCCGCCATTTTGAATTTATAAAAACAAAACCTAGCCTTTAACCACGGACGGTTAAGACGAATCGATAGAGACCCCATTCATTAAAATCCATCCAGCCGTTGGGATGTTTCGAGGATATAAAGAAATCCACATACCCATTTACGCCTGAAACACAGAACCCTTCTTGGTAGTCGGGAAAAAAGGGGTAGTTTTGTTCAAAAGAGAACAGTTGTTGCAAAGCAAAAGACAATACATTTATTTATTCGATCGTTTTCATCAGCAGATGATAATTGAGACGAACTGAAACAACTCTTCCCCGATGTTTTGAGATCGACACGGAAAGTTTGTGTACACTCGAATATTGTTGGCGCCAAGATGTGTTTGCTACTTTGTAAATAATATAATTTTAAAAGTTTTAATTAAAGTATATTTTTGCATAATAATGTCCAGCGCATACCTTCTTCTGCTACGTTACGCCACACAGTTTCTTTAGTATAAAAATTTGTTAACATTAAATTTGTCATTTTCAGACTTATGTTAGTTTGGTTCTCAGGTACATAAATGTAAATTTACACACCATTTATAGTTTTTTGTGGTACTACTTACAGTTCTTATGATTCGCATTTCCAATGTTTTTTATAAAAATGGGAAATTAAATTGTTCGTTTGAAGAAGCATTTGATAATTTTTCGTTTGCTGGATGAAATGTTTCATTGCTTCATTGTTATGCCATTGTGTAAGTGCTAACAGAACTGCACTTCTTCCTTCTATGTTGTTTTTTTCGCTCGAACTTACAGAATGCGTCATTCTCTTCTGATTTACATCGGTTAAATCATCACAGCTCTATTGTTCGCGGTTTTCAACCATGTGTGCAATCATCGTCATTTGTAATTTTTTGTTGTTTACCCTTTCAGCAATATATTGTTCGGCAAAAAGGCTTATAATATTACAGAAGTTGAAATCTTCGAACCTAGGTTTCAGAAACTGTCATCGTCAATGAAGCACTATGTACAGCAGTGCCGTCCTTAGGGGTATACGACAGGTGCGGGCTCACAGGGCCTCGCGTTTAAGAGGGCCCCTCACACAGAAACAATATTTAATAAAAAATATATAAATATTTATTATTAATTTTGTTATGGGGTTAATGTAATTTATTTTAACCTTAAAGTTCGAACATATTTGTTTCTGCTAAGCAATATCTCTCATGTGGTCAGGCACTCTTTTTCATTGGATCAGTTTTCATAAACTTGTCTAGAAATCAGTTGTCAGCAGAGGAGATCCCTGACATGTTTATCACCTCCTCTTTCTTTTGTTGATGACCACAGAAATTTTGGAAAAGAAAGGCCAGGAGAATAATTTACGATTTCTTGTCGGGAATTGTTGAAATCCAGATATAAACGAACCTTAACCCCTTCGCTCAAATGGAGACCTCCGTTTTGTCCCATTTTATTAATGATACTCGAACATAGAACATAATTACAATTTCGATATCAGAATGATATGTTTCGAAGTCTAAGATTCGATCTAATGCAAATAAAATAAAAATCTTGCTCTGAAGTCAAATGGGAGAAGAAATAATTCAGCAATAATTAATAATACTGCATTAATACTCAGTAGCGATCCTGTGTGCATCACCGTCTATTTCAGGGAAGCTTTTTCAAAATGTGATTGCGTTGAGGGAAGCACTGTTTCTAATTTAGTGGATTTATTTATTCAAAATATCTACCAGAATATTTGAATAATTACCTTCACTTTACTTAATCGCAGAATGTCTATCATTAAAATATAGCAAAAATTACTTTCAGAAATTTCTGAAAGGCGAATAAAAAAAAAAAATTAAAAAAAATCAGGTAAATGGGCAACATTGGAGCTGGGAGGAGGGATGGAAGGGGATTAACTATATTGAAAATGAAGGGTTCTTGCACTTAGCCTCGCTTTCGCTAAGAACGGCTCCGATGTACAGAGGAAAGAAAAGTCGCAAAAATTTAGAGCCGTGAATTTCTGGTCAGAATGGAAAAAATGGTCATATATATGGGGCATTCTCACAATCTTTGGACTTTTAAGTCCCTGAATAATAATTTTTATTTTAAAGCATATGCTTGTACTCTTTTTATTTCATATACTGGGGAACATCCCATTGCATGATTCCATAACAGTATTAACGAGATAAATAAGTTTTGGACAATGTTGGGGGTCCAAATACCAGGAAATCTCCTATACCGTCCCGTGTCCCTGATGCTGATTTTTAAGTTTGGAGCTGTCTGTATAAAATTGTTTCAATAAAAGTAATTCGATGTAATTTTTTTTCCAAAACTGGGACAATTGTGGCAAAAAATTAACCTGTACACATTTTTACGGTTGATATTATTTTTTTAACTCTGTCCCAAGGTTTTAGATTCCTTACCGTCCCTCTTTCTAAGCTTATACAGAAAATCACTTCAGATACAGCCACAGAGTTTTTTTTTTCATGCAGAAGTGTGCTAGAGAAAGAATGTCTAAAATTCTTTGACAGGAAATTTACTGCAGAATTTAAATCAGCATTTAAATATCAATTTCAAGCATCATGGCTTTATTGGTAGTGTTACCGCCCCCAAGGTTTATTCCTACACTTTTCGAGGTAAATTATTTTTTTTTAATTTAATCCAATATAAATAACTGCTTCTAAAAATCAATGACCATTGTGACTATCACTTAGACTTAACATGATTTGCCTAAAAATAGTGGTAATTTTCCTTACCATCCCTTTTTTCCTATACCATCCCCCCTTTTTTTTCTTCCGCCCCTTCTTTAACACCCTTCCAAGACAATGTTATACCAAAATTTTGTACTAAAAATACTACATTGTTATTATTTCTTATTTGAATGCCCTGTGGGTACTATGCAAATTCATTATAAGTAAAAATTTAGAGGAATAAGAAATTTATAGTGGTAAAATGGTAAGGAATATTAAACTCTCAAGTTTAATTTAAACCTGAGTTAAATAAAAAAAATTTCGCTGCTGACCATTTTTTCTTTATTTTGAATCATTAAGGCATTCGTCTATCAGATTAAAATGTTATTTTAGCAAGTTTAATTTTACAGATTTTTATTCTCGAAAGTCAAAAGATTGTGAGAATGCCCCATATATATATATCTATATATATCGTCTAAAGTCGAAACTCGGTTAAGCGTGACTCAGACATTCGGAAAACTACTGTATGTACTTGTGATGGAATATTTTTTTTGTGGGATTAAATAAATTAAAAAATTTCTTTTCGTAGCTTTTCAATCATCATACGTTTAGTGCGTCATGGAAGTTTAATCTTGGATTCAAATGCGCCGTCACATTTAAAAAAAAAAAAAAAAAAAAAAAAAGAAAAGAAAAAAGGAAGAGAGAGAAACGCTACCGTAGTACAATATAAAATTCGCTAGAAAAGCACATTTTTTATTATTTTTGTTTAAGAATAAACGCTTTCTTCGCTGAAACAAAAACAATGTTTTTGTCTAAAACATCACAGAAATGGTTAAAAACTACATTTGCATAGTTTATAAAGTTTCAAAATGAAAAAATGAAAATTTTTCCTTTTAACTATCACCATTCTTCTAACACAGTTTCTCTTTTTAAAATCCAGAAAATAATAGCACTCAGTCGTTTGTAATTTTTTTAAAGTCCTCTGGAGCTACAAACGGTTTACCTGAAAACATATAAACAAATCTTGTTCCATTGTCGACGTGAAACATAAAATGCCGAAGGGTTTGTTAAAAATGTTTTCAACAAATGTTCGCAAGCACGTTTTACGTAAGTTTCAAATATTTGTTTGTTTACGAGGAATAAAATGTGGGAAAATTTAATATGTTTGTTTACGTGACTTTCTTTTCGGTCTTTACACCCCTACCCCCTTTCCAAAAAGAAAACATAAATAAATAAGACGCAATAAATATTGTTAGCAAACATTTGCAGATAAGAACTGCTGGGTACATGGGCATGGACTACACATTAATCTGTCTATTCTAAAATAGTAATAATAATAATAATAATAACTAATGCTGCTTGCTCACTGCTTATAAAATCTATACTTCGTATAGAGGGCTGCACAAAAGAATACACGACTTATTCTTCTTATTTGCTGAAATTGCTGAAGGGGAATTCTCAACTGTGGTATGTATTTCTTTACTGAACTAAGTTTTTGTCAGATCTGTATCTCATATACAGGGCTGCTCAAAGAATTCGGATAATTTTGCGACTGTAGAAGAAAATTTCGGAAATTCGTTTTTAAAATGGGTTATACGTTTTCAAATGGTTCAGTTAGACATCCTATTTCAACTTATTAACACTAGAACGACCGGAGTGGTCATTTTGATCGCATATCTCCTTCAAAAGCAATTATTCTTAAAACATTTACATCAGCTCACTCCCCTTTCAAGACTTTTATTATTATTTCTTTTTTTTTGTCTTTTTAATTGTATAACAATGTCTTTTTGCAATGCAATCTAATATATAAAAATGAAAATTTCCCTGTCTGTCTGTCTGTAATGCTAAACAAATTCACAGTTTGGAAACCTGAATTATGAAATATTACGTACATGTGTATTAAAACATGGCCGAGGCAACTAAAGTAATCCGGAATCGGAATAACTTATAGTTAATTCTTAATTAATAAAACACCACAAATTTAACAGCAATTTCTTATCAAATTTAAACATTTTTCGATATAGCTGTTGCCAACTATTAAAAATCCTCAATAAAATTCATACCACAACAATTACTTTTCTATTGCAAGATTTCCACGTGAAAAAATAAAATAAATGGTTTGGCGAATTTAAAAAAGGGAATATTACATCATAACTTTACTACTGCAAGATTTTTACGTGAAAAAGGAACATAAAATAGAGTTTGACGAATTAAAAACAAAAGTGAATGTTACATCATAATTTTTCTGTTTTATGATTTCCATGTAAAAAATTATAATTATTTAATTAATTTGACGAATAAAAAAAAATGGAATATTGCGTCATATAGGAAATACACTGCTCAAAAAAATTAGGGGAACAAGCAAAAAAGTGAAGAGAACAGTGCAAGACAGCCATGTATGGGCATAAAATGGATAGCACACGTCTATCAATGCGCAATACAGAAAAAAAGACGCAATAAAGTTTTTAAGGGAGCTTTTACTCTTTGAAAAGATTGAAAGAACATGAAAAGATGGTTTAGGGCAACAATTTGGTTTCATGTAGATGATAAAAAAAAAAGTATTGTTTATAAATGATGCAAGATTTTTAATCTAGCGTGTGATCTCCTCGAACAGCTAAGACTGCTGCGCACTTGTCTTCCATGGATGCGATGAGGTTAACAATAAGAATTTGGGGAATACTGTTCCATTGCTCAAGAATTGCAATCTCCAAGTCCCGGACAGTAAAAGTAGGACTTGGTCTCGCAGCAATGCATCGTCTGAGTATGTCGCAAACATGCTCGATCGGATTTAGGTCAGGAGAGCATGCTGGTCATTCCATACGCTGTATTGTTTTAGCTTCAAGCCTGTTTTCCACAAGACGAACTGTATGAGGTCTGGCATTATCATGCATGGAAAAAAAGAAATCACTAATTGCTACAAAATAAAATACGACATGAGGTCTCAGTATCTCGTCTGTATAACTTCGGACCGTCAAAGTGCCATTCCGAATGATATGCAGGCCCATACGTCCATCTATGCTGATTCCAGCCCATACGTCCACCTATGCTGATTCCAGCCCATAGCATCAACCCACCTCGTCTGTAATGTGATCTTTCACGAACGAATGTGGGATTATTTTTAGTGCCTCTTTCTCTCCATGCCAAAACACATTATATGTCACATCCAGACTTAATCGGAACTCGTCTGTAAACAGAATTTGACTCCAACAATGTTGCCTTCAAACTCGATGATCAGTTGACCACCTTCTTTGGGCCGCACAGTTGCTCGAGATCAACAGAATACAGACCATTGGTTTACGTGCATAGAGACCACCCTGATGAAACTTATTTCTGACTGTTTGGCTGGATATCCTTCGTCCTGTGGCCAAGAACAACTGTGTTTGCAACAGAGTAGCATTATCCGTTCCGTCTCGATGAGCTTGTGAAAGTCGCCTATATTCCGTGGTCGAAAGACTTTAGGAAACTCGGAATGGCAACAGCCAGAAGAGAGAGAGAGACGAGGGACTTTTCTTGAATGGTTGTGTTCGAACTCTCTCTTGTGAAATATGTAATCCGAATATTATTATTATGTTATATTATGTGTGCGTGTGTTGTAACTGTGTAGTCTAATGTAAATATTAAACTAAGTTAATCATATCGCTGCTTAGACTTGTCTGCTTTGATTAGAGCTTGTGTTCTTTCTTCATCAATGTCGTGGAATACCGAACCGGAACATCATAATGTCGCAGACGACTAGGATGGTGATCCTACTTCTACGGGTGATCCTACAGCTTTTAAAAATCAACAGCGGTGTTACTGCAGCATAAAATGTTATCGTATAATAAATATTGTGGTTAAAGAAAGAAAGATGTGCCTCTAATCTAAGTGAATAATATTGCGTCGATAGTATTTGATTGACAGCAACGAGAGTTTGATGGCTGGCCTAGCTATCATACAGGTATTTTTTTTTCTTTCCTATCGAGAGCATATTTTAAATATATGTTAGTAAAATATAGTTATTTAATGTGTATATGTTTTATATTATGTTTAGAAACAACGGGTTAATATTTATTCAATTAATGGAATAAACATGGTATTTTATCAGTAATTAAGTTTGAAAAGTATACTTAAGAATTATATTTTTATGGTATATTTCATAATATGAATGCAGAATTATGTATCATGATTGTTAAATTGATCGAAGGTTCAGATAGAATGGTGTTTAAAAATAACTATGTTTAGCATGAAAGTTTAAATTCTGTTATTTAAATAAATATTTTCTAGTTATTGTGTTAAAAAAAAAAGAAAAGAAAAGAAAAAGAAACATAAAAATGAGTTAAATTTGCCATTTTAAAAGTTCATAACACGTCTGTCTATGGAGCTATTTATTCTCTAAGAATAAACTTTGCACTAGAATAACTAAAAGTGTTACCTAAGTAAATTATCGTTTGCAGAAAAAAAAAAAGGAAAAACAGATTTATTTCAAATGTTTTTTATTTATTCTTTTATCTTTGGGATTAAGATAAAAAGGTGCTATTTCAAAGTATGTAGAGGAAGTGGTTTTTTTTTGTTTGTTTTGTTACGTATTATTCTGGAATTCTTTGAAATGACTCATTCAGATTAAATTTGAAATAAAAGTTTGGTAATCTTTGTTCAGTGAAACTGATAATGTATAAATTTGATTATTACGGATTGGGTTGTTTATTTATTTTTTTAATTGTGGCAGAATATTAAGCATTTGTTTGTTTTGTTTTTGTTGTTGCTTATTTTCGATTGACTAATTGAAAGGAAATATAGAGATTTAATTTGAGTTTTAAATCAAAATAAAAGAAAGATTTTCATATCTTGGATAGAATTTAATTTAATTAAAAGGTGTTAATTTAATATTGAGATTTATAAATATTTGGTTCGTTTTGAAATATAATTTAGTAAGAGATTGAAGGGTTAAAAAGAAAATTGTTAATGTATTATGTATTTTTGAAGGATGTATTTAAAAATTAATACGCAAAGCATTGACAAATTCTTATTTTGTAAGAACGCAAATATTTTTTTTTTTTTTTTAACTTGACATATTGGTAAAAGTATATTCTAATTATTGCAAAAATTGTTTTCTATATATATATATTTTTTGTTATTATTGCGCAAATGTGTTTTAATTTAGTCAGTAATACTAATATAAGTATTTAAATAAAATAAATTTCATTCAATTTGAGGGGTTATTTACAAAAGAATGTTCAGGTTTAAATTAAATTTGGTTTAAGGCGTTCTTAGGGAAAGTTCCAATTAGGGTAGAAACACTGTTTGAATATTGCTGATTGCTTCCAATTTATTTTTCAAATATGGCGTTTTTAAGCAAAGGTAGTAGAAAAGAAGATTTACAAAAAGTAGCGATTGAACTTGGAGTTCAGGATGTCGAAAATTTAAAAATTATAGATCTAAAAAAAGCTATACTAGAAATCGAAGACTACGAAGAAGAATTTGTTAAGGGATTTTTGAGTTCTGTAATTGAAGAAAGGAAAAAGAAAGAAGAAATGGAGAGGGAAGAAAGAATACGTCAAGAAGCGAGACGTCAAGAAGAAAGGGAAGAAAAAATACGACAAGAAGAGAGGGAGGAGCGAATTGCCAGGGAAACAAAAGAACATGAATTGGAAATGAAAAAACTGGAACAATTGCAGAAATTTCCGGAACAAAGAAATGAGTCGAAAATTGAGATAGCGCCAAAAATTCAATTAGCACAGATTGTCCCGAAGTTTGATGAAAAACGTGATGCGATGGGATTATTTTTGATAAATTTTGAAAGAAGAGCGGAAATGGCACAAGTACCGAAGAAAGACTGGGTAGCTTACCTATTGGCAGTTTTATCGGTGGAAATTGCAAATATGCTAGCTAGAGAACCCCCGGAAGATGCAATTAATTACGATTTTGTAAAAACTCTTATCTTAAAGCGATACAAGTTAAACAGTGAAAAATTAAAACAATGTTTTTACAAACATCACAAAACACATGAAAAATCATGGAGAAATTATACACAAGAGCTTTTGAGTTATTTTACCGAATGGATCACAGAATTAAATATTAACACTTTCCAGCAATTAGAAGACTTAATAGTAACCGAACAATTAAAATTCCGTGTGCCTGTAGAAATAAGAGAACATTTCTTAGAAAATTGGCTCACATTTACCACGCCGTTAGAATTGGCAGAAAAACTTGATGATTACGAGAGCATTACCGACAGTTTTAAAAGAAAAGAATTTCCAAAGAAAAATTTATCTAACTCTCGAAATCAAAGTTGGAATAATTACAGTTCGGAATCAAAAAAAGATACGAGAGATGATAAACTGAAATTTGAACCCAAGACTGAAGCATCTTTCGGAGTGCAACGAGAAAAGAGAGAATTTCGCACAAAATATACCTGTTTCGCATGTGGTAAGGAAGGGCATGTGAAGAAATATTGTTCCAAATTGAATACAGCAAAACAAGATGGAGGAAAAACTTCCAAAAGCGATCTTGAGAAAAAGGGTCTAAATGCAATTTGTTTGAATGTGAATATTCCGGTGGAAGAAACAGATGGGAGACTCCTTAAGGTAGATCTAGGAATCGGTAACCAGAAGTTTCAGGGAATCATCGATAGTGGTGCGGAGATTACAGTGCTGCGGAAGTCGGTGGTGCCGGAAGAGTATTTACAGTCATGTGGAAAAGTATTCTTGAGACCCGCAATAGGGAATCCTGTAGAAGCAAAGCTTGTTTCCGTTCCGCTCACTCTTCGGACAGAAGATGAGGTTATTCCGTATGTACGAGTACAGGTTGCGGTAGTGGAAGGATTACACGAAGAAGCTTTGATCACTCCCAAGGTTTTCGCTCTGTTAAAAGAACAGCAGAAGTTGTATTTAGGGGATGAGGTAGATATCACCCCGGTTGAAGAAAATAAAGAAAAATCTGTATTCAATGTGGAGGGAAGGTGTCCAGAAGGAAACCTGGAAACAAATCTAAATAATGAAGATGAAGACAAAGAAGCTTCAGATTTGGAACTGATTCCTACTCCGGTCGAGGCAACTGTTTTGCCCGAAAATGTTGGTAACGAGGACCAAAAGGAAAGTTGTTCCGTTTCACAAACGCAATTGTTGAAAAAGGAGCAATTGGCTTGTTCTACATTAGAAAAATGCTTTGAAGATGCAAAACGGCAGAAAAATAATTATTGGGTAGAATCTGATTTGTTGTATCATAGAGGCAAAGTTGGAGGACAAAATTATGTTCAACTTGTTGTACCCGCCTGTAGAAGACAAGAAATTTTGAAATTAGCACATGAAACACCAACTGGTGGGCATTTAGCTGCTAAGAAAACAAGAGATAGAATTGTTATGTCGTTTTGGTGGAAAGGAATGCCAAAAGAAGTAAAACAACTATGCGCAGCTTGCCATGATTGTCAAATGCACAGAAAAATAAAATTAACAGACAGAACACCTATTGAAGCGGTCGGAAGACCAGAACTCCCATTTCAAGTAGTAAATGCAGATATTTTAGGACCAATTGAGCCGAAGTCTTCTCGAGGTCATCGGTATGTTCTGGCTATTATGGATCAACATAGTCGTTGGCCTGAAGCAGTCCCTATTAAATCGTTGACAGCAAAAGTAGCTTGCGAAGAGTTTATTGAAGTTTTTGTTAGAACTGGAATTCCTAGAATGATTTCAGCCTTTAACATGGAAAAAATTAAACTTGTGGATGAAATAAAAATGCAAAATGTAGAAGAAAATGTAAAATCAAGAACAATTGAAATACTTGGAAGTTTACTGAAAGAGAAATATTCTGACAAAAATGTTATTAGTGAAAATTTTCCAAAAATAACATGTAAAATGTTTATTAAGTATTATGAAATTAAAAGAGAAGAAAATTGGAAATTTAAAAGAAGATCTATGATTGAGCAAGAAGTTATGGATGAATCTGTAACAATTGAAAAAATGTTTGACTTTAATGAAGATTTTAATATTGTCAAATATTCGGAAGAGAATATTGAGAATGAAGATGAGATAGAAACTAAATCAAAGACTCTGGAGCGTGTTAATCGTGATTATGAAGTCAAAATGGAAGAAATTGAGGAAGATCTTACTTACAAAAATAAAAAGATAATTGGTACGATAAATATGAGAAAAAAATGATGAAAAGCATTGTTTTGAAGAAGAAAAAAGATCTAGAAACAAAAATTTCCATGAAAAAAAAGAGAATTGAAAGATACTGTTGATTCAGTTAAAGGAATGAAAGAAAAAGGTATTCAATTTTATCTTAAGTTGTATTGTAGTATCCTGGAGACTCTAAAAATTGAGAAAGAAGCTATAAAGTATGATATTAATTCTGTTCAGAAGGTTAAACAAGAAAGCAAATACAAAATTGACACTGAGGGTAAAGAAGTTATAGTTTCCTTTAAGGACTTGTACTTTGCAAAGACTTTAACAGATCTGACCAGAAAAACTGTTCCAAATGATACTCCATGGTCGGAAGATGCTGAAAAGTCGTTCAATAAGTTAAAGGAAAGCTTATGTGAAGTTACAAACCTTTATACCCCAGACATGTCCAAACCGTTCGAAATAAACACCGATGCTTCCATATCGGGTATTGGTGCCTGTTTAATGCAAAGGGACAAAGACAGCATGTTAAAGCCCATAACCTTTGCCAGTCAAAAGCTTACTCCAACTCAATCAAAGTGGAGCACAATTGAAAGAGAAGCATATGCTGTAATCTGGGCGCTTGGGAGATTCGAAATGTGGACTTATGGAACCACCATAATATTGCATACGGATCATAATCCTTTAAAATACTTAACAGAGGGAACTCCTAAGAACGCTCGATTACAGAGATGGTCGTTGGCACTATCTCTCTATCAGGTTTCTATTGCTCATAAACCAGGAAGTTCTAATGTAGTGGCAGATGCTTTATCTCGCATTTATGAGTAGGAAAAAAAATCTGTATATATATATTTTGTATTATTTCATTATTATATATTGTATAATGTGTATTTGTAATATGTGTATTTTTAGTATATAGTGTATAAGAATTTATATATCTTAAGTAGTTTAAGTAAATACTCTCGATGGGACAGGTGAAGGACTTTTTAAATAGAACTTTTTAATTAGGACTTTTGATAGGACTTTTTAAGTAAGACTTGTATTAAGACTTTAAAGAGTAGTTTCACAGTGTGGGACACCGTCCAACATGTAGAAACTGGAGGGAAGGTGTGAAAGTCGCCTATACTCCGTGGTCGAAAGACTTTAGGAAACTCGGAATGGCAACAGCCAGAAGAGAGAGAGAGATGAGGGACTTTTCTTGAATGGTTGTGTTCGAACTCTCTCTTGTGAAATATGTAATCCGAATATTATTATTATGTTATATTATGTGTGCGTGTGTTGTAACTGTGTAGTCTAATGTAAATATTAAACTAAGTTAATCATATCGCTGCTTAGACTTGTCTGCTTTGATTAGAGCTTGTGTTCTTTCTTCATCAATGTCGTGGAATACCGAACCGGGACATCATAGAGCTGCTAACAGGATATATTGATCATCAGTTTCTGTGATAGCAAGGCTGACCTTGCCCTTGTCGATGTCTACCATTCCATGTATCTTGGAATCGATTCCACAGCCTTGCATTGACATTTCTTGCGACTCCAACAGCGTCCGCTACACTTCGTTGTGTTTCCTCAGATTTAACTGCACCGGCAACACGCCAAGCCATGGATTTCGTTAAATCACATTGTTGTGACATTTTCAAGTTACCTTTTCTTAAAACACAAGCTGAGCAACTGAATTTTAAAACTGAGACAGTGAAACAGACGTTTCTGCAAAAACCCGATTTCTGCACTGATCACTCTTTTCTAGTTTTTGACGTCATAAACCTTAATTTACATGTAAAGTTTTCTTTGTCTGTTTTCTACAACACTTTAAATTATGGATGTTTCATTTTACGTGATTTATGGGTGTAAATATTTGCGTAATTTCGTTAAAACCATGTGCTCTCCTAATTGTTTTGAGCAGTGTATAAAGGACTTGGTGAATATATAACGTCATAATAAGTGTGAAAAAATGTATTGAAGCATGTTAAAAACTCGATTATGGAAATATCGGCATATTTTAACATTATTGCTCCA
Organism: Maratus speciosus; assembly: GCA_963932465.1. Taxonomy (NCBI): domain Eukaryota; kingdom Metazoa; phylum Arthropoda; class Arachnida; order Araneae; family Salticidae; genus Maratus; species Maratus speciosus. Next base: position 97,870,703 of record OZ010799.1, read on the forward strand.
TTTATGGATGGAAATAAGTTCATTTATAGCTGTATTATTTTGCGTCTGTTATACAAATGTATACATTTTTATATTGGTTTTTCATTTGATTCATGTGTACAACACTTCCACTTTTTTTAAAATTTTTTTTTATGTTGTATGTTAAATTTTCAAATTGGTTTTTCAAAACAAACATACTTAAAATTCCAGGCAACGCCGGGAACTTTAGCTAGTATTTTATAAGGAGTGTATAAATTATTGTACTACATAGTACGACCTGAAATGGTGACAATGACCGCTGTAGGGATTTGAGTGATCTGCTGTAAAATAGCACTGAATTATTGTGAAATAGTAAAATTATTGTGAAACTGTAAAATTATATAATAGTATTATAGTAAAAATAGCATTATATAATATTACATTAATAATACGGATAATTTTCCGACTGTCGAAGGAAATTGCTGAAATTCGTTTTTCAAATGGGTTATGCGTTTCCAAATGTTCCGTTAGACATTCTACTTAAACTTATTAACACTTGAATGACCGAAACGGTCATTTTGACCGCATAGTTCCTTCCAGAAGGAATTATTCTTAAAACATTTACGTCAGCTCACTCACCTTTCGCGACTTTTATCATTTTTCTTTTGAGGTTTTTAAATATATAACATTGTTTTTTTGTAATATTTTATAAGAGCGTATAAATTAATGTTCTACCTAAAAAGACCAGGAGTGGTCACAGTGACCGCTATAGAGATTGGAGTGATCTGTTGTGAAATAGCGCAGAATTATTGTGAAACTGTAAAATTATATAATAGTACTGTAATGAAAATAGTATTAATAAAAATATTAGTATTATATAATATTATAGTAATAATATAGTAATGATAGTAATAGTATTAATGATAATATAGTAATAATAATAATAATAATATAGTAATAAAAATAATAAAATATAATAGTATTATTAATAATAATAGCATTATATAATAGTATTATATTTACCCTATGTTTGTAAAAAGTCCTAATGAAACGATGATTTCATGAAACGACTGAAATGAAACGAATTTATGAAACGATTTTATGAAACGACTGAATAAACTACTGGTTATATTTCGCGGCGATTTCTCCTAAAATATGGAATGTTTTGTGATGTAATTAACACCAAAAATCCGTATTGATCCGCAGATCTCAAAACTGGTATTATAATTTTTAAATTCGAATTTGTTTTCGAAATATTGATTTTTTTCTAATTTTAAATACTTTCTCTAATGATGGCAACTCAAATTTTAATCATAACAGATATTTTTTTTTTATATTTAAAAAAAAAGGTTATTATTTTAAACTAATTAGGCGAGCAGTTTGGCCTCCCATAAATGTATACTAAGAAATGTATCGTGTTACTTCACTCATAATTCAATTTGTCGCCTTTTTTTTTTTTTTTTTTTTTTTTTTTTGTATTTTATTATCATTTTATTTAACACAAAACTTTCATTTAAAACTGAAACATTTAAAATTAATGGCTTTCACTTGTTTCTTTTTTTAAAAACAAAACAAAAAGAAAAATATTAGCACAGATGTCATATACGTACTGAAATACCTAATTGGGGCCAAAATGGCATTATTTTGCCTGACATGGTAACCCGGCTGTTGTTGCTTATTTATTAATAAATGTTTATTTGCATTTATTTTCTTTTTATTTAAAAAAAAATGTTATAAATTGTTTTGTTCTATAGTTATTAATTAAACTTTTTTATTATTTATTGTGACTTCATTTAAGAAATAATAGAGAATAATTTAAAAATACATATGTAACTGGTATTCGAAAACGAGGTTTTCGCCAAATTGTCGTAAAAAAAAATCACGCCAAACCACACAAATCATGACATTTAATTTGAACTTCAAAGCAATGTTTTAATGGTACTACTTAGTTATCCAGTCGACCAATTTTGCCAAATTATATAAATAGTCAAATTATACAAATTGACATAATTTTTATTTTAAATAACGAAAAAACAAATAAATTAGTATAACATTAATAAAAATACAAATAAAACGTCGAAATAAAAATCACTTGATGGCGTAAATACGTGTACCTTCCTTAAAGTCAACTGAATGTGACATTTGCGATCAACCATTATTGGCATTTAATCTTATAGTTTGGCGATAGATTTTTTGTCGATGGCATAGCCAAGTAGTACCGTTTTAATTTACCACTCGAAAAATAAAAAAATGCTAACTGGCGACTTAAAAAAAGTTAATGGTGAGATTTGCACCCGGCTAACATAAAAGTACCAAGAATACTTTGCGATCATGGCAACTTTTATATAGTTTTATTCGAAAAAATAATTTTGATTCTTTAATCAAAATGTAAAATCTTTCTTTTAAAAAGCGAAGGGATCAGCACGTAATTGTTTATGGCAGTTACATGAGTTTCACTATTATAATATAGGTGAAATGATGGTGATAAAATAATATTTGTCGACTTATCACCTAGGCTGGCTAATATTAAAGTACCAAAATGGCCACCTGGAATATGAAAAGCGAAGGAACTGTTGATGATAGTCACATAACTCAGTCTATTATTATTGAGGTTGTTTTCAATTCTAAAAACAGCGCAAAGAATAATATTTCCTTAAAATTAAAAATTTATTTACACGTAACTATAAAAAAACGGGAAAAAAAACTTTAAAATTACTATTAAAAGAGTACGTGTTAAAAGCAGGAAAATATTGAAAATTGTGTCTTGAAAATTGTATTTACACGTGAATATTAAAAGAGAAATGAAATTTTAAAATAATAAATACATTAGTATGCGTTTAACCCTTTCAGGGGCAAGGTACGTCTAGTCGTAAAATGTTGAAATCAGTGAATGGCACCAGAATTCACAAAGAAATTTTGAAATACGAAAATACTTTTGTTCCCTTACTTAATAAAAGGAAAATTTTCATTCTAATATTCTGGTGCCAATGTGGCATTTAAGAATTAAAATTCAGTGGTCCAAAAGTGAACCACTGCCCTTGAAGGGGTTAAAGCAGTAAATTGTATTATGTCAATCGTTTTATAAGGCTGTTAAAAAAATACCGGGAAGCAAAGACTCTGTTTTGTTAATTCATTTTATTTTATCTGCTTTTCAAATGTTTAACTGATTTTCTTTAATCAAACACGAAAACAACCATTGGATGTCTTAACAGCAACTGATTTGGTCTTAAATTCTTACAATCAAAGGGGATTGAATGGAAATTCGTTTCACGGAGACGCTACAGGTTTTTCCATTATAATTCAATCTTCTCTAATCTTTTAAAAACCGATCAGATTAGATTGCTTTTAGATTCTGCGGTGTCTGAACGGGGGTTGGCGAGTGTAGCTTGCAGGGTGCAGAGGCCCCTAGTTAGTATTATAAAATTATATAATAGTAAAATTATAAAATATCAAATATTGTGAAATAGCATTATTGCAAATCATGAGTTAATGTCTAAAATGAGACATAACTGTTTTATGATAATACTACTTTTTTTCCCCTGAAAATAAAGGTATGTGTTCTTATATAATAAAAAAAATTATTATTTAAAACAATGCACGCATTTTACAATTGCTCAAATAACTTATCTGAAGTTTTTATAATGATATTTGCATAAAAAATCAAATATTTACTCTCGGTTTCTTATTGCGGTCAAAATGACCGCAAATGGTCGGTCTAGGTAGGTAAAAATGTCGGTTGCTCTAGTGTTAAACGGTGAAGTTTTGTCACATTATTCTGAATGTTATGGAAAGTGTTTGATAATACTGGGGAACAATTTTTAACTGAATTTCTGTTGACTTCGATTTTTCAGCTATTTTTACGTCAAAAAAGTGTGCTGATTTCAAAACTGCAATTAGTTTTCTTCTATCACGTCAAGTTTTTTCTCTATAGCTTACATTAATGTGACCACTCTAAGCTGAATCGGGCGTGAGTCATTGGAAGAAAAAAGCTTCAGAACCCTTAGCATCAAGACTGCAGGAGAAAAATTTTCTTGAAAAGGGAGCTAATGTATCCTACTTTCGATCCAAAGAAAGTGAATTTCTTCGATACTTTCAAAGTAACGGTGGATTTGTTTTTTGCATAAGGTACATGGTGTTGAGAATTCCATCCTATACTGCAACTGAATGGCGACTGTTCATCGATAGCTCGAAGAGGAGCTTGAAGTGATATCTCCTTCACAATTTAAATTTATTTGGAGCAGTCCCAATAAGCCATTCAGTTTATTTGCACGAAGAATATGAGAACATAAAGAAAGCCGTTGATTTATTGTAATATCATATTTACGAATCGATCATCTGTGTTGACCTTAAAATAGTGTATTTCCTTCTTGGCCAGCAACGTGGATATACCAAGTATCCCTGTTTTTGTGTATGTGGGAAAACAGAGCTCGTGAGAAGCATTGGTTTCAGTCGAATTGGTTTCCAAGATCTGACCTCAAACCTGGTGATCCAAACATTTTGCATCAGCGACTTGCCAACTGAAAGACCATAATATTTCCAACTCTGCATATAAAACTGGATTGATTGAAGTAGTTCGTGAAAGCTTTGTCAATTGAAGAAGATTTCTCATTTCGAAATTTCCAAACCTGTCTTTAAAAAAAATAAAGGCAGGTGTATTTGACGGTCCACAGATTCGGCAGCTCATTAGAGATGAACATTTCATTGGAACAATTACAGAACTCCAAAAAATGCTTAGTTGGCATTCAAAAACCTTGTCAAAGACTTTCTTGGAAATATGCGAGTAGAAAATTACACCGAAATTGTCCATCAACTTTTAGAGAGCTTCAAAAGGCTTGGTTGCAACGTGAGCATCTAACTTCAGTTTCTGCATAGCAATCTTGATGACTTCCCAAAAAATCTTAATGCAGTCAGTGATGAGCAGAATGAACGATTCCACCAAGATTTGTAGCTCATGGAAGAACGATATCAAAGTAGATGGGATGAACATATGATGGCTTTGTTGGAGCATCAGTTGAGATTGTCCACAAATGGAACACTCCAAGAAAAGCTACAAGCGAAAAATTTTACCTTAATATGAACTTTTTTCGTCTTGTAAAAGGATTTTATTACTTGTTGAACACAATGTAGTGTATATTAAGTATATACAGCCGTTATATGAATAATATATTTGCTATTTTTTTCTTTATTTTCCTTTGTATCCCCATTAAGTATGATTTTTGGGGTATCCTGTAGCTTAAAAAGTTGACGCCGTAAAAAAAAAAAAAAAAAAAAAAAAAAAAACTGAGGCCGTTTTTGGATTTAGATGCCAATAATCCAAAAACAGGTGCCAGATCTAAGTCAACAAAATGTGTGTTCCCCATTGTAATCTATGTTGACTATGTTCTTTTTTCTTAATATATAAATAGATAAATAGTTTCTCTCTATTCTAAGAAAAGTAACTAACGTTGTCACCAACGTAAATGAAATTTTTGTGACTAGAGATCTTTCTTCGTTAATATAAAAAAATCTAGTGTATACAAAAATATGAAAATTGGAGCTTTATAGAGAAAGATGTTGAAGCAGATAGTTTTTAAACTAAGAATAATTTTAAGAGATATTTTATGTTGAAGTCTGTCAAAATAGTTCCGTTATTTTTTTTATACAAATAGAAACTATCCATAGGAATTTAATCATCTTTTCTAGGGACATAATTCACAAGCTTGCGGTATGCAGGCTGTACTTATATTTTTAATTTGACAAATGTTTGTTGGTTCGTTTTCCAATTTTTTATATAAATTTTCATAATTTCAAGCGGTATATTTTTCAAATTTAGAATTTAATTAATTAATACAAAGGTCTTTATTTTATATGTATGCTAAGTTGTGAAAACAGCGCAAAGAATATTTCTTTTCAATTAAAAAATGTATTTACACGTGACTATTAAAAACAGAAGGAAAATGTTAAAATAATAATTAAATCGTCACGTGGGCGGTTTTCAAAAGGTGGGCACTGGGCACACGTCATAACTTTAAACCTTTCAAAAATAACTTTAATTATCATTGACTTTAATTTTTTTTTATACCGACTTTTTAATTCTATTGAGAGACAGAAAATGACATAATTTATTGTAAAAGCTTTGTATAAATATCTTAAAATTTTATTATTTTATGCTAAAGAGGCCAATTTTGGACATTCATAACGTTAACTGCTCCAATGTACAACCAAGAAAAAGAGTTTTAACTTGCTTCCAGGTGGTTCTAATGGTAAACAACGAATACATAAAGGAAACGGATGATTTTTTGATAATTTCATTAAGAGATGGCAGGCTGATTTATTGCTTTTTGAAGATAGAAGGACATTTCTATAAAGAATTTTTCTGTATTTTGTTATGTAAAAAAGTAACGAACGCCACAAAGCTATCATTTCCACAAAAAATACATCAAGTAAGTACTTTAAACTCTTTTATCTAACTTTAAAATCATTTAAAAAAATTTTTTAAGTATTTGTATTTGTTTTTGTAAGATTTTTTTGTAATAAATACACTTTTCTCAAATAAGACAGTGGAATGTCCAAATCACGTAACGATGGAAGCGCCGATTTTATTTTTAGTAAATTTATTTTTAAAGATGATTTGGTGTCCTGAAAAGTATAAAAAGATATATATTATAATGTTTTATCGTAAATAATTACCGTGTTTTGTATAAATAAAGTGTATTTAGTACGTGTAATAATATAACTTGACTTGAAGCATGCTCAACTAATGTGTGTAACGATCGACACAAAATGACGACCGCTGCGATCATTACGAAATTTCGGACATGCTTATTTAAAAGTATGATTTAAAATTAATAGTAAAACTTCTTTTTTTATTTCAAAAGTAATTCTTCAGGATCTTACGTGTTTTTATGTATTTTGCAAAGTTTTCTTTGTAGCAAATGTACCCCAAAAGATTATTTAATAACAATGTCCAAATCGTGGAACTATCTAAACATTAATAATTTTAATTTTCTAAATGCATAAATAAATATATTATAACAGAGTCCATTGTTCTAACATACATCTTAAAAAATAAAATAAATACTTTTTTGTTAAATTATTGTACGTGAGTTCTTTTTTTTTTTTTTTTTTTCATTCAAAGTTTAAGAATCCCCCTCCTTAAAATTCCATTCTTCCTCTTTGCTTCGGCACCAAAATGCAAGCCAACTAAAAAGTTTAAGCCGCTTACGTTCTGTAACTTTGGTAAAAAAAAAAAAAAAAAAAAAAAAAAAAAAAAAAAAAAAAAAAAAACAGAAATTGACAGTACTCAAAGTATAGAAGACAGCCAGCGAAAATTGCTAAAGGTACTCAAAAGATTCACTCCGTACAAACGACAAACAAATTTGGTACTATTCAAATAAAAAGTAGATCTGATTTTTGCAATCTCTGTAAAAAAGAATCAAGAATGCATTACCAGTGAAGCTGGTGAACAAAATATTGTTTCTACAATTGACTCCTCACGCAGTTGAAAATAGATTGACATTGGTGACTGGGGCTTTGTATTAATTCATGATGAAAACTTATGGCCAGGTATTATTGAAAAGATCAGCATTGATAATGGTGAACAAATATTTTCTATAAATTTTTTGACTCCTCAGGCAGACATTGATTTTAACAGGTTTCGTTATCCATCTAAAAATACAGCACAAAATTAAAATATGAAGATATTTTGTTGAAATCACCATATCCACCTCACCCGGCGACAGCAAGAGGACACTTTTCTTATGATAAAGAAATTATAGATATGTGCATTAAAAAATGGCAGTATTTTTTTTTTTTTGAGAAAATAAAAAGAATAAATTATATGTTGGATACTTCTAATATTGTATAAAGGTATGTTTTTTGCATAGTATGTAATTCCTATAAAATTAAGATATTACTTCTAAAAAAGTAGTAAATATTTTAATATCAAATTTTAACATTTTATTTTATTATTATTATTACTGGATAACAAAAAGTTAATTATATATATATATATATATATATATAATTATACATACAATTATAGAATAAATTTATTAAATTCATAGTTTTAAGAATTTTTTAAATACTAAGCACAACTTATTTATGGAAATGTCAAAACTGTCTAACCTACATCTCAGCAATGCCCAAAATCTGTAACCTATGCCAGAAATGTCCAATATTTTTAACGTACAGATCTACTAATTAAATGCTTTAATAATTAATTTTACAGAATAGTGGTTGTCTTTTAACATTTGTGTATAATTTTGTAGACTTATATACTATACTATTTTAAAAAATTGGCCTTAAATTTGAAAATTAAAAAAATTACATATAGTTAACGTTTAATGATCCCACCTTTTGAGAATCTCCCACGTGTTAAAAGCAAGAAATATAAAAAAATACCCCATAAAAATTGTATTTTCACGTGAATATTAAAAAAGAAAGAAAACACAATAATAATTACATTATTTTGTGTCAACAGCAGTAAATGAGGAAAATTACCTCATATTTAAAATTGCGGAATAATAATATTTTCAAACAGTTTCAATTAATAAACTTTTTTACCAAAAATGAAACCGACTTCAAAAACTACTGCAAAGCAAAAAATAATTTTTTTTACATAATAGTTAATAAGAAATTAAATTAAGAGCATTTCATTTACCATGCGTATTATTATATGTATGTACATTAATTTAATTTTTCGGAGTCGGTGCCAGCCAAACGAAGTTAAGTATAATTATCCAACAGACACACATCCAAATATCTATGAGTTTCTTTACGATTTATTATTTAGTTAAAAATTTTTAATTTTACAATTTTTGAAACATTTAATGTGATTTTTATAACATGCATTTTCAAGTGAGATTAGCTATAATTATGTGTGCTAAATTAAGGGTTATTATAAAATTAGTGCGTTTATACAGGCTATTATGTAAAAAAATCGTAGCCAAGCACATATTTTCAGAAGCAGGATGCTGTCAGAGTTGATTGAGAATGGAATTTTTTTCCGCAACGTATTTGCTGAATCTTGTTAGGATTTGTATTGGATAAAAATTTTAATTTTTAACTTGGCATGGATGGCACCGACTCCAAAAAAATCAAATTAATGTACACAAATATAATAATACGCATGGTAAATACAATGCTCTTAATTTAATTTCTTATTAACTATTATGTAAAAAAAATTATTTTTTGCTTTGCAGTAGTTTTTGAAGTCGGTTTCATTTTTGGTAAAAAAGTTTATTTTTCACTTTTTAGTTATTTCGAGTTACGATTTTTGCATGATTGTTTTAGAGGAAATTACAGACTTTCAAAGAAAATTTTAAAGATGTTATTTTGATAAGTAAATACTTCTGTCTAGATTTGTGTGTACATTCATAACACAGGTTTTGTGTGACAATTTTTATATATATATTAGATTTATCCTTCTTCAGATTGAATAACTTTACGTTTTAATTAAATATTTTTGTTTCTCTATTTCGACATGGGTAGCACGACAAGAGGTGCTGCTCGCATAAAAAAATATCGAACTTTGGAAACTGACAATAAAAAGTTCTTTTGCTTACTAAAAATTCTCTATGAAATAAAGAAGGGAGACGCAATTACTTATCTTTCTCACTCCCTAACCGATGACCTGGCTCCTATCTTCCGTTGCCCTAGATGAACGGGTTTTATACTTGTCATCAGCGTGGGTGACCGCGTAGTCGCCGCATAGCGGCAGTAAACCTGGTTAGCGCCTAGTTTGTTTTCCTATCGGCAGTGCCTTAATTAAGAACTTTTTTATGCCGGTTATATCTTGTTTTTAGCACCTGTGCATTGCTACTCATGTTGATCTCGTAATTTAGAAGCTTGGTTAGATGACGAGACCATCTACCTGGCAAGGCACCTCAAAGGTATAATTCATAGGTAACTTCGAGGACTTCGCACCCACGACGGATTTTACATGCACCAGGGGCCATTAGGATACATGGCAACCCAATGACTTATCAAAAAATGATCCTTAAAAAACTACAGCGTGAAAGTCTCAAATGGCGTTCCCTCAAATGGCTGGTCATTGGTGAAATTCATATAGTGTCAAAAGAGAATTTACGTATAATTCATTTGAGGCTTCAAGAATTTAAAAACTATTTATTTTTTGTGGCATTAATGTTTCCTTATATGGAGATATTATGCAAGTGCCAATATGTAATGTATAATGTATATGTAATGCCAATGTGCTTAAATGTATGCTAAGCATTGCAGCGTGGTACTTTTATTCATAATTTAAATTATTTGCTTAAAATTTCGCCAAATCTAAAGATTCTGATGGAGAAATCGAGAACTCGTTGCATCATGACGACATTTTGTTTATTTTTGGTTGTTATGTATTTCATCTTTCTTGACAAAAACAATTTAACTCACTTAGGCACTTGAGTTTCTTATTGCATCATCCTTTGCAATACGTTGGGTAGTGGAGATTTTAAAACTATTAAGTAATCTACCGTTATTGGGTCCACTGCCAATTGGTTGGTTGGTTGATTTTTTGACGGCCGATTATCTACACGAGGGATATAGGCCCGGGGGGAGTGCCCTCCGTGGGGGTCTTTCTAAGGGAACCTAATCCGTATTTACACATGGAAAATCCACGGCTCGAAGAAAACCACGAAAACTCCGAACGATTAGGCCGACGGGCGCGATTGGGATCGAACCCAGCACTTCCCGTCTACCAGCTTCGAGGGCAGAACCTCTCGGCCACTGGTGGGGCCACTGCCAATTGGCGTTTCTGAGCTAATATGATTTGGTGCATCGAAGCATTTTTCTGAAATAAACATTTTATGATACCCACATTTATATTAAACCACATTGTATGTTGATATCTTTTCTGTTTCACGTTAGCCTTAACTATGGCCTCTATTACGGAAGATTAGAAATTCATCGTCATGCTCATTTGATAGTTTTGGCTAAAGTGTCATCGGTCTGCATACTAATTGGCGTAAGTATAGTACTGCAAAACATAGCACTTTCGGAAGCAAATTATGATATTCGCATTTTCTTTAAACCATATTTGCTGTTAGTATCGCGCACTTTTTGCTTTTATCATGCAATCTGATTAAAATTTGCATGTTCTCATTTCTTGATACAATTCAGATGTTTTCATAACTGCGTAACTCACTAACTTGCTATCGCAATTATGCTTGTGTTTAATACTGATGTTTAAGTTCTGTGCCACGTAAATACACAGCGCGAACAATGCCGCCTGTAATACTAATTACAGTAAATCCTTTTTTTTTCTCTTTCTATGTTGTTAACCTTGTACTTTTCCAGTATAGGGATCTTCGCTTAACTTCTGTTTGCATATAAAAGCAGACAAATGGTTGTTCATAATAAATAAATTTACAAACATTGAAAAACTTGCTTGTGTATATGAGACAGTTAACAAGTTGTCAGAAAATATGCGTGAAAATTTCATTTTCTCTCCAAGGCTCCTATACAGGAATGTTATCATTAATGTTATCTGCTGGAAATATTAAAGGCAATCAAAAAGCATTCATACATATAACTGTTTAATATAACGTAATATAGATATGTATATCATATTATATACATATATATATATATATATATATATATATTATGTGCCGCTTGTCTGACGTTATGTGTTTAATTAAACTAAACTACTGTATACTAAATTATTGTTTTGTATTAATTTAGTTTGCTTCTGTATTATTTAGCATTTTAAATAATGGTTGGCAATTGAGAATTGTAAATATGACTGTTGATTAGAAATTGTGAAGAAACAGATTGGAGAAGATCCATTAGTGAATTTGAATGGGAATATCGCCAAATTAGTCAGTTACAGCCAAGTTGGCTTCATTTATGGCAAGTTATTTTCGTCGCCAAATGTGGCGATATTTCACCACATGGCGCCAAGTCTGGCGACAACTTGGCGATAATGCATATGAATACATAGCTTTATGCTTATGAATGAAAACCAGTTACAACAATGAAAGATAATTTGCTGAAAATCTTTTATTTTATTGGTTTTTGTTGAATTACTAAAACACTACTCAACCAATTTCGATGAAACGGAAGTGGTACCAATTCGAGAGTATCTTCTTTCAATTAAAACCAAAATTACATAAATCGGACAAAAAGTTCCGGAGCAATCGGTGAACATACATAAAAAAAAAACATACATACGCGTCGAATTGATAACCTCCTCCTTTTTTTGAAGTCGGTAAAAAAAACTATATTTACACGACAGTTTTATTTCATATTTCGAGATGGTCTTTTAAACTATTATTGCCAATTCTAAGATAGTGGAAATAATAACATTTCCTTCCAAATAAAACAGTATTTTTACTTGAATACTAAAAAGAGAAAGAAAACTTTGATGAAAATTAAGTCAGAACCGTACGTTTAAAATATCTTATTTAAAAACAATTTTCTTATAGCGTTGTTAAAAAAATCTGGGAGGCAACGAAACTTACTTATTTCTCTTTATATAAGCTGATTTTTAAAGGCTTAAGTGATCTTATTTAATCAATCACAATATCAGCCATTAGACGTCTCAATAAGGATTAATTGGGTCTAAAAATCCCTCAGTCAAAGAGATATTAATGGAAACCCGATTACAGAGAAAACGCCGCTACTTCTATAATTATAATTCAATTTTTTAGAGCATGTAAAATTAGCGTGTTTTTAGAGTCACCGGTGTCTTGCGGTTGGCCGGCGTCGCTCGCAGGGATCAGAGCCCAATGCAAAAAGTCCAAAGGTAATACCTCTTTTCTTTGTAAATGAAAAAGAAAAATCGTAAAATCACATAAATTTTAGGGCAAAGAGGTAGAATCTCTCCTTAAGAGGCTACTTCACTCCGGCGAAAACACTTGCTCAGTAATGTTATTCCTATGGAAATATTTCGTTTGCATTTCAATATTTTTAAATGATTTTTTTTTTGGATCGGATAGCAGATGCTCGATCACTGCGAAGACCCTTTATCACTTTTTATATTTTTTTGTGGGATTTTTACTGACAATACTTTTACTTTCGAAACCGGTTCCGAAAATCATAGTCTATCTATATTAATAAAAGAACAGATTGCTCTGTGCGTGTGTGTCTGTCGCCGATGGCTAGCAAAATCTACGGCACGTACGAGATTCAAAAATTTTGTGAGAATAGCCCAAAGTCTCTCCTGATGTACCTGGTTCTCAGAATTTCAAAATTCTAATTAACAGCTGAGTTATTTTTTAACAAACGGTACTTACTTTCATTAAAAATCCATTTCGGTCTTAGGAGACGGGAAAATCTCTGACGCATGCGCTGAAGCCGCTGATACGCAAATGAGGAACGGGAAAAATATTTCGGGGATATATTTGCATTATTTATTAACTAACATCGTCCAAACCGCTTAGAAAAGTTAAAAATAGAAGACTTGTTTTGAAAGATTGTACTCTTACGTCTCAAATGCTGCAATCAATTAAACAAGTTGGAAATTGCTCTTCAAACGTGGCAAATGAGGTGGGTTCGTACTATAACTAGTTTTATAAATATTTTTGGCACCGCATATTGTATTGATGTATATTTTAGTGCACTTCATAAGTCCATATCAATTTCATGCTGTTGAAGGTCTATAACATCATTAAAATGCACTTGAAATAATTTTTTTCCCATTGGCCGTAATGTAACAGAAAATTTTTGACTGTTCCTGTACTTAAACTATACATCCAATTTTTATAAAATTGGAAATGAGTCGACAAAATTTTGCAACAATTATATATATAAAATTTCAGACCATTCGGAAAGCTGTAACATCATTAAAATACACTTACAATAATTTTTTCACATTGGCCGTAATGTAACGGAAAAGTTTTGACTGTCCATGAAATTAAACTAACTATACATCCAATTTTCATAAAATATGAAATGACTCGATAAAATTTTGCAACAATTATATATTTAAAATTTCAGACCATTCGGTTGGGTAGTTTTTGCTCTGTTATATGCGGACAGACGGACAGGCAGACGGACCGAATGACGACTATAGGTGCTACGTATTTATATAATTACGAACGCACCTAAAAATCAGTGGCGTGGCGTCCGGTCATCGCTGGATGCGGCGATGACCAAGCAATATTTTAAAACTCTTAATAAGCTTTTAAAACTCTACGATCCAGTTTTAGCAGAACATTTGGAGTTCATGTATAAGTGAAGGTAAGATTTAAACTTTCTTTTTTGAACATTCAACCATTGAATTTTAGAGTTAATAATTTTTCACCACAAACTTAAATAATTGAGATGACCACCGAAAATTTTCACGCCACGCCACTGCTAAAAATATATCGCAATTAACCTCTCGAAAAAAAAAAAAATTAAAAAAGATCGCTTTTCCGAAAAACGTTTTTCTCCCTTATTACAACATCTCCCCAAGATGCAATTTTAAAGGTACTGATAAACCAAAAATATGCTTATAAAGCAGAAACCTTCTTCAAATCGATGGTGTATCGGTTTTTAAAAATATGAATTTTAACCCTTTCAAATACACCGTCAAAGGCAGGTCACTTTACGCCTCATAAAGAGGATTTACATTTCGGTGCGAATTCTCTCCATTTCGGTTAAACATTTACCCTCTAAAATATGCATATTTTTTCTTGAAAATTTAAAAAGGGCTTGGTTTTAGTTATATTTACGATCCATTAAAATATTAGAGAATTCGGACAATAATCATCTATTTTTTTATGCTAATGAAACCGACGCGAAGGAAACAGGAAATGAAGAAAACATTTCCGCTCCGATACGGAACCTCAATTGACTAAGCATTTTGTACCGTTTGTGGCGTAGTCGCTTAACGCCTTTGTTTACTGTATGAACGTACAGTGGTTCGGAACTCGATAGGACTAAGTTGAAATTTTAATTGCCGAAACGTCAGTGAAGGCTTATTGTGGAGACACGAAAAGTTTTGATTTCCGTTTGTCTGTCTGTCGTCTGTTCCGCGATAACTGCCGCAAAAAGCATCCGATCGGCTTGAAATTAATTGGGCATGTTTATATGAGGTACTCGGACTTAGCTGTATAGTTTTTGGTTAAATTTGGTTCATTCGTTCGGGAAATATAGAACATTTTATTTTGTTCTGTAATGCTTTTCTATGGCAAGTCAGACGATTTTCAAATTTTCATTTGTTGAAAGAAATGGCTCATATAAAAAATGGATTTAAATGGTAAATTTTGGATTCTAAAATTTTTAAATAAGATTATTAAATTATTCCAATTAGTTTGAAATTATGTCAATATATTTGCGAGATTTTTTAAATTAGGTTTATAATTTTTGGGGGAACTTTATGCATGTTTTCCAATAATATAAAGCATTTTGTTTTATCAATTTGACATAATACAAATTTCATTTTTTACCTTTTCTTTCATCAGTTGCCTAGCAACGTATTTGGTCTTAATAATATTAGTATAAATAATAAGTAATATAAATAATTAGTATTATATAATGTTTCAGTAAAGACAACGTCAAAACGGATGAATTAATGAATTTGTATTTTTGCATATAGATGGATTTTAGCCCTAGAAATAAAAATAGGCAATATTTTATTTATTTTATTCAAATATTTTGCTTAAAAATACAAAAGTTCATTATTTTCATAGAGAATAATGTGACATTTTTTCATAAAATTTATCAATGTTTCTTTAATCGTTGCCAAGAAAATCAAAACCCTGAATAATATTTTCTCTTAAACAATTTTCAATTGAAAGATTTTGACGTGAAACAGGAAAATGAAAAAAAAAATTAAGAATAAAAAAATTAATATGGCGACATATTGGGAATAAAAAGAAAACTCTCAAGTATTTCTTAATATAACAAGATGAAAGGTTTTGAGTAAGTACGAATAGCAGGTGAATTAGACGTCATTTATCAAAAAAAAAAAAAAAAAAGATGTTGGAATAAAAAGATCTTGGCTAAAATAAAATTAACTATTATTCACGGAGGAAAGAGATAGATGGAGATGCAGTATGCCGTAAAAACAGTTTGCAATATGATGTACGTTATCGCTCAGATTTAAATGCCCTCATTCAGCCCAAACAAAACAAGCACGTGGAACAGGGACCGAATTCTTTGACTTCATCCGTGCATTTTTTCTGTAAAATGAAAATGATCTGGTTATATTTAAGCGTTCTAAAGTAGCATTTCATCGTATTATGAATTAAAAACTGTATTACTAAAAATATTTTTCTTTTCTTTTTTTCTTTTTTTAAGCACGCCGTTGTGGTTGGGTCGAATGTAGCGGATTTTAAGATTACATTCTTGGCGTCAGTTCAAGATTTATTGTTTGCGTACGGTTAACATGAGAATTTTATTTTAAATTTTAAATTTATTAATTTATATAAAAAAAAAAACTTATGCTTATCCTTATAAATCACAGCCTTATAAATCACCTTATAAATCACAAAAAAATCTATGATATACTATAACCATCCGCACAATCAATAAAAAATTACGAATGTAAATTTAAATAGACTACGGGGGGGGGGGGGGGGTTCAGGGGGGCTCTGCCCCCCTGAAGAAATGCAATTTTTGATTTAAAAAGTTACCAGAATAAGCAGCTCATCAGAATTTCAGAACATCAGTGTATAACCACTGGTTTAACACATTTAATTTCTGAAACTTTACGAAGTATTTTGTATTCTTATAAATATTTATGCAATTTGAAAACTTTAAAAAGCGATTTGTAGGAAGATGAATATTACGCAATGAGTGTTAAAAAACAATGACTTGCAAAGATGACGTTGAGGCTCCTGATCTGCAGATTTACTAGTTATTTCATTTTTGCTATTTTAAGGATTTTATTCTTCTTTTAAAGGATCTAAAGTAAACAAAAAAGTTTCGCATTTGTAAATAAATACATACAACAAATATTGTTAACGTTAAAACAATTGAATTATTAAAAGAAAATAAAATTACACATAAGTGAATCGAATTATGAAAAAAAAAATACTACATTTAATAAATCTCATTGTTCAACGTATCTAATTAAAAGAAATTTTGTATTTTGTATTTTGTATTTTTTAATACAATTTTAAGGGTTTCTAATTATTTTTAATTTTAAATCAATTGAATTGTTTGAGAAAAAAAATTACACATAAATTAATCGAATAATAATAATAATTACTACATTTTACATTGACCAATCGATTTAATTAATTTTTTTTTTCAATTTTAAGAGTTTTTTTGTATTTATACAAATAAAAACATTACTTTGACTTATAAAAACTCTCTCTAGATAACGGCAAAAAAGTTTTAAAGATATACAATGATATAAACTTGGTCGTGCAAAGATTCTGACAGTTCCGGTAATAATTCCAATACAGGGCCCCAACCAGAAGTAAGATACAATAGAACCTGCTTAGCCGGAAACGCAACGACCAGTGATAAATTCCGTTTTATGCAGGCTCTTTAAATTAATTAAAGCATAATTGCATTTTTTGGGAGGGGGGGGGGAGGGGAGCTAAAACCTGTTTTTTTTTTTGTTTTTTGTTTTTTGTTTTTTTTTTTTTGTTGTTTTTTTTTTCACTTTTATTGCACGATTCCTTTATAAACAGGCTTTACTCTATTAGAAAATCAATTTGCTGGATATTACTTTTTAAAAAAACTATATAGTAGTATTTTCTTGCAATTTTATTATTCCTTTTTTCAGTACTACAGTTTATGATGTATTTGTAATTACATTTCGTCTAAAAGTTGTAAATAAAAATTCAAAATTTCGTTACAAATTTCAGGTTTCTTTAACGCGGCAGTAGTCGCGGGTCGGTCTTTTTGTCGTCCATATGAATTACCTTCTCCTACCACGTATCAACTTACAAATAGAATAGAGAACTACCATGTAGCTGACTTTAAATGTTTCTGAACCACCACAGTGAAGTATCTCTGTTTTTTTGTCCAAGTACACTTTTTACAAGCAAAGTTAAATTTTGTGGAAATGTCAACGCGACGATCCATAATGTCAAATTATTTCTCCTTTTTTCATTATTCCATTCTCTCATGAATAAAATGTATAATTTAAGTAAACTGCACATTTATAACTTCATTGAAATGTAATATTCGAATATTAATCCAAAAATGTTTCTTGTTTTGCATTTTTTGTATGCGGGAACCCAGGGGACCCGGCGGCAGAAAGACCGAGCGCGACTAATAATGTTCAGAAAAAAGACGAGACTACTCTCGGGTTAAAAATATTATTACGAGCCCGGGGCAACGCCGGGCGGGGCAGCTAGTGTTATAATAATAAAAAAAAAACTGTAAACAAAATCGAAAAAAGTAAAAAGCGGCATTTGTAGCGATCGACCTCAGCTATCCAATGATGAAAAATATGAAAATGCAAACGATATATCTATAAAAATTTCTCCCATAGCATTAACAGTAGCGAGCGTTGTGTTGTCGCGTGAGTGCATAGCCTCTTAGCTAGCATTACACCGATCGGCATCCCCTTTAAATTTTGTAAAATTTTGAAGTTCATAAAAATGCTAAATAATCGAGCTAGTCTATTCAAAACTTACGCGAATGCTGTTTAAATAATAACAGAATCGTAAACAATGAACACCACCACAACAATGAAAAGATATTTCCTCGTGTAGTATTCAAACAGCCCGTACAATAGACAGTATTGCAAATGCTGCTATTCAAAAAATTTGTTCGAGAACATCAATTAAATAAAAATCCACACGGCAATATCTGAATGGTTCAAATTGTGTGCACACCTGGTCAGCTAGGGAAAGAGGAAAAATGATAACTATAATGATATTTACATCGATACGTAACTTTAAAATTCAAGAAATTTTACGGCTGCAGTCGGATCTTCATCTGCTTTGTAAAGATAAGTAAAACCTTTTTATATCATTTCTGAATTTTCAGTGTTGCAAATATAGTAATGCACTGTTATATCGCTCTTTTCCCTTATTGCCCAATAAAAACCGATTCCGCTTTATAAGTATAGTTTTAGGGGACTTTATTTGTTGTTACTTAAATTAAATGTTCTTCTTTATCATTAAATCTGCAAATAAAAATAATAAAAATGAAAATAATAAACAATGTAATACTCGTATAAATTAAAACGGTCCTAAAAAAAGAAAAATAAAAAGAAAAGAAAACTTTTCTTTGCTCTTTAACGCTAAACTTCCTGACACATCTACGCACTCATTTGTAGGGTTCCGTTCATCTGACTAAACCCTATTCGCCTCACTCCTGTGTCTGCCTGTCTGTCACAGAGTTCATTCTCGGAAACTGTAAAAGTTAGAGACTTGAAATTTTGCATACTTCCGATCACATGACAAATCATAAAAAATTTAAAAAGTCTTACATTATTTTAATTAAATAAATTAATTTAATGACATCTGACCATTTGAGCAATTTAAATTTTAAAATATAACTTTATAGACCGGGAGGTGACAGCACTGACAATAATCTCATCGAGTTCACGACTGAAATTACAGAATTAGTTAAACCTCGATTTGCACATTAAAACGCAATCGGTCTTCCAAGTCATATCTTGGTGGAAAATACCTGAAAACCCGATTTTATTGACTGTCACGTAGGTTTACCATTGTGCTTTCCTACTCCCAATTCTCCACGTTTTCATACGTTTGAGTGCAGGAAAACACAATGGTAATCCTACGAGTCAAACGCTAAAATCGGGTTTTCCGGTATTTTCTTCCAATATATGAATTGGCAGACCCATTGCGTTTTAATATGCGAATCAAGTTTTAACTATTTCTGGAATTTCGGGTTCTGGACTGTCTGTGCTATCGCCTTCCTGTCTATTATTTTCAGTTTTTTTTTGCATTGACTAGATGGCTTATTGGTAACACAATTGCCTGTTATACAAAAGCATCCTGCTTCGAATTTCTTCGTAAGAGTTTGGCATCCCCTCCTTTCCCCAGGAATAGATTTTACTAGAAATAATAGATTTAATAATAGATTAAATTTTACAGAATTTTAATGATTTTTTTTTCTATTTGAATGCCAAAATTGGTTGAAAAATATTTTAACAATTATTTTTTTTAATTAAAAATTCTTTTTTTTGTGAAAAAGCGAAATTTAAAATTTCTTTTGAACCTCTGCAAAATTTATGAAATTTCGCAATTTTAAATTTCGTTTAACTCTTTATCGACTGAATTGTGAATTCATGAAGATTTTATCTTTTAAAGTATTTTTCGTGAATTGTTTAAACTATATTAGAGGATTTACAGAATCATTTAACAAATTTTAGAAGAATTTTAGAAGGATTGAAGGATTTAGTAGGATTCATTAAATTTGAATTTATAGGGATTTTGTGCATTATTTATAACTACACTCAAATCTTTTATTTTAAATATTTTTCTTGTACCTTGTAGAATTAGGAAATGTACAAATATAATGTTCTTACAATAGAAATATAGAAATATTTCCGAATTGGAAAATCCCCCCCCCCCCGCCTCCCCACCAACTTCAAGAAAACTGAAATGATGCAAAGGCAAAAGAAATTATCCTTTTAAAAATATTTTTGTTTTGTGTAACCAATAATGCTTTTGGAACAAGATAAAGTAATGTATCTATAACTCATTCTAAACAGTATTACAACTAATCGCTGTATTAAATGAATTTTAAAACAAGTTATTTTAATGGTACTTATACCGAGTGTCCTAAAAAGGACTGACTGATTTTAAAATTCAATAACTTGTAAATGGTGACAGATATTTAAAAAATTCTTGCAGGAGCGTTATGTATGATGTCAGGAGTTTTTTAACTGTGATTCTCGAATTTAGTTCGAATTACAAAAAATAGATGGCGTTGCGATCAATATGCGCTAAATCCAGGCCCGATTTTTGTTACTTCAGGACCCACTCAATACATTTTAATCTCCTTTTTTGGTATGGGAGAAGAGAAAGGCCAAAAAAATCCAGCTTGAATTCAGCGCTTATTGCTAGCAGTGCCATCTATTGTTTGTAATTCGAACTAAATTTGAAAATCACAGTAAAAAAAAAAAACTCCTGCCATCATATATAACCGTCCTGCAAGAATTTTTTAAATATCTGTAACCGTTTGCGAGTTATTGAATTTTAAAATCAGTCAGGCCTTTTTAGGACGACCGGTATGTACCGTCAGTAGATAAATGTTAAACAACTTGTTTTGCTTTGATACAATTAGAAATTTTAAACTTTGCTTGAACTCCACTAAGTTCTTCGGAAATTTCAGCATTTTAAGTTTCGTTCAAACAATATTTTTGTCTTTAGAGTTTTGTTTTTTATTTTAACTCATTATGCACTGACGGTATTTGTAAGTACCACTGAAGAAAATTTAATATAAAATTTATTTACTCTGCCTATTAATAAAAGTGGTTTTCTTTCCACACAAAATACTCTGCTCGATTAAATTTAGAAATCGCAGAGAAACAGCCGAAGCTAAATATTTTCAAAAAGTGGTAATTTTCTTAATCATTTACATAGATATAACTTTTCTAAAAAAAGAAAAAAAAGTCATTGAAACATTTTCAACTGCAAACGTTTTTTCCATTTACTTTTCTATTTACTCATAATACATTTAAATACATTGCTTTTAAAAGAATTGTGATGTTTGCATAACAATATTTTTGGCTAATTAGTCTGATTATTACTTTCTTCTAGCTTTACAAGAAGAAAGTATTGGTTTCATGAAAATTTTCGAATTCTAGTTTTCGACGGATTTACACGTTTTATGGGTCAGAGATTCCAAAAAACATGGTTTTACAAAATGTCTGTCTGTTAGTCTGTCTGTTAGTCTGTCTGTCTCTCTGTATGTGACGCAAATTTTGTGGGCGCTCTATCTCAAGAACTAATGCACGTAATTTAATAAAATATTACATTCAGGTAGTTCCTGATATAGATTGGTGCTGATTAGTTTTTGGTGTAAATCGCCCTGAAGGTGCCATTGCTATGTAGCATTTTGCAGGATTTCCTCAAAAGCTCTATCTCAAGAACTAATGCACGGAGTTTTATAAAACTTAAGATTCCGTTAGTCCTTGACATGAATGGATGCTGTTTACATTTTGGTGTAAGTCGCCCAACAGGTGGCGCTGCTATGCTGCATTTTGCAGGATTTACACTATTTTCGCAGTAGCTCTATCTCAAGAACTAATGCACACATTTTCATCAAACTTCGGATTTAGTTAGTCCTTCATATGAAATGATGCTGACTACGTGTTGGTGTAAATCGACCAATAGGTGGCGCTGCTGTGCTGCATTTTGAACTACTTCCTCAATAGCTCTATCTCAAGAACTAATGCAAGAATTTTCATCAAACTTCAGATTTAAGTATAACTTGATTAATATTGCTGCTGATATGTGTTGTTGCAAATCGCTCAACAGGTGGCGTTTCTATGCTGCATTTGTCATGATTTGCGCAATACCTCTATCTCAAGAACTAATGCACGAATTTTCCTCAAATTTCATATTCAGTTAGACTTTGACATAAGTTGGTGATAATTAGGTTCTGGTGTAAATAACCCAATAGTTGGCGCTGCTATGCTGCATTTTGCTGGATTTACACGATTTCAGTAACAGTCATACCTCGAGAACTAATGCACGGAATTTCATATTTTTAGAATTCTCATGATCAACACAGATTGCCATTTAATTTGGCATTGAGATAGTGAATTTTGAAGTATTGACATGTATGAGATAGAAGAAAGTTTTGTGATGGCCACAACATACTAGTTTTTATAAGTATTTTACAAAAAAAGTTATAACTATTGATTTATTTAATGAGTTTTATGAAAAAACATATCTAAATTTCACATTATTATTATTTAAAAATTCCAGTATATCTTCAGATATTAAAGAAGTTAATTATTGAGGGGAAGCAATTTCTTGATAAATAATTCCCTAGATAAAGAGTTAATCGCAGCTAAATTTTTTTGAAATTTTGAATTTTATTTAAATAATTTGAGTTGAATATTTTTCAATAAATGAAAATTAAAATTCTAGTACTATATTCACCTCGAGTTAAGTAATTAAAATGCATATAAAAGCACAAATAATTGTACAAAAAAATACTTTCAAGTGCACTGTTAAAAATTTCGGTAAAAACACAGAAAAAAAAAGCGAGACTCTCTGTAAATTTACACTAGTTTTCAGTTAAATGCATTTGATCGAGTTTCTCGATCACCATTTTACAGGCATTTCCCTTATCTTATATCCAATTCCCTGTAGGGATTTCCATTTCTTTATTTAAAGATATTTTTATCTTTGTAAAAACTTATAATTCAAAATACGCACTTTTAAAATTCTTTTCCAGTTTTATTAGCAATTTTAAAGAAGAAAATTTAGTTTAAAAATTGTTTTTTTAAAACTTAGAGTAATTTAGAAAGGGAAAAATCATCTGTTAGGAGTTAGTGGGGATTTTTATCGACAATCACTTTGCAGTTGTTCCCTTCACCGTATATCAGAAGCTTGGCAATATCAAAAGTAAATTGCGTAGTATTATTTAAAGCTGTTATTATTATTACAATGCTATTATTATTATTATTATTATTATTATTATTATTATTATTATTATTATTATTATTATTATTTATTTGGTAAGTGCGTCATAAAAATATATATTAATCTTCTAGAAACATATTACACAAAATGAATAACATAATGAAAGCGTAAAAAATTACTTTTAAATAATAAATTACATTTATTCTGTTTATTTTTCTCTTATTTCTTACTAAAAAATTCTTTTAAAAAATATTAGTGCATTAAAAAATAAATAGTGTGCGACAGTTTCGAAAAATTCCAAAACATTATTGTTGTAAAATTGAAATATGTTCTATTTTTTTTTCTTTGGAACAGATGTGTTATTATCCCTCCATCCGCCATCTTGGATTTTTTTTGGGCGTGAATTAAAAACTGTTTTTTAATTAATAGTTGTAATTATTATATTCCAGTTTTTTTTAATATTATATTAATCTATCAACAATATTTAATCATTGGCGACATTTACTACTTGGCGGAAAAGGAGTTTTCACGCAAGAAAAAAATCCAAGATGGCGGATGGAGGGATAATAACACATCTAAGCCTTTTCTTTTACTTAAACTAGTTAAAAAAATTTAAATTGATTAAAAAAATAATAGGTATTATGTATCGGTCTAAAATAAAGTAAACCGTTTACGAATTTTCTAACGAATATATTTGAAGCGAAATCTTTGAAAAGCACAAGTACAATAGATTTTTCCCCGCTGAATGATAAAAGACATACTTTGTGCTCAATGACAGCAGCTCCTATAGCTCAGTCAGTAAGGTGTTCTTCTACTGCCTGGAAGGCCCGGGTGCTTTTTCAAGAAGGCTCACGTTTTCAGCACCAGCCTTGGCGAGTTGGCTAAAGCGAAAGCGTTCAGCCAGCTCTAACGCCAATCGTCGTCTTGTGTTTTTTTTTTAACCGAAATGGCGGAAGACGAACTAGCATATTTTAGAATAACAGTCCTACCTAAATTAAAGAAATATTTTCAGTTATGTGTTCTAGATGAAAAGAAATCTTCTTCGAAAGAAATTGTATTACGAATTCTTATACTCTGTTTTATCGAAGGCCTTTATTACTTTTGATGATATAGACTAAAATTTTGATTATTTGATCCCCTCAAAAATCTAAATTTTCATTCAATTGAGCATTATTAATTCCATACCTCTTAAACAAAAACTCATTACCTTCATATATTTAGATATTTGATTACATATAAAGATGGATTTATGGGGATCATGTATTAATGCAGTTTCAGTGCATTTTGATGTATATAAACACAGATTTTAAAAAATACCTGTGGCAGAAAATTACTATATTTTCTGCGATGAACTTATATAATTAATTTAATACCAAATCATTCTGCAGAAACAACCCCCCAAAGTCGAGTGAAAACAGGCCAAACCAAGAAAGGAAAAAAAAAAAGCTTTTCACACCCGCAAACAGGATGTTTAGAAATTGCCTTTTTAATGTGAGATGAAATTCTTAAGGGGAGATGGGGTAGACGGAAATTGAATGACTATATTTTGTTGCTTTAAAGTAACAAATAAAATCATTAGAGAAATTTTTTAACTGTATATGATAGTGAGGGGCTATAGATTTAAATAGTTAAATTTATCAATTAACAAATAGAAAAAACAAACCAAAAAATTAAAAACTTGGAATATTTAACTTTTTTTTTTTTTTGGGGGGGGGGGGAAACAAAAACAAGCTTTTCTTTTTTTTCGGGGGGGGGGGCAGAATTTGAATAATTGGTCTTTTACTTATAGTTACTTCAAAGTAATAAATAGGACAGAAAATTTAAAAAACTGTAAAGAATTTTAAAAAAAAATGAAAGCGTGTGCACAAAAGGTTAATCCTTATTATTATTTTTTAAATCTTTCATTCTATTTGTTTCCTTATTTTTTTTTTTTTTTATGGTAAATTACTTATTTGTTACTTAAAAATCAACAGATAGAGCAAAGCAGTAAACTTTATGCACTGTTATGGATAAGCGAAGGAATAGTTAACATTTCAGACACAATTTTAACTAATCTTTTCTGCAAGGCAACAATGAATTTTAAATGGGCAAAAAGTAGTGTGATGGAGGAGAGGAGGGGGGGGGGGATAAAATTCGAAATGGGAGGTTGCCTCAGACGATTGAGCATTATTTTATTCCCACTTCAACTTAATAAATAGAGCAATATGTGTGCAGAATGACGAAATATAAAGTGTGTGTGTGTGTGGGGGGGGGGGGGGATTTCATTCGAGAGAAGAATTTACATGATTTATTCAAATATGACGAATTATTATTTTTAAATAATAAATAAAACAACTAAGGCGAAATAATATTTAAAAATATGGCAACAATTTTTAAATAAAAAACTGAAGAATTTTAAAGATTTTTAATTTTGTGCACTAGGGACAGACCAATGTCTTTTTCATAAACTCAAATAATGATAAAATTTTAACAATATTAAAATGTAATAGTAATTGATTTAATTGCATGCATCAACTTGCAATTATTTTAGCTCATAGATTTAATTGCAGGATACGGCTAAATAATTTATTTTTTATCATTCAATCTAATTATAATCGAATTGATTGCAGTTTCAACTTCCTATTAACTTCTAATCGCAATTAAATTAAAAACAATTAATTTTTAATGAATTATTTCAGTGAAAATGTGTTTTATTAATGCAATCAACACGTCACACAATTATGCCGCTTAATAATAAAAAAAAACTAAATTAATTCAGTAATAATACTAATAAAACTATGTTCAATTGTGTCATAAAAACATGATCAATACAATTATATTTATTAAAGAAAATTTTTACGCCTGTTTTTTAAAATACGTTCTCTATTTCTTCGAACATATAGCGAATTAATGAAATAAATGAATATTATAGAACTGAAAAAAATAACTTATGTTTGAATTATATATATTTGTGCAATTAAAAGTTATTTTAATCCGAAAAAGATTTTTGTTTTAAGCAAGGTTCTAATTGCAAACCACGGCGAAATAACATTTCGTCTAGCTTTTTACATTTGCGGAAAAAACAAATGAAAAAAAAGCAAACCTCTTCCTCTCAGCAAAGGAATGAGGTTGCCGTTCGCTACGCGTACGACGACGTCACGAACAAAAAAGGGTGCGTAGCGTTGAATTCATCCCCGCGCCAACCCTTATTCTGGCAATAAAGTGCTCAAAACGTGAGCCTTCTTGAAAAAGCGTCCGGGAGGTAATACTAGTGATGGGCGATTTCGATTTTTTTAATCGATTTAATCGATACTATGGCCAACTCGATTTAATCGATACTATAAATTTTTTAATCGATGTCTCTAAAGGTCATATCATTTTTATTTTCCTTCAAAAATTTAAGGTCAAGTAGTTGGATGTCCAATCCCAAAACTTTCTTCTGTCTCATAAATGTTAAAACTTCAAAATTCGCTATCACAGTGTCAAATTTAAATAACCTATACCCATCATGAGGATCCAAAAGTATAGGTTCGTTGAAATATGTGTATTTAAAAAATATATATAAGAATCCCATTTTCCTAACAAATCATTGAATTTCGGCCCACACCCTCTTAGATGTCCGCAACGGAAAATCCCAGTTCAAAGGGCATAAAAGCGACACCTGCTGGGTAGTATACACTCAAGCCTAATAAGGATCTATTTATACGACAGTGTAACTGAATATGAAGTTTGATTAAATTCCGTGCATTAGTTTTGAGATATGGCTATCATGAATATCATGAAAAAGCAGTATAGCAACGCAGCCTATTACATGATTAACACGAAAGACTCAGAAACAACTTACGTCAATGACCAACAGAATATTAAGTTTGATGAAATTCCGTTCATTACTTCTTGGGATGTTATCGCAAACATTGTGTAAACCCTGAAAAACAGTGTTGAATTCAGGGGCTGGTACGGGTGGACACCCCCCCCCCCCTCCCCGGAACATTGAAATGTCCCCTAGGGAGATTTGAGATTTTATGCTTAATGGACGAAAGTCCAATCCCCCCCCCCTCGTAACTAAAGAATGTTCCTCGCCAGAACCATAGAAATCCCCCCCCCCCCCCCCCCGGAGAAAAATGTCTGAATTCAACACTGTTGATAAAAGCAGCATGGCAGCACAATTTGTTATATAATTTACACAAAAACCTAATCATGGATAACTTATGGCATTGTCTAACAGAATATTAAGTTTAATGAAATTTCGTTCATTAGTTCTTGAGATATTATCCCTAAAATTGTTTAAATCCTGAAAAACGTGTTGAATTCAGGGTGTGGCCCGGGGGGATGACATTCCTCCCCCCGCAACAAAGCATAAAATCTCAAACTTTCTGGGGGGCATTTGAGTGTTTCGGGGGGAGGAGAATGTCACCCTCCAGGGCCACCCCCTGAGTTCAATACGTTTTTGTACATTAAAAATTGATGAAATTTCGTTCATTAGTTCTTGAGATATTATCCCTAAAATTATTTAAATCCTGAAAAACGTGTTGAATTCAGGGGATGGCCCGGGAGGGTAACATTCCTCCCCCCCCCGCAACATTCAAATGCCCCCAGAAAGTTTGAGATTTTATGCTTTTTGTACATTAAAATGTTCAAAAGTCCAATCCCCTCCCCCTCTGAATTGTCCCTCCCGGAGAAAAATGTCTGAATTCAACTTAGCTGATAAAATCAGCATAGCAACGCCCCCTGTTGGGCGATTTACACCGAAACCTAATAAGCAGCAATTTATGCCAACGTCTAAAAGAATGTGGTTTTATGAAAAACGTGTATTAGTTCTTGAGATAGAGCTATTGCGAAACTCGGGAAAAATTCAGCATAGCAGCGCCACCTGTCGGAAGATTTACATCAAAACCTAACCCTCAACAACTTATGTCAACGTCAAACTGAATCTGAAGTTTGGTGAATATTCGTGCATTAGTTCTTGAGATAGCAATCTTGCGGTAATCATGAAAAATGCAGCATAGCAGCGCCACCTGTTGAGCGATTTTCACCAAAAAGTAATCAGCACCAATTTATATGAAGGTCTAACTGAATCTAAAGTTTCAACAGATTCCATGCATTAGTTCTTGAAATAGACCGCTCACAATTTTTTTGTCAGAGACAAACAAATAGACAGACTGACAGACAAAAAATTTATAAAAATAGTCAAATCGTATTCCAGACAAGAAGTTCTAACACTATAAATCCTTAGAAACCGGAAGTCGAAAATTTTCGCGAAAACAACACTTTATTTTTCTAAAGACAAAAGAAAGCAAGAAAAGATGAACGCATCGATTCTGCCCTTGGATCAGAAACGGTGAATCGATTCAGTTCAGATTCGATGCCGATGTCGATCTTCAGATGCGATCTTCAGAATCGTTACTTTTTTGATTTACTTCAATTCTTTAGATGCAATGTCGAATCGTTATATTTTGATTTACGTTCAATTCTTTAGATGCAATGTTGAATCGTTATGCTTTGATTTACTTCAATTCAAATCGCATCGCGGTCGATCCACGATTCGGGTTGAATCAATTCTTCCAATTTTGCTGTTTTAGTGCCAGAATTGCTGTAAAATTTTGTATAAGAGCCTTTTTTTACTTTCTAGGTTAAATCAGTGTTGAATGCAGGTATTTTTCTCAGGGAGGGATTTATGCGACTCCGGTCGGGATTGGGGGGGGGGGATATTTCAGAGTTCCGTAATGGGGGGGGTGCACATTTGTCCATTAAATAGCATAAAATCTCAAAACTCACGGGAGGGACATTTCAATGTCCCGGGAGGCTTTTTCAAGAAGGCTCACGTTTTGAGCACTTTATTGCCAGAATAAGGGTTGGCGCGGGGATGAATTCAACGCTACGCACCCTTTTTTGTTCGTGACGTCGTCGTACGCGTAGCGAACGGCAACCTCATTCCTTTGCTGAGAGGAAGAGGTTTGCTTTTTTTTCATTTGTTTTTTCCGCAAATGTAAAAAGCTAGACGAAATGTTATTTCGCCGTGGTTTGCAATTAGAACCTTGCTTAAAACAAAAATCTTTTTCGGATTAAAATAACTTTTAATTGCACAAATATATATAATTCAAACATAAGTTATTTTTTTCAGTTCTATAATATTCATTTATTTCATTAATTCGCTATATGTTCGAAGAAATAGAGAACGTATTTTAAAAAACAGGCGTAAAAATTTTCTTTAATAAATATAATTGTATTGATCATGTTTTTATGACACAATTGAACATAGTTTTATTAGTATTATTACTGAATTAATTTAGTTTTTTTTATTATTAAGCAGCATAATTGTGTGACGTGTTGATTGCATTAATAAAACACATTTTCACTGAAATAATTCATTAAAAATTAATTGTTTTTAATTTAATTGCGATTAGAAGTTAATAGGAAGTTGAAACTACAATCAATTCGATTATAATTAGATTGAATGATAAAAAATAAATTATTTAGCCGTATCCTGCAATTAAATCTATGAGCTAAAATAATTGCAAGTTGATGCATGCAATTAAATCAATTACTATTACATTTTAATATTGTTAAAATTTTATCATTATTTGAGTTTATGAAAAAGACATTGGTCTGTCCCTAGTGCACAAAATTAAAAATCTTTAAAATTCTTCAGTTTTTTATTTAAAAATTTTTGCCATATTTTTAAATATTATTTCGCCTTAGTTGTTTTATTTATTATTTAAAAATAATAATTCGTCATATTTGAATAAATCATGTAAATTCTTCTCTCGAATGAAATCCCCCCCCCCCCCCCACACACACACACACTTTATATTTCGTCATTCTGCACACATATTGCTCTATTTATTAAGTTGAAGTGGGAATAAAATAATGCTCAATCGTCTGAGGCAACCTCCCATTTCGAATTTTATCCCCCCCCCCTCCTCTCCTCCATCACACTACTTTTTGCCCATTTAAAATTCATTGTTGCCTTGCAGAAAAGATTAGTTAAAATTGTGTCTGAAATGTTAACTATTCCTTCGCTTATCCATAACAGTGCATAAAGTTTACTGCTTTGCTCTATCTGTTGATTTTTAAGTAACAAATAAGTAATTTACCATAAAAAAAAAATAAGGAAACAAATAGAATGAAAGATTTAAAAAATAATAATAAGGATTAACCTTTTGTGCGTACGCTTTCATTTTTTTTTAAATTCTTTACAGTTTTTTAAATTTTCTGTCCTATTTATTACTTTGAAGTAACTATAAGTAAAAGACCAATTATTCAAATTCTGCCCCCCCCCCGAAAAAAAAGAAAAGCTTGTTTTTGTTCCCCCCCCCCCCCCAAAAAAAAGTTAAATATTCCAAGTTTTTAATTTTTTGGTTTGTTTTTTCTATTTGTTAATTGATAAATTTAACTATTTAAATCTATAGCCCCTCACTATCATATACAGTT
The DNA here is from genome assembly GCA_963932465.1 of Maratus speciosus. Lineage (NCBI taxonomy): Eukaryota > Metazoa > Arthropoda > Arachnida > Araneae > Salticidae > Maratus > Maratus speciosus. The sequence goes on from OZ010799.1 coordinate 97,901,521, forward strand.
AAAAAATTTCTCTAATGATTTTATTTGTTACTTTAAAGCAACAAAAGATAGTCATTCAATTTCCGTCTACCCCATCTCCCCTTAAGAATTTCATCTCACATTAAAAAGGCAATTTCTAAACATCCTGTTTGGGGGTGTGAAAAGCTTTTTTTTTTTCCTTTCTTGGTTTGGCCTGTTTTCACTCGACTTTGGGGGGTTGTTTCTGCAGAATGATTTGGTATTAAATTAATTATATAAGTTCATCGCAGAAAATATAGTAATTTTCTGCCACAGGTATTTTTTAAAATCTGTGTTTATATACATCAAAATGCACTGAAACTGCATTAATACATGATCCCCATAAATCCATCTTTATATGTAATCAAATATCTAAATATATGAAGGTAATGAGTTTTTGTTTAAGAGGTATGGAATTAATAATGCTCAATTGAATGAAAATTTAGATTTTTGAGGGGATCAAATAATCAAAATTTTAGTCTATATCATCAAAAGTAATAAAGGCCTTCGATAAAACAGAGTATAAGAATTCGTAATACAATTTCTTTCGAAGAAGATTTCTTTTCATCTAGAACACATAACTGAAAATATTTCTTTAATTTAGGTAGGACTGTTATTCTAAAATATGCTAGTTCGTCTTCCGCCATTTCGGTTAAAAAAAAAAAAACACAAGACGACGATTGGCGTTAGAGCTGGCTGAACGCTTTCGCTTTAGCCAACTCGCCAAGGCTGGTGCTGAAAACGTGAGCCTTCTTGAAAAAGCGGCCCGGGTTTAAAAACCAGTCTGGCTATACAAACGAATTGTGTAAATGTTGTAAAGGATACGGTAGTTAAAATTTGCTCGAAAAATTCAACTTCTTTGCAGCTCACTAAATATGGAGTGATTCGCTGATTTTAAAATCTAAATTAAATTATTATCATTAAAAATAAATTTACAGAGTCTTGCACATTTTTAACAATGTTAAGTTACAGAGTCTACTGTAAATTTACCGTATAACTTCTCTGTTATTTAACATAATCTCTGTTTTCCTAATCTCTGTAATTTTACTTAAGATAATGGATTACCCATAGATTCTCTGTAATTTCACAGAAAAAAATTTTAACAGTGAATAAATATAATATAAAGCACAAATAATTGTACAAAAAATTACTTTTAAGTTAATAAATATAATATAAAGCACAAATAATTGTACAAAAATTTACTTTCAGGTGCATGCATATTATATAAAGATACTTAAAATACAAATTAAAAATATCTTAAAGTACATCAGAAAAACCCAGAACATTTTCAACCATTATAAGGCCGTCATCAGTAGGAGTTAAATATTGTTATTATTTCCTTTGCGCTTATTCGAGAATTGTCCAGAAGAAAAACATTGTAATTTACATTTAAATGTTGTACGTTAGATGAGATGAGAGGTAAAGTTGTACAAATTTTCAACCATACACTCCATGGATATTATATGATAATGCATCGCTACAAGCTGTATCTTTATTAGCAAAATATTTCAATTGATTCTCTTATGATGGCTTCCTGGTAATTATTTGTACGAAAGATAATTTTTATAGGTTGAGTTTGAGCTAATCTGACGTACAACATTTAAATTAAATATACAAAGTTTTTCTTCTGGGCAATTCTCGAATAAGCGCAAAGAAAATAATATCAACATTTAAATCTTACTGATGACGGCCTTGTAAAGCTTGAAAACGTTCTAAGTTTTTCTGATGTATTTTGAGATATTTTAAATTCGTATTTTAAATATCTTTAGTTTATATTTATGCAGCTGAAAGTAATTTTTTGTACAATTAATTGTGCTTTATGTGTATCCTCACATTCTGTTTTTTTTTTTTTTTTTTTTTTTTTTTTTTTTTTTTTTTTTACCCGACTGCCAAGAAGTGTTATGTGTTTCACGCGTATCTGGGTATGCGGATTTCTTTATACCCTCGAAACATCCGAACGGCCGGATGGATTTTCATGAATGGGGTCTCTATCGATCCGTCTTAACCGTCCAATGGTTATAGGCAAGGTTTTGTTTTTATAAATTCAAAATAGCGGCCGTAAAATACAAAATGGCGGTAAAGACTAAAAAAAAATTTAAGCACCATATTGAACGGCATATCATTGGATAGGTCTTTCAAACTGAAGACGATGTTTCATTCACTATTTTAGAGTCAGAAGCTCCGTTTAAATGTTACACAACCTGAAAGTTGTGTAGGTAGGATCTCCAGCTTTACTTTAACTCTAACTTTCATAGACATCTATAGCCCTCATCAAAACTGTGTTCATAGATAGAAACTAACAATTAAACACAACTTAAAAGTCATCAATACAAGTAAATAAAAAAATAATATGTAAGTAATATAAAAAAATAATTTCACATTGATGAGAAATAATTAATTAGTTCGCTTTTTACATCGGGTTTTTTTTTATTTCTTTTAAATTTAATATTTTTTAAATGTAATTTAATTATTTGAATATTTTTAATTTGATTAAAAAAATAGCTTCTTTTGTAATCAAATTAAAATTAAATTTAATGGTGATGTCATCTATATAAGAGCTTAATAATTATAAATTAATGATTTGGATTTATTAATTAAAAGATAAAATGTTTTGAAAGGAATATTAAACAAAACCCTTTGTGCGATCTTGGATCACACTTACTCACTTGTTACAACTTTCCACAACCAAACAACCAATTTCTGTTTTAAAACAGCTTTGAAATAGCCAACGATAGAAAACATTTTCCATTAACGGTTCTAGCTAATAAATTCCAATATTTTTTGCAGGTTTCGAAGAAAATACATTGATGTCCGGAAGCCTGAGATATGGCAAGATTCTGGCATAGCTGCTGCTAAAAGAGACAGCTACGCCAAATCGAGTCCACATCTCTGGCCTTCTCTTTCGTATTTCGGCTTTGCAACTGCTAAAGAAAAACATATAGGACTTTAATATTTTTATGGATTCGAAAAATCGAGAAAAAAGGTAAGAATGTAAAACGTTTACGCTTTTTTTTTCGAGTATTATCTCAATAATTTGAATTTAAACAATTGTATTTTTAACAATTTAAACATAGTTGAAAAGTGTTTATGAATTGGATTTGTTTGTCTGTGTTCTAACTCGCGTAAATATACTCATATTGCTATGAAATTGATATACATTATTGATTTTCACCATGGTATGTTTTGATCATGAAAAGGAAGTATGCACCATTGATAGTTTATTTACAGGAGCACTCAAAAGTATTCCATTACAGAATGGTTATTGGGGGAAAATCATTTTCGGTGTATTTTAATCGAAAATTATTTAGGTGCACTATAAGATGGTTACCACAGAATATGATACGTGTCGCACTTACCGAACACGTACAGGGGAACTCAAAAGTATCCCGTTATATTATGATATATAAGGAAAAATCGTTTACAGCGTATTTTAATTATGTTACACTGTTATAAACATTATGAAATATATAGAAAATAGCTGCCTTTGGCGACCAGCTTGGTCTCCCTTAAAATTTATGTTTGGGAAAGTATGCTAAACATTGTATCATGTTACTTTTATTTATAATTTAATTTATTTGGACTGCCAATAAATATAATTAATATAATCCCTTAAGCTAATATTAGTTTTTGTTGTATTAAAATATCTCAGTTTGTTGATTTTCTGTAGCAAGTAAACCCTATTGGTTTACAATGGAAGTCTATGAAAATTTGGCGAAATATTAGAGATATCGCCAAGCTGGCGTCATTCTTGGCGATTAATTTTGGACGCCAAATTTAGTGATAAACTTGGCGGCATTTGGCAAGAGAACAGGGTCCCCCTTATGGTACCCCCCCCCCTTATAGATATGGAGATGCATTAAATGTTGTTAAATAACCAGTGAGATGCATTTCATTTGGGCATTGCCATTAAACAATTTACAAATAATCGCGATTTCAGTGCCACGTACGATAGCGTAATATATATATACTAGAAGATAGCCCGTCAGAATGACGTGTTTGCCTTTTCAAAAGAATGATAAAGCATTGCATTATAAAAAGAACTATGAAGTAATAAATTATATCTTATCTGACTAATAGGGTCAGATGGGGTAAAATATAAAAACAGTCCTTTTTCTTTGAAATTTAATTTGTAAGAAAAATATTAATTGAATTGGTAAAATAATTCCTTAGAATATGCAAATGAATTTCACTCACAAAATTTGAAGAACTATTTCACAAAAAACGTGCAAATTAGTACTAATAAGGCTATTTTAAAACATATAGTAAATTAACTTTCGTCTTCGTTCATTCCATTTAAAAAAATCACTAACCTTCAATTTCTTATAAATCAGAAAAAAATAAATAAATAAATAAATAAGAGTCATTCACGGCTGTGAAGAAAAAATTAAAACAGCCCGATATAAAAATTCTGACAGTATTGCATTTAATACACACTTCGCTTGCCTTAAATTGTCATTTTTGAAAGTTTTTATGTATGGAGTTCGTTCAGATCGCTATACTGCCAATGATCTCGATGGTCTGTATTTTAGTAAATCTCAAAGGAATGAATCGGAAACATTGATAATTAAACATTGTTTTTTAATAGAGCTCTATTGGAAAAATTAAATCTCTGAAAATTAAAATAAAATGACTGATTTTAACGAAAGATCGGGGAGTTCACTTCGGAAGTGTTATACACTTAGCGTTATTATATATATAATATAATATATATAATATCATTGAATTCTGTACTCTTGATAACGTAATTCACTATATAAGCTTTTCAATTTTCTTTATCGGTTTCCATATTCTTCCTTTTTTTCTTCCATATTAATTCTTGTAAAATAGTACAAGGCACTTTATTTTATACATAGCAGGTTGTATATTATATGTTTTTGGTATCCATATTAAGTGTGATGGGGGAAACTGTATTATTGTCATTTCATTCATACTATCGCGATTTTGATGGTGGTCGGTAATGTCTAATTAATGGTTATATATATATATATATATATATATATATAGATAGATAGATTTCCGAGATGCAATAACACCATGCTCTCTGTAGAATATGACGTGCAAAGTATTTATCATTTATTTACAGGATTACCCAAAATAGTTCGGTTGTATAATGGTTTTCGGGGGAAAACTATTCAAAGCGTACTTCAATTCTGTTGCACTAATTAAACACGATGAAATTAGTATACATTACTGAGGTTTATTATGTGATGCATACACTAGAATATGGTGCACATTGCATTATCGTTCATTTTCAGGGACACGTAAATGATTCTGGATACAATACTGTATCCGAAGTGTTGCCTGTTAGATATAATTGACGAGAATTTCTTTTTTATCAGTTATGATATGCCTTTTAAAGTTTAAGTAAACTTCTGCATATTACGTGGTGTGCATGAATTTAATAGACCATATACAGGGTTACACAAAAGAATTCGTAAGCATTACTACGAATGAGCGTGAATTGCTTAAAGGTGATTTTTAATTAGAGTTCTTCATCTTCAAGCTGAACTACATTAGTATACTAAGAGATGCTTTTAGAATATAAATTAAATCATGTACAGGGCTATGCAAAAAACTGGATACATGACATAGTAAATCCTGGAAATGAATTTAAGTAGTTTTAAGCGTGTTTTTGCCTGAATTATATTACCACTTAATATGTGGCGTGCATAAAAATATGTATGTAATATACAGGACTGGACAAAAGAATTCAAGTACGTTTCCGTCTATAGGTAGAAATTGTTGAAGGGGAATTTTCGCTGTATTATTCGCTTTCTTACTGATTTAAATTTTAGCATACCGTGTAGAAAATATACAAATAAATAAATCATATACAGAGCTGCACAAAAGAATTGGAGTACCTATACGGCTATGTTCGATAATTGTTGAAATCAGGTTTTTAGATGTATTATACGTTTTCTAAGATATTTACTTAGATATTTTCTTTACCTTATTAAACGGCGAAGATTTTTTAGTATTCTGGAAGTGTTGGAAAGTGTTTCATAATACATAATTGAGGCATGATTTCTCTTTCTTGTTAAAAAATAAAATGGGTATTTTTCCAGTACAGGGGCCTTGGCCTTTTTCTTCTTTTTTAACACTTTCCAAGAAAGTTGGAAATTATTTATGAATTCGGTTTGTCTGTCCATCTGGCCACTCTCTAACTCACGTAAATATACCGGATTTTCATGCAATTGAAATATGTTAATGATGCTGATTATGACATGTTCCGCATTGTATATGAAGTGTGTAGCATTAATTGTTCATTTACACTCTAAATAAAAAGGAGTGACTATTCACTCCGGAGGAGTGAATAGTCACTCTATCGCAGAGTCAAAATATGCCCAACCTCTTTAGAGTGACTATTCACTCTGAGCAAAAGTGAAATTTTTGACTCTCTGAAAGAGTGAATAGTTGCTCCTGGGAAGTGAATATTCACTCTAAACAGGGGTGGATAATCACTTTTTCGGAGGAGTGACTATTCACTCTTGCTAAAGGAGTGCGGTTTTTCACCACTGGTAGGAGTGAATAGTCACTCTTTCATAGGAATGAATGTTCATTTTTTATGTAGTCGATTCTTTTTTTTATTTTGCTTTTATGGTCATTTTAAAAGAATCACATGTTTTACAGCATGGAATGAAAATAGATACAAGCGTGGTAAAGATTGGAATAAAATACTTTATTAGCAATATTTATTTAATTCATAGTTTGTAACACTAATTGAACTTTTAAGGAAAAATTCAGTTAAAGTTACATACGAATTTAAATTATATTACTGATAGAAATAAACTAAAATATTTTATTCCAATCTTATCCTCTGTGTTTGCTTTTATTGTATGCCCTATAAAGATATTACTTTTAAAGTTTTATTAATAACTTTTCAATAGGTGGATGTTATATGTTTAACAATGTTTGATTTAATTTAAATTTTTGTTTAATCGTAATTTTTCCTTAAATTATTGCTATTTTTGCAAAATCCTATTGCTCTAAAATATTTTTAATTTTTCCATTTAAAAAACAATGTTTATAAACTCATATCTTTTTTAAATAAGTTCTAAGTAGGATTTAAATATTAAGAATGTATATATATATATTATCCGCTGTCACTTGCTTTTATTTTATTTAATATGAACATGGTGTCTAAATTTTGAGTTCTCCGGAATATGTATATATTTTTATTTTAAACATATTCCTTAACTTAATCTTTATTTCTAATTTTCGTCCGTTATTGCTGAAAAATGGAAGCCATATTTAATTTAAATTTTTTATTCGCGTAGATATTGTATTTTGTGAATATGAGCAAAATAGATTTTATATGTTGTATAGGAAAAGATTGACCTCGGAAATAGAAACACGTTGGAAATTGCTCGTCAAACGTGGCAAATGAGGTGCGTTCGTACTATAACTAATTTTATAAATATTATTTGCACCGCATATTGTACTGAATGTATAGTTTAGTGAACTTTATATGTGCATATCAATTTCATTCTGTTTGAAAGACTGTAACATCATTAAAATGCACTTGAAATATTTGTTCCCATTAACCTTAATGTAGCGGAAAGCTTTTGACTCTTCCTGTAATTAAACTGTGCATACGATTTTCATAAAATTTTAAACGACTCGACAAATGTTTGCAACAATTATATAGGGTAGATGTGCCAGTGACGGACACCCTTAAGGAATTTCTTTTAAAATATTTTTTTTTTTTTTGGCAACAGTCATAATTATTATATTCCAGTTTTTTCAATATTATATTAATATATCAACAATATTTAACCATTCTTATAGTCTCATTTCCCAGTATGAATCGAAATTTAATTTTAAATAACAGAAATATATCAAAGCCCAGTAATGGACACAGACACCCCATAAAAAGTAATAAATATAACTGTTTTTATGACTGAATTTAGAACCAGAAATTAATGAATACATACTAATGAAACAAAATAATTATTTTCAAATAAATTTAACAATAAGAATACCAGTAATTAATAAAATATTTGTGATAATCCTTTACTGTTTACATCGATTATTGTAATTATCAGAAGATCAATGTTTTAATTATTTTAGATGGATAGTTTAAAATACTAAATATCAGGCAATTGCAGCTATCAAATTATTGAAACAGTGGGGGATTTCAAAATGTAATAATAATAATAAAAAGTTTTGGAATGTTAGCGTTTAGTTTTGTCTCGCTATTTTTAACAATTAATCTTCCAGAGACTACTTGATATATCATTTATAATAATTAATATTACAAATATGAAAGAAATGATATTGTGAGTTGAATATTTTAAATGCTAAGTAAAATAATTTCAAAATAAAACTGTAGAACAGATGTTTAAGGCCACTGATCTGCAGATTTACTAGTTTCATGAATATTGCGTATAAGTTAATGAATATTACTTTTTTTCTTCTTTTTTTCGTCAGAGGTGAATAAGGAAACATTTAAGACAGAAAATAGATTTTTAATAGCTTCTGTAACTTAATTGTTTTTATTTAAACGGAGAGGTATTAAGCCCCATGAGCCCCTGTTTGACTGTGCTCTTAAACAATATTTTCTTCTTCCTAGCTGGTTTGATTGCCAAAACAAGGTATATATACATAAAAAAGAATAACATATTGAAATTTTATTAATCACATAAAATAACTTAAAAGCAGCTATTTATAAAAGTTTTCGTGGAAAATGACTAATTAACTATTCCAGTAATGGAGAGTTCCCCTCTTAGAATTCCCCTCTTAGAACCTTAAAAATAAATTAAATTTCGTAAATGGCCGTTAGTACATAAAAGTCTAAGTTTTCTATTCAAACTACTCAAACAAAAGCATTCAAAATTTTCAAGAAAATAAATAATATATAAATTAATTAACGAAGCCAGTTCTTAGCCTCTTCATTAAGATTTTCACAGAAAAACAGCAAAACTTTGAAACATTATTTTCTACTTTTTAATTGGTTTGATTAAAAGTGTCAACAATAAACCAGTTTTATAAAACATGCAAGGGGAAATTATAAAAAAATTAATTAAAGTTAAATATTTATTAGTTATTTTTTATGAACCAAAAATATCAAGGGGTGTCCATTACTGGAAGGGTGTCCATTACTGGCACATCTACCCTATTTAAAATTTCAGACCATTCGGAAGGCTGTAACATCATTAAAATGCACTTGAAATATTTTTTTCCCATTGGCCGTAATGGAACGGAAAACTTTTGACTGTCCCTGTAATTAAACTATATATCCGATTTTCAAAAAGTTTGAAATGAATTAAAATAATCAGCAGAATTATGCAACAATTATATATTTTAAATTTCAAATGAATCGGTTGGGTACTTTTTGCGCTGTTATATGCGGGCAGACGGACAGACAGACAGACAGACGGAATGAACGACGACTATATGTGCTACGTATTTATACAACTACGAACGCACCTAAAAATCAACTTTTACTTTTTTATATCATTAAATAGTTTAAACTTTTGTCTTTCCGACGACGTGTCACACATGTTTATATATATATAAAAATAAGTGTTGAAATTATTCATTCTTTCTAAGAGTACTTCACAGCTTAATGGCCATTTAAATCTTTAATTGACTTTTTCTCAAAACTTGGATTTTTCCTGTTTATGTTTCTTTTTTTAGATGTGTTCGTAATTATATAAAAACGTAGTACCTATAGTCGTCGTTCAGTCCGTCTGTCCCAGTGTTGACTTCAGGGGGTGGCCCGGGGGGAACTCCCCCCCCCCCCGGAGCAATGAAATGTCCCCCCGGAAGATTTGAGATTTTGTGTTTTCAATGGTCAAAAAGTGCAATTTCCTATATTAAAACTCTATAATGCCCCCCCCCCTCCCCGGAGCCACAGAAATCCCTCCCGGAGAAAAGTGTCTGAATTCAACACTACGTCCGCATATAACAGAGCAAAAACTACCCAACCGAATGGTCTGGAATTTTAAATATATAATTTTTGCAAACTTTTGTCGAGTCATTTCAAATTTTATGAAAATTGGATCTATAGTTTAATTACAGGGAAATTCAAAAGTTTTGCGTTACATTACGGCCAATGGGAAAAATTATTGCAAGTGCATTTTAATAATGTTACAGCCTTCTGAATGATCTGAAATTTTAAATGTATAATTGTTGCAAAATTTTGTAGACTCATTTCAAATTTCAGGAAAATCGGATGCATAGTTTAATTACAAGGACAGTCAAAAGTTTTCAGTTGCATGACGGCTAATGGGAAAAAAAAATATTTCAAGTGCATTTTAATGATGTTACAGCCTTTCAGAACATAATGAAATGGATATGCACTTATGTATTGCACTAAAAGATACATTCAGTACAATATGCGGTGCAAAAAATATTTCTAAAACTAGTTATACTACGCACGCACCTCATTTGCCACGTTTGACGAGCAATTTCCAACTTGTTTCAATAGCTATTAAACTTAAGAACTCAGATTTTTTTAAAGACGTATATTATGTTATACTGTACACTTTAACACAGGGATTTAATGATTTGTTGAGAATTATTTATTTTAGGCAGTGAAATCTTAACAAAAATGCTAATTTAAAAAGGACTTTCAATAAATAATTAGTTTTGAATTTCACTTAGAACGAAAATGGTCAGTTAAAGTACATAAAGCATGTTATTCGAACTACTTTAAAAAACCTAGACCTCTATCTTTCAACATTTCTGAGAAAAATGTACATAAAGTTGGCGAATTTAACATGGCGGAGATACGTCTTTCCCGGTTCCCTTAAAACAATTACATTTCAGACCGCTACATGAAGAAATCTCACAGTCACTTTAGAACGAAAATGGTCTGTTAAAATATGTAAAGCATGTTATTCAAACTACTCTAAAAAATCTAGACCTTTATCTTTCACCATTTCTGAGAAAAGGGTACATAAATTTGGTGAATTTAACACGGCGGATATACGGCGTTCCCGGCCTTTTAAAACAATTACATTTCAGACCGCTACATGAAAAAATCTCACAATCACTTTTGAATACTCGACGGTCAAACTTTTCCCATACAACTTACAACTATTTAGCTCATAATATTAACATGCCACATATCTACACGGATAAATGCTTAAAATTAAATCAGACTTACCTTTATTTTATGTATTCCATAGAGAATAATTTTAATGATATCTTAATCTGTTAATCTTAAATTGGCGGACGAAAAAGTGATCATTTTTCTTATCTTTTAAGGGTGTCGTCGCCTTGCTCCTCTGATTGGCTAATAAACAATGCATACGTAAGTCAAGTCACACTTCCAGGAGTGAGACATTTCACTCCTTTCTAGAGAGTGGAAAATTCCACTTTTTAAGGAGTGTATTTTTAAAAAATTCACTCCAAAAAGAGTAAAAATGCCTGTCACTCTTTCAAATAGTGAACTTTTCACTGCCCCCAATTTTAGAGTGTACAGGGGCACTCAAATGAATTTCATTACATTATGGTATATGGGGTAAAACCGTTTGCAGAGTGTTTTAATGACGTTCAGCTATTTCAAATGTATTGAAACTGACATAAATCACTGAATTTCACTACAAGATAATTACGATAGAATTGGGCATTCGTAGCATTTATCGTTCATTTACAGGGACATACAAAATAAACCGGTTACAGTACAGTCTTTGAGAAATGATTGCTGGAAATGCGTTTTTAATTTCGGTGTGCACTTTAAATGTAACTAATTTTTTGTATGTTACTCATTGCATATAAATTCTACACCTCGTATACAGGGCTGAACAGAAGATTTCACGTAACATTCTTATTATTAGCGGAAATTGTGGAAGGGTAATTTTCAACTGAGGTACGTATTTTCTAACTGAACGCACTTTTTGCATGCATTGAGTTAATAGATACAAATCTATATATTCTCTACAGGGCTACTCAAAGAATTTGGATAATTTTCAGGTTGTAGATTGGAACGACTGAAATTGGGTTTTCAAATGTGTTATGCGTTTCCATATGATTGAATTAGGCATAATATTTTAACATATTAAACGGTGCAGTTTTGTTGCATTATTCTGAATGTGTTGGAAAGTGTTTCATAATCTATGCTTGACGCATGAGTTTTACTTTCTTGTTTTTTCTAATCTTGTTGCAATCCGGTCTTCTCTGCTAGATGATATAAACAGCAATGAAAGTAAACCTCACGAGCTTTTATGCTTGTTTATATATGTATTTTCATAAAAATATTTTATTTATGTATTATTATTATTATCATTGTTATTATTATTATTATTGCTTTTTATATACAATGTACTTCTTTTTAACCTTTTTCCAACATAGTTGAAAAGTATCTATGACTTCGGTTTGTCTGGTCGACTTTTCGAGCTCTAACTCTTGTAAATATACTCGGATTGCCCTGAATTTTATGTATGGTATACTGATTCTGAATATAGCACGATCGGTATTAAAAATGACGTGTGTAGCATTTATAGTTGATTTACTGGGATGATCAAATTTTTCCGTTACATTACGGTGAAAGACAAAAAATCGTTTCAAGCTCATTTTAATGATGTTAGACAATTTCAATCATAATGAAGTTGATATGCATTTATGAAGTGCATTTAATCTTGCATTCTATAAATATGGGCGGAAATCATTTACTATTGATTTACAAGGCCAAACAAAAGAATTCCATCACATAATGGTCTAAGGGGAAAACTAATTGCGGAATATTTTAGCTCTGTTATACTACTTCAAAGATGAGGAATTTGATCTAGACACACGGCAGTGTGTCAGCCAAGTTCGCCTGACATAGCCGTGTGTTATATTACACGAACCATTTTGAGCTGTTTTCGTCAAATTTCAATGCTCTACTACTGAAAATCTATGAGACCTACGTACTTGTTATACGAAATGTGTAGTAAGGCCACCCTAATTAACTAAAATCCAAAATTTTATAAATAACGCATAATTAGTTTCCGAGATAATGACATTTGAAAATGTCTGATAATCGATAATTTTATCAGTGACTGACTGACTGACTCACTCATCAAAAAGATCTCGTATATCTACTGCAGCTACAGACTTCAAATTTGGTGCGAAGTTCATCTACACTATAAAACTAAGGAAAAAAATAAAAAAAATTGTGAAAATCGATAAATTACCCACCTGGGGGTGCCCATTTTTACTTTAACATTACGTCTATTAGGCAAATTTTAATTTGCCGTAGGAGGGGACGCTGTTCTGTCGCCAAATACCGCCAATTTCTCGCCAACATGGCGATATATCGCCAAATTTGGTGACCAAAATTAGTCGCCAAAAGTGACGCCCCCTTGGCGATATCTCTAATATTTCGCCAAATTCCCATAGACTTCCATTGTAAACCTATCTACTTACTGGGGGTTTATCTGGGATTACTTGCTTACAGAAAATCAACAAATCGACCTCCTCAAAAATCTCTCGATTTATACGTTGCACCTTCCATAATTTCAATATTGAAAGACATTATTTTTCTTTAGGGTACCAAAACTTACATATCCGTTTTTAGGGTTTCGTTCATCTGACGAAACCCTATTCGTCTCGCTCCTCTGTCTGTCTGTCCGTCTGTCACAGAGCCCGTTCTCAGAAACTATACATGTTGGAAACTTGAAATTTTGCATACTTATAGCTGAATACCACGCATAATACGAGAAATCTTAAAATTTGAAAAAGTCGCACATTTAACCCTTTGGGCTCCCACATGTGTATTTTAAACAATTCTTTCTAAGTGAGCCCCTAATTAGGTTGGAGGCGTGAAATTTTACATACTTATAGCTGAATACCTCACATCAAATGACAAACCATAAAATTTTGAGAAAATCGTACATTTAACCCTTTGGGCTCCCACATGTGTATTTTAAGCAATTCTTTCTAACTGAGCCCCTTATTAAATTGGAGAATTGAAATTTTACATACTTATAGCTGAATACCACACATAATACGACAGATCATGAAATTTGAAAAAGTCGTACATTTAACCCTTCGGGCTCCCACATGTGTATTTTCATCAATTCCTTCTAAGTGAGTCCATAATTAGGTTGGAGGCGTGAAATTTGACATACTTATAGCTGAACACATCACATCAAACGACAAATCATAAAATTTTGAAAAAGGTCGTACATTTAACCCTTTGGGCTCCCACATGTGTATTTTAAACAATTCTTTCTATGTGAACTCTTATTTAGGTTGGAGGCGTGAAATTTTGCATACTTATAGCTGAACACCTCACATCAAATGACAAACCATAAAATTTTGAAAAAGTCGTACATTTAACCTTTTGGGCAAATTTTATTAAAAAAATTAGAACTCTCAAATGCGATAGTACGGTACAAACTTGAAAAAACGCTGTTTGCAAACGAAATATCCAGTTAATTGTAGTAAAAAATTTCGGCAATAAGAAAAATTTTTATTACTTTTTTTCTCAATGTTTTAATTATTTTAAATCACTTCAGAAGAATAAAGTTCATTTTTATTTTCAAAATCATCAGACAAAGAGAATAACTAGTTAATTAAATTTGAAAATCCAGGAGGGCAATGTCCTTCCTCTGCACTGCCTCTTTGCCGGTGCCCATGGATGAATGAAACATAATGTGGCATAAGCACATAACTTTATTTTTCACTTTCAGTACAAAAAATCAGGCCCAGCTATAGGAAAATTAATTGAAATATTTAATAGGAAAATTTAATATAGGAATTTGATAGGAATTGTTGTTTCAGAAACAATAAAAATTTCGAATCAATACATTTCATTTCAAAACATGCATCCAATATAGCAGTATTGAAATACAGATTTCCGCCGCAAATTGATAGCCAAATACTTTGTTGCAGGGAATTTAAATTAAAATTGAATGTTGCTTGGTGAATAAAATAGTCACATGTAAACCCATTAAAAAGCATTAAGTAAATTGTCTAAATACACTGAGGATCTCATCCCTATATCGGCGACCAGTCAGAGCTCCATCTCGAATGATGTAGAGGTCAGTACGCCCGTCAATGGAGATGCCACCATACACCAACACTCCTCCACCGCCAAATCTGACACTTTCGTGCACGAACACAGGATTATTCCTACTGCCACGGTCCCTCCAGATGAAAATACGCCTATTATCCGGATGCACAGAAAAACGGGACTCGTCAGAAAACAGAATATTGCTCCATTCATTTCTCCTCCAGTTGACATGCTCGGTTGCCCACTCCCTGCGGTCGCGACGATGCCTTGATGTTAATCTAACACATACCATCGGTCGGCGAGCATACAGACCTACAGCATGGAGCCGGTTTCGGACAGTTTGAATTGAAATCGTGGTGCCTGTAGCCGAGCGAAGGTGTTGTTGGAGAAGAGTAGCGTTCATGGTTCGGTGCCTCCGAGCTGTTAACGCTAAATACCGATCTTCATTGGGCGTTGTTGCCCGTCTACGACCTTGCCCTGGTCTTCGGCCTGCACATCAACTCTCCAAAAAACGGTTCCAGATCCTGGAAATGACACTTTGTGACACTCCAATGGCTTGCGCTACTTCGGCTGATCATCCTTGTCTTCATTCTCTTTTATCCAGTTGAAAGTCAAATTTCATTCGCTGCCGCTGAAGCGACGTTTTTGACGTCGAACTCAAAATTTGCATACTCCACAGTTTGAAAACCAGAAAAATTTGCATTTGTGATTCTCTTCTTCTATTTTCGGCAAAAAAAATTTCGTTTATATCTTTATTTTATATAAAACTTCAAATATCCTTTAATTGTTTTGAGCAGTGTATGTTGTAACTTTACAAAAATGATATCTAACATATGTAATGATACCTAACAAAAACATAACAGTGAAAAGAGGGAGCCAAAATCTATAAAGACAATGGCAAGAAAAGAAGTGATATCTAAGTGGGTGCCAAGTTCAAATAAAATTCACTCAAACTTACCTACTGAAGTATTATAGCATTTTTTAAATTGTTTAGAAATAAAAATTAGTGATATCATATTAATAATAAATCTAGAACTTGGCAAGTTTTTGATAAATGTTATGCCTATCAATTTCATGTCTTAATAAAATGATGATGTTAATATTAACAACAATGTCATTATAAAAAAATTAATTAATTTATTATTATAAACAAATGACTCATGTTAAAGATTTGATAAACCAATAAATACACAAATACACTCCCACTCGTCTTTGGTTATCACTCTAGCACCCACCCTTCGAAAACCTCAATGCAAACAGACTAAAAGGTCTGAGAAAGAGACAGGGATTACAGGTATGACCGCCCCGGGAACCCAGCTTTCGCTTTTGAGGAGACAGATACACTTACGCTTGTTCTTGGTCATCCCTATAGAGACTGCACCCCTTTAAACCTGCAGGGGCTAAGAGCTTTTATTCGTGACATGCTGAAATGATTGAATCACATCAGAATTTAAAAACAATTTTTTTTTCAAAATGGGTAAAAGCTTCTTTTCACGTATTTTATAAAATTAAACTTTTTAGTCCTGAATTCTAGTGTCAATGTGGTATTGCAGTTAAAAGTAGGTGGGATATATTTTATCCCGCCACCCTTCAAGGGGAAGAAGCTCACTCAAATGAAGGCTTCCAAACAGGAAATAACAAGTTTAGATATAATAATGTCATTAATAAAAATAAATGACTCGTAGGTAAAAACTTGCCAAGTTCTAGATTTATTATTAATGCGCTATCAATAATTTTTATTTCTAAACAATTTAAAAAATGCTATAATTTTTCAGTAGGTAAGTTTGAGTGAATTTTATTTGAACTTGTCACCCACTTAGATATCACTTCTTTTCTTGCCATTGTCTTTATAGAACTTGGCTCCCTCTTTTCACAGTTATGTTTTTGTTAGATATATATTACTGAGGCCTACTACAAGATATTTTTGTATAACATGATGGGAATAGCATTTATCGTTCATTTACAGGGATACACAAAAGATTCGGGTATCTGAAGTACTGTCTATTAGCTATAACTGCCAGAATTGCGATTTCATTTATGGTATGCTTATTTAGCCCCTTCCGGACGAGCGTCTTTTACAGAATTTTTAATCTTTTATCACCGGTTTTTTTTAAACAGAAACTTTTGTCTAATTGAATCGCGAAAATGCGCGTATTAAATAAGGCAAAATTTACAATAAAAATTTACTGGTGAGAATAATCACGGATTCTGAGCACATTACACGGCACGAATACCGATCGCTCGTCCCCAAGGGGATAAGTTTAACTAAATTTTTGCCTATGTGGTGTTTATGAAAGCTATAGAACATATACAGGGCTGCGCAAAAGAATTCGCAAACACTGCGGATTATGAATGTGAATGGCTTAAAGGCGACATTTAATTGAGCTATGCATTTTCAAGTTGAACTATTTTTAGTATATTAAGAGATGTTTGTATAAAATAAATAAAATAACATACAGGGGTACGCGAAGAACTGGATACATGGCGTCCTTAGCATGATAGTGTCTGGAAATAGGACTTCAGAAGTTTTAACCATGTTTTAGCTTAATATGTGGCGTGTATCAAAATCTGTTTGTAATATACAGGGCTGT
Source organism: Maratus speciosus (assembly GCA_963932465.1). Lineage (NCBI taxonomy): Eukaryota > Metazoa > Arthropoda > Arachnida > Araneae > Salticidae > Maratus > Maratus speciosus. The sequence goes on from OZ010799.1 coordinate 97,919,056, forward strand.
ACAAAAGTATTCAAGTATGTTTCCGTATATTTATAGAAATAAACATTTCTTACTAAATTAAGTTTTAGCGTGCTATGTAGATTATACAGAAATCTGTAGATCAAATACAGGGTTCACAAAGTGATTGGACTACGTTTCCGGGTACGGCAATTAATTGTTAAAATCTGATTTTCAAATGTGTTATCATTTTTTTTAAATGTCTACTTAGATTTTTTTTTAAATCTTACTAGGGGGCTCTGCCCCTACGAGCTACGCTCGCCAACCCCCCGTTCAGGCACACCAAAATCCAAAAAGAACGCTAATTTGATTGGCTTTAAAAATATTGAATTAAAATTAAAAAAAAAAACCAGTAGCGATCTCTCTGTAAACGAGTTTCCATTCGTTTTCCTTGGATCGGGGATTTTTAAGACCGAATCTGCTGCTGTTAAGAGATACAATGGCTGTTTTCGTATTTAATTAAAAAATTAGTTATACCTTTGAAAATAAGCTAATATAAAATGAATTAAGTAAACAGTATCATTGTCTCCCGGTATTTTTTAACAGCGCTATAAGATAGTTCTTTTAAATAATTCATTTTAAATGTATCGTTTTAAATCTGACGTAATTTACACCAAAGTTTTATTTCTCTTATTAATATTCAGGTGAAAATACTTTTGTTGTTAGAAGGAAATATTAATTGCGCTGTCTTCGAATTCACGATAATAGTTGAAAAGATTATCTCAAAATATATCCCGCAAATATATTTTTTAATTTAAATTGTTTTGCCATATTTTTCGGCCATTTTAAATGTGACGTAATTTCCTCCATTTACAAGTTTTAACGCATAATAAATTTTTTTTCTAACATTTTGTTTCTCTTTTAAAATTCAAGTGTAAATATGGTTCTTATGACGTAATTTTCCTGCTTTTAACGTCTAATCTTTAATTCTAATTTTAAAGTTTTTTTTCTGTTTATAATAGCCACATGTAAATAAATTTTTAATTTGAAGTAAACATTATTGTTTGCGCTGTTTATACAATTGGCAACAGTTTAAATTAATAACATTTTCTAAAATACATAAAAATATCTCTCGAAATGCTGAAAATTTGAATTTAAAACAGAAATAAAATCTCAAAAAATGAGTCAAATAAAAAAAAATAAATGCAATCTACACACTGGAAACTTATAAAGTATAAAATGATCTAAAAATGATTAAATTCTCATGTATAGTTTTTGCTCCAATAAAACTTTTTTAATGGAACGATTTTGCCCAACTTTAGCATTAAATATCTCTTTAAATAATTCTTCGATTTGAAAACTGTCTGCATCAGCGTGTTTATCAAACATTTCTCTATAGTACCACCGATTTTCATATTTTTGTATGCAACAGTTTTTTTAATATATATATTAAAGAAAGGCCATGGTTAATCATTCAAATTGGATGCCGATCTAATGGGAATATCTAAGCAGATTTTCATTGGTCCATTTCCAAATCAAAACTTTTTTTTATACATAGAAGGATTAAACAACGAAGTTTCGTTACAAAATTCTGGAAGTGTTGGAAAGTGTTCCATAATGTATGCTTAACGCATGTCGTTTCTTTCTTGTTTAATATATATATATATATAGATAGATAGATAAATGGCTTGTTTTTCTCTATTCTAAAAAAAAAATTAACTCATGTTTCTATCGCTGAAAATGCATTTTTTGTGACCAGAGGTTTTTCTTGTTTAATATTAAGAAAACTATTGCATATAAAAATATGAAAATTGACAGCATTATAGGGAAATGTTTGTTTAATAATCTAAAGAAAACAGCTTTTAAATCTAAGAACTATTTTAAGAGCTATTTAATGTTGAAGTTGGTCAAAATAATTACGTCAAACAGTATTACAGTAACAAAAGCTGTCCATAAAAATTTAATCATCTTTTCTAGAGACATACTTCACAGGCTTGCGGTGTGCAGACTGTACTTTTTTTTAATTTTTTTTTTTAGTTTATTTTTTTTCAATTTTCCATTCTAATTTTAATTTAAATTTTCACCATTCCAAGTGGTATTTTTTTTTTTTTTCATATTTAGTGAAGTTCATTTTTTTTTAATTGTTGCCAAATTGTAAAAACAGCGCAAAGAATAATATTTCCTTTCAATTAAAAAATGTATTTATCACGTGGCTATTAAAAACAGAAAGAAAACTTTAAAATAACAATTAAATGGACACGCGTTAAAAGCAAAATATAGGGAAAATTACGTTATAGAAATTGTATTTACACTTGAAAATTAAAAGAGAAAGATAAATCTAAAATAATAATTGTATTATTATTATGTTTTAAAAGCAGCAAATGTGGAAAATTACGTCATATTTAAAATGACCAAATAATAATATTGCCAAACAGTTTCCATTTAAAAATATATTTAAACAAGAACTTTATTTCATATTTCGAGATTGTCTTTTAAACTATTGTTGCAATTTCTAAGACGGTGCAAATAATAATATTTCCTTTCGAATAAGAAAAGTATTTTCACGTGATTATTAGAAATAAAAAGAAAACTTTCGTGAAAATAAACGTCAGAACGATACTTTTAAAATGTCTTATATAAAACGATTTTTTTACTGCGTTGTTAAAAAAATTCGGGAGGCAACGACATTCTTTATTTTATATAAGTTCTATTTTAAATGTTTAACTGATCTTATTTAACCAATCACGAAAACGGCTATTAGATTTCTCTGTAGAAGTTGATTTAGCTTTAAAATCTCTCAGTCAAAGGGAAATGAATGGAAACCCGATTACAGGGACATCTCCACTTGTCGTTTAATTATAACTAGCAGGAATGACCGAGCTAAGCTCGATCAAAATTAGCTTTGTGTTTATCTCGATATATTATCCCCACTGGATCATTCTTGCTGTTTTAGATGCAATTAGCTTGTCCCTGAGACATAGTGACCCAAAATGACCCACTAATCGAATTTTTTCGAACATGCGACCTAACACAATGCTCTCTTCTCGAGCCTGAAAACGATGGAATACAAAATTTAGTGAAAATCGTTTGCTCTTTTCTAGATAGAAAATGCTTGCCCCACGTTGACTCAAAAACCCACTAACCGAAATTTATCGAACATGTGAGCTATTTCCATGGTCTTTTTGTACTGTGAAACGGTATAACAAAAAAGTTGTCAAAATTGTTTGAACTTTTTTGAGATGTCGTTAGCTTGACCCCGATCCATTATCACCAAAACGACCGACTAATAGAATTTTCTTGAGCATGCGACCCATCTCAATGGTTTTATCTTATCCAGAAACGGTGCAGTACAAAGCTTTGTCAAAATCTTTTGAGCCGTTTTTTAGATACAGTTAGCTTGATCCTGATTCATTAAGACCCAAAATGACCCATTGATTGAATTTTCTTGAACATGCGACCCTGCCCAATGGTCTTATCACGCCCGGAAACGGTATCATACAAAATTTTGTCAAAATGTTTTGAAGCGCTTTTTAAATACAGTTAGCTTGACCCTGACCCATTGTGACCCAAAATGACCCACTAATCGAATTTTCTTGAGAATGCGACCTAGCACAATGGTCTTCTCCAGCCCGAAAACGATAGAATACAAAATTTAGTCAAAATCGTTTAAGCCGTTTTTTTTAGATACAATTAGCTGGACCTTGACCCATTGTGACCCAAAAATGACCCACTAATAGAGTTTTCTCGAACATGTGACTTAGCCCAATTCTCTTCTCATGCCCAGAAACGGTATAATATAAAATTTGTTCAAAATGTTTTGAGCATGATTTTAGATTCAATTAGCTTGACTCTGGCACATTGTGACCCAAAATGACCCATTAATAGAATTTTCTCGAACATGTGACTTATCCCAATTAGGTTATCTCATGACCAGAAACGGCCATATATTAAAAAAAATTGTGAAAATGTCTTGAGCCGTTATTTAGATGTAATTAGCTTGACCCTGACCCATAATGACCCAATAATCAAATTTTCTCGAACACGAGACCCATCCCAATACACTTTTCGTGCCCGAAAACAGTAGGGTTCAAAATTTCGTCAAAATCGTTAGAGCCGTTACCTAGATAAACTTAGCTTGACCCACGTGACCCAAAAATGACCCACTAATCGAATTTTCTCGAACATGGGACTTAGCCCAATGGTCTTCTCGTATCCAAAACTGTAGAATATAGAGTTTAGTGAAAATCGTTAGAGCCGTTTTTTAAATAAAAATAGCTTGACCCTGACCCATAAAGACCCACTAATCTAATTTTCTCGAACACGTGACCCATCCCAACAGTCTTTTCGTGCCCGAAAATGGTCAGATACAAAATTCAGTGAAAATAGATTGAGCCGTGCTCTAGATATAATTAGCTTGATCCCGACCCATTATGACTCAAAATGACCCACTAATCGAATTTTCTCGAACACGAGACCCATCTCAATGGTTTTTTCGTGCCTGAAAATGGTCAAATACAAAATTTAGTCAAAATCGATTGAGCCGTTCTCTAGATATAATTAGCTTGAACCTGACCCATTATGACCCAAAATGACCCACTAATCTAATTTTCTCGAACACGAGACCCATTCCAATGGTCTTTTCGTGCCCGAAAACAGTAGGGTGCAAAATTTCACGAAATCGTTAGAGCCTTTATCTAGATAAACTTAGCTTGACCCACGGTGACCCAAAAATGACCCCCTAATCGAATTTTCTCGAACACGAGGAGACCCATCCCAATGGTCTTTTCGTGCCCGAAAATGGTCAGATACAAAATTCAGTCAAAATCGATTGAGCCGCGCTCTAGATATAATTAGCTTGTCCCTGACCCATTATGACCCAAAATAACCCACTAATCGAATTTTCTCGAACACGAGACCCATCTCAATGTTCTTTTCGTGCCCGAAAATGGTTAGATACAAAATTTAGTCAAAATCGATAGCGCCGTTCTTTAGATATCATTAGCTTGACCCTGACCCATTATGACACAAAATGACCTACTAATCGAGTTTTCTCGAACACGAGACCCATCCCAATTGTCTTTTCGTGCCCTAAAACAGTAAGGTGCAAAATTTCGTGAAAATCGTTAGAGCCGCTATCTCGATAAACTTAGCTTGACCCACGGTGACCCAAAAATGACCCACTAATCGAATTTTGGCAAACATGTGACTTAGCCCAATGGTCTTCTCGTAATCCAAAACTGTAGAATATAGAGTTTAGAGAAAATCGTTAGAGCCGTTTTTTAGATAAAAATAGCTTGACCCACAGTGACCCAAAAATGACCCATTAATCGAATTTTCTCGAACACGTGACCCATCCCAATGATCTTTTCGTGCCCGAAAATGGTTAGATACAAAATTTAGTCAAAATCGATTGAGCCGTTCTTTAGATATGATTAGCTTGACCCTGACCCATTATGACCCAAAATGACCCCCTAATCGAATTATCTTGAACACGAGACCCATTCCAATGGTCTTTTCGTGCCCGAAAACGGTAGGGTGCAAAATTTAATTAAAATCGTTAGAGTCGTTTTCAAGATAAAATTTACATACACACACACACATACAATTTTTGCTCGCATTATAGTATAAGATTCAATAATCTTGTCCTTCATAATCTTTCTGTTCTATAATCTTTCTTTTCTTCCATAATCTTTCTTCTTCCACAATTTTATCAAATTAGACTGTTTTTAGTGTCTGAATGGGAGTTGGTGAGCGTAGCTCGTAGGAGGTAGAGCCCGCTAGAGCCCGCAAAGTAAGTTTTGAAATATGTGGTTTACACATAATTCGATTAGTTAGATATAGTTATTAGTTTGATATCTTAGAATATACACATTATGTGCAGATAAGAAAGTTTAGTTGTAACAAGAAAGAAAAATCACGCATAACGAATAGATTGTGGAACATCTTCTAACACTTCCTGAATATTGTAATGAAACTTTATCTTTTGATTAGAAGGGTTCGCACGCTAGAGTGTCTCCAAACGAACCTTGATTCAAAGGAAATAATATGTAATTAAAGAAATATGGACCTTTGCCTAAAATGTCGTTCCGCGTTGCAGAAAAATAGATACGAACACAACTGCGCTTTTGTATTTTGTAATATCTAATATGTCAGACAGAATTTGGGCTATTATGAACCAAATTTTTTAGTTGATAACTTACAATAGGATATTCGTAAAGAATGATATTCAATACACTGAAAAATTATGTAAATAACAATGCAAGTCTCCAGAACTCTTTAAAAGGGCTAATATTTCATAATTGCGTTCATTAACTGCTGACATGAGGCTCACACTGATTTAGACGATTTTTTTTAAAAAACAGAAGTCATCGAAACGCAGAAGATCTCCACCCACCTGCCGCTTTAGATCACACAAATTATATATATTTTTTTCATTGGGGGGGGGGGGGGGTGGAGAGCAATTTACACATTAAAAGATCAGACAACGCATGAAAATACTTATCATTAACCGATTGAATAAAAAAAAATAAAATAGATAACTAATTTCACATATTTCTATTAATTTTTATGATACTACAGCTTCTCTGATTCTCTCAGTCTCTCCTGTGCTGGTACGTGGTGGTTTACAGAGCCGTCCTTAGCGAAAGCGAGGCTGGGTGCAAGAACTTTTGCGACGTTCTTCACTTCCAAATTAATTAATACACTTCCATCCCCAAACTAGTTTATACCAGTTTAGCTGGGCTCTTTTATTCATCTACCAGAAATTTCGAATAGTAATTTTTGCTTTATTTAATGTCAGATTAAATAAAGTGAAGGTAACTATTCGGAAATTCTGGTAGAAATCCCCTAAATTGGCAACACTAGTTCCTACAACGTAATCGCCTTTTGAAAAAGCTCGCATGGCATACACAGTGACGCACCAAGGATTACTCTTTTTTTGTGTGGGGAGGAGGGTAGTATGTTTTAGTATAGTTTTATACAGATTCGGGCTAATTTTCTTTCATTAATACTCTTCGCTAAAGGATTGAATCGATTATATTGCTCGATGAGCCCACTTCATATTACGGCAGTAAAGAATGTGATAGATTAAACTTTTGATCTTAATCTCTATTCTTTATAATTGTAACCTGATTAAAATTTTTAATTTAATTAGCAAATATTAAACATGTTAATATTTTTAAATTATTAAAGTAATTTAAAAATATAAAAAAAAATCTGAAGCAAAATTAAACTTTCCTAAAATTCCCTTTTACCTAAGAACATAGCTGCTAACTTTTACACTTTTTTGATACCAATAAAATTTTACAGAGATTTTCTCGTTGTTTAATCATGAGATTTCGACGATTAAATAAGAGAATATTTACTATAAAATTTTAGTGGTAAGAAGAAAGCGCAAAAGTTAGCGGCCATGCCTAGAACCTTTAAAAAGTTAATCTTTTATAATTTTTGAACATTTTAAATATTTAGTTTAGTCTCAAGATCTGGGAGATGGATCTTCAGCTCCTGGCTTCCCCGTCGTTTTACGCAATAGGACATACATTATGCGTGAGGTAGAGGTCAGCACGGACCGCAATTTCCAGGCCCCACCCGACCCGGACCGAAAGAAAGCTATCTTGACCCGGCACAGGGAGAAAATTAAAATTTGGCCCCGCCGGGTCCGATTATATTTACAGTGTTCACGGCCCGGAACGGCTCGTGCAAAAATCAATTAAGTCAGGCACAATTTCTCCCGACGCAATTTCTACAAAAAATTCCAATTTTTTTTAACACTCAATTAAGATTTTTTAAAAAAAGAATAAGGTTAGTTGGGGCAACTGGGCCATGATTTTACAATGTGACTCTGGTGCTATTGACAATTCAGCTTCAAAAAGCTAATGTTCATTTGAATTAAAGTCTGAACTTCTGTAAATGTGTTCAGTTAGGTTTCTTCTATCAGACAGAAATGCTCAAAATTACATTTTAATATTTAAAAATATAAAAATATGCATATTTCACCTTTCTTTCCTCATGGGTCCAGTTGTCCCATAAAAATGGGGTAAGTGGAACTGGGAAGGGTGGGGGGGTCTATGTTCCACACGCGTTTATTTATTTATTTATTTTTTTCATGTGGGATATCAAGTCCTGTTTGAAAAAGTGTAAACAACGTAAAAAAAATTAAACCAGGCAGATCATGTAAATTATATGTCAATAAAGAGCGTTCTAAGAGAAACCTTTGCTGTCAATGTGTCTAAAAAAAGCCCTAAAAATGAAAATATTAGATTTATTTATACCAAAAACATAAAAATTAAGTAAGTACTTATGTACTTTAGTATAGGTAATAAGTATAAAAGTCACATGGGTATTTTAAGGAAAAAATAGCAAGGTAAATCTATGAACAAACGGCTACGTAAGTACTTAAGTACTTTATCTGTATATCGTACAATTTCAAGGTTTGGCTATCTCGCGTTCAGGGGCAACGTATTTGCATTCGTAAAATGTTGAAATAATTTAATGACACCAGTATTTACAAGAGAATCTATTTGAAAACAAGTAAAAGAATATTTTCGCGTACTTAATAAAGGTGAAATTTTCATTATAAAATTCCGGTGCAAATGTGGCAATTAGGAATTAAAATTATGAGATGCCAAACGGCATCGCCGCCTCTCAAGGGGTCAAGAAATTTGGTTTGATATCACCCAATATGCTTTTTTTTAAATATTATTACGTAATTTTAATAAGGTATTCTATAATTTTCTTTATTGTGAGCAATAAACAATGGAGAAATTTACTCCCCGTTGTAAGAGAAACTCAAAAAAATTATTTATAACTATTGGGGTAACTGGATCCAGCATGGTCCAGTTACCCCGGATACATGCCCCAGTTACCCCATTCTTGAAATATTTATGGGGTAACTGGGGCACCGGGCTTACATTTGAAACATGAAGTAAATAAGTATAGATACCTAATAATATTAACCCTTAAATGCCTGGTGTTGCTTTTCGGCAACATACCCAATTTAGGCTCAAAAATACTATTAGAATAATATTGAAGCTATAATGCCTAATGTTGCCAATAAAATACATTCTGAAAATATTATTAAATCGATTTTTAACATTTAGATGGCAACACTTGTGCTGTTTAAGAATAAAGATAAATTTATTTTTTCAAATGTTGCTACTTGCTCTTTTTGTTTTGTTTGGAAGCTTGCGAAATACCCAATTTTGACCTACAAAGAGCAAGTAAAATCTATTTCTTATTATAGTTCCTAAAATTCTTGTGTGTTTAATATTATAGAATTTTATCAAGGAAAATAATTTTTTCAATTAAACACCAGTATTGCCGATTAGTAATAAACTGTTTTTTAGCTGTAAACTATACTTAAAACAAAATATGATTTTTTAAAGTATTTTTCCCATGATTTATTTAAAAAATGAAAGCCGAAAAACATTATTACAATGATTTTTGAAAAATCAGGCATTTAAGGGTTAACGTAGTTATATGACTAATCTTTTAAAAAAAAAAAGATTGTTTAATAAAAGTACTTACAGTATTGTAATAAAAAACCGAGGAAGTTCAACCAAATTGACGTTGTTTTTAAAAAAAGAGACGTAAAATTTCGACAACCTATCACAGCAAAGAGAGAGCTATGATGGAGTGGACACACGTTGTTTTAGAAAGTAGAGGTTAAGGGGCATTGTTCACAAAACCTAAAACTTAAAATACATCAACAGTTTTTTATAAAATAGCCTATGGCCCAGTTACCTCGTGGGCCCAGTTACCCCAACTAACCTTACTACATATAGTCGTGGAAAAGAAAGCAAATACCCCTACTAACTCTGCAACTAATTATAATAGAAAAAAGTTACTGGTACCACACGATTGGAAATAAAGTCTACTTTTAAGCAGGGATGCGGAGTCGGTGGGTAAAATGGACGACTTCGACTCCGACTCTTTTGCTTAAAAATGGTCTTGACTCCGACTCCAACCCCGCATCTCTGCTTGTAAAATGGACGACTCCGACTCCGGAAATTTTAACAAATCCGACTCCGACTCTTTCGCCCAACAATGGGCCTGACCGCAGCGCTGCTTTTAAGTGTTGTAATATAAAATTTGCTTAGGGGGCGGGCATCTACAAATCAAAACCAGGCCAAACTTTATTTTTTATAACGGCAACACTCAATCTGCACGCTATATTTTAAATCTTCGGTTCAAACTATGTCCAGAAACGGAATTTCAAGTTATTTGGATGATAAGTTTTTGTATTATACACATTCAAAATTTAAAGCTTCTAATATTAAATTACATTTTCATATTGTTATTAATATGTCCTGAAATTATAATCCTAATGTGATTTTTTTTTGTATTATTATAATACTAAACAACCCAAATATAAATACATCAAATTTATAATTTTAACAAATTTATAATATGAGTTATGAAATTAATATTTGAAAAAAATATTAATTGCAACCTACAATTTTTTTAATAGATTTATATTTATTAGGTCCTGATTTATGCGAATTCTCAAATTCAATTTTTTCTTCCAAGTAGTTTTTGAATTATGATTAAAAGATTCCAAAATCATTGTTTAATGGTTTAAGGGCCGCCTATGATGCGCAGAAAAGCATAATTTGAAAAAAAATATATATCTTTTACTCATTTTATTGAAACATTTGGGATGGCGATAGTCAAAACAGATTAGAGAGTGAAATGGTCCTAGTGGCAAGATATAATACATTAATAGAAGTGACATAGTTATTTTGTAGCATTTCAATAATCGAGTATCTAACTTCAATTTGGATACAGCCTTGAAATAGGCTCATTTTAAAATTATTAATTTCTCTTAAACTAATCGTAAGAATTTCATGAAAATTTGGATTTCGGCTAATTGAAGGGTGTAGATTTCCTTTATGGTGTCAAGCTTGGGTATTGCTATTGAAAAAAAAAACAAAGTTTCGGTTCGTTTTGATACGTAGATGGCCCCCTAAACAAATTTTATATACATCATTTAAAAGTAAACTATTTAGTCCAGGCAATAGAGAATTGTACCTAGTAAAATTAATGGTAGTTCTGGAAATCGGCTTACTTTATGTTTTTTGGGTCGCTGAATCCGAATTTGTAACTTCCAACCAAAATTTTCCCCGGCAACCCCCTAAATTTTGGTAAAATGCCCCCCCCAAAAAGGTTTTTATTAAAAAAATCAATTTTTTTATTGTTTTAGAGGGAAAGTATCTAGAAATTCAGAAAGTAGGCAACATTTGCAACAAATTAGATATATGACATTATGACTTAGAATGAAGGGGAAGGGGGGATCTGCCTCGGAACATGCGCACGGTGCTGCTTGGACTAAGTTGCGCAATTCCACTTAACCACTCACACGTTTACATTCGCCCTCCCATCTCCCCTCCGAACTTTCCTTTTAAGGTTTACTTTAAGTTTTTTGGGTCGCTGAATCCGAATTTTTAACTTACCCTCAAAATCCCCCCCCCCCCCGAAAAACTCCCAAAATAGTTGTTATTAACTTAAATTTCTTATTGTTTGAGGGGAAAAGTATTACGAAATTCAGAAACTAGACAAAATATGCAACAAATAGGATATATGACATTATGACGTAGGATAAACGGGGAAAGAGGGGGCTGCCTCGGACCATTCCCCGCGCACTTTTCTCAAAAACCAAATTTTTTCAAAAAATCAATTTTTTTTTTTTTTTTTTTTTGGGGGGGGGGGGGGGTTGCCGGGTGAAATTTTGGTGGGAAGTTAGAAATTCGGATTCAGCAATCCAAAAAACATATAGTAAGCCTTTTTCCAGAACTACCATGAATTTTGCTAGGTAGAGCTCCTATACGGTCTCTATTGTCTGGACTAATTTCCAATCATTTGGTACCAGTAACGTTCGTCTACAGTAATTTGTTGCAGAGTTAGGCGATTCCTTTCTTATTTCCACGACGGTACATATTCAGGGAAAATTTTTACAGTACGTTTTTAGACTTCTATGTATTCGCAAGACAGAAAATGCACAATAGCAATGTTAATGATCACTTAGACGCTTAGACTTTTCAACGTTCAAATAAAGATTAATTAAAAAATATATTATGTAGTTTAGAATAAAAGAAAACAAAAGGTTCAAGTATTATATCTTTTGAAGCTGTATAACAAAGAGATTTTTGAAACTTTTTCTCTGTAATTTATTAAGGATGTTCTCAAATCCAAAGGATCTACTTTCTGACGTATTTCTGAATACATTTATCTTCAGAAACGCGTAAAATGGGTAGGGGTCTTATTCAGAAACTATGAATTCGAATGACATGAGTCATTTTTTGGTACAGGCAAAATATCTTCCAGAAAAAACCTGTCAAAAATGGCCTTATGAACAGAATTTCCGGACGCGACAGCACAGGAAATATGAAAACCTGTCTTCACATGACAAGAATCGAGTATAACTTGTTAAGTAATTTATTTATATAAAAATGGTAAAAGCTATTTAACTATCGCTTCAATAGTCAGGATTGTGAATTTTATACCTTTACAGTTAAAAAAGAGCTAGAAAATGTGTCAGAATTTCTCATGTTTTTTAGCAGGGAATTTGAGAACCACCTTAAGGTATATTCCCAATGATTCCGTTAACAGAAGTTTGTTATCGCTATTACTATTTTTACAAAACATATAGCCTGTCATACATACCCTGGGAACAATTAAATCCAGTTCTGCCTGATCTGGACTAAGAAGAGAAAAAAATGGAAGGCTGATCTCGGCCCCGCTGGAGTCTGCTGAAAAAATTAAGACCTGTCTGAAACACGATGTAACAGTCCGATGCCGATTCTACGCTGAGCATGTTATATATCTGTATTGATGTTGTAAATCCAACATCGGCTCATGCAGCACACTTATACGTGTTCCCGCGAAAGTCACATTCCTTGAAAATGGTTCCTATTTTATCGACTTCGTCTGAACTTTTATACCAGGCCGATTGGCCCACTTAATTGTTTATCGAGCCGACGGGCCCATTATTTTTTTTGCCGGCCAGGCCTGGCCCGTAAAAAATTGTCCCAATTCTGCCGTCTCTGCCCGACCCATTTGAAAGTTTGCTTTCATGTTCCGGGCCGGGTGCGGGCCTCTGGCCAAGTCCAGGCCCGTGAAGACCTCTAGCGTGAAAGGACAGGAACATCGATATGCATATAATTAAAAAAAAAACTTGATTACACAAGAATCTACTTTATTACATTATAAATAGTCATTAAAATAATAGTGAGCAATTTGTCAAAATCATCAGCAGCACCGACAACTTAACAAGTAGCATTTAGTTCATGCGCCTACCCAGACTGGTGCTGTTGTCTGTGCTAAAGTATAACAATAGCTATAGATTGAATATGTAAGGTACAAACAATCTGTTCTCCTGTCGAGCGTCCACAGCTTGCACTGAACATTTTATTGACAAAACATTTTATCTTTTATAAATAAACATTTTTTCACATAAATTTTATTGTGAAAATTGTTACGTTTTTGTGTTACTCACAATAAAATGAATAATAAATATTTAAGCTTTTTTTTTGTGCGAAGCCTTCCCAGGCGCGAGGCCCTGTGCGGCCGCACCTGTCGCACACTCCTAAGGACGGCTCTGGTGGTTTACACCAAACATAATTCCCGCCAATAATTTCTCCAATGAAGACAAAAGGTCTGGCCAATCAGATTACGAGATGGCAAAATTTGGTTGGGAAAAAAATATGCAGTGGGAATATTCCCTATGCCATCTTCTTTGACATAGACGCCGCCGCTGATAAGCTTCTTAGCGTTATCCAGTATGCGCCACGTGGAGGCGGGCTAATCATTGCACCCCTTGATCTTTCTCCGCTTCCAGGATCGAACCAGGGTCCTTCTGTGTGGAAGGTTCGTGTGCTGACCACTGGACCATAGGTGGCGATGATAAACTCTTTCAAAAAACCTATATATCTATTATACATATAAAGCATCTCCATACCTAGAAGGGGGTTATCATAGGTGGGACCCTGTTCTGTCGCCAAATGCCGCCAAGTTAAGCTCGAACTTGGCGATATCTCTAATATTTCGCAAAATTCCTATAGACATCCATTGTAAACCAATAGGGTTTACTTGCTTGCAGAAAATCAACAAATTGAGATATTTTAATGCAACAAAAACTAATATTAGCTTAAGGAATTATATTAATTATATTTAAGGGACTCCAAGTAAATTAAATTATGAATAAAAGTAACATGAAGCAATGCTTAGCATGCTTACCCAAATATAAATTTTAAGGGAGACCAAACTGGTTGCCAAGGGCATCTAGTAATAAATAATCTTCTATATATATATTCCTCTTGCGTGGCGCTAAAATAGGGCTGAATTTGTAGCTTGCCGTTTGGCAACAACCGCAGTAGCACAATTAATTTGCCTTATTACATTCCACCAATCAGAAGAGTGATTTCACCACTTAAATTCGCGTCATATTTAAAAGAAAAATTTCAATGATTTTCATAAAATGTGAACATATTAAAACAATTCCTTTTAACTATGCACTAATTGCGTAAGAGCAGAACACAGATTATTTATTGAGAAATAATATTAAGTAATCTGTGTAAATAAAATGCCAGTGAATAATCTTTCATAGTAAGCAATATGGAAAACGAAATGTTTCCGATGAAGATAATGACGTCATTCGGAAAACAAAAGATGCATTTTCATCCATGAATTAAAATATTTTACTACAACTGTGTCATTGATGACGTCATATTCCTGACCCTTATTCCTACACATACATAGACTGGACCCTTGCTATTTATTTAAAGTTCCTTGGTATACACAAAATAAAATATTTCTGAAAATTACATAATTTCCTATTAATTAAAATGAATATTTAATGAAACTCAGGAATTTTAAAACAATTGCTTAAATGACGCTTTAATCTCGGAAGGGACGAATGGTTCTGGTAGTGAAAATGATGTTATATTTGAAAGAAAGGATTCATTCTCATACGGACTCGAAGAGTATTATGGCGCACAGTAGAATTGTTTCAAACAAGCAGCCGATTTCTGGGAAAGTTTTTCATAGTGTGAGTTACCTCCCGGAAGAAAAGCGCAGAAAAAACCAGGAAATGCACAGGAATGGTTTGTTAGGAACTGCCAATGACGTCATGAGTTCTAGAGTCCATATAAAACTGAAATATTTAGAACGATTTTTGTCACTATGACGTCATATTCACTGGCCTTTACATCTAATTCAGTAAATTAAAATTCAGAGCAGGATGTCTTTTTAAGCACAGTACCATCTCTTGGCAGATGTAAGAATAGTAATGGCCATTCTTTATATTTTTACGATCACGTGATGTATTCAGAAAATCAGCTTTTTGAACAAAAGTTTCTTTCAGATTTAGACGCATCAGAAAACGTGTTTTTCTCTCTTCTTTTTTGTAACTTACCAAGTGTCTGAGGGATATTGTATTTTCGTACGAACTTTAGATAGTGTTTGTTGATTTATATTGAACTATCTTGGTATCAGGTGTTGTTTTTCCAAAAGCTTTCGAAATAAATTTAAGCCGTTCTGTGCAATATTATGCGCAATAAGTTTAAAATTAATTGTGTTCCAAGGTAATTTTTTTACATTTCAAAATTTGGTAGATTTCATAATGTTTTTTAATTGTGATTTCAGCGCAGTTTTCAATTACTGTTTTTTTTACCTTTAATTTTTTTGAAAATGTCATAAGTTAAAAGGATTTATGATAGTATTCATTATCGCTAGAGTTGCTGCAAAAAGTGTCGAGCAAGCGAAGCGAGCTGGTGACGCGAAGCGGTCCCAATGTGAATTGTGTCACAATTCATGGGGGTTGGCGTTAGTGAACAGGGGGTAGACCCCCCTAGTACTAATTAATTATTGAAATTATTTTTGTTAATCTAAATATATATAAAAGTCAATTGTCTGTGGGTAAAGACAGACATTTCTCCATGAACACTTACTGCCACCCACGCGCGGTTGTAGTGGTTAAATAGCCCTTGGTCTCCTGCTGTTAGTATGGCAGTTTGGTCGCGGTGGGTTGAAGTCGGGGATTACAGAGATACTCAAAAGAATTCCATTACATTACGGCCTATGGGGAAAAATCGTTTGAGATTGTTTTTGATCTTTATTTGCATATATAAAAGTCCCAACCGAAACTACTGAATCCAGAAGCATGGGAACTGTGGGGGGGGGGGGGGGGGGGGAGCTTTTTGAAAATTGACTGATTTTTGAACTTGGGATTTTGAGACTGATTTTGAAAATTCCCCCCCTCCCTAAAGGGGTTAAAAGGTGGGGAGGTCGAAAATTTTTAGAGCATGTGGCCATATCTCAGTAGCCGTTTTAGTTAGGAGCGTGAAATTTCAGAAAACAAATCTACTAAAAAAATAATTAAACATGTGTTTCAGCGTTTTTAGAAATTCACACTTAAGGGCGTTAAAAAGGGGGGTGTTGAAACTTTTAGAACATGCTATAATATAATACACAATATAATACTTTATAGTAATCCAATGCCCAGTCATTTTGAAAATTTATATACTCCCAGAGGTGCTGTTGCTATTGTGAACAATGCCCACTTTATTAGCAAACATGCTCGTAATATTTTTAACATGACGTGATTTTCTCCAGCGAAAGCTAAAAACACTTAACTCTACAGATGTTTAACTCAGTGGCTTAATTAAATTACGAACCATAGACTCAATTTTTTTGGCTAAAAATATCCTTCTCTAAGAAATATTTCATTTTACTAATTATGTGCATGAATTCATTAATTAACGAGACACGAGAGATTAAATTTTCTAGAATTTCATTTTCTAAAGCGATCATTTCTTGACATTTTAACCATTTTGAAAGAAACTTTGATTTTCATTTTCAGGAATTAATTTTGTTACGCATATTTCAAATTAACGAATTTTTTTTCCTTTCACGAAAGGATTGGATTATATGAAAAATGGCTCAAGCAGTTGAAGGTAATTTTATGACTGAAAATCAAGAAACAGTTCCTGGATCAAGCTCAGAAGGAGTTACTGAAGTTGTGGTTTCAAATGAAATTGTCGGGAACATTGTGCCCGATGTACAATCAAAATACATGAAGAATAAGACCGGAAATGCAAAGTCAAAAATCCAGGATGTTAAGACCAAGGAAATGACAGTTGCATCTGTGCCTGAAAGAAAATGTCTGAAAAGAAAAGCTGCACATCCTCCAACTTCTGACATGGTGATGGATTCCATTATGAGCCTGAAAAAACGTAATGGTGCGTCATTTGAAGACATAAGAAAGTACATGGAAGAAAAGTATGTGGTCGACATGAAGCGATTAAAGTATCACGTCGACAAGTTCTTGCAGAAAAGTGTTGGTGATGGAGTTATTGAGAAAATTGGCAGAGATGGTGCGAAAGGAAGGTTCAAAATCAAGAAATCGGAAGACATCAAGAAAGGTTCAAAAAATGTACCTCGAACAGAAGGGAAACTGAAACCTGTAAAGAAAATGGTTGCAGCAAAAAAGGGAGTTAAAAAGTAACCAAGACTGTTTGATCTCCAAATTATTTTTCTGTTTTTGTACTTGGAATAATGGGCATTCAAAATTTTCAAAATTCCTCTTATAATATACAATTTAATCAATAATTTGAAAATAAACAGGTTTTTAATTGCTGAACTGTTTTTTTTTTTTCTTTTGTCAGCTTCACGGCTAACTTCTATCTTTTAGACCAGTTTATGTTTTAATAGGATTACACTTTTTGCACATTTCTTAAATGGTAATGTTGATATGATGCATCTTCAATAAAAGGGTATTTCAGTTGCCCGTTTGTATTTTTCAACTTTGGATCATAATTATTTGGCATTTACGTACTAACCGCATGCCGAAATCGCTATCCTGTGCTGGTTTTTTTTGGCGAGCTTTTTTTGGCATTAAATGAATCGATGTGGTTGCGATCATCAGCCTTTGGGATTGCTTTTTTTCTGAGAAATGGACTTTATTCGGAACTACTTAGTTAGGTACAGATGTCATATTCGCCCCATATTGGCGCGATTTTTTTCTGTCGCCAATATATAGGCAACAGGTACTTAACTTGCGCCAAAGTGTCGTTATTTTGCTTGATGTGGTAAGCCGGATTATGTTGTTTATGCTGTTGATGTTTTCGCCAAATCGGCAACCGAAAAAAATCGCGCCAATATGGGGCGAATATGACATCTGTACCCTTAGTTATTCCGTCGGCCATATATCTATCGCCAAACTATAAGATTAAATGCCAATAATGGTTGATCGTAAATGTTACATTTACTTGACTTTAAGCAAGTTAGTTTAGAGGGTACTTCTTAGTTATGCCGTCGACCAAATTACTGTCGCCAAATTGTAAGATTAATTGCCAATAATGGTTGCCATTAATTAATTAATTGTAAGATTAAATGCCAATAATGGCCAGTAAAACCATTAATTCGACGTTTTATTTGTATTTTTATTAATGTTTTACTAATTTATTTGTTCTTTCGTTATTTAAAATAAAAAATTATGTCAATGTGTATAATTTGGCGAGTGGTTTGACAATTTATATAATTTGGCGAAATTGGTCGACGGGATAACTAAGAAGTACCGTTTAGAGTTAGTTTAGAGATGTGTCATTTGTTAAGGAACGACTCCAAAGGAACGATTCCGGCAGTGAAACTGAAGGAACGATTCCATTCTGTAAAAAGGAATCGGTCCTTTTCGGAACGATTCCGAAAAGGAACGACTCCTCGGAATCGGTCCTTTTTGGAACGGTTCCTCGGATTCGGTCCTTTTTGGAACGGTTCCTCGGATTCGGTCCTTTTCGGAACGGTTCCTCGGATTCGGTCCTTTTTGGAACGGTTCCTCGGATTCGGTCCTTTTTGGAACGGTTCCTCGGAATCGGTCCTTTTCGGAACGGTTCCTCGGAATCGGTCCAAAATGTACCGACTCCGAAAAGGACCGATTCCTGGAGTCGTTCCGAAAAGGACCGATTCCTTGGGAATTGGTTCTTTTCTTGTAGACTGGCCAGTTTTAATAAATTAAAATACGCTACTTTATTTCAAAATAACAGATTTTGATTCTATTAAAGCTGACTTTATTGCCAAAATATCCTTCTAATGTGTGTGCCCCCCCCCCGCCCCTCCTCAAAAAAAAAAAAAAAAAAGAAAAGTAAAGAATGAAAGAAAAAAGAAATTTAAGTGCGAGGCGGAGTAGGGCGTTTAATAAACATTACTATTTCATCTTCTTGTGCTAAATTAATCTGAAAGAAATAAAAAAAAAATATTTTATACGAATTGGATTTTTTACACCTGAGTGAAAAAGTGCCCGAGATGGGATTCGAAACCAGATACTTTACGTGCTTTACCGATTGAGTACCTGGACCCCGAGGGTAATGGAACACCATATGTACTTTAATACACTAATACATTTTCTAATTGGTAAATGTATCATACGAAATGAATTTTTTCTAAATGACTTCTTAAGGCTGTTCTCAAACCCAAAAGGATAAATTTGTGACAAAAGTTTTAATTTATTTTTATTCGGAAATGCATGAAACGAGCAGGTGTTGTTGTTCAGAAACTATGTAATCGAGCTGTTTTTTCCGTTTTTTTTTTTTTTTTTTGCAAACGCAATAGGCCTTTCAGAAAATAGTGTCAAAGTGGGCGTTTTGAACCGAATTTCCGCGCGAAAGAGGCATCATTTCTCTAAAATGAGTGAAAAACATGTTTGTCACGTGATCAAAATCGATTATAACTCAATAGGTAATATTCCAAATCGCTTCCATGGTCAAACATTCCAATTTTATATCTTTCCGTTAAAAAATGAATTTGCAAATGTGTCAAAACGTTTTACGCTTGTTGAGCAGATCACTTAAGAACAGCCTTAAGAAAAACAAAGAAAATGCTTGTTTAATTACTAGTGAAAAATACTTTTTTAAATCTGAGAAGAAACAGTTTTGAATAATTGTCTGAGCGAAGCGAAGGCTAATACTCAGCGAAATATTACTGTCCGGACACATTACAGCTACGATGGATATTAACGCAATGTCCTACTAAAAAAAAAAGCCTAATAAAAACCTTTCGTCAAGCATAACTCAAAAAATATTTGTCGGATTTCGTTTCTGATTGCACCAGAAGGTACCTATGAGGACCACCTACTGAATGCACCTACTATGAAAAATAAGTTCCAAATCGTTTAAAAATTATATTAAAAAAACTGATAAAAAAGCACAATTTATCTGCATACGTCACAGACATTTGGTGTGCGTCACTTTCACTGGTGGATGTTTTCGTAGACAACTGGTTTGAACACATGGAGCAAATAAAAAAAAATACGCACGCAGCAATATTGAATAGATCAGTTTCAACCACGTAATCACAAACCTTGCAACAACACGTGGCAACCAGTTTTTGTAGGCAAACAAATAATAATACAGTACTCCGTACCACGGTGACCGTTTCTAGACTGTTGTATAAAATCTGGCCTGTTGTATGACATACAATTGTGGATGATTAAAACAAAAGACATGAGTGTTTATTGCTCCGGGTCTTTCTCTGGATGTCTGTTTGTCTATCATACAGCATGCAATTTTCTTGTAAAGGATGATACTATTATGCAGTAAAACCTCCATAACGGACACACCCGATTAGTGGACACCTCTATTTAGCGGGCATTTTTCCGATTACCAACCCTTAAATAACTGTACATTTTTTACTCTTAGTAGCGGATACCTCCAAATAGAGGACAAATTCTGCCCTCCCGAGGTGTTAGCTATTCAGAGGTTTTACTGGTAAAGCCTCATAGCGGACACACCCGATTAGCGGATACCTCTATTTAGCGGACATTTTTTCGATTACCAACTCTTAAATAACTGTACATGTTTTGCTCTCAGTAGCGGTCACCTCTAAATAGAGGACAAATTCGGCATTCTCGTGGTGTCCGCTATTCAGAGGTTTTACTGTATATAATATTGATAGTTATTTTACAGGACCGCACAAAAGAATAAGAATATATGAAACGAATATAAACTAAATTCGGGATTGGTAGATCGCTGATGGTAATATAATTTTAGGATGTTGTTACAGTCATCCGCAGCATGTTTTTAGAGTTTCGTTCATCTAACGTAACCCTACCTGTCTCACTCCTTTGTCTGTATGTCTGTCTGTCCGTCTGTCACAGAGCCCGTTCTCAAAAAATATATATGTCGGAGACTTGAAAATTTGCATACTTATAGCTGAACACCACGCATCAAACGGCAAATAATAAAATTTTGAAAAAGTCTAATATTTAACCCTCTGGGCTCTAACTTGTGTATTTTAAGCAATTTTTCTAACTCAGCCCCTAATCAAGTTGGAGACATGAAAGTTTGCATACTTATAGCTGAACACTTGCGATAATACGATAAATCATAAAATTTTGAAAAAGTCATATTTAACCCTCCGGTCTCTAACTTCTGTATTTTAAGCAATTTTTCTAACTCAGCCCCTAATTAAGTTGGAGACGCGACATTTTGCATACCTATAGCTGAACTCCTCACATCAAACGACAAATAATAAAATTTTGAAAAAGTCTAATATTTAACCCTCTGGTCTCTAACTTCTGTATTTTAAGCAATTTTTCTAACTCAGCCCCTAATTAAGTTGGAGACACGACATTTTGCATACCTATAGCTGAACTCCTCACATCAAACGACAAATAATAAAATTTTGAAAAAGTCTAATATTTAACCCTCTGGGCTCTAACTTATATATTTTAAACAATTTTTCTAACTCAGCCCCTAATTAAGTTGGAGACATGAAATTTTGCATACTTATAGCTGAACGCCTCACATCAAACGACAAATAATAAAATTTTGAAAAAGGTCTAATATTTAACCCTCTGGGCTCTAACTTGTGTATTTTAAGCAATTTTTCTAACTCAGCCCCTAATTATGTTGGAGACATGAAAGTTTGCACATTTATAGCTGAACACTTGCGATAACACGATAAATTATAAAATTTTGAAAAAGTCATATTTAACCCTCCGGTCTCTAACTTCTGTATTTTAAGAAGTTTTTCTAGCTCAGACCCTAATTAAGTTGGAGACATGAAATGTTGCATACTTATAGCTGAACACCTCACATCAAACGACAAATAATAAAATTTTGAAAAAGGTCTAATATTTAACCCTCTGGGCTCTAACTTGTGTATTTTAAGCAATTTTTCTAACTCAGCCCCTAATTAAGTTGGAGATATGAAAGTTTGCATATTTATAGCTGAACACTTGCGATAACACGATAAATTATAAAATTTTGAAAAAGTCATATTTAACCCTCCGGTCTCTAACTTCTATATTTTAAGAAGTTTTTCTAACTCAGCCCCTAATTAAGTTGGAGACATGAAATTTTGCATACTTATAGCTGAACACCTCACATCAAGCGACAAATAATAAAATTTTGAAAAAGTCTATTATTTAACCCCCTGGACTCTAACTTGTGTATTTTAAGCAATTTTTCTAACTCAGCCCCTAATTAAGTTCTAGATATGAAAGTTTGCATACTTATAGCTGAACACCTCACATCAAACGACAAATAATAAAATTTTGAAAACATCTAATATTTAACCTCTAATATTTTGTCTCGCGCAATTTTTAAATTTAAACTGTTTTGCAATACTATGTTTTGTTCATTTTGCATAATAAGTGTAATGTGACGTAATTTCTTCTATTTCAGACTTCTAACGCATGTTAATGAATTTATTTTACAATATCCTTTCTCTTTTAAAATTCACATGTTAATATAGTTTTTATGGCGTAATTTCCAATAAGTGCTTGCTTTTTATACCTAATTATTTAATTAATAATTTTTTTATTTGAAGCAAACATTATTGTTTGCGCTGTTTATACAGTTGGCAACAGTATAAATTAATACCATTTTCTAAAATCTCTCTATTCTAAAAAAAAAGTAACTACCGCTGTCACCGCCGCCGCCGCCGGTTTTGAATTTTTTGTGACCGGAGGTCTTTCTTCGTTAATATTAAGAAAAATAATGCGTACAAAAATATGAAAATTGGTAGTATTATACAGAAATGTTTGATAAACACGCTGATGCAGACAGTTTTCAGATCGAAGAATTATTTTAAGAGATATTTAATGCTAATGTTGGACAAAATCGTTCCACTAAAAAAGTTTTATAGGAGCAAAAACTGTTCATAGGAATTTAATCATTTTTAGATCATTTTATGCGTTAGAATTTGCCGGAGTGCAGATTGCATTAATTTTTTTTATTTTGACTAATTTTTTGAGGTTTTATTTCTATTTTAAATTCAGATTTTCAGCATTTCTAGAGATATTTTTAACAGATTTTAGAAAGTGATATTAATTTAAACTGCTGCCAACTGTATAAACAGCGGAAACAATAATGTTTGCTTCAAAAAAAAATATTTATACGTGTAAATAAATTAAAAATTTATTTACACGTGACTATTATAAACAGAAAAAACATTTGGAATTAGAATTAAATAATTATGTACAAAAAGCAGGAACTTATTAAAAATTACGTCATAAAAACTATAATTACACGTGAATTTTAAGAGAGAAAGGAATTTGTAAAACAATAAATTTATTAACATGCGTTAGAAGTCTTAAATAGAAGAAATTACGTCATATTTACGTCACATTACAGTTATTACATAAAATGAACACAAAATAATATTGCAAAACGGTTTAAATTTAGAAATTGCGCTAGACATTTATTTGATATTTTAAGAGGATAATTCTCAACTATTTTTGTTAGGAAAGCGCAAATAATATTTCATTTCTAACACAAGTATTTTCACGCGAATATTAAAAAGAGAAAGAATAGTTTGGTCAAAATTACGTCAGATTAAAAACGATTAATTTAAAATGTCTCATTTAAAAGAACTTTCTTTTCACTTTGTTAAAAAATACCAGGAGACAAAGACTCTGTTTACTTAATTCCTTTTATATTAGCTTATTTTGAAATGTTGTTACACGTGTCTACGTCATCAAGTTATTTTTATTTCGACGTTTTATTTGTATTTTTATTAATGTTGTACTAATTTATTTGTTTTTTCGTTATTTAAAATAAAATTATGTCAATTTGTATAATTTGCCGAGTGGTTTGGTGATTTATATAATTTGGCGAAATTGGTCGACGGGATAATCAAGTAGTACCGCAACGGATTTGGCGTTAAAATTCCCCAATCAAAGAGAAATGAATAGTAATCCGTTTATAGAGAGATCGCCACTGTTTTTTAAATTATAATTCAATCTTTCGAAATCTTTTTAAAGCCGATCAAATTAGCGTGCATTTAGAGTCTACGGTGTCTGGACGGGGGTTGGCGAGCGTAGCTCGTAGGGGGCCGAGTCTCCTAGTATGTAAAAAATATCTGTCGAAATGCTGAATATTTGATTTTAAAATAGAAATAAAACCTCAGAAAATGAGTCAAATTAAAAAAATTAATGGAATCTGCACATCGGGATCTTCTATTGAATAAAATGATCTAAAAATGATTAAATTCCCATGTATAGCTTTTGCTCCTATAAAACTTTTTTAATGGAACGATTTTGTCCAACTTTAGCATTAAATATCTCTTTAAATAATTCTTCGATTTGAAAATTGTATGCATTAGCGTGTTGATCAAACATTTTGCTATAATTCCACCGATTTTCATATTTTTGCATGCAATAGTTTTCTTAATATTAACGAAGAAAAACCTCCGGTCACAAAAAATTCAAAACCGGCGGCGGCGGTGACAGCGTTAGTTACTTTTTTTAGAATAGAGAGATATATGAAAATGAAAAGTTGTCTATCTGTCTGTTTGGAATTTTATAAAAATCCACAATTTGGAAGCCAAAATTGTGAAAAGATACGTACATGTGTATTAAAACATGGCCGAGGCAACTAAAGTAATCCGGAATCGAAATAATTCATAGTTAATTTTTAATTAATAAAAAACCACCAATTTAACAGCAATTTCTTATCAAATTGAAACATTTTTCATTATAGCAGTTGCAACAATTAAAATACACAATAAAATTATTACTACAACAATTAATTTCCTACTGCAAGATTTCCACGTGAAAAATGAAAATGAAATAAATAGTTTGCCGAATTTAAAAAAAAGGTGAATATTACGTCATAACTTTTCTATTGCAAGATATTCACGTGAAAAATGAAAATGAAATAAATAGTTTGACGAATTTAAATGAAAGTGAATATAACTTCATAACTTTTCTATTTCAAGGTTTCCACGTGAAAGAGAAAAATATTACGTCATATTGGAAATATAAAGGACGTGGTGGATATAGTATAACGTCATATGAGTGTGAAAAATGTATTGAAGCATGATAAAAACCCGATTAGGGAAATATTGGCGTATTTTAAAATTATTGCTCCAATTATAAATTGAAATAAGTTCATTAATAGCTGTATCCTTTTGCGTCTGTTATATACATTTATACATTTTTATATAGCGTTTTCATATGATTCATTCATACAACATTTCGACTGCTTTTCTTTAATGTTTGTTTTGTGTTGTATGTTAAATTTTGAAATTGTTTTTTCAGAACAAAC
Source organism: Maratus speciosus (assembly GCA_963932465.1). Classification (NCBI taxonomy): domain Eukaryota; kingdom Metazoa; phylum Arthropoda; class Arachnida; order Araneae; family Salticidae; genus Maratus; species Maratus speciosus. The sequence continues at coordinate 97,944,534 of OZ010799.1, forward strand.
ATCCTTCAAATTCTGGGCAACGGCGGCACTTTAGTTTGTAACAGATAAATGGCTTTTGTATCTGTACATCTAATGCTAATATTATAAAGCGTTATAATATTATAAAGTAAATAATATTATTAATGCCTGTACGTTTGTGAGGTGTTATCTCTGAAACTATATAGGCAACTTAAAAAAATGTTAGTGGCCATCTCTGCTCCGAAAAAAAGACTATTTTATGTCAGTGCAAGAACCTACATCGCTGCAGGAGTAAAAAAGTTCTAAAATTGTGATTTCTGCGATATTGATTCTGTTAGAAACTTTAAATTTGGTGCAGTAGTTACTTTTAAGATGCAAATACTCGTAATGAACGCTCTCTAAAAGGTTCAATTTGACGGATAAACGTAAAAATTTCTAGAAAGATTCTAAACTATGATTTATTTGGAATACTGAAATTTTTGGGATACTGTTGGGGTTAGAAACTAGAACTTTGGCATGGTAGTAATTAATAAGATGTAAATGCTCGTTGTAGAACGAATTCTAAAAAATAGAAAGACTAAACAAAGCGGAAAAAGATCTAAAGATGATCTAAGTAACGAAGTACATGGAATTGTTAGGAATATAAACATGAAAATTGACATGGCTGTATTTATCATGACGTAAATTCTCGCAATAGAACAATTTCTAAAAATATCGCTATGTAAAGCAGTGCAGAAACAAAAAACTTTCGAAAATTTTTCTATTTCTGTGTTACTGCTGAGTCCAAAATCTTGAAATTTTGCTTCGGGTTAGTTTTAAACTATACAATTGTCTCTATGAATGGTTTCTAAAAAATTTAAAATTTAAAAAGATGAAATTAACGGAAAGCGATCTCAATTACCATTAATTTGGAATTATTAGGTATAGCAACTTTAAATATTTCATAATGCTGCATTTCCTCCGCAAAACATGCAATTTAAATGCAACAAAACTGATAGATACCGACCTTGCATTAAATAAATTGTGTAAATATTGAATAAAGACCTGCATGAAACATTGAGTAGGTTGCCCGAAAGTACTTGTTAAATTGTTCCTTCTGTAGGCTTTTCTCTCTCTCGCCAAGGCCACTAACAGAGGGAAGTGCCGTTTTAAATGTGATATGAATTTTTTATCAGATTTATTTTTCTAGACATTTTATCATAAGGTCATATTCTCAATTATCATTAGTAGATTTTTTACATATTAACTTATTCTGGCGATATTTTATAATCGGGTTCATATTGGCGTATGTTAGCTTGCATGATTTGCTGAATAAATATGCATGGATTTGTAAATTACTTCAAATGACACTTTGACAGCTCAAAAGTTATGCAGACGATATATTCAGATTTTGTGCCATACTTTATGTTGTAATCATTGCCTATTTCTTTTATTTAATACATGCTAAATACAGCTCAACTTGTGTAGAATATGTTTCAAAAGAAAACAATACAGCGGATGTAGTGGCCAGCATACACTCATCATTTAAATCCGATCGAGCATATCTAAAACACACTCTAACGAAGCATTGCGTGCCACTGTTGATGTATTCGGTACTTTGATACTATATCAGATTTTGAGGAGAAAATTCCTTAAATGTTAACGACAACCTCATTGCATCCGTGGAAAACAGATATTGTACAATATTAACTATTCCGGGGGAGCACACACTATATAAAGTATAGTCCATTCTTTTTAAACATCATATATTTGTCATTTAAATTTACTCAAATTGGTGCGGAGCGTCTGATCCATGCTCTTGACATCATTTTATACAGTTAAAATTCCGATATAAGTAATTTAGTGTTTCATTTTCTATTTTACTTTTAATATATTGCGTACTTTCAATTTTATATGCATGACTGTCTTGAATGGTTTGATTTCCCATTATTTTAAACAGTGTATACGAATTTATATATAAGATTTTGTAATTCTACGATTCGTTTATTTTCATCATTTCAATTTATCGGAGTATATGGATAATTAAAGATAACATCTCATTTTCTTTGCTTCCACATGTTATTATTAAATCTATGTTCTCAGCAATATCGCTCAGACTAATCCCTCTGAGGGAAGTCCTAGTGTAAGAAATATATCACTAGGCCATAAAAATTGCATTTTATTAGGATAATAATAACTGATTTTCAATTATGTTAATAATTGTAGAGTTACGCACGTTCATGCATATTTCACTATTTCATGTTTTTTCCTCAAACATAATTTCAATTTGAGAATCCTCTTTGTCAAAATAAATATATGACCAGCTACGAGCGCTCGAGTACCACTTTATTTCCACAGTTTGGCGTCTTGTTTTTCTCTCCTGAAGAAGATGATTAAAAAAATCTCGAAACTCCCTAAGATTGTTGTTTTAATCAACTTACATTGAGGTTTATTACATAGAGTAAAATCTGTTAGAACAAGGAATTTTTGTAAAACGTTTCTTTCTTTCTTAAGATAATGAATATTTCAAAAAGCATAATGTCTAATAATAATAAGATAACAGTAAAAGTGGTGGGTGGGATTGAAATAATTTAACCGCGGTTCGCTCTCTTAATGGCCGTTTTGAGTATAAAAACGGGAAAGAAAAATCACGTGCTACATATAGATTATTGGACTTTCTCCAACACTGCGACATATATATATATATATTATATATATATAAAGCTGCATATTTTATGCTTGTTTTGGTTTAATAGATTTATGTTAACCCTCCGCCTACCAGAGGGGTTCAATGGCCCCGACAGGTACATTTATAATGATATTTCTAATTTATTTTAAAAACTGAAATTTCTGTAAATATGGGTTTTTTCTGGTATGTTCTATTCTTTTGAGTAGAACATTCCAGAAAAAGTCACATATTTACAAAATTTTCATTTTTTTAAATGTGAAAAATCAATTTGAATGTATCTATCGGGTCTGTTGCACCGGTCTGGTATGCGGAAGGTTAATATTGCATTTAAAAAGTTTTACAATATACGAATTTAATTATTGGTTTCCAAAGAATGCATGTTGTGATTTTGTACAGTTTTTTCAATTGTTATTTTACTTCTATTTCTTGCTAAATAATTAGAATTTAAATAACTGTGACTTTGTTTTAATTCAACGTAAAATAAAAGAAAAAAAATCGTTTATCGTAATAATTTCTTATAATAATTCAGATTTCTTGATCGTTATTGATACTCGTAAATCCCGAAATCAATGCCACGATTAATGCCTGTTACTGTGGTGATGGATAATACATATCTGAGTTTAGTTTCGATCAAATCAAGGCTCCCTTCATGCTAAACTAAATTTAATATTTCAAGCCTAATACCAAACTTCCGTTTTTATTGTGGTAAAACTTACTGAAAATACGATACTAAATTTTATGTATTTTCCTTTCTTATTGCTATTCTTTTCACTTAGAAGATTTATTGATTTATTTTCTTAAATTACATAAAGTGTTCTGAAAAGTTCGAATTTACCAAAATGTTTTATCTATTTTAAATAGTTTTGACAATAAAAAGTTTAACTCCGAATAAAAAATAATCAAATTCTCAAAAAATTAAGGTTGGTATTATTTATAACACGTTTACAACAGATATCTTTCATTCAACGGCCGAAACATCGTCAAAAGGATAGTTCTTTATATAGTACTACACTCTGTAATAATAATGGACATACTTTTAATTTGTTTAATTTAATTAAACCAATAAACCGTTTTTCAGTTAAAATGTTTGCAAATTTCAAATTTAAAGAAATAGAACTTTGAAGTTTAGTGAATCACTATATCTTTTGGCGGAGATAATATGTACTATATATGAATAAAATCATATATATTACTATATATATATATATATATTATAATATTAATATATATAATATTATCTTATAAATATCACTAGCCATAGCCATGCTGCTAATGAATCTGTTTACAAATCATCTGAAGGAACTTCTACCCTTTCGTGTAACACAAGTGTTCAATGACTTCATGAGTTATGAAGCTCCAAAGATCCCAATCCAAACAAACATATTAGCATCGCAATTCACTCACACCGAACTGAGGTTCTGTATGGTATAAGTGGAGAGAGGGTGACGGCGGATGAGGGTGTGAAATTAGAGAAATTCCTGTAGGTTCTCGTGAAATTGGAGATTCAAAAAGAGTTGTAAGTTTATTGAAATTCTACGTAGTTAACAGCAGTTCACAAATAGCGATGTTAGGGTAAAATACAAGACATACATCAGTCACTCAGGAAAGACAGTGTGCAAAAACGTGCTTTACTTTTTAACTCTTTCCAATAAAATTAGTGTTTATGAATGCGGTTTGTCTGTCCCTCAGACCGTCTGTTCACGCTCTAAGGCAACTCACACACTAAGGCGACACATAAGACATGTCGCTTGAATTCGCCAGAAAAACTGGTTTAAAACAAGTTTGCAACAACTTCGTTTTTTGTTTCGACCGGTTTTTGCACTTCATGTTGCACTTTGTGTCGTTCTGTGGTCTCAGTGTGTGATATACCTAACTCCAGTAAATATACTCGGACTCCCATGCAATTGATATATGTTAATGATGTTTACCATGGGATGTTTGGTATTCAAAATGAAGAGTGTAGCATTAATAGTTTATTTACAGGGGAACTCAAAAGTATTTCGTTACATTATGGTCAACGGGAAAAAATCCTTTGCAGCGCATTTTAATGACATTAAGCTATTTCAAATGCATTAAAACTGATATATATCACTGAATTGCACTACAAGATGATTGCTATAGAATAGGGTGTTTCACTTCTGAACCAGATCCTGAAGGCGGTGATAATAATGTTGATGAATTATGCGAAATATCCTGTGTGCGTAAAGTTAGGGAGCTGAGGAGAAAGACGATAAAGGGGATAAAGTTATTGAAAGTACGGACACTGGAACAAAAATGTAATCTACTTTAACTAGTTACATATCCAAACCAGTAGGGCCATCCAAATGAAAAATGAAATTAAGATTACCTAGAGGTAAATTTTGAAGAGGAATCTATGAGGCTAAAAATTCCTAGACCCTGGTGACAAATATCAGAGCAATAATCAAATTTCCTATACAGGATGTCCACTCTCAACGATGTCCAATAGCTAATTCCTAAAACGTTAGTCATAGCCATATAGTTCCAATTACAAAAATGTTTTAAATGGGGGTAAAGAAGTATTTAAAAAGTGATTTGGGTCAATAGAATCATTTCTTGAAAAATTATGAAATTTAATTTTTTATACGATCCCCCGGTTCTTCAAGTTATAGTTAGTAAAACTTTCCTATTACACTTATAAGTAAGACAAATAAAAGTCCTATAATTCTACGACTAAAACTGACCGAAGTAATGGCTGTTTAAACTTGGAGCATATTTTTTACTGCGAAATAGGGGTCATTTACAAATTTACTAGAAATATAAATAATCTTCAGATATATAAAAAAAATATTTGATAGTAAAATTAACATTGCATTATAAATTTGAAATCTATAATCATTCTGAAATATTAATTCAAAATATACAGCTTGTACTAAACATATAACGGGAAAAAAATAATAGAATTTTCGTTAAATAAAATGTCGAAAAGCAACAGCCTCGATTCTTTACACACTGAATACAAAAATGGCCTTCATTTTTTATCACAAAGTACAGATTTTTGTAAATCGTAAATTTGAAAGCTAAAAAGAGAAAAATTTTCGGAAATCTGATTCTGATAGTATAAAATAGACGTGATTGTTATTTCTTTAACTTTTGATAATTGATTTTTATGTATTTTTTACTATTGAATCCGAAAATGACCTTCATTTTTAACCATCACGTCAGGATTTTTTGCAAATTATAAATTTGAAAGTTTAAAAGTTCAAAGTTTTAATTGAACCTCTTCCCTTCCCACATCATCGGATCCCCGAGCTGTTTAGCTGTAAGAATCCCAGTATAAGCCAAAAATTGAATAAATTCTTGAATTAAATAAAATTAAATTGAATAAAAGAAGTTTTAGATCCATTTTATAGTATCAGATTTTCGCTATTTTTATAACTTTGAAATTTACCATTTACAAAAAAAGTCTAACATGATGGTTAAATATGAAGGTAATTTTTACATTCAGTGCTAAAAAGCACATACAAATCAATCGTAAAAGTTAAAAAAACACAACCATCGACTCTATTTTATAGTATTAGCTATTTTTTCAATTTTGAAATTTACTATTTTGAAATTTACTATTTGCGAAAAATTCTGACATGATGGTTAAAAATGAAGATAATTTTCGGATTCAACGCTAAAAAATACATAAATATCATAATTTAAAAAATAAAAAAACACAACCATCGCAGTCTTGTGTTATCTAATCTAAAACTTTTTAGTAAACTTGTTGGCAGTAATCTATCCGAAATTTTTTGTGTTACCCTGCAAAATAAGTACATAATGGTAAGCACTGAAAATCATAATAATATTACATTGTCATCTGATTTACGCCAATATGTAAAATTTAACCTCGATCGCATATTTTAAAGTGAGTTGAATTTCGAGTACAAATTTTGAACTGGAAAGACATACATACGATCGTTTCAAGTTAACCCGTTATCGGCTGGTGTTGCGTTCACGCAACGGTCAAAATAATTGCTCATGCTTACATTAATTACTTTGTCACCACTATTTTACAATTAAAAAAATTGCCTTATTTATTGGCAAAAATTTCGATGTTTTAATAAAGCGGAAATTACCTTTCTGAATTTGTGGTGACAAGCGACTTTCAACAAGAAATTTGAAAATTCCTACTTATAGTTTTGGCGATTAATAGGTTAAATAAAAGCTTATAAAAATAGCATAATTTTTGTTAAAAAAATTATGAAAAGAAACAGCTTCAAATCCTTACAAAAATCTGTCGCAATACGATTTCTTTCAAAGCGCAGCTACACATGAAATAAATCCTTCAAATACTTTAAGCACTTTGTTTACGACCCCTAGAAGCATGGCTAAACTCATGTGTATTCGGATGCAGAAAAGTGGCATAAGTCTTGCATTTCAAAGTTTCGTATAACTTCATGAATTTTAGTGTTAGATGAATGGGACTTCTTTTATCTTTCTTTTAAGAGAACAGGAAATTTTTACTAAATATCTCTTATAGGGCGGGGGACCGTATAAAAAATTAAATTTCGTAACTTTTTTACAAATATTTTTATTGATCCAAACGACTTTCAGAATAATTTTTTACCTCATTTAAAACATTTTTGTTTTAACACACAACAACACACAATTGGAACTATAGGTCTATGACTAACGGTTTAGGACTTAGCCACTGAACATCTTTGAGAGTAAAGACACACTGTATAAAATAATAATATAAATGGACGGTCATTTGACGACATATTTTCAAGAGAAACCAATGATTACACTGAAAATCGAATAGACCTTGCACCGCCCTTAAATTTCCAAGAGGAATTATGCTTTATACCATAAATCATAAAGTTAGAAATAACTGCAAATTAATTGCACACACTGATCAATGAAATGAATTCTTAAAAACAAAATCATCTGTCCAAAACATTACAAAATTAAGGCGACTGGATGCGTAAGAAAATGGATGGGTACATAAGAAAATAAATTAGTAAACAATATTATGGATTGCATGTGGTTCTCTTTATCTCGGAAGTGTTTTTTTCCCGTTGGAATCCTTTATTTTTCAAAATCGTTCTTTTTTTTCTCGGAATCGTTCTTTTTTTCTCGGAATCGTTCCTTTTTTCTCGGAATCGTTCCTTTTCCTCGGATTCGTTCCTTTTTTTCGGAACGATTCCGAAAGGAACGACTCCAATGAACTCGTTCCTTTCGGTGAACGATTCCGGCTGGAACGATTCCTTAAAAGGAACGATGTTGCCCATCTCTATTTAGTTAGAGATGAAAGTATTTACGTCATCAAGTGATTTTTATTTCGATGTTTTATTTGTATTTTTATTAATGTAAAACTATTTTGGTTGTTCTTTCGTTATTTAAAATAAAAATTATGTCAATTTTTATAATTTGGCGATTTATATAATTTCGGGCCGTTCAAATATTACGTAAGCACTAAGGGGGCGATTTGCTTATTTTTACTGACAAGGGGGAAGGGGTGTTTGAATAATGTTTACGTAAGACATTTTCAAAATCTCTGAACTTGTAAAAAAAAAAACTATTAAAAATTTCAAATTGAAAAAAAGAAATATCAAAAGAATGTTAAACTTGAAGTTCTGATGTCAGTTATTAAGACCGGACAAGGAAAACATAAACTATCTCTTTTATCTAGAGGTGACTGTTCATGTTTGATGCATGACGGCTGGGCGGAGTCTGGATCTCTGAGAACTTACTACTATTTCCAATGGTAAGGATAGAATAGAATAGAATTAAATGGGCCGATGCGATATGTTGTATTGTCACAATACGAGTTTTCCGGGAAAGTTTCCAAAACGTAAGAAAAAATTCCATCTTCTTTGTTCCCACCCCTCCTCTGTCAAGTGGTTGAACCCCATAACCATAGTGACCGACTACTCTACTGTCTGGTGTGTCGTGAGTTTTGAAAACCCTTCAGTACTGTAGTGTCGTGGTGTTTAAAATAAATGAAATCGGAAATATGTCTTCATTTCGAGAAATCTTGTATAAAAAACTTTTTGAAAGTTTCAAAAATTTTGGTTCCCATCTCGATGAGAACGATCGCACTATTGATGAAAAAATGGAGCAAATTAACTTTGCATATGCTGGTAAAACTCTCGCAGAAATCTGGAATTCATTAAGAAGACAAGGGACCTTAAAATCCTTAAATATATATATATATATATATATATATATATATATATATATTTTTGTAAATTTCACCTAATTATTATTCAAAGGTACTTTATATGCATTATAGCATGCATTTATCACAAAAAAAAATTATTTTTATGAAAACAATGTAATTTTACGCGTCTTGGAAATCTTCGAAATGTCGCTTGCGCATTCCATATCAATGAAAATCCCCAATATTTTTAATAAAAGTCTGTTTTATATATATAAATAAAATAGAGCATCGAATTTTATATATTTGAATTTAAAGGTAAGAAAAAAAAATTAAAAATTTTGAAATTTTTTCGAAAAAAATTTCAAAATTTTTTAATTTTTTTTTATTTTAAACCTTTAAATTCAAATATATAAAATTCGATGCTCTATTTTATTTATATATATAAACCACACTTTTATTAAAAATATTGGGGATTTTCATTGATATGGAACACGCAGGGGGCATTTCGAAGATTTCTAAGACAACGCGTAAAATTCCATTTTTTTCATAAAAATAATATATTTTTTATTTTTTTTTCTGATAAATGCATGATATAATGCATATAATGTACCTTTGAGTAATATTTAAGATAAAATTTACAAAAACTAAAAAAAAAAATTGAAAAATTTTGAAATTTTTTCGAAAAAATTTCAAAATTTTTATTATTATTATTTTTTTTTTTTACCTTTAAATTCAAATATGTAAAATTTGATGCTCTATTTTATTTATATATATAAATCAAATTTTTATAAAAAATATTGGGGATTTTCATTGATATGGAACGCACAGGGGGCATTTCGAAGATTTCTAAGAAACACCACCCCGATTTCACCCCGTAAAATTCCATTTTTTTCTCAAAAATAAAATTAAAAAAAAAAATTTTTGTGATAAATGCATGCCATAATGCATATAATGTACCCTTGAATAATATTTGAGATAAAATTTACAAAAAATAAAAATAATTGAAAAATTTGGAAATTTGGAAATTTTTTCGAAAAATTTTTAAAAATTTTCATTTTTTTTTTTTTTTTTTTTTTTTTACCTTTAAATTCAAATATATAAAATTCGATGCTCTATTTTATTTATATATATAAAACAGACTTTTATAAAAAATATTGGGGATTTTCATTGATATGGAATGCGCAAGCGACATTTCGAAGATTTCTAAGACGACACGTAAAATTCCATTTTTTTTGCTGAAAAATAAAATTTATTTTTTATTTTCTTTGTGATAAATGCATGCTATAATGCATATAATGTACCCTTGAATAATATTTAAGGTGAAATTTACAAAAAAAAAAAAAAAAAAAAAAAAAAAAAATTATTTTAAGGTCCCTTGTCCCCTTAAACATTGACCGTTATCCTGTTACAACCACATATGTTGATTCAGGCGAACCAGACTCTCTTGGTTATGACTTGGATTGGTATTCGAAGCACGTACAAGAAAGTCAATACCATAGACTTCTCATATAACTGGACTCAGAAATAGCAACCCTTTCTTGAAGCCGGGATCACTGCCCAGCGTCACGTGATGGTGGGTAGAGAAAACGCGCCAAACCGGTTTTTCTCCTCCGGTTCCCGCTGAAACTTTCTTGCGTCGGCGCTTCTCTCGCATGAATCAAATCCGACAGTTGCCAATAAGGGGATCACCACCAAAGAAAAAACAACCTTTTGGCGATGAAAGAGGAAACATGTTAGCTTCAAGTTCTGACCGAAAGAACAATGGGATTCGGCCTCTACTTCTTATGCTTACTCTGAGGTCAATACTTGCTGCAAATTGTAAAATGCGAAGAAAAGAATTGTTTCTCTCCTGAACGTAGTTGATTATTTCGTATACTAGTTGCCCCTGGCAAGCAGTTTGGTCTTCCTTAAAGGTATGCTAAGCATTGTATCATTTTCCATTTATTCATAATTTAATTTACTTATTCAATCCTTCGCCAAAATGGAAGATTCTGATACAGAAAACATGATCTTGGTATATTTATGTTAGCCGGGCGCAAGTGATAAATCGCCAAACATTGTTCCCGTCGTATTTTTCGTATTTCATTAATTTCATTTAAAATATAATACTGTCGCATTTCATTTTAAATATAAAAAAAAGTTTTGATTTGGAAATGGACCAATGAAAATCTGCGTAGATATTTCCGGCAGATCGGCATCCAGTTTGAATGCTTAAGCATGGCCTTTCTTCGTTAATATTAAAAAAACTGTTGCATACAAAAATATGAAAATCGGTAGTATTATAGAGAAATGTTTGATAAACACGCTGATGCAGACAGTTTTCAAATCGAAGAATTATTTTAAGAGATATTTAATGCCAAAGTTGGACAAAATCGTTCCATCAAAAAGTTTTATAGGAGCAAAAACTGTACATAGGAATTAATCAATTTTAGATCATTTTATGCGTCAGAATTTTCCAGTGTGCAGATTGCTTTTAGTTTTTTAATTTGACTCATTTTTTGAAGTTTCATTTCTATTTTAAATTCAAATTTTCAGCATTTTGAGAGATATTTTTTAGATATTTTAGAAAATTGCATTAATTTAAACTGCTGCCAACTGTATAAACAGCGCAAACAATAATGTTTGCTTCAAATTAAAAATTTATTTTACACGTGACTATTATAAACAGAAAATATAAAAAGCAGGAACTCATTGAAATTGACGTCATAAAGACTATAGTTACGCGTAAATTTTAAAAGAGAAAAATAAATTCATTAACATGCGTTAGAAGTCTTAAATAGGAGAATTTACGTCACATTACACTTATTACGTAAAATGAACAAAAAATAATATTGCAAAACAGTTTAAATTTAAATATTGCGCCAGACATTTATTTGATATTTTAAGATGATCATAATATTTCATTTCTAACAAATGTATTTTTACTTGAACCCTTCTATATATATAAATAAGTTTTGATTTGGAAATGGAGCAATGAAAATCTGCGTAGATATTCCCGGTAGATCAGCATCCAATTTAAATGCTTAAGCGAGCCTTTCTTCCTTAATATTAAAAAAACTCCTGCGTACAAAAATATGAAAATCGGTGGTATTATAGATAAATGTTTGATAAACACGCTGATGCGGACAGTTTTCAAATCGAAGAATTTTTTAAAGAGATATTTAATGCTAAAGTTGGACAAAATCGTTCCATTAAAAAAGTTTTATTGGAGCAAAATCAATGCATGGTAATTTATTCATTTTCAGATCATTTTATACGTTAGAATTTCCCGGTGTGCAGACTGCTTTATTTTTTTTTATTTGACTCATTTTTTGAGGTTTTATTTCTATTGTAATTTCAAATTTTCAGCATTTCGAGAGATATTTTTTAGAAAATGTTATTAATTTAAACAGTTGCCAATTGTATAAATAGCGCAAACAATAATGTTTACTTCAAATTAAAAATTTATTTACACGTGACTATTATAAACAGAAAAAAAACTTTAAAATTAGAATTAAATGATTACATGTTAAAAGCATGAAAATTACGTCATAAGAAACATATTTACACTTGAATTTTAAAAGAGAAACAAAATGTTAAAATAAAAAAAAATATATTATGCGTTAAAACTTGTACATGGAGGAAATTACGTCATATTTAAAATGCCCAAAATTATGGCAAAACAATTTTAATTAAAAAATATATTTGCGCGAGATATTTTGAGATAATCTTTTCAACTATTATCGCGAATTCGAAGACAGTGCAAATAATATTTTCTTCTAACAACAAAAGTATTTTCACCTGAATATTAAATAAGAGAAAAAAAAAACTTTGGTGTAAATTACGTCAGATTTAAAACGATACATTTAAAATGAATTATTTAAAAGAACTATCTTATAGCGCTGTTAAAAAATACTGGGAGACAATGACACTGTTTACTTAATTCATTTTACATTAGCTTATTTTCAAATGTTTAACTAATTTTTTAATTAAATACGAAAACAGCCATTGTATTTCTTAACAGCAGCAGATTTTGTCTTAAAAATCCCCAATCCAAGGAAAACGAATGGAAACTCGTTTACAGAGAGATCGGTACTTTTTCTTTTTCTTTTTTTTTTATTTTAAACTAGGGGGCTCTGCCCCCTACGAGCTACGCTCGTCAACCCCCGTTCAGACACCGCAGACTCTAACAGCACGCTAATTTGATCGGCTATAGAAAGATTTCGGAAGATTGAATTATAATTTGAATCTGACAATTATAATCGGACGTAATTTTCACCAAACTTTTCTTTCTCTTTTTAATATTCACGTAAAAATACTTTTGTTAGAAATGAAATATTATGATCATCTTAATATATCAAATAAATGTCTCGCGCAGTTCTGAAATTTAAACTGTTTTGCCATGCTATGTTTTGTTCATTTTACGTAATAAGTGTAATGTGACGTAAATGTGACGTAAATTCTCCTATTTAAGACTTCTAATGCATGTCAATGAATTTATTACAGTAAAACCTCTGAATAGCGGCCACCACTGGGAACACGGTAAAGTGACCGTACTTCGGAGGTTGCCGTTATTCAGAGGTTCCACATTTTAAAACCTCAAAATTACATTACATTAAAATAACAATAATTGACCAAAATTATTTTATTTTTACAGTTAAAAAATACATACTATTATCTTACACTAAAGAAATTACAGTGAAACCTCCCTGTGCGACCACCTCCCTGAAGGACCAATTTTTCAAGGAACGAAATTTATTCACATAAGCTCAATACTAATTTTACCTCTATTTAGAAACCACCCCAGTTGAACTCCCTCCATGAGCGACCCATTTCTTTGAAAAAAATGAAACAAATTCCATTTTTTCCTGGTCGCTTGAAGAAGGTTTTAATAGCATAATAATTCCGGAGAGCACATTATTCATCAAACTTCTAAACTAAGTTTAGAATTTTTATTTATTCCAGTAACTTTAAAGTTTTTAAACTCCTTTGTGCATTTTTATGCAATGAATTTAACTCTGGTGACAAAGTGAGGATGATGGTTAATAAACTCCCTTGCTCTATTCTGTCAGGAAACTCTCAAAGAAATAGATAAATTAATGACATCGTCGTTCCCATCCAAAAAAATTGCATTTATTTACTGAACTTCGAAAGGACTTGGAAATAAAGGAGATAAAACCGTAAAATCAAAGCAAATGTCAGTTTTTTAAATTCTGCAATAATTAACTTATGTAATTAACTTTTGTTCTGATACTTAAATTTTCATATTTTTTCCTAATGTGAAAAATAAATTTTAGTAACATTAATTGTTAGCCTTTTTCAATAATTTGTATCTAGATTTAAACATGACCTCCATTAAGAGACCACCTCTCGGAGCAACTAATTTTTATTGGAACGGAACGTGGTCGCTTTAGGGAGGTTTTACTCTAGTTATTCGCACTTTTTTTTATTTTAAAGCGTATCTCCCTCTAAATGCTTAATCATTTCCACAGATCTGTTGTAGAACTTGTTATCATTTTGAGTGAGTGCAAAATTTTTAATTTCCCAGTTTCTCTGCAATGTCTCGGACACTTTCATGCAACAATAGTCCAAAAATTGGGAAATTTTTCTTTCGAGAGTTCGAAAGCCATTCCAAAAGCAACTTATCAATCTCATCATAACTAGTTCTTTTGACACTTAGTTTTAGATTCCAAATTTACACCTTGAAATGTTTCTCTCTATTCTAAAAAAAAGTAACTACCGCTGTCACCGCCGGTTTTGAATTTTTTGTGACCGGAGGTCTTTCTTCGTTAATATTATGAAACATAATGCATACGAAAATATGAAAATCGGTAGTGTTATACAGAAATGTTTGATAAATACGCTGATGCAGACAGTTTTCAAATCGAAGAATTATTTTAAGAGATATTTAATGCTAAAGTTGGACAAAATCGTTCCACTAAAAAAGTTTTATAGTAGCAAAAACTATACATCGGAATTTAATAATTTTTAGTTCATTTTATACGTTATAATTTCCCGGTGTGCAGAATTGATTTATTTTTTTTAATTTGACTCATTTTTCGAGGTTTTATATCTATTTTAAATTCAAATTTTCAGCATTTCGAGAGATATTTTTTTACAGATTTTAGAAAGTGATATTAATTTAAACTGTTGCCAACTGTATAAACAGCGGAAACAATAATGTTTGCTTAAAAAATATATTTATACGTGTAATTTAAGTATTGCGCGGCAGCGCAATACTTGTTTTGGCGATTTATATAATTTGGCGAAATTAGTCGACGGGATAATCAAGTAGTACCGCAGCGGATTTGGTGTTAAAATTTCCCCAACCAAAGAGAAATGAATAGAAATCCGTTTATAGGGAGATCGCCACTGTTTTTTAAATTATAATTCAATCTTTCGAAATCTTTTAAAAGCCGATCACATTAGCGTGCATTTAGAGTGTGCGGTGTCTGGACGGGGGTTGGCGAGCGTAGCTCGTAGGGGGGGCGAGCCCCCTAGTTTTCTAAATAAAAGTCACTTTTTTTTTTCAAAATTTCATCTGTTTGGATCCTTCCGCAAGTGTTATTTCAGCTAATTTTCGTGCACTTACACCTTTTTTGCTGTCCTGGATAACGTTCAACTTATCACTTAAAGTTAGAATTTTTTCACTTTGAACTCATTCTTTTAGTGAAAAACACGTGCTACACATAGACAAGAAATATCATCACGCGATTCAAAAAGAGTACATTTGACAGTAGTCATTTGACTACTGCTTCCTCACACGTAAACTTAAATTTCGCCACCTCCACCCCCTCTCGCCACACCTATTTAGAAACGAGATTTTGCTAAGCAACCACTAGAGATTAATAAGGAAATTATAAGGACGTCAAATAAGAAAATCCGCCTCCACATTCTTTTCATTGTCAGTTATAGTTAAAATATGACGGTTAAAAAAAAAAAAAAAAAAAAAAAAAAAAAGTTGTGAGGTGGCCGTTATTCGGAATTCGTTGTTCGGAGGTTTAGTGTAATGTTATTTCTATGGAAGACATTCGGTAATACTAAAACATGGCCGGTATTCGGAGGTTACAGCTCTTCAGAGTGACCGTTGTAGGAGGTTTCACTGTATTTTACAATATTTTTTCTCTTTTAAAATTCACGTGTAATTATAGTTTTTATGACGTAATTTTCAATGAGTTCCTGCTTTTTATATTTTCTGTTTATAATAGTCACGTGTAAAATAAACTTTTAATTTGAAACAGACATTATTGTTCCCGCTGTTTATACAGTTGGCAACAGTTTAAATTAATGCAATTTTCTAAAATCTCTCTATTCTAAAAAAAAGTAACTACCGCTGTCACCGCCGCCGGTTTCGAATTTTTTGTGACCGGAGGTCTTTCTTCATTAATATTAATAAAAATAATGTATACAAAAATATGAAAATCGGTAGTGTTATACAGAAATGTTTGATAAACACGCTGATGCAGACAGTTTTCAAATCGAAGAATTATTTTAAGAGATATTTAATGCTAAAGTTGGACAAAATCGTTCCACTAAAAAAGTTTTATAGTAGCAAAAACTATACATCGGAATTTAATAATTTTTAGTTCATTTTATACGTTATAATTTCCCGGTGTGCAGAATTGATTTATTTTTTTAATTTGACTCATTTTTCGAGGTTTTATATCTATTTTAAATTCAAATTTTCAGCATTTCGAGAGATATTTTTTACAGATTTTAGAAAGTGATATTAATTTAAACTGTTGCCAACTGTATAAACAGCGGAAACAATAATGTTTGCTTAAAAATATATATATATATTTCTACGTGTAATAAATAAAAAATTTATTTACACGTGACTATTATAACAGAAAAAAACATTTGGAATTAGAATTAAATAATTATGTACAAAAAGCAGGAACTTATGAAAAATTACGTCATAAAAACTATAATTACACGTGAATTTTAAGAGAGAAAGGAATTTGTAAAATAATAAATTTATTAACATGCGCTAGAAGTCTTAAATAGGAGAAATTACGTCATATTTACGTCACATTACAGTTATTACATAAAATGAACACAAAATAATATTGCAAAACGGTTTAAATTTAGAAATTGCGCTAGACATTTATTTGATATTTTGAGAGGATACTTTTGAACTACTTTTCTTAGGAAAGCGCAAATAATATTTTATTTCTAACACAAGTATTTTCACGTGAATATTAAAAAGAGAAAGAATAGTTTGGTTAATTTTACGTCAGATTAAAAACGATTAATTTAAAATGTCTCATTTAAAAGAACTTTCTTTTCGCTTGGTTAAAAAATACCGGGATACAAAGATTCTGTTTACTTAATTCCTTTTATATTAGCTTAATTTGAAATGTTGTTACACGTGTCTACGTCATCAAGTTATTTTTATTTCGACGTTTTATTTGTATTTTTATTAATGTTGCACTAATTTATTTGTCCTCTCGTTATTTAAAATAAAAATTATGTCAATTTGTATAATTTGGCGATTTATATAATTTGGCGAAATTAGTCGACGGGATAATCAAGTAGTACCGCAGCGGATTTGGCGTTAAAATTTCCCCAATCAAAGAGAAATGAATAGAAATCCGTTTATAGGGATATCGCCACTGTTTTTTAAATTATAATTCAATCTTTCGAAATCTTTTTAAAGCCGATCACATTATCGTGCATTTAGAGTCTGCGGTGTCTGGACGGGGGTTGGCGAGCGTAGCTCGTAGAAGGCCGAGCCCCCGAGTATCTAAAAAATCTCTCTCAAAATGCTCAAAATTTGAATTTAAAATAGGAATAAAACCTCAAAAAATGAGTCAAATTAAAAAAGTAAATACAATCTGCACACCGGGAAATTCTGACGCAAAAAATGATTAAATTCCTATGTACAGTTTTTGCTCCTAT
The DNA here is from genome assembly GCA_963932465.1 of Maratus speciosus. Classification (NCBI taxonomy): domain Eukaryota; kingdom Metazoa; phylum Arthropoda; class Arachnida; order Araneae; family Salticidae; genus Maratus; species Maratus speciosus. The sequence goes on from OZ010799.1 coordinate 97,962,149, forward strand.
AAAACTTTTTTAATGGCACGATTTTGTCCAACTTTGGCATTAAATATCTCTTAAAATAATTCTTCGATTTGAAAACTGTCTGCATCAGCGTGTTTATCAAACATTTCTCTATAATACTATCGATTTTCATATTTTTAAATGCAACAGTTTTTTAATATTAATGAAGAAAGGCTATGCTTAAGCATTCAAATTGGATGCCGATCTGCCGGGAATATCTACGCAGATTTTCATTGGTCCATTTCCAAATCAAAACTTTTTTTATATATAGAAGGATTAAATATTTTTAAAGCCGATGATATTAGTTCGCTTTTTGGAGTTTGGTGTGCCGGAACGGGGGTTGGCGAGCGTAGCTCGTAGGGGGCAGAGCCCTCTAGTCATTTAAAATTTATCTTTATTTAAAACTGAAAAATTGAAAATGTATGTCCCTCAATTATTTCTTAAAAATATAAAGAAAAGAAATAATTAATACCATAAACCATGATATTTAATTTCAACATCAAAGCTTTGTTTTAATTTACCACGCGAAAAATTGTTTTTGACAGTCGCATGAAATGGAATATTATAAGACTGTTGACATGATGGCCATGGAAAAATATTTGTCGATTTATCACCTGCGCCCGGCTAACAATTACCAAATTGGCCGCCTTTCATATAAAAACAGAAGCGGTCAACCCGGAACTGTTGATGACAGTCACATGACTTAGGCTATTATTTTAGAGATTAAGAGGACGATTCATTCCTCCTCCAATTAAAATGATACAATCGTCAAATGACATCATTACAAGTGAAAGTGAGGAGGGGGAATTTATAGATTTAAGTCTCCGTCTGGCCTTAAATCTGAATATTACAGAAGAGGGATTTTTAAAGATGTCGTATGACTATTTTCACTCTTCCATAAAGTCGCAATTATCCGCAAGAACTTGTGGAAGTTGGAAGTTGTGGCGAATATGATGCATCTCAGAAGTCAGCAAACAGATACAAAAAAAAATTCAACACGGTGAAAAAAGCGAGGCTTGCATTATACGACCATTGAGAATTGCTGCCCGTCCAGCAAATGAACTTATGCGCGTCGTAAAATCGTGGAAGATATGGAAGATGTTGAGTGAATCAATGAAGGTGAAGTTGATCAAGATTGCATCCGAAAAGAAAGCGATGAAGATAATCAAGTAAAACTGGAAACCAATATCATAACATATATGGAAAAATGGCTTGAGCAGCCTGGTCAGCATCGGAATAGATATGGACATGTTCAAATTTAAATTTTACAAATGGCTACTTCTTCTAAAATTGTGATCTAAGAAATTTTCTTAAATAAAATTGTAAGGAAATAAAACAAGCATTTTTTTATTATTACTAGGGGGCTCGGCCTCCTACGAGCTACACTCGCCAACCCCCGTTCAGACACCGCAGACTCTAAATGCACGCTAATTTGATCGGCTTTAAAAAGATTTCGAAAGATTGAATTATCTCTCTATTCTAAAAAAAAGTAACTACCGCTGTCACCGCCGCCGCTGTCACCGCCGCCGCTGCCGCCGCCGCCGCCGGTTTTGAATTTTTTGTGACAGGAGGTCTTTCTTCGTTAATATTAAGAAAAATAATGCATACAAAAATATGAAAATTGGTAGTATTATACAGAAATGTTTGATAAACACGCTGGTGCAGACAGTTTACAAATCGAAGAAGTATTTTAAGAGATATTTAATGCTAAAGTTGGACAAAATCGTTCCAATAAAAAAGTTTTATAGGAGCAAAAACTATACATCGGAATTTAATAATTTTTAGATCATTTTATACGTTATAATTTCCCAGTGTGCAGAATTAATTTATTTTTTTAATTTGACTCATTTTTCGAGGTTTCATTTCTATTTTAAATTCAAATTTTCAGTATTCCGAAAGATATTTTTTACTTATTTCAGAAAATTGTACTAATTTAACCTGTTGCCAACTGTATAAACAACGGAAACAATAATGCTTGCTTCAAATTAAAAATTTATTTGCACGTGACTATTATAAACAGAAAAAAAACTTTCAAATTAGAATTAAATAATTACGTATAAAAAGCAGGAACTTATTGAATATTACTTCATCTATAACTACACGTGAATTTTAACAGAGAAAGGATATTGTAAAATAATAAATTCATTAACATGCATTAGAAGTCTTAAGTAGGAGAAATTACATCACATTTACGTCACATTACACTTATTACGTAAAATGAACAAAAAATAATATTGCAAAACAGTTAAATTTAAAAATAGCGCGAGACATTTACTTGATATTTTAAGATGAACTTTTCGACTATTTTTTTTTTCTTTTGGACAGCGCAAATAATATTTCATTTCTAATAAAACTATTTTCACTTGAATATTAAAAAGGGAAAGAAAAGTTTGGTGAAAATTACGTCAGATTAAAAACGATATATTTAAAATGTCTTATTTAAAAGGACTTTCTTTTCCCTTTGTTAAAAAATACCGGGAGACAAAGACTCTGTTTACTTAATTCATTTTATATTAGATGATTTTGAAATGCCATTGTATCTTTTAACAGCAGCTGATTTTTCCGTAAAATTCCCCAATCAAAGAGAAATGAATAGAAACCCGTTTATAGGGAGATCGCCTTTGTTTTTTTAATTATAATTCAATCTTCCAAAATCTTTTTAAAGCCAATCAAATTAGCGTGCTTTTAGAGACTGCAGTGTCTGAACGGGGGGTTGGCGAGCGTAGCTCGTAGGGGGCCGAGGCCCCTAGTAATTTAAAAAACAGAGGCGATCTCCCTATAAACGGATTTCTATTTATTTCTCTTTGATTGGGGAATTTTAACGCCAAATCCGCTGTGGTACTACTTGATTATCCCGTCGACCAATTTCGCCAAATTATATAAATCGCCAAATTATACAAATTGACATAATTTTTATTTTAAATAACGAAAGAACAAATAAATTAGTACAACATTAATAAAAATACAAATAAAACGTCGAAATAAAAATAACTTGATGACGTAGACGTGTGTAACAACATTTCAAAATAAGCTAATAAAAAAAGAAAAGCGATTTATCAAATTACAACGACCATTTGGAAAACGATTTTTTTTAAGACTAAAATTTAAGACATAAAAAATCGCACGGAGTTGATCATACAATGCATACGCCATGAATTAAACATTAATAGTGTTATTACACGTAAAAATTGCAAGCCAAAAATATCGCCTGCGACCCGTCAAATTTTATGAAACTTAAGTATTATCCACATGAAACTTACGTAAATATCCAAGCATTTCATTGGCTGTTCGGGAAAAGGTTTTTCCATCGTCAGATTTCCAAGAAATCTGACGGCCAATTTTAAATGAAATTTCATTCTTAAACTTCTAAAAATCCGACAATATTACTTTTTACACCGTCGGATAGAAAAAAAACCCCTACTTTTAAATGCAATTTGTTTGAAAGCTGCATTTCAATTTGTTTCTGAGTTATTAATTTTTTTTTGTAGTTTTTATTACTTTTTTGTCATAGTGGCAACAGAAAGTATCCATCGTTGTTAAAATTAAAGGGAAATACAGATTACTGTATAGACCAACCAGAAAACTAATAAATTGCAGATTAAACCAATGAAAACCTTCAGATATGCTTTTGATTTCCCATCCTGACGAGAACAATAACCATTTTTCCAAATGGTTAATAAAAGGAATTAAGTAAACAGTCTTTGTCTCCTGGTATTTTTTATCAAAGCGAAAAGAAAGTTCTTTTAAAGGAGACATTTTAAATTAATCGTTTTTAATCTAACGTAATTTTGACCAAGCTATTCTTTCTCTTTTATATATTCACGTGAAAATACTTTTGTTAGAAATGAAATATTATTTGCGCTTTCCTAACAAAAATAGTTGAAAAGATCCTCTCAAAATATCAAAAAAATGTCTAGCGAAATTTCTAAATTTAAACTGTTTTGCAATATATTGTGTCCATTTTATGTAGTAACTGTAATGTAACGTAAATATGACGTAACTTCTCCTATTTAAGACTTCTAACGCATGTCAATGAATTTATTATTTTACAATATCCTTCCTCTTTTAAAATTCACGTGTATACTTTTTATGAAGTAATTTTCAATAAGTTCCTGCTTTTTATACGCAATTATTTAATTTTAATTTGAAAGTATCTTTTCTGTTTATAATAGTCACGTGTAAATAAATTTTTAATTTGAAGCAAACATTATTGTTTCCGCTGTTTATACAGTTGGCAATAGGTTAAATTAGTACAATTTTCCAAAATAAGTAAAAAATATCTTTCGAAATGCTGAAAATTTGAATTTAAAATAGAAATGAAACCTCTAAAAATGAGTCAAATTAAAAAAAATAATAAATTCTGCACACCGGGAAATTATAACGTATAAAATGATGTAAAAATTATTAAATTCCGATTTATAGTTTTTGCTCCTATAAAACTTTTTTAGAGGAACGATTCTGTACAATTTTAGCATTAAATATCTCTTAAAATAATTCTTCGATTTGAAAACTGTCTGCATCAGCATGTTTATCAAACATTTCTGTATAATACTACCGATTTTCATATTTTTGTATGCATTATTTTTCTTAATATTAACGAAGAAAGACCTCCGGTCACAAAAAATTCAAAACCGGCGGCGGCGGTGACAGCGGTAGTTACTTTTTTTTAGAATAGAGAGATTTTTAAGTCGAGTAGAGTTTTTTTTTTAAATTTTGAATTAAGCCCTAATTTTTTTAATTAAATTATTACTGTTAAAAAAGTGGGGGGGGGGGGGGGGTGCAATTTGCTTACGTAGTTATTAAGGAGGGGGGGTGGTTGCGATTTGCTTGTTTTTGCTGACAACGGGGCAGGGGGGTCAAAAATTGCCAAAAACATGCTTACGTAATAGTTGAACAGCCCCTTTGGCAAAATTGGTCGACAGGATAACTAAGTAGTACCTAAATTAATTATAATTATAATAAATTAGTAGTATGTTTTTGTATAAATTTTGTGCCTTTAATATATTTTTTTCGGAAAAATTTATAATTTTTGTTTTAATTTGAGATATATAATAAATATAATAAATATATAAAATTCTGGTACTTCTTAGTTATCCCGTCGACCAAATTACTGTCGCCAAATTATAAGATTAAATGCCAATAATGGTTGCCATTACTTAATTAATTGTAAGATAAAATACCAATAATGGCCAGTAAAACCATTAATTCGACGTTTTATTTCTATTTTTATTAATGTTTTACTAATTTATTTGTTCTTTCGTTATTTAAAATAAAAAATTATGTCAATGTGTATAATTTGGCGAGTGGTTTGGCGATTTATATAATTTGGCGAAATTGGTTGACGGGATAACTAAGAAGTACCTTTACTTTTATTTTCTATTTTAAAATTACTTAAATTGTTTTGTTCTATAGTTATTAATGAATTTTTTTTTTTTATTTATTGTTATTCCCTTTTTAAAAATATATATGTAACTGGTATTCGAAAAAGAGATTTTCGCCAAATTGGCGTGGAAAAAAATCGTGCTAACGTGGTACATGCATGACATCTGTGATTCAAGTAGCACCCTATCTATATTATAAAGGACAAGCATATCTGTGCGTAACGCATACGTCATTCTGCGAATGGCAACACTTTGAAATTTGAAATGAAATTTCGGTTTTGCAATTTTCGCTACTGCAAGTTTTTAAACTTCTAAACATCGCACAGTTTCAACTTTTAAACCGTCGTATAAGGAAAAAAATGTACTTTTAAATGAAATTTGTTTGAAAGCTCTATCTCAATTTATTTTTGCGATATTAATTTTTTTTATAGTTTTTAGTACCAATTTTGTAATTGTGACAACTGAAGTACTCCATTTCTATTAAAAGTAAAGGGAAAATAGTCTTGGTTTATTTATTTTTATTGGTTATATCTTTATTGATGCCATTTTCACATTACAAATAAAAGTAACTTTTTTTCTAATTTTTGAACAGAAAATGACGTCAGCCATTAAAAAAATCACGCATTCTTCTTTACAAATAAAAAGATTGAAGAAGATATTTCAATATTTTTACATTACGTTGATATGGAATTTGAGACGCTAGGCAAAATGATTCAGTGAGTAAAAATGATGTCATATTTAAAACAAAACAATCATTTTCTTTGAAAAAACTAAATATTTGACCAATACTAAAATGGCCAATACTATGGCAACTAAAGGCAAATTTCTGAATGGTAAATTTTCCCGGGTACTGAGATTAGAACTTCAATTTTATGCGAATGTCCACATAAAAAGTGGTAACGGACAAACGTGACTTTAAGTTTGGAAATACATTCATTAATAATGTATTGCACGTTAAAATACTTTTAAATTGTGAATTTGAGTAGTGCGTATACAAATTTTGAGAATGTGAAAATAAAGCACAGTTTAGATTTTATGGGGGAAATTTTTATGATGTGAGAAAGCAAAATCATTTTTACTGATTTTTCATCCCGTAAAAACAAACATAAGCTTCAATCGATAACTTCAACATAATTACTCATCTGAATTACGTATCGAATACAGTTTAATTTTTCAATAATTTAAGCAGTTGAAGTTTTTGGAAATAATATTTTGGTAATTTTAGGTTAAAAACATTATTTGTTTTAATAACCAATGCAAGATGAATTTTTTATTGTAATTATATTTGTAGGTTTATTATACATTCGATCTAACAGTTCCATTCTAAATACTTTAATTCGTCGAATTTCGACAGGTTCCAACTCGTTATTTTAAAAAGGAAATAACAATAAATGGTTCTTACGTATTATGCGGGCCATGTCATGTACAACTGCGCCAATTATGGTGACAATTATACTAATCACAGTAACCCTTATTTTTTAATAATTTTATAGCATATCATACGTCATACGAATTATAACATAAAATAATAATGCGTAATATAGTTTAACTACCAAACTACGCGGCTTTGCCCCCGTAATTGTTCAAATATGCCAAATGATATTTATATGTCTAATTTTTATTAAAAGATATTATACTTTTAAGAATAACTCAAAATTTACTATTTAGAACACAGTTTGACTAAACTTTATTATTACACTGCATTAGGCAGAAATGAGACTTAAATTAATGAAAAGAACTAAAACTAAATAAATGATAATTTAAACTTTTACTTTTCGAGATTTTCGCCAAATTGGCGTAAAGAATACGCACCAAATCCGATGCATATATGATATCTGTGCTAAGTACCTAAATGGCAAATCTGATTTCATGAACTGAAATATAGTTCTAAACTTCCGGTACGGAAAGAGTTCCTTATCCTGTGCTGGTTGGCGCGATTGGCGAAGGTCCAAAATGGTGCCAAAAAGCCATTTTAGCATCTTATAAAATTTTTGAAGATGGCGGAAAAACAGGGTCTTTAAATATTTATAAACATATATATATTTAATAAATGTTATATATGTCACATGTAAAAAAAAAAAATACGATGCTTATACAGATAGTTTTATTGGGTACTTCTTAGTTATCCCGTCGACCAATTTCGCCAAATAATATAAATCGCCAAACCTCTCGCCAAATTACACACATTGACATAATTTTTATTTTAAATAACGAAAGAACAAATAAATTAGTAAAATATTAATAAAAATACAAATAAAACGTCGAATTAATGTTTTTATTGGCCATTATTGGCATTTAATCTTACAATTAATTAATTTATGGCAACCATTATTGGCATTTAATCTTACAATTAATTAATTTATGGCAACCATTATTGGCATTTAATCTTACAATTAATTAATTTATGGCAACCATTTTTGGCATTTAATCTTACAATTTGGCGACAGTAATTTGGTCGACGGGATAACTAAGAAGTACCAAAGTAAATAAACACTTATTAATAAATAAACAACAACATCCGGGTTGGCGGCATTTAAGTACCCCGGTGCGTATATGACATTTGCGTCAGAAAAATATCCCACCAGCGTGGTGCGTATATGACATCAGTGCCCTACTGGATTATCCCATCGACCATTTTTGCCATAATATGTAAATCGCCAATATATTCGCCAAATTTTACAAATTTACATACTTTCTATTATAAATAACAAAAGAACGGTACAGATGTCATATTCGCCCCATATTGGCGCGATTTTTTTCTGTCGCCAATATCATATAGGCAACGGATACTTAACTTGCGCCAAAGGGCTTGATGTGGTAACCCGGATTATGTTGTTTATGCTGTTGTTGTTTTCGCCAAATTGGCAACCGAAAAAAATCGCGCCAATATGGGGCGAATATGACATCTGTTCCAAAAGAACAAATAAATTACTAAAACATTAATAAAAACAGTGCGTTACCTAACAAACACGTGTAAAGTGTTTAATATCAGGTGAATGTGACATTTACGATCTTCTATTATTGGCTTATATATAATAATATATAAATTAATAAATAATATATATAAATAATATATAAATAATATATAAAATATATATTAAATTATATATAATTATATATAATCTTATAGTTTGGCGGTGTTTTTTGATCGACGGGATAATCAAGTAGTACCAATAATAAAAAAAATATTCGTTTATCTCTTTATTTTATTTCATACGAAATAAAAAATAGCATTCTATGGTACAGATGTCATATTCGCCCCATATTGGCGCGATTTTTTTCGGTTGCCAATTTGGCGAAAACATCAACAGCATAAACAACATAATCCGGGTTACCACATCAAACAAAATAACGACAATAATAAACACACATACTACAATATACATTAAATCACACATTCACACATAAATAACGCCTGCATTCAACAGTTAAAGGTATATATAAATATTTTACAGACATACATACAATAAATACAATAAACCCAACTGGAGTGAAAAATTAGCCAGAGCCAGGAATCGAACGCGGGACCACTGCATTCCAGGCAGTCGCTCTAACCACTGAGCTACTCCGGCCGATGCCTGAGTCTGCAATTTCTCACTAATAAACCATGTTGGGGAAGTCACCAGCCATTTACAACAGCCTTGGATGACCGGACAACGATGAACAGATTTTACTATTACATCGATCTACGAAATATAATAATAAACACACATACTACAATATACATTAAAACACACATTCACACATAAATAACGCCTGCATTCAACAGTTAAAGGTATATATAAATATTTTACAGACATACATACAATAAATACAATAAACCCAACTGGAGTGAAAAATTAGCCAGAGCCAGGAATCGAACCCGGGACCACTGCATTCCAGGCAGTCGCTCTAACCACTGAGCTACTCCGGCCCGATGCCTGAGTCTGCAATTTCTCACTAATAAACCATGTTGGGGAAGTCACCAGCCATTTACAACAGCCTAGTATTCGAAAACGAGGATTTCGCCAAATTGGTGTAAAACAAATCGCGCCAATCCCATTGCGTATATAACATCTGTGCCCAATTTATATAATTTTAAAAAGGAAATAAAAGTAAATAAACAATTTTTTAATAAATAAACAAAAAAATCCGGGTTACCCTATCAAGAAAAATAACGACAGTTTGGCGCCAATCAAGTATCCCGGTGCGTATGTGAAATTGGCGTCAGAAAAATATCGCGCCAACGAGCGCGTATATGACATCTGTGCCCTACTGGATTATCCCGCCAACCATTTTTTCCAAATTATGCAAATCGCCAATATATTTGCCAAATTATACAAATTTACACACTTTCTATTATAAATAACAAAAGAATAAATAAATTAGTAGAACATTAATAAAACACTGCGTGACCTAACAAACACGTGTAAAGTGTTTAATATCAGGTGAATGTGACTTTTACGATAATCGATTATTGGCATTTAATCTTATTATCTGGCGATAGTTTTTTGGTCGACGAGATAATCAAGTAGTACCAATAATAAAAAAATTATTCGTCTATCACTTTATTTTATTTTTATCCGAAATAAAAAATAACATACTATTATAGCACGCTATATGTAACTAGTATTCAAAACGAGGTTTTCGCCAAATTGGTGCAAAACAAATCGCGCGAAACCCAGTGAGTATATGACATCTGTGCTCTATTTTTCCAACTATTAAAAGTAAAAAAATATCGTTATTATTATTAAATGAATCATATGATTTGATTTTCTATATTTAGATACTACATTTATGGAAATTAAACTTTTTTTTGGCACAGATCTCATATACGTACCGCGTTCGCATGATTTTTTGCTGACGCCAATGTCATATACGCACAGGGGTACATAACTGGCGCCAAAGTGCCGTTATTTTGCTTGATATCGTAACCCGGATGTTGTTGTTTATTTATTAAAAAATTGTTTTGGTACTTCTTAGTTATCCCATCGACCAATTTCGCCAAATTATATAAATCGGCAAACCACTCGCCAAATTATACACAGTACCTGGTACACCGAGCATCACTTGGTGAATTTTTTATTCTGCTATCATATTGCATTGAAAATATTTTATTTATTTATTATTTAAACGTACTAGGGGGCTCGGCCCCCTACGAGCTACGCTCGCCAACCCCGTCCGGACACCGCAGACTCTAAATGCACGCTAATTTGATCGGCTTTAAAAAGATTTCGAAAAATTGAATTATAATTTAAAAAACAATGGCGATCTCCCTATAAACGAATTTCTATTCATTTCTCTTTGATTGGGGAATTTTAACGCCAAATCCGCTGCGGTACTACAGTAAACTTCCGACTATCCGGTTTAATGTGGCGGAAGGGTAGGCCGGATAACAAAAAAGCCGGATAGGCCGGAGTTTTACAAATATTTTCTAATTTCGAAACATACTACACATATTAAGATAAATTTTATATATACAGTACATACAGTTTCAAAATAAGCGGTAGTTACTTTTTTTTTAGAATAGAGAGATTTATTTCTACATGAACATGTCATTTCTATTTTCTAAAAATAATTATAACACATACTAAATATTCGTTTTTTGAGTTTTTTATTTATTTAAAAATCTATATCCCTTTCTTAGTACTTTCTAGTAAACCATTTTCTTACACCTTTCTGCAGTCTTTTAAATGCTAAATTGATTGGCTGTTAGTATATTCAATACTTCTTTCCATACAACATTATGAGTGTAATGAGGATTTTCTGTAGGTAGAAGTACCTTTAAGTTGTTTTGCCTCTTAACCCTGGAAAAAGCAACGAAGAGCATTCCATGCATAAAAGCAGGTGTCCGTAAGTCGACGCCAACAAATTCGAAGGTCTGACCTTGCTCTTTATGTATAGTTATTGCAAATGCTGGCCTCACAGGAAATTGATGCCTTTGCATTGTGCATCCAAGTTGACCTCTGCTTGAATCGAGAGTTATTCGCGGAATATGTATTTCGAAACCTGAATATTCTCCTGTGATTATTTTTGCTTTGATTATGTTATTGCAAAGATCTTTAACAATTAGCCTTGTTCCATTGCAAAGGCCTTCTGAAACATCTAAATTGCGCAATAGTATGATTATTGCGTTATTTTTAAGCTTTAACTAATGAGGTGGCAAATCTGCTATTTCGATGGAATTAAGAAATTCCGTCGTAAACTGGACTGCTCCTTCAGGTTGATCTTTGACGGAATCGTAGCTGTGGTAGATTTTATACTCTCCAGGAAGCTTTTCAATAATTTCAGCGTTAATCTTGCTGAAATCTTTATTTAATGGCGCAAGGATAGCTCGATCCTTCATTTCTTCCTTTCTTTAAGCAGTTTCCAAAGACTTCATCAATGAGATGACCATTTGAAAGCATATCTACGGGTAGTTCGATTTCACCCATCGCGTTCGCATGTAGCTCCCCATTTCCAAGATTCAAAAGATATTTTGAAAAATTCTATTTGTTCCGGATCAACGCGCATGTTATCTGTTAATGAAATTGAATTGAAGTGGTGCCACAGCTCACTTTTAGGTAGATTTCGTAAAAAATACTACCTATTGCAGTCGTTACCATGGTGCGACTTTTGAAAAATTCCTTCATAACTTTTCATTATATGATCCCAGGAACCCAAAACCACCCCCACCTAAAAAGTTATATATATATATATATATATATATATATATATATATATATATATATATATATATATATATATATATATGTATGTATGTACTAAATTTTGTCCGCACGATAAAAGTCGCAATTATGCACGGATCGTCTTCAAACTCGCCAACAACTTTAAGATGGTTAATATCTCGGCGGGGATTGAAAATGGGCAAAATCGGCCCAAGGGAATGGAAATGGGGAGGGCTCAAAATTTTGAATATCGTCTTAACATGATTCTGATAAAACCAGCTCTTATACAACAATGACAGGAAAAAATAAATATTTTTCGTTATAGTAGTTGCCAACAATTAAAAAAAAAGCAGTAAAATTCTCACCACAACAATTGCTTTTCTATTGCAAGATTTCACGTGAAAAAATAAATTAAATAAACAGTTTCACGAATTGAAAACAAATTGAATATTACGTCACAAGTTTTCTAGAGCAATATTTTCGCATGAAAACTCAAAATGAAATAAATAGTTTGACGAATAAAAAAAAATAAATAAATATTGCGTCATATTGGAAATATAATGGACTTTAGCAGGTGAATATGTAACGTCAAGTGAGCTTGAAGAAACTTATTAAAACATGATAAAAACCCGACTATAGAAATATTAACACATTTTAACACTTTGAGGTTCTCTGAATTTGCTTTAGCCATTTTTAAACCTATTCCATATACATGCGTGTGTGTATTCGTGTATATTAGAATTTTCACAAAATGTTTATCTCTCTTAGAACTCATTCTTAGTGAAGGAACTTGGTTTATCTCTAATCTTGATTTAAGTTTTGTTGGTGAATTTAGTACTTACCTTCGAAATCTACCTCCGCCTGTAGGCCCGAGCCGGCAGGGATTTTTTTTTATTGATAAATACAATATTTCACTTCTGTTTACTCGTAGTTGGACGGGTAGACATTGACGGAAGTGCCCTCCTAGGACCATAATCTTTCCACCAAATGGCAAAATTAGATTTCCAATAGAGCGCAGCAATTGATCTATGTTGTGAAGTCCGTATTTTGGCAGCATAGGAGCTTCATCCATCAAAAATACATCAACTTTGCTGAGTTCGACTGCTTTAGCGGATCTAGGTTTGATGTTGGAAATTGAATCCGATGTCAATGGAACTTTAAGTTCAAAAGCCTTCTGTGAAGTACTTCCATCAGGTAGCAGAATAGAAGCAATTCCAGTGAATGCCATGCACTTTACTTTATGCTTTTGTCCTGAAAAGATGTAATAAAGAGTTTTGTATACAAAAGTCTTTCCAGTACCTCCAGGTCCATCAATAAAGAAGCATTTTGATCGATGGGTTGAATCGTTTACTGAATGTAAGATGGTATCAACAATTTCAATTTGTCTCCCTAGAAGAAGTTGATACATATGTTCTCCAATAGAAATAGACTCATTGGTGTTCATAGTGTCTTCATTTAACACATTCTCGTATCCATCAATATCGTCTATACCAAGTTGATGAACCCAGTATAGGAAATTCCTACCTTCAGTAGCTTCCATATTTAACTTGAATGCGACAATTCGATAAGCACGCTTAAGCGCTTCTCCGACAGAATTAACCATCCGTCTGGTTTCTCAGATGAAGTCTTCAGCCAAATCTTTCTTAAACATTTCCCATAGGCGTCTTGGATTTTCAGGAGATCCAAAAATGAGAATCTGTGTAAACAGTGTTCTCATGACTTTAGGCATCTTCGACATAGCAGATTCTCGCAGACTTTCAATCCATTGTTGGTCATCGTAAGTTAGTCCACGAACTAAACAAACTTGTTTATATGATGCATATGTAATGCCATCAACTGTTAGCATATCTTCGCAGCTTGTTACATTCTTAACATGGTACAGCAACATTCGTAAGTGGTAGCGTTCTGGCTGGGAGATGAAATTTACGTTATGTATTCGACCAATAACGCATAAACGGCGACTTCTCTGAATCCATTCGCTGGATTTTCCATCCCATTTGAACTATTCAGGAATTTGCCAATAGTAGTGATATATAACTTCTTGAGAATTTCCGTTCAGAAGATTATTTTCTTCTATTTGTTTTAGGCCTCGATTTTGCCGGAAATATGCCTCTAATGTTGAACCTTTCTGACTCGTATCTGCTAAATCTTCTTGTGCTAAATCAATGTTTGCAATTCGAAATTGACCTGGTAAATGGATATCTAAGCGTTGAACATAATGGCTTTTGTTTTGAATCTCGTTGCCAAATAATCGCCAACATGCTTCTGGTGGAGGGATACATCGATCTTCAATATAGGTGTCTACTTCATTGTACATAAGTTTTCTTTGGTTTTCAACGATCTTTATTGTTGCACAATCATGCCCTTTGTAGATATATTTGTAGAGATATTTTACAGCACGAATATTTCCTACATATTCAACGTTTATATGACACTTGTATCTCTTCAACAGATAAGCATTGTATGGAGCTACGTGAAGGTTATCTCTTGTTATTTTGCAACCATTTATATCCTTTCGATAAACAGCATGCTCGTGCGAAAATTCTAAACTATGTTGATCCAACTGTGGATTATATCTACGTCGATAATTTGGTTTTTCATCGTCCGCTAAAGAAGTGATTTCGTTAAACATTTTAGGATAGTTGAAGCGACATTTCATGCTCCCATTTTTATTAATCATACACGGTGCATTTGGGTTTAGTTTCCCACACGGATTCTGAATCACCCATTTTAGCACCAGATTTCGTAATTCAGGATCATTATTAATGGGAATTTCTGCTGAAATCAGGTCATCAAGTTCCTCTGGGTTACGGATTCTATATTCAGTAGCCATAATCAGCAGCAGATGCATATGTGGGAGGCCACGTTTCTGGAATTCTATTGTATAAACGTAAGCGGCAACCTTTCCAAGTACTTGTTTTTTGTCCAATTCTTCAACAATGTCATCGAATTTAATTTTACAAACTCTAGCGACGAGATCAGGTCTATCTTGAGCAGGCTGCTCATGTATTATTCCATTTTCCAAGACAACCCTTGATGCCTCTTTAATTTCTGGCCATTCAGGATTTGATGTCACAGTGATAAAGAAATCTGGCGATCCATACCTGTAGACAATGGCCATCGCATCTTCGAACTGTTCAACATAGTATCGCGTCGATCCAATGAATGAAGATGGCAGTAATATCTTTTCACCAACAACGGCATTTTTCTTTTCAGCGAGTGCCTTAATAATGTGGGGAACGCCAGAATATTGGTCGGCAAGATTTTTTTTTTTTATTAGACTTGATCCATTGGATGCGATCGCGCTCTACTCTGATGTATGTATCAACGAGGTACTGTTGGAAAAGCCGACCACCAAAATGCAAAGCGTTGAAGTGTATTTGGCGCAATTCTGCATCTATAATAGCTGTTTCTGGAGGAAGGTATTTAGTAAGTTCAAATCGAAAAGCAATTCTACATTGTGCTAATTCTATTCGAGTAAGATGCTGGCGACTTGTATAAGGTGTTTGCAATTGTAGATCCACAGAATAGCCAAATGTTCCTTTGGGGTAAAATAGTGGATACGTGAATGGTTCTATCCGTTTATCAATATTACGCAAATTGACAATTTTTCTCCATGTTGATGTACCACCATTTCGTTATCTGGAAAGCTTTGATCGGCGTTGAGTGCAAGCACGGCGCATACATCATTGGTCATAGTGACATTGAATCTTCTGTAATCAGCATTTTCTTGCATTGTAAGCAGAAGTTTGACATATGGAGCTTTTATTTCTTCTGCTTTAGCATGTCGATTCACTTCTTCTTCGACTTCTCGCATCATCATAAATGATTGTGCAAACATATTTTGAGACCAAATAATATGCTCTAAAAGTTCCATTAAATTTCGTCTGATTCCATGGTTGAGAGGATATTCGAGTCTTTCGTTAACAGCATCTTCTGAACTTAAAAAGTACATCTGACCATATTGCGGTCGTTCGAATTCGCCTTCACTGTTTTGTGTTGGATGAGCTGCCATATTCATCTTATGATAAACTTGTCCACCTGCGACAAAGCTGTAAATACCATGGCTGTTAATTGTTCGATCATCATGTGTCTTATGAAGCCAAAGCAAAGCATGAATTTGAATTGCGAATTTTTTTGTGGAAATTTTCAGCAAATGGATGGCATTTTAAAAAAAGACGCACCAATCCATTTGGAAAAATGGGGAAGTCAAGCTTAATTCGGCCATGTAAGCAGCAGTCGCCAAATGAGTCCTGGTTAATTTTATTAGACACACGTTCTTCTGGAAAATGAATTGCTTTGCAATGAATACATTCAATGTTAAAAGAACCCAATTTTTGGTATGTTGCTTCTTTGTTAACTGCGCACTTCCATGTTCGCATTCGTTTCTTTTCTAAAATTTTCAGGCGTCTTATGTAACGGCGTCTTTGTTCTTCTAAATCTTGATCTTGTCGCTTATTTATTTCATTCGCTATGTGCTGAATGGAACAGTGCTGCATTTCACGTATGGGTTGAATGCGGCTTTCGTTTGTTTTGCCAACACCGTCTTTTTAATGTACACGATTGATCTAATTCTTGGGATCCAGATTCATTAAGACAATACATCATATCTGCGATCTTTTGTAGGCTTCCTTCTTTAGCAGCACGCATTGGTCTAGACGTTGAAATATCATTTTCAATTTCAGTATTTCTAATCGGACTCGGCATTCTTTCGTTAAAGTTGAATTCTCGTTTTTTTTTTTAGGCCGTCCTGCAGACATAATGAATTTGAAATTATACTAACTAAAATTAAAGGAAAATGAATACTTTAGTTCTAACTTCACAGTATTAGAAATATTTACTTTTTTCAGTAACCATAGAAAAGTGATAGTTACTATATATTAGTAGAATATCAATAAGTCATGGAGTTAACGTTTTTATTTACGGTTCCTAGTCTTAGCACGGTCAGAAACTAAAAGTCAGAGAAAATGATGTCATAGATGGGCAAATGTTGAGATATTTCACTTTTAAATAGAAAACTTACTTGTTTTCTTTTAAATATAGTGTCATTTATTCAGTGGGGGAAAGAAATATAAAATTTAAATATTTTATTCCGAAGCATTTATTCGAGTACGTAAATAATATATTTTAAAGTAAAAAAAGGAAAAGAAAAGAAAACTTTGCATATTGCCGGAAATTTGGATTGTCATATATGAAAATAAACTATTTTTATATGCATGCGATTATCAAGCATATCTTGAGTGCTATACTCCATGTTTTATGAATTAAATGATTATTAACAAGATACGTTGTCTAAAGCAGGGAACCCACATGCAGAAAAATATAGACGGAAATCTGCAGCGGCAAATTTTCCGCTACGCCAAATTTCCGACTTGGAAATGAGAATCGCACTTGCATTTTTTCGCTGGCGCGCGCTTCCGACGAAATAGTGAGAAGCGTTCTTATTGGTTTATTTCTACAGATTCCGTCGCGGAAAACGGGAAAAGTTAAAACATGTTTAACTACAATTCCGCGTTTTAGCATTTGTACGCGGCAAATATGGAGTCAATTTGCCGTCCCGCTGTCCAATTCCGTCGTATTTTTCCGCATGTGGGTTCCTAAGTCAATGTTTGGCGACAAAAATGAGCTATATGGAAAGATTGACACGAAAAATGATCTTGCTTTTAAAATTGTTGCTAATTTTGCGCCACGGTATATCGCCATGGCAACAAACTATACATATGTTTGTAACAATATGGCAGTTGTTTTAAACTTAGCAAAAGTATAAGCACAGTTATTTATCAAGAAATATTACTAATGTTTATGAAAATATTTAAATTCACGAAATATAATCATAATCAATAATTATAATCAATCATTTTTTTTTTGTTGTTGTTCTAGCCAGTTCAAACAAATTTTACCGTATTTTTGATCTATATAAGCCGTTATCTAGTGCTCATTTAAGTGTAGAAGGCAATATTTTAGTGCCACTTTCGAGAATACCTTTCATTGTGTTGGCGAGGACTCCGATTAAGGATGATTAAATATAAAAAAATTGCTTAAAATTATATATTTTTTTCTACCTAAGTCGAGACTTAGTTGGAAGGTTTTCTCATATTAGAATAAAGTATATTTCATAAAAATCGTCAGAATTTTTTTCGATTAACACCACTTTTTTGAATAATGAGCTTATTTTAACCACAGAAAACGAATTTTCTCGAATTTGAAACCTAGCTAGATGTGTTTCTCGTGCTCGAATTAGTATAGAAAACACGTTTCATGTAAATTGCATGAGAATGTTTCGATTTGTAGCAAGCAGAAATTTCGGCTAAGATCTTGTTTTACCCTGTAAAAACGAATTTTCTTGAATTCGGGACCTAGCTAGATCTTTTTCTCGTGCTCGGTTTAGTATATGCGTCAAGTTTTGTGAAAATCGTTAGAGCCATTTTCCATATGTAACAACATTTTCAGTGCTGAGTTTGTTTTAATCGATCAAAGCGAATTTTCTCGAATTCGAAACCTAGCTAGATGTGTTTCTCGTGCTCGAATTAGTATAGAAAACACGTTTCGTGTAAATTGTATGAGAATTTTTCGATTTATAGCAAGCAAAAGTTTCAGCTAAGATCTTGTTTTACCCTGTAAAAACGAATTTTATTGAATTCGGGACCTAGCTAGATCTTTTTCTCGTGCTTGATTTAGTATAGGAGGCAAGTTTCATGAATATCGATCCAGTAGTTTACGATATCATCCGTAATCGGGAAAATCGCTTGCTCGTTTAATATATATGATTGACATAATTTTTATTTTAAGTAACGAAAGAACAAATAAATTAGTAAAACATTAATAAAAATACAAATAAAACGTCGAATTAATGGTTTTATTGGCCATTATTGGCATTTAATCTTACAATTTGGCGACAGTAATTTGGTCGACGAGATAACTAAGAAGTACCATTGTTTATTTACTTTTATTTCCCTTTTTAAAATTATATAAATTGGGCACAGATGTCATATACGCACCATATTTGCGCGATTTTTTTCTGACACCAATGTCATATACGCAACGGTTACTTAACAGGCGCCAAAGTGCGTTATTTAGCTTGATATGATAACCGGATATTGTTGTTTATGCTGTTCATGATTTCGCCAAATTGGCGTCAGAAAAAAACCGCGCCAATATAGTGCGATTATGACATCTGTGTCATAAATTGTTTTGTTCTATAGTTATTTTAATGAAACATTTTTTGGTACTTTTCGATTAGCCGAGCGCCAGTGTTATATATACATATTTATATACATACATGTATGTAAATATACACATGTATGCATATACACATATTGTATATATACACATATGTATGTATGTAAATGTATATGTATATATACAAACAGTTATATACACACATATATGTATATATAAAACTGGCGCCCGGGTAACCAAAAAGTACACTTTTTTTTATTTATTGTTATTCCCTTTTAAAAATATATGTGTAACTGTTATTCAAAAACGAGGTTATCGCAAAATTGGCGTCAGAAAAAAATCACGCCAATGTTGTGCGTACATGACATCTGTGCCCTTTTTTTAAATTTTTAATATTTCTTTAATTTTCTTTGGTACTTCTTAGTTATCCCGTCGACCAAATTACTGTCGCCAAATTGTACGATTAAATGCCAATGATGGTTGCCATTAATTAATGAATTGTAAGATGAAATGCCAATAGTGGCCAATAAAACCATTAATTCGACGTTTTATTTGTTTTTTTAGGTACTTCTTAGTTATCCCGTCAACCAATTTCACCAAATTATATAAATCGCCAAACCACTCACCAAATCATACACATTGACATAATTTTTATTTTAAATAACGAAAGAACAAATAAATTTAGGCACCCCAGCGAGTACATGACATCTGTGCCAACTTTTTTATATTTATTGTTATTTCTTTTTTAAATTAATAGAGCCTATGTAGGTAAATCGTAGATTACTCTCCTTCGCCAAGGCGATTTTTTTTTGGCGCGATAATGTATTCCTTTAAAAAGAGTATTTAGAAAAATTTGAATATTTATTTTACGTACTTTTTGTTTATTTTCATTGCCACCATCTTGAAATGTGCGGTTTTACATAATGTCTCCTGTTTGGCAATTTTTGAAAATCGCGTCAAGAAGGAGATTAAACTGCGATTGAACTAAATAATTTTAAAATATATATGTATCTGGTATTCGAAAACGACATTTTTGCGAAATTGGCGTTAAAATAAAATCGCGCCAAACCCTGTGTATATATTACATCTGTGCCAAAATTATTACTTATCAACAAATAGCGTTCAAGTAATAAAAAAGCAACCCCAAATACTTAAGATCGCAACAACCACACCGAAATATCTATCACAAAAAAAAAAAAATAATAATAATAATAATCTACTTTTATACGATTTAAATTGAAATTAAAACATATAAATAAACAATTTAACAAATTACAACGACAATTTGGAAAACGATTTTTTCAAAGACTAAAATTTAAGACATAAAAAATCGCACGGAGTTGATCATACATTACGTACGCCATGAATTACGCATTAACGTTCCTGGACCCATCATGAACAAATTTTAAAAGAAATTTCAGTTTTACTATTTTCGGTATTGTAAATTTTTAAACTTCTACGGAGCTGGTCCTGCTTTATGTCCGCCATGGATTAAACATTAATATTTCTGGACCAGTGGCGTGGCGTCCGGTCATCGCTGGATGCGGCGATGACCAAGCAATATTTTAAAACTCTTAATAAGCTTTTAAAACTCTACGATCCAGTTTTAGCAGAACATTTGGAGTTCATGTATAAGTGAAGGTAAGATTTAAAGTTTCTTTTTTGAACATTCAACCATTGAATTTTAGAGTTAATAATTTTTCACCACAAACTTAAATAATTGCGATGACCACCGAAAATTTTCACGCCACGCCACTGTCCTGGACCCATTTTAAATGAAATTTCATTTTTAAACTTCTAAACATACCACAATATTACTTTTTACACCATCGTATAGAGAAAAAAAATGTACTTTTAAATGCAATTTGTTTGAAAGCTGTATTTCAATTTGTTTCTGAGTTCTTAATTTTTTTTTTTGTAGTTTTTATTACTTTTTTGTGATAGTGGCAACAGAAGTATCCATCTCTGTTGAAAGTGAAGGGAAAATACAGATTACTGTATAGACCGATCGGAAAACGTGTAAAATTCGGGATTCAACTAATAAAACGCTTCAGATATGTTTTTGATTTCATACCCTGACCGAGGACAATAACCATTTTTCCAAATGGTTAAAAAAAAAAAAAAACAGGATATTGATCTCTTCCCACTTCAGTTTTGAAATTGACCGTCTTGATGGTTTGTTTATCTCGGAATTTCAGTTTGGAGATCAGTTACAAAAATGGCATTTTGGCGTGTTTAAAAAAACCGCCAAGTTCAATCTGCAGACTTATAACACATTTTAAAACACACATACACACATAAATAATGCCTGCATTCAACACTTAAAGACATATACAAATATTATACAGACATACATACAATATTTTTCGGTAAAACATAGTTATCCCGTCGACCAAAAATCTATCGCCAAACTATAAGATTAAATGCCAATAACGGTCGTTCGCAAATGTCACATTCACTGGACTTTATACAAGTTACACGTGTTCACCTTATCAAGTGATTTTTATTTCGACGTTTTATTTGTATTTTTATTAATGCTATACTAATTTATTAGCCTCCAGTATGGTATGCTATTTCTTTCTCCCAGCTTAGTTTGTGTCCAAAAAATAACGTTACCTTACAGAAGCTAGCCGTAAAACAAAGCATTGCGATTAAATACTCTTTAGCAATTTTTTAAACTTCTAAGCATCGCACATTTTCAATTTATATACCCTCGTATTGGAAATAAAAAGCTCTTTTTTTAAATGCATTTTGTTTGAAAACTGTATCTCCATTCATTTTTGAAATATTAATTTTTTTGTAGTTTTTGGAGCCATTTGCTTAATATTGGCAACGGAAGTACTCCATTTCTGTAGAAAGTAAAGGAAAAATAGTTTTAAAATAGTAAATTATATATTTTTGTTGCCATTTTCTCATAACAACCGAAAGAAAATGTAATTAAATACGTGCTATTTTGAAAAAAATATAAACGAATGATTTCTGTTAAAACAATGGAGCTATTATATACGATATTTAATTGTAAGTATCTATGGATCATTTGATAGCCGTTTTTATTTCGATTTTCTTGAATGACGGAATCTTTTTGCTGCATTTGTGCATTATTTCGCGATTGTGATGTGCTATGCATGCTTTACCAGATTTTTAAGAGTAGATCGTAAATGTGGAATTCTTAAGCGGATGCGAATGACGTCATTTTACATAAAATAAAACGTGTGCTTTAAGTCTTAAAATTGAAATATGTTTTGTACTGCAGTAGAGTCCCGCTTAACCGAGTTATTTTCTTCTGATGGGCTGGTGGCTTCTACTGTTATGAAACAGCCATTATAAATGAAGTGTTAGGTGAAGATGAAAGAGCAGCCGTAAATATATATATATATATATATATATATATATATATATATGGCCATTTTCCCCCCATTCTGACCAGAAAATCAGAGTTTAAACTTTTTACGGCTGCTCTTTCATCTTCACCTAACACTTCATTTATAATGGCTGTTTCATAATAATAGAAGCCATCAGTCCATCGGAAGAAAATGAAGTAATGGAAATGCCGGGGGCGACACTAAATTCCGAAAAAGCAGAATTCCTGTTCTCTAGTTTGTTCTTTCGTTATATAAAATAAAAATTATGTCAATTTGAATAATTTGGCGATTTACATAATTTGGCGAAATTAGTCGACGGGATAACTAAGTAGAACCTTATATACATGTTATTATACATGTTTTTAAGTAGAACCTATTTTTCTATTACATTTTCTATTGACATACATCGTCTATTATTGTATGTATGTCTGTATAATATTTGTATATACCTATAACACATTTGTTCGTACACCAGATTGTTATGTATTGCTCCACGGCTGAAAAATTTGGCATATAGTCTCCAATTATTAAAAACTCACTTACTTGTCATACAACGGAAAAGGTACACTTTAAATTTAAATTTAAATTTCAGTACTGTTGGAGAGTTTTCAAAATGGCTTAAAAAATAATAATTTATCAAAAAAATTAAATAAAAAATTAAAGATGCACTTAGAAACAATTTTGTTGATAATTTTAGAAAATGAAATGCTTTGTAAATTAAAGAGAATTTTACATAAATAGCTATAATCTACCGTATTATGAAACTGGAAAATGCCAAAACTTAATTAAAAGATACGAAGATACGTAACAAAAGATGATAATTTATTTTCCATCATACGTGTATTAAAAAACAGGCACGCAAGATATAGTTCTTACTTTTATTACTTTATCACATTGATCTGTCTAATCTAACTTTTATACAAATTAATAACGTATGTTTTATGATAAATAATCTTCTGCAAATTTTGAAGGAGCCATCTTGAAGATGTTATTCCTGTTCTTCAGGTGTTTTTGTGCGTCGACTTGATTGCCGCTGCCGGGAAGTGGAACGCTTGCGTCTTCTTCCGCTGCTCGAAAGCTTGCGTCTTCTGCCACTGCTGGAACGCTTGCGTTTTTTGCCACTGCTGGAGCGCCGACGTCTCCTACTGCCAGACCGTTTCCTGGATCTGGACCTGCCTTTAGGCTTGGCTCTTGAGCGACTTGAACTTCGCGATTTCCTGCGCCTTGCAGTTTCCTTGACTTTGTACTTTCCATTAGTCAACTTCTTCAGAAGCCCTTTTTCAACAGCATTATTAAGGTTCGACTGGACGATGGATTCAGAATTCACCATATTCAGGAGTTTTTTAGACGACAAATATCGCAGAATTTCGGCTGAAGAAGATCCTCTAGTCTGATCAAGATGACGAATGGCTTTCAAAATTGTTTTTTCGATATCTGTTGATGTTTTTCTTACTTGCGACATATTTTCAACTTCGTACGTATTAGGTTTAATAATTTAGAATAATTAGAATTCAAATAATTAATAATTAGAATTCAATAAAACTTTTGCAAAAAATCAAATTTTCCGGCAGATTAAAAAGAGACGAAATTAGATTTCAAATTAGAGAGCTTTAAAAATTGAAAGCATTTGTTTTATTCCAGAAAACTCAACTTTATCATTGCTCGTGGTCACATGCACGAAAATAAAATTATGACCATGGATCTTCTATGGCAGTATGCAACCAACATTGATTACATTAATGGTGTATGCAACAATGTGTGTTACATTAAAGCAATGTGAACATGAAGATTATTTCTTAAAACATCTTCAGAAAATTTTAGTTCTGGAAAAATGAAATATTAGCGGAAAAAAGTTATGAAAATAAATACATTATTAACACCTGTAGCAAAATTAACACAAAATAAAGTATTTGAAAGTACTTTAAACACACGTGATTAAAGAATGTGGTAATTTCTATTAAAAAACATCCGATCCATGAAATGTAACAAATGTGCCAAGGAGGATGATGAAAAAAAGATTCCCTAATTACTCAGCGTAATGTTTCCCCACCTGTCTGCTCATTTGCCCATTGCCGTCAAAATTTTAATATTATGGATTCGTCCTTGGTCAAAAAGATAATGTTTAATTTTTCAAAGAAAATTTTCACGTAAAAATACACAAATTGCCTTTGAACCCGATTAAAGAACATCTTTAAACTTGACACTGCTGAATAACTGAAACAGAATTCTTGAAACAAATCGCTACCACTAATTTAATAGGTTACATTTTAACGCTTTCCAACATAGTTGAAAAGTGTTTATAAATTCGGTTTGTCTGGTGGTCTGCCATCTGTCCGTGCTCTAACTCGCGTAAATATACTCGGATTGCCATGTAATTGATATTCGGGATTAATAATCACTGTTGAAAATGAAGTGTATTTACCCTTCAGTATACACTTCAGTAGCATTTACACTTCATTTACAGGCACATTCAAAAAAATTACAATGCATTACGATCTTTGAGAAAATATCATTTTCGATGAATTTTAAAGATATTGAAATTCATATAGTATACTAGCCGCCCTTGGCGAGCAGTTTGGTCTCCCTTAAAATTTATGTTTGGGAAAGCATAAACATTGTGTCATATGTTACTTTTATTCATAATTAAATTTTTTTGGACTCCCTTAAATATAATTAATATTATCCCTTAAGCTAATGTTAGTTTTTGATGCATTAAATTATCTCGATTTGTTGATTTTCTGTAAGCAAGTAAACCCTATTGGTTTACAATAGAAGTTTATGGGAATTTGGCGAAATATTAGAGATAACGTTATGTTGGTATTTCTTTTGGCGACTAATTTTGGTCGCCAAATTTGGCGGTATATCACCAAGTTGGCGACAAACTTGGCGGCATTTGGCGACAGAAGAGTGTGCCCCCTATGATAACCCCTTCTAGGTATGGAGATGCATTATATGTATAATAGATATATAGGTTTTTTGAAAGAGTTGGTCCTCGCCACCTATGGACCACTGGTCAGCACACGAACCTTCCATACAGAAGGATCCTGGTTCGATCCTGTAAGCGGCGAAAGATTAAGGGGTGCAATGATAAGCCCGCCTCCACGTGGCGCATCCTGGGTAACGCTAAGAAGCTTATCAGTGGTGGCTTCTATGTCGAAGAAGATAGGCGTAGGGAATATTCCCACTGCATATTTTTTTTTCCAACCAAGGTTTGTCATCTCGTTATCTGATTGGCCTTTAGAGGGAGTGGCGCCGATGGGATACTAACCAGGGATCTCATGATCAGGAAGCGAGAACGTTAACGTCGAGCAAAAGGCCAAGCCAATTACTCTAACCTAGTAACTCGCTTTATACTGATCATGTGAGGTAATGTCGCGACACACTCCATCCCCAGTGAGAAAGACGTATTGCTGACGTCTGACGAGCGATATTAATAACTCGTGTATAACTCGTGAATGATGTTGTCGAACGCATGTGTGATGCGCATCAGATAATCATAAATATCATAAATATCATAAATATCAGATAAGATAAATCTTCTTTAATCCGGATTTACACTTAAAGTGACAAAATGTTTTGAAGGAAATTTTACATAACATTACATCTACAGAAAAGTTTCATTAAAAAAAATAAAAGTAAATATTATAAAAAAATATGCAATATTATTACTTATCCACCAGTAGATTTGATTTTATGTAGCGATCTGAATCTGGATGCTAAAATTCAACTGCTGGCGGTATTTACTTTAAAAATACTAAAGCTATATATAGTATGTGTTATTAATGTTTATTTATTAAAAATATGTCGAAAAAATTCATTGTAATAGTAAATACATAATATATTGTAATATAAACTTCAAAATGTTGTTCTCTATCAAAGAACATTCGCTAAATTTCTGTAAAACTTTACACATGCAACCTAGGTCGAGGTTAAAACTTGTCTGCACAGTAGCTAGAATAACGGATAAGCATTCTGGTTTGACGTCACGAAGATAAAATCCATGTAAGTATGAAGAAAGCAACCCCAAAGGTTTAAGATCGCAATAACCACATTGAAACATTTATCGAAGAAAAAAGCTCGCCAAAAAAATCAGCACACAATATGGAACTCTTCCCTCTTTCGTAATTTAAAATAAAAATTGAAACAGATGTTATATATTCCAGCGGCTGCCATCTTGGATTTCTCTGCGATGTTTTGTTGGCGTTTATCGATAACCCCAACGACATGTTCTGACAACCCCGTTAAGCCTAACATGCGCATAAATCTGTTTGGCGATATTTCCTTGGCAAAAAAGAGGTTTTCACGCCAAGAAAAAATCCAATATGGCGGCCGCGGGAATATATAACGTCTGTTCCGAAAGATTATGTCAATTAGTATAATTTGACGATTTATGTAATTTGGCGAAATTGGTCGACGGGATAACTAAGTAGTACTTATTTTTCTGGGCACAGATGTCATATTCGCCCCATATTGGCGCGATTTTTTTCGGTTGCTAATTTGGCGAAAACATCAACAG
Organism: Maratus speciosus; assembly: GCA_963932465.1. Lineage (NCBI taxonomy): Eukaryota > Metazoa > Arthropoda > Arachnida > Araneae > Salticidae > Maratus > Maratus speciosus. The sequence continues at coordinate 97,989,231 of OZ010799.1, forward strand.
CATAAACAACATAATCCGGGTTACCACATCAAGCAAAATAACGACACTTTGGCGCAAGTTAAGTACCTGTTGCCTATATGATATTGGCGACGGAAAAATCGTGCCAATATGGGGCGAATATGACATCTGTACCTTTTTCTGTTACATTTTCTATTATTGTATGTATGTCTGTATAATACCTGAGTACTTCTTAGTTATCACGTCGACAAAATTACTGTCGCCAAATTGTAAGATTAAATGCCAATAATGGTTGCCATTAATTAATTAATTGTAAGATTAAATGTCAATAACGGCCAATAAAACCATTAATTCGTCGTTTTATGGTACAGATGCCATATACGCCCCATATTGGCGCGACTTTTTTCTGACGCCAATGTCATGTACGCAACGGGTATTTAACTGGCGCCAAAGTGTCGTTATTTTGCTTGATATGGTAACCCGTATGTTGCAGTTTATGCTGTTGATATTTTCGCCAAATTGGCATCGGAAAAAAATCGCGCCAATAATCGCTCAGATATGACATCTGAGCCACAACATAATCCGGGTTACCACATCAAGCAAAATAACGACACTTTGGCGCCAGTTAAGTACCCGTTGCGTGTATGACATTGGCGTCAGGAAAAAATCGCGCCAATATGGGGCGAATATGACATCTGTGCCCTTTTTATTTGTATTTTTATTAATGTTTTACTAATTTATTTGTTCTTTCGTTATTTAAAATAAAAATTATGTCAATGTGTATAATTTGGCGAGTGGTTTGGCGATTTATATAATTTGGCGAAATTGGTCGACGAGATAACTAAGAAGTAGCAATATTTGTATGTATCTATACCATATTTGTTCCTACACCCTATTGCAATGCGTATTGCTCCACAGCTCAAAAATTTGGCATATAGTCTCCAATTATGAAAAACTCAATTACTTATGTAACGGAAAAGGTACACTTTAAATTTAAATCTCAGTATTGTTGGAGAGTTTTCAAAATGGCTTAAAAAATAGTAATATAACAAACAAATAATAAAAAAGAAAAATCATGCATTAAGCATAGATTATGAAACACTTTCCAACACTTCCTGAATGCTTTAAAAGAAAACTTCGTTATTTAGGGAAGTAAGGTAAATAAGATAACTAATAAGTAAATATTTTATAAAACGCATAAAACATTTGAAAAACTAATTTCAGTAGTTACCGTCCATAGCCAAATATGTATTCCAATTCTTTTGAACAGCCCTATATTTGATTTGTAGGTTGATATATATACTATATAATGGGAAAATTTAGTTTAGCAAGAAAATGCATAACAGGTTGAAATCCATCTTTCAGTAATTTATACTAATAGATGGAAACAGACTTGAATACTTCTGTACAGCCCTATAGTTTACCTAGTACCTTTATTATATGTCACTATTTAGCTAAAATTAATTCAAACTAAAACACTCTTAAAACTACTGAAATTACATTTCCATAAACTATCACCCATAGACGGCCATGTATCCATCTCTTTGCGTGGCCCTGTATATCATTTTATCTATATTCTACAAATATTTTTTTAATAAATTAAATTCAGTTCAGCGTAAAAATGCATAACTCCTATAAAATCCACCTTTAAGCAATTTATGCTCATACTCAGTAACCTTTACAAATTCATTTCTGCAGCCCTGTATATGTACTACAGCATTTTTATGCACTTTATAATATGCATAAATATGGTGAAAAAAGCGCATATCATAAATAAAAATGCATTTCAAGCAATCATTACTAATATACAATAATTCAGATACAATATAATATCTGAAATCTTTTCAAATACACCGCAAACAATCCCCCCCTCCCTATACCATTATGAACGGAATTCTTTTGTGTGGCCCTGTAAATGAACAATAACTATTCTTTGCACTGCATATTAAACAGAATGCATATTTTAGTGGACTCCATAAACGAATATCAATTTTACTATGTTTGAAAGAGTGTAACACAATTAAAAATCATTTGAAACGATTTTTTCCCATTGGCCGTAATGTAACGGAAAACTTTAGACTGTCCCTGTAAATGAGCTAAACATGCTACAAATTTCATTTGAAATAGGGAACGTGCTATGGTAGAGGTTACTAATATCCAAAAATTTCAGAACGATCCGAGCATATTTACGAGAGTTAGAGCGTGGACAGACGGACAGATAAACCGAAGTCATAAACACTTTTCAACTTTGTTGAAAAGTGTTAAAAATTAAAAATTCACTTAGAAACAATTTTGTTAATAATGTTAGAAAATAAAATGCTGGGGCTCTGCGGCTGAGTGATCAAAGCATCAGTCAGCTAATCGCTTGTGCGTAAGAGTTTGTGGGTTCGATTCCCGCTGGTTCCATTGCACACACACTTTGTGTGGAACTCCCAGGGTGTATTTCTCTTGTGTTGTAATATTTCCTTGTGCTATCTCGTCTCCGACTTATAAGCGGGCTTTATGCCAAGCACACAAGTCTTATGTTTGTTATTCAGTTAAATAAATAAATGAAATGCTTTGTAAATTAAAGAAAATTTGGCACAGATGTCATATACGCTCCATATTGGCACGATTATTTTCTGACGCCAATGTCATATACGCAACGAGTACTTAACTGGCGCCCAAGTGTCGTTATTTTGCTTCTATAGTAACCCGGATGTTGTTGTTTATGCTAATATTTTCGCCAAATTAGCGTCAGAAAAAAATTTCGTCAATACGACATGGATATATGACATCCGTGCCGAGAATGTCACATATATAGCTATAAGGTACCGTATTATAAATCTGGAAAATGCCAAAACTTAATTAAGAGATACGAAGATACGTAATAGAAGATGGTAACTTATTACCATCATACAAGTATTAAAAAAATGGCAGGCAAGATATAGTTCTTACTTTTATTAGTTTATCACATTGATCTGACTAATCTAACTTTTATACGAATTAATACTGTATGTTTTATGATTAATAAGCTTCTGCAAATTTTGAAGGAGCCATCTTGAAGATGTTATTCCTGTTCTTCAGGTGTTTTTGTACGTCGACTTGATCGCCGCCGCCGGGAAGTGGAACGCTTGCGTCTTCTTCCGCTGCTCGAACGCTTGCGTCTTCTGCCACTGCTGGAACGCTTGCGTCTTTTGCCACTGCTGGAACGCCGACGTCTCTTACTGCCAGACCGTTTCCTGGATCTGGACCTGCCTTTAGGCTTGGCTCTTGAGCGACTTCTACTACGCGATTTCCTGCGCCTTGCAGTTTCATTGACTTTGAACTTTCCATTAGTCAACTTCTTCAGAAGCCCTTTCTCAACGGCATTATTAAGGTTGGAATGGACGATGGTTTCTGAATTCGCCATATTCAGCAGTTTCTTGGACGACAAATATCGCAGAATTTCAGCTGAAGAGGATCCTCTAGTCTGATCAAGATGGCGAATGGCTTTCAAAATTGCTTTTTCGATATCTGTTGACGTTTTTGTTACTTGCGACATATTTTCAACTTCGTCCGTAATAATTTTACTAATTTAGCAAGAATTCAAAAAAACTTTCGCAAAAAATCAAAATTTCCGGCAGATTAAAAAGAGATGAAATTAGATTTCAAATTAGAGAGCTTTAAAAATTGAAAGAATTTTTTTATTCCAGAAAACTCAACTTTATCATTGCTCGTGGTCACTTGCACGAAAATAAAATTTTGACCATGGAGCTTCTATAGTAGTATGCAATGAACATTGGTTACATTAAAGGTGTAATAATGTGAAAATGATGATTGTTTCTTAAAACATCTCCAGAAAATTTTAGTTCTGGAGCAATGAAATATTAGTGAAAAAAGTTATAAAACTATAAAATTATTATTAACACCAGTAGTAAAATTAACACCAAGTAAAATATTTGAAAGCACTTTAAACACACGTGATTAAAGAATGTGTAATTTCGATTGAAAAACATCAAACCCATGAAATGTAACAAATGTGCCAAGGAGGATGATGAAAAAAAATTCTCTAGTTACTCAGCGTAATGTTCCCTATCTCTTTTCTCATTTGCCCACTGCAGTCAAAGTTTTAATATTACAGATCCGTCCTTGGCCAAACACATAATTGGTTTAACTTTTCAAAGAAAAAGTTCTCGTAAAAAGTACAGCAATTAGCTTTGAACCTGATTACGAAACATCTTTAAACATAACACTGCTGAATAACAAAAGCAGAATTCTTGAGGAAATCCAATCGCTAAGTTAATATATAGTAATAATAAGTCCAACTAAGTTAATAAGTTACTTTTTAACACTGTCCAACATAGTTGAAAAGTGTTCATGAATTTGGTTTGTCTGGTCGTCTATCATATTTCCGTGCTCTAACTCGCCTAAATATACTCGGATTTTCATGAAATTGATATATGTTATTAGAGATTATTATGGCATATTCGCTGTTGAAAATGAAGTATGTAGAATTTACGGTTCATTTACAGGCGCACTCAAAAACATTACGGTACATTACGGTTTAGGGGAACAAAATCGTTTGATGTGTATTTTAATATTTTAAACATATTGAAATTTATATATACGAGTTGGAACCCGTCGAAATTCGACGAATTAAAATGTTTAGAATGGAACTGTTAGATCGAATTTATAATAAACCTCCAAAAATAATTGCAATAAAAAATTCATCTTGCTTTGGTTACCTAACTCTTAAAACAAATAATGTTTTTCACCTAAAATTACCAAAATATTATTTCCAAAAACTTCAACTGCTTAAATTATGTAAAAATTAAACTGTGTTAGAATACGTAATCGAGATGAGTAATTATATTGAAGTTATCGATTGAGGCTCTTACGTTTGTTTTTACGGGATGAAAAAACAGTAAAAAGGATTTCGCTTTGTCAAATCATAAAATTGCCCCCCATAAAATCTAAACTGTTACGTTATTTTCACATTCTCAAAATTTAGATACGCACCACTCAAATCCACAGTTTAAAAGTATTTTAACGCGCAATACATTATTAATGAATAATGAATGTATTTCCAAATTTAAAGTCACGTTTGTCCGGTACAACTTTTCATGTGAACATTCGCATAAAATTTAAGTTCTAGTCTCAGTACCCGCGAAAATTTACCATTCAGAAATTTGCCTTTAGTTTCCATAGTATTGGTCATTTAGTACTGGTCAAATATTTAGTTTTATTCAAAGAAAATGATCGTTTCGTTTTATATATGACATCATTTTTACTCTCTGAATCATTTTGCCTAGCGACTCAAACTCAGTATCAGCGTAATGTAAGAATATTGATATATCTTATTCAATCTTTTGATTTATAAAGAAGAATGAGTGTTTTAATGGCTGTTCGAAAATTAGAAAAAAGTTGCTTTTATTTGTAATGTGCAAATTGGCATCAATAAGGATTTAATCAATAAAAATAAATAAACCATGACTATTTCCCTTTACTTTTAATAGAAATGGAGTACTTCAGTTGCCACAATTACGATATTGGTACTAAAAACTATAAAAAAATTAATATCTCAAAAATAAATTGAGATAGAGCTTTCAAACAAATTGCATTTAAAAGTACATTTTTTTCCCTATGCGACGTTGTAAAAATTGAAACTTTGCGATGTTTAGAAATTTACCGAATTTTCATTTCAAATTTCATAGCGTTGCCATTCGCAGAATGACGTATGCGTTACGCACAGATATGTTTGTCCTTTATAATATAGAAGATATATATACTAGGGGGCTCTGCCCCCCTGCTCGCTACGCTCATCCCCCCCCCCCCTGCGTAATCAATCCCTATTTTCTAGCGAATCCCAGACGTAATTGTTTGGCGTTTCCATTCTGGATCGCTTCGCTATCTCTCACTTTCTATGCATTCAATTTTTAAATTCTAGTTGATAAAAACGCGATCCTCCCCCAAGCACATATCATTAGAGCTTACAGAGTTTCATAATTATAAGAATTATTAAATATATAATTATATATATAGTGTTACGAATATTGTAAATAGTTAGTGTTTATGATTAAAAATAATGTAAATAGTTCAATTAAGGTCTATTCATAAGCTAATATTAGTTTTTGTTGCATTGAAATATCTCAGTTTGTTGATTTTCTGCAAGCAAGTAAACCCTATTGGATTTTAATGGGAGTCTATGGAAATTCGGCCAAATACTGGAAATAGCGCAAAGTTGGCGTCACTTTTGGCGACTAATTTTGGTCGCCAAGTTGGCTATAAACGTGGTTACGTTTGGCGACAGAGCCGGGTCCTCCGCCTCCTTGGTAACCCCCTTATAGCGTCAGAACGCTCTGACTAATGAGATGCGTTTCGCGGTATCTACGCAGATTTTCATTGGTCCATTTCCAAAGCGTTACTTTTTTTTACTTTCTTCTATCTTTACAAGAAGAAAGTATTGGTTTCATGAAAATTTTCGAATTCCAGTTTTCGACGGATTTACACGTTTTATGAGTCAGAGATTCCAAAAAACATGTTTTTACAAAATGTCTGTCTGTGAGTCTGTCTGTCTGTCTGTCCGTCCGTCTGTCTGTCTGTCCGTCTGTCTGTCCGTCTGTCTGTCTGTATGTGACACAAATTTTGTGGGCGCTCTATCTCAAGAACTAATGCACGAAATTTCACAAAACTTCATATTTAGTTAGACCTTGATATAAACTGGAACTGATTAGTTTTTGGTGAAAATCGCCCAACAGGTGGCGCTGCTATGCGGCATTTTTAACGATTTCTGCAATAGCTGTATCTCAAGAACTACTGCACGGATTTTCATAAAACTTCAGATTCAGTTAGTCCAGGATATAGTTTGGTGCTGATTACTTTTTTGTGAAAATCGCCCAACAGGTGGCGCTGGTATGCTGCATTGTTCATGATTATCGCAATAGCTCTAACTCAAGAAAAAATGCACGAATTTTCATCAAACTTCAGATTCATTTAGTCCCTGATATAAATTAGTGCTGCTTAATTTTTGGTGCAAATCGCCCAACAGGTGGCGCTGCTGTGTTGTATTTTTCACGATTTCCACAAGAGGTGTATCTCAAGAACTATTGCACGGATTTTCATCAAACTTCAGATTTAGTTAGTCCTTGACATGAATTGATGTATAAATTAGTGCTGTTTAATTTTTGGTGTAAATCGCTCAACAGGTGGCGCTGCTGTGCTGCATTTTCACGATTTCCACAAGAGCTGTATCTCAAGAACTATTGCACGGATTTTCATCAAACTTCAGATTTGGTTAGTCCTTGACATGAATTGATGTATAAATTAGTGCTGTTTAATTTTTGGTGTAAATCGCTCAACAGGTGGCGCTGCTATGCTGTATTTTTGCGATTTCCGCAATAGCTTTATCTCAAGAACTAATGCTTGGATTTTCAACAAACTTCAGATTCAGGTATACCTTGATATCGTTTAGTGCTGTTTACTTTTGGTGTAAATCGCTCAACAGGTGGCGCTGCTATGCTACATTTTTTTCAGAATATCCGCTATAGCTCTATCTCAAGAACTAATGCACGAATTTTCATCCAACTTCAAATTCAGATACACTTTGATATGAATTGGTGCTAAATCGTTGCCATTTCTTGTACTATTTAAATGATTTAATTGACGTGATTTATGTAGAAGAAAGTTTTGTGATGGCCACAACATACTAGTTATATATAGAAGGATTACTGAGGTGTACTACAGAGCTCACTCTGTAGAATCTGCCATGTATATTATTTATCGTTGATTTACAGAGTCACACAAAATAATTTAGCTGCAGCACTGCCTATGAACAATAACTTGGCGTGTGACATTCTATAGATCATATACACTGTGCAAGTGATCTCAGGTACATTTCCGTCTATTGACAGAAATTGCTGAATGTGAAATTTTAATTGTGTATGCGTTTATTTGAACTAACATTTAGCATAGTATGTAGCACAGATATAAATCTAAATAGATCATATACAGGACTGCACATAAATATTCGGATATTTTTCCGCCTGTTAATGATAACTGGAAGAATAGTGGTAAGGAAAAAAGCATGACAGTTAGCAGTTATGAATTCAGTTGTTGGTTTCAAACATTTTGATCGTTTAAGACTTTTCTAATGTTTAATTTGATTTTTTTTATATTTTTTTTAATACTCGTATTGATTCATTTGAAATGGAAATAAAATTTTGCTTATAAAAATATTGACGTTGTGTCATTATTTTTATTTCACTTAAATTAAATAAAATATAGTACAAATAGATTTATAATAAAATAAAAACAAAAAAAAAGAAAAAACCCAGAAAAAATGAGTGAATTATCTCGCTATTTTTAAAAAAAGTAACCACAGCTGGTTTATATTAAGAAAACTATTCCATATAAAATTATGAAAATTGGTAGTTTAATAGAAAAATGTTCGATATATACGCTTCTGTAGGTAGTATTTGGATCAAAGAATTAGTTTAAGAACTCTTTTAAGTTGAAAACTGTAAAAATAGTTTCCTTAAAAAAGTTTTATAGCATCAAAACACTATGTATAGCAATTTAACCGCATTTCGCAGGCACAAACTTGATGAGCTTTCGGAGTGCAGTATGCAATTACTTTTTTGATTTGACTATTTTTTCTATTATTTTTATTTACAATTTTATTATTTAAATAGAGATTCATTTGATATTTCGAAAAGGTCATTTTTTACCTATTGTTGCCAAAAAAAGCGCAAATAAAAATATTTCATTTCAATTAAAAAAAATGTATTTAGATGTTAATGTTAAAAAAATTAAGAAAATTTTATTGAAAATTATGTCATATTTAAAAGATACATTTAAAACGCCGTATTTAAAACAATTATCCTATATCATCGGTATAAAAGTTCGGGAGGTAGCGATATTGTTTAGTTAAGAATTTTATACAAGGTGATTTTAATTGAACTTATTTAACCAATCACGAAATCAGCCGTTAGCTGTCGTGGCAGCAGTTGATTAGGTCTTAAGAATAGGAAAATCCCCCAGTCAAAGGGAAAGTAGTGTGTTTTAAGAACCTATAGTGTCTGAACGTGGGTTGAAGAGCGTAGCTCGTAGGGGGTAGGATGTAGCTCATAGTTGGTTTCATAGTCTCTTTTTAAAAAAGAGGTTTTTAAGAAAAATTGTAATGTAAAAGTGAAAATAAAAAACCCTCTCTTCAAAACTATACAGAATAAACTTATGTTTTTCATTTTTTTAAAAATTTATCACAACCATCAGAATTTTAGTTTGAAAAAAGAAGCAACTATTACCCTCGGTTACCTTAATTTAATTACTCGTATTAAAGGAAATTTACTGGTATTAATGACATTTAATTTATGCCTATTTGACATACATAAAATAATCTCGCAATGCACTCTTTAAAAGTAAATATTCATAATTTTTTTTTTCATATTTAACGTTTCAAAATACACTTTACTCGATTCGCAAAAATATAACCTCCAAATTGAATTTAATGAAATAGAAATGGCGGAGGAATGCATAAATTGAATTTACTAAAGTAGAAATATTCATGTTAATGGAGTATATTCCTCGCTCTGGATTTTCCTTCGTGCATAAAATATTACTTATTGCTGGGCAGCAGCTCCACTGACATCCGTTCCTTTTACGTTATTACATTATTTTTCACCTCATTTTTCAAATACCGACTGAGTTCTCGGTTACCATAACAACTCGAGAACATTTAAGGGAATAAAGTGCGTTTAGGAGAAGGTGAGAGACGCTTGAAGTGCACGGAAGGGGCTCTCAATTGTTTTTAATCATGTGCGAAAAGTATTTTATATGCAATGAAAAGTGGAAAAAATTCTGAGATAATGTGTGATAAGGATCATTTTGCATAACTGATGCGAGCACTTTGTGGAATCTTTGAACATATTAATTCAAAGAAAGTTATGCATGTGTTTGTGTGTATGTTATGCGATAGTTAAACGTTAAAAGAAAAAGTATAAAAGTAAAGATATTTTTAAAAAATACTCATTTTATATGCATCTTTATGTGCATCTTGAAAAATCATAGCTAATTTTTAGACTGAATATCATGTTTTCCCCCAAAAAATTCCGTTAAAATATAGTAATTTAGCATGTAAACCGAACCCTATCTCTACAATAATAGCCTAAGTCATGTGACTGTCATCAACAGTTCCGGGCTGACCGCTTCACTTTTTATATGCGTTAGCCCAGTGTAGGTGATAAATCGCCAAATATTGCTCCAACGCCATCGTGTCATCAGTATTATCTAATCAAAAACAACTCGTTGTAAATGATGCCGCCAAGCCACAAACTTAAAACGTCAGTCATAAAAAGAAGTGATATCACATAAAAAGAAGCGATATAGAAGTGCATACTCCGAGTGCCGTGTAAAAATCTATCACTACTCATAATGTTTCCAAAGGACTCGGAGTGAAAACAGTATGTGAAAACTGTTTGGCGACTTGCAGGCTTTTATAATGTTTGTTCTTCCTGCACTTGCATATGACTACTTGTTTAACAATTTCCTTCTTGTATTACTTCTCCCATTAAACTGCGAAAATTCGCAGCTTATGGTGTTTACATGCCCATTCTTATTTAACATCATGGGATCGATTTGTTGATTACCATTATTTGAACGAGAAAGACCCCTTTTATGAGGAGGATTTTCTAAGTAAACATGTAATAAACATTTTGAGTTTGTAAAATAATAATAAAAAATAATGATCATATGAATATTACTAACAATGCACCTAATAATAGATGTTAATTAAACTAAGATATATTGCAGTAAAGATTGCGTAAACGGAATTGCACATGACAGGGGAAAAATCTGTTCTAGTAAGGCTACTAGTATTATATAATATTCCTTGTGTTGGAAACACGATATTTACGTTTCAGAAATAAATCTGTCATAAACAGGATCCATTTTACAAGTTTTCCCTTTAATTTTAATAGTGTATTAAACGTATTTATGTAATTAAATATTATGTTAAAAATAATGAAAAGTATAATTGTAATAATAGATGATTACCACAATTACATAATATTTTCTGCTTGTCTTACAAATCTTTCTGATTTATTACACATTTTCCTCCTACAAATATTTATAAGAGTGATATAATGCGAAATTAAAATTAATTTTTTCGACTTTCACAATTTTTCGAAATTGGTATTGGTACTGCATAAATTAAATATACGTCTGCGGATCGCCAAGCAGTTTTCACATACTGTACCTCACTCCGAGTCCTTTTGTGAAAGATTATGAGTAGTGATAGATTTTTACACGGCACTCGGAGTATGCACTTCTATATCGCTTCTTTTTATGTGATATCACTTCTTTTTATGATTGACGGTTTAAGTTTGTGGCTTGGCGGCATCATTTACAACGAGTTCTTTTTGATTAGATATCACTTCTTTTTGTAAGGTATTTCATTTGCATTATACATATTCCATTTTAATTCAGAAAAGAAAAGATAAACGAAAGTTGATAGAAGTAAAAAAATAATTTTATAGTGAGGCTATAAACTTTTCAAAAGTGTAATATATCTAGTAAGACATAATGTTGGACTTTTTAAAAACAATTCAAATACACTAACGTTGCCCGGGCCCATAATAATATTCTTAAATGAATCTGAAATTTTTTATCGCAGATCCGTACAGAGGGGACGGTGCAAATTACCAGGGCCCGACTCTTGTTCAGTTCAAAAGTTGTGTAAAGTCAAAGGTTAAGATTTTTAATTTTTATATGTCTCATACTTTAAACTTTTTTATTCTAAATTAACTGATGAATTTAATTAAAATGTAATTATATTTTCAAAAATTTAACTTTTTATTTAAAATCTTTATATTAAAAAGCAATTACAAATACAGCATAAAGTGTAATGCTGAAAAAGAAATAATAAAATTGTAAGCAAATATTACTATATAGATTTTTAAGAAAAGTACCATCCAGCAAATTTATTTTCAAATAGAATAAAGCCTGGTTATAACGGAATCCTGCAATAAACGAAAAAAAAAAGTTCCAGCTCTTCCCCCCCCCCCCCCCCCCACCAAAAAAAAATGCTATTATGCGTTGTTCAATTTAATGACCTGCATAAAACGGAATTTATCACTAGTCGTTTTCGTTTACGTCTAAGCAGGTTTTATTGTATCTTACTTTTGATGGGGCCCGTAATAATATTCTTAAATGAACCTGAAATTCGTATCGCAGGTCCGTACAAAATTACTTTTTACGTCATGACAACATTTTGTAAACTATTGCTGTTTATTTGCTGTTTAATTCGCATTTCCAATACAGTGCTTTGCATAAATTGCACGTTTCACCCACAGTTATGCATGCCCACGAACGTTTAAATAAGTAATTTGGATTTCAGTAGCAACTCGTGCATGCTACAATTATTAAGCATATTTTGCCGATCGCTTAATGGCGTTCTCGACAATTCTATTTGGATTTCGAATCTATTTCGATTCGACTCTAATTCGGCTTCTTCTTCACTTTCAAGCATTCACCGAGATTTTTTACGGGCATTTCAAATGATATTTTGAAGCTACATAATTGCAGCGAAAGATATTCCACAGAAAACGCAAAACGTAAACAACAACAAACCCGATCGCCCTAAATCCTGCCAAGGACTCTTACACAATAACCAATCAGATGCGTTTCTTGGGCGTTGCCATTAAACAATAACAAATAATCGCGATTTCTGTGCCACGTACGTTAGCGTAATCATGAAGGTAGAGCATGAAGTTTCGATCCTTACAAATCTCAGAAGAAATCATTTATTTTTTAGAAATGATAAAACGTGTCGAACTAACCAGCAATATTTTTAGCTCTTGTTCTATAAGCTATAGGGTGATTCATAAATTAACTCAGTAAGGATTTTATTTTAATAACTTTTGAAAAACTGTCATTACATTTTCAATATTCGCAACAAAATATGTAAAGACTTAAAAACAGACTGAATAATGAGCATTTGTTTTATCACCGGGCGTGCTTGAAGTAATTTTTAAATAAAATTAGTTATTTTATAATTTTGAAATCCAATGACCCTCTGATAAGCGCGGCAGAAACTCCTGATTAAGATTCTTTTTTTAGAAAATGTTTTCATAAGCTCCAACACTTGTTGGATTTTCTGAATTTTCAATGCATGTTCTTTCTAAATTCATAATTGTTTTTTACGTGACTAGCAGGACATACTTAGTCAATTGCTTTCCAAGCATTTTCTCACATATTTCGGATCATTCATACGATAAATTATAATTCATTTCACTAAAAGTTCAGAATACGATATTTCATCGTTATGAAATGATTTTCCTTAATTTCAGTCATATTTGTAAATTTTTAAGTAGCTCTATTATCTGATAAATAATTAACTAAAACCTGGCATATTGATAAAATTCTTTAATTACCAAGTCCAAAATAACAGAATCGATTAGTTTAATACATCCCCTTATTAATCTTTTTAAATGAAAAGAAAGGGAAAAATTACAATAAAACTGCCAAAAATTTATTTGATATAAAAGGATTGTAAAAAAATGAAAAAAAATTATGTAATAAAAAACCAGACTCACTGTATTACCTTTGTAAAATGGTTTAAATTGAATAAATTGCAAAGTTTGGAATGTTGAAAAAAATATTTGAGTGTATGTGCATTTTAGTATAAAAGCAATACAGAATTGAACACTTTCCCGCTTATTTCAGTATGATAAACAGTGATCCTTAAGTTCTGTCGAATTGTTTTCATGACTATAAGTACTCTGTGATTCACTAAAGTACTTACATTATCTTTCTGAGCCTGTTCTGTGGTTTATCCGCAGTCAGTGTTTACCTAGAAAGTTTCCATAATCGAGGTCCACTGGCACGATTCTATAATCCAGTCTCTCCTCAAATATCAGCAAGACATTCGGTGATGATTATTGGGCGCAGTACCTTCGTCAAAAATCATTCCGATTTCGTGCAAAATAAAAGTTCATTTAATTATTATCTAAATTTTGTGTGCAAAAATAACCATAGTATTGGAATTTTAAAAGGGTGTGAGCTGAAATCTAAAAGCATTTTAATAAAGTGGATAATAGAAACATCTTTCATAAAGTAGAAACCGGGATCGTCGAGCCTTTAGATGAACAAATTGAATTCATATTCAACTTTCAAGTAACCTAAAATTGCCTAGAGATTGAAAAGGTACAAATTCATTAAAATACATGCCACTCAGCAAATATCTATCGGTTATAATGTGACCTTGTAAACGGACCGTAAATGCTTCAATGCCGCCTTACGCAGAGAGCTTAAATGGTCGAATGCAATAACATCTATCCTATTAAAATCCGTGCGCGTATCTATCTATATAACCTCACAAACTCGGAAACCACAGGGCGCAGGGCTGCGAAATTTGGCACACGGGTTCCTTGTAGGAGGCTCATGAACGATTGGGGCCAAAAATTCGAAAATTTTGAATAATTTTTTTTTATTTTACGTTTTTGGCGAATTTTTGCCTTTTTATATGTTCAACCCGTAATCGCGCGAGTTATAACCAGCTTTAAATGTTTACTGCAATGTGAGATTACATGTCGTAGGTTAATTGGAGAATCATCTCTCATTTTCCAACTAGCCTAATATTTTTCAGGCCTTTTGCATAGAGCCTAGACAGCGGTTAGGCTAATTGACAAGTAACCACTTATTTTCCAATCAGGGTGATTTTTTTTAGACTTATAAACACATAAGCCGAACCGAACCCAAAAAATAAATTACAACAGACTGTACGCCGATCCGAGCAAGCCAAAATAATTTCAGTCTATACGCAACCCAACCCGAACTGAAAGTTCCATTTGAAAAAAACCTGAAATCTGACACGAACAAAATCTGATAGCAGACAAAAATATTGAAAATAGCCGTAACCAGATCCGATCAAAATAAAATAATTTCCGTGCACACGCAACCCAACACGATAAAAATTCCCCTTGAAGAAAACCAGAAATCTGACCTAAACCAAATCTGAACCCAACAAAAATATTCCAAAGAACCATAATCGAATCCGAGCAACACAAAATAATTTCCGTGGACATGTTACCCGACCCGAACCTATAAATTCCCTTTGAAAAGAAAACCGAAATCTGATCCAAACCAAATCTGAACCCGATAAAAAACTCCAAAGAACCATAGCCGGATCCCAACAGACAAAATAATTTCCGTGGGCATGTTACCTGATCCAAACCTAAAAATTCCATTTGAAAAAAATCCGAAATCTGACCCGAACCAAATCTGAACACGACAAAAACATTCCATTGAACCATATCCCGAACCGAGCAAAACAAAATAATTTTCGTGGACACGCAACCCGACCTGAACCTAAAAATTTCATTTGAAAAAAAAAAAACGAAATTTCAACCCGACAAAAATATTCCAAAGGTCAATAATCCGATACGAACAAGACAAATTAATTTCCGTTGACACGCAAACCGATTCGAATCTGAAAATTTCATTTGATAGAAACTCGAAATTTGAACCCGACAAAAATATTCCAAAGATCTATAACCGGATCCAAGCAAGGCAAATTAGTTTCCGTGATCACGCAACACGACCTGAACCTAAAAATTTCATTTGACGTTAACTTGAAATCAGACCCGAACCAAATCTTAACCCGAGATAAATATTCCAAAGAACTATTCCCGATCCGAGCAAGACAAAATAATTTGCGTCGACAGGCAACCCGAACCCGATCCGAACCAGAAAGTTATAATTGATCTCGATCCGAAACCAGGTTATGGTCGGTTTTCGGGTTGACTTCAAATGAATCCGGTTGCGTGTTGACAGAAATAATTTTGTCTCGCTCGGATCGGGTTACGGCTCTGTGAAATATTTTTGTCCTTTCCAGATCGGGTTCGGGGTCGGATTTCATGTTGACTTCAAATGGAATTTTCATATTCTGGTCGAACTGAGTGTACACAGAAATTAATTTGCCATGCTCGGATCGGGGTACGGCCTGATGTATTTTTATTTCGGGTACTGTTCGGGTTTCGGGTTAACTTCAAGTAGAACTTTCAGGTTAGGATCGGGTTGCATGACAACGGAAATAATTTTGTTTTGCTCGGATCCGGTTATGATTCTTTGGAATATTTTTGTCGGATTCAGATTTGGTTCGGTTCGTTTCAGATTTCGGGGGTTTTCTAGTGGAATTTTTAGGTTCGAGTCGGGTTGCGTGTCCACGGAAATTATTTTGTCTTGCTCAGATCGGGTTATGGCTCTTTAGAATATTTTTGTCGATTATGATATTTTTTTCGGGTCATATTTCGTGTTTATTTCAAACTAAAGTTTTAGGTTCGGATTGGGTTGCGTGTCCACAGAAGTTATTTTGCCTTGCT
This sequence comes from Maratus speciosus, assembly GCA_963932465.1. NCBI lineage: Eukaryota > Metazoa > Arthropoda > Arachnida > Araneae > Salticidae > Maratus > Maratus speciosus. Next base: position 98,005,526 of record OZ010799.1, read on the forward strand.
CAGATTGGATTATGGTTCTTTGGAATAGTTTATTTGACGGGTTCAGATTTGGTTCGAGTCAGATTTCGGGTTTTTCTAAATGGAATTTTTATGCTCGGGTCGTGTTTTGCACACGGAAATTATTTTGTCTTGCTTGTATCCGGTTATGGTTTTTGGGGATATTTTTTGTCGGATTCAGATTTGGTTCGCGTCAGATTTCAGGGTTTTTTAATGGAATTTTTAGGTTCAGTTCGGGTTGCGTGTCCAAGGAAATTATTTTGTCTTGCTCGGATCGGGTTATGGTTCTTTAGAATATTTTTGTCGGTAATAATATTTGATTCGGGTCATATTTCGGATTTTTTTTAATTAGGTTCGGGTCGGGTTGCGTGTTCACGGAAATTATTTTGTCTTGATCGGATCGGGTTATGGTTCTTGGGAATATTTTTGTCGGGTTCAGATTTTGTTCGTGTCAGATTTCGGGTTTTTCTACAGGAATTTTTAGGTTCGGGTCGTGTTGCGTCCACGGAAATTATTTTGTATTGCTCGTATCGGATTACGGTTTTTATGGATAATTTTGGGGATTCAGATATGGTTCGGGTCAGATTTCAGATTTTTTTTAAATGGAAGTTTTAGGTTCGGTTCGGGTTGCGTGTCTAAGGAAATTATTTTGTCTTGCTCGGATCGGGTTATGGTTCTTTAGAATATTTTTGTCGGTTATCAAATTTTGTTTGGCTCATATTTCGGTATTTTTTTTTTAAAAAAACTTAGGTTCGTGTCGGGTTGCGTGTTTACGGAAATTATTTTTTCTTCTTCGGATCGGATTATGGTTCTTAGGAATGTTTTTGTCGGGTTCAGATTTAATTCGTGTTAGATTTCGAGTTTTTTCTAATGGAATTTTTAGGTTGTGGTCGTGTTGCATCCACGGAAATTATTTTTTCTTGTTCGTATCGGGTTATGTTTTTTGGGGATATTTTTGTCGGATCCAGATTTGGTTCGGGCCAGATTTCAGATTTTTTAATGGAATTTTTAGGTTCGGTTCGGGTTGTGAGTCCAAGGAAATTATTTTCTAATGCTCGGATCGGGTTATGGTTCTTTGAAATATTTTTATCGGGTTCAGATTTGGTTCGTGTCAGATTTCGGATTTTTTCTAATGGAATTTTTAGGTTCGAATCGTGTTGCGTCCAAAGAAATTATTTTGTGTTTCTTGGATCGGGTTTTGGTTCTTTAGATTATTTTTGTCGGTTATCATATTAGGTTCGGGTCATATTTCGTTTTTTTTTTTTTCAAAAAAATTTAGATTCGGGTCGAATTGCGTGTCCACGGAAATTATTTTGTCTTTCTCGGATCGAGTTATGGTTCTTTGGAATATTTTATCAGGTCTCAGACTTGGTTCGTGTAAGATTTCGGGTTTTTTCTAATGGAATTCTTACGTTCGGTTCCGGTTGCGTGTTCACAGAAATTATTTTGTCGTACTCGGATCGGCTTATGCTGCTTTAGAATATTTTAGTCGGTTATCATATTTGATTCGTGTGAGATTTCGGTTTTTTGTTATCAGGTTCTGCTCCGGTTCCGTTTCGACAGAAATTATTTTGTCTTGATCGGATCGATTTTTTCCGAATCCAATACTTTCTTCTTGTAAAGATAGAAAAAAGTAAAAATTATTATCCAGGGATTTAAAAGTCAAAAGATTTTGAGAATGCCTCACATATTATGTATGCCACGCTGCAATAATAAGAAGCTATCGGATATTACGATAATTCTTTTACTAAAATAAAAGTTATTATTCCGGGACTTGAAAGTCAAAAGATTGTGAGAATGCCTCACATATTACGCACGGCACGCTGCAAAATAAAGAGACTTTAAACTGGTATAAATCAAAAACTAATCAATATTTTTACATGAAACTTTCAAAGGTTTGAACTACTCATAAAAACAATTCTAATGCCGTAATCCACGTAAAAGTCCGATAATTACGCATCGCTTTAGCCTTGTCAACAGATGTCAGAACAAGAATTTCAAAAGTTCAAAAAGCATCACTTTTAAAATCGCATTTACTAAAAACCTATTGGCCGGATTCCATTTTATTTTCGTTTTCTGAATCACGTGGCACGCCCCATTCCATAGAAATAAGAATTTTGTTTCTATCATAAATAGAACCGGAGATATAGAGGGGTCAAAATCCCGCTTCGGTCAGTCCGGAAAATATAAACTTGACAAAGTACTAAAAGATTTTTAAAGTATCGTTTGACATTAATTGGCGGAAATTCCTTTCATTTACGGTTCATTGCACTGTTGTTTCTTTTGCTTGGCGAGAAACTCTGTCGAGTTTCTATGATAATTGTCCATTTCATGCGACTGTCATATATAATTTTTCGCGTGTAAATTAAAACAAAGCTTTGATGTTGAAATTAGATGTCATGGTTTATGTTATTATTTATTACTTTTCTTTTTTTAGCCCCCGGTATGCTATTTCTTTCACCCAGCTTATTTTGTGTCGTTTCCAAAAAATAACGTTACCTTACAGAAGCCAGCCGTAAAACAAAGCATTACGATTAAATACCCTATACCAATTTTTTAAATTTCTAAGCATCGCACATTTTCAATTTTTATACCGTCGTATTGGGGGAAAAAATGGTACTTTTAAATGCAAATTCTTTGAAAACTGCATCTCAATTTATTTTTGAAATATGAATTTTTTTATAAATAATTTATTATTGGAAACGGAAGTACTCCCTTTCTGTAGAGAGTAAAGGAAAAATATTGGTAAAATAGTTATTTTTGTTGCCATTTTCTCATAACAACCGAATGAAAATGTAATTAAGATGCGTGCTATTTTGAAAAAAAAATGTAAACGAATGATTTCTGTTAAAACATGGAGCTATTATAAACTGTATTTAATTTTAAGTATCTATATTAATGTTACAAACAAATAAAGGCCTATGAATCATTAAATAGGCTTTTTTCCGTCGAGTTTTTCTTTTTCTTTTTTTTTTTTTTTTTTTTTTTTTTTTGTCTAGTATCTTTAATGACAGCATCTTTTTGTTGCATTTATGTATTATTTCGCGATAGTGACGTCCTATGCATACTTTACTGTAGTAGATGTTAAGAGTGGATCGCGTAAATGTGAAATTCTTAAGCGGATGCGAGCGACGACATTTTACATAAAATAAAAGCGTGTGCTTTAAGTCTTAAAATTGAAATATGTTTTTTACAATTCTATATATACATATTTTTTTTTTTGATCGGAGATGACACTAAATTCTGAAAAAGCAGATTTCCTTATTCCTAGTATATTTTATAAAATCACGCCATTTCATCCGCTGAAGAACTCCGCATTTACGATCCTTTTTTTTTTTTTACACAACTAGGGGGCTCTGCCCCCTACGAGCTACGCTCGTCAACCCCCGTTCAGACACCGCAGACTCTAACAGCACGATAATTTAATCGGCTTTAAAAAGATTTCGGAAGATTGAATTATAATTTGAATCTGAGAATTATAATCTGACGTAATTTTGATCATCTTAAAATATCAAATAAATGTCTCGAGCAATTTTTAAAGTTTTGCAATATTATTTTTTGTTCATTTTATATAATAAGTGTAATGTGACGTAAATTCTCCTATTTAAGACTTCTAACGCATGTTTATGAATTTATTATTTTACAATATTCTGTCTCTTTTAAAATTCACGTGTAATTATAATTTTTATGATGAGTTCCTACTTTTTATATTTTCTGTTTATAATAGTCACGTGTAAAATAAATTTTTAATTTGAAGTAAACATTATTGTTTGCGCTGTTCATACAACTGGCAACAGTTTAAATTAATAACATTTTCTAAAATTTGTAAAAAATATCTCTCGAAATGCTGAAAATTTGAATTTAAAATTGAAATAAAACCTCAAAAAATGAGTCAAATAAGAAAAATAAATACAATCTGCACACCGGGAACTTATAACGTATAAAATGATCTAAAAATGATTAAACTCTCCTGTATAGGTTTTGCTTCAATAAATCTTTTTTAATGGAACTATTTTGTCCAACTTTAGCATTAAATATCTCTTAAAAAAGTCCTTCCGGCCAGTGCCGGGAGGAAGAGGTAGCTTTCATATTCCTTATTTTTAAAAAGCCAACTTATATTATTCAAACACACGAAGCTCAATTAAGTGGAAACCGAATGTAGGAGATTCAATACTAATTTTTATCAATACTAAATCATTATGAATGAGAATTTCGCGAAATTAGTCAGCTTTATCCAAGCTGCTTTTATTTGAAGTCACTTATATTTGGCTGCCAAATTCGGCGATTTCTTAAAGTGCCTGCCATTTTAAGACAACATGGTAGATGAGGCTAACCAGTGAACTTGGTCGAGACCTTAGTAATTGCTGTGCACATGCTCACTCATATCGGAATCGGTTGATATATACGAGTGCTGTCGCAGGCAAAAATCAGATTTTTCAAAATGTCACCCACTTTAGAAATTGAAACTGCTATATGTGAGCCATTTTTTAAGATAAAGACAAACAAAAAATGCTCCTGAATCCTTATATCAAGGTCAAATACTTAAGAAAGAAACCTTTTTCAATTTCTAATTTTTTTGCACCTCACTTTAAATATAATTTTTTTTAAATTTAATGGCTGCCATTTTGAAACAAGATGGCTGATGAAGCTGGCCAGCGAACTTGGTCGAGATATTGATGTATACTATCCACATGCCTTCTTCCATCGAAATAGGCGAATAAGTGTGGTATCGCGTGACAAATACAAGATCGTTTCAAAGTGTTAGCCGTGATAGAAATTCAAAGTGTTATAATTCAACCACTTTTTAAGATATAAACAAAAGAACAAATTTTCAGAAACAAAAACTGCTCCAGAATCTTTGTATCAAGGCCAAACACATAAAAAAATCTTTTTCATTTTCCATTTTTTTAATACCTCATTTTAAATTTTAAATTACATTTTTTTTTAAATGGCAACGCTTTTGAAACAAGATGGCGAATGAAGCTGGCCAACGAACTCGGTCGAGACATTGGTATGTACTATGTACAGACCAAGTTACATTCAAATAGGTTTATAAATACGCCTATTATCGCGTGACAAAAATCAGGTCGTTTTAAAATGTCAGCCACAATAGAAATTCAAAATGTTATAACTCAGCCATTTTTTTAGATGTAGACGAAAAAAAACCTGTTCCGGAATCTTTGTATTAAGATCAAACACATACATAAAAAATCTTTTTCATTTTCCAATTTTTTTGGTATCTCATTTTAATTTTTTTTTAAATTATTTTAAATGGCCACCATTTTGAAACAAGATGGCGAATGAAGCTGGTCAACGAACTCGGTTGAGTTATTTGTATGTACTATGTACACACCAAGTTACATCCAAATCGGTTCATAAATACGTCTGTTATCACGTGGCAAAAATCAGGACGTTTCAAAATGTCAGCCACGCTAGAAATTCAAAATGCTAAAACTCAGTCATTTTTTAAGATATAGACGAAACAAAAACTGCTCCCGAATCTTTTTATCAAGGTCAAACACATAAGAAAAAAATATTTTTTCAATTTTCAATTTTTTGCTACCACATTTCAAATTTAAATTTTTCTTAAAATTTTAAATGGCCACCATTTTTAAACAAGATGGCGGATGAAGCTGACCAACGAACTCAATCGAGACATTGGTCTGTACTATGCATAAACGAAGTTACATCCAAATCGGTTCATAAATACGCCTTTTATCGCGTGACAAAATTCAGGACGTTTCAAAATGTCAGCTTCGCTAGAAATTCAAAATGCTATAACTCAGCCATTTTTTAAGATATAGACGAAACAAAAACTGCTACGGAGTCTTTGTATAAAGGTCAAATACATAAGAAAAAAATATTTTTCCATTTTCAATTTTTTGGTACCACATTTCAAATTTTAAATTTTTTAAAAAATTTTAAATGGCCGCCATTTTGAAACAAAATGGCGGATGAAGCTGGCCAACGAACTCGGTCGAGACATTGGTATGTACTATGTACACACCGAGTTACATCCAAATCGGTTCATAAATACGAGAGTTACAGTGTGACATAGGTCATATATATATATATATGTATTGATATATATATATATATATATATATATATATATATATCAATTTTGGTTTCGGGGTCTGGGGGTCATGATCGATGAAAATATACCAAATTTTTTGAAATCGCTTTCCTCCGAACGGCTGCAATAGGTAGCTTTTTGTAAAGAAAGCTACCTAATAATTCTTCGATTTGAAAACTGTCTGCATCAGCGTGTTTATCAAACATTTCTCTATAATACCACCGATTTTTATATTTTTGTATGCAACAGTTTTTTTAATATTAACGATGAAAGGCCATGCAATGCTTAGCATACATTTAAGGGAGGCCAAACTGGTCGCAAGAATGGCTAGTTATGAAATAATTACCGATTTCTTTATTTTTACTTTGTAAAAAGTGAATTTATTAAAAAATATGATTTTTTTTTAAATTTAATTGAAAAATGCCTTTAAATTAATGTATTAATTTATCATTAAGTTTTAAAAAATATTAAAAGGTAACAATGTCATTTAATTATTCAGAGTAAAGAAAATGTACTGGTATTAATGATATCCACATAGCATGCATGTTCACAGTGACGTCACTGTAAGTCACTGTGGTCACGTCACATCTGTGACCAAAATGCCACCACTCAGTGACGTCACATTGTGACTGAGATGTGAACTTCTTAGAAAACTTTAAAAAATTACAAAAATTCTTCAAAACATGTTATTTGCCTTACTAAAATATATTTCTAGCAATAAAAAAAAAAAAAAAAGGGTGACGTCACTTGTATGTCACTGCATGTAACGTACGTCACGTCACATATGTGACAAAAAAGCCACCATATTGTAAAGTCTCAGTGTGACAAAAATATGAATTTCAAAAACCTTTGAAAATGAAGAGAAATATTTTAAACAGTATACTTTTAACAGGCCGTCTAAATGTATTTGGGGGCTTCGATCGGATTTATTTTGTGCGCATCTCACAAATTAAGTTATATTTAGCATATTTATTTATTGACATATCGGAAGATGTTTTTTTTTAAGGCCGTTTTTGTTAAAAATTAACCAAAATTAAAATAAATAATTATAAATTAATTATAAATAAATAAATATTATAATAATAATATGATAATAATAATAATAATGATAATAATAAATATTATCAATATTATAATTAATCATAAATAAATTAATAATCAAAACCACGAAGAATCACTTAACGCAACGACATCAACCCATTTACCATGTACATAAGTATAAGTAAGGATCGGGCGAAACAAGTTTTTAAGACCGAAACCGAATTTCGGTAATATTCCTATTTTTGGTTTAAAATGAAAATTTCCAAAAAAACATTTTCTTGTGTAATTAATGCATACATAAATATACATAATTATTAATTAATTAAATAGGTGGCCCAAGTTGTTTTGTACCTCTGACCAAAACTTTTTATTTTTATATAACATAAAATGTAATTAATTCATCAGCGACACAAAATGAATTTCTAATTATACGAATTCTATCTAATTAAAAATGTTTTAGGTGTACATTCCTCGATTTATCTTTTATAATCATTTTTGTAAATAATCACCTGTTACACGAGAAATTTCTCAAAGATTATTAGAGACACTTTTGCGGTTTCAAACTAAACATTTTCTATTAGAGTTAAGTCAAGTCTGCAGCTTTTAATGAGCACTTAGATAGTGACTTCAAAGTTTAGTCATATATCAAATTTTTTGCTTTATAATTTGCATTCAAGTCATATTTTTCCCCGTTAGAGTTTAACTATTTTAAGTAACTATTTAAAAAAAAAATTCTACTTCCTTCAGATTTTTAAATAAAATTAACATTTCCCGAATATATAATAAATATACAAAATTTAAGCAAACCCACGGCATAATTAATCGTTTTTTCATTTTTTGTTTTCCACAAATGTCTAAAAAAATAGTTATTTTACAAGATGTTTTATTCTACAGAAAATTAATCTATATAATAAAAGCCTAAATCATGTGACTGCCATCAATAGTTCCGGGCTACCCGCTTCATTTTTTATAAGCCAAGCGGCCAATAGTACTTTAATGTTAGACAAGCGCAGGTGATAAGTCGCCAAATATTATATAGATTAGTATTATAAAGCGCAAAGCATTTGGCTGTCATCAACAGTTTGCAACAGGATAAACCTGCATAAAAGTTATACTTTTAGAAAAATCGTATTCAAAAATTTATAATGCTTGAGAGATTAGCTACATTCAAATATCTATTTATTCTGAGATAACTTCAATTGAAATGACACTGACAGTCCAATATCTGTTTCAACCAAAGTAAACACAAAAGATTCGTTCTTCATTGAGCGAAAAAAATATTAATTTATGGAGGTAATCATTCAGACTCATCAAGCTCTCCAACAATGAATTTTGTGCAAAAATAATTCACGCCTTTAAGCCAATCAAAGTTCAGCATATCATTCTGTTAGGTAAAGTGCTATACAATTCAACTTCTTTGACGATATTTTCTTCAAAAACAAGCCCAACTCATGAAATAATATTTAATGGATGACATTTCAAATCGCATAGTCAAATAATTTGATATTTATGTATTATCCGTGCCAGGAGATAGATCACCGTAGATGATTGTTAATAGCCAATCATATTTACCTTTGTCAATATCGCATTCAAAACAGTGATTTAATATTCTTTTATTAAATAAGAGCATTAAAAATGGTAACTAATATTGAAGCAATCAAAATTACACAAAACAATACTTAAGCACTTAACAAAAATGAATTACCTTGACGTCACATTCACTTGACGCCAGATTCGTTCACGTGTTTGTTACGCCATGAAGTGATTTCTAATTCGACATTTATCTGTATTTTTAGTGATGTTTTACAGATTTATTAGTTTTTCTCTGATTAAAATATCATTTACGTCATTAAACGGGGACGTCATGATATTAAAAGAGTACAAACGTTCAAAAAATGTGATGATGCATTAGTACAATAGATCAGTTTCAACCGTTTTAACTGAAGGTGTCCATTTATTTTATTGGGCGTTTGGCGATAGTTGTTTTTCATAGGAAGTGATCGACGGGATAGTGGAGAGTAATTCGAAAAAGATATTACTAACAATATTGTCTTAATGTAAGTGTGGGTATTATTAAAAATTTTTCACAAAAAAAAAATAAAAAAAAATCATTGACTAAATCCTATTAGCTAAAATACGCCATTTGGCTAGGGACCCAATTACAGAAGATTACTTAATAGGTTTAAAAATCTCCTCATTAGGGAACGTATTGCAACTGATAAGCAAACAAATAAGAAGCATAAATGTCTAAGTGAACTAAGCGGTTCTTCGAAAAAAAAAAAAAAAAAATACAACTCAACTAAAAATATCGAAATGCTGCGATGATCGCGAAGTGTTCTTGAGTTCTCTATCAGAATCTCTCGATTTGGCAAAGATTTAAGCATATAAGTTAAATTATGAATAAAAATAACATGTTGCAACGCATAGCATACATTTAAGGGAGACCAAACTGGTCGCCAGAGGCGGCTAGTATGAAAAGAATAAGAGATTGACAAAGAAATCCCTTTCTACTCCATAGCCCTTTTTTTTTAATCGAACGAAAAACACCTGCATCGAAACTAGATAAGAAACTAAATAATCGTCTGCAGATGTCACAGCCGCTGAATAAATAACTGTAAATAGAGAAAGAAGCTTTAATAAACGCGACAGACGCGGGAAAATTCGCCTGATAATATGGATGGGTATTGATACGGATTAACATATTGAAACAAGAAAGTACACAGGAGCACCTTCAAATTAATACATAAAAAAAAATGTAAGTCCGAGTAATTTACAGTGGCGTTGACTTGGTGAAAACAATTCCAAGCTTTGCCACTGTGATTATTATCGGACTTAAATCGTTCTGCAAAATATAGTTTAGAAAGAATAACATCAATGAAAACAGGTATGGAAACATATTATTTTCCCTGTTTGCTTTTTTTTTTCTTAAATTACACGATTTTAGTTAGCTTCTTATAAACATAAGTTTAATACATTTATTATTTATTTTGTTGAAATAGATAACTTGCTTATCAACCATCTTGTTCAGGTTAGTGATTTAAATTGCATTTTAAAATTATTTGTGTTATTATTTAAAAGATCTTTTTAAAATCGCATATTTTCATAATTATGGAAGTATATGGACAAGTAATATAATAAATCGTTAATTATTAACTTTTAAAGATAATTAAATTGTTTCATAAAAAGCCTTTTTATAGACAGGGCCGTCGCTAAGACTTATTATTCGGGGGAGGGGAAGGGGCTTAAATTGCAAGCCAAATTTCAGTATTTGCCAACTTAGTTTTATAATTTTGCCAAGTTATCACAATTAGAAAATGTAATATAGTTATTATTTGTAAAAAGTTTAATAATATTATCAATTGGATTTGTAACTTCTGTCAAGTCTATCAGAAATAGAAAGTGTATTATAGTTTTTATTAAAATTTTAAACAAATTTGCCAATTAAGTTTGTAAATTTGTCAAGTGTAACAACATTTACGAAAGTTTTTTTTTTTGGAGGGAGGCTAGGTTCCCCCCCCCCCCCCCTCTTAGCGAGGGTCCTGTTTATAGAATAAAATTACTTGCAAACTTAATTTTTTTATTTTGTTTTAAGCAACGTTCTGAAACAATTCTATATATTTATAAAATTTTCGCCACACTTCATTCTAAAATTTCCATAGTAGATTCTCTCTTTGTACTATTTATGATAATATCAGAGTTACAGTGGATATGACAACATACATCCAGCCAGACAGATCCTTGGCAAAAGTTTCAAATTAGGCCAAAATACAGTAGTTGCAGTGCTGTGTTTTATAAACAATAAAGGATTGTTTAAAAAATCATAGTTAGTAAGAGATATTATATTTTTAATATATAATTTCGTGAATAAAAATTTAATTTTTGCAATCAATTATTAGTTTTTTTTTTTATATATAATCAAAAAGTTGTTTTTAAGTATGAATTTTACGGCAGGCAAACCCTGACATAAAATAAATTAACCCCTTGTATCGCCGTGCTACATAACTGCAACATACCCAAAAGTCACAATTACTTTTACAGTGAAGTTAAAAATACGATTTTATTTATTGCTGCTATCTTCCAACATAGCGATTGTTATCAAAATTGTTTTTAGAATTCTCAACATACTGATACTGGGGATACTGAGTTAATTTTTCATACCAAAGTTGTATTTATCATTTGAGTAGTTCCAGATTGTTATTGCTAAAATATACTTCGTAAATTTTCTAAAATTAAAAGGCTGGAGATAGCCACGAATAGATATTTGCAAAGGTAAGTTTGTATATTTTGCAATTTTGTATTTGTAAATGAGGAGTATGCATTTTTCTGTTAATTTAAAAAAAATATCATCAATTTATTATTTTTATGTTTTAAATCATTTTTTTGCATACCAAAAATTACATATTCTAACATTCAGTAACATTAGTAACATTACATTAACTAACATTAACTAACATTAAGTAACATTAGTAACATTAGTAACTAACATTAGTAATTCCATCATTAAGTAGCAATTAAAATAATTATTCGATTAAAAAACTTTTTTAACATATTTATCATATATGTTGCTATAAATACAATTACAGAAGCAGCAACGTTAGTTGCCTTTCTTTTTTTTTCAGAATAAAACGCTAGCATGACAAATCATTATTTTAGAATCGAGATAGTTTCAACTTGTTATGGCACTTTTGTGATACAGTCGATCCTGATTATGGATTACCAAATTATAAAGCATATATGGCTTTATAATAATATATGATACAATACAAACAACATTTCGAGAGATAAAATGTCTAGCTGTAGTCATTTATATGCATGACATGGGTAAGATGTACATGATATATATAGATATATATGTGTGCGTGTAACATGACATATATATATATATTATGTATGTGTGTGGTATAAAAGACGTAAATACTAATACGTACTATATAATGACTAGGATGGAACATGATGAGCGTTTGGAGTATATCAGTCTATATATATATAGGGGAGAGTAGCCTAATTTGGACCACTTCACTTATTTACAGGTGTAACTCACTTAGTTTTTGGAATATCTGCAAAAGATCAGTACACAGGGTCAATCTATTCATCTACTAACTAAATAAATATTTAGATCAATTTCTTTTTGAAAGTCATAAATTTTATTTTAATTTGAAAAATTCGTCAAAAGTGGTCCAAATTCAGCAACTAGTCGCCTAAGTTGGACCCCAAGTCTCCTAAATTGGACCAAATAATATCAGGTTGTTTTAATGACTAGGGAATTTAACTAATTTTATTAAAAGCAAAGTTTGCGATTAATGAAACAATCAAACAAAATAACAACAATGGAATATAATGAAATCAAATATCTGAAAATAAGAGTAATTGTTTTAAATCAAAATGTATTCAAAATATAAATCAAAGTTATCAGTAATTAAGAATAGAAATTATGGAACTAATTGTCAGATACATGAACATCATGTAAGGAGTGATGCAAAACTTATACATAAATTTTGTTTTTTGTTTCTGTTTTTCAGCGCACACAACATGGAACCGTATATGACAATCTGAACAATCATTTCTGCTATTTTAGTTTTCTTACAAATCAGGCAAAACCAATCATCACTGTCTAGATTTTTCTTTTTAGATTCTGAATTATCAGACTTTTTTTTTTTTTTTTTGCAATAGAAGTTTTCTTTACATTGTGTTTGTAGTTCTTCTCTTCCATCATTTTCTTGCTAATTGCATTACGTCTATTTTTTTAAACTCGATGTTCCAATTGCTTTTGTGCTGTAAAAGCTTCCTTTTTGCCTTTTTTTCTTTTTTTTTTTTTTTCATTTTAATTTTTAGTTTATATGGCGATGATGTTAACACAACTGTTTTTTGGCTCCCTCTGTACTTTGATTTAACTGAATTTAGCAAGGGAAATAACATTTCTAATGATTTATTTATTTTATTTTATTTATTTTATTTTGCTTTTGGGGAGGATATGTAGCTGCAGCCTTGTTGGAGGTCAATTTTTTCACAACTTACTGCCTGCTTTTTGTTTCCTATAACTTTAACGGCTTTTGCTGTCGCGGGTGTTTTTTTTTTTTTTTTCAGACAGTTTGTCTGCGTCTTTTTCAATATTTTCATCAAGGTTTGAGATTTTATGTGTTTTAATGGCAAAAAAAAGTATAATTCCACCCTCCAGAACTGTAAAAAGTCTTCCATTACAAATATCCTGCAGGAGGAAAATGTTTGAATTCAACTCTGTAAATCAAATATGCCGTAGGAATAAAGAATTCAAAGAAAATAAATACAATTACATACAGGATAAAAGACATTGCAAACAAAATTTATTGCATAGACGTGTAAAAATATTTTTATGTTTATATAGGCCTAAACTGTATAAAAAAATTAATCCAGATATACAAAAAAAAAAACTTGCATGGAGATAGTAATCCATTATAAAATATACAAAAAATAGTGTACAAAGCGTACCGTCTTCGAAATTCATTACTTACTTTTCAAATTTATGATCGCCTAGCTGGTCCAATTTAAGCGACTTAAATTGGTCCACTGATGGCAACTGTGCCATTTTTTAAAACAGTTAATTTCAAGACTAAGAACAAAAACGAAATCAAACAAATCCGGGTGAAAAATATGCGCAATAAACAGATGAATTCATATATGTATATGAAAACATAACAACTTACCTTAGTTTTAAAATATTCTCTTACGTTTAGTAGGAAAAAATTAGATCAAAACAGCTAATTTTAGGTTTTTTTTAAATTGTCTGAAAACAGCACGTTGTAGGCGGCTGCTTCTTCTAATCATGAGTGACGTCATTCTGATGAGTAGGATTTCAGCGGTAGCTGGAGTCTCTTCCTGTAATTAACGGCAGAATGGCAACGGTCCAATTAAAGCGGTGGTCCAAATATGACTACTCTCCCATATATATATATATATATATATATATATATATATATATATGACGCATGTATAAACTTCACGATGATTTTAGAGAGATCGTAACTTCAACTTTTGCATAATCAAATTAAGAGGGGTCTCAATAACAAAGAAATACCCTATTTTTTCTGCCCCAACTTGTTTGAATTAACGTGCGTTTCAAATAAAATCATATATAGATTTTTTTTAATAGTAATCAATATTGTACAACATATAAAATTTAATTACTAAATATCGGCATTCCTTTTTATCTTTAAAATTTCGAAAAAAATCACCTTCACCAGTGACTTGAGTTCGTAATGCGCATTAAATGAGATAATTTAATTTCATTCAGTATTTCTATAGTTTAAAGAATACAAAAAATATTACATATATATATTATAAGATATTATATTTTTTTATATACATTTTAAATTGATAAAGCTTCGAATATTTAAACAAAACATTTTCTTTGGTGATTTTAATGCTTTTTAGTAGAACAAATATCTAATTTTGAAAAAAATTTGATCTATCGAATATTCAATTGTCTTCAATATTCTCATTTATTACAACAGAAAAAAAAAAGTTCAACAAAGATTGAAGTCTGCGGGGCATTGCATTTTGATTTAATAAAATTCTGTTTATGTACTCTTGTTAAATTGGCCACAAGTTTTAATTGCAATGTAGCGCCAAAGTATCACCAACATTATAGATGTAAATTGTTTTACAACATGTATAACTGTATCACAGTGTGACTTTCGAACAACATTGTCACTGTAGTCACATATTCTTCACAAAGTTATTGGCAAAATCGTCACAATTTTCATAAACTTGTCACAGTATGACTTAACAACATTGTCACTGCCGTCACAAAGCCATCACATGTTAGTGACAATTTCGTCACGAATGACACACTTTTCACAAATTTGTCACACCGTGACTTCACAAAGTGGTCACAATGTGACGTCACAAACGAGCTCTAAAACGACCATAACGACTTCACATTTTAGTCACCGTGACTTCACATCGACGTCACGTGACGTCACATCGACGGTCACAAAGTCACAGTGCGACTTCCACATCGACGTCACCGTGGCGTTATCTAATTTATGTCTCTTTGAAATATAATCTCGCAATTCGCTCTCAAAAATATGTTTTCTTATAGAAATATATATATATATATACATATTTAAAACCACAAACAAAATATCAAAAACCATCACTCACCATATCTAAAATGAAACTCACATCGAAAACATTAAAATAACCAACATAAACTTTAACTCTTAAAATCAAACTGAATAACCAAACTAAAGAAAATATATATAATTACAAAACATAACAGAACAGAACAGAAGGCGAGCGGTATGGCTAACGACATACTCTGCAGGGTTAAGTCAGACTTTACGCATGCTACGTCCCCCTTCACTCGCCAAGACCAAAATTGAAATATGAAAAAATGAAAACTATGAAAAACTAAACAGAACTACAACATCCACCAAAATATCTTACTAACTCATTAGATCAATCAACTCTTCAAAACCTCCATTCTCATCCATCACTGAGTTCAGTTCAGTTCCGTACCTGCTACTCTTAATAAAATCACTAGTTATTCTCCTGATGAAATTGCGAGTATAACCATGCTTGAATCCCAAGCGGCACCACTCTAAAATATCGTTAAACATATCTTTAACTCTAGTACTCAGTCTTTCGATTCGTATTAATCCATTTCTAAGTACATTTCTTTTAATCGAAACATCCACGTTGGAATCAAAATATAGCAGCTTTAAGGTATTAAAGTTGAAATCATTTCGCTTGTCATATAACTTAGATATCAAATTTTTACTTTCTATGCTTAGGTTCACATCTAGAAAATTAATATTTTTACAATTCTGGGTGGAGGGTTCCAGACTCAGAGACATAGGATAATATGTAAAATCAATATTTTCAATATCATTGTTTAATTTGACTATCAAAACATCATCTATATATCTGTAGGATAATGTGTTACTGTTTAAATTATTATTTCTTTCATATATATGTAAGTAAATGTTTGCCAAAATGGAACTGCAACTCCCCCCCATTGGAATACCCCGAATCTGTTTAAATATTGTATTTCCTTCGTAAAGGTAGTTTTCTTGTACTACTAACTGAAATAAATTTATGAAAAAATCATTATGAACATCCATAGTACTATTTTTATTATAAAAATCTACTATTTTTTCTTTTAAATCTGTCAAATCAATTGTGTTATAGAGATCTGCAAAATCGTAAGCGAATAAACCAGTTATATTTTTTAATTTTTTTAGATTATCTAATAGTGTAAAGCTATTTTTGATAATAAAAGTCGTCTCTCCCCCCATCACTCCGTCAAACACTCCCTCGAATACCCCCAGCAAAGCCTTGCTAGCAGCACCAATATATGATCCAAATCCACAAGTCACACTCCTGAATTTGATAGGGGTTTTATGGAATTTAGGCACTAATATGAGATAAGGGAAACTTTGACTCATTTGTTTCAGCTTAACTTTTTTATAGAAGGCTTTAATCCTATTTTCTATTACTGCAGCTTTTGAATTTAATGGTAAATAGTTATTTTTATTATTGTAGCACTCATTCAAGAGTTTACCGTATAGTACCTTACATATCAGTGCATAACTTGTATTTGCTTTATCCACATAGGTGATTATAAAATTTTCCTGAATTTCTTTAATTGAATGTGTAAGTTTGTTGTATTTCTCTCTATTAACTCCGTCAAAATCTCTTGAAAATTCTCGTTTAAAATCTCTTAATATATAGTACTTCCACTCGTCAAAAATACTGGATGGCAAATTATATCTATACATTAGTTTATTTATAAATATATCTATATTAATAGTAAAACGTTTAATTGCAACATTTTTAGTTAGAGTACGTCTCACACGATATTTAGTTCCGTACTCCATTAACCTCCTCAACTCCTCATCCTTTACTATCTTTAGATCTCCAGTAATAACATGTCCATAATACTTGTCTTTATAATTAACAAATTCAGAATCATTGCAGTGGCAGATACTCCCTGCTATACTACTCTTTAGATCTTTAGCAAATAAATTATAATTAAAAATAGTTCTCCCCAAAGGCTTATCATATTTAAAAGCCTTAACTATTTTTATTTTTCCGACAGGTAGTAATTCATTGTATTTATTCAACATTTTATTGTAATTTACACCCTTATGGCTATCACCTAAATAATCCATTATAAAATAGATTTTATTTATTGCACTAACTTGGCCATAATCAATGTTACAATACATTTGTAATTTTTGTGTCTTAATTCTATATCTCAACAAATCCAAACCTAAGTCAACATTCCCATTTTCTATCCTAGACTGTAAAGTTCTTAAAGTTACGGGAATTAATTTCTTCTTAATGTTGAAAATCAAACCTTTAATCACATTAACTCTTCGCTCACCTTTATAATTAATTATTGCATTTACTATGTCTGTACAAGTATTTAATTTTTTTTAAATATTCAACTTAGTATATTGATTACTATTTCTAATCAACTCATTTGCAATGTCATGTTTAATTTTGTCGTAAATTGTATCATCTAAATTTTTAGTTTTAAAGTTTTTAATTATATTACTATGGTTAAACATAACATTAAGTCCATATGGATATACCGTACCAAACTTTATCATCATATCCTTTTCACGAATCTTTCTTTCCATTTTATTAGGAATAATACACAATATAGAAATCCTTATGTTATCTATGCCATGTTCTGAAAAATGTGAAATTTCTATTTCTTGATCCTCTTTTTTATACTTAAGATTTCTAATATCTGATTTGTGATTGTTGAATCTCTTGTTTAAAGGAGTAGAAGTCTCTCCTATGTACATTTGATTACACACATTACATCTTAAACAATACACACAATTATATACCTTACAAAATTTTAAAGATTTTTCTTCAATCACTTTGTCACCATTATCCGTATCGGCACAAATACAAACTCTACATCTTTTGTCACTACATTTTATTAAGTTTATTCCATTTATATCTTGTCCAATTTTTATACCCCTATTATAAAACAATCTTGTTTTATACCTTTTCACTTTATCGATGCAATCTATGTTTTTCTTATGTTTATTCATTAAATTTGTATTATAAACATATCTTGTCCTACACCTTACAACTTCTGTATATATATATATATATACAGATACACACACACATATATATATATATGTGTGTGTAAATATGCTTTAAAATGTAACATTTTAAAATTTACTTTACTTTAATTCCCAAAATATAACCTCCAAAGTGAATTTAATGAAATTGAAATGGCGGAGAGATGTATAAATTGAATTTAGTAAAGTAGAAATATCCTTGTTAATGGAAGATATTCCTCGCTCTGGATTTTATTTCCTGAATAAAATATTACTTATTGCTGGGCAGCAGCTCCACTGACATCCGTTCCTTTCGCGTTATTACATTATTTTTTACCTCATTTTTCAAATACCGACTGAGTTCCCGGTTACCATAACAACTCGAGAACATTTAACGGAATGCATTTTAGGTGAAGGTGAGAAACGCTGAAGCGCACGGAAGAAGCACTCAATTGTTTTAAATCAAGTATGAAAAGTATTTTGAAACGGAGAAAAAATTCTGAAAAAATGTGTGATAAAAATCATTTTGTATAACTGATGAGAAAACTTTGTTGAACCTTTGAACTTATTATTTCAGGAGCAGTTATATGTCAGTTTGTGTGCATGTTAGTTGAGGATGTATTAAAGACCCGCTCGAACCTGCCTGTCGATGTATAGAGCGTATTGAATTTAGCTTTTAAATTTTTTCAGTGAGATCTTCCACAATCAGGTCCTCTACCATTCCCAGCATTATTAGGGCCTGTTCCGCCGGTTAGCTTAAAAACATTTTACACCCTAAAACTAAAACATTAAACCCCGCGGTGTTGCATTTTAAAGAGAATCATGGCCTGCAGTAACCCCTCCGTTTTCTTAACTACGTGTCCCTAAGTTGTATACCGACGAGAGATGAGATGGATTCAGCCTGAGCCCAAGCGCGAAGTGAAAGTTATATTTATTCAGAAATTGAAAATAGAAAAAAAACTTGCTAGAATTGAGAAACAATAATGTAGTATGAGTTTTTTTAGAGAATTTTACAATTCTTTAAAAATTAGCTTGATAAAGAATTCTTATTGATGAAATATATGAAGAAAAGTTCTAACTGATTCTGAAGCTTTTACACAGTCAGTGTTAGAAAGATAAAGAAGCCACGAGAATACTTTGTTTATCTTCGCTTTCTGTTAGAAATATTTTTCCTGAATTACTGGGAAACAGAAGACTTGCCTTGCAGCACGATTGTACAATAATCCTTCTATATATATATAA
Source organism: Maratus speciosus (assembly GCA_963932465.1). Taxonomy (NCBI): domain Eukaryota; kingdom Metazoa; phylum Arthropoda; class Arachnida; order Araneae; family Salticidae; genus Maratus; species Maratus speciosus. The sequence continues at coordinate 98,024,948 of OZ010799.1, forward strand.
AAGTAACTCCTTGGAAATGGACCAATGAAAATCTGCGTAGAAACTGCGAAGCGAATCTGATTGGTCAAAACTTTCTGACGCTATAAGGGGGGGGGGGGGGACATCCCGGCTCTGTCGCCAACTTCGCGCTATTTCCTGTATTTCGCCAAATTTCCATAGATTCCCATTGAAATACTATAGGGTTTACTTGCTTGCATAAAATCAACAAATTGAGATATTTCAATGCAACTAAATCTAATATTAGCTTATGAATAGAGCTTAATTGAACTATTTACATTATTTTTAAGCACAAGCACTAACTATATGCAATATTTGTAGCACTATATATATTATTTTATACATATATGTTAGCGGAGAAAAGGCGGCGCAATGGAAATTGCAAAGGAAAGGAGATTTCTATGATAAGATTATTTTACTATAACTACAAATTAACGACTTCATTAGAAAGCTAAGGGAGAGAAAAAATCCAAATAATTTTAATAAATTTGTTACTTTTTAAATTTAACATATTTTTTAAATTTACAATATTTTTAATTTTAAATTTTCTATTAATTTATAATTTTATTTAATTTTAAATTTATTTAATTTGTAATTAATCAAATAAATTATAAATTTTACCTTTTTTAATGATTTTATATTTAACTAGGGGGCTCTGCCCCCTGCAAGCTACGCTGTCCAATCCCCCGTTCAGACACCGCAGAATCTAAAACCACGCTAATCTGATCGCTTTTTAAAATATTAGAGAAGATTGAATTATACTGAAAAAAGCTGTGCAGATCTCCCTGTAAACGGGTTTCCATTCATTTCCCTTTGATTGCAAAAATTTAAGGCCGAATCAGTTTCTGTTAAGACATCCTATGGTTGTTTTCGTGTTTGATTAAAGAGGATCAGTTAAACATTTGAAAAGAAGCTAAAATAAAATGAATTAAGCGTACAGAGTCTTTGTCTCCCGGTATTTTAAAACAATTTCTATAACAATAGCCTAAATCATGTGACTATCATCAACAGTTCCGGGCGGACCACTTCGCTTTTTGTATTTCAGGTGCCATTTTGGTACTTTAATGTTAGCCAGGCACAGGTGATAAGTCGCCAAATATTATTCTATCGCCAGCATTTCATCTATATTATAATAGTCCAAGTCATGTAGCTGCCATAAATAAATACGGTTTGATCCTTTCGCTTTTCATATGAAAGTTTGGCACAGATATCATACGGCCCCCTATTGGCGCGATTTTCTTCCGACGCCAAACATCAACAGCATAAACAACAACATCCGGCTTACTATATCAAGCAAAATAACGATACTTTGACGTCAGTTAAGTACCCGTTGCGTATATGACGTTAGAGACAGGAAAAAATCGCGCCAATATGGGGCCGTATATGACATTTGTGCCAAAAGTTTTCCATTTTTTATTAAAAAATCAATTTTTTTTTTCGAATAAAACTACGTAACAGTTCCCATGGTCGCATAGAATTCTTGGTTCTGTTACGCTAGCCGGGTGCAAATCTCGCCAAAAGCTTTTTTTCAAACTCGCCATTTAGCATTTTTTTTAATTTTTCGAGTGGTAAATTAAAACATTCCTTTGAAGTTGAAATTAAATGTCATGGTTTGTTGCATTATTTAAGGTTTGGTCAGATGTCATACACGCACCGGGTTTGGTGTGATTTTTTTTTTTTTTTTTTTTTTTTTTTTTTTTTTTTTGCGAAAATTTGGCGAAAACATCGTTTTCGAATACCAGTTTCATATGTATTTTTGGTACTACTTAGTTATCCCGTTGACCAAAAATCTATCGCCAAACTATGCGATTAAATGCCAACGTTTTTAAGTCATCAAGTGATTATTATTTCGACGTTTTATTTGTATATTTATTAATGATATACTATTTTATTTGTTCTTTTCTATTTTATCTGTTCTGTGAAAATAAAAATTATGTCAATTTGTATAATTTGGCGAGTGGTTTCGTTATTTATATAATTTTGCGAAATTGGTCGACGGAATAATTAAGTAGCACCGTATTTTTTAATTATTTTCTATTATTTTTAAAAGAAAATAACCAAAAAATATAATTAATAACTATAGAACAAAACAATTTATATAATTTAAAAAAAGAAAATAAAAGTAAATAAACATTTATTATTAAATAAACAACAATAGCTGGGGTAACCATGCCAATCAAAATAATGCCATTTTGGCACCAATTAGGTACCCGGTGAGTATATAACATTGACATCTGTGCCTAATATTTTTCTTTTCATTTTGTTTAAGAAAAACAAAAGGAAGAAAGATGTGAAAGCTATCAATTTTAAATGTTTTAGTTTGTGAAAGTTTTGTAATTTAAATAAAATGAATGGAATAATTACATTTTAAATTAAATTAATGAAATACAAAAAAAAAATGCGACGGGAAAAACGTTTGGCGATTTATCACCCGCGCCCCGCTAACATAAAAATTTCGAGTTCTTGATTTTTCTATCAGAATCTTTCGATTTGGCGAAATATTGTTCAAGTAAATTGAATTCTGAATAAAAATAACATGATGCATTCCTTAGCATACATTTAAGGGGGTGGGGGGGGGCAAACTGGTCGCCAAATTAGTTTAAATTAATAACCTTTTCTAAAGTATGAAAAAAGATATCTGTTATGATTAAAATTAGAGTTGCCATCATTAGAGAAAAGTATTTAAAATTAGAAAAATATTAATATCTCAAATACTAAGTCGAATTTAAAAATTATAATACCAGTTTTGAAATCTGCGGATCAATATGGATTTTTGGTGTTAATTTCATCGCAAAGTATTCCATATTTCAGGAGAAATCGCCGTGAAACATAATCAGTCGTTTCATAGAATCGTTTCATAAACTCGTTTCATTTCAGCCGTTTCATAATATCCGTTTTTTAAATTCGTTTCATTAGGATTTTAAATATATAGGGTAGGTAATTCTTATAATTGTGAAAAGGTAATTAAAGCAAAAATACAGTCTAACTTGCATATGAAAATATACCAAATTAAAAATTTATAACTTTAATTAATTATCGAAAAGAATAGGGTAAATTACAACAACTGAAAATTAAAACAAATATATAGTTGTTGTTTGACAATATAACAAAAACATGAAATTTCTATGTTTCATTTTCTAGTAAATTTCTTTTATTTCTTGTTAAACATCTTTTTGAATGGTTTAATATTTACAATATTAAAAAAAAAAATTAGTATCACTAATTCCATTTTGAATTATTCTCAAAACCACGTAATTAAACATTACAATTTTCGAATACCGCAAACGCAAGTTTTTTCCTAATATGAAGATTTTTTCCACTTGAAATAAAAGAACGTAACACACACACACACATACAGCAGTAAAACAATACATAGATGTGTTCTATAAATGAGGACACGAGTTTCAAAACTCGCCTTATCCAAAATTTAAGAAATCGAGTTTCCTCTATCCATCTATTATTCTATTGGTGAACCTGCAACGAAAAAATGCTACAATTTAGGAAAACTCTACAATCTGGATCTTTATCGTGTATTTCTGGCACTTTAAATCTTGGTTTACAGTGAAAAACCAATGGACGCAGTCAGAGGTTTTTCGCTATTTTCCAGAACTTGATTTTCTGGATAAGGAGAGTTTTGAAACTCACGTCCTCAAATATTCTACGAGGTAAGATTCAAAAGTTCCCGGACTGATGCTATAACTGTAAAAATATTACCAATTACATTGCTGAAACACATCCGCCTTCAAAATAAAATCCTTGCGCAACAACACACTTTTGCCATTGGCTGTAAAGGTCATCGAAGCACTCCTGGAATCCATTTTTAGCCATGTCCTTTAATTCAGCCGGCGATGCACTTTTAACTTCATCTGAAGATTTGCAAGCGACATGCCAGTTCAGGAAACAGGCTGGAGTCGCAGGGTGAGAGATCAGGGGAGTAAGGAGGAAGTGGCAAAACAGTTGTTTTCGTTTTCGCAAGAAAGTCGGTATGGCGACTAGAGATCGGTGTGCAGGAGCGTTGTCGTGCAAAAGCATCCATGACTGCTCAGCCCACAATTTCGTCCTCTTCTTCCGGACCGACTCACGCAAGCGTCGCAGGATGTCTACAGAGAGTTCTTTGTTGACAGTGCGTCCTTCAGGGATACATTTCAGATGCACAATGCCCTGGATATCGAAGAATACCTCTAGTATGACCGTGACTTTAGAGCGATCTTGGCGGAATTTCTGCTTCCGTGGTGATTCTGAGCAGTCATGAGTGCTTTTGCATGACAACGCTCTTGCATACCGATCCCTAGTCGTCGCTGACATTCTTGCGAAAATGAAAACAACTGTTTTGCCACATCCTCCTTACTCCCCTGATCTCGCACCCTGCAACTTCAGCCAGTTTCCTGAACTGGCACGTCGTTTGCAGGGTCGTCGATTTCAATCTTCAGATGAAATTAAAAGGGCATCACCGGCTGAATTAAAGGACATGGCTAAAAATGGATTCCAGAAGTGCTTCGATGACCTTTACAGCCGACGGCAAAAGTGTGTTGTTGCGCAAGGATTTTATTTCGAAGGCGGATGTGTTTCAGCAATGTAATTGATAATATTTTTACAGTTATAGAGTCAATCCGGGAACTTTTGAATCCTACCTCGTATAAATCTTTTCTATTAATATAAATTCTATAAATATATTTTTTAATTTCAGCTGAATATTGTTCCATTAAAAAAAAAATCCCGAAAATCACGGGATTTGGCAGAAAAAACCCGGGATTTTCGGGATTAAAAATAAAGCGGGATCCCGGGATTGTAATCCCTATTATGACGATTATCTCTTATAGTTCTAGGGATAGAAAGATAGTTCCAGTTACAAAAATTCTACAAATCAGGTGTAGTGTTCAGATATGGTATTTGTTTTAAAATGTGCTGCATACATATTAAAATACGAAATGTAATTTTTTATATGGTGATGCCGTCCTATAAGGTGAGATTAAGGCAATGTTTCCCATAGTCTATCAAATAAAACAGCGGATATTTCAACCTTCAGCGACTAAAACTTACCGAATAGTGAAAGTTCATTTTTTTTTTTTAAATATCGGATCTTTCCGCACTATAAAGTCATTTATCAGTTTCTAACGCGGAAAAGCTCCAAATTTTCATAAAATTAAATTTAACATTAAGTTTTGATTGTTAAAAAATCGAATTTTCAGTGTGTTCCTTCTTAGAATATAGAAAAAAAAAACAAAATTCCAAATATATTTTATAGGAACCAGATTACATTTTGTATTTTATTACGTATACGGCTCCTGTAAAAAATACCGCAAATGAAAGCTATACTTGATTTTATTTGTAATTGGAAGTATGATTCTATCATTTAGCAGTTTAAGAGACAATCATCGTAACTTTGATTTTGAAGCACCCGGTATATAGCTTATTCTTAGTCAAATGGCCAGTCCCTTTTTATATATTCTTTTATTAACACTTTCCAACAAAGTTGAAAAGTGTTTATGCATTCGGCTTGTCTGGCCGTCTGCCCACGCTCTAACTCTCGTAAATATACTCGGATTTTCGTGCAATTGATAAAGTTTATTTAGGTCACCAAAGAATGTTTGGCATTGTGTATGAAGTATGTAGGATTGTGTTTAATGTTAAAGTTTATTTAGAGTCACCAAAGAATGTTTGGTATTGTCTATGAAGTAGGTAGGATTATGGATAATGTTTGTAGAACACAAGGATAATGTTTGTAGAACATAGGATAATGATATAAAATGATATTCAGGGTCACGAAAAGAATTGGATACATGGCCGTCTATAAATGATAATGTCCTGAAATGCGATTTCTGTAGTTTTAAGAGTGTTTTAGTTTGAATTAAACTTTAGCTAAATAGTGGCGTGTAATAAAGATACTATGTTAAATAGAGAGTTGTATAAAAGTAAACAAGTATGTTCATCTATTTGTATAAATTGCTAAAAGAGAAATTTCAACCTGTTATGCGTTTTCTTGCTAAACTAAATTTCCCCATTATATAGTATATATATAAACTAACAGATCAAATAGAGGGCTGTTAAAAAAAATTGGAATATATATTTGCTATGGACGGTAACTGCTGAAATCAGTTTTTTAAATGTTTTATGCGTTTTTAGTTATCATATATACCTTATTTCCCTAAATAAGGAAGGTTTGTTAAAGCATTCAGGCAGTATTGAAAAGTGTCTCATAATCTATGCTTAACGCATGATTTTTCTTTCTTGTTTGTTATTGTTATTGATGTTGTTTCACTGGCCCATTGGCGGTTTTATAAGACGAGAAAACGGCTGTCATTTTTTTCCTCTAACCTTTGAAATTTTAGGTAATTTTAATCATTTTGTTTAAAAAAAAAATCTATAAAATTATGCGAAATTATTTCCATCAATGAAAAGCTCTTCCAGGCTCTCTCTTTGGAACTACCCATGGATTGATCTCTATATCATGCCTGTTTTTGTTGCGATACTTTTTGTAACGGCAAATTTACAAAATACTGGGTGAACCAAAAGTCTTGCCTTCATTAAAATAATTCATTACAAATTAACCGTTTGTATAATAACGTAACTTGTTGTATCATTGGATAGGTCAGTTTAAGAAGGGTGTTTTGCGTGCAATAAACGGAGCGATTGTTCCAAAGGAGCGATTCAGGGAAGGGGGACTTTGTAAGGAAGATATTTTCGGCCTAAATGGCGTCTATTCAAGAGAAAGCTCAATGTGTGCTTTGGTTTCACGAAACGAAATCGTCCATTAATGTTCTGCAAACATTTCGTCGTTGTTATGCATGCAACCCCCCTGATGCAAAATCAATAAAGCGATGGTATGACAGATTTAAAGAAAGAGGCAGCGTTGCTGATCTGCCCAGAAGTGGCAAGCCTAGTGTGTTGCTCGCACCTAGCATTGAGACCTGGTGCATTTTAAAGCCCAATATTATGAAGTTTGAGAATCGATAAATTTTTTCTGTTAAAATAATATTTCTTGATTATACAGCAGCATAACTTTCTGAAAATGCAATTTTCGAGACCACTTATCGGACTATTAACATTGAAGTTTTTTAAAGAAAAGCATTTAAAAATAAAAATTAGTAATAAGTATAAAATATTGAAAAATGTTTGAAAATTTCTTCAAAAAACCACGAATTTGATTTCGAAAAATTGCAACTTTATATTCATATTTTTGGCGGGGAAACAGTTGGCGTTTATTTTCAAAAGTAGAGCTATCCGGTAACCCTAGCCAACTGTCATAGCTGAATTTGTAATAGCTAGAAATTGCAATGTCCAACCTATTTCGCCACAGTAATATTTCTAAATTGTGTAAAAATATTAATTTACTTTATGATTACTTTTACCGAAGGACCATTTAATACAGCAACATTTCATTTTAAACATTCGAAACTTTATTTCATTCGATTTAAAAAGAAAATAGTTTGCTTATTTTGTATTTCACTAAAAAATAGTTTTCAATGATCTTCGAAGCTTTTATAGAATTATATTTATTACTTTATATTTATCGTCTGCATAGAAAAAAAAATAAAAACCTAATATTTGTTTCTTATGCTATATCAATTATTAAAAAAAAATTGCAATTTGATATAATTCTAGTAATATGTTCTATACATTTTCTCTTTGAATAAAGCGGGCGGAAAAATTGTAGCGCCATATTTGGCGACTTAACTCACTTTTGGCGTGAAATAAACAAATAAATATGTAATAATAAAAAATTAAAAGTATAAAAAACATATAAAGTATTATTTTAACAGAGAATTTTTTCGGTTCTCTAACTTTTATGTATAGGGCTACAAAATGCACCAGGTCTCGATGCTAGGTGCGAGCAACACCAAGAGTGGTTCCCTTGTAAGTGGAAGAACATGTTAAGTAACAAAAATTACATTTAAAGAAATTTGAGGTGAAAGTTTTTGCTGTCAATTTTAATGATTTATTTTCTGTTTGATACCATGTGTTTAAAATATTAACAGGTATGGTACTAAACTCTCTCAGAAAAACCTATTCATATTTAATTTTCAAATATTAAAAATTATTAATATTATTGACATTATTAAATATTAAAATATTAAATATTAATGAATAATGCCTCAAATCTTCAAGACTAAATAGAATCTTAGTATTTTAGCTTCACCATGTGATAGGATACCTCATAACGCTTTCATCCAAAAGATAAAAAAAAAAAAAATAGAAATTAGAGCATAACATGTTCATCCACTGAGCTTTTCAATTGTTGAACGAGTTCGGCAATCGTTTTTGCGGAATCCTACTCAATCAACTCGTGAACTTCAAATATCGGCTGCTAAAGCTCCTGTGTGTACTGTAACAGAAGACATGTTAAGAACACTTGGCGGGAAAAAGAATACCACTTAGACATTCTCCGAGCTACCAAAGGGGCACATGTTGGAATTTACTGAGCTATGTGGTCTTATAAAGAAATTATATCAGTACTTACAATGTATCCAAACAAACATATCTCTAATTATAATAGTTTCAGCACAATAAATATTTATAATAATAAGGGCAAGACTTTTGGTTTACCCTGTAAATCAAGGAGTATTTTTGCATCCTAAAAAATACCCAACAATATCGCTGATTACTATTTTATTTAATAGGCGAGATTTAATTTTCTTTCTCCTACCAATTAAAAAATTTTTGAGATTGCCTCTCGCAGAAAAATGTATAATTCGAAATTTAGAACAATTTACAGTGATTTTAAAGGCTTTTTTTTTTTTTTTTTTTTTTTTTTTTTTTTTTTTTTTTTTTTAACGGAGCTTTAGATACTAAGGCTCCTTATGTCCTCTTCTACTGCGATATACATTCGCATATGTTTATCGCTACTAATACCGTGAGATAATTTTGTTTCATGTTTTCAGCCATGTTAATAACGGCGCCCGTCATTAATAACGTGTTAATAACGTCGCTCTCTCAACTAGAGAGAGTTGAGATGTTCTCTCAACTCTCTCTAAGAGCTGAGATGCACCCCTGCTTTGTGAAAATTTGGAGAGACCTGATCTATAGAATTTATACACACTAAGTAATTAAAATAGTTCAATTTTAAAACTGGTACCACAACTCAAAATGCAATTCCAGTAATTATTGTTCTAAGGATTAATATTTCAATTTCTTCAGTTGTCAAATCATTTTGTTGTCCCTGTAAATGAACAATAAATGGTAGGGGACACTATTATATAGTATGCAACATGTAGCACAATTCAGTCATATATATAAATTTCATTATGTTTAAAAAAGTGTAATATCATTAAAATACGTTGCTAATGATTTTTCCCCATAGACCGTAATGTAACGGATTTCTTTTGAGTGTCCCTGTATATGAGCTGCCAATGCTATACACTTCATTTCCATAATCGAACATGCCATAGTGGTACCCAATAACATCTATGAATTTCGTGGCGATCGGATTATATTTACGCGAGTTAGAGCACGAACGGACGTTAAAAAGAAAAGTGTAAAAATAATATTTTTTTAAATAAATTCACTGGCATAAAAAAATGTAAATTTTTCATAATCGAGTTTGGTTGCCACGTCAAATTAACATTTTGCAACGGAAATATTTGTGACAAAACACGAACTTTCAAAATAAATATCCAATTCTTATAAAAGGTTGTTTAACAAACTGGAAAAAAATCTATTTTTACTTATATGCTTATGTAAATAACTTATAATAATGTACAAATAAAAAGCTTCATGCTTACAGAAAGCAAAAGTTTACTTACAATTTTAAAACATATTTTGTTAAAAGGCGCAAAACATATTTAATCCACTTACTAAATATAACCTCCAAATTCGATTTAAACGAATCTAAATGTTTTAGGAAAACGGAATACAAATTAAATTTAGGAAAATAGAAATATCCTTAGAGGAAGATTTTCCGATGTCGGATTAAACATTAGTTATTTCTCCCCCACACTCTCCTAGCATCCACCTATATATTATTGAATAATTTTTTTGCTTTATTTTTTAAATGCCAGTTTACTACCCGATCACCATGACAACCTGCGAATATTTAACTGAACGAAGCATATTTAGCTATATTTAGAAAGAAGGTGAAAGACACTGAAAAGCGTACGTGAGAGGCACTCAACTATCATTAACACGTGCGGAAGATATTCTTAGCACATGTGAAAAGGGAAAAAAAGTGTACTGAAAATACGTGCACAAGCTGCTTTTCAATAAATTATGGATAAATTTTCTGCGATCTTTGAAGTTGTTCAAGATAAAGAGTTTAATAAATTCTTAATGTACGATATGTGTGCAAAGTACCCTAAATAAGCGTGACCGTGACGAGAAAGAAAAATCATGCGTCAAGGATAGATTATGAAACACATTCCAATGCTCCCAGAATACTTTAGCAAAACTACGGAGTTTAAAAAGGTGAACCTAAGTAAAAATTTTAGAGAACGAATATTATACCATATTTCAACAATTACCGCCCATAGCTGGAAAAATACTAGAAATCTTTTGTATATAACTCTGTATATGATCTATAAATTTGTATATATTCTACATAGTATGTTAAAATTTAGTATACTAGGGGGCTCGGCCCCCTACGAGCTACGCTCGCCAACCCCCGTCCAGACACCGTAGACTCTAAATGCACGCTAATTTGATCGGCTTTAAAAAGATTTCGAAAGATTGAATTATAATTTAAAAAACAGTGGCGATCTCTCTATAAACGGATTTCTCTTCATTTCTCTTTGATTGGGGAATTTTAATGCCAAATCCGTTGCGGTACTACTTGATTATCCCGTCGACCAATTTCGCCAAATTATATAAATCGCCAAACCACTCGCCAAATTATACAAATTGACATAATTCAATTCCTACTATTAGCTCACACTCTCCCTATATTTATTTATATATTTATATATTTATCTTGTACAAATTTTCAATCGTTAATAAAATACTCATTATTCATCCTATCAGGTTGAAATAAATTTTTTTAAACTTGTACTGGATGACAATTGATGTTAATAAAGTTTTTTCAAATATTAATAAATTAATTAAATTTTAATTAATTAATTTTAGTTTTGCATGGGAAACAAAATGGGGTACAGATGTCATATTCGCCCCATATTGGCGCGATTTTTTTCGGTTGCCAATTTGGCGAAAACATCAACAGCATAAACAACATAATCCGGGTTACCACATCAAACAAAATAACGACACTTTGACGCAAGTTAAGTACCTGTTGCCTATATGATATTGGCGACAGAAAAAAAATCGCGCCAATATGGGGCGAATATGACATCTGTTCCCAAAATGGCCGCCATTGGTTATTGAATTTTAATGAAAGTATTTTCAATAAGGGTTACCATAGGGGGGACCCTGTTCTGTCGCCAAATACCGCCAAATTTGGCGGCCAAAATGAGTCGCCAAAAGTGACGCCAACTTGGCGATATCTGTAATATTTCGCCAAATTCCCATAGAGTTCCATTGTAAACCTACTTGCTTATAGAAAATCAACAAATTGAGATATTTTAATGCAACAAAAACTCATATTAGCTTGATTATATTAATTTTTTTTTTGATGGCCTAAGTAGGAATTGACTTTAAAAACAAAATTTTTATATTACTTGTTTTTATTTTAAATAACGAAAAAACAAATAAATTAGTACAACATTAATAAAAATACAAATAAAACGTCGAAATAAAAATAACTTGATGACGTAGACACGTGTAACAACATTTCAAAATAAGCTAATATAAAAGGAATTAAGTAAACAGAGTCTTTGTCTCCTGGTATTTTTTAACAAAGTGAAAAGAAAGTTCTTTTAAATGAGACATTTTAAATTAATCGTTTTTAATCTGACGTAATTTTGACCAAACTATTCTTTCTCTTTTTAATATTCACGTGATAATACTTGTGTTAGAAATTAAATATTATTTGCGCTTTCCTAACAAAAATAGTTGAAAAGTATTCTCTTAAAATATCAAATAAATGTCTAGCGCAATTTCTAAATTTAAACCGTTTTGCAATATTATTTTGTATTCATTTTATGTAATAACTGTAATGTGACGTAAATATGACGTAATTTCTCCTATTTAAGACTTCTAACGCATGTTAATAAATTTATTGCTTTACAAATTCCTTTCTCTCTTAAAATTTACGTGTAATTATAGTTTTTATGACATAATTTTTAATAAGTTCCTGCTTTTTGTACATAATTATTTAATTCTAATTCCAAATGTTTTTTTCTGTTTATAATAGTCACGTGTAAATAATTTTTTCATTTATTTACACGTATAAATATATTATTTTTTGAAGCAAACATTATTGCTTCCGCTGTTTATACAGTTGGCAACAGTTTAAATTAATATCACTTTCTAAAATCTGTAAAAAATATCTCTAGAAATCCTGAAAATTTGAATTTAAAATAGCAATAAAACCTCAAAAAATTAGCCAAATTAAAAAAAATAAAACAGTCTGCACACCGGGAACTTCAAACGCATAAAATGATCTAAAAATGATTAAATTCCTATGAACAGTTTTTGCTCCTATAAAACTTTTTTAGTGGAACAATTTTGTCCGACTTTAGCATTAAATATCTCTTAAAATAATTCTTCGATCTGAAAACTGTCTGCATCAGCGTGTTTATCAAACATTTCTGTATAATGCTACCGATTTTCATATTTTTGTATGCATTATTTTTCTTAATATTAACGAAGAAAAATCTCAGGTCACAAAAAATTCAAAACCGGCGGCGGCGGCGGCGGCGGTGACAGCGGTAGTTACTTTTTTTTAGAATAGAGAGATTAAGAAAACGCATACCATAGTTAACTAGTATTTTGTGGCTATCACAAAACTTTCTTCTATATATATCACGTCAATTAAATCATTCAAATAGTACAAGAAATTACATCAGTTTAGCACCAATTCATATCAAAGTATATCTGAATTTGAGGTTTGATGAAAATTCGTGTATTAGTTCTTGAGATACACCTATAGCAGAAATTCTGAAAAATGTAGCATAACATGTCACATGCTGAGCAATTGACAGCAACACATAAGCAGCGCTGATTCATATCAAGATATACCTGAATCTGAAGTTTGTTGAAAATCCAAGCATTAGTTCTTGAGATAGAGCTATTGCGGAAAATACAAAAAATGTAGCGTAGCAGCACCACCTGTAGAGCTATTTACACCAAAATGTATAAAACGTCAATTCATGTCAAGGACTAACTGAATCTGAAGTTTGATGAAAATCCGTGCATTAGTTCTGGAGATTGAGCTATTGTGGAAATCGTGAAAAATGTTGCATAGTAGCATTTACACCTAAAACTAATCAGCACCAATTTGTATCAAGGACTAACTGAATATAAATTCTTATTAAATTCCGTGCATTAGTTCTTGAGATAGAGCGCCCAAAACATTTGTGTCACATACAGACAGACTCACAGACAGACATTTTGAAGAAACATGTTTTTCGGAATTTCTGACCCCTAAAACGTGTACATCTGTCGAAAACCGAAAGTCGAAAATTTTCACGAATCCAATACATTCTTCTTGTAAAGATAGAAGAAAGTAAAAATTAACCTTTCTTACTAGCCTAGGGGTCAGAGATACCCCAAAACATGTTTTTACAAAATGTCTGTCTTTGAGTCTGCCAGTCTGTCTGTATGTGACACAAATTTTCTGGGCGCTCTTTCTCGAGAAATAATGCACGAAATTTAATAAAAATTTTCCATTCAGGTAGTCCCTGATATAAATTGGTGCTAATTAGTTTTTGGTGTAAATCGCCCTACAGGTGGCGCTGCTATGCTGCATTTTGCAGGATTTACGTGTTTTCCGCAATAACTTTATCTCAAGAACTAATGCACACATTTTCACCAAACTTCAGATTCAGTTAGTTCTTGGTATAAAATGCTGCTGACTATGTATTGGTGTAAATCGCCTTATAAGTGGCGCTGCTCTTCTGCATTTTGCACGATTTCCTCAATAAATCTATCTCAAGAACTAATGAACGAATTTTCATCAAACTTCAGATTCAAGTATACCTTGATTAATATTGCTGCTGATTATGTGCTGGTGTAAACCGCTCAATAGATGACGCTGCTATGCTGCATTTGTCATGATTTGCGCAATACCTCTATCTAAAGAACTAACGCACGACTTTTCCCCAAACTTTATATTCAGTTAGACGTTGACATAAGTTGATGGTGGTTAGGTTCTGGTATAAATCACCCTATAGGTGGCGCTAATATGCTACATTTTGTTGGATTTATACGATATCAATGATAGTCATATCTCAAGAACTAATGCACGGAATTTAAACTTTTTAGAATCCTCATGATGAACTATATATTTTCTACAGATTTTTATGCACGCCTTATATTAAGATAAAAATTAATTCAAGCAAAACCACACTTAAAACTACTGATACACGACTTCCTGAAATTATCATACATAGGCGGCCATGTATCCAGTCACTGCATGGGTTTGTGTTTGATTTTATTTATATTCTACAAACATCTCTTAGTATATTAAACGTAGTTCAGCTTGAAAATGCATAACTGAAAAAAAAAAAAAACACCTTTAAGCAATTCACGCTTTTTCTCAGCTATGCTTATGAATTACTTCCTATAGAATTTGTACACACCAGGTAGTATGAAAAAATTTAGTTACTTTTAAAAACGCATATTCAGCAAGCATTCCTAATAGACAATACTTCAGATTCCGTATTGTATTGGAAATCTTTTATGTATGCCTCTAAATGAACGATAAATGCGATACACATCATAATTCTATATTGCTCCAGAACTAATGCACGGATTTTCATCAAACTTCAGATTCAGTTGGTCCTTGACATGAATCTACGTTTTATACATTTTGTTGTAAATCGCTCAACAGGTGGCGCTACTATACTGCATTATTACGATTTCCGCAATAGCTCTAACTCAAGAACGGATGCTTAAATTTTCAACAAACATCATATTCATGTATACCTTAATATGATTTAGTGCTGTTTATGTTTTGGTGCAAATCGCTCAACAGGTGGTACTGCTATGCTATATTATTTCGAATTTCCACTCTAGCTCTATCTCCAGAACTAATGCACGAATTTCCATCAAACTTCAGAATCAGTTAGTCCTTGACATGAATTGACATTGTGTACATTTTGGTGTAAATCGTTCAACAGGTCACGCTGTTATGCTGTTTTTTTTCCGCAATAGACTCGCAATAGACCGCAATATCTCAAGAACTAATACACGAATTTTCATCAAACTTGAAATTCAGATATATCTTGCTATAATTTAGTGCTGTTTATGTTTTCGTGTAAATCGCTCAACAGATGGCGCTGCTATGCTACATTTTTCAGAATATCCGTTATATCTCTATCTCAAGAACTAATGCACGAAATTTCACCAAACTTCAAATTCAGATATAATTTGATATGAATTGGTACTAAATTGATGTAATTTCTTATTTAAATTATTTAATTGAAGTGATTTATGGGGTATTCTTATAATCTTTTGACTATTATGTCCTGAATAATAATTTTTATTGTGGTACATGTTCTTGTGGTTTTTTTTTTTTGTTGTTTTTTTTTGTTTATATATATATATATTGGGGAACATCCCATTGCATGATTGCATATCAATATTAACGAGATAAATAAGTTTTGGATGATGTTGGGAGCCTAAATACCATGAAAACTCCTATACCGTCCCGTGTCCTTGATGCTGATTTTAAAGTTTGGAGCTATCTGTATAAAATTGTTTTAATAACAATAATTCGATGTAATTTTTTTCCGAAACTGGAACAATTATTTTATATAAATATATAGCAAATAATTAACCTGCACACATTTTTAGGGTTGTTATTACTTTTTAAACTCTGTCCCTGTGTTTTAGATTCCTTACCATCCCTCTCGTAAAATTATACAGAAAATCACTCTAGATGCAGCCACAGAATTTTTTTCAAGTTTTTTCTCATGCAGAAGTATGCTAGAGAAGGAATGTCTAAAATTCTTTGCAGAATTTTAGTGCAGAATTTAAATCAGCATTTAAATATCAATTTCAAGCATCGTGGCTTTCTTGGTAGACTTACCGTCTCCAAGGTTTATTCCAACACTTTTCGAGATAATTTTTTTTTTTTTTTTAATTTAATCCAATGTAAATAACTGTTTCTAAAAATATGTGAACATTGTGGTTACCACTCAGTCTTAACATGATTTGCCTAAAATAGGTGGTAATTTTCCTTACCGTTCCATCCTTACCAACCCTTTTTTTTTCCATTTCGTCCCCTTTTACTTCTTCTATCTTTAATAGAAGAAAGTACTGTAATCGAAATTTTTTTCGACTTCCGGTTTTCGACGGATTTACACGTTTTAGGGGTCAGAGATCCCAAAAAACATGTTTATAGAAAATATCTGTCTGTCGCCATTGTACCATCAGAAAGTGTATGAAGTTATGCATAGAATTGAACCAAACATTTTTTTCAAGTTTTTGGCTATGACAAGCAGGTCCTCACTGAATTTGGAAAAAAATTGCCACTAGGGGGGGGGGGGGGCTGTAATAGCGATTTATGTGCGATTTTGAATATTGTACCATCCAAAAGTGTATGAAGTTATGCATAGAATTGAACCAAATTTTTATTTTAAGTTTTTGGATATAGCAAGTAGGTCCTCCCTGAATTTGGAAAAAATTCGCCGGTAGGGGGCGCTGTAACAGCGATTTTTGTGCGATATTGAATATTGTACCATCCAAAAGTGTATGAAGTTATGCATAGAATTGAACCATATTTTTATTTTAAGATTTTGGCTATGGCAAGCAGGTCCTCCCTTAATTTGGAAAAAAAATGTCGCTAGGGGGCGCTGTACTAGCGATTTTTATGCGATTTTGAAAATTGTACCATCGAAAAGTGTATGAAGTTATGCATAGAATTGAACCAAATTTTTTGTGTTTGTTTTTGGTCATGGCACGAAGGTCCTCCCTGAATTTGGAAAAATTCCGCCGGAAGGGGGCGCAATAATTGCGATGTCTGTACCATTTTCGTTATTGTACCACCGTAAAGTGTATGAATTTATGCAAAGAACTGAACCAAAATTTTTGTGTATGTCTCTAGCTATGGCAAGAAAGTCTTCCCTGAACTTGAAAAAATTCCGCCAGAAGGGGGCACTATAATTGGATTTCTGTGCGATTTTCATTATTGTACCATCGAAAAGTGTATGAATTTATGCATAGAATTAAACCAAATTTTTTTGTGTACGTTTCTGGCTATGGCAAACAAGTCCTTCCTGACTTTGAAAAAAATCTGCCGGAAGGGGGGTGCTTGTTATAGCGATGTTTGTGCCATTTTCTTTATTGTACAATCGAAAAGTGTATAAAAGTATGCATACAATTGAACCAAATTTTTTGTCCATGTTTTTGGCTTTGGCCAACAGGTACTCCTTGAATTTGGATATATCGCGCGGTAAAGGGGCTCTGTGATAGCGATTTCTGTATACTTTTCTTGAGTTTTCGTAGCTCTCTTGTCCGTCGGCGGCTCGTGCAAAGGCGGGAACTCGCTTCGTGCTAAGCCGGCTATTCGCAAACATCTGATAACAACAGAATAAGGAAAAACTATTAATTTTAACAAATATCATGATATAGATTAACTTGTTTTTAGTTCGTTTAATTGACTGAAGCCGAAATTTAAGATGAAAATCAAAGTTGGTATAGTATTGAACTAATAATATTGAAGTATTAACATGTGTAACTAGTTTTTGAACTATTAAGATGGATAAGATAGAAGAAAGTTTTGGGATTGGCACATCCAACTAGTTTCCTATACCGTCCCCTGTTTAGCTACAGGCTATCAAAGCCTGAGAGCTAATGTGCCCGGCCGTTCTGTATGTATGTATGTACGTACGTACGTAACGCGATAACTCTTGATAGAAACATCCGATTTGCTCCAAAAAAATTTTCGAGGTTCATTGTGATAAGGCGCTTCCCTGATTAGTTTTGGGAGTTCATTGGTTAAGGATAAAGGGGGTTAGTCCACCCCCCTTAATTCAGATAAATGGGTTTTTCATGCAGAATGATTCGATTTGCTCCGAATTTGGTATACCGGTTTATTATGTTACGGAACTTCCCTGATTAGTTTTGGGGGTTCATTGGTTAAGGATAAAGGGGGAAAAGGCGGGTTATTCTACCTCTCTTAATTCAGATAAATGGGTTTTTCATGCAGAATTATTCGATTTGCTCCGAATTTGGTAACCGGTTTATTATGTTAAGGAGCTTCCCTGATTAATTTTGGGGGTTCATTGGTTAAGGATAAAGGGGGGGAAAAGGGGTTAGTCCCCCCCCCCTTAATTCAGATAAATGGGTTTTTCATGCAGACTTATTCAATTTGCTCCGCATTTGGTATACCGGTTTATTATGTTAAGGAACTTCCCTGATTAGTTTTGGGGGTTTATTGCTTAAGGATAAATGGGGAAAAAGGGGGTTAGTCCACCCCCCCCCCCTTAATTCAGATAAATGGATTTTTCATTCAGATTTATTCGATTTGCTCCGAATTTGGTATACCGGTTTATTATGTTAAGGAACTTCCCTGATTTGTTTTGGGGGTTCATTGGTTAAGAATAAATGGGGAAAAGGGGGGCTAGTCCACCCCCCTTAATTCAGATAAATGGGTTTTTCATGCAGAATTATTCGATTTGCTCCGAATTTGGTATACCGGTTTATTATGTTAAGGAACTTCCCTGATTAGTTTTGGGGGTTCATTGGTTAAGGATAAAGGGGGAAAGGGGGCTAGTCCACCTCACTTAATTTAGACAAACGGGTTTTTCATGCAGAATTATTCGATTTGCTCCAAATTTGGTATACCGGCTTATTATGTTAAGGAGCTTCCCTGATTCGTTTTGGGGATTCATTGGTTAAGGATAAAGGGGTGAAACGGGAGCTAATTCCCCTTCACTTATTTTTTTGAGGGGCATTATTCTTTGAAATGAGAGTATAATATACAATTAGTGTGTATAGCCTGTGAGCTCAATGCCACCAGTTTAGCTGGGCACTTTTCTTTTTTATTTACCTTACCGTCCCTTCCTTAACACCCCTTTAAGACAATGTTATACAAAAATTCTGTATTAAAAGTACTACATTGTTATTATTTCTTATTTGACTGTCCTGTGAGTACTATGCAAATTCATTATAAGTAAAAATTATCAAGAAAATAAAAAGGTTTAGTGGTAAAATGGTAAGGAGAATTAAACTCGTTAGTTTAACATAAACCTCAATTAAATAAACATTTTTTCACTGCTGACCATTTTTTCTCTATTTTGAATCATTAAGGCAAGTTTAATTTCACCAGATTTTTGTTCCCGAAAGTCAAAAGATTATGAGAAATATTACATAGAATTATTATTATATAGAAGTAAGTTTTGTGATTGTCACAACATACTAGTTTAAGATATGCCAACAGGAAGAAAAACTATTATCTATCTCATCTGGATTTTTACATTGTTTTCTTATCGTATCATTGTAATTTAATTAATATTAAAAGATTATAATCCTTAAAAGATTATAATGCTTATAAGAAAGATCTATAAAAGCATATTAATATATATGTGGTATTCTCACAATATTTTGACTTTTGGGAAAAAAATCTGGCGAAATTAAACTTGCTAAAATAACATTTTAATCTGATAGACGATAAAAGATGATTGATGATTCAAAATAAAGAAAAAATGATCAGCAACGAAATTTTTTTTATTTAACTTAGGTTTAAGGTAACTTAGTTTAACTTAGTTTAACTTAAATTTAACTTAGGTTTAAGTTAAACTTGCGAGTTTAATTTTCCTTACCATTTTACCCCTATAACTTTTTATTTTCGTCTAAATTTTTACTTATAATGAATTTGCATAGTACCCACAGGACATTCAAATAAGATATAATAAAAATGTAGTACTTTTAATACAGAATTTTTGTATAACATTGTCTTAAAGGGGTGTTAAAGAGGGGACGGTAAGATAAAAAAAGGGGATGTTATTGGAAAAAAGGGACGAAATGGTAAAAAAAAAAGGACGGTAAGGATGGAATGGTAAGGAAAATTATCACCTATTTTTAGGAAAATCATGTTAAGACTGAGTGATAGCCTCAATGTTCATTGATTTTTAGAAACAGTTGTTAACATTGGATTAAATTATTATTATTTTTTTTAATTTACCTCGAAAAGTGCAGGAATAAACCTTGGGGACGGTTAGACTACCAATAAAGGCACGATCTTGAAATTGATATTTAAATGCTAATTTAAATTCTGCAGTAAATTTCCTGTCAAAGAATTTTAGACCTTCTTTCTCTAGCATACTTCTGCATGAGAAAAAACCATGAGTGATAGCCTCAATGTTCATTCATTTTTAGAAACAGTTGTTAACATTGGATTAAATTATTATTATTTTTTTTTAATTTACCTCGAAAAGTGCAGGAATAAACCTTGGGGACGGTTAGGCTACCAATAAAGGCACGATCTTGAAATTGATATTTAAATGCTAATTTAAATTCTGCAGTAAATTTCCTGTCAAAGAATTTTAGACCTTCTTTCTCTAGCATACTTCTGCATGAGAAAAAACTTGAAAAAAAAAATTCTGTGGCTGCATTTGAAGTAATTTTCTGTATAAGTTTAGCAAGTGGGACGGTAAGGTTGATAAACCCAGGAAAAGAGTTCAAAAAATAATATCAACCGTAAAAATGTGTGCATATTAATTTTTTGCTACGTATTTATATAAAACAATTGTCCCAGTTTCGGAAAAAATTTACATCGAATTACTTTTATTGAAACAATTTTATACAGACAGCTCCAAACTTAAAAATCAGTATCAGGGACACGGGATGGTAGATGAGTTTTACTTGTATTTGGACCCCCAACATCGTCCAAAATTTATTTATCTCGTGAATATTGTTATGCAATCATGCAATGGGATGTTCCTCAGTACATGAAATAAAAAAAAACACAAAAAACTAAATTAAATAAAAAATTATTATTCAGGGACATGAAAGTGAAAAGATTGTGAGAATGCCCCATCTACATATACATTATATGGCCATTAATGATCGGACGCTTTCAGTTTTAGACTTTTTGTCGAATATTTAAAGATATATTTGTCGGATTTTTCTGGAACTTCAGGTTTATGAAGAATATGTTCGACTTCATATTTGTCAACGGCGGTTTGATCGGAAGGACAATTAGGAGGCCAACAACAAATCAAAGATAAAGAATAATGTTTGGGATCACCCTGTAAAATAAAATGCACAAAATTATCTATCGCTATAGCTTACGAATATATAGATATTGTACAATATATGTATTCATTTGTGGAAGAATAGAATGTATATTCATGGAGATATATCGATTCTTTAAAAAAAGTTAAAAACATTTTTGCATGTTTTTTGTTTATATAATGCAGGGTTTTTTATCAAATTTAACGCCAGTTTCAGAAAATTTGACAAAATATAGTAGAAATAATATGGTCTAATAGGAATGTAAATATATTAAATATTTGATGAAATATGAGCAATTGAATGAAATATTTTTCCTCCGCACATTCGTGCACGATATTATTTTTTCATGATTTGATAATCAACTCTATGAAGCAACTCGAAAAAAAAAAAAAAAAAAAAAAAAAAAAAAGCCAGTCAAAGATCGTGAAAATTCAGAAAGGCAATAGACTGAGCTGATTTTTAGTTGTTTTCTAAAAACAGCTAAATGATAAGGGACTTTCCATAAATTGTCGTTTTTAATTATTACTTTTTTAATTTTAATTTTGTTTTTTATTGATGCTTTAGTTCTTCTTGGAAAATCAGCAGAATAAGCCTATTCCAAAAAAAAAAAAAAAAAAAAAAAAAAAAAGTATCAAAATCCAAGCATTTCTTCTACTCGTTGGCATTCAATAATTACAAACTCCTTTGCTGTGAAAGCCAAATAATAAAAAATGACAATTTGTCGAAAATCTCTTGTCATTAAGCAGCTTTTAGAGAGCAACTAAAAATTCGCTCACTATATTTCCGATAATTTTCACGATATTGCACCCCCTATTTTTATGTGTTGCTCCATAGACCATATTATTACTTTTTTAATTTTAATTTTGTTTTTTATTGATG
Source organism: Maratus speciosus (assembly GCA_963932465.1). Classification (NCBI taxonomy): domain Eukaryota; kingdom Metazoa; phylum Arthropoda; class Arachnida; order Araneae; family Salticidae; genus Maratus; species Maratus speciosus. Next base: position 98,047,049 of record OZ010799.1, read on the forward strand.
CTTTAGTTCTTCTTGGAAAATCAGCAGAATGAGCCTATTCCAAAAAAAAAAAAAAAAAGTATCAAAATCTAAGCACTTCTTCTAAATCTACTCGTTGGCATTCAATAATTACAAACTCCTTTGCTGTGAAAGCCAAATAATAAAAAATGACAATTTGTCGAAAATCCCTTATCATTAAGAAGCTTTTAGAGAGCAACTAAAAATTCGCTCACTATATTTCCGATAATTTTCACGATATTTCACTCGCTATTTTTATGTGTTGCTCCATAGACCATATTATTACTTTTTTAATTTTAATTTTGTTTTTTATTGATGCTTTAGTTCTTCTTGGAAAATCAGCAGAATGAGCCTATTCCAAAAAAAAAAAAAAAAAAATAATAATAATAATAATAATAATAATAAAAAAAAATCTAAATCTAAGCACTTCTTCTAAATCTACTCGTTGGCATTCAATAATTACAAACGCCACTTGACTATCAAATCATGAAAAAAAAAAATATTTTTTATCGTGCGCACATGCGCAGATAAAAAATATTTCATTCAACTGCTCATATTTCATCAAATATTTAATATACTGTTTACTTTCCAATTACAACATATAATTTCTACAACATTTTGTCAAAGTTTCTGAAACTGGCATTAAATTTGAAAAAAAAAAACTTGCGTGATATAAACAAAAGATATGCAAAAAATTTTTGAATTTAAAAAAAAATCGACCTTTAAAAAAAATCAAATAGTCCTAGGCACGTTTTAAAATTCTATAAAAAATCAAGTAATTGTTGTACGGGAGTGCGGTCTAGACTAAAATGCTTCTCAGGATGGAAAGTTTTTTTTTTTTTTTTTTTTGAAGGGAATGAAAATAATTAGTTCGAAATTTCGATCTTAGATTGCGCCACTTGTCCGTATGTTTGGTTTTAATGTTTTCAAACATGCGGGGTTTTTTTTTCTGATTTTCAGATTAAATTTGGCTCTGTAACGCATAAATGACGGCTATCAGCGAAAAAAACCTAAAGTGTCAAAGAAAAAACCCACTAATATTTAATATATGGCTTGCCAATACAAAGTAATGCTCGCATATGAGGCCAGGAGAGTAGTATTACCTCCTGGATCCGTCCGCGAAATTCTAAAATGGAGGGCCAAAATCACAGTCAGGTGAAATCCGAGCTCCTCATTGGTCATTGAGTCGCGTCCTTTTCAGAGAGCAATCTCTAGCGCTAGGGGAAACGTCGATTACTCCCTTTTCCGAGAAAAAATCATGTATTGAAGTGAATTTTTTCTGCTTCATTTAAAATGAGCTATCGAAATTAACTCAAGATATTTTGATGACTTTTTATAAAATGTGAATGAAAGATTTCGATTTTAAGCTCTAAAAAATTTTAAATAATATGGGAGTACTTTTTTTGTTAAGGAAAATTAAAAAAGAAACTTGCATTTTTTCCCTTGTGTTGCTTTTAAAATCCAAAATAAAACAAATATTCGCACTTTTCTATAAAAAATTTAATAACTAACTTAGAATACTAAAAACTTTCACAAATTTTTGCCTAATGGAAAATAATTTAAAAAATGATGTCAGATTTTAAACCGATTTTAATCATTCAGAATAAACAGAACAAAAAATACTACATGAACAATTTTGTAATAGTATGTACAATAAGTTATTTTGTTTCCTGGTTCATATATTTAAATCTGGAATTTTTTTATCGATTTTTCCCTCACTTCCTGGTAAGCTAAGGTTATAAAAATTATGAAACCAGGTTTGTTTTCGATGACAATATAACATTTTAATATTTTGAGAATTTAATTATAAATTAATAACATGTTTCCCTAAGGAGGGTCCAAGTGATAAATTGCTAAATATTGTTTATGGTTATAATTGTATAAGAGTTACAAGAAGAATTGAATTAATTATGTGCCAAATCATACACGCTAAAATATGCCAATTAGCTGTAAAACTGCAACAATGAAATATTTTAAATATTAAAATGTAAAAAATAAAATATAAAGAATATAATATATATTTTTAAAGGCACTTTTATCATTAATTAATTTATTTATGATTTTATGTTTCAAAAAACAATTTAGAAATTTTAAAATGTTGCTTAAACTATGCTTTTATCCCTTTTGCATATCTTAAAAAAAAAAAAAGAGAGAGAGAGAGAGAGAGAAAATTGTGATTTTTAAAATAAATGCACTTGCACAAGTTCATGCTTTTCTAATCGTAAATTAAATGAAGGAAATTTCCATAATCGGGGTCCATGCCAAATTAACACATTGTAGTGGACTTGAATTGAATAGCAGTCGTGAAACTAGGCTTGATTTTTAAGATAAACATTGAATATCTGTAAAAGAATGTTTACCTTTTATGTCCCAAATTATGAATTTATGAAAATTTCATCTCTAAAGCATATTTTGTGAATTTTTGAAACTACATTAGAAGATTTACACAATCATTTAATAAATTTTAGAAGGATTTTGCCAAAATTAATTAATTAAATTGAATTTATAGGGATTTTGTGCAATATTTGTAACTCCCCTCAAATCTTTTATTTAAAAAATTTTTTTTTAGTATTTTGTAGCATTACAAAATATACAAACATAACTTCTTACAATAGCAATATTTCCGAACAGAAAACTTTCGCCTCCCACACCCCCCCAATCTGACAACGTCAAGGAAACCGAAAAAGATGCAAAAGCAAAAGAAATTATTGTTTTTTTTTTTTTCCTTTTAATTTTCTTTTGTGCAATCAATAATGTTTTTTGGAACAAGATAAAGTAAAATATCTATAATTCATTCCAAACAGTATAACTACTAATCGGTGTATTAAATTAGTTTTATAACAAGTTATTTTAATGGCACTTCAATATACCGTCGGACATAAAAAGTTAATAACAGAATTTTTTTTTTCCATATTTATTTTATGGACAGAGGGCCTGGAGCGACTTAAAAAAAAGTTTTTGGAATTATTTTTAAGGGTTTTTTTTTTCATTTAATGCTAAAACATTAAATTCTGTATTTTTAAAATTATTTGCGCAATTTTTTTTTTTGTATAATTTTGTTAATTTAAAGTTTCCATTTAAAAGTCTAGAAAAAGTTTTTTTTTTTTTTTTTTTTTTTTTTTTTTTTTTTTTTTTATAGTTGTTGACTTTTTCTAGAATAATATTAATTTTTTGTGATTTTATGGATTTAAATGGAGGGGTGGGGGTAGAGGAGAAAATTTATTGAGATTTTTACCATACGTAATTTATAGATAATTTTTAAATGATATTAAAAGTATTTTTTCAATAAAAACTAAATTTTTATTAAAGCATATTTGTGATGTCATATAATTTAAAAATTGTTGCAACTTATAATCTAAATTATTAACTCTCGTTGCATAAAATGTTATCAAAATATCTTGAGTTATTTCTATTGTTTATTATAAATAAAAGCGAACAAAATAATAAGGTAAGTAATGCATGACTGTAAATGAGGTAACAATGGCTTCAAAATTACTTTTCCCCTCACTCCTTTCAAAATTCAAATGGAGAAACAACTTGGTGATCCTCACCCTTATCTCTCTTAAAACCACGCGACCACACGACCACACGACCAATGAGGTGGCTGTATTTCACCTGACTGTGATTTTGGCCCTCCATTTTAGAATTTCGCGATCCGTCCTCGTGTCCCAGGCCACTAATGTAAAACCTATAGAGACAACTGCGGTTCTTCACCACCAGAGGGCGCAATTGTTTTCTCCCTAAGTAAAAAATGCTTATATCTCAGTAATTAAATTAGATAGAAGCATGAAAATTGTTTTATGGTTATATTTTAGTATGTTTAAACTATATACCAATTTGGTACATGTGGGTGGGCTGGGGGGGGGGGGCTAATATTTAATATATGGCTTGCCAATACAAAGTAATACTCGCATATGAGGCCAGGAGAGTAGTATTACCTAGTGATGGGCGATTCTGGGAAATTCAGGAATCGATTAAAATTGACATCGTATAAAACTGAATCGATCACAATAAGAATCGATTCCCAAATTCTAGAATCGATACTTGAATCGATATTTCGATAGTCACAGATTCGCACAGATAAGCTCAAAAATATTAATTTCAAAACTTAGCGAATCAGCAGAGCCGTAGCGACCACCTCCCATACCTCACATTTAGAGGGTAGACAAAGTCAGGGGCCCAGTCGTAAGCTATTACAGACCTTTGAGTCCAATAATAAAGTTTTTAACTTTTAAATTATTAGTTTTAAGATGTAATTTTACTAATATTGTAATTTAGATTTTATTTAAATATATTTTTTAAGAAAGGTCTCGGTTAAATACAAGTTGGAAATTGCGCGTCAAACGTGGCAAATGTGGTGCTCTCGTACTATAACAGTGCACTTCATAAGTGCATATCAATTTCATTCTGTTCGAAAGTCTGTAACATCCTTAAAATGCACTTGAAATAATTTTTTCCATTGGCCGTAATGTAACGGAAAATTTTTGACTGTCCCTGTAATTAAATCATTGTGATTTTCTTCCAGCCTGAATTAAAATTTAAATTTTCAGGGACATAATTCACGTTGCCATAAGAACCGATTTAGTATTCTTACAATTTGAGTTTAATAATGTAACTAGCAAAGTTTATTAAAGTTCTTTTATTTAAAAAAAAAAAAAAAAAAATCGTCGCTGCAAGACGTGAAAATTTAGTTTTCTCAGAAGAAATAAAAATCAATTAATTTTACTGTCTTAGAAGGATAGTGGACGCACATGTATAATTCTTGGAAATCTTTAACATTATAGCTAGTAACTAGCGGGTTCCGCCTAATATGAAATCTCGAAGCGAACGAACCGCGAACCGGGTTCCCGCTGCCTACAGCACCGTATAGGTGTACCCCCCCCCCACACTTTGCCCACCGGGTCGGAAAAACGCGCTCACCTCCCCCCCCCCCCCACACACACACACCACCACCAATTTTTGACATTCATCATTTAAAAATTTTTTATTATGTGTTATAAACTATCTTAAAATTTCAAACAAATCGCCCTGTTATATTTTCTAATTTTGTTCTGCCCCTCCCCTCTATCCCCCCCCCCCGAAATGTGACGCGCCATTCTTTTTTATAATTTTTTATCATGTATTATAAACAATCTTAAAGCTTAAAACAGATCGCATTGTTAGATTTCCTAATTTTAACAAAATCGCGTTATGTTGATTCCAGATTCCACCACCAGGGTGCGCACTCTATTCCTAACAAAACTGTGAACGAAACTCCGTTAAACAACCTATCAGTAGATATATTACTCAAGAGTGTGGCAATCTTGATCAAAAATTTAAGCTATTTGCCGAAATTACTATTCGGAAATAGTGGTAACTAAACTTTTGACTTTTTTATATTTAATAAGTAGCATTTATCTCAGGACTCCGTCAAAAAACCCCACCTGAAACGGTAAGGAACGCTAAGGCTTAAAAAAAATTCTAACGGGCTCCCCCCCCCCCCTCCCAAAATTTTCGCACCATTCTTTTTTAAACTTTTTCTTATGTGTTATAAACTATCTTAAAGTTTCGAACAGATCGCCTTGTTAGATTTTCTACTTTAAATGAAATCGCGGTCTGTTAGTTCTATATTCCACCACCAGGGAGCGCAGTCTATTCAAAACAAAAGTGTATCTAAACGAAACTCCTTTATACAACCTATCCGAAGATACATTAGTCTAGGGGGTGGTAGTCTTAAGCAAGAATTCAAGATATTTGTGAAATTACTATTCGAAAATAGTGGTATGAACACTTATAAAATTTTTGATATTGAAAAAGTAGTAACTTTCTCAGCCCGCTGTCAAAGAACCGCACGCTAAACGGTAGAAAACGTTAATGCTGCTTTAAAAAATCACGAGACTGCCTTTAAAAAAAAAAGCATTTAATAGAAATAAACCAATTAGTGAAATAATAATTAATATCTCAGCTTGTAATTAAGATAATACTTTTTCAAATTTCTGAAAGGAGAATTTTTTTTTTTTTTTTTTTTTTTTTTTCGCATCGCCTTGTCTAAGTTTCGAATTTTTACGCCCCTTACATTCTAAGATGTGGTCCCCTTTTTAAAACAGTACAAAATTCTCGGGAATCACTTTCTTTAAATTGTTAAATATATTATTTGAAAAAGAAGGTTTTAAAGCATTTTAGCACGTATTTTCATACCTACACCCTTGAAAAAATTAATAACATACAGGGGATCCTTCAGTTTCGGAAAGCTCCGAAATTTCATAAAATTCAAAGTATCATAAATCAGTAAGTTTGGTTGAAAACGACTGATTTTTTTATAATACAACTTACACAAACACTTTGAGAAACTTACGGGTGAAAATACGGCTTAACTAACGACAACCTTGAGTCACGTGGCTTTAAACCAAGAATGATAAGTTTAAAATGGAAAAGAGACGAAATTTGTCATTACCATTCATAAATAGTGCTCACCAAGAGCTACAGATATAATATCAGTGTTTAGTTGGTAAACAAATGACTCGGGAAGAATGTCAAAAAAGGTCCCATTGAAATTGGACCATAATTAAGAACATTGGGATCGGGGGGGGGGGGGATGTATAGGTGACGAACTGGAAAAGTACAGCTTAATAAACTAGTAACCCAAATAACTTGGCTCCTAAACTAAAAATATTACAATTTAACCTAGAAAGAAAAAGGCTCTTATGCGAAATTTGACAGCAGTTCTGCCTTTAAAACAGTAAATCCGAAAAGAATAAATATATCTTCCTTTGAAATTACTGTCAAAAAATATCAATACATAAGTTGGAGCACGATTGACCCTTACCAAAAAGAAGGAAGGCTAGAGACAGAAAATAAAAGATCACATTAAAGCTTTCCAACGATATGTTATACGATATGGTTTGGAAGAAACAAAAAATACCCCCCCCCCCCCCGAGGGAGCAGGTAGCGCCCCAAACGGTCGGAGGGGCGACCTCAAAAGTATCTTTGGTCAAGGTTTCAAAATGTGGCTTTATAATAAAATAGAACAAGAATTGGACATTTTAAAAATTGCATGCAAATTTTGAACGGCCCTGTAAATTAAGATTAGCGAGGAAAAGGGGAGAGGGGGGTGGAGAGATTAGAAGGACGAACGTGAAAAATACAATAGAATAAACTAGTAACCTGAATAACTAGGCTTCTAAACAAAAGTATAACGATTTAACCCAGTGTTGAATTCAGGGGGTAGCCCGGGAGGACATCCCTCCCGGGAGCTTTTTCAAGAAGGCTCACGTTTTCAGCACCAGCCTTGGCGAGTTGGCTAAAGCGAAAGCGTTCAGCCAGCTCTAACGCCAATCGTCGTCTTGTGTTTTTTTTTTTAACCGAAATGGCGGAAGACGAACTAGCATATTTTAGAATAACAGTCCTACCTAAATTAAAGAAATGTTTTCAGTTATGTGTTCTAGATGAAAAGAAATCTTCTTCGAAAGAAATTGTATTACGAATTCTTATACTCTGTTTTATCGAAGGCCTTTATTACTTTTGATGATATAGACTAAAATTTTGATTATTTGATCCCCTCAAAAATCTAAATTTTCATTCAATTGAGCATTATTAATTCCATACCTCTTAAACAAAAACTCATTACCTTCATATATTTAGATATTTGATTACATATAAAGATGGATTTATGGGGATCATGTATTAATGCAGTTTCAGTGCATTTTGATGTATATAAACACAGATTTTAAAAAATACCTGTGGCAGAAAATTACTATATTTTCTGCGATGAACTTATATAATTAATTTAATACCAAATCATTCTGCAGAAACAACCCCCCAAAGTCGAGTGAAAACAGGCCAAACCAAGAAAGGAAAAAAAAAAGCTTTTCACACCCCCAAACAGGATGTTTAGAAATTGCCTTTTTAATGTGAGATGAAATTCTTAAGGGGAGATGGGGTAGACGGAAATTGAATGACTATCTTTTGTTGCTTTAAAGTAACAAATAAAATCATTAGAGAAATTTTTTAACTGTATATGATAGTGAGGGGCTATAGATTTAAATAGTTAAATTTATCAATTAACAAATAGAAAAAACAAACCAAAAAATTAAAAACTTGGAATATTTAACTTTTTTTTTTGGGGGGGGGGGGGAAACAAAAACAAGCTTTTCTTTTTTTTCGGGGGGGGGGGGCAGAATTTGAATAATTGGTCTTTTACTTATAGTTACTTCAAAGTAATAAATAGGACAGAAAATTTAAAAAACTGTAAAGAATTTAAAAAAAAAATGAAAGCGTGTGCACAAAAGGTTAATCCTTATTATTATTTTTTAAATCTTTCATTCTATTTGTTTCCTTATTTTTTTTTTTTTTATGGTAAATTACTTATTTGTTACTTAAAAATCAACAGATAGAGCAAAGCAGTAAACTTTATGCACTGTTATGGATAAGCGAAGGAATAGTTAACATTTCAGACACAATTTTAACTAATCTTTTCTGCAAGGCAACAATGAATTTTAAATGGGCAAAAAGTAGTGTGATGGAGGAGAGGAGGGGGGGGGGATAAAATTCGAAATGGGAGGTTGCCTCAGACGATTGAGCATTATTTTATTCCCACTTCAACTTAATAAATAGAGCAATATGTGTGCAGAATGACGAAATATAAAGTGTGTGTGTGTGGGGGGGGGGGGGATTTCATTCGAGAGAAGAATTTACATGATTTATTCAAATATGACGAATTATTATTTTTAAATAATAAATAAAACAACTAAGGCGAAATAATATTTAAAAATATGGCAAAAATTTTTAAATAAAAAACTGAAGAATTTTAAAGATTTTTAATTTTGTGCACTAGGGACAGACCAATGTCTTTTTCATAAACTCAAATAATGATAAAATTTTAACAATATTAAAATGTAATAGTAATTGATTTAATTGCATGCATCAACTTGCAATTATTTTAGCTCATAGATTTAATTGCAGGATACGGCTAAATAATTTATTTTTTATCATTCAATCTAATTATAATCGAATTGATTGTAGTTTCAACTTCCTATTAACTTCTAATCGCAATTAAATTAAAAACAATTAATTTTTAATGAATTATTTCAGTGAAAATGTGTTTTATTAATGCAATCAACACGTCACACAATTATGCCGCTTAATAATAAAAAAAAACTAAATTAATTCAGTAATAATACTAATAAAACTATGTTCAATTGTGTCATAAAAACATGATCAATACAATTATATTTATTAAAGAAAATTTTTACGCCTGTTTTTTAAAATACGTTCTCTATTTCTTCGAACATATAGCGAATTAATGAAATAAATGAATATTATAGAACTGAAAAAAATAACTTATGTTTGAATTATATATATTTGTGCAATTAAAAGTTATTTTAATCCGAAAAAGATTTTTGTTTTAAGCAAGGTTCTAATTGCAAACCACGGCGAAATAACATTTCGTCTAGCTTTTTACATTTGCGGAAAAAACAAATGAAAAAAAAGCAAACCTCTTCCTCTCAGCAAAGGAATGAGGTTGCCGTTCGCTACGCGTACGACGACGTCACGAACAAAAAAGGGTGCGTAGCGTTGAATTCATCCCCGCGCCAACCCTTATTCTGGCAATAAAGTGCTCAAAACGTGAGCCTTCTTGAAAAAGCGTCCGGGAGGTAATACTAGTGATGGGCGATTTCGATTTTTTTAATCGATTTAATCGATACTATGGCCAACTCGATTTAATCGATACTATAAATTTTTTAATCGATGTCTCTAAAGGTCATATCATTTTTATTTTCCTTCAAAAATTTAAGGTCAAGTAGTTGGATGTCCAATCCCAAAACTTTCTTCTGTCTCATAAATGTTAAAACTTCAAAATTCGCTATCACAGTGTCAAATTTAAATAACCTATACCCATCATGAGGATCCAAAAGTATAGGTTCGTTGAAATATGTGTATTTAAAAAATATATATAAGAATCCCATTTTCCTAACAAATCATTGAATTTCGGCCCACACCCTCTTAGATGTCCGCAACGGAAAATCCCAGTTCAAAGGGCATAAAAGCGACACCTGCTGGGTAGTATACACTCAAGCCTAATAAGGATCTATTTATACGACAGTGTAACTGAATATGAAGTTTGATTAAATTCCGTGCATTAGTTTTGAGATATGGCTATCATGAATATCATGAAAAAGCAGTATAGCAACGCAGCCTATTACATGATTAACACGAAAGACTCAGAAACAACTTACGTCAATGACCAACAGAATATTAAGTTTGATGAAATTCCGTTCATTACTTCTTGGGATGTTATCGCAAACATTGTGTAAACCCTGAAAAACAGTGTTGAATTCAGGGGCTGGTACGGGTGGACACACCCCCCCTCCCCGGAACATTGAAATGTCCCCTAGGGAGATTTGAGATTTTATGCTTAATGGACGAAAGTCCAATCCCCCCCCCCCCCCCCTCGTAACTCTAGAATGTTCCTCGCCAGAACCATAGAAATCCCCCCCCGGAGAAAAATGTCTGAATTCAACACTGTTGATAAAAGCAGCATGGCAGCACAATTTGTTATATCATTTACACAAAAACCTAATCATGGATAACTTATGGCATTGTCTAACAGAATATTAAGTTTAATGAAATTTCGTTCATTAGTTCTTGAGATATTATCCCTAAAATTGTTTAAATCCTGAAAAACGTGTTGAATTCAGGGGGTGGCCCGGGGGGATGACATTCCTCCCCCCGCAACAAAGCATAAAATCTCAAACTTTCTGGGGGGCATTTGAGTGTTTCGGGGGGAGGAGAATGTCACCCTCCAGGGCCACCCCCTGAGTTCAATACGTTTTTGTACATTAAAAATTGATGAAATTTCGTTCATTAGTTCTTGAGATATTATCCCTAAAATTATTTAAATCCTGAAAAACGTGTTGAATTCAGGGGATGGCCCGGGAGGGTAACATTCCTCCCCCCCCCGCAACATTCAAATGCCCCCAGAAAGTTTGAGATTTTATGCTTTTTGTACATTAAAATGTTCAAAAGTCCAATCCCCTCCCCCTCTGAATTGTCCCTCCCGGAGAAAAATGTCTGAATTCAACTTAGCTGATAAAATCAGCATAGCAACGCCCCCTGTTGGGCGATTTACACCGAAACCTAATAAGCAGCAATTTATGCCAACGTCTAAAAGAATGTGGTTTTATGAAAAACGTGTATTAGTTCTTGAGATAGAGCTATTGCGAAACTCGGGAAAAATTCAGCATAGCAGCGCCACCTGCCGGAAGATTTACATCAAAACCTATCCCTCAACAACTTATGTCAACGTCAAACTGAATCTGAAGTTTGGTGAATATTCGTGCATTAGTTCTTGAGATAGCAATCTTGCGGTAATCATGAAAAATGCAGCATAGCAGCGCCACCTGTTGAGCGATTTTCACCAAAAAGTAATCAGCCCCAATTTATATGAAGGTCTAACTGAATCTAAAGTTTCAACAGATTCCATGCATTAGTTCTTGAAATAGACCGCTCACAATTTTTTTGTCAGAGACAAACAAATAGACAGACTGACAGACAAAAAATTTATAAAAATAGTCAAATCGTATTCCAGACAAGAAGTTCTAACACTATAAATCCTTAGAAACCGGAAGTCGAAAATTTTCGCGAAAACAACACTTTATTTTTCTAAAGACAAAAGAAAGCAAGAAAAGATGAACGCATCGATTCTGCCCTTGGATCAGAAACGGTGAATCGATTCAGTTCAGATTCGATGCCGATGTCGATCTTCAGATGCGATCTTCAGAATCGTTACTTTTTTGATTTACTTCAATTCTTTAGATGCAATGTCGAATCGTTATATTTTGATTTACGTTCAATTCTTTAGATGCAATGTTGAATCGTTATGCTTTGATTTACTTCAATTCAAATCGCATCGCGGTCGATCCACGATTCGGGTTGAATCAATTCTTCCAATTTTGCTGTTTTAGTGCCAGAATTGCTGTAAAATTTTGTATAAGAGCCTTTTTTTACTTTCTAGGTTAAATCAGTGTTGAATGCAGGTATTTTTCTCAGGGAGGGATTTATGCGACTCCGGTCGGGATTGGGGGGGGGGGATATTTCAGAGTTCCGTAATGGGGGGGGGTGCACATTTGTCCATTAAATAGCATAAAATCTCAAAACTCACGGGAGGGACATTTCAATGTCCCGGGAGGCTTTTTCAAGAAGGCTCACGTTTTGAGCACTTTATTGCCAGAATAAGGGTTGGCGCGGGGATGAATTCAACGCTACGCACCCTTTTTTGTTCGTGACGTCGTCGTACGCGTAGCGAACGGCAATATCATTCCTTTGCTGAGAGGAAGAGGTTTGCTTTTTTTTCATTTGTTTTCTCCGCAAATGTAAAAAGCTAGACGAAATGTTATTTCGCCGTGGTTTGCAATTAGAACCTTGCTTAAAACAAAAATCTTTTTCGGATTAAAATAACTTTTAATTGCACAAATATATATAATTCAAACATAAGTTATTTTTTTCAGTTCTATAATATTCATTTATTTCATTAATTCGCTATATGTTCGAAGAAATAGAGAACGTATTTTAAAAAACAGGCGTAAAAATTTTCTTTAATAAATATAATTGTATTGATCATGTTTTTATGACACAATTGAACATAGTTTTATTAGTATTATTACTGAATTAATTTAGTTTTTTTTTTATTATTAAGCGGCATAATTGTGTGACGTGTTGATTGCATTAATAAAACACATTTTCACTGAAATAATTCATTAAAAATTAATTGTTTTTAATTTAATTGCGATTAGAAGTTAATAGGAAGTTGAAACTACAATCAATTCGATTATAATTAGACTGAATGATAAAAAATAAATTATTTAGCCGTATCCTGCAATTAAATCTATGAGCTAAAATAATTGCAAGTTGATGCATGCAATTAAATCAATTACTATTACATTTTAATATTGTTAAAATTTTATCATTATTTGAGTTTATGAAAAAGACATTGGTCTGTCCCTAGTGCACAAAATTAAAAATCTTTAAAATTCTTCAGTTTTTTATTTAAAAATTTTTGCCATATTTTTAAATATTATTTCGCCTTAGTTGTTTTATTTATTATTTAAAAATAATAATTCGTCATATTTGAATAAATCATGTAAATTCTTTTCTCGAATGAAATCCCCCACACACACACACACTTTATATTTCGTCATTCTGCACACATATTGCTCTATTTATTAAGTTGTAGTGGGAATAAAATAATGCTCACTACTTTTTGCCCATTTAAAATTCATTGTTGCCTTGCAGAAAAGATTAGTTAAAATTGTGTCTGAAATGTTAACTATTCCTTCGCTTATCCATAACAGTGCATAAAGTTTACTGCTTTGCTCTATCTGTTGATTTTTAAGTAACAAATAAGTAATTTACCATAAAAAAAAAAATAAGGAAACAAATAGAATGAAAGATTTAAAAAATAATAATAAGGATTAACCTTTTGTGCACACGCTTTCATTTTTTTTTAAATTCTTTACAGTTTTTTAAATTTTCTGTCCTATTTATTACTTTGAAGTAACTATAAGTAAAAGACCAATTATTCAAATTCTGCCCCCCCCCGAAAAAAAAGAAAAGCTTGTTTTTGTTCCCCTCCCCCCCCCCCAAAAAAAAAAGTTAAATATTCCAAGTTTTTAATTTTTTGGTTTGTTTTTTCTATTTGTTAATTGATAAATTTAACTATTTAAATCTATAGCCCCTCACTATCATATACAGTTAAAAAATTTCTCTAATGATTTTATTTGTTACTTTAAAGCAACAAAAGATAGTCATTCAATTTCCGTCTACCCCATCTCCCCTTAAGAATTTCATCTCACATTAAAAAGGCAATTTCTAAACATCCTGTTTGGGGGTGTGAAAAGCTTTTTTTTTTTTCCTTTCTTGGTTTGGCCTGTTTTCACTCGACTTTGGGGGGTTGTTTCTGCAGAATGATTTGGTATTAAATTAATTATATAAGTTCATCGCAGAAAATATAGTAATTTTCTGCCACAGGTATTTTTTAAAATCTGTGTTTATATACATCAAAATGCACTGAAACTGCATTAATACATGATCCCCATAAATCCATCTTTATATGTAATCAAATATCTAAATATATGAAGGTAATGAGTTTTTGTTTAAGAGGTATGGAATTAATAATGCTCAATTGAATGAAAATTTAGATTTTTGAGGGGATCAAATAATCAAAATTTTAGTCTATATCATCAAAAGTAATAAAGGCCTTCGATAAAACAGAGTATAAGAATTCGTAATACAATTTCTTTCGAAGAAGATTTCTTTTCATCTAGAACACATAACTGAAAATATTTCTTTAATTTAGGTAGGACTGTTATTCTAAAATATGCTAGTTCGTCTTCCGCCATTTCGGTTAAAAAAAAAAAAAAACACAAGACGACGATTGGCGTTAGAGCTGGCTGAACGCTTTCGCTTTAGCCAACTCGCCAAGGCTGGTGCTGAAAACGTGAGCCTTCTTGAAAAAGCCTCCCGGACCCGTCCTCGTGTCCCAGGCCACTAATGTAAAACCTATGGAGACAACTGCGGTTCTTCACCACCAGAGGGCGCAGTTGTTTTCTCTCTACGTAAAAAATGCTTATATCTCAGTAATTAAATTGGATGGAAGCATGAAAATTGTTTTATGGTTATATTTTAGTATGTTTAAACTATATACCAATTTTGGTACACGTGGGTGGGCTGGGGAGGCTAATATTTAATATATGGCTTGCCAATACAAAGTATTGCTCGCATATGAGGCCAGGAGAGTAGCGGCACTTTTTCTGCGGCTGAAATTGAAGTACTGAAGACGAGAATCACGCATGTGATCCAGTCAATTCCATAAACAATGCCAGCGAACATGTGGATTGAACTGGAGCTCCATATGAATGTGGCTCGAACTACAAAGAGAGACGAACTACAGTCATCGAACTATGCTATTGGATTTCACAAATTATTACTCTTTAACTGCTATTGACAAAATAAAATGATTTGTAACTGATTTTGTCTTGGGTTTTTTATGTTTCATTCTGATTAATGTAAGGTATAGAGCCATCTATGGGATACGATAAGAACTAATTTTCTTATTCGCTTGAAAAAAACTTTTCGTCGTGAGAAGTATTTTAGTCCAAACCGCACTTCTGTACAATTACTGGATTTTTTATTGAATTTTAAAATGCCTCAAGGTCTTTTGAGACACCCTGCATATCGGCGTCAAAGTGGTTAAATTTAATAAATAGTTTTTATTTTTTAAAATGTCCTTCATGCTGAATACTCTAGACAGGAAGTTACCGACTTGTATTGTTAAGCAACCTATTTTAAAGTTTCAGTTTTTTTTTTTCTGATCCACCTAATGCGTTGGTATATGGGGCATTCTCACAATGTTCATTGATTTTTAGAAACAGTTGTTAACATTGGATTAAATTAAAAAAAAATTTAATTTACCTCGAAAACTGCAGGAATAAACCTTGGGGACGGTGAGACTACCAATAAAGCTACGATGCTTGAAATTGATATTTAAATGCTGATTTAAATTCTACAGTAAATTTCCTGCCAAAGAATTTTAGACATTATTTCTCTAGCATACTTCTGCATGAGAAACAACTTGAAAAAAATTCTGTGGCTGCATCTGAAATGATTTTCTGTATAATTTTAGAAGAGGGATGGTAAGGAATCTAAAACTCAGGGGCAGAGTTTAAAAAATAATAACAACCCTAAAAATGTGTGCATGTTAATTTTTAGCTACATATTGATATAAAACAATAGTTCCAGTTTCAGAAAAAAATTACATCGAATTATTCTTATTTAAACAATTTTATCCAAACAGCTCCAAACTTAAAAATCAGCATGAGGGACACGGGACGGTATAGAAGTTTTCCAGGTGTTTGGACCTCCAACATCGTCCAAAACTTAATTATCTCATTAATATTGTTGTGCAATCATGCAATGGGATGTTCCCCAGTATATGAAATATAAAAAAAAAAACACAAAAAAGTGTATTAAAATAAAAATTATTATTCAGGGACATGAAAGTCAAAAGATTGTGAGAATGACCCATATACATTTTTTTGTAGAATTTATTCGGACTTTCTCATGAAACATGCATGCGAAAAATAATAAGTAATGCCACGGCGGCCATCTTTACTTCAGTTTTTTTTAATCAAACAAATACCATACATGATTAAGACACATTTTATTAAATACATTCTCTAATTTGAAATATTTTTTTTTATTTGAAAAAAAAAATCTGTTGACAAATATGGTGCTACTAATATCAAAGTTTAATGATCAAAACTATCTTTTACTACGTAAAGAAAAATACACATTATATATGAATATATTAGACAAAATACTGTTTAGAAGTGCATCTTTTTCTGTGTAGAGAAAAACACAGGTTATTGATGAATAATACAGTTTACAAGCCCATATCTTACTACGTAATGAAAAGTACACATTATTAATGAATATATTAGAAAAAATACAGTCTCCAAGTTCATCGTCCTTATTTTATTACGTAAGGAAAAATACATTTTATTTATGAATATATTAGACAAAATACAGTTTAAAAGCCAATGCAGTTTATGACATTGCACCAATGACAGCGATTGTGTCTGTATTGAAACTATTTTTAATTTTAGCCACAAATCTGTCTCTACGCAAAGTTTTATAAAATATCGTCTTTTTACACGTTTCTTTAGTCCCAATTTACGCCGACCGTCCTGATTTTTAGGCCAGTGTAAGACGGGCGTCTTTTGTCCTGCTTTTTTACTTACGTGTTATCCATTCACAATGCTATAGCATACTCAGGCATTATACGCAGGCAAAAAGACGCCCGTCTGTAAAATTTTGACACATGTATCATGCTATTCCTTACTCTTTTTAAAAAATTTTAAAACATTGAAACTTTTGAGAGAGTAACTAAAAATCTTGAATTTTTAAAGACTTGATTTAAAGGGGTTATAGAGTGAAATTTTTATGACACTTTGAACACTATTAATTTCTAAAGAGACGTAAATATAATAAACGGCAACAATATACGACAACAATTGCATGACATTTTATATGCAATTTTTTTGTTACTTTATTTGATAACCAACGGAGAAGACCAAGTACTCTCTGTTAAAATTAGATTTCTTTCATTTGGCGCCAAAGAAGTGTTGAAAAAGTTTTTTGCACCTTGATTGGTTCAATTCTGTTTCCGAAAACGTTCTCTAGACTCTGATTTTTTTTTTTTTTTTTTTTTTTTTTTTTTATGTATCGCGGCTCCTTTTGGAAAATTCTATAAAATTACTTCAGATTCTAATAGCCAATCTCTTCGCAAAATGCCGCCAAAATTTCGCCAATTTTGGCGACATTCTTTCATTTGGTGCAAAGCATGTATTTTGTCATTAGTATCTTCTTGAAAGTCGATTTATACGCCAAATATCGCTAATCTCGCCAAATTTGGGTTTGTGAGTTCGCTCATTGTCAACTGATCAACAATTCAATAACTATTTCGACCTTTATTTCCGCTGAAATACATTGACTCGTAGTAACCCCAAAATGACTCATTAATCGAATGTAATGATTAATCGAGTGTAATTTATCATGTGATTTAGCTCAATGGTCTTTTCGTACCCGCAAAAAGTAGGATACAAAATTCGGTCAAAATCATTAGAGCCATTTTTGAGATAAAATTTGCATATATATACACACATATAGACGCAAGATTTGCTCGTATTATAATATATGATATATTTCCTGAATGTATGTTGACTCAAGGGTCTGTTAAAAAATTATCCATTAAAGAAAGTGAATTGAACTTATAAAAGATAACTTATCTGAAAAATAAAATGCACTGATATTTATAATTCATTTAAATTATTACTAAGATATTGTAGGGAAAAAATGTATGTTTGTATATCTCTCGATGCAGAAGCGGTTGTCTTATTATTTTCGCCTCCCTATCTCGTTTATAACCACTAGGGGAACGTACCCGGGCTTCCCGGGTTAAAGAATATAGGTGAAAACATTTTTCTTTATTGAAAACTAACAATTTTTTTATATGCAATAAATTTTTTAGATTGACCACTTACATTAAAAAAGCATTTTTCATATGGAAAATACGAATTACACAATCAAATACATTTTTGAAATTTATCAAAAGCGATATTCTTTTATTAGCCGCATGCTAAGAGTTATTTGCCAAGATTTTACTACTTATGGCATCCTTTTATATTCTGATAATTTCAGAGCTTATACATGTCTGGTAAATCTGTGTTTTATTCATAGGGAAGTTTTTTTTTAATGGAAATTAGCCGTAAGAAAATGATGAACTCTTTATTTTGTTTTAAGGGCAAACGGATTAATCTTTCGTAATCGAGCTCCGCGCGATATAGATAAATTAAAAAAATATTTCATGCTTTAAAATTGTTTTAAAAACCATAGACAATCCGTAAACTGAGATGAACTTTTCAAACAAATTCCATTTGAAAAAAAAAAATCCTATTTGGTGATCTAAAAATTTAAATTGTACGATTACAAATATGTTACATTTGTGTTTTTTCAATATTATTCTTTTATTTGTTTATAAAAGAAGTATTAATTTCGTTAATTTGTCTTTCACAAATATGTTAGTTTGGTGGTTTTTTTAATATTATTCTATTATTTGCTTATAAAGGAAGTATTAATTTCATTATGCAAAAATAGTCAGAAACAAATGCTGAAAAATGTTTGTTGCTTTATGTGCAAAATGTTTATTGTTTTATGTATTGAAACCGGCACGTGATAAGATAAACTTTTTAAAAAATCATGCTTAAAAATTATTTTAGAAAATATAATACATCAGTCAATGAATACAGTTTTTAAACAAATTGCATTTGAAAGTACATTTATTTCCCTATGCGACAAAAATTGAAAATGTATGATGGTCAAAAGATTGAAAAAATGCAGTAGCGAAAATTTCAAGACCAAAATTTGATCGTGAAGTATTGCCATTCGCAAAATGACGTCAGCGTTACGCACAGATACGTTTGGTCTTTATAATATAGATACATAATCAGTAAAATATAATAATAAAGATCAGTTATTAGGATGTGACTATCAATTGAGGCTCTTATGCTTGGATTTCCGGAATGAAAACAGCAATTTTCACCTTCTCAAAATTTGCATACGCACTTCTCTTATCCATATTCATCGTTTTTTTTAATTGTATTTTGTTTGGTCATTTAAAAATCATTTAACGCAAAACTTAAAGTCAAGATTGCCAGTAACATCTTTTATGTGAACAGACGTACTCTTTATTTGAGATTTTAATCTCAATTTTGAAGAGTAAAAATTTCCGTAATTTATGGTTTTTAGACACATTTGTGTTAAAAGGCTTAGTTTTATCTAAGAAAATGATCGTTTTCTTTTAAATATGACTTCATTTTCACTTAAATGAGCATTTCGCCTAGTGTCTGAGACTTAGTATCAGTACACATGCAGAAGGAAAATCACTATAGAAAATTTATGAGGAAAAATGCGTGTTTTCAAAAGCAGTATGTCATTTTCCGTTATTATGCCCTAATATAATATTCTGCTCCTAATGGGATTTTACGCCACTAAACCCTATACAACAATTTTTATCAACAATTTTGAATTTTTATCAGAAAATAGCATGAACAAAGTTTAAAATACCTCATTATTTCTCTCTTGTCCGCAGCAATGATAGCTATCTAATTTTCATCATTTTGAAGAAATTTCATAAAATGCTTTTAAAATTAAAATGTGAAAGTGGGGATATTTAAAAAAAAAACACATAGTGCGACCGCATCTACAAAGGAAGAGCTTTCAGTTAAAAAAATATATATATTAGTAAATTGGTTCAGCAGAAAGATCAGGGCAGATGACTAAAAAATACACTTGTGTTTTAAATATATAGATTATATAAAATTAGGAAAAATTAAATTAAGCAAATTATGTTATTTTGATAAAATTATAGTAGAATGTCCTAAAGAATAGCACTAAAATTTTATTATTCGACAGAATTTTCGACAAAAACATCCGGAACACGATATTATTTTAAACCACGAATTATTTGTTTGCTTGTCTAACTCGGCGAAGCAAATCCATCCAGGCGAGAATTGTTAATTTCTGTAATATAAATCGCTATTATTTGCATGTCACCTCTCTTTTATAAAGACACTCTACATTTTTGTAAAACATTGCATTTATCAGTGTGTGCTTTCGATTACATTATTTTCAAAAGTGAAGCATTTTCATCTGTGAAGAATTTCAAAGCAGCTGAGCTGTGAAAATGTCGCACATGTACAAAACATAATTCAGGTTTAAGAATTAAAATACACGCTTTTTTATAAAATGACGTCATTTGCATCCGCTAAAGCAATCTACTTTTACAACCCAGTCTTAATCTTCGTCTATAGAAAAGTGTGCATATGACGTCATTATCACGGAATAACAGACAATATTCTTGACATAGCCCATATTTTATTTTCAACTATTTTTTCAGGTTTTATGAGAGAATGGCAACAAAAAGATACAGTATCTCCTATTTTCAAATATTTTCCGTTTACTTTCAATGACTTTCAATAGAAGTGAGGTACTTTTGTTGCCACGATAAGAAAAATGGTACTAAAAACTGCAAAAAAAATTAATATCTCAAAAATTAATTGAGATACAGCTTTCAAGCAAATTGCATTTAAAAGAGCGTTTTTTTCCTTATACGACGGTGTAAAAATTTAAAATGTGCGATGTTTAGAAGTTTAAAAATTTGCCGTAGAGAAAATTGTAAAACCAAAATTTCACTTCAAATTTCAAAGTGTTGCCATTCGCAAAATGACGTATGCGTTACACACAGATATGTTTGTCCTTTATAATACAGATACTGGAATCTGGCAACTCAACTCGCGTCTTATAGTTTGATAACCGCTGCTGTAGCTTAATACATTATCTTATCTTACATTCATTATTTGGAGATACAGCCTATGAAATTCAAACTATCTTTTAAAACCACATTGTTACTTTTAAAGTAGATTTTAGCAAAATGCATATGCCTTTTTAGGATAAAAACTTATAAAAATTTCTTAACACGACATTTCAGTAAACAATTGTATGCTTTGAGAATTCTACAATTTTCTTAAAATTTTAAAACTTATTTCGTTAAGAGGCATAAAATACAACCTTCAAAGGGAATTTAAACGAGCATAAATGTCTCAGGAAAATAAAAATCTGCAAAAACGTTTTTAAAAAAAGGCAAGCTAACAACAACATCAACAAAAATAGTATAACCTCTGAATTGGATTTAAATGAACTTAAATGCATCAGAAAAATACAGATGTACAAAAAAACTCTTAAAAAGATTTTTAAAAAGTCATGCAAAAAAAAAGTATAAACTCCAAATTGGATTTAAACGATCCTAAAATGTCTCAGGGAAGTACAAATTAAATTTAGTCTAGAAATATTTATGTTAGTTTAAGATTTTACACGCTTTGAATTCTTATCCATGCATAAAATATCCCTTATAGCTGCTTCGAACTCCCTAAGCATCTATTTTATATTATCGAATTATTACATTTTTCTTGTTTTCCTCAAATATCAGTTTACTACCTAGTCACCATGACAACCTTCGAATATTTAACGGAACGAACTATATTTAGCAAGACGATGAAATACAATGAAAAGGGTACATGACAGACACGCAACTATCATTAACACGTGCGAAAAGTATTCTTACAAATATGAAAAGAAGAACAATGTGCTGAAAATCCAAACCCAAGTTACTTTGATAAATTATGAATAAACTTTCTTCCATCTTTGAAGTTTTGGATGAAAACAACTTAATAAATAATTAATGTACTTTACGTGTGAGATTAAAAAATCATTAAAAAGGTGTGTGTCTGCGTGAAAGCAAGTACAACAAGAGCGAAAAATCATGCGTGGGGCATAGATTATGAAACACTTTCCGACACATTCGGAATAAACTATTATTTTAACACAATCAAACTGATTGGTAAAGTTATCATACGAATTGAATATTTCCAACAGAGCGAAAAAATGCCCAGGCCGGGAATCTATCTCAGATCCTTGGCTTACAAGGCCAATGTTCTACCGTTTAAGCTAACTGGGCCGACAACCGATGAGCATATTTCGATCAGATAACCTTATTAGTAATAACATCTGCTCTGTCATGTAGACAGTTCAACAGAATAAACCGCAGGTAAAGAAACTCCATATAAACGAGTAATAATATAAGCCTCCATATAAGCCAAGGATCTGGGTTCGATTCCAGGCCTGAGCATTTTTTCGCTCAGTTGGACATATTCAATTCGTATGATAATTTTACCAATCAGTTTTGTTGTGTTAAAATAATAGTTTTTCTACGTACCCGTTGTTTATATGGAGCTCCTTTATCTGCGGTTTATTCTGTTGAGCTGTCTACATGACAAACCAGATGTTATTACCAATCAGGTTATCTGAGCAAAATATGCTTACCCGTTGTCTTCCCAGTTAGCTTAAACGGTAGAGCATTGGCCCTGTAAGCCAAGGATCTGGGTTCGATTACCAGCCTGTGCATTTTTTTGCTCAGTTGGAAATATTCAATTCGTATGATAACTTTACCAATCTATATCTATCTACTATATCTACCTGCTATCTATTATAAAAAAAATTTCACAGTTTAGTAAGGTTAGTGATAATGATGTCTATATGAACAATTTAGAAAACGCATAATGTATTTAAGAAACTTAATTTCTGTTATTACCATGAATAGTCGGGAAAATATATGATTTCTTAGTTCAACCTTGTATAGGATATATAGATACGGATGTATACTACACAAGTATGCTAAAAGTTCGTTTAGTTAAACGCATAGCACAGTTGAAAATTTCCATCCAACAATTTCCGAAAGTAAACTGATGTTGTTGAAAACTTTTGTGCAGCCTTGTATATGATCTATAGAATTTATACACATCAAGTAATATTTAAAATATAATTAAATGTAAAAACGCATACCAGAACTGAAAACGCACATTTAGCAATTATTATTCGTAGGCTTCAATAGTTAAATATTTGCTCATTTTCTTCTGCACCCAAATTCTTTTGTGTGTACCTGTAAATGGTTGAAAAATTCTATGATCACCACGTTCTAAAGTAAAAACTTTGTAGTACACTTCAGTGATATTTATCAATTTCAATAGTTTAATATCATTAAAATGGGTTAATATCATTCATAGTCGTATAGTGTATAGGGTGCAATATGTGATCTATCGCCGACCTTTAATTTCTCAACCGTTGGTCATAGACGTATAGTTCCAGTTACAAAAACGTTTCAAATGAGGTAAATATTCATGTTGTGGCATTATTTAAAGTAAAAAATCAATTTTATAAAAATTACGAAATCTAACTTCTTATACGGTCCCTATAGTTATATGTAGTAAAAGTTTACACATATCATAACAGATATAACACACATAAAGTTTATCATCTGTACTAAAAAAGTGACACAGTTATTAAATTTCAAAGTTTGAGATTTTTTCACATGGTTTTGCGTTTCAATGAGAAATCAGTTAAAAGATGAATTAAAGTAATTCGAGATCAAAATCAGGGTAGAATGTCCTTTTTACGGCGCCTTTTTATTTTCTGAAATTGTTTACATTTCATTTTATTAATACATAAATAAACCATTTAAGTAATACGTTTTGTATTTAGAACCATGAAGAGTTACTTAAAACTTAATAATTTAAAATACTACTTGAAGTCCTTCAACATACTCTCAAAATCAACTTTAATGAAAAACGATCATTAGTTGTAAATTTCTCTCATAATACAGCAATTTTTCTGAAATTGCTTACCTTAGTTCATTAATATATAAATAAACTCATTTCAAGAAATAAGTTTTATATTTAGAAACATAAAGAGCTACTTAAAATTTAATAACTTAAGCTACCATTTACTTGAAATCCCTAAATATACTGCCAAAATCAAACTTAATAAAAGCCGATCGTTAGTTGTACATTTTTCTTAGAATACATTAATTTTTTTAAATCATTTATACTTTAGTTTATTAATAAATAAATAAAATCATTTCAATAACAAGTTTTATATTTAGGAACATGAAGGGTTACTTTAAACAATAGTTAAAAAACGTTTTACTTTAAATCCCCGAATATACTTCGGAAATAAAATTTAATAAAAACCGATCATTAGTTGTAAATTTCTCTTATAATACAACAATTTTCTGAAATTGTTTCCTTTGCAGTTTATTAATATATAAATAAACCCATTTAAGTAATACGTTTTATATTTAGAAACATGAAGGGTTACTTTAAACAATAGTTAAAAAAACCTTTACTTTAAATCCCCGAATATACACCGAAAATCAAATTTAATAAAAACCGATCATTAGTTGTAAATTTCTCATATAATACAACAATTTTCTGAAATTGTTTCCTTTGCAGTTTATTGAAAAGGGTTTTATATTAAGGGATTTTGGAAGTTTTAGAGGAGGTTTATTGAAAAGGGTTTATTATGGGTTTATAAATAAACCCATTTAAGTAATACGTTTTATATTTAGAAACATGAAGAGTTACTTAAAACTTAATAATTTGAAATACTGCTTGAAATGCTTGAATATACTCTCAAAATCAACTTTAATAAAAATCAATCATATCTGTAAATTCTCTTATTCTAATATTCAATTTTCCGAAATTGCTCACATTGTAGTTTATTATTATATGAATAAACCCATTTCAGTAATAAGTTCTTTATTTAGAAATATGAAGACTTACTTAAAATTTAATAATTTAAAAAACCATTTACTCGAAATCCCTGAATATACTGCCAAAATCAAACTTAATAAAAGCCGATCATTAGTTGTAAATTTTTCTTATAGTACACTAATTTTCTGAAATTATTAATACTTTAGTTTATTAATAAATAAATAAACTCATTTCAATAAGAAGTTTTATATTTAGAAACATGAAGAGTTACTTAAAACAATAGTTAAAAAGAACCTTTACTTTAAATCCCCGAATATACTCCGAAAATAAAATTTAATAAAAACCGATCATTAGTTGTAAATTTCTCTTATAATACAACAATTTTCTGAAATTGTTTACTTGCAGTTTATTGATATATAAATAAAACTATTTAAGAAATATGGTTTATATTTAGAAACATGAAGAGTTACTTAAACCTTAATAATTTAAAATACTGCTTGAAATTCTTGAACATACTCTCAAAATTAACTTAACACTGTAAAAAAAATTCCGCAACGTTCCTGGGAAAAAATGGGCAGCTGAGTTGCCCATTATTTCCAAGAAACATTTCTTGAAAATGACTGGAACTTTACTGTATATGTTAAAAACATTCTACAGAAATGCCAGTAAGTTTCCTGCGAAATACCAGGAATATTTCTGTAGACAGCAAAACATTACTGACATTTCACAGCATGCGGGATCCGCTGACGATTTTTACATTTCCAGTTGACAATTTTCGCTTTATTATCATTATTTGTTGGAATGAAAAAATATTTTGAAATTGACATCAAAATTATTATTTATAATTTACACGAAAAAATAAATTTTCAGTTAAAATTCAATAAAGTAAATATATATGTGAGTTGTGGTTTTAGATTCCCATAAAACCCTACTCATAGCAACAGGATATGGTCAGCACTTTTCCATGAGAACTTGTAACCGCAGAATAGCAGATGTTGAATTTGCTGATATGCAGTTTGCATTCTCTTCGCCTGGAAACAAGTAACAACCGAGAGAAGATTTCATTCTGACGCGGTTGATGTTACACGTAACTTTCTCGCTCTAGACGAGAGCAGAGTCCGATATGGAATCTCGACGATTCTGTGAGCGCGTATGCTGCAGAAAAACCCCCTACCCTCCCGTACTTGTAAATATAATTTCTATTTAATATGTAAAACTATAACCTAGAATCATTAAACTCCTTTTTTCATTAACTACGATCTTATCTTTATATCATCCTTATATTACATGTGGGCTCTAGTCCGATTTGAATCCGAAATGAATTAAAAAAAAATAATAATAATAAAATCCCCTAGGCTTATTTACCGATCTACGTTTAAAATCGGAGAACTTCTTTTTCCGTCCTGTTATCAATCTTCGTATTCCAGCAGACGTGATTCATCCCCTTAGCCATCTGTGTGAAGCTTTATTTTTATTTGTGCAAGATAGTTATCGCTGTACAAGGAATGAATCTTCGACTGCAAGTATATTTTTTTTCTACGGATTATTAATTGGATTACTTCAATATACCGTGGCGAAGAATTTATTTTTCAATTGGATAACTCCTTTTGAAGTAAGTTTTTTTTTCTCTTTCCTTTCTTGCCTTTTAATATGAAAATGAAAGAAATAGCACAAAGAGGAAACATCGATGATATATCTTTAATTCACTATATAATTAATGGGATTAACGATACACCACATAATAAAGCTATATTATTCGAGTGCACCACGCTTGCCGAATTTAAAAACAAGCTCCAAATTTTCGAACGAATTTCTGAACAGAGTTCTAAAGTTTACCAATCAAAGTCACCGACTACACCCAACACTCCTAAGATTAACCAGACGGAGAAAACTGCAAAATTAACTTGCTGGAATTGTTTAGCCCCAGGGCACCTATCTACCCATTGTGTGCATTTAAATAAAGGGAAAAAGTGTATGAAATGTGCACGTTTTGGTCATGTTTCCAGCCAGTGTACAGAGCAAACGCCGGAACGCAAGCGTTCGACTCAAGGCACCTCCCCTTCACACAAGACGTCGCCAAGCCGAGACGAACAAATCCACGTAGTAGAAATGTGTCATTCTCATCCGCGCATGCAGAAACCTGTAAAAATTTTTAATTTAAAAATCAATTCAATCTTGGACACTGGAAGCTCACTGACGATACTGAGAGAAGACATTTATGAACAAATTGGGTCTCCAACCCTCACCGGAGCTCCTGTACAGTTGTCGGGCATCGGTAACCGTGTTATTCAACCTATAGGATCGTTTTCTACCGATATAGAGGTAGACGATAACACTTTTTCTACTTCTGTTTACGTAGTTAAGTCTTCTCAGATGCCCATGCCACTTATCATAGGGACAGATGTCATATTTCAGGGTACTCTCACATGCGACAAAAACGGCGCTACTTTAACTAAATCTCCACCCACAAATATTTTTATAAGCTGCATTACTGTGTCTGATAATGTATCTGCAACGAAATCTGAGGATAAATCCTATGTACCTTCATTTCCCGACGCAAGATGCACTACGGAAACATTTGTTTCAAATTCTTTCCCCCAAGATCTAAAACCGCCGAGAGTAAATAAAGATTTTTCGAATGAAAATATTCCTACTGACATAGAAATTGACCCAGTGATTGACTCAGCATATCAGAAACATCTCGCAACATTATCGCCAGACTGCTTTTCCTACGATTTAAATTTCTTATCCTACAAGATGTTCATGACTGTGCTCGTCTTATTGACCATCTGTTTATTACTGTTTACGTCTGCCAACGGACTCATTTATCAGTATCCGGCGTTCCATACATCCCAACCATCTCCAGATTCGAGTGACGTTACTAATTGGACCGAAATTCTGCGTGTCCTTATCATTTCTTGTTTATTTTTTATACGCCGACATTTTGTGAAGTCGACAACGAGAAAGAGAAAAAGTAGATTTAAATTTCCAAAAAGAAATATGCTTCACGTATAAAGGTCACTAGTGCAACCAACGAATTTATCATAAATGTGTTTTTTATTATTACTACTATTTTTTTAACTGTGTTTTTATATATTCTGTGTTTGACACCCATATATCTGCTTATTTAAGAGAACATTTATATCGTACAGACTATTAGACTGCTACTATCTGTGACTTTCTTAGTAACTTTATTTCAATATCTTCGTTTTTTTACGATTGCAGCAAGCTTCCACGATTATTTTTTTTCTGGACGAAACATTAGAATGAGGTGTTTACCAGTGTAACTCACCGTTTCAAGAGTCCAATCATTGATGGAAATCTTCAACACAGAACGTTTTTTTCTTCTTCGTATTTTTGTGTGTCATGCCATTCTTCAGTGCGATAAACTTCAAGTGCTTTTTTTAAAAAGAAGTTATCGCGTACCAAGCATTTTTATCAACAGTGTTTTTTTTTTTATTGTTCTTAGTTTGTGGAATATGCAACAGATTCTTTATTTTTTCAGCTTATATTAACAGAATTTATGTGCTTTTTTTTCGAAGTTCTGTTCAACATTTTTTTTTAAATCTGAGCGTTATATATCTGCTCAAAACTTTTTTATTGAACCCATGCGGTGATTTTTTTTTTGCGCATGGCAAGTTATCTTTCTCTCGGACTGCAAATGGTGCATTATTTTTTTCATTTGCCTGTTTTGCAACACGTGCTTTTTTTATGTTGCGTAAACAACAACTTTATTTAAAATGACTATCTACACAGGACTTTATTTTTTTTTTTTTTTGAACACTCACTCTTGACAAGAAGAAAAAGAATATTGTTGTATTTATATTTTTAAAACTGTATTTTATGTGTAAACTTTTTATTGAATTGCTATATATATGTATGTGTTTTACCCCCCCCCCCACCTCGCATATTTTTTTTTACAGAAGTAAGAGCTGGCTGTCGAGAAAAAAAAAACCTTTTAGTGAGAAATCCTTTTTTTTTTGCTTAGACGAGGCAAACCTCTTTTTTTTATTTTTTTATTCCCGAATGACGTTGGGATAAAGATGTTTTTTTTACGAAATTCTACCTAAGATGAGGCAGATTTCAGTATGTTTTCGTGATGATAATATAATGGGCAGACGGCCTTTCGGATTATATTTTTCATCCCTGATGATGGCTCATGAGAAAGACGGCCTCATGATGCAAATTGATGTTATCCTGAGATTTTTTTTTTATTCTTTTGTTTTTTTCTTTGGAGATATCCCACGGCAGCTCAGCATTAATTTACATAAAATTTAGACTTAAATTTTTTTTTATTATTTATTTCAATTTTCTTAATTATTTAATGACAGTTTTTTTTCCTTTGGATTTTAATTATTTTTAGATAGTTTTTTTTTGTTTTTTGACATATCTTGTTGCTTATTTAACGCGCTGTCGAGGTCGACAAGCGGACAAGATGGCCGAGTGTGAGTTGTGGTTTTAGATTCCCATAAAACCCTACTCATAGCAACAGGATATGGTCAGCACTTTTCCATGAGAACTTGTAACCGCAGAATAGCAGATGTTGAATTTGCTGATATGCAGTTTGCATTCTCTTCGCCTGGAAACAAGTAACAACCGAGAGCAGATTTCATTCTGACGCGGTTGATGTTACACGTATCTTTCTCGCTCTAGACGAGAGCAGAGGCCGATATGGAATCTCGACGATTCTGTGAGCGCGTATGCTGCAGAAAAACCCCCTACCCTCCCGTACTTGTAAATATAATTTCTATTTAATATGTAAAACTATAACCTAGAATCATTAAACTCCTTTTTTCATTAACTACGATCTTATCTTTATATCATCCTTATATTACATATATATGATATATTGTTTCTGAACTTTGCTTAAAATATAAAAATATATAAATGTAAATAATAATTAGAAAAAAAATCTAGACATAAAATATTTTGGATTTTCGTCAGTAATTATGTTAGTTTACAAGTTAGATAAAATACATATAAATTTTCATGAAAAAAAAAATCCTAAACGTAATTGTATATTTTTTCCGAAAAAAAAAATTCAAATTTGCAGCAATTCAAAGTGTCAAATATATATCAAATTTAAATAAAATTGTAAAGTGTTAAAATATAAAATTAATTAAAAACGAAAAAAAAGGTCAAGTGGTAGCATCGAACTCGGGCCGTACGGGTGGCGTGCGAGCCTTCTGCGTCCACACCACGAAAGACCCATTGAGAGCTGCAAACTAATGGGTATTTGAAACGTATGCTAAACCTCGGCATCTAATTTCTGAAAATCTAAGGCCCATTTGAAGAAATCCTTTCACAAGAATAATTAGAGATGAGAACTCTAAAACATACTTTAAATTAATCAAAATCGGTGAGAATAATGTTTGATGGTCCCCTGGTTAATGGAGATCCAAATAATAGGCGTATTTTTTTACACGGTCTGCTCGTTAAACATTCCACAGACAAGTACGAGAGATAATCTCTTAGCGATGTCACAGAGGTATTGTATTTTCATCTGAATGATCTTAACAATAGAGACGTAAAGGATTATGTCGTCTATTGATTTATTTGCATTCCATATTGATTTTTTTACATTCATTTAAGGAATTCGTTTTCGACACTCGCGCGCGAGCAACGGATTATAGCAAAAAAATAATAAATGGCGGCCGCAGCGTTTTGCTGTTTCCAACTTTTGTTCAGGAACGTTTCAGATAAGAAAACCAGCATTTCACAGGAAAGAGCTAAATTATTCTGAAAACCTGAGAAAAGGCGAAACGTTCCTGGATTTTACATGGAACGTTACCATTTTTTTTACAGTGAAATGAAAATCGATCATTAGTTGTAAATTTCATTAATAATACAGCAATTTTCTGAAAGTGTTCCCTTTGTAACTTAATAATATACAAATGAACCCATTTCAGTAATAAGTTCTATATTTAGAAACCTGAAGAGTTACTTAAAATTTAATAATTTAAAATACACTTTACATGGAATCTCTGAATATGTATTGCTAAAATCAAATTTAGTTAAAGTCGATCATTATTTGTAAATCTCTCTTATCATACTGTAATTTTCTGAGATTATTCACTTTAGTTTATTAATATATAAATAAACCCATTTCAGTAATAAGTTTTATATTTAGAAATAACATGAAGAGTTACTTAAAACTGAATACTTGAAATCCCTGAATATACTCACAAAATCAAATTTAATAAGAACCGCAGTGACAAAAACCAATCATTATAGTTTTAAGTTTATCTTATAATAGAACAATTTTCTGAAATAGTTTACATTGCGGTTTATATATCAATAAACCCATTTCAATAACAAGTTTTATATTTAGAAACATGAAGAGTTGCTTTAAGTTAAAAAATTTAAATACATTTTACTTGTTTTCTCTGAATATACTCGCAAAATCAAATTTAATAAAAACTGATCATTAGTTGCAAATTTCTCTTATAATATAGCAATTTTCTAAAATTGTTTGCATTGTATTTTATTAATATATAAATAAACCCATTTAACTAATCTGTTTTATATTTAGAAACACGAAGAGTTACTTAAAACTTAATAATTTAAAATACTACTTGAAATCCTTGAACATACTCTCAAAATCAACTTTAATGAAAACCGATCATTAGTTGTAAATTTCTCTCATAATACAGCAATTGTCTGAAATTGCTTACCTTAGTTTATTAATATATGAATAAACTCATTTCAAGAAATAAGTTTTATATTTAGAAACATAAAGAGTTACTTAAAACCTAATAATTTAAATTACTACTTGAAATCCTTGAATATACTCTCAAAATCAACTTTAATAAAAACAGATCATTAGTTGTAAATTTCTCTTATATTACAACAACCTTCTGAAGTTGTTTGCATTGTAGTTCATTAATATATGAATAAACCCATTTCAGTAATAAATTCTATATTTAGAAACATGAAAACCTTCTTAAAATTTAATAATTTAAGGGGTCGCTGCACTGAAACTCCCCAATCACGAAATCCCATGTTAGTCTATGGAAAATGTTTGAAGCGCGATTACTCATTACCTAATACAATTGTTGAAATACCGTTTCCACTATCAGAAAGTAGACGTCAGATGCCGACAATATGCGTTTTGAAAAATTGTCTACGTAAATTTTAAGTATTTTTAAGAAGATGATAAAATTTTATCAAATGGAAATTTCAAAGTTATAGGGGGGGGGGGGGGGCGTATTCACTTAAAATTTAAGGAGATAATTTTTAAAAACGCACATAATCGGCATCTGACGTCGATTTTCTGATGTTGAAAACGGTATTTTAATAATTATATTAGGTAATGAGTCATCGCGCTTAAAATTTTCCCCATAGGCTAACATGGGGTTTTGCGATCTTGGAGTTTCAGTGTAGCGGAGCCTTAAGATAGCATTTACTTGAAATCCCTAAATATACTGCCAAAATTAAACTTAATAAAAGCCGATAATTAGTTGTAAATTTTTCTTATAATACATTAATTTTTTTAAATTATTTATACTTTAATTTATTAATAAATAAATAAACTCATTTCAATAGCAAGTTTTATATTTAGAAACATGAAGAGTTACTTAAAACAATAATTTATAAACCCTTTACTTTAAATCCCCGATTATACTCCCAAAATCAAATTTAATAAAAACCGATCATTAGTTGTAAATTTCTCTTATAATACAACAATTTTCTGAAATTGTTTTCTTTAATATATAAATAAACCCATTTAAGTAATAAGTTTTATATTTAGAAACATGAAGAGTTGTTTAAAAAATAATAATGTAAAATACTGCTTGAAATGCTTGAATATACTCTCAAAATCAACTTTAATAAAAATCCATCATAGTTGTAAATTTCTCTTATAATAGAGCCATTTTCTGAAATTGCTCACACTGTAGTTTATTAATATATGAATAAGCCCATTTCAGTAATAAGTTCTATATTTAGAAATATGAAGACTTACTTAAAATTCAATAATTTAAAATACCATTTACTGGAAATCCCTGAATATACTGCCAAAATCTAACTTAATAAAAGCCGATCGTTAGTTGTAAATTTTTCTTATAATACATTAATTTTCTGAAATTATTTATACTTTATTAATATAAAAATACAGTCATTTCAATAACAAGTTTTATATTTAGAAACATGAAGAGTTACTTTAAACAATAATTTAAAAACACTTTACTTTAAATCTCCGAATATACTCCCAAAATCAAATTTAATAAAAACCGATCGTTAGTTGTAAATTTCTGTTACAATAGAACTTTTTTCTGAAATTGCTTACATTAGTTTATTAATATATATATAAACTCATTTCAAAAAATTAGCTTATATTTAGAAGCATAAAGAGTTACTTAAAACCTAATAATTTAAAATACACTTTACTAGAAATCCATTAACATACTCCTAAAATCAAATTTAATAAAAACCGAAGTAACAATAAACAATCATTAGTTTTAAGTTTATCTTATTCTAGAACAATTTTCTGAAATTGCTTACTCTTTATTGATATATATTTAAACCCATTTAAATAATAAGATTTATGTTTAGAAACATGAAGAGTTACTTAAAACTGGAATAATTTAAAATACACTTTACTTGAAATCCCTGAATGCACTCCCAAAATCAAATTTAATAAAAACCGAAGTGTCTCGAAGAAGTAGATTAATTGAATTTAGTGAAGTGGGAATATCTATGTAACTGAACAATTTTCCGCCCTTTGAATCGTTATTCATGCATGAATTATTAGTTATTACTAGGAATCTACCCCCCTCAAATTCACCGATTACATGATATTAGTTTTTTCTTATTATTTGCTGTTCATGATAATACATCATTTTCCAACACCACCAAAATACTGCAAGAAAACGTTACAATTTAATGAGGTGAAAGATGATAACTAGGTAAATAATATGAAAAAAGAATAGTACATTTGAAAACCCAATTCAGCAATGAGCATCAGTAGTCGAGAAAATATCCTCTTTTTCACAGCCCTGTATATATCCTACGGATTCGTTTGTTAAACGTGAAAATGTTTACTTGAGAGTTGATAGCATCCGAAAAATCTATATTCAAGGATTATATAATACAGCCTACATTCCAGAACATTTCACTATTTATCACCTGTGATAGGTTGACGTAAAAATTCCTTAAAATTAATTTGAAACTTATAACTATATTCTAAAGATATTAAAACGGTGTATTATCATCGGAAACATACATATAGGGGAGGGTAGTACACAGTGAGACGAAAATTATTATCACTTAACAAATGGCGAAGATTTTTATTCTTTTGAAAAAATTTTTGCTACGTCTTTAAGCTACACAAATGCGCTACACATTAATGTGTAAATGGTTTTAAAAAAGTTATTTATAAAAGCACAAAAGCAGTAAAACGGAGTATCGAAAATTGTCTCATTGTGTACCACAATTAGTACACAGTGAGACAATGTATATATTTTCATAAATCATACATTTTTATACTCTATCAATAATTTTCTGCAGTTTATGATTTCTAGATTTTCTAAATATTAAAAATATGAGCCTCGGGTGGACAATGGCAGACCTTGGGCTACCTTCATGCAAATTTTCAGCCTCTTACGTTTAGTAAATTTTCCTAACCATCGCAAGCCCACACACACAAAGAGAAAGAGAGAGAGAGAGAAAAACCTTCTTTTATTAATAAATAACTTTTTTAACATCAGAACCACATAGTAGGTACACAATAAGACACGTCTCACTGTGTACCACAACTGTGTGTCTCACTGTGTACTTTCGTTACGTTTTAACAAAATGGATGCCATATCTGTTACATCAATTTCATCGCTTTAAAAAGTTTATGTAGTTTTGCCGAAATAGTCTATTATTAGATATAGCTAGGTTTGGTTAAGTAAATATATGTCATATTGAAGGAAATAAACTCTAAAATAGACTTTTATGTAACGTTAACCACTATAAAATAAGGAATTATTTATTATTTGTCGGACGAGTAACTGAAGTACCGAAACTACATCCACGTGTTGCATAAGATGAGTTCGTTATGCGTGTGTGCCAGCTTGAAGAAAAAGTTACAACTATATGTCAAAGTGGCTGCTGTCTCACTGTATACCATGTCTGTCTCACTGTGTACTCCTCTACCCTATACATATTTTTCATAATTTTAGAATAACAGAAAATGAGTGAAAAAACGGTTATTAAATTTCATCTTTATGTACGCGAACCGAGTTAAATAAATTAAGAAAAATAAATCAAAAAATAAAAATTATACCTCAAGCATAGATTATGAAACACTTTCCGACACTTTCTGAATTCTCTGTCAAAACTTTGCTGTTCATTAAGGTTATAAAAAATAAATAAACATTTTAGAAAACTCATAAAACATTTGAAAAACCAGATTTCAGCAATTACCATCCATAGATGGAAAAGAAGTCAAATTATTTTGTGCAATTCTGTACTTAATCTACAATTTGTACATATTGAACAAAATTCGCTAAAACATAGTTTAGTAAGAAAATACATAATAGATTGAAAATTTCCGTTCATCAGTTTCTATCAATATACGGAAACACACATGAATTCTTTTGTACAGCCCTGTGTATTACCAACAGATTTTTATATACGCTACATATTAATTAAAAATTTAATTCAGGTTAAAGCTATTCAAATTACAATTTCAAACATTATCTTCCTTAGCCCGTCATGTATCCAGTTCATTGCGTGGACCTGTATATGATTTAATTTACATTATACAAACATTTCTTAGTATACTAAATATAATTCAATTTGAAAGTGCATAACTCAATTAAAAGCTGCCTTTAAGCCTCATAATCCGCAATTCCTGCGAATTCTTTTGTGAAGCCCTGTATAATGATCTATAGCATTTATACACACCACATACTAAGCAAAAATGTGTTTAAATGTGCATACCATAAATGAAATCGTATTTCCAGTAACTATAGCTAATAGCCAGCGTATTTAAGATACAGTACTCTATTCTATTCTTTTGCGTGTGCCTGTAAATGAACGATAAATGCTATGCACATCATGTTGTACCAGAAGTATCTTGTAGTAAGCATGAGTAATGTACAGTCATGGATAAAAATAAATAAACACCCCATGCTAACTCTGCAACAATTTACTGCAGAAGAAAATTACTAGTACCAAACGATTGGAAATAAAGTCTACTTTGAAATGATGTCTATAAAATTTGCTAAGGGGGCCATCTGCATATCAAAACAAACCCAAACTTTGTTTTTTTTTTTCAAAAGCAATACCCAAGTTTGACACAATAAATGAATTCGACACCCTTCAATTAGCCTAAATTCAAATTTTCATAAAATTCGTACCATTAGTTTAAGAAAAAAAAAATATTTTAAAAAGAGCCTATTTTAGGGGTTGTATCCAAATTGAAGTTCGGTACTCGATTGTTGAAATGCTACAAAATGACTATGATACTTCTATTAATGTATTAGCCTAAATTGTATTAATGTATTAGCCTAAATTTTGAAATGATGTCTATAAAATTTGTAAATTTTATAAAATTTTCAAAGCCTCAGAAAGGTTAATTAGACAGGAAAAATAATGAAACTAGAAACAGGAATTCTGCTTTTTCAGAATTTAGTGTTGCCCCGATTAAATATATATGTAGTATATATATGTATATAAATATAGATAGTACAAATCATATTTCAGTTTTAAGGCTTTTTTATTTTATGTAATATATTTTATTGTAATATCTTTATTTTTCTGTCTATTGCCAGCCCAAATATTTCAATAAAATGATTAAAATATATTTGTTTCAAATTATGCTTTTCTGAATATCCTAGACGGCCACTTAAACCATGATTTTGGCGATTTTTAATCATAATTCGGAAACTACTTCCAAGAAAAATTTGAAATTGAGAATTCGTTTGAAGCAGCACATAATAAATATAAATCTATCAAATAAAGTGTAGATTGCAATTCATATTTTTTTTCGAATATTTATTTCATAATTCCTATTATAAAATTTTTGAAATTACAAATGCAATGTAATTATGTTTGGAATTTTTAGTATTGTAACTACACAAAAAATTATTACATTAGGGTTATAATTTTAGGAGACTTTAATAAAAATATGAAAATGCAATTTAACATTAAAAGCTCTCAGTTTTGAATATTTATAATTCAAACACTTGTCATCCAAATAACATGAAATTTCGTTTCTAGGCATAGTTTGAACTGCAGATTTAAAATATAGTGTCAGAACTGGGTGTTGCCATTGGAAAAAACAAAGTTTGGTCTGATTTTGATTTGTAGATGGCCTTTTATATAAATCATTTAAAAGAAGACTTTATTTCCAATCGTTTGGTACCATTAACTTTATTTTATTATTATTAGTTGCAGAGTTAGTAGGGGTGTTTACTTTTTCTTTCCCATGACTATACATCATTTTCATTCTATTTGAACTAGAGTAATAGAACTAAAATACTCTGTAAACACTTCTTCGTAGACTATTATATAACGGAATTCTTTTGTGTGCCCTGTAAATGAATAGTAAATACTTTGCCACCCATATTCTTCAAAAGGCATTATTCAGTACACTACATAAATTCTTATCAATGTCATTATGCCTGAGATTGTCTAACGTGATTAAAATAAACTTGAAACGATTTTTGCCCATAAACCGTAATGTAACGAAAAACGTTTGACAGTTGTACATGATCTAAAATTGCTACATACTTCATTTTCAATAACGGTCGTGCTATAGCAAACATCAACAACATAGAACAAAATCAGGGCATTCCGAGTATATTTACAAAAGTTAAAGCTCGGACAGACGAACAGACAAACCGAAATCATAATCACTTTTCAACTATGTTGGAAAAGTGTTAAAAATCATGCGTGAAACATAGATTATGAAACACGAATACTTCAATAAAACGTCGCTGTTTACGGGGTCTCAGGACTCTTAAAATTGGAAAAAATGGAAAAAAAAGGACCATTTTCAACATTTAATAGCTTAAAATGCATATGATTTCAAAACACAATTTTTATTGTGATGAAAGATATAAGTATATTCATTCATTTTATGTATTTAAAAAGTTGCAATATGCAGAATTAGTATTTATAGGGGTTCCAAATTGTGAGACAAAATTGGTGTGACAGATTAAGCGCGGGATTACAAAGTTAATTTTGCAACTAGAATGAATTTTTTTGTGCCTAATTATACTTCAGATTATAATAAGTACCCTGAACCTAGATAAATTTGAATTTAAAGTATTTTTATATATTTAATACAAAGTTGTATGTAGGTAATACAAAATGTTGAAAATTTCAACATTATTATCACGTAAAAAAATATTTTTTTAAACAATAAAAATAAAATTTTAGGTTCAATTTATACAGACTAACATGAAACATGTGTTTTAAAAATTTCATGAAAAAATATTCAGAAGTTTTTGAGATTCGGTGGCGTTATACCCATAAATGTCATTCGGAGAAAAAGGACGTCAAGGTTTCGGAAAGGCCGCTTCAGCTATTGAGCGGGTATAATTCTAAAAACCATAACTTCTGTTCTAATAGAAATTTCAAGGAAATAATTATTTCAAAATGTTCAGAAAAGATAAAAATTTCGAGATATTTGAAGGTTTAAAATTCCTGAGACCACTTAATAAGATCAAAGATAATAAGATGAAAGATGATGTCTAAATAAACTAGTCGTTGGGGGCCACCGTAAAACTTACCCGTCATGGATATGCAAAATCTAAAATATGAAAATAAAACATGTGTAAACTATTTATAAAATGCATTGTCATTCCAAAATAAAATTTAAATGTATTTATTGTCACTTTGTTCGATAGACATTTTTCGGTTTAAAATCGTGGCTTGATGACGTCATAAATTTATCTATTACTGAATTGCGTAAAAGAAACATCCTTATAACTCCAAAAATTATAATCATATTAACTAACAGTCTACTGCGTCGGATTAAGCGACTCGCTTCTAATTAAAATACATCTTTGAATTCAAATTTGGATGAAATACAGTGTCATGAAAAATCGAAGAGTGTGGAAAATATGATTACAGATATCTCGGTAACTATTTATCCGATCGACTTCATTTTTTTTTTTTTTTTTTGTAAAATTTATGTTTTTTATTGTCCTTTAAACTCACTCCTTAAAATAAACAATTTCAGAAATTTTTATATACCTTTTATCAGAACAAATATTTCGAGAGTACGAAAAAAATAGTTCCCTATTATCGAGGTTACTGAAATTCAATTCTTCTTCTCATTATTAGGTATTAAGTACATACCAAGTTTCAAGTCTCTATCTCAATTTGTTCGGGAGTTCGATCGTTTACAGATACACACACACACACACACACAGAACAGGCGGACAACAATTTTTTCTTTTTTTTCTAAAAATATGTTTTTCGGAATCTCCATGTCTGGAACGTGTAAATCCGTCTTTATATAGAGTGTAATAAATAAACACATATAAAAAATAACTTTTTATTTTTCGAAAAAATCAATAGTTACTGCAAGTTGCGTATTTCAAAAAATAGGATTCTAAAAATACAGTTCTCAAATCGAATTTAATAAAACCGAAATATCTCCAAGAAGTATAAATTAAATTTAATGAAGTGGAAATATCCGCCTAAGTTGAAAGTTTTCTGCTCTTTGAATGGTTCTCTATGCATAAATTATCATTTATTATCAGTCATCTACCCCCTTCACAGTCACCGATTTCATGTTTCTTTCTTTCTTTTTTTTTTTTTTTGTTTCATTTTTAAAATAGAAGTTCTTTTCCCAGTTACCATAACAACCATGAACGTTTACGGAACGCAGAATATTTTCCCGAAAATAAGAGAGATGCCTAAACTTAAGCCAAAACTCGCAAGCTAATATTATACCAATGAGCGTGATATTTTTAAATTTCTCATTTGCATTGAAATATTTTTAATTATTTTTTATACATAGGATATCGAATGAAGTCGATGTCTACCGGGTACTTTTTTTTTTTTTACTTTTTAACACTTTCCAACAAAGTTGCAAAGTATTTGTGCACCCGGTTTGCCTGGCCGTCTGTCCACGCTCTAACTCGCGTAAACATACCTGGATTTTCATGCAATTGATATATGTTAATGATGTTTACCGTGGCAGGCTCCGTATTGAATATGAAGTATAGCTTTAATTGTTTATTTACAGGGGCGCTCGAAAGGATTCCGTTGCATTATGGTCTATGAAAAAAAAAACATTTGCAGTGTATTTAAATGACATTGCGCTATTTAAAATGTATCGAAATTTATATAAATCACGGAATTTCACTACAAGATTATTACTAAGAATAGGGCATTCATAGCATTTT
This sequence comes from Maratus speciosus, assembly GCA_963932465.1. Lineage (NCBI taxonomy): Eukaryota > Metazoa > Arthropoda > Arachnida > Araneae > Salticidae > Maratus > Maratus speciosus. The sequence continues at coordinate 98,087,097 of OZ010799.1, forward strand.
TCATTCATTTACAGGTACACACAAAAGAAATCGGTGACAGTCCTGTCATTGAGCAACAATTGCTGGAAGTGCGTTTTCAGTTTCGGTATGCGCTTATAAATTTAACTAATATTTTGCATATTACTCATTTTGCATAAAATTTATACCTCTTATACAGGGTTGCACAAAAAAATCGCGTGCCATTCTCCTTATTAGAGGAAACTGCTCAAAAAGAATTTTCACCTATGGCACGTATTTCCTAACTGAATTAAATTTTTGCATGCATGTAGTTTATAGATACAAATCTATATATCATATACAGGGGTCCTCAAAGAATTCGGATGATTTTTCGATTGTAGATGGAAATTGCTGAAATTGAGTTTTTAAATGTGTTATGCGTTTCTATATGGCTCCATTAAATATCTTATTTCAGCTTTTTAAGCAGTGAAGTTTTGTTCCATTATTCTGAATGTGTTGTAAAGTGTTTATAATCTATGCTTTACGCATGATTTTTCTTTTTTGCATTATTTTGGCAATAGATTTTTTTCTTTGAGACATTTTCACTTTCAAAACCGGTTCCGTTCGTAGCGTCTTAGGCTATCTTTAACCCTGTGCAAAAAATGTTCCCTTAAAAGAAAAAAAAAAAAAAACTGAAAAATTACTTGCATGTTTCATGAATGAACATTGAACATATTAATGGAAGATAAATCTTATAGTCTTAAATTATGTATGAATACAAGTATAGATATACAGAGTAATCTTAACCTATTTAAAGATATCTCACTTTAACTCAATTTGAGAAGCCCTGTAGCTGCTAATGGTCGAAATACTTAGTTCTAGGGTAGAAGAAGAAGCAGCCATTTTGGCATCTCCATACTGACACTTTTCTAGTTTCTGTATTGGAAAGTTTATTTTATCACTTATTGTTTTAATGTTTGCTAGTATTCAAAATTATTAAATAGGAATGTATTTAAAATTATTGAAACTTCTTGTATTATTGCGTATAGCATATTTGTTAAAAATTCATTTCTCACACTGGAAAATTTTCTAGCATTTATAAAGGAAATTTTATTACCTGCTTTGCGACCTTCATTCTCTTGGGTTAAAATCGGATATCATACGTGGAATGGAAAAGGATATTGCATAACAATAATTAATGAGTCTGTAAATAATGATTGAAGAAAAGGCAGCCGTGTACGTCTTTTCTTTGATTTCTCACACTGTAAAAGAAATAATTATCCCTTGTCTTTTAAAAATTAAACAATTAGATTTGTAATAGGGGGGACTCAGGACTCTTAAAGCTTTAAAATTTTCGAAACCTTAATTTTTTAGATGTTAACCTCCTATTTTTTCTGAACATTTTTATATAATTATTTCCTTGAAATTCCAATTATAACAGATGTTAAGGCTTTTAGAATTATACCCGCTGAATAGCTGAAGCGGTGTTTCCGAAACTTTGATGTCATTTTTCTCCAAATGATGTTTTTGGGCATAACTCACAGGATATCTCAAAAACTTCTGCATATTTTTCCATGAAATTTTCAAAACGTATGTTTCATGTTAGTCTGTATAAACTGAACCTAAAATTTCATTTTTATTGTTCAAAAAAATATTTTTTTAGATAATTATACTGTTGAAATTTTCTGAATTTTGTATTAGCTAAATACAACTTTGTATTAAAAATATAAATATGCTTTAAATACAAAATTATTTAGGTTCAGGATAATTACTAGAGTCTGAAGTATAATTAGGCACAAAAAATTTCCTTTTAGTTGCAAAATTTATTTTGTAATCCTGCGCGTAAGCTGTTGTACCAATTTTCTTCTCGACAAATGTCTGGCAGTTTTGATCCCCCTATAAATACTAATTCTACATGTTTATGTTTCTAAATACATGAAATGAAAGAACTTATTTATATCTTTCATCCCAATAGAAATTGTGTTTTTAAATCTCATACATTTTAAGATATTAAATGTTGAAGATGGTATTTTTTTTTTCAATTTTAAGAGTCCAGAGACCCCATAAATATTATACTTCAGTTCCTTTAGTTAAAGTTGTTAAATAGATAATATTGTTCATTTTTGTAAGAAAGTCCTAAAATCAACATATCATGAGGTTTTACCCCACCGGTGGGGTAATATCGGATGATTTAACTTTTTTAAATAATTGTTTATTAAAGAAAATGCGATGAACGAACCATATATTTAAAACAAAAGAAATCAAGCATAAATTACGAAACACATTCCAACATATTCAGAATACAACATATTCCGACATATTCAGAATACAACATATTCCAACATATTCAAAATAAGGTATTTCAGAATTTAAATACCTTAATTAATAAAAATGTAACAAAACTGCAGCATTTAATAAGGTGAAAGATAGTATTCAAATAAAAATTTGGAAAACGTGTACCACGTACGAAAACCCAATTTCAGCATTTATAATCTATAATAGGAAAAGGGTCCTAATTATGTGCAGTTCTGTATATGATCTATAGATGTGTATACAGGCCCTGATCATGACTAATTGGCCCTGGGCAAAGATAAATTAGGGGGCTCTATTCGAACCGTTGCAACGTTATTCAAATAGAACTGATGGTGTGTCATACATGTAATGCATAATCAATATTTTCGCACCTTCGATTTTAAATAGAAGAACATTCTTAGTTCCGTCAATTCTAAATTAAATACCTTAATTAATAAAAATACTCTTTTTTTTTCTTAGTACAGAACAAAACTCTTCTATATAATTCAGCAACTTGTTATGTTACTTTGAGATGAATTTAATAACTTCAAGTTATGGAAGAATGTCAAATACTCTAACATATAAAAATGAGTTAATCAAGTTACTTCCTTTTATATCTTTTTAAGTTGTACTACAAACAACATAATATTAAATAAAATACATTCTACTTCACAAGTAGAAAGTATTTTTTCAATAAATCTAAAAAGATGGCAATTTTGGGATTGTTTTTCATATTTAACTCGAAGTTAAAAGAAAAAAACTTTAAATACGGAAGAAAATTTATCTCATGACAATTAGAACTGATTATTTTCAATCACTAAAGTTTAGATATGATTTAAGTTCATTTCTAATACACTCTGTTAAAATCAAAATATTATTTCTCATTTAAAGTGGTTGAAATTAGCTTTGTGAAAGCATTGAGCTCTGTGAGTTCAAAATGAAACTTGCTGTTCAGGAAGTTTAGTAGAATCTTTTAAAATTGAAATTTCTATTTTGTACTTGAAAATTTTCAGAATTGGAATTGGGAAACAAAAGTAAATATTTTATGAATTAATACATGGATTTGGGGGCCCCTTGATGTCAGGGGCCCATGGGCAAAGTCCCGATTTGACAATCCTATAATGAGAGGGTCTGTTTGTATATCTATTATATAAAATGCTAAAACTTATTTCAGTTGGAAAACGCATATGGTGCATTCTCACAATCTTTTGACTTTTATGTCCCTGAACAGGGCTTAATTTGCGTTGGAGCCCACGGAGCTCAGCTCCGGTACTTCTCTGTTTTTACTAAATATTTAAATATTGTTCGGAATTCACCGGAGCTCGTAAATACAGGGCGCCGGAGCCCAGTGCAATAGCGCTTCCGAAATACCGAAGCCTAAATTGCCCTTTCCTTTCCCTGCCATCTCCAAGTTTTTACTTATTTTCTATCAAAACACTTATCTGTGACTAATGTGTTGCACACGTAGGAGATGGAGATGAAACAGGCTCAATTTTTATATCAATCTTGGGGGCTTAGGTGGGTTCGAGCTCAATCTGTCTTAAAAGTGGAACAGTTGACAGTTAAGTATATGCAGGTAGATATATTTAAAATTTGTATCTTACTAAAGAAAAAAAAGATGCTTTAAATTTCGCAAATAATGTATGAACTATAAATATGCGGATTGGAGTGACGGCGGGGAGCACGCTACGGTTTTAGTACTGCAGAATATTAGGGCTCCGGTACTTTACTTGTTAGAAGTTAAGCCCTGTCCGTGAATAATAATTTTTAATACATTTTTTTGTGGGTTTTTCTTTTTCATATACTGGGGAACATCCCATTGTATGATTGCATAACAATATTAACGAGATAAATAAGTTTTGGACGATGTTGGGGGTGCAAATACCAGGAAAACCCCTATACCGTTCCGTGTGCCTAATAATGATTTTTAAGTTTGTGGCTATCTGTATAAAATTGTTTCAATAAAAGTAATTCGATGTAATTTTTTTCCAAAACTGGGACAATTGTTTTATATAAATACGCAGCAAAAAAATTAACTTGCACACATTTTTACGGTTGATATTATTTTTTTAACTCTGTCCCTGGTTTTTTTATCCTTACCGTCCCTCTTGCTAAACTTATACAGAAAATCACTTCAGATGCAGCCACAGAATTTTTTTTAAAGTTTTTTCTCATGCAGAAGTATGCTAGAGAAAGAATGTCTAAAATTCTTTGACAGGAAGTTTACCGCAGAATTTAAATCAGCATTTAAATATCGATTTCAAGATCGTGGCTATATTGGTAGTCTTACCCTGCCCAAAGTTTATTCCTGCACTTTTCGAGGTAAAGTAAGAAAAAAAAATCAATTTAATCCAATGTTAACAACTGTTTCTAAAAATCAATGAACATTGTGGCTATCACTTGGTCTTAACATGATTTTCCTAAAAGTAGGTGGTAACTTTTTCTTACCGTTCAATCCTTACCGTCCCTTTTTTCCCATTTCGTCCCTTTTTTCCTATACCGTCCCTTCTTTAACACCCCTTTAAGACAACGTTATACAAAAATTCTGTATTAAAAGTACTACATTTTTATTATTTCTTATTTGACTGTCCTGTGGGTACTATGCAAATTCATTATAAGTAAAAATTTAGAAGAAAATAAAAAGTTATAGTGGTAAAATGGTAAGGAAAATTAAACTCGCAAGTTTAACTTAAACTTCAGTTTAATAAAAAAATTTTCGCTGCTGACCATTTTTTCCTTACTTTGAATCATTAAGACATTCGTCTATCAGATTAAAATATTATTTTAGCAAGTTTAATTTCACCAGATTTTTAATCCCGAAAGTCAAAAGATTGTGGGAATGCTCCATATACAGTTAAATTGAATAACGCATAATGCAACTGATATCGCATTTTCAGAAAGTATCCCTCAAAGCAGTACGAATTGTTTTTGGGTACTCCTATGCATGAACGATAAATGGCCATACTTTACAATAAGTATCTTGTAGTGCAATATTGTAAACGATTTTTTCCCATGGACCATAATGTGACGGGATTTTTCTAGCGACCCTGTAAACGAATTATAAATCTACCCTGCTCATTTTCAATTCCAAACATGCAGTTGTAAATTTAAATAACATATCTAGATTATATCGTCATCAGAGTATATTTACGCGAGCAAGAGTTTGGTGAAAAACACTACTTCAACTATGTTGTAATGCGTTCACACTAGAAAGACTGGAAATTTTATTCAAGTTTTATAAAAATATTTTATGCCACAATTTTTTTTTTTAAATCTGTCTAACTTATTTATTCCACTTTTTTCTTCTATGTTTCGTTTAAACTTATCATATAAAGAAATTTCAGGTTCGAACCGAAATGTATCCATTTGATAGTAGTCGAAATGAGCTAATGTTAATGAAATGATAATTAGGGATCGACCGAAAATTCGGTTTCGGTTTTGTTTTCGGCCCAATATCTGAGTTTCGCTGAAATGCAGCTGAAAATTCGGCTGGCCCGAAACTAACAGTATTCTAAAAATCTCGTTTCTTTCCTCGGAAATTTTCAACATTATTTATCGATTTGAGCTTTATCGGCTCAAATGAGACTATTTATTGCTACGGATTTCGTTGCTTATAGTTGTCAATCATGACTGACTCAAGAAGTAAATGCAAGTTAGAAAGCAAGCAATCCATATATAACTTAACTTTTTCGCGTGCTCATTAAAAGCTGCAGACATAACAGTAATAGAAAATTTTCAGTTTGAAATCGTCGAAGTGTTTCGAATATTCTTTGAGAAAGTCCTAGTATAACAAATGATCATTTACAGAAATCATTATAAAAGATAAATCGAGGTGTGTATACATACAACTAAAATATTTTTTTATTAAAAAAAATTCGTATAATTAGAAAATTTTTCTGTGTCGTTAATGAATTAAATACGTCTTATTTTATATGAAAACTAGGGGGCTCTGCCCCCTGCAAGCTACGCTCGCCAACCCCCATTTACCGCAGAATCTAAAAACACGCTAATCTTATGGGTTTTAAAAATATTAGAGAAGATTGAATTATACTGAAAAAAGCTGTGCAGATCTCCCTGTAAACGGGTTTCCATTCAATTCCCTTTGATTGCAAAAATTTAAGGGCGAATCAGTTGCTGTTAAGACATCCAATGGTTGTTTTCGTTTTTGATTAAAGAGGATCAGTTAAACATTTGAAAAGAAGCTAAAATAAAATAAATTAAGTATACAGAGTCTTTGTCTCCCGGTATTTTGAAACAATCTCTATAACAATAGCCTAAGTCATGTGACTATCATCAACAGTTCCAGGCCGACCACTTCGCTTTTTATACTCTGGGTGCCATTTTGGTACTTTAATGTTAGCCAGGCACAGGTGATATGTTGCAAAATATTATTCTATCGCCATCATTTCATCTATATTATAATAGTTCAAGTTATCAACTGCCATAAACAAATACGGTCTGATCCCTTCGCCGTTCATATGAAAGTTTGGCACAGATGTCATATACGTCCCATATTGACGCGATTTTTTAACGACGCCAATTTGGGTAACGCATCAACAGCATAAACAACAACATCTGGCTTACCATATCAAGCAAAATAACGATACTCTGGCGCCAGTTAAGTGCCCGTTTCGTATATGACATTGGCGTTAGAAAAAATCGCGCCAATATGGGACCGTAAGTTTTCCATTTTGATTAAAAAATCAAAAAAAAAAATCGAATAAAACTACATAAAATTTCCATGGTTGCAAAGAATTCTTGGTACGCTAGCCGGATGCAAATCTCGCAAATAGCTTTTTTTCAACTCTCCAGTTAGCATTTTTTTTTTTTTTTTCGAGTGGTAATATTTGGCCAGATGCCATATACGCACAACAGGTTTGGCGTGATTTTTTTTTTTTTTTTTTTTTTTTTTTTTTTTTTACGAAAATTTGGCGAAAACCTCGTTTTTAAATACCAGTTACATATGCATTTTTGGTATTACTTAGTTATCCTGTCCACCAAAAATCTATCGCCAAACTATAAGATTAAATGCCAATAATGGTTGATCGTAAATGTAACATTCACTTGACTTTGAGCAAAATACACGTGTTTACGTCATCAAGTGATTTTTATTTCGACTTTTTATTTGTATATTTATTAATTTTATACTAATTTATTTGTTCTTTCGTTATTTAAAATAAAAATTATGTCAATTTGTATAATTTGGCTAGTGTTTTGGAGATTTATATAATTTGGCGAAATTGGTCGACGGAATAACTAAGTAGTACCGTATTTTTTAATTATTTTCTAAAGGAAATATAAAAAAAATAATAATTATAGAACAAAATAATTTATATAATTTATAAAAAGAAATAAAAGTAAATAAACATTTATTATCAAATAAACAACAATAGCCGTATTACCATGTCAACCTTTTCTGAAATATGAAAAAAAAATATCTGTTTGATTAAAATTTGAGTTGCCATCATTAGAAAAATGTATATAAAATTAGAAAAAAATTAATATTTCGAAAACTAATTCGAATTTAAAAATTCTAATACCAGTTTTGAGATCTGCGGATCAATGCTGATTTTTGGTGTTAATTTCATCGCAAAGTATTCCATATTTTAGGACAAATCGTTTGACACATAATCAGTTGTTTAATCAGTCGATTCATATATCCGTTTCATAAATTCGTTTCATTAGGATTTTATATATATAGGGTAGCGATAAAAAGATTTGGGTCTAAGGCACAGAGAGCCAATTTGGGCCACAAGTATAATTAATTAATAATTATGTATATTTAATAAATACGCATAATTAATTAATAATTATGCATATTTAATAAATAAGTATAATTAATTAATAATTATGTATAATTATGTATGCATCAATTACTTTAATATATACAATTTAATTACTTAAAAATATTGCATATTTTCGCTTTCGTTTTCGGCTGAAAATAGGAAGATCGCCAAAATTTAGTTTCGGTTTTGCCCTTAAAAACCTGTTTCGGTCTATCTTTAATAGGTCCAGCTTAATGATAATACATGGATAAGTGCAGAGTATGGACACAAAATTATATTAATTTTTGCTGCTTTAAGAAGCAACTGACAATAAGATATGCAATTTTATCCTGCTTTCTCCTACTCATTAAGAACAAATATTTCTGATTTAAAAAAACTAGGGATGCAAGCCACTTATTTAGTCAGAAATGCAGAGTACCTTGGGTTGGGTTGGGTTTCTTGATACTGAGACTTTTGCTATATCCTTAAGGATAGTGTCGCATTTCCTCTAAGTATATACAACTTTGAAGAATGTTCCTTTACTTTTTATATGCTGCCACCACCGATATGATTACGGGATATCGGTCACGCTACGAGAGGATTGTTGAACAGAATACCAACTCCTTCAATTAAACTTAACTGACAATATTTATTTACACATTATTTACACATAACGAGACAATATTTACAATTAAGAACTGGTGTATAGGTGATCCAGTCCAACATTAAATTAAATACTTTCTGTGTACTGATCCACTTATTAAAATATTTTATATCCATCTCACATTACGTTCGTTAAAACAGATTTTATCGGAGATAATTCTTAATCTCCAGTCACACTCCTTGCATACGCCAAGAGCCTGCGCTCTCGCCCGTACATCTGAATACGCACACTGTCCGAAGACTCTATTCAAGACCAAAGTGTGCCCACACACTTCGAGCTCCACGCATAGACTGAAAATCTCTTCTATATCACGCTTTTCCCAACATTGCCTATGGGGATACTCAATCTGTCAGCAGGGCCTTGTCCCCTCCAACCGTACCTTCCCGCGATGTCCCTTGTCTAGCTAAATAGATGAGTGAAACTCCTTTGTCTGACTTACTCAGATATGCTCTTTGAATGACTGGGTAAACCCCCAATCTATTGATTCGCCACATTTCTTCAGCTAAAGCCATGTCACTCAAACTACTCGGATTAAATTCCAGATAAGTAAAAAATGTCATTTTAAAACTCCCAGTACACAGACAATACATAAGCAAGAAAATATTATATAAAAATAGTTCCATGTTCATCAGAACCTGACAGATAGCTTATGTCACGAAAATCCAGGTCAAAGGACCAGTGTTCTAATTATAGTCACAAACAGACAGGCAAACTTGTAAACAAGAAACTTGTCACGGAAAAATAAATTTTGATTCCAAATTTAAAACAATCATAATGTACTCAAGTCTCACATAGCACATCTATGTCGTATCATGCGTAAGAAATTGTTCCAAAAAACACGCAGTCTTCATATTAGACAAACGCCGCCATAATGGCTGGTATGTTCGACAACTAGTTAAAGCACTTTATCTTGGGTAAAAACAGAATAGTTTCCACAATGCAGATAAATTTAAAAGAATAACGTAACAACGTCGTAGCACTACTATAACATTGTACCAAGATAACTCGCGAACTTCTGAGTATGCAGATGCAGCCATCTTTGCTGGAGTCTTCGACATCATGCAAGAACGCGATTTCCCGAAGGAAAAATATAATTTAGTTTCCACAGTTCGTGCATTCCATAATATATATAATTTTAATTCTGAAGAGTAACTTATCAACAAAACGATGTAATTAAAACCGTGTTCCAAAAAACACTCGTACTCTAATACATCCAGAAAACTCTGGGAAAATCCACTGGAGCAACCTTCCTTCACGAGAAAAAAAACAAAATAAAAAACACTAATTTCTTTACAAAACACAAATTAAGATTCCAGACAATTCGAAAACCGAAAGCATATATATATATTTATATATATAAATTACAGGACAGATCAGACAGATTGATTGATACGGAGCTGTAAGGCAAAAATCGCAGAGTACTTCATTCTAAGCCAAATTGGAAGTTTTGCTAACAACTTTAACAAAAATGAAGATGAATATTGTGAAATTTCAATAAAATAGGTTTGCTTCAAATGTGATTTCATCAAGTGAAGTGCTAGAAATGAACAGTATTTCGGTCAGTAACACCGTATATATAATGAAGTTAATTATGAATTATTAAGCACTCATCTCAACCTTATTTCGAAATAAACGTCGACAATTTACACCATTTCGTGCTGTGCAATCATGTTTTACAGAAGGTAAATTTAGTCTGTTAACACATTCACGCCGGCGTGCATCACCGATGGGTCACGCTTGACTGCCGCATCGGGCGGCGTGCATCACCGGTGGGTCACGCTTGACTGCCGCATCGGGCGGCGTGCATCACCGGTGGGTCACACTCCACTGTTCCATAGAAGCCGTGTACTACAGGTGGGTCACACTCGAATATGCCATAGACGGCATGCACTACAGTTGGGTCATACTTGAATATTCAAAAATTCAGTAGTAAAAGCAATTCAATATTATAAATCTTATACATTCACGACGGGAAACGACAATTCTCGTTTTCATTCAAAAGATATCATTAAGTAAGGGCGTGGCTTCTACCTTACAGAAAATGCATTTATATGATGTTGTCCATATTTCTTTAGATTTTAAGACATTTATATTAAATTCGTACATATGCAGTCAATAAAATCATGTCTCTATTTAATTTGCTTACTCCTTACGAACTTTCAGACATTCACAATCAACTCTGCTTGTTATATTTGAGTTCAATGTAATAAATAGGATGCAGACATGTCATTACATACAGTGTCTGAATAAGCGAAAGTACCGCGCCGCCACATGAAGCAAAAGATGAATTCAAGAGCCGCCTCACAGCGAAAAACATGAATATAGGCGCCGGCGTGAACGTGTTAAGGTTAACATATCAATATCTTCATTCTTGAAGAAAAAAATAATTTAATATCATTAAAATAAAATACATATGCTAAATGTAAATACAGCAGACATAAAGGCTGACTAGTTTCGTATGAAGAATAATGGTGACATTCTTAATATATGTAACGATAAATAAACCATTTTCGCATAAAACTTAAATTATGTCCTTGATAAGCTAGAACATGAGATATCGAGTATCAGGAAAGCTTTAATAAAAGTGATAATTCATAAACAAGATTTATTTAATCTTATTTTTAAACTTATGAAGCATCTCGCGCTAAGCCTAGGAAACTCAAAGTATGCTATTCATTGCGTCTGTTCTAGCTGCGCATATAGATCTCTACTGATTCGAGAATAATGGATGGGAAATAAAACCTTAATGGTTAAATAATTTTACTATTTTTTAAATTATTAGGAGGCTCTGCCCCCTACAAACAACACTCGCGACCCCCGTTCAGACACCGCATATTACAATAACACACTAATTTGATCTGCTTTAAAAATGTTACGAACGATTGAATTATAATTCAATAACCAGTGGCGATCTCCTATAACGGGTTTCCATTCAATTTCCTTTTACTGGGGGATTTTGAGGCCGAATCAAATGTTGTAGAGACAACTAACGATTGTTTTCGTGATTAATTAAATAAGATCAATTAAACATTTAAAAATCAGCATTTATAAAATGGCTAAGAAAATAATATTAATGCCTTCCGGAATTTCATAACCAGCCTATAAAAGAACAGTTTTAAATAAAACATTTAAACATATAATTTTAAACATGACGCAATTTTTTCCGAAATTTTGTTTCTCTTTTTATTATTCACGTGAAAAAAAAATATTTTTTATTAGTTAAAAAGAGCATCTCGAAACATAAGGTAAATTTCTCGTGAAAAATATTTTTAAATACAAACTGATTGCCAATATTATTATTTGGAAATTTTAAATATGACCTTTTTGGGAAAATAATTTTTTCCCATTTCACTGTTTTTAATACGTGATCATTAAATTATTATTTTAAAATTTTCTTTCTTTTTTCAATAGTTACGTGGAAATACATTTTTTAATTGAAAGGAAATATTATTTGCACTCTTTTGCAACTTGGTAACTACATAAAACAGGGTTCGTACGGGCGCTTGAATTTCATGACTAAGAAATTCTTCGGTACCATTATTTTCTTATGGAAAATCTCTCCGGAAATATGGCGAAGTTTCGCCCGTTTAAACTAGATTTATTTTTCTATAAAAAAAATTCTGATATTGGGCCTTGAAAATAACGGTATCCGTACGAACCCTGTAAAAATGACCTTTTAAAAAAATCAAATAAATCTCCTCTGAAATGATGAAATTTTGAATGGAAAAAAAAAAAAAAAGAAAAAAAAAATTGCACACTGCACACCTCAAAGTTACCAACTGTGTCTCTGGAAAATATGGTTCTATGCACACTGTAAAAAAAAATCTGTGAAGTTACTAAAATTTTTCTAGGAAACTTGGATTCCTAGAACTTTTCATGTAACGGCAACAACAAAATTTCATGTAACAGACACACTTTTGCGCCGAAAATCAAAAAATCTGTAAGGTTACTAAGAATTTTTTTGGAAACTGGGATTCCGAGAACTTTTCATGTAACTGCAGCCAGGGTTACAAATAAAAGTTTAGTAAGATTACTGAAATTTTAGCAGATTCATTTATAAAGTTACAGATTTTTGTAGCTTTACAAAAACTAGTTTTGTAGATTTGCAGCTTTTTTCGTGCAGTTACAGGTGAAAGTTTAGTAAGCATGTAACTTTACATCTGTAGAACTACAGATTTTTTTTTTACAGTGCATAGCTTTTGTTCCCATAATTTTTTTTAACGGGACTATTTCAACCGACTTCAACATTAAATAGCTATTAAAATAATCCTTTGACTTAAAAACTGTATGCTTTAGCGTGTCTATCTACTGTTTTGCTATTAATCTACTAATGTCCATATTTTTATATGCAACAGTTTTCTTAATATTACACTGTAAAAAAAATTCCGCAACGTTCCTGGGAAAAAATGGGCAGCTGAGTTGCCCATTATTTCCAAGAAACATTTCTTGAAAATGACTGGAACTTTACTGTATATGTTAAAAACTTTCTACAGAAATGCCAGTAAGTTTCCTGCGAAATACCAGGAATATTTCTGTTGACAGCAAAACATTACTGACATATTCAAGGCTGGAGTAGCACAAGAGCGAAAAATGTCCAGACCAGGGATCGAACCTGGATACTTGGCGTGCCGTGCCAATGCCTTACCTGTTAGGCTATCCGGACCGATACCTGGCTGACATAATTCACTCTGGATGTTCGTTCCCTTCATTATGACATTACTGATATTTCACAGCATGCGGGATCCGCAGACGATTTTTACATTTCCAGTTGACAATTTTCGCTTTATTATCATTATTTGTTAGAATGAAAAAATATTTTGAAATTGACATCAAAATTATTATTTATAATTTACACGAAAAAATAAATTTTCAGTTAAAATTCAATAAAGTAAATATATATGTGATATATTGTTTCTGAACTTTGCTTAAAATATAAAAATATATAAATGTAAATAATAATTAGAAAAAAAATCTAGACATAAAATATTTTGGATTTTCGTCAGTGATTATGTTAGTTTACAAGTTAGATAAAATACATATAAATTTTCATGAAAAAAAAAAACCTAAACGTAATTGTATATTTTTTCCGAAAAAAAAAAAAATTTCAAATTTGCAGCAATTCAAAGTGTCAAATATATGTCAAATTTAAATCAAATTGTAATAAAGTGTTAAAATATAAAATTAATTAAAAAAGAAAAAAAAAGTCAAGAGGTAGCATCGAACCCGGGCCGTACGGGTGGCGTGCAAGCTTTCTGCGTCCACAACAGGAAAGACACGTTGAGAGCTGCAAACTAATGGGTATTTGAAACGTATGCTAAAACTCGGCATCTAATTTCTGAAAATCTAAGGCCCATTTGAAGAAATCCTTTCACAAGAATAATTAGAGATAAGAACTCTAAAACATAATTTAAATTAATCAAAATAGGTGAGAATCATATTTGATTGTCCCCTGGTTAATGCAGATCCAAATAATAGGTGTATTTTTTTTTTTTTACACAGTCTGCTCGTTAAAGATTTCACAGACAAGTACGAGAGATAATCTCTTAGTGATGTCACAGAGTTATTGTATTTTCATCTGAATTATCTTGACAATAGAGACGTAAAGGATTATGTCGTCTATTGATTTATTTGCATTCCATATTGATTTTTTTACATTCATTTAAGGAATTCTTTTTCGACACTCGCGCGCGAGCAACGGATTATAGCAAAAAGAATAATAAATGGCGGCCGCAGCGTTTTGCTGTTTCCAACTTTTGGTTCAGGAACGTTTCAGATAAGAAAACCAGAATTTCACAGGAAAGAGCTAAATTATTCTGAAAACCTGAGAAAAGGCGAAACGTTCCTGGATTTTACATGGAACGTTACCATTTTTTTTTACAGTGTAGTCTAGAACGACCTCCGACCACAAAAAATTCACTTATGGTGGTGTTAGCGCTACTTATTTATTTTTAGAATAGCAAGGCTGCCACTGGCGACTATTAGCCCCCGGTACGGTATGCTATTTCTTTCTCCCAGCTTATTTTGTGTATTCCAAGAAAATAACGTTACCTTACAAAAGCTAGCCGTAAAACAAAGCAGTACGATTAAATACATTGTAGCAATTTTTTAAACTTCTAAGCATCGCACATTTGCGATTTTTATACCGTCGTATTGGAAAAAAAAGTTCTTTTAAATGCATTTTGTTTGAAAACTGTATCTCCACTTATTTTTGAAGTATTATTTTTTTGTAGTTTTTAAGAGCCATTTGCTTAATATTGGGAACGGAAGTACTCCATTTCTGTAGAAAGTGAAATAAAAATAGTTGAAAAATTGTAATTATATATTTTTGTTGCCATTTTCTCATAACAACCGAAAGAAAATGTAATTAAAATACGTGCTATTTTAAAATATATATAAGCGAATGATTTCTGTTAAAACAATAGAGCTATTATAAACTATTGAAATGCAGTAAACCAACGTTTAAAATGCACAAATAATGCGTGAAAAAGCAGCAAACAGCTGTTTCGAATCTACAGCGAGATTCTTCTTCAGTGCAAGAGAGGGAAAAAAGGAACAGCGTGTTAGAAAAAGCAAGGCTGAGCCAAGCCTTGCTTTCTTTAGCTCAGCCTTGCTTTTTCTAGCACGCTGTTCCTTTTTTCCCTCTCTTGCACTGAAGAAGAATCTCGCTGTAGATTCGAAACAGCTGTTTGCTGCTTTTTCACGCATTATTTGTGCATTTTAAACGTTGGTTTACTGCATTTCAATATTCCTGCACAAAGGCTTTAATTGCTATTTTAATATTCTAAACTATATTTAATTTTAAGTATCTATGAATCATTAGATAGCCGTTTTGTTTTGTCGATTTTCTTGAATGACGACATCTTTTTGATGCATTTGAGCATTATTTCGCGATAGTGATGTGCTATGCATGCTTTACTGTAGATGTTTAAGAGTAGATCAAAAATGTGGAATTCTTAAGCGTATGCGAATGACGTCATTTTACATAAAATAGGACGTGTGCTTTAAGTCTTAAAATTGAAATATGTTTTGTACTGCAGTAGAGTCCCGCTTAACCGAGTTGTTTTCTTCTGATGGACTGGTGGCTTCTATTACTATGAAACAGCCATTATAAATAAAGTGTTAGGGTGAAGATGAAAGAGCAGCCGTAAAAAGTTAGAGCTCTGATTTTCTGGTCAGAATGGGGGGGAAAATGGCCATAATTTTTTTTTTATAATAATAGAAGTCATCAGTTCATCAGAAGAAAATCAAAAGAAGCAGCCCTTGACTGAGAATCTTTAAAAGTTCTATGTTATGTTATGTTTTTATTTTATTTTTATTATTGTTGAAGTCATACATGAATGTTCGCGTTCGGACTGATACGAGGCACTTTGTATTTTTTGCTCTATATGTTAAATGCGACTTTCGTTTTCTACGCAGAAATAGTTTATCTTGAAATGTATTGTCAAACTTAAAAGTTTAATCCATTAGCCTTATAAAAAGCCTCGTGTACATAAACCTATTCCAAAAATACATATTATATCTAAAGAAATCAAGAGTTACTTAAAACTTAATAATTTAAATGCATTTCACTTGGATTCATAGAATACAGCGGCAAATCAGATTCAATAAAACCGAAATGTCTTGAAGCAATATAAATTGAATTTAGTAAAGTGGAAATATCTATGTAAGTCGAAACATTTTTGCTCTTTGAATGGTTCTTCATGCATAAATTATCAGTTATTGCTCATATTGAACGGTTTCGTAGTATTGCATTTTTCTTGTTCCATTTTTAAAATAGAAGTTCACTTCCCGGTTACCACGACAACCTGTAAATATTAAACGTATCGAGGATATTTTGAGTGAAAGACAGAGAGCTCAAAGTGTATGGTACCAGTTTCTTAAAACTCTCTATAATCACGCACGAAAAATAGGTAGAGAAATTCCGTGGAAGAAAATATGCCAGCGTAATTCCGTGCATAAGATTGGCTTCATTATTTCATGGATAAACTTCCTGTAATCTTTTTGAAGTCATTGAAGATAAAGATATTAAAAAAGGGGGAAAAAGAATTATACTCTTTATTTTTTACTTACAATATGTCCCAAAAATATAGACAAAAGCATAAAATACAATTCACAGTAAAAATAAGAATGGGATGAATTTTTATTATATTTGTCTAATTACAAACGCTACATGAAACACAAGTTAGGGTTAATATGTATTAGAAAACAACAAAAGCTGAATTTATTTAGGAAATAGGGTGTACCATAAATATAGACAATATACAGTCGAACCTCGTTATCCCGACACTCTGATGACCAGAAAAAAGTGTCGTCAAAAGCGGAGTGTCGCGGTAACCGGAGTTGGAGAAAAATATGTTTATAAAAAGCTGTATTTGTAATTAATTTAAGACAATTTTAAATTCATCACTGTTCTTTCAGTTTTAAGCAATAAAACATTATTATTAAACAAAATAAATAATAAAAAAAAAAAAACACAAAAACGAAAACAAACTTGAAAAGAAAAAATCAGATTTATGATGACTTATTTTTTTATTGTTACAAGAAAAATGGACGAATTATGGTTTGCTTATCCCTACATGTGCTTCCGACAATTCTTTTTTCAATATTACACAATGAATTGTAATCAATATTCGTTGTTTCAGAAATGGATGTTAGATAATTTTTTATCGTTTCAATGCAATGCAGTGCTTCAGTTTTAGTCGGATGAAAAACGCCGTGTAACCACAAGAAAGCGCCGCCTAACTAGAACAAAAAAGACCGCGAGTAATCTGATACGTCTATCTGGTGCTTAAGTGGGTCATTCATAGTATGTGGGTTTATTTATTCAAGTAAAGGATTGAAGTAAAATTTCTCATTTATCTGAATGGGTGACATTTTTGTGAAAAGTTTGGATAAGGCATTTCTTACCGCTTGATTTCCGTGCTTATAAGATGGATTATGAAAAATGTACAAATTTTCCAAACCGTCGGGATATCCGGAGTTGAAAATTATTCAGCGACGTAAAATCCGGAGTTTATTTACATTAAAATCATATACAGAAAATCGGGACTGTGAAAAACTGACGTGATAAGCGGAGTGACGTGAAAAGTGGGTGTCGGGATAACGAGGCCCGACTGTATTTGTTTTATGTATTATTTAAGGTTGGGGAACATAGTTACAAAATGTTAGTATTTAATCGTGTTTCCATTACCTTTAATCACCTCAAATACACAGTTTTCCATCGAAAGTACTAAGCTTTCAATTACTTCTGGGGACAGTTCATACCATGCTTGCTCTACTGTTGTTGTATGGTTCTTGGTAGAAAAATATTGTCGTTCATTTTCATATGCTTTTCGAGCTAGATGTCGTCACACGTTCTCCATGGGACTTAAGACGGGACTTTGTGATGCCCAGTCTCTGACATTGGTATTATTCATGTTAAACCACATCTTTGTCGAGTTAAACACATGGATAGGCACCCTGTCTTGTTAAAATATACAGCTTGGTCCTCTCAACAAAGTTTGTAGTAGAATTAAATGGTCCTCTAAGATTTCCTGATAGTCCTGGGAGTTCATTTTCTTGCTACAAAATGCCAAAAATGTTTGCCCATTAAATCCAAAACTACTCCAAGTCATTACTGATCCTCCAGCTTGCTGTCTACTGAAAGAACTTCTTGATTTGCTTCTTAAATCATACCAGTAAAATTTATATCCATCTGGTCCATCTAAGTTCCACCTTTCTTGTCACTAAATATTGTTGACAGCCATTTAACACCAGCCCAGTTTAGACATACAGTTTTGGGGTATTTTCTTAAGCATGCTTTCTTCAACATTTTCTTGAAAGTTATTTACTTAGATTCCAGTATTCTTCTGTAAATGGTATTTTTTGACACTCCAAATTTGGATGCAATTTTTCGCAATGAAATATTCTTTCTAGATGCCATGCTTAGAATGATTCTATCATCGCGCATGGATGTAATTCTTTGTCGACCAGGTTTTTCCTTAATACGGCTCCCTACTCGTAGCCAAAATTATTTAAACACTTTTTAAAGATCTCTTTAAAATCTTGGATACATCTGTCGGAATTTCAATATTCTTCTTTTTGCCTTTAAGTTTTAAAGCTAAAACTTTGATCATCTCCTCTTTCGAAATCTCTTTACCTCTAGGCATTTTGCCGAATTTATAAAAAGATCGATTATTTAATCAAAAACAAGCCGAAAAATGATTCCAAACCAATAAAAGTCAGAACGGATGACACATACATTAAAGAAATGTTAATAAATAATCGTCTGTTGAAAAAAATATTTTACTAATAATACTTCTAAGTAAAGTCAGACGATGTCTATACAGTAGCCTCCCTCTTAACCGGCCTCCTCTTAACCGGAACTCCGCTTTAACCGTCCGACTTTTTTTCCCAACATCAGGCAAAATTTAGGGATTACGGCCTCGGGAACTCAGCTTACGCTTTTGAGTTGAAGTACAATCCCGAGGAGAAGAAGGCAAAATTCAGAAAGGAGAACGTCTGTTCTAAATGAATACGCTTTGATCTTCAGCAATGTTGAATTTAGGGTGTGGCCCGGGGGGAGGCGTCCTTCAAGAAGAAGGAAATGTTCCCCCAGGAAGATTTCAGATTTTGTGTTTTTAATGGTCAAAAGTGCAATCTCCCATCCCCCGAAACTCTATGATGTCTGATCCACCTGCAAACTCTTTTGTACAAACATTTAAAAAGCTTGAGGGATGTAGCCATAGGAGATGTATAAGAGTTGTTTGAGTCAGATAAAGATCTCAAGCATGAAACATTATTTGACGAGGATATAATTACGACTTTAACTGATGTTGTTCAATACGACGACGATCCTGATGATGATTCAGTTGAAGTTGACCCTGCTAAAGTTCTTCATACGGAGAGGGTAAAAGCGTTAGAGTGGCCGCTATGTTGAGCAGCGACAAGCAGCTTCCTAGGTTAAACTTATGATGTTAATGGAGAGATCATGCTGCAAAATGTCGGGCATCTTGCCTTCAACAGAAGAAGGTCACTGATTCCCTTATTTAATTAACTTAAATATTCATAATATAGAACAATTTCAACTTCTTATAAAGGTGTATGCCACGATTTTCAACAATTTAATTTTTTTTAAATATTTTTCATTATTTGTTATCAGTGATAACTTTTCTTAAGCTCAATTAATTATAACTAGTATTTAGTTCACAGAATATAGAAAATATGTACTTTTTTTAAACTACACAAATTGGAAAACTAAATGCATCGTACGGGTTTAATTAATTAAATTACGCAAACAGCTATTTAATTTTTTTTAACTTCTCCGCTTTAACCGGTTTTTCTCTTAACCGGCTAATCCTCAGTCTCGTTTAGGACGATTAAGTGGGAGGCTACGGTATTTATAGGACAAAGCGATATTACATTTTTTTTCAATTTTTTTCTTAGTTTTTACATTATTTTCTAATTTTTTTACAATAAATCCTAATAAATCAATTAAAAAAAGTATCTCAATCATTTCTGAAAATACAAGAAAGGTATTTTAGCTTAGGATGTCATTTTTGATTTTTGTCTATATTATTGAAACACACTGTACACTTTCTTTCAAAGCGATATAAGTAAGCGTACAATGTCAATACTGGAATTTGGAGTTTATTGACACAGCTGCGCTATCTGGTGAACGGGGTGAATAATGCAAATACGCGAGTTTTTAGTATGACGTCATATATGACAGAATATCTATATCTGCGCATATTTTCTGAATCTTTTTCTCACTTATGGAAGATGAATCTTGTTTACCAAACTTATTGCAAAATATTTTTATTACAGTTTGTTTTGATAAAATTATGTACATAAAAAAAAAAATAGTCGCAATATCATTTTAATTTCGGGAGAAAAGCACTAATGCTATGAAAGCATTACTGCCTTTTGCCCTTAAACTAAAATGACATTGCGACTTCTTTTTTAAATCCACATATTTTTATCAAATCAAGCTGTAACAAAAATATTTTGCAAGAAATCTGGCAAACAAGATTCATCTTCTGCGAGTAAGTAACAAACTGAAATTCTTCATTAATTTTTTAACAGGGATTCTCTAAATGACTTTGTTTAAAAAAAAAAAAATCTTTTCTGGCGATTTTAGGAAAATTATTGAAGTTATTGCCTAGACTCGCAAAATATTTAAACAAATAAATGAACAACACTTCCTCCTTTAATAGTACAACATTTAATGCATGCATTTTAAATTAAAGTGATTTCGTATAAAAAATGAAATGAATTTTAAATTAAATGTATGAAATATTTGTAAGTTAAATAAGATGAGTGCAATGCGATTAAGAGAATATTAGAAATTTATCGTTTGCGCTTGATAAGCGAACAAAAGGACTTAAAATTGAATATTTTATTTATAATTAAATTCTATACATATTCCAAACATTCATAAACGTTGTATTCTCATCGGAAATACAACCGTGTATATCATTTTTTATAACTTTAGCACATCAAGAATTGAGTAAAAAATAAGACTACAAAATTCAATCTTTACACATTAACTACTTACTAATTTTTATGAGTCATTTTTCATTTCATTAAAAGAAAATAATTAAAATCGACCGTATTTAAATCAAAAATATTTGATAATATATATTAAATAATATTTTATCTTTTTTAATAAATTAAAGTTAAAATACGTAACTAACTTGTTTTACTCTTTGGAAAAGGACAGATAGGAATTCTATAAGAAAAAGAATTTTCTTACAATTTCGAAAGCTACAGTTATTCGATTGTCAACATTTTGCCATTTTAATAAATAATATTAGTTCTAAAAAGAACTGTTTTTATTTAAATAATTAACTATAATAAATAAGTAAAAAAAAAAAAAAAAAAAAAACGTGTAAAAATTAATAAAATGTTGTTTTACTGTCAGAATATAAATGCTACAAACAAATGAAAACACGACGTTTGCGCTTGCGCAGTTATTTCATAGATGTGCAATTAATAGATTTTCCTTAAAGAAGAAAACAGTTAGGCCTCTTTCTGCAGTTCACCCCGTCCGCTACGTGGCGTGCGACCTTGATTGATGTGACCTCGCCTTTAATTTTGCGGTTACCTCTCCCATTTAAGATAGGACGCTTACTTATATGGCTTTGCTTTCTTTTCTCCTTTTTAGTGTTTAAAATATTTCATTCTTGCATTTTCACACCCATTTCTTATATTTTAGCGAGTGAGTTTTGAAGCGTAATTACAAGAACAGAAAAATAATTACATAAACGTAACTATATTATGGGTAACAGAATTATTATTTAGGGCCTTAGACTTATTATTTTTTTATAATTAAATTCTAAAAATTTTCAAATAATGTCTTGTCATCGGAAACACAACTGTGTATATATTTTTTATAATTCTATAGCTTATCAGGAAGTGAGTAAAAAAACAAAATTACATCCTTACGTACATGAACCAAGTTAAAATAAATGAAAAAGCGTAAAAACACTTAAAATACACTTTTAATACGAACAAGTCGGAAACTTTACATCAAACGTGGCAAATGAGGTGCGTTCGTACTAAAGCTTTATAAATATTCAGATCTTGGGGCAATAGCTGTTGCACTCAGTGAAAAATTTATTACGATTATATTTAGTAAATTTAGTAATTTGGAAATAGTAGGACTCTATCTTAAATAGGACTGACCTGGCAACCCAGAATCATTACCTATCATGGGATATCATTGAATTAATTATGTAGGATAGAATTTAATAGAATGAAGAAAGCTTTATTAATATCTGTTTAAGTTTTGATTCGAATTTCATAAAATTTGGAATGATTCGACAAAATTCTGCAACGATTATATATATTATATGTGAAACCATTCGTTTGGGTAGTTTTTGCGCTGTTGTATGCGGACAGCCGGACCAGACGACGACTATAGGTGCTATGTATTTATATAATTACGAACGCGCCTAATAAGAGCGAGTAAACATTTAAAGGGAATTCATTTAATTTAAAGGTTCTGGTGGGTTAACAGAAATAACAACAAACGGCACGCCGACTCAGTCCGTGTTCTGAATGCTTCATGGAGTTTTAGTGGTGTTCTTCGAGCCATGGATTTCCAGACTGTAAAAAAAAATTCTGTAGTTCTACAGATGTAAAGTTACATGCTTACTAAACTTTCATCTGTAACTGTACAAAAAAAGCTGCAAATCCCCAAAATTAGTTTTTGTAAAGCTACAGAAATCTGTAACTTTACAAATGAATCTGCTAAAATTGCAGTAATCTTACTAAAATTTTATCTGTAACTCTGGTTGCAGTTACATGAAAAGTTCCAGGCATCCCAGATTTCTAAAAAATTCTTAGTAACCTTACCGATTTTTTGATTTTTGGCGAAAAAGTGTGCCTGTTACGTAAATTTTTGTTGTTGCCGTTACATAAAAAGTTCTGGGAATCCCAGTTTCCTAGAAAAACTTTAGTAACTTTACAAATTTTTTTTTTACAGTGCATGCGTAAATACGGATTAGGTTCCCTCAGAAAGACCCCCACGAAGGGCACTTGAAAACTGTATCTCAATTTATTTTTGAGATATCAATTTTTTTGCAATTTTTAATTCCATTTCTAAAATGGCTCCTACAGAAGTACTTCCTTTCTGTAGAAAGTAAATGGAAAATTGTAGATTAGTGTACCATCTTTTGCCATTTTCTCATAATTAATAAAAAAAAATGTAATTGAAATACGTGCTATGCCACGAATATAGTCTGCTATAAAAATGTATTTTAAAAATACTTGTGCGACTTATTTTTTCCACATTTACTTAATTCCTATCAAAAAGCTGAAAGAATGCAATCTTATTAATCCGTATATAACAACATTTTCTGAATTTTGAAAAAAGATAAATGAATGATTTTATGATGAGCTTTTATAAACTATATTTAATTTTCAGTATCCATTACAATGTTACAAACAAATGAAGGCATATGAATCATTAGATACCCATTTTTTTTTCATCGAGTTTCTTGAATGACGACATCACTTTTTGCTGAGTTTGTGTATTATCCTGCGTTAGGGATGTCCTATGCACACTTTTCTGTAGATGTTGCTTAAGATTGGATCATAAATATGGAATTTTAAGCGAATGCAAATGACGTCATTTTATGTAAAATAAAAGCGTGAGTGTCAGAAAGTGATCAGTGTTGAAAAAAAAAGGACCTAGGACGGGCCGTGCTCCGCGACATTTTTTCTGTTACTCTAATTTATACATACTTTTTCACTTTTGTGTTTCGCTTGCTTTAAATAAATTTATTTGCGACCCTATTCAAAAGAGTGCAATAAATATCCACACACCAAAAATAAGTTTCTATTTTTAGACAAAATCAATAATTACTTAAAGCTGAGTATTTCAAAATATAGGTTTCTAAATATATAGCTCTCGAATCAAACTCAATAAAACTGAAATGTCTCGCAGCAATATAAATTAAATTTTAATAAAGGGGGAATATCCATGCAAGTGGAAATTTTTCAGATCTTTGAATGGTCCTTCATGCACAAATTATTAGTTATTATTAGGTATACTCACCCCTTCAAAGTTACCGATTTCATAGTATCGCTTTTTTTTTTCATTTTTATAATAGCAGTTCACTTTCCGATTACCAGGGCAACCCATGAACATTTATGAAACAAATGATATTTTCCCGAAGCATAAATGCAAACCATTCAAAATTTCTTTCTAATATAAAACAAGTTGGAAATTGCTCGTCAAACGTGGCAAATGAGGTGCGTTCGTACTATAACTAGTTTTATAATTATTTTTTGCACCCCATATTGTACTGAATGTGTATTTATTTGCAATTCATAAGTGCATAGTCTGTAACATCATTAAAATGCACTTGCAATAATTTTTTCCCATTCCCCTTAATGTAACGGAAAACTTTTGACTGTCCCTGTAATTAAGCTATACATCCGATTTTCATGAAATTTGAAATGGCTCGACAAAATTTTGCAGCAATTATATATTTAAAATTTCAGCCCATTCGGAAAGCTGTAACATCATTAAAATGTACTTGCAATAATTTTTCCCATTGGCTTTAATGTAAAGAAAAACTTTTGACTGTCCCTGTAATTAAACTATACATCCGATTTTCATAAAATTTGAAATGGCTCGACAAAATGTCGCAATAATTATATGTTTAAAATTTGAGACCATTCGGAAAGCTTTAACATCATTAAAATGCACGTGCAATAAATTTTCCCATTGGCCGTAATGTAAAGAAAAATTTTGACTGTCCCTGTAATTTAACTATACATCCGATTTTCATAAAATTTGAAATGGCTCGACAAAATTTTACAACAATCATATATTTAAAATTTCAGACCATTCGGTTGGGTAGTTTTTGCTCTATTATATGCGGACGGACGGACAGACGGACGGACAGACAGACGGACTGAACGACGACTATAGGTGCTACGTATTTATATAATTACGAACGCACCTAAAAATGAAAATTTGTCTGTCTGTAACTCTATACAAATCCACAGTTTGGAAGCCAGAATTGTGAAATGCAACGTACATGTGTATTAATACACGGCTGAGGAATCTAAAATAATTCGGAATCGAAATAATTTATAGTTAATTTTTAATTAATAAAAAACCACTAATTTAACAGCAATTTCCTATCAAACATTTCTCGTCGTAGCATTTGCCAACAATTAAAAAGTCCTTCCGGCCAGTGCCGGGAGGAAGAGGTAGCTTTCATAATCCTTATTTTAAAAAAGCCAACTTATATCATGCAAACACACAAAGCTCAATTTAGTGGAAACAGAATATAGGAGATTCAATACTAATTTTTATCAATATAATGAATGAGAATTTCGCGAAATTAGTCAGCTTTATCCAAGCTGCTTTTCTTTAAAGTAACTTATATTTGGCTGCCAAATTCGGCAATTTCTTAAAGTGCCTGTCATTTTAAGACAACATGGTGGATGAGGCTAAGCAGTGAACTTGGTCGAGACCTTAGTAATTGCTGTGCACATGCTCACTCACATCGGAATCGGTTAAAATATAGAAGTGCTGTCGCATGCAAAAAATCAGATTTTTCAAAATGTCATCCACAATAGAAATTGAAACTGCTATATCTGAGCCATTTTTTAACGTAAAGACAAACAAAAAGTGCTCCTGAATCCTTATATCAAGATCAAATACTTAAGAAAGAAACCTTTTTCAATTTCTAATTTTTTTGCACCTCACTTTAAATATATATATATTTTTTAATTTAATGGCCGCCATTTTGAAACAAGATGGCTGATGAATCTGGCCAGCGAACTTGGTCGAGGTGTTGATGTATACTATCCATATGCTTTCTTACATCGAAATAGGCGAATACGTGTGTTATCGCGTGACAAATACAAGATCGTTTCAAAATGTTAGCCATGCTAGAAATTCAAAGTGCTATAAATCAACCATCTTTTAAGATATCAACAAAAGAACAAATTTTCAGAAACAAAAACTGCTCCGGAATCTTTGTATCAAGGCCAAACACATAAAAAAAATCTTTTTCATTTTTTTTTTTAATACCTCATTTTGAATTTTAAATTTAATTTTTTTAAATGGCAACCCTTTTGAAACAAGATGGCGAATGAAGCTGGCCAACGAACTCGGTCGAGACATTGGTATGTACTATGTACAGACCAAGTTACATCCAAATAGGTTCATAAATACGCCTGTTATCGCGTGACAAAAATCAGGTCGTTTTAAATGTCAGCCACAAGAGAAATTCAAAATGCTATTACTCAGCCATTTTTTTTTAGATATAGACGAAAGAAAAACTGTTCCGGAATCTTTGTATTAAGGTCAAACACATACAAAAAAAAACCTTTTTCATTTTCAATTTTTTTGGTATCTCATTTAAATTTTTAGGTAACTTTCATTACAAAAAGCTACCTATTGCAGCCGTTCGGAGGAAAGCGATTTCAAAAAATTTTGGTATATATTCATCGATCATGACCCCCAGACCCCGAAACCACCCTCCGTTCAAAAGTTGATATATATATATATATATATATATGACCTTTGTCATACTGTAACTCTCGAATTTATGAACCGATTTGTATGTAATTTTGTATGTACATAGTACATACCAATGTCTCGACCGAGTTCGTTGGCCAGCTTCATCCGCCATTTTGTTTCAAAATGGCGGCCATTTAAAATTTTCTTAAAAATTTTAAATTTGAAATGTGGTGCCAAAGAATTGAAAATGGAAAAATATTTTTTTCTTATGTATTTGACCTTTATACAAAGATTCCGGAGCAGTTTTTGTTTCGTCTATATCTTAAAAAATGGCTGAGTTATAGCATTTTGAATGTCTAGCGTGGCTGACATTTTGAAACGTCCTGAATTTTGTCACGCAATAAAAGGCGTATTTATGAACCGATTTGGATGTAACTTCGTTTGTACATAGTACATACCAATGTCTCGACCGAGTTCGTTGGCCAGCTTCATCCGTGATCTTGTTTAAAAATGGCAGCCATTTAAATTTTTAAGAAAAATTTAAATTTGAAATGTGGTACCAAAAAATTGAAAATTGAAAAAATATTTTTTTTTATGTATTTGACCTTGATACAAAGATTCGGGAGCAGTTTTTGTTTCGTCTATATCTCAAAAAATGGCTGAGTTATAGCATTTTGAATTTCTAGCGTGGCTGACATTTTGAAACGTCCTGATATTTGTCACGTGATAACAGGCGTATTTATGAACCGATTTGGATGTACTTTGGTGTGTACATAGTACATACAAATATCTCGACCGAGTTCGTTGGCCAGCTTCATCCGCCATCTTGTTTCAAAATGGCGGCCATTTAAAAAAATTTAAAAAATTTAAAATTTAAAATGAGATACCAAAATACTAGAAAATGAAAAAGATTTTTTTTGTATGTGTTTGACCTTAATACAAAGATTCCGGAACAGTTTTTGTTTCGTCTATATCTAAAAAAATGGCTGAGTTATAGCGTTTTGAATTTCTATTGTGGCTGACATTTTAAAACGACCTGATTTTTGTCACGCGATAACAAGCGTATTTATGAACCGATTTGGATGTTACTTGGTCTGTACATACTACATACCAATGTCTCGACCGAGTTCGTTGGCCAGCTTTATTCGCCATCTTGTTTCAAAAGGGTTGCCATTTAAAAAAAATTTAATTTAAAATTTAAAATGAGGTATTAAAAAATTGGAAAATGAAAAAGATTTTTCTATGTGTTTGGCCTTGATACAAAGATTCCGGAGCAGATTTTGTTTCTGAAAATTTGTTCTTTTGTTTATATCTTAAAAAATGGTTGAATTATAGCACTTTGAATTTCTAGTATGGCTAACATTTTGAAACGATCTTGTATTTGTCACGCGATAACACACGTATTCGCCTATTTCCATGTGAGAAAGCATGTGGATAGTATACATCAACATCTCAGCCAAATATAAGTTACTTTAAATAAAAGCAGCTTGGATAAAGCTGACTAATTTCGTGAAATTCTCATTCATAATGATTTAGTATTGATAAAAATTAGTATTGAATCTCCTATATTCGGTTTCCACTAAATTGAGCTTCGTGTGTTTGAATAATATAAGTTGGCTTTTTTAAAATAAGGTATTTGAAAGCTACCTCTTCCTCCCGGCACTGGCCGGAAGGACTTTTTTATTTTTTAATTTTTTTAAATGGCCGCCATTTTGAAACAAGATGGCGGATGAAGCTGGCCAACGAACTCCGTCGAGATATTAGTATGTACTATGTACACACCAAGGTACATCCAAGTCGGTTCATAAATACGCCTGTTATTACGTGAGAAAAATCAGGACGTTTCAAAATGTCAGCCACGCTAGAAATTCAAAATGCTATAACTCAGCCATTTCTTAAGGTATAGACGAAACAAAAACTGCTCCCGAATCTTTTTATCAAGGTCAAACACATAAGAAGAAAATATTTTTTCAATTTTCAATTTTTGGTACCACATTTCAAATTTAAATTTTTCTTAAAAATTTAAATGGCCGCCATTTTTAAACAAGATGGCGGGTGAAGCTGGCCAACGAACCCGGTCGAGACATTGGTATGCACTATGTATAAACTAAGTTACATCCAAATCGGTTCATAAATACGCCTTTTATGGCGTGACAAAATTCAGGACGTTTCAAAATGTCAGTCACGCTAGAAATTCAAAATGCTATAACTCAGCCATTTTTTAAGATATAGACGAAACAAAAACTGCTCCGAAATCTTTGTATAAAGGTCAAATATATAAGAAAAAATATTTTTCCATTTTCAATTTTTTGGTACCACATTTCAAATTTTAAATTTTTAAAAAAAAATTAAATGGCCGCCATTTTGAAACAAAATGGCGGATGAAGCTGGCCAACGAACTCGGTCGAGAGATTGGTATGTACTATGTACACACCGAATTACATCCAAATCGGTTCATAAATACGCCTTTTATCGCGTGACAAAATTCAGGACGTTTCAAAATGTCAGCCACGCTAGAAATTCAAAATGCTATAACTCAGCCATTTTGTAAGATATAGACGAAACAAAAACTGCTCCGGAATCTTTGTATAAAGGTCAAATACATAAGAAAAAAATATTTTTCCATTTTTAATTTTTTGGTACCACATTTCAAGTTTTAAATTTTTTTAAAAATTTTAAATGGCCGCCATTTTGAAACAAAGCGGCGGATGAAGCTGGCCAACGAGCTCGGTCGAGACATTTGTATGTACTATGTACACAGGGAATTACATCGAAATCGGTTCATAATTACCGGAGTTACAGTGTGACATAGGTCAGATATATATATATATATATATATATCAATTTTGAACGGAGGGTGGTTTCGGGGTCTGGGGGTCATGATCGATGAAAATATACCAAAATTTTTTGAAATCGCTTTCCTCCGAACGGCTGCAATAGGTAGCTTTTTTGTAAAGAAAGCTACCTAAAATGCATATTAAAATGCAACTGGTCTGTCAAGTCATATCTTTGGGGAAACCACCTGCAGACCCGATTTTAGGGAAAGATCCGTTATTGTGTTTTCCTGAACCCAAAGGTATGAAAACGTGAAGGACTGGCACAGGAAAATACCGTTGTAAATCTAGCTGTCAACCACTAAAATCGGATTTCCAGGTGTTTTCCAATAAGATATGACTTGGCAGACCAGTTGCATTTTCATATGGGAATAGAGGTTTGATTAATCCTGGAATTTCAGCCATCATTTCGAGAGGTAATGGTTTGTATATCCGCCTTCCTGTCTACTATAGAGATAAATTGAATTTCGGTGATTGCAGACGACTGTCATGTACTGTAGTGTACATTCTGAAGTATAGGGTCTTTAAACTAAGACTTTTTGTAAGGACATAGGGGTCATTTTCAGCATTTCGTACGCTTTCATTATTTTTTATATAAAGGAAAATAAGTTTGTTAAAAATATATTTAAAATATTTTTACTAACGTGAAGTCATGGACGAATGTCCAAGTTCATCTTGGAAAGAGACGCTCTGTTTTTTTGACTGAATAAGTGGTTGGTAGTGAAAAGGTCGCATAGGCACTGGAGGGGATTGAACCAGGGACGTCATGAGCAGTAGGCGAGAGACGTAGTGTCGAGCAAAAGGTCAAGCCAGTCACTCTAAGCTACTAACTCATTATATAACTGTCCAGGTGAGATGGGATCGCTACTTCCATCCCCAATGAAGAAAACGTCTTGCAATTTTGGACGAGCAATGCTGTAGTGCTGCCGTGCGCATTTGCGATGCGAGCATGAACGAGAGATTTTGTGCTATGAGGGAATGATTTTAGGTACTGCTGGCATTTTTTGGTTTTGTGAGAACATGATTGTGGTTGATGAATGTTGCGTGAATCCCAAGTCCCAAACAAGCCTTTTTTTACGGCCGGGGCAATCATGGAATTTGACTCCTCCCTTCCTTTCTCACGCACAATAAATGTTATCGTTCGCAGGTACCCTATGCAAAAAAAGAAAAAAAAATCCTTAAAAAATAAAAATCATGTAATAATAATTAAAATGCTAGCAAGAAATATGTAAACAATACTCCCATAGGATTAACATTAGCCTGAGCGCTAAGAGGCTACATTATAGTCGCGGAAAGAAACTGGATCGCTAACGTTAAACCTACGGGAGAGTTCTTTTAAAAATTTCTCACTTGCATATTAACAGTTTTAAATGATTTTTTACTTGCTTAGAATAGCTGAGATTGAATTCTAACCGGGTTAGTATTTATTTTTTCGGTTTTGATTGCAGATTTTTTTTTTAAGTTACTTTCACTTTCACAAATTTGAAAAGAACCCTCCCATATCTTTAACTTTAGCTTGCGAGTTTCTTTGTATCATATATGGGGCATTCTCACAATCTTTTGACTTTTGGGGAAAAAAATCTGACAAAATTAAACTTGCTAAAATAACATTTTAATCTGATAGACGAATGCCTTAATAATTCAAAATAAAGTAAAAAGGGTCAGCAACGAAAATTTTTTTATTTAACTGAGGTTTAAGTTAAACTTGCAAGTTTAATTTTCCTTACCATTTTACCCCTATAACCTTTTATTTTCTTCTAAATTTTTACTTATAATGAATTTGCATAGTACCCACAGGACATTCAAATAAGAAATAATAACAATGTAGTACTTTTAATACAGAATTTTTGTATAACATTGTCTTAAATGGGTGTTAAAGAAGGGGCGGTAAGGTTTTGGCGGTAAGGTAAAAAAGGGGGCGAAATGGTAAAAAAAAGGGACGGTAAGGATGGAACGGTAAGGAAAATTACCACCTATTTTTAGGAAAATCATGTTAAGACTAAGTGATAGCCACAATGTTCATTGATTTTTAGAAACAGTTGTTAACATTGGATTAAATTAAATTTTTTTTTAAATTTACCTCGAAAAGTGCAGGAATAAACCTTGGGGACGGTGAGACTACCAATAAAGCCACGATGCTTCAAATTGATATTTAAATGCTGATTTAAATTCTACAGTAAATTTCCTGCCAAAGAATTTTAGACATTATTTCTCTAGTATACTTCTGCATGAGAAAAAACTTGAAAATATTCTGTGGCTGCATATGAAAGGATTTTCTGTATAATTTTAGAATAGGGATGGGTAAGGAATCTAAAACGCAGGGACAGAGTTTAAAAAATAATAACAACTCTAAAAATGTGTGCAGGTTAATTTTTAGCTACATATTTATATAAAACAATAGTTCCAGTTTCAGAAAAAAATTACATTGAATTATTTTTATTGAAACATTTTTATCGTGGTAGCTACAAACTTAAAAATCAGCATCAGGGATACGGGATGGTATAGGAGTTTTCCAGGTGTTTGGACCCCCAACATCGTCCAAAACTTATTTATCTCGTTAATATTGTTGTGCAATCATTCAATGGGATGTTTCCCAGTATATGAGATTAAAAAAACACAAAAAAGTGTATTAAAATAAAAATTATAATTCAGGGACATGAAAGTCAAAAGATTGTGAGAATGCCCCATACATATATAATATATACATTTTTGAATGAAATACAAACAAAATCTTCATTTGGCGCCCCCCCCCCTTCGCTTTTTGTTGTGGCGCCCGGGGCGCGTGCCCCCTCTGCCCCCCATAGGTTCGGCCCTGATTCATCCAGGTTACCAATGGAGAAATCGATCTGGAGAGGATTGGACCAGTTTGAACCCGGGAGCTCATGAACAGTAAGCGAGCACCATAGCGTCTATCAAAAGACCAAGCCAGTTACTCTGAGCTCGTAACTCACTATATAATGTACAGCTATGATGAGATTACTACAGAACTCTGGTTTCATATACAAAAATTGCTGGCTATGACTTATATAATCCCCCCCCCCCACCTGTGAAAGAAAGTTTAAATTGCTAGAAGGGAATTTATATTTAAAGAAGCACCACATAAAAATAAAACTTAATAATTTAAAATACGTTTCATTTGAAGTCTCAGAATTCTCTAGCCGACAAATCTAATTTAATAAAATCGAAATGTCTCAAAGGACTGTAAATTAAATAAATTAGATTTAATAAAGCGAAAATATCTGTGAAAATAGAAAATTTTATGCTCTTTGAATTTGACTATTTCTCCATGCAAAAATTATCTGTTATTGTTAGTCATCGACCTATTCACCTATATAGTATTGAAATTTTTTTTCCGTTTCATTTTAAAAATAGGAGTTCACTTTCCGGTTACCATGACAACCCGTAAACGTTTAAGGACATGAAAGATATATATCCTGAAATAGAATTAGATACTGAAGCGAGTGTGCGAGGTTTGAAGAAAATATTTAAAGTATTTTTACTTTAAAGAAAAACTCTTTTTCATAAGCATTCAATGTTACACTAATTTAGAGTGGGTTCCAATTATGCAAAATTCACAGCTTTGAATACTAGTTGGTAAAAAGCGCAAACTAGTGAATTTACTAAAGAAATTAAAATGTATGACTTTTTGTTTTAAGATAAGGCTCCAGAAAAGAAAATACAGTAGAATCTCGATTATGCGAAGTAATTCGGACCGGTCATCTTTCGGATAATCGAGAATGCTTCAATTTTAAGTTTAAGGAGAGAGATATGCAATATTTCTTATTACAGTAACAAGTGCTTAATAAAAATAAAGCAATAGCAAAATAGAAACAAGAATAAATTACCTGACTTTTAATTTTGAAAGTACCTTTTACATATGTCAAAAGGGTTACAAAAAATGTTTTGTTCGTCGCAGTTTCGATTGCCATTGCTTTAAAGCTTTATCACGGAGTTTTTTAATATTATTAGTTCACCAGTATCACAGTCTTCCTGCTGCTCCAGCCATGCTAAACCTTTTTCAAAACATTCAAAAGCTTCAGAATTGCTACTGTGTTTGTTTTATTCGTCCCACTCGGCAGCTTAGGGGAGATCAAGTTAAATTCAAAGAACTCTAAGAAGGGGGATCGAAAATATTTATATGTACTCGTAGTTTGGAAAGGACTGCTTGCACACAAGGAATATGATAGTTTAAAAAAAAGGTTTCAAAATGGATTTTACGCACAAGGAATGTGATAGAAAAAAAAAAAAAAAAAAAAAAAAAAAAGCTTTAAAAATGGATTTCGGTTAACCGAGATTTTCGGTTAAAAGAGCTTTGGATAAAAGAGGTTCAACTGTAAAACATTATTTAAACTTTCTGTTCCTAAATTCCTTAATTGTTTTCATAACACATAATCATCATTTAATTAATATTCAGCTAGTAAATGATATAAAATAATAAAAAAAAGTATATTACACTCTTTCTTTCTTACTTATGTTTTCTACTATTTGGTGTTAAAATATTTTATTGTTGCAGTTTTGCTGTCAGTTAGCGGATTTCGGCGAGAATGGTTTGGCGGATAATTAATTCTATTGTTTCAGTAACTCGTAAGTAATTGCAAACATAAAAATTATTGGTCGATTTATTACCTGCGGCTGGCTAAAAAAAAAATGTTTTAAAATTAATTTATTAAGTTATAACTGATTTCTAAAAATATTAAAATGTTACATTGTCATCGGAAACACACCTGTCTACATAAGTTATACCACATAAGTTACACTACATAAGTTCTAACCAATCAGGAAGTGATCGAAAAATCGATTAGAAAATTTTATCTTTACATGCAAAAACCAACTTAATTAAATAAAACAGTAATATAATGTAAATGTATGTATTTAGTGATAATTTTGCGACTGATTGATGAAGAATAGAATAAGAATATCTATCAACATATTGTATCTAAACAGTAACAATATCATATATTATAATACGAGCAGATCTTGTGTCTATATGTGTGTGTGTGGAAATTTTATCTAAAAAACAGCTCTAACAATTTTGATTAAATTTTGTATCCCATCATTTTTGGGTACAAGAAGATAATTGGGCGAGGTCACATTTTCGAGAAAATTCTATTATTGGGTCATTTTGGGGTCACTTACCCCGGGTCAATGTATTTCAATGAGAATGAAAGTTGAAGTACTTATTGTTGAACAGTTGGCAGTGAACGAAGTCGCAAAGTTGCCAAAATTTCTGAAAATTTGGCGATATTTCACGAAATATAGGTAATATTTGATGGAAAATCGACTTTCAAGAATACCAAAGCCAAAACAACATGCTTGGTGCCAAATGAAAGAATGTTAACTATAAGTTTTCAAAGGCGTGAATTCATATTACAATAAAGGCTGTTCTTTCATTTAATATTTTTCTAAATTATTTTAATTGAAAGTTAATTTGAAATGCAGAATGTTTGTAAGAGAAAATAATTCTTCTTACCTGTATAGGTGAGAGCGCTGGATCTTCAGAGTATCACGGAAGTTTCTGTATCTACTTTATCCTATTTTAACTCTGAAAAAAGGTATTTTTATTGAAACGTTAGTGAGTGTGTTTATGTAATCACAGTGATCCAGGCTTTTGACTTTAAACGAGATTATTATCTTTAATAAAATACAATTATTAATGCACTCTACATTTCTTGATTAATAGGTTAATATGTACTTGGTTAATATATACAATTTTAGCTTATTTTGATTAAATATGTGTTGCATTCTTGAGAGCCAAAGTTAGCTTCCCGAAAAGCGAATGCATGAAGTGACAGACAGAAACATATGTCCTTGTCACTCAAGAGATACGCCCTAGACTGAGATGAAAGGGTTTCTTTAGTAGAAGCAAGGGCTCTTGATCGAACACTCATTTTACAATGGAAATCTGCTGATCATTGCTGAAATGGAGTCTATCAAAGTCCAGCAAAACAGTTCCGCTTTCACAGTCTTTCAAAGTTTATTTGTGGTGCTGCCATCTATAGGAATATTAAGCAGTTGCATTATCACAGGCAGCTGACGTAAATGAAGACTGGATTATTATGCGTAATTGTCCGGTCTATAAGAATTGTTTGAAGTTTGTCCGTGAAGTGTCGCCACCTGCCGCGTATTTCACAAAACGAAAAGTCGAAACATATTTTGAACTATTTCCGACATTCCCCCTTTTCGACTGAGTCTTGTGGTGGGAGAAGTTGGAGTTGATTCCTTAGGTGTTCGAAGTGAGGTTTGGGGATTGGTTTGGTAAGGGCATCGGCGATCATTCTCTTTGAAGGACAGTACACTAGTGTAATGACACCGTTTTCTTTCAAGTGTCTCACATTATGGTATTTGATAGACACATGTTTCACCCTAGATTGATGTTTTTCATTATCCCTCAGCTTTATACAGGCGGTATTGTCCTCGTAGATGGTAATCGGTAAAGTCTGGTGTAGTTCCAAATCTTTTAGTAGATTGATTATCCATTGAATTTCTTGAGTCGCGTTTGAAACGGATATGTATTCTGCCTCTGCGGTGGACAAAGCCACGCAGTTTTGTTTTCGTGATGTCCAGGACAGGAGATTGTTTCCTAATTTTAATACGTTCCCGGTTGTGGACTTCCTGTCTTCTCGATCTCCTGCCCAGTCAGAGTCACAATAAACTGTTAGTATGGGTGGCTTTTCTTTGTCTATAACTAGTCGTAAGTACTTTGTGGTTCGCAGATATCTTATTACTTTTTCCACAGCATCCCAGTCAGCCTTTCTGGGAGTTTCGTTTTTCCTTCCCAGAATGTTCACCGTAGCAGCAATGTCTGGTCTGGTCAACGTGGCTACGTACAGGAGTGCTCCCACTGCCTGCCTATACTGTTTGTTATCATTTAGCGGTTCGCTGTGTGCGTCTGTATTGAAATAATCCGTGCTCATGGGTGTGTATGTTGGTTTAGAGTTTGACAATTTAAATTTTTCCGCTATTTCATCGATTTTATTTTCTTGGTCTAGCTCAAGGTTTCCGTTGTCTAGCCTTTTAATATTTATCCCAAGAAATTGTGATACCTCCCCAAGATTCTTTATTTCGTATTCCTTAGATAACTCTGCGTGTATTTTGCGTGTGTTTTCTTCGCTTGCGGCGACTAAAATGTCGTCTACATATACGATTATATAGGAAATGTCCCCATTTTCATTCCTTTTATACAAGCACTGATCTGAATCACACTCTCTAAAATTTAAATTTCTTAACGACTTATTGATTTTTATGTACCAAGCCCTTGCGGCTTGTTTGAGGCCATATATTGCTTTTCTCAGTTTGCATACTTTCTCTTCCTCCCCCTTGACTACATATCCCTCGGGTTGCGTCATTAGGACTTCCTCGTCTAAATCTCCGTGTAAGAACGCTGTCTTTACATCCAGGTGAGTAACTTTTAAATTTTTATACACGGCGGCATTTAGGAAGCTTCTGATTGTGGTGTGCGCTACCACTGGTGCGTATGTTTCATCGTAGTCGCTTCCGTACTTTTGAGAGTAACCCTTCGCGACGAGTCGCGCCTTGTACCTCTCTACTTCTCCGCGTGCATTATATTTTGTCTTAAATGTCCATTTGCACCCTATGGTGCGTTTTCCTGGTGTGGGGTTCACCAGTTCCCAAGTATTATTTTTCTTTAATGACTTTATTTCCTCATTCGCGGCCTCAATCCATTTGTTTTTAATTTTAGCGTCTCTAATGTTGTTTACGTCTTCCCAGTTTTTCGGATCTTGTACTTTACAGACATTCGCACTTATCCCGTAGCGGTTAGGGGGGACACCTCTGTTATTTCTCAGTGATCTCCGCGGTTCAGCGGTGCTTTGCTGCGGAGTATTGTTTTGATTTAGTTCGTCATTATCTAGCTCAATCTCTACTATTTCAGTAGGTGTCTTCGCGTCATTTTCGTTTTCGTCACCTTCATTTACTCCGTTCTCAAAGAATTTTACCGTTCGCGATATTATTACGTTGTTTCCCCCTGTGTGTATTCTGTACCCTTTGCTTCGGTTATCGTATCCTAATAGAATACCTTGAACGGCCTTTTTGTCAAATTTGGATCTCTTCGATTCCTCGACATAGGCATATGCCTTACATCCGAAGGTCCGTATATTCGATAAATTAGGTTTTCTGTTATTCCACAGCTCGTAAGGGGTTCTATTGTTTTCGTTTGCCTTGGTGGGCAACCGATTTATGAGGTATGTCGCTGTAAGTACGGCTTCGCCCCAAAAGTGGTTTTGTAAATTCGCGTCAGATAACATGGTGCGCGCCATTTCGACTATAGTTCTGTTTTTACGTTCGGCAACGCCGTTCTGCTGGCTACAATATGGTACGCTCAACTGATGTTCTATGCCGTTTTCTGTCAGGTAACTTTCAAAACTATCTCCCAGATATTCCTTCGCGTTATCGGATCTGATCGCTTTTATAGTTTTTCCGAATTTGTTCTTCGTCAGGGCTACAAATTCTTTAAGTTTTGTTATGTCTTCTGACTTATGCGAAATTAAATATATCATTGTAAATCGGCTATAGTCATCGGTAAAGGTTATGAAATATCTTTTCCCACTGAATGTTGGCGATCGCATCGGCCCGCATAAATCTGAATGAATTAAATTTAATGTTTCCTTTGATCTGTTAGTGGCGGATTTGGGGTAGGGTGCGATTGATAGTTTGCCCTCAATACATTCTTTACAAACAGTTTCATGTTTACAATTGTGTATTTCTATACCCTCGGCTAGTTTGTGTTTTGTGAGATATTTTATCGCTTCGAAATTTTTATGTCCTAGCCTTTTGTGCCAAATGGATATGCAATTTTTATTGTCACAAGATGTTTGTGTCTGCGCGTTATATCCGTAGTCATTTTTGGGTTCTAACTCATATAAATTATCATTTAATTTTGCCGTTAAAATTGTTTGGCTATCCTTTACAAACGAGCATTTCTGTTTTTCAAATATTACCTTGATATCATTCTCTGTGGCTCTTTTGACAGATAAAAGGTTACTTTGCAATTCTGGACAATATAGTACATTTTTAAGAGTTATGGAATTTTGTGAGTCTGTATTTATATTCACGTCTCCCAGACCCTGTGAACATAGCCGCTTTCCGTTCGCTATGGTTATTTCGCCAAAGTTTCCTGGCATAAAGTTTTGTAAGTTGTGTTTCGTAGCTACAACATGCCTTGTGCATCCAGAGTCAATTATAAAAGTATCTTCCACCGAGGTTCGTGCTCTGTTCGCGGTCACTTGTTCGTTTTCAGGAATTTTTTCTTCTGAGGATTTGTTATCATTGGGGCGAATCAAATTTTTTTGTTTATCACTATCTTCAGCCTTGCTTCCAAAGCAAAAATTCGACGTTTCCTTGGGGTTATTTTGGGTATTTTTGTAACTATTCGTGTTATTTCTATAGTTGTTCGGATTGTTGAATGCTTTGCTCCTGTTCCAGTCATTTCTTGCGTAATTATTATGCTGATTTTTATTTTTCAGGTGATAACACTCATTTATTGCATGCCCCTGCTTTTTGCAGTAGCCGCAGTATTTTTTAGTTTTGTTTTTGTTTGTTACTTTATATGCAGTTTCACGCGCGTGATAATTTGTTCCCTGATTCTCACTCCTGTGTCTGTATTCATCAGATAATTTATTCTTTACGAATTCTAAAGTTAAATCACTTTCGTTTCGAGCTTCAAGACCTATAATTAAGGGGTCATAGGATTTAGGTAGACTGCACAATAAAAGTGCAACAATGTGAGTCTCGGGTATTTCTTCCCCAATGGCGTATAATTTGTCGCGTAAAGTTAATATATCGTTGATATGTTGGTTCATATTTCCACCGTCGCATAACTTTTTTGAATAGAGTCTCCTCAACAGAAACAACTTAGAGGATAAGGTGGATCTTTGGTGGACTCGCTTAAGGGTATCCCAGATTTCCTTGGCAGTTTTTAAATGCCGAATGTGGACAATCTGAGAGTCATCTATGAATAAATTTATTGTGGCACGGGTTTTGGCGTCTTTTTTTCGCCAAGTATCGTCTGGAGTGAGTGGGGGCGTGTCGATGACGTAACTAAAGAGATCCTCTCTGGTTAGCAGCATTTCTAGGCGAAAAGCCCAAAGATCATAATTGCTATTAGAAAGTTTCTCTACCAGGGATATTTCCTTTGCTGCAGAAATTGCCATGGCTTATCGTTAGATTCTACCCTATTTTTTTTATTTATTTTTTTTTAATTATCTATATTTTTTGTGCGTATTGTTTATGTATATTTGTTCACCAATGTTACACTATCACACATAATATTAGTAAAATATCAATGTCTATATTTTATGCGTATTGCATATATATGTATTTTCTTATTAATGCCACACTATCATACACAATGTAATATTACTGTCTATATAATGGTTCTTTATATACTTGAAATATTTCTTATCAACAGGTCATTTATATTTATATAATATATTCAAGAAAAAATTTTTTTCGTATATATATACTCAATATTGTATCAATTTATATATATATAATATATTCAAGAATTTTTTTTTCGTTTTTATATATTTTCAAATTTTCAATATTGATCAATATTATTTATTATATTCAATATAATCAATATGCATTTCAGTAGTATTATTTTCAACAATAACAATCAATTACTTTACAGCCTTTTCTTTTCTCACTTTTTCAGTAATCATAATCTATAAGTTTTCAAAGGCGTGAATTCATATTACAATAAAGGCTGTTCTTTCATTTAATATTTTTCTAAATTATTTTAATTGAAAGTTAATTTGAAATGCAGAATGTTTGTAAGAGAAAATAATTCTTCTTACCTGTATAGGTGAGAGCGCTGGATCTTCAGAGTATCACGGAAGTTTCTGTATCCACTTTATCCTATTTTAACTCTGAAAAAAGGTATTTTTATTGAAACGTTAGTGTGTGTGTTTATGTAATCACAGTGATCCAGGCTTTTGACTTTAAACGAGATTATTATCTTTAATAAAATACAATTATTAATGCACTCTACATTTCTTGATTAATAGGTTAATATGTACTTGGTTAATATATACAGTTTTAGCTTATTTTGATTAAATATGTGTTGCATTCTTGAGAGCCAAAGTTAGCTTCCCGAAAAGCGAATGCATGAAGTGACAGACGAAACATATGTCCTTGTCACTCAAGAGATACGCCCTAGACTGAGATGAAAGGGTTTCTTTAGTAGAAGCAAGGGCTCTTGATCGAACACTCATTTTACAATGGAAATCTGCTGATCATTGCTGAAATGGAGTCTATCAAAGTCCAGCAAAACAGTTCCGCTTTCAC
The DNA here is from genome assembly GCA_963932465.1 of Maratus speciosus. Classification (NCBI taxonomy): domain Eukaryota; kingdom Metazoa; phylum Arthropoda; class Arachnida; order Araneae; family Salticidae; genus Maratus; species Maratus speciosus. Next base: position 98,127,861 of record OZ010799.1, read on the forward strand.
AGTCTTTCAAAGTTTATTTGTGGTGCTGCCATCTATAGGAATATTAAGCAGTTGCATTATCACAGGCAGCTGACGTAAATGAAGACTGGATTATTATGCGTAATTGTCCGGTCTATAAGAATTGTTTGAAGTTTGTCCGTGAAGTGTCGCCACCTGCCGCATATTTCACAAAACGAAAAGTCGAAACATATTTTGAACTATTTCCGACATTAACAAACGGCTTTTAGTGAAAAAAATAACCTGAATGAATTTTTTCTAGATAGGAGCCGATATACATGGTTCAATTATAAGACATGGTTCAACCAATCAGAATCCAAATAAAAATGTAGTTTAAAAGGATGCCCTTTCGTTGTAAATATGTAAATAATGTAAAATTTAGAAACATGTACTACATGGTTTTAATATTGATTGTTCCTGTTAATACTGTTATAAAATAAAATACATTATAACAATAATACCGCAAGAATTTATTGCTATATCGGGTTGACCACAAAGTTAATATTAACCGAGCGTAGACCCGTTGGTATTAATAGTTTGTCATAACTAAATACTTAAGGGGAAAAACTGAATATAGGTCATTTGTAAAAGACCCCTCAAAATCGATTATTCTCGCAGGGCTCTGGAATTGCATTAAGACGATCCTGTTACTAATAACCAAATACAAATCTAAATAGATTCTTTATCAAATCTCTTCGAGGTATTATGGTTCTTACTTCAATCTCCGCACTATCTTATCTCTAAATAGCTGTGGGTCTTCCTATAATATTTCTTTTCTATTCTCAGACACCGAGATAAACTTTTTCTTTCACTATTTTAGATAAAACATTCCTTTTTTTTTTTTTTTTTTTGTTATTGAAGATTTTTTTTTAAATTCAATAGTTCTTACTACTACATATATCTATAAAAAGAATTTAATTAAAAAATGCATTTGAATATTTACTATAACATGAAATAAATGTGCATTCGCTTAGGTAGTTATTTTGTAATGTATTTTTTTTAATCTGCTCTATCTTTAGAAGCTGATCTATAGAAAAAAATATATATATTTGAGTACTTACTATACCATGAAATAAATGTACATTCGCTTAGATAGTTATTTTGTGATGTTTTTTATTTTACTTTAATTTTATTAGCTGATCTATAAAAATAATTAAAATATGTATTTGACTACTTACTATAACATGAAATAAATGTGCATTCGCTTAGGTAGTTAATTTGTAATTTTATTTAATTTACTCTATCTTTATTAGCTGATCTGTTAAAAAAATTGTTAAAATATGTATTTTACTACTTACTAGAACATGAAATATAATGTCCATTCCCTTAGGCAGTTAATTTGTAACGTTCTTTAATTTTCTTTATTAACTGATCTGTTAAAAAATTAATTAAAATATGTATGTTACTACTTACTAGAACATGAAATATAATGTGCATTCGCTTAGGTAATTAATTTGTAATTTACTTTATTTTTATTAGCTGATCTATTAAAAAAAATAATTAAAATATATATTTTATTATTTACTACAACATGAAATATAATGTGCATTCGCTTAGGTAGTTAATTTGTAACGTTTTTTAATTTATTTTATCTTTATTAGCTGATCTATAAAAAAAATTAATAAAATATGTATTTGCATACTTACTAGGTATACCATGAAATAAATGTGCATCCGCTTATGTAGTTAATTTGTAATGTTTTTAATTTACTTTATGTTTATAGGGCAGTTACTTTACTTTATTAGCTGATCTATTAAAAAAAAAACAATTAAAATATGTATTTGACTACTTACTATAACATGAAATAAATGTACAATAGCTTAGGCAGCTAATTTGTAACGTTATTTAGTTTTCTTTATGTTTATTAGCTGAAGTTATTTTTAAAACTCTCAAACATATTGTAAAATGTTTTGTGATTTCTGTATACCCTGTTCTGTTTAAACATTTGTAAATATACTTGCACTACAACGATATTGATATGTATGTTATTAAGGTTTGCTATTGTATGTTTTTTTTTTTAAATGAAAAATATAAATTACGTATTTAAAAAAAATTTTTAAATTCGTTAACGATACTTTCGTATAAGCAGCATGGCAGGGGTTCATAGCTAAAGAAATCGCCAAAGATTTTCGCTACTTAGAGCAGCTTTTTTATTCTGATAATTTCAGTTACTTCAGCGCGTAGCTCGATTACATGTCTATTTAATCTGTGTTTTATTTATATTATTTTATTTATGGTTATTTATGTTATTTATGTTATTTATTGATGGTTTTAATTTCGCTGCGATTTCTTAGCCAGAAATAAACGCTGAACAATTTATATTCTTTTACGTGGAAACGTTTTAATATTTTATAATCGAACTTCACGCGATAGAGTTAGAATATATATATATTTTTTTATTATGCTTGAAAATCATTTTAAAATCCATAGAAAATGTCAGTAGATTGAGATACTGTTTTCAAACAAATTGCATTTGAATGAACATTTCCCCCCTATTCTACAGTGTAAAAATTGAAATTTTGCAATGTTTAAAAGTTTTAAAAAATGCAGTAAAAACGAAATTTATAGGTAAAGTGTTGCCACCGTCAAGTTGGATCAGTCTTACTCATGGACATGTTTTTCTTTATAATATAGCTACTTAAAAGAATTAGGTTACATTATATCTATAATTGGCAATACTTTAGAACAAGTTGACCCTCCTTCCCTCTCCTCAACTTGCCAAAAGAAAAAATACCGAGCAATAACTATAACTCCAGTTTTAATGAAGACAAAAATAAACGAAGCTTACAGTTTTAATTCGTATGAATTTCTTTATAGTCGTATGTATTTTATTTTTTAACTAGGGGTCGTTCTACTTACTAAAAAGTGCTCCAACTTTGATTTTCAAATGGTAACACCCAATTTTGATACTAAATATATTGGATCAAAGCAGCTCAGGAAAAGTTATGGTTTATGGAATCGTGGGTTTATGGAATTACGTTATGGTTTATGTATTTTTTCTTCCTACAATTAAAAGGAGACAAAGTTTATGAATATTAATGTTAAATCCATATTACAAACTTTATAGCTTTCCAAAAAAAAAAAAAAAAATCATTCGATTAAAATGTTTCTTTTATAATGGTATACAATTAATGGATCTAACCATATTCCAGGTATTTTTTCAGTTCAAAAACACATTTTTAAGATGAGATTTGCTTTTTTTTTTTTTTTTTTTTTTTTTTTGAAAAAATTGATTTGAAAAAAAAAAAAATTAAAGGTAAGCTTGTACCACTATCAGACATTTTTATAAAAAAAAATATTTTTAGAAGCACGCCAAAGAGCGGAAAAAGGAGTCAGAAATAGACCTTTTTTTTTCAAAAGGCTGCCATTTTGTTGATTTTCAGCTTTTTGATCTCAAAGAGCTTAAGGGGTCTCAGGACTTCTAAAGTTTCAAAATTTTTGAAATTTTAATTTTTTAGATGTTAAACTCCTATCTTTTCTGAACATTTTGACTTTATTGTTTATTTGAAATTTCCATTAGAACAGAAGTTATGGCTTTCAGAATTATGCACGCTCAAAGCTGAAGTGGTGTTTCCGAAACTTTGAAGCCATTTTTTCTCCAAATGACGTTTTTAGGCATAACGCGCGCGATATCTAAATATTTTTCATGAAATTTTCAAAACATATATTTCATGTTAATCTATATAAACTGAACCTAAAATATTCTTTTTATTCTACAAAAAAAAAAAAAAAAAAAAAAAAAAAAAAAAAATTTTAGGTAATCATACTTTTGAAATTTTCAAAAGTTTGCATTAGCTAAATACAACTTTGTGTTAAGGGGTCTCAGGACTCTTAAAATTGGAGAAAATGAAAAAAATAAAGACCATTTTCAACATTTAATATCTTAAAAAGTATTTGATGATACAATTTTAACTGGAATAAAATATATAAGTATGTTCTTTCATGTCATGCATTTAAAAAATTATAAGATGCAGAATTAACATTTACAGGGGGCTCCAAACTGTTAGACATTTTTCGAGCAAAAAATCGGCATAACAGCTTATGTGCACGATTACAAAATAAGTGTTGCAACTAGAATGAAAATTTTAGTGCCTACTTATACTTCAGATTGTAATAATTACCCTGAACCTAAATAAATTCGTTATTTAAAGCTTTTTTATATTTTTAATCCAAAGTTGTATTTAGCTAATGCAAAATTAAGAAAATTTCAACAGTATAATCACGTAAGAAAATATTGTTTTGAACAATAAAATGTAAATTTCAGGTTCAGTTTATACAGACTAACATGAAACATATGTTTTGAAAATTTCATGAAAAAATATTGATAAGTTTTTGAGATATCGTGCGCGTTATGCCCAAAAACGTCATTTGGAGAAAAAAGGGTAAAAGACGTTTCCAAAACGACGCTTCAGCTATTGAACGAGTATAAATGTAAAAGCCATAACTTCAGTTCTAATAGGAATTTCAAGGAAACAATTATAACAAAATGTTCAGAAAAGATAGGAGTTTAACATCTAAAAAAAAAAAAATTAAATTTCGAAAATTTTAAAGCTTTAAGAGTCCTGAGACCCCTTAAAATATAAAAATGCTTTAAATAAAAAATTTATTTAGGTTGAGGGTAATTGTTATAATCTGAAGTATAAGTAAGCACCAAAGTTTCCATTCTAGTTGCAAACTTTATTTTGTAATCCTGCGCGTAAGCTGATAAACCAATTTTCTGCTCGTCAAATGTCTGACAGTTTAGAGCCCCCTGTAAATGCTAATTATGCATCTTACAATTTTTTTAATACATGAAATGAAAGAACATACTTAATCTTTCATCCCAATAAAAATTGTGTTTTAAAACTATATACATTTAAAAATATTAAGGGGACAGTGGAGCTTAAAATCCTTAAAAATAATTTTTTTTTATTTTTGTAAATTTTAACTTAAATATTATTCAAGGGTACATTATATACATTATAGCATTCATTTATCACAAAAAAAATTTAAAAACAAATTTATTTTTGAGAAAAAAATGGAATTTTACGCGTCATCTTAGAAATCTTCGAAATGCCCCATGCATCTTCCATAACAATTAAAATCCCCATTATTTTTTATAAAAGTTTGGTTTATATATAGAAATAAAATAGAGCATCGAATTTTATATATTTGAATTTAAAAGTAAAAAAAAAAAAATCAAAATTTTTTTGAAAAAATTTCAAATTTTTTTTTAAATCTTTAAATTCAAATATGTAAAATTCGATGCTCTATTTTATTTCTATATATAAACCAAACTTTTATAAAAAATATTGGGGATTTTCATTGTTATGGAAGACACATGGGGCATTTCGAAGATTTCTAAAACGACGAGTAAAATTCCATTTTTTTTCTCAAAAATAATTTTTTTGTTTAATTTTTTTTGTGATAAATGCATGCCATAATGTATATAATGTACCCTTGAATAATATTTAAGTTGAAATTTACAAAAATAAAAAAAAATATTTTTAAGGATTTTAAAATTTACCGTCCCCTTAAATGTTGAAAACGGTTTTTTTTCTTTTCAATTTTAACAGTCCTGAGACCCCTTAAAGCTCCAGACAATATTATCTACATTCATAATCCTTAACGAAAATTGGTTGCAAACGACTCCGACGATCTATCGTAGGGGAGACTGGGGCTAGTTGGCTACAGGGTTAAGTAGGCGCAGTCCTCATAAATCGCCTGTTTGTGGATAGATTACGCAACCATTCACAGAGTACGTTTTTAATCAGACGTAATTTTGACCATTACAATGTCCACTGCAGTTTTGCAGAGATACTTACGTGCAGTGGCCATTTATTACGATTTTTCTGTTTTTTGCACTCATAAGTAATTTTTTGTTGCTTCATTCTTTTTCTAATTTCTAATACTTATCTTAATAATCGCGCTTTAACTTGTGCAGTTTTTCTTAGTGTATGATTAACTGTACCTACCCCATATGTGATTTCCTTGGATTATTTATGCTTAGAGGATTACGTGCCCTTTTGCGAAGAAATTTATTATGGAGCTAGTAGGCGCATTGAACACGGGGCAAGTTGGCTCGGTGTTTGGTGCATGCTGGTAGCTTGAAAAACAGCACACAACGAGAAAAGTGGTTGCAATGCAAGATTTTGGGCACACGAGGCTTGCCCAAACGGAGAAACACGATTTTTTATTTGTGACAACTGTAACTCTGATGATGATATCGAGTAGGATAGAAATTTCTCAATGTTAATGTTTTATTCATTATTTTTATGCCTGTATAATTTAGATTTTACATTGTACGGCTATAACGCCTTTGTTTAAACTTACTGGTAATAATAAAATTGATTTCGCTTAACTGCATGTCTTATTTGAGCTTCATTTATATTTTTATAAAGCGTGAGCCAACTTACCCCGTGAAGGGGTAGGTTGGCGCACAATTTTCCTTTTACTTTAGGCTTCCGCTAAACATAAACTACAAAAGCTACAAACTCAAAACTCCGGGTATTTATAATCCCAATGCCTGTTCCTTAAAAGTACAGTTAAAGTTTCATAAAAAACTTAAACAAAAAATAAATAAAAATTTATAACTAAAAACTGCGCGTACTAGCCCTGGTCTCCCCTATCCCGCCCGATTGAAAGTGCACGCGACGCGCACACTAAGACATAGGTAAATCCCCTAAATTATGAAAAACATTAATGCATTCATATTAAAAAGAAGTATGAATTATTACCTACAGTAATTATTACATAAAAAGAGCTAGAATAGGTAAAAATATGGCTGCGTAAATTTACAGTTTATTCCAGTCATTAGTTTCCGAGAAACAGATAAATTTTACTTTTTGACGGTCTAAAGAAGGATGTTCAACTTTTTGGGCTAAAATTCCTTTGTCACCGTTTCTTAAGAATTGTAATGTTGTCCTTTTTAAATTGAATATTTAAAAATTCTAATTTTTCTGATAACTAGCTGTGCCTTCTCGGTCACAGGGTTCTAAGTTTCTCTCTATTTCTATGGTAACCGGTACTTTTCATTGTAAAAACATAATTTTATTTTTAGGAATTTTTGGATAAACACCTAACACATTTCCTTTTATAAATTCATCAATATTTAATGTGTATATATATAAATACAGTAAACTCTGTCTACGGCGGAATCGATCGGGACCGAGAAAATTTTCCGTAGTAGGCAATATTCCGCCTTAGATAAATACTACTCTATGTCTATGGATTCGCAGGGACTTGAAAATCTTTCAGAGTTAGACAGATTTCCGTCTTACACAGAGTCCGCCTTACTATATGTAACTAAACTTTTCCCCATCAGCTTTGGAATCTACTATAAAATCTCATCTATAGAATCAGCTATAAAATCTCTCGTTTGCATACGCCACTGCCCCTTGCCTTTTACGCGATATTTTATCAAATTTCTTTAGCGAGAAGTGTTTCCGCTCGTGAAGTGAAGTAACCTCTATGCGAGTACTTAGGCTAATTTCAAAAACATGTCAGAATAAAACTGTATCAGGTGCTCCTCAGCTGTGCACAATAAAATCAAAAGATTCCTCCCCACCCCCCCTTCAAGAAAGTTTTGAAAAGTTATCACTGCCCTATTTAACTATAAGCAATAATGCTTAAAATGTGTTTTTATAGTCAATTTGAACGTAACTAAGCAAAAAGTGCCTGTAATGTTATGTATCTGGAACAAAAAAAAAAGGGAAATGAGGGGGACGGTTGCAGTTTAGAAAACTGTTATTCATAAAACAGTCAAGTCTCAAACATAAAGTTTACAATTTTACTTTATATTAAAAAGATGTTTATTATCCTACGTTTTTAAAGTTTTTTTTAGTCAGTCCCTTTTGAGATATTAAGTAGTACAAAATTGCCAAAAACAGACTTAACACAGTTTGTGATGAGCTGTAAAATAACAAAAAAAGGAAAAGGTTTTCAGGATTGAAAGTTGTAAAAATAAGTAGTCCTATAACAGGTCTGTGTAAGAAAAAATATTTAAGTTGAGTCTGATCTCCTTCTAAAAAAATAATTGCAGCAAAATGTGGTGTTTGACCTTTTTCTCTCCGGTTTTTAAGCATGTTTTTAGCCTAGATCTTTAAGTCTAATGAAAACTTTTTAAATACATAAAATGTCGACAATTTTATACTGAACATGTTGGTTTTTGATTCTTCTTGATAGGTAGAAAAATAAAGCAGTTACAGCATTTTCCGTAAAACACGTTTTTCGCCCAAAAATGGCTATGCAGTTTGGTAAAATTGGCCACCTCCAAAAGACTATATGATCAAAAAAAATTTTTAACCATGTTTTTAAACTCAGAAAACTATGAAGATCACTTAGTTAAAAGATTAGAAAAATTAAAAATGCCGAGCGATACACCTTGGCGAGCGAGCACCTTGGTGATTTGGAATGGATTGACCATATAGGAGCAGTGCGGCGTATTTTGATTGCCTAAGAGGGACAGCTCAGACAAGGAAAGTAAGTCTGTAGAGCATAGTGTACCTCCCTGTCGCTTATATTAAGGTCTTAAAAAATAATTATTATTATGTTAAATTATTTCACATATAATGAAGTTGATAACATTGCTGAGGTTTATTACATGTTACTTCCTGTAAAATATGAAACGCATAGCATTTACAGGGACACAAAATATTTCGGATAATATAGGGTAGACTGGGGCTAGTTGGCCCGCTTTTTCTTCTAATAATTTTTAAAAAGTTACAATTCAAGATTTTAAATTTCTTTTTATGTTACCACTATCAGTGTACTTTCAGGAAGAAGTCACAATAGTAAAACTTCAGAATATTAACTATAAGTATTAGTTTAGAAGCTTAAATTGACACCAAGTTGCTTGGGCCAACCTACCCCGATTGCGGGGTAAGTTGGCCCACGTAACTTTTTAATGTTCTGATAGTGTAGAAGTTTAATAAATGATCAAAATTTTACCAAATCTTAATTTTATTTTTGTGCGAACGAAAACACAATATAGCCTCCTAAATTAAAATAAAAATTTTAAATATTAAAACTGTGAGTTATTCAAATTATTAATTTCGACCATAAATTGCTTTAAAAATTGATTTTATTTTCTTATAAAAAATGTTTTTAATGCATTACGGAACAGTAATAAATTTTAATAACGGCATGCTAGGTGTTAAAACACCGTAAATCTTAGAGTACAGTAATTAAAAAAATCATTCATCCTTAATTAGGTGATTTGTTATAAACACCAGATGATAAATAAATTGTATCAAGGCCTCTGTACATCTGTTAAGGGTAATAATTATTTTCTTTCCTTTATTATGTTTTTCTAGCGCATCATTCCCTTCAAATTTCTGTCAGTAAAATGTAATATTGCATCATGATGCTTTGGTTAATGCCAGAGCTTCTTTGAAATAATGATAATTTTCGTTTATATAAAACTGTAATTCCTAATCAGATATAAAAAAACCCAGTTTGTTTATCATGAAATATATATATTATTGATTACATTCATAATTTATTATTGGTATAATAAGATTTAAATAATCTAATAAGTTAGGATATAGCAATGTGCTTGATATAATTATGTTGGATGATATCATTTTTTTATATTTTTTGTTTGAACTGCTGATCTTTATTAACGGTTCAGGAAGTGTAGTTTTATTCTTGTCTGTGGAAGTGACAACATGTCTCTTAAAGAAAAAAATATTTTTTGATAATTAAAAAATTGTTTCCTGAAACTGCCCTTTTCCCCCCTCAAATAATTACCCAGATAATAGGTTTTCACTTCATAAAATGTGATTGTTATTAAAGCATTTTTTGTGGCAAACTCTTCTCTGGACGGGGGAACAAGGCGATTCTATTAATAATTGAGAAATATCAGAGTCGGGATGATTTTGATTGTTAGATTTGTTGCTTTTATCGGTAGTATGTAACACTAGAAGGCCGAACTTTTAAGTAGATTTCGTAAGAAATACTGCCTATTGAGTATTGCAATCTCCCATATGTTGGTATTTTTGAAAAACTTTTGCATATCTACACCGATCATGACCCCTAGCGCCCAAAACCACTCCCAGTTCAAAACTTTATATATATATTTACTTTTTTATGGACGCGATAACATATGCAATCAGTTTAAAATTTTCAAAATTTCTAGGAAAAGCGCCAAAAAATTATGCGACAGATTTCTGATATAATTATAAATGGCTTCAAAGAGTGCAAAAAATAGGGTTTTCAGGAGAAAAAAATTCATAACTTCGTCAATTCACGGCATATCATATTCACTTAAATTTATCATACATCCTCTTAATATTATCTACAACTTTTGTATTGACAAGCTTTTGATAAAAGCAACTCTTACAGCAAAAAAAAAAAAAAAAAAAATTAAAAACAAAAAAAGTGTGTGCGGGGGTGGGGGAGGTTGTATAGGAAAAAAATTACATTTCCCTTAATCCGTTAAATTCTTGGTGAAATTAGTACTGAACTCCGAAATCTACCTGCGCCTGTTGTCCAAGCCAACAGGGATTTTTCTATAATTATGAAAGTTATAAATGTTTTTGTACAACAGGAGCAGCTGATTTAATTTGGGGAGGAGGTAAACAATATTATAACTTCATTTTTTTAAAAAGATTGACTGGAATACCAGGAATTCAATTAATAAAATAATTCCTTACTATTAATTAATAACAAATTAATTAAAATAATAATAAATGTTCATTAAAATAATTCATTAAAACTATCAAAATTCCAAAACCCCAGAGTCAAATTCCTGCCAAATGGGCCAACTAACCCCGTATAGACCATGGGACGAGTGGCGAAATTATTCAAGTCCGTTTACCAACTCCGGGAACTAAGAAATTTTGCATGCAATACAATTATACAATACTTATTAACTAAAAAACGCAAAGTTCACCAAAAAATATTTGCACATTAATTTTTTATACCAATTTAAAGTGGTACCCTAAAGCTGACATTATAAAGGTAATGTTCAGTGTTTTTGATTAGTATTTTCGCTTTTAAATAAGAATGAATATAAAATTTATTGAACTGTCATCATTTACTAATAAATATTAAATACTGACAATAAAATATTATCTTTAATATTAGTATTGTATTTAATATTTGCTGTTTAAGAAGTTGAATATTTTTTAATATATTTTACACGAATGTAGCTTAAATAATAAATTAAATGAAACTTGAAAGTTAAAATAATAGAATTAAAATACTCTACATTCAGAATGTATATTTTAACCCTAATGAAGTAATAAATATAAAATTTAAGGATTTGCCTTCATATGTCGACACTTATATCAATTGTTGAAAAGAGCAATTTTGATTCTTAAACTCGACATTCCCTTTAACTATTAAATTTTTGAGGTAAAAACATTTCTAATAAAATTAACATTTTTTTTTAGTACTTCTAATAAAACGATAAAAGGTTTAAGTAACACAAGGCTCTTTTTAACATAAAATTAAATATTTAAAAATTGCTCAACTAAAGCTGCTATCTTTTCTGATACTAGCAGGCAGCTTTTCCAAAAACTAAATTGGAAACTGGGATCGTGAAAGATAGAAGCAACATTCTTGCTCACATAATTGTAATGGGGCAAACATCATAACCTGATATAAAAAATGTCATGACATATAATTTAACTGCCTATCCCCCACCTATAGCAAACCCTGATTGTTCTATCGTAAAAACAAATAACGCAGCATTGACTCATTCTGTGCTGAAATCAGCGGATCAGTATCAAATTTCGAGTGAGATCCCTGAAAATAATGCCTTAATTTTGGACGGTATGGGAGTTTTGCAACAAATGCAGAATATTCCAAATAATTTTGGAGATCTTGCTTTACAAGTATTGGGATATATTATTGGTATGGGTGTTAGCTAGAAATATAAAGCAATTCACTTTGTAACTGACACATATCCTATTTTCAACATTTAGTGCAGCGAGTGACAAAGGATGGCTACAGGAGGTGAAACTGTTATTAAAATATGAAGTTCAGCTCAAAGAAAAAAAACAAAAAAAAAAAAAAAAAAAAACCACCAGTTAAAATTTCTAGCAAATGGGTCAAATAAGGCAGCTTTGGTTGAATTTCTTTTTAAAAAATAGTTCTCAGTAGATCCTCCAATTCTGAAAAGTGTATTGTTGATTATTGCACATGGGGGAAAAGTGTCATATCATAAGCGGTGAAAACAGTCATCTGATAGTAAGGAATATGCCCGAACTGCATTCTGATCACCAGGAAGCAGATATAAGAATGCTGTTGCATGTAGAAAATGCTTCGATATGTTTCATACATGTTATTATTAAAAGTTAGGACACATGTTTTCATCCTCTCACTTTGTATGAGTAGATTTTTAACAACAGAATTATATTTGCTTCTGGGTACTGCGAGTAATTTAGAATTTCATAATGTTTTATCTATCGCTACTATTTTAGGTCCAGACATTTGTGATAATTTAATAGGCCTTCGCAGTTTTACAGATTGCCACAGTTGTAGTGCCTTTAAAGACAAGGGCAAAATTAAAGCATTGACTATAATGAATAGTAAAATTGACTATAATGAAAAGTAAAATTGACTATAATGAAAAGCAAAATTGCTTATATTGATGGATTTAAAGGGTTTGGAACTTCTTGGACATTATCAAGTGCTCTTATTCAAACCCTTGAACTATTTGTTTGCGAACTTTATGGTCAACCTACTAAAACCTCAGTAAATGATTCAAGATACACATTGTTCAAACTGAAGTTTAAAATTGATGTTGCTTTACCACCAAATTATGATGCTTTAGTATGCCATATTAAAAGGGCAAACTATCAAGCATATATTCATCGTCGGTGTTTCCAAAACATAATGAGTGTCCCTAATCCTGCTGAACATGGATGGATCATTAATGGGATAAATATAAGGATTTGTTGGAACACAATTCTTTGTATTCCATATAGTTTACTAAAAAACATTTTGTGCAAGTGCCAGAAGACCGTTTGTTTATCAAGTAAATGCTCATGCAAATCAAATGGAATTTCTTGCTACATTATGTTCATGTACTAATTGGAAAATTCCAATGAACAAAATTAATTTTTCAGTGATACTTTTGAAGTTGATTCAGACATATGAAGATATTGATAGTTTGCATAATGTAGATGATATTTTCTAAAAAATGTACCAAAATAAATAATATTATACATAAAACATGCCTAAAGTAAAGTTTTTGTTTAAGACAAGCATTTAAGCATGAAACAATGTGATCTTATTGATGGACTTCCTAGTTGCGTGGCAACTTAACATCCAGTTGAAGAGGTGATCGTGTTGCAAGGGCATTAGGGAGCCTTAAAAAATGAATGTTTAAACGTGGCTGGTAGCCACAATGAGAGAAATCACTAGAAAAGTTAAGAAAAGAATAACTTAAAGTGAGAACTTGAAGTACTAAAAGTTTAAAAATGTAAGAGAAAAAAAGAAAATTTAGATAAAAAAAGAGAAAGAAATTCCATTAGTTCCAAAAAGGACAGGCAAAAAAGCTACCAAGGGATATCCCATCTAAAAAAAGGGGACTCTTTTCAGTGACCATACATTAAGTTTAAGTTGGTTAAAAATGCTATTTATATAGCAGATAAGCAGTATTATATTTAAGCATTACCAATTTTCTAAAATCATTTAGATATTGTTTGTCTAATTTTTCCTGTAACTTCTTAAGCATTTTATTAAGAGGTAAGTGCATTATATCAAAGTCTCTTTACTGTTATTATGTTGCTTAAAGAGCCTTGTGTTACTTAAACCTTTTATTTATTAATTAGAAGTATTCGAAAAAAATTGTTAGTTGTATTTGAAAAGTTTTTACCTCAAACGTTTAATAGTTAAAGGGAATGTCAAGTTTAAGATTCAAAATTGCTCTTTTCAACAGATAATATAGGTGTCGACATATGAGGGCAAATCCTTAAATTTTATATTTATTACTTCATTAGGTGTTAAAACATACGTTCTGAAAGTATAGAGTATTTTTATTTTATTATTTTAACTTTCAAGTTTCATTTAATCTATTATTTAAGCTACATTCGTGTAAAATATATTAAAAAATATTCAACTTCTTAAACAGCAAATATTAAATACAATACTAATATTAAAGAAAATATTTTATTGTCAGTATTTAATATTTATTAGTAAATGATGACAATTCAATAAATTTTATCTTCATTCTTATTTAAAAGGGAAAATATTAACCAAAACACTGAACATTACCTTCATAATGTCAGCTTTAGGGTACCACTTTAAATTGGTACAAAAAATTAATGTGCAAATATTTTTTGGTGAACTTTGCGTTTTTTAGTTAATAAGTATTGTATAATTGTATTGCATGCAAAATTTCTTAGTTCCCGGAGTTGGTAAACGAAAACTGGTTTTTAGCCACTTTTGATGCTTCGTCCCATGGCCTAGTATCGCCATTTTTGTTTTTCCTGACTGTAAGGAATTATTCTGAAAGTATTTCAATAAAAAAACGTGCCCTACAATAACTACGATCAATTATTTTTCTGAATTATTATATATTAAAATCTAAAATGTAATCTACAAACAAATAAAAAACGATTATTTAAGAGAGGAAATTTAATCACCTTTGCAAAATTTTGAAAATTCACAATATTTTTTTAACGGATGCTCCGATTTCAATGGTGCTGATGTTGGAGGAGGAAAGTGAAGCAACGCATACTTGGCTGGACTGACAATGCCATCTAACGCAAAGTTTAAAAAATATCGCGACTGAGCCGACATGCCCCTATGGCCAACTAGCCCCGGTCTACCCTACTGTATCCGAAGTACTGTGTTTTAACGATGATTGCTAGAAGGGCACTTTTAGTTATGATATGAGTTTTAAAAAATAACTACATTTTTGTATACCATGTGGTGTGTATAAATGCTATAGATCATATACAGGGCTACACAAAAGAATTAGCACATAAGCGTTACTGAGTATGAGTGTAAATTGCTTAAAGGTGGTTTTTAAATGAGTTAAGCATTTTTACGCTGAACTACATTTAGCATACTGAAAGTTGTTTGTAGAATATAGATAAAATGATATACAGGGCCACGCAAAGAATTGAATACATGGCCTTCTATGACTGATAATTTCAGGAAGTATGATTTCAGTAGTTTTAATACATATTTGGCTATGGACGATAATTGGTGAAATCAGTTTTAAATATTTTATACGTTTTAAAATGTTTACTTAAGAAACCCATTTATCTTATTTCCCTGAATAACGAAGTATAGTTAAACTATTCTGGAAGTTGTTGGAAAGTGTTTAATAATCTATGCTTAGCGCATGATTTTTCTTTCTTGTTTTTTATCTTAACATCGATAACATTTCCCCCAATTCTTAACCATAAATATTTGATATAAATATCGTGAAACGTCATGGCGAAAGCTCAGAATATTTTTGGCAACTTCGACAACAATAATTCAAATACACAATTGCCAAGATATATTCTGACTTATTAACTTGCCTACAAGCATGAAATATTGCTGAATTTCTGAACTTGCACTTAATAACTGCCAATTTGAGGCAATAATATAATTTTACTCCCTACTTTTTTCCAGTGTGTCAATTTTTATTCCGGTTACCATGACAACGTGTGTCTATTTACATTTCAAAAAAGGAAATGACTTTTTGAAAAGAAGTCAAATCCGTTGTAATTTTGCCAAAGCTTTTAAAAATAAGTGAAAATGTGCGCATATTTATACGTGAAGCAAATTGCATATTTGATAGATTAAGCTATTTTCTGTTCTGTAGTATATTATCATTATATAATTATAATAATGACAGGGAATATTTCTATAATGGCATGTTCTGTTAATAGTTGTTTGATTTGTTTATCTTCTCTGACATCTTACATTTTTATTTTATTTTTAAGGAAAAGACTTCGTGCGTGAAGGAATAACTGTGTATAAAAAAATCAAAATTTAAATATTAGAAAAGATATATTTAATATTTTTTACTATGGTTTTTAAACGCTGGCGCGGTAAATTTGTTAACAGGTTTAGGATAATAATAATTAAAAAAAAAAAAAACAGAAACAAGAAGCAGGAATTCTGCTTTTTCGGAATTTAGCGTCGCCATCGATGAGGGAAAAAAATTATTATTGTTACGAGGTGGAAACCGTCGGATTTCGACGAAAGAAAATGTTTAAGAAGGAACTGTTTCATTAATTTATAATAAATCTACAATATTAGTTACGATGAAAAGTGCATTTTATATTGTTTAGACTAGTTCTCAAATACCGTCAACCGGGTAAATACTTTGGTTTGGTAAATACTTTGGTCCTTGCGGGGTTACTTTGGTCCATCATATAAAGTGTTTATTCTTTGTATTGAACAAACAATACATGATAATTAAGAGTTTTTGCCCTTGAAAAATATTTTATACCCTACTATAGCATATTTGAATAGTTTCGGGTAATTTAAATTTTTGTTAGTGGCAACACTGGATGTGTTTGTAAACAACTGTTTCCGTGTGTAGATTTTAACTCTCCAAACTTTCTATAGAGTAATAATCTGGATAAGAGCTACAAATAAGATCAGTGTCACAATATTTCCTTTGTTAACCTGTAACCTATGTGTGATCATAGTTTTTCCTTTAACTTTTTATTTTGACAGTAAATGTTTATGTTTTCGTAAAGCTATCATGAAAACTGGTTTTTCGGGGCTACTTTGTGCCAGTCCTGGTTTGGTCCGAAGTAACCCCAGTTACTTAGAAATACATTTTATACAACCAAACCTCTTACTAAATGTTTTAAGTAACATTTTTTTCAAATGTTACTGTAGCAAAATGTTACATTAATTGATTTTTCCCCTTAGTTGCTGAGGATAACATGACGAAAACTGTCTCTCGTGTCTTTAACCCTTTGCACTTGAGGGTTCCGGAGCGGAGCGATTTAAAATTTGTCTTCAAACTCGAGGGTTCCGCTACACAGACAATGCAAATAATTTTGTGATACCTATCTAGAAAAGTCAAGATTACATATTGGTAATTGCTTCGAGAGGTATCACACTTTGGACGATTACAAAATGTACTAATTTTATAATTTTTTGTTTTTTTTTTATATATCATAACATTTGTATTCATAATAGATATAACTAAAATCGCTCCGAGTTGCTGGTTGGTTGGTTGGTTGATTTTTGACGGCCGATTATCTACACTAGGGATATAGGCCCGAGGGGGGAGTGCCCTTCGTGGGGGTCTTTCTAAGGGAACCTAACCCGTATTTACGCATGGAAACCCATGGCTCGAAGAAAACCACGAAAACTCCGAACGATTAGGCCGACGGGCGCGATTGGGATCGAACCCAGCACCTCCCGTCTACCAGCTTCGAGAGCAGAACCTCTCAGCCACTGGTGGGGCCCGAGTTGCTGGTAATACGAATAAAAAAAAAACTTCGAGTGCAAAGGGTTAATATTTACAATTGGTTTATTGTGTTTAAATGTAAAAAAAAAAAAAAAAAAAAAACTTGTTTATCGAGTTTGCAGTGTTAATACATAAGCGGATCCTATTGCAAGAGGGTTTTAATAGTCCAACATATGAAATGGATTCAATTTCTATGAAACTAAATGAATGGACCAAAGAGGCTCCTAAAAGGGCTTGCTCTAAAACTTTAAAAATAGTTAAAAAAAAAAAAAATGGCCTCTTTAAAACCATACAGTTTATTTCATTGTTTCATGTTAATTGTTTACAACTCAATTTCGACGTTGAAAAATCATATATAATATTTTTTAATAATGGAAATATTAGTGGAACGAGGAAAAAGTGGCCAAAGTTGACAATAAATATTATTTTAACGTAAAGGTCACTGCTCTTCTATAAAGACGCTCTAAATGTTTGCATTTTATCAATGTGTTATTTTCAAAAGTGATGTATTTCCACCTGTGAAGAATTTCTAAGCAGCTGGAGTGAAAATGATGCACTTCTACAAAACTTATTCAAATTGTAAGACATGCATTTATTTTATATAAAATAACGTCATTTGCATCCTCTGAAGAATTCCACGTTTACGATCCAGTCTTAAACAACATCTATAGAAAAGTATGCCTATATCGTCACTGTGGCGGAATAATGTACAAATTCAACAAAAAGCGATGTCGTAAACTTGACGAATAAAAAATCGCCTATTTAATTATTCATATGCCTTCATTTGTTTGTAACATTAATATGGATACTTAAAATTAAATATAGTTTATAATAGCTCCATGTTTTATCATAAATCATTCATTTATATATTTTTTAAATAGCACTTATTTTCATTTCAATTTTTTTTTCGATTGTTATGAGAAAACGGGAACAAAAAGCTGTAGTAATCTACTATTTTCCCTTTACTTTCTACATAAATGGAGTACTTCAGTTATGAGAATTACAGAAATGGCATTTAAAAATACAAAAAATTTAATGTCTCAAAAATAAATTGAGATGCAGTTAAAAGTACTTTTTTCCCCTATACGAAGGTGTAAAAATTGAAAATGTGCGATGCTTAGAAGTTTGAGAATTTGCAGTAGAGATTTTCAGTATTTAACCGTACAAACATACATCTGGTTCCTTTTACGGCTGGCTTATGTAACGGAATGTTATTTTTGAAGTGAAAACTTCTTTAGGCGCGTTGAGCTTTTTTTGAGATGGGGAAAAACCACTGATTTCGAGACACTGTAACGTAACCGACATGCTAGCATTTTGACACATAGACACTAGCGCGCCAAGCGGTGAATGACAGGAACTTTTCCCTCTTCAGATCAATCTGCAAAAGAAGAAGGAAGCTAAAACTAACTTTTTCTCCCGGCGTATTGCTAAAACAAATTATTATTTTGTTTTTCGTCAGTTAAAATGAATTATACCGTATTCGTGACCTACCTATTTCGTGTAGCTAAAAACCGATAACGCTGTATTTTATCGTGTTGATGGTCTGGTCAATGACCAACAGTATTGGCGGGAATTTCGATTACGGAAGATAAAATACGGGGCACAGATGTCAGATACGCACTTGGGTACCTAATTGACAGCAAAATGGCGTTACTTTATTTTACAAGGTAACCCGGCTACTGTTGCTTATTTATTAATAAATTGTTCATTTACTTTTATTTTATTTTTTTAAATTGTACAATTGTTTTGTTCTATAAGTTATTAATGAAATTACCGTTTATTTATTGTTGTTTACTTTTTAAAACAATAGAAAATAATTTAAAAATATATATTGTAACTGGTATTGGAAAACGGGCTTTCGCCAAATTGACGTTAAAAAATCGCGCCAAACCTGGTTCGTATATCACATCTCTGCCAAATTCTCGGTTTTTTGATTTTTCGACTTTTTATCCAAATTTTCCGGATTTTTTAAATTTTCCCTTTCATTATATCCCAAACACTACCTTTATACCAAATTTCAAGATTCTAGGGATACAGGACGTACCTCTGAATTTTGATGATCGGTGAATCAGTGTCGAAAAGGCGAAAGTTTAAGTTCATATATCTTCTGAAATAAAAAAGATAGAAACATGAAATTTCAGCATTTAGTTCCATTTCCACATTACTTTAGATTTGCGAAGTTTCAAGTTTCTGGGAATCACCAACACAAAGATATTGGGGGGTCAAAAGTACCCTGAGTTGCTTCCAGAAAAAGATGCTTACGGCTGTGCTTTCAAGACTTGGCAAGGGCACTGCCGTGTCCCCAAATGCTTTCATTAGTGCTGCTACACAATTCAACGCATAAAACATTTCCTGACGATTAAAAAAACACACACGTAATTGTTGAAGTTTTCACTTCTATTGCCACTCCCGGAGTGCCACTGTTTTTTTTTTTTTTTAGTGACGACATTTTAATTGTTGCCTGAAAGAAATAGCATTTCGGGGGGATAATAAACTAATTTCAATGAGCAATGAAGTATAAATGTTTGAATAATATGTGCTATCTATCTATATATATATTACGCTATCGTGCGTGGCACACAAATCGCAATTATTTGCTGTTTAATGGCCTCGAATGAAACGCATCTCATTGTTTATTGAACCGCATTTAATGAATCTCCATACTTATAAGGTGGGTACCATAGAGGGGGGACCCTGTTCTGTCGCCAAATGCCGCCAAGTTTGTCGGCAACTTGGCGATATATCGCCAAATTTGGCGACCAAAATTAGTCGCCAAAGGTGATGCCAACTCGGCGATATCTCTTATATTTCACCAAATTCCCGTAGACTTCCATTTCAAACCAATAGGGTTTACTTGCTTACAGAAAATCAACAAATTGCGATATCTCAATGCAATAAAAACTAATATTAGCTTAAGGGATTATATTAATTATATTTAAGAGAGTCCAAGTAAATTAAATTATGAATAAAAGTAACATGATACAATGCTTAGCATGCTTTTCTAAACATAAATTTTAAGGGAGACCAAACTGGTTGCCAATGTCGGTTAGTTAATTTAAAATATGCTACTTTTCTTGTAATTGACGAAACCTCATTTGAGGCTGACCTCGGAGATGCGAAAAGTTTTTTATGTTTCTCTGTATGACGCACGATAACTGTTACAAAATGCATACGATTACAGCAGGGCATGAAATTTCAGCTGAAAAGGTACTAACCAGATTAAAATTTTTGCTCGCCACTATTTTACATTCATTCAGACAGCAACGTCGGCCACCCACCTGCCCAGAAAATGCAATAATTATCAACAATAATTGAAAACAGGGGCACACAGTCTGGGTCGGAGCCTTACTTTCGCAAGAAAATTGCATTATAAACATGACTAGCAGCTTTAAGTGAAAAAAAAATCCGAACCTAACTTTATAAAAAGAAAAATAATACATTATAGAAACATGAAAAAATGCATTAACAAATTATGGGAAAGTAAAATCTTCTGCACTGTATGCTATTTAGAGTGTGTAGAACTGTAGATCAACACAAAGGAGAAACATGTTTGATGTAATATCTGTTCTACTTTCGATATTTATATTGCATTTTATTGTCGTTAGTGAAGAACAAGGCGATAGTTTAGTTTGTTTGAATGGTAAAAAATAATATTTTATGTGAACTATAAATGTAAATTTGCAACAGTTTGTATCTTAAGAGAATGTAAAAAATATATTTCAGGCTTCCTTGAAAATGTGGGCACGGGGTACTGTGATAATCAGACACTTTAAAATGAACTATTTATGACTAACTGAACTTAAACTGACCATTGTTGGAAGGAGCTGTATGTTAAATCCAGACTATTTTACATTTATAAAAAAATATGAAATTTTTTTTTAAATGTTAGCAGATGTAGTATGAAGAAATTTTTGGTGGCGGAAATCATAAAAGAATGTAAAAATTGAAAAATCAAAACATATTTACTGCAAAATAAAAAAAAATATGATATTAACTCAAAATAAGGTTGCCATGAGGTTTTAGTGATTACAGAAATTATCACATACCACTAAGAAGTCATGAAAGAAAAAGTTACTGCATTTTTAGCACTTCATGCTTGTGTAGTGTTACCTTTCTGCACTGAAATACCACTTGACAATCGCAAATGTAGAGTCAAACTCTGTCAGGTTGGTTCCATTAATAGAAATTCTGAGCAAATCATCCAGTGTCTCAGTCTTCAGAAAGTTCCTGTATGGCAGTCTTGAGACTGTTGTGACGGCTGAAGCATATCTCACAAGAAGCTGTGCTTACTGGCAGAACAGCACAAAATGTTAGAATCTGGAGCAAATTTGGGAAACTTGCTGAACACTTCACACTATAAAACTTCTCTAGCATATCTTTCAGTGTTTGTGAAGGGAACATAAATTTGAATTCTGTCCACTCTGCCAATAGAATATCCACTTTTTAATAAAGATACTTGGGTTCAAATACATGAAGAGTTTCTTTATTTCTTCTATCTCCAATTCAAGAATTTTTCTTTGAGAGGCCAATCCAAAGTGTCAAAAACATGCAGAGATGTTAACACATCTGTTGACATAGATTGCAGTCTTTCTGTGCTGTATACCTTTGCATGTTTAATTAATTTCCCTTTTAAAGTCTGAAACTCTTGCTCCCCATTTTTAATATTTGTCAGCTGCACTCCCTTGATATTCCCTGAGATGGATAGTTGGTCCAAAAACGTCTGTTCGCTTGCTCCAATACTAGATTCGAGATCTGTCAATGCAATGTTCAATTTTTAATTCAAAGATGAAATGACAAGTTCCTTCTTTTGTAATGCCACACTAAAAGTGTTCAATTTCCTGTAGAAATCCAAGACGGAGTACAGAACTTTAAGAAATTTATAATTCTTTAAACTTTTCAGCAAACTGTTGGCATTAGCAGTTTTATTGGCTTTTCTATGGGCGACGGTAGGGAAGTGGGTAACGCCGCATTTTTTCTTCTTTTGGAAGATAAATGCCGTCGCTTGGATTTTTAAACACTTCCGTGTGCCGCTAAATTGAGGCACGATATTCTCAGTATGTATAGTTTAGTTTGAAACACAACATTTTAAAAGACGAAACTTACTCACCAACCTTAAATATTTTCCCGCCAATGGAGAGCTGGCGAGTGGAAATTTCACGCCCTGGATTACAGGTAGGTATGATGAGGAACTCAAAATTAGCTGTATAGTTTTTGGTTAAATTTGGTTTATGCGTTAAAAAGTGGAACATTTTCTTTTACATCATAATGCTTCTATGGTAATTCAGGGGATATTCATATTTCATTTTTTACTGAAATGAAAATGACTCATTTGAATAGTTGATTTAAAGGGTACCTTATGAATGCTAAATTTTCTCTATTCTAAATTAATCAAATATGTTTGAAATTTTGTAAATAAATTTCTAGGCCTTTCGTATTTGTTTGTATAATTTTTTATGACATTTTTACAAGTAAATTAATTTGCATTAATAACTTAATACATTTCCTTCATAATTACATACGAGTACACATTTACTTGAATACTTTTATAAAAACTAGGACTCCCCCTACGAGCTACGCTCGCCAAACCTCGTCTAGGCAGGGTGAAAACAAGCTATTTTACTCTGTTTTAAAAAAATATTACCAGTTTAGGGAAGATTTAATAACATTATCACAACCATTTCCAATCTATTGAAATTAGGGTGGCATTCATTTCCTTTGAATAGGAAATTTTTTTGTTCCCAAGGTCGCCTTCACTTCCGTCAAGAAAGCTGACAGCTGTTTTCATGATTTATTATGTAAGATCAATTACACATTTCAGCTTGTATAAAACTGTTAAGTAAAAATATGTCGCTACCTTCCGGATTTTTATAACGTTTAGCAGAAATGTTTTGCTTTAGACGCTACAAGAAAACAGTTTTAAATATGTTATTTGAAATATGATGACATTTTCCCCATTAAATTATTTTTGCATGTAAGGCTTTAATTATTTTAAAGTTTTGGTACTACTTAGTTATCCCGTCCGCCAATTTCGCCAAATTATATAAATCGCCAAACCACTCACCAAATTATACAAATAGACATAATTTTTATTTTAAGGGGTCAGGTAACCTTTGAAGCGTTCAAAAATCGAATTTTTTTAAAATAGCTTATAAGTAAATATGATTTTTGGGAACATTTAAAATCAAACCCCATACAAAAATTCGCATTAGAAGAAAAGTTATGTCTAAAACACTTTGAGCTTTTGCTATATGATCAACGGGTTTTTCAATTTTTAAAGCCAATTTTCTCAAAACAGCGATTTTCATCGTTGCGTGCACGATTTCTGATAAACGGTTGCCTAGAATTTCACGAAATTTTTGGTGGATGTATTAAACGTACAGAAGCACAAAATGACCCATTATTATGTTTCTTAAGTAAGAAGTTTAGAATTCACGGCTACTTTTGTATAAAAAAAATCTCGATATTTCGAGTTACTCTAAAAAAAAATTTTTTCTCGAGATCTACAAGTTTTATTTTTTTCATTGTAGGTCATTTTGAAAACACTTTATATCCGTACTCATTAAAAAAAATCTTAGCTTGTTTCAGCCATTGAAATGGGAAAAATCATGCGCGCAATGCATACAAGAATAATTCTTTCGTAAAAATTGTATTATATTTAAAAATAAATTAAAAAAAAACTATATATGTGTATACCTTTTCTAACAACTTTGACTGATAAAATAAATCGTTCCTAACATGTGTTTTCAATTTTATAATTAAAAGTTAATAAGTTAAAGAATGACTGCAATTCTCACAGAGGTCACTTTTCCATGTACTTTTTTGGTTCAAAGGTTGCCTGACCCCTTAAATAACGAAATAACAATTAAATTGGTATAACATTAATAAAAATACAAATAAAACGTCGAAATAAAAATCACTTGATGACGTAAACACGTGTCACTTGCTTAAAGTCAAGTGAATGTGATATTTATGATCAACCATTTTTGGCATTCAATCTTATAGTTTGGCAATAGATTTTTGGTCGAAGGAATAACTAAGTAGAGCCAAAGTTTTTTTACTTTTTTTGTTAGTCATGTACTCTCAGACAGGGTCGTACTGGCCCACCGGGTAACGAGGCAAATGCCCGGTGCGCCCATCGTCACATTTGTTTATTTTTAAGCACGCATTCTGAAAGGCATAAAATTCTCAAAGATTTTCATTTGGAAAATTAAAAAGTAATGCTTTTTATTTTTTAAAGTATATAGCATAAGCAAACTATGTGTGATCAAAGACAATTAGATAAACCAATTTCGAGATAACATAAGTTATCGACAATCACATATGCCATTGTTACATATGGTATCCAGGAGCAGACTTTGTTTCAAAGCCTGTACTAATGATAAATTCTAAGAAAAATAATATTAAGTACTCACTTATTTAGGTATACGCCTAAATGAGTTCTGTTCTACACTGTAAAAAAAAATCTGTAAAGTTACTAAAGTTTTTCTAGGAAACTGGGATTCCTAGAACTTTTTATGTAACGGCAACAACAAAAATTCATGTAACAGACACACTTTTGCACCGAAAATCAAAAAATCTGTGAGGTTACTAGGAATTTTTTAGGAAACTGGGATGCCTAGAACCTTTCATGTAACTGCAACCAGGGTTACAGATAAAATTTTAGTAAGATTACTGTAATTTTAGCAGATTCATTTGTAAAGTTACAGATTTCTGTAGCTTTACAAACACTAGTTTTGTAGATTTGCAGCTTTTTTTGTACAGTTACAGATGAAAGTTTAGTAAGCCTGTAACGTTACATCTGTAGAACTACAGATTTTTTTTACAGTGTAAGAATGCTTGTAATAAGTGTCTAATAAGTCTGCGTCTAATACGTTTGCATATTTTCTGCGTCTGAGTATTTAGCGCCCCTGGTGTTGTCAGGTATTTTTCTATTTCTACCTTTTGTGCAAGTATAAACGACGAAACATTGTATAAGAAATATATTCTAATTTTAAATGGATTCATTAACAGAGACTTTGATAGTCATGGCGCCCTGGTGCAGATTTTATTCAGTACCCCAAAGAATAGTAACTTCCACATAAATTAAGATTGGTATTAATGACGTGTTTAGTATATTTTCTGTTAAATATTTAGCGCCCTGGGTGGCCGCCCGGTAGTTTGATATTTCTGTTTTTTTGTAAAAGTACACACACGCACACACAAAAAAAGGAATGCCGATTTAAAACAGGAGATTTTCATTTTAATTTCATTTGGTCCCATTGTCAGAGGCGGCTTTGGTAATCATGGCGCCCTTGGTCAGATTTTTTTAAAGCGTTTCTATAAAAATAACTTTCAAAAAACTAATGTGTTTTTTAATCACGGCGACGGCGCCCTTAGTCAGATTTTTTTCAGTGCCTCTTTAAAAATCCCTTTCAAAAAACTATCATCGTGTTTCTCTAATCATGGCGCCTTTGGACAGATTTTTTTTAGCGCCTCTGTAAAAATAAGTTTAAAAAAACTAATATCGTGTTTTTGTAATCAAGGCGACCTTGGTCAGATTTTTTCAAGCGCTTCTATAAAAATAATTTTCACAGAACTAATATCGTGTTTTTGTAATCATGGAGCTCTTTGTCAGATTTTTTTCAGCGCCTCTGTAAAAATAACTTTCAAAAACTTAATATCGTGTTTTTTAATCACGGCGACGGCGCCCTTACACTGTAAAAAAAAATCTGTAGTTCTACAGATGTAAAGTTACAGGCTTACTAAACTTTCATCTGTAACTGTACAAAAAAAGCTGCAAATCTACAAAACTAGTGTTTGTAAAGCTACAGAAATCTGTAACTTTACAAATGAATCTGCTAAAATTACAGTAATCTTACTAAAATTTTATCTGTAACCCTGGTTGCAGTTACATGAAAAGTTCTAGGCATCCCAGTTTCCTAAAAAATTCCTAGTAACCTCACAGATTTTTTGATTTTCGGTGCAAAAGTGTGTCTGTTACATGAATTTTTGTTGTTGCCGTTACATAAAAAGTTCTAGGAATCCCAGTTTCCTAGAAAAACTTTAGTAACATTACAGATTTTTTTTTACAGTGTAGTCAGATTTTTTTTCAATGTCTCTGTAAAAATCCTTTTCAAAAAACTATCATCGTGTTTTTCTAATCATGGCGCCCTTGGACAGATTTTTTTAGTGCCTCTGTAAAAATAAGTTTAAAAAAACTAATATCGTGTGTTTTCGTAATAATAGCGCCCTTGGTCAGATTTTTTCAACGCCTCTGTATAAATAAATTTCAAGATACTAATATCGTGTTTTTGTAATCATGGCGTCCTTGGTTAGATTTTTTTCAGCGCCTCTGTAAAAATGCTTTTCAAAAAACTATTATAGTGTTTTTATAATCATGGCGTCCTTGGAGAGATTTTTTTTTAGCGCCTCTGTAAAAATAAATTTCAAAAACTATAACGTGTTTTTTAATCACGGCGCCCTTAGTCAGATTTTTTTCAGCGCCTCTGTAAAAATCCCTTTCGAAAAACTATCATCGTGTTTCTCTAATCATGGTGCCCTTGGAGATATTTTTTTTCAGCGCCTCTGTAAAAATAAATTCCAAAAACTATATCGTGTTTTTATAATCATGGCGCCCTTGGTCAGATTTTTTTCAGCCCCTGTGTAAAAATGCTTTTCAAAAAACTATTATCGTGTTTTTCTAATCATGGCGCCTTTGGAGAGATATTTTCAGCGCCTCTGTAAAAATAAATTTCAAAAAGTATACCGTGTTTTTGCAATTATGGCACCCTTGGTCAAATTTTTTCAGCGCCTCTGTAAAAATAAGTTAAAAAAAACTAATATCGTGTTTTTCTAAGCATGGCGTCTTTTGTCAGATATTTTTCAGCGCCTCTGTAAAAATGCCTTTCAAAAAGCTATTATCGTGTTTTTTACTTTCTTCTATCTTTACAAGAAGAAAGTATTGGTTTCTTGAAAATTTTCGAATTCCAGTTTTGGACGGATTTACACGTTTTATAAGTCAGAGATTCCAAAAAACATGTTTTTACAAAATGTCTGTCTGTGAGTCTGTCTGCCTGTCTGTCTGTATGCGACACAAATTTTGCGGGCGCTCTATCTCAAGAACTAATGCACGGAATTTAATAAAAATTTATATTCAGGTAGTCCCTGATATAGATTGGTGCTGATTAGTTTTTGATGTAAATCGCCCTGCAGGTGGTGCTGCTTTGTTGAATTTTGCAGGATTTCCGCAAAAGCTCTATCTCAAGAACTAATGCACGGATTTTTATAAAATTTCATATTCGGTTAGTTCTTGACATGAATGGATGCTGTTTACGTTTTAATGTAAATCGCCCAACAGGTGGCACTGCTATGCTGCATTTTGCAGGATTTACACTATTTTCGCAGTAGCTCTATCTCAAGAATTAATGCACACATTTTCATCAAACTTCGGATTTAGTTAGTCCTTCATATGAAATGATGTTGACTACGTGTTGGTGTAAATCGCCCAATAGGTGGCGCTGATGTGCTGCATTTTGAATTATTTCCTCAATAGCTCTATCTCAAGAACAAATGCGCGAATTTTCATCAAACTTCAGATTTAAGTATAACTTGATTAATATTGCTGCTGATTATGTGTTGTTGCAAATCGCTCAACAGGTGGCGCTTCTATGCTGCATTTGTCATGATATGCGCAATACCTCTATCTCAAGAACTAATGCACGAATTTTCCTCAAACTTCATATTCAGTTAGACGTTGACATAAGTTGGTGATAATTAGGTTCTGGTGTAAATAACCCAATAGGTGGCACTGCTATGCTGCATTTTGCTGGATTTACACGATTTCCGTGACAGTCATACCTCGAGAACTAATGCACGGAATTTCATATTTTTAGAATTCTCATGATGAACACAGATTGCCATTTAATTTGGCACTGAGATAATGAATTTTGAAGTATTGACATGTATGAGATAGAAGAAAGTTTTGTGATGGCCACAACATACTAGTTTAATCATGGCGCCCTTGGACAGATTTTTTTTCAGCGCCTCTGTAAAAATAACTTTCAAAAAACTAATATCGTGCTTTAGTAATCATGGCGCCCTTGGTTAGATTTTTTTCAGCGCCTGTGTAAAAATAAATTTCCAAAAATCGTATTTTTATCGTGTTCTTGTAGTCATGGCGCCCTTGGTTAGATTTATTTTCAGCGCCTCTGTAAAAATAACTTTCAAAAAACTAGTGTCGTGTTTTCGTAATCATGGCGCTCTTGGGGAGATATTTTAGCACCCCTGTAAAAATAACTTTCAAAAAACTGATATCATGCTTTTGTAATCATGGCGCCCTTGGTCAGATTTTTTCAGCGCCTCTGCAAAAATAACTTTGAAAAAACTAATATCGTGTTTTTGTAATCATGGTGCTCTTGGTCACTTGGTCAGATTTTTTTCAGTGCCTCTGCAAAAATAACTTCAAAAAAACTAGTGTCGTGTTTTTGTAATAGCAACCCCCCCCCACACACACACACACATACATACACGCACACTCCCCACAAATACACACACAAACTGATGCGCTTAGTTCCACTAAAGTGGAGCATTCCATAATTTCTTAATGATAATATAAGTGTTAGACCGCCAAGACTAATTCTTCACAAGATTTTGCAATGGAAACTTATGTAAATTTTGCTTTTGAAAGAAGAAAATGTTAATTTTTGATGTCTATTTAAAAATTCGATAATATTTTTAGCATCCGAAAATGCCAATATCTAAAAACTTTTTTTTTTTTTTTTTTTTTTTTTTTTTTTTAAAACCAGATCTGCTTAACCTCTTTAAACTTCCAGTACCACCCCGATTTATAAATTGAACAATACATATGTAATTAAAATAAATAGATAAACCACTAAAATTGTAAAAGTCGTTTTACAAAAGAATGGATAAACATAAATAAAGAGAAGCGCAGATGTGTTTGTGTTCAGTTTTCAATGCTGTTAGTCAATAACATGGGAGTCCCTAAGAAGACAAATTACCATTTCAGAGGGGTTTTCAGTGAACTAGATATCGGTCCTAGATACCCAGTGGTTTCTGTAGTAATACCAGATGTGGCACTTTTTTTTATTATGCCGTATTCTGGAGCTCTCTATCTTTCTGGAGAAAATAGAAATCGGATATGGAGGTATTTTCCCATGAAATACTAATTAACACACGACACATGCTCGACGTACAGGCATCTGCGAAGAAAGCATCGTTAAAAACGAAAAAAATAAAATATTGAATTAAGCAATTGTTATAGCAGTTTTAAACGGTTTTGTGAAACAATAGAAGTGATGTATTACACAAAATTCCTCTTCAGTGTGAATTCTTAATTGTTCTTAATCTTTTTAGCAGCCCAAAACTTTTGACGACATTATTAAATAATTTTCATTGATACATACATCAAATTTTTAAAAATTCCCATTAAGGTGAAAACGAAAAATAGCCAATAAATACCCAACAAACCTGATCATTTTTTAGATACATTTTTTTTTCAAGATATCAAGTAAAAAATAACTGCAAAATAATGCACACATATAAGATTAATTGCGGTAGGAAAAAACGTGTTATTCGTCTTCTTTTCAATTTTTTCCCACATTACGCAATTAAGGGAGCTACTTTCCGATTCCCTCTCACTAAAGTAAAGTCTATGGGCATTGGATGCATTCGTATATTTAAAATATCTCCTCAGGAAATTAATATTTTTAACTTCTATTTTTTGTGTACACTTCCTAAAAGATGTCTCTTTTTTTCTGAGTTCTCAACATATTTCTAAAGTATAGACTTAATTTTATAGGAAGTGTTAAAATCTGACTCACAGTTCGCCTGCTTTATTTTGTAACACAATGCTTAAATATAATTTTGATACATTTTACTTTTAAAAAATGCAGATATATTTGAAGCTATTGCCGCTCTTTTTGGTGCTTTTTTTGTGCGTGTGAGTTGCGACGACCATTGTAGTTTAAATTTGGCTTTTCTGAAATTAAAATAAACAGTAATTTTTAATTAAATATGACTTATTTTAGTGACTAGAAGAGACAAAGGGTGAAAATTATGAAAAGCTCTTTTTTTTCCTTTTTAAAATGCTGATTATTTGAAGAGGGTATTCAACTTTTATCGTAGAAAAATACTGATTTTTGATTATTGGAAAAAAAAAATCCTTAATGCATAATTATATAAGAAAAAAAGCTGACAAAAGTAGAAGTGAAACAATTCAGTATTATTAAAGTAATCGTGTCGTGGTCATCTATTTAAAAATGTAATTTTGAGAAAAAACTAGTTTCAATTTTATGTTATAATTATAATAGAATATTTATTGTATTTTTTTATTTATTTTACTTACATAGATTGGTCTATTCCAGTTTTTGGCCTCATAAAGAAGTCTTAATTCCGTTGATAAAACCGCTAAAATAAAAACTCGATTTTCCGAAATTTATAAGTTATGATTACGTGTAAATCCTTAAAGCGGTTCTCAAAAAAATATTTTTTAACGTTCAATAATGCGAAAATTTCTGCTCATTTACAAACATAAAAATAGTGTTCGAAAGAAACCGAATTTCGGTTACTTTCCTAGTTTCGACTGAAAACGAAAGCGAAAGCGTTTTAAAAATAAATTCAAAGTAACATAAACATACATATACGCATGTTATCTGAATAATGTTTTTCGTAGAAACGGCAGTACATAATTATTAATTAAAAAATAATTTGATTGAAATAAAATTAATTAAATATAAGGTGCTATAAACATAAAAATATATTAAAAAATAATTTCATTTAAAAATAACGAATTTAATCAATATTAGTAATACCTTCTAGATTTATCCCCTTGTATGTGAATATATAGCATGTGCGGCTCTTTGGATGGGAGTGCCGTTTGAGGGAGGTTAGGGAGGGGCAGTTATAGTAATACCGAATATTCGGCAGCATTTTCGCCAAAACTAGGATTTTGGGCTGAAAACGAAAATGAAACCGAATATTCAGCCAAACTCTACATAAAAGAATGAGACTTGCAGGCTTGGTTATTGAAGTTATTTGTAATACAATAGATTCTTTTCTTTAAATTAATTACATCTTGAGTTAAAATTGGTTGTTGTCTCGTGACAACAGTTTTCTTTTTCTTCCCCCACTGTCGCGTCCGGAAATTCGGTTCAAAACGCCACCTTTGAAAGCCTTTTCTGAAAGGTGTTTTGCTTTTCTCAAAAAATATAAAAGACAGTTCGATTACAAAGTTTCTGGTGGGCAATAAAAAATAGTTGGTATTTTCGGCCAAGTAAAGCAGTCAGCAGTTGTAATGGAATTTAATGAAAACCTTTAAAACAAAACTATCATGCAATAAAATTCAAGTAATACTACTTTTCAAAATAATACATTCAACGTAATACTTTTAAAGAATGTATTACTTTTCCGAAGATTTTCTGCCTCCCCCCGCCCCCTTTATTCTGCGTACACACATGAATCGCGGTAAAAAAGAACAAGATCTTTGAAAAACAGAAACAACTCCATTGTTGGGCACATCCTTTGTAAGTTTGCTCATTTGAAAGCAGAGCCAAAACTAAGGAGGGGGATGGGGCACGTGCTCCGGGCGCCAAAAGAAGATTTTGTTTGTCGATTTTACTACTTTTCTGCATATTACATTTCTATAGTGTAAAATACTAATTTGGGTGTCATAAATGTTTTAGGAATAAAGTTTTCGCTATAGCAACATATTCGTATATATTTTTAAAGTGATTTTTTATACATAATTTATATAGTATGTGTATGTATGTACATATATATATATATATATATTTTATGTATGTATATATATATATATATATATATATATATATATATATATATATATATATATAAGCATTTGCGCCCTTTTGTAAGGCAATCGGCGCCCTTGTACATGTTGCCAGGATTTTTCCGTTAATTGACGAATTTCCGTTTTTTCTCCATTACAGGAGGTAAAATATCCGTCAATTGAAGAAAATTCGGAAAAGATAAAAGTTGCTGACCTTGGATTCGAATTAGCCATCTTAGCATTACGAGACGAGCGCTCTAACCACTGGATTACAGTTGTAGAGTAGAGAAATAATTTGAAGTAAATATGTTTTCTTGTATGGCCTTGATCAATTTCTTTAAAAAGCTTTTAATTTTGAAGTTAATTTCAGGAAGATTTCGTCTTCGATGAGATTGTGGCTGGGGTTTTAATACTTTGATATTGATACAGGGTAAAAAAAATGTGAATTATTAATATTTTTAAGTAGATTGCTAGGTATAAATATGAATATTGCATTTTTATTTCATAAGATTTTTTAAAAAGTTATATCGATTTTTGTCCATTTAATATTTTAATTAAAATCTATACTAATATTATAAAGAAGTAAAAATTGTTTGTTAGAGGTAATCTCTGGAGCTACCAAACCGATTTCAAAAGTAATGGTAACAAAATGATGGTGTTAGACCAACTTAGAACATAGGCTATATTTTATGTCGGCGCCACTACCCCAAAGGGGGTGCAGGAACAAAAAACATTCTAAAAATGCGGGTTTTGTGTTACTGAAGGGCCTAGAAATGTGAAATTTGGAATATTAGTTACTTATTTAGATATAAAGGATGTCTAAGAACATTTTCTAAACAATTCGAAATCTAAAAGAGGTGAAAATGCAGAAAAAGCGTTCCAAAAAACGTTCTAAATGGTGATTTCTACACATACTCAGGAAATACCAAACCGATTTAAAAAATAATGGAGTCAAAATGATGGTGACAACTCTTGCTCCAACATAGGCTACATTTTATGTCGGTGCCACTACCCCTAAAGCGGGTGCAGGAGCGAGAAAACGTTCGAAATTGCGATTTTTGTGTTACTGATGGGCCAAGATACATGGAATTTGGCATGGTAGTTACTTATTAGATATTAAATGATCTCTAAGAACATTTCTTAAAAAATTCGAAATCTAAAAAGGGGTGAAAATGCGCAAAAAGCGTTCTAAAAACGTTCTAAATGGCGATTTTTACGCAATCTTAAGCAGTACCAAACCGATTTTAAAAATAATGGTATCAAAATGATGGTGACAGCCCTCGCTCCAACATAGGCTGTATTTCATGTCGATGCCACTACACTAAAGGGGTTGAAGGAGCAAAAATTGATCTAAATTGAGTTTTTTGTAATACTGCAGGGGCTAGAAACTTGAAACTAGGCATGGTAGTTACTTGTAAGATATAAATGATCTCTAAGAACATTTCCTAAAATATTCGAAATTTAAGAGGAGTGAAAATGGACAAAAAAAAATTCTAAAGAAAGTTCTAAATTGCGATTTCTACGCAATCTCAGAAAGTACGCAACCTATTTCAAAAGTAATGGTTGGAAATTGATGATGACAGCCTTTGCTCCTGTATAGGATCTATTTCATGTCGGTGTCACTACCACCTTGCGGTTATATTTTAAAAAACGTTCTAAATTGTGATTTTTGTGATACTGAAGGATCTAGCAACTTAAAATTTGGCATAGTAATTACCTATGAGATGTAAATACTCTCTGAGGTTCTTTAAAAATTTGAAATTTAAAAGAGGTAAAAATGAACGAAAAGCGTTCTAAATAGCGATTTCTACGCAATCTCAGGAAATATAAATCGATTTCAGAAGTAATGGTTTCAAATTGATGATGACAGTATCCTCTCCAACATAGCCTATATTTTACGTTGTTGTCACTACCACCTGGGGGTTGCAGGAGCAAAAAATGTTCTAAATTGCGTGTTTTGTGTTACTGAGGGAATCTAACATTTTAAATTTGAAATGGTAATTCTTCAAAGATGCAAATGCTTTCTAAGAATTTTTGATAGAAAATTCCAAATTTAAAAGGATGAAGTGCCCTAGAACCCCTAGAGGGTTGCAGGAGCAAAAACTTTCTAAATTGCGGTTTCTGCGGTACTGAAGAGGCTAGAAACTTTAAATATAGCACGGTAGTTACTTATAAAATATAAATGTCCTCTAAGAACAGTCGAAAATAAATACGAAATTAAAAAGGGGTGAAGCGAAGGGAAGGAGCGAAAAGCATTCTAAAAGAGTCCTAAATTACGATTTCTATGGAATCTTAGGAAATAATAAACCGATTACAGAAGTTATTGGTTGCGAATCAAGAGTGATAGTCCCTGATCCTATGCGGGCTATATTCTATGCCGGTGTTACAGCCACTTGGTTGGCAGGAACAAGAAGAAAGCCTTTAAAAACATCCGAATTCCGTTTTCTATAGAATAACAGGAAATACCAACCGATTTCAAGGTTAATGTCTGCAAATTAATGGTGACAGTCTCTGTTTCAACATTTTTCGAGACATTCTATTTCAACTCTGTTTCGGCATTTTATGTTGGTGCCACTAACCCAGAGACATGGTAGACTGTTAGACAAGAAGCTTGGAATTTTACATGATGGTTTAATTTTAAGATGTAAATGTGTTAAGATGATTTCTAAAAAATTCAAATCTTCAAATGAATACTGAAATGAGCGTATGAAAGGAGCATAAAAGTCTCAAAATACTTTCTAAATTATCATTTATTTGGAATCAGTTTTAGTTCTTCTGATTAATTAAAATCTCATTTCTATCTATTGCACTTTTATAATGAAGTTTGGTCAAACTGTGGCTTAATTTGTAATTTTTGAATTATTTCAAAAAGTGTTTGTTCTTCTACTAAAAAATATTCATGCAAATATCACTTGGCATATTTCAACTATTACGCGAGCAAAGCCGCGGGGTTTGCTTGTATCTTATAAATGTGTTCATTGAAAATTAATTTTAAATGCGGATATTTATTATAAACAATTTTATAAATTCAACTTTATTCAACTTTATTCAACTTATTCAACTTTAAAAAACAAATTGTGAGTACTTTTCAATGGAAGAGAAAAGTAATTTTTATTTGTGTTTAAATTCGAAAACATTTTTCATTTTTAATTAAATTCGAAATCTTAATTTCTAAAATTTCGGTTTTTGATTTTTTCTTTATTTTTCGGATGCAATATTAATAGAACCAATACGCATGCGTGGAAGAAATGAACGGAATATCTCCCTCTTTTTCACAGTCGAGAAGAATTCACGGAAAAAACATGTTTTCTAGGAGTACTGAAATTATTTGTTAAAAAATGAGAAATAATTCAATGTATATTGACGAGTTTTCTGACAGTGTGTAAATATACTTTTTAATAGAAAAATTCTTGGGCCTACTATGTTTGACTTTTTAAAATCTGGTAACTGTATAAAAAAAAAACGGAATTTTCAAACTATGAATTAAATCTATATTCCGGTAATGGAATTGTGAATAAAAAAATAGACATAAAAAATGATTGGACACTGCACACCACAATCTAGTCAAGTACACTGCAAAAAAACCACTGTAGATTTACCAGAACAAACACGATCACAGTGAATGTGCTGTATCTTTGTTTTCCTGACTATATTAACATGGAAAATACAGTAGTTGCGTAAAATTAACAACACAATGTGCTGACAATTTGGACGCATTTTTTTACAGCACAAACTGCTGGCGTCCAAATTGCCAGCACATTGTGCTGTTAATTTTACGCAACTACTGTATTTTCCATGTTAATATAGTCAGAAAACCAAAGAAAGATACAGCACATTCACTGTGATCGAGTTTGTGCGCGAGATGAACAGTACTTTGTACTGTAAAAATGTCGTTTTTTTACAGTATATACGACTGCAAAAGAGGATTAAATTGCTCTGCATAGTTTTGATCCTATAAAACATGTAACTGAACTCTCTTGGCCGATTTCAACATTAAATAGTTCTTAAAAAGCACTTCTTCTATTTAAAATTTGCCTACTTCAGCCCGTTTATCACACATTTCTCTATAAAAACTACCAGTTTCATGTTTTTATATGAAATAGTTTTAGTAGGATAAGCCTAAAAAGTCAAAAGGTCGCAGTAAATTCAATTACGGCTGCAGAAGCTTTAGTTAGATTTTTTTGAGTAGAAAGAAACTAACTTACATCTATCTTATTTTCATGCATGCATTTGCAACTTACATATTATAATGTGTGTATCCTTTATAATGTAACCAACATACATACTTCCATACAGAAATTTAAAATAGATATGCCGCATATAACATACAAAAGACAAACTTACGGTATATATTTCATACGATATACATAACAGAAGTAACTTAGCAGTTGCTGCTATGGGTTGTTGTGAGTAATGTTGTTGGAAAATTTGCGTGCAAGATATTTTCATAGCTCGGAAAAAACCTAAGTACCCATTTTTATTTAAAAATATATAATTTATGTGTTACTCCATACGGCAAAAATCCACCCGGTTTTAGAAAATATGAGGTAGTAACTTTAATTAGAATCGAAAAAAAAAAACCCTAAAACAATGCCTGAAAAATCACAAAGCGATTTTCAATTGAAAACATTAAAAATCCTCTTCCTTTGCAAATATTCTTAGCGAACTAGAGGTGAGGCAGGCAAAATATTTTTTGAGCAATATTTAACACTCTAGTGCGTAAAAAAGATGTTCCAAAAAGTAAGTTCTCTTTTTTTCGTCAAAGAAACATTTTTCTTTGTATAGTTTTTTATCTTCAAATTTATTACTGCGGGAGATTAATTGGTGAAATCGGAAATATCTCTACCATGCTTCTTTATTTCAGTTTTAAATATCACCAAAATTTGGTATTTCACTGCCTCGAATTGTTAGAACGCTGAAACTACACTGTAAAAAATTATGTATCGTTACTCCGTAAAATTAGCGGCAACATGATGCATACAATTTTACGAAGTAATTTAAAATTACATTGAGATGTAATTTTAGCTGATATAACTGGTATAATATTAAACATTAGTATAACGTAATGCCATTTATATTGGTTAAATTACTCAATAAAATGGAGGCAGCATAGCTGCCACCAATTTTACATAAATCTTTCACAGTGTAACGTACAGAAATTAATCAAAATTCACTCGGTTTATAACCTTCATTTTCTTTAGATGTTGAAACATTAAAAGAATCATTTGCGTTTTTAATATGGAAATTTATTACAATTTGAAACAGCGCAGAGCTATCTATCGGCAATATTTGGAAATAAAACAAGAACGCGTAGTAAAAAATTCACGATTTCACACAATTTTTTTTTCTCCAAGAATAACTTCAAAACTGTCACTATTTACTTGTTATTGAATTTTTAAAATATTCAGATCAGTTTTAATCACTCTGTAGTAGAGATCTGCACAGGCGAAATTTCCAGATCCGGCCAGATCCGATCCGCTTTATTGGGCGCGTAGGTTGTGGAATCTAAAAATTCAACCCGGTTCCACCCAAGGTTATTACGCAGCCCGTACAAATACTTTATTTTCCTGGTCCATCTCGTATAAAAAGTAAAAATTCAACCCGACCTTGACCCGACCAGTTATGAAATTTAAAAATTTGACTCGAATGCGTTCCAACCCGATTCAGTTTCTACAAGGCATGCCGGTATTTCTGAAGCAACGTCATCCTACAATTTACTCCAAAAGAACCCTTTCTAACGCATACATTTTATCTTAGATTATATGTCCGCAATTCAGGGAATGTGGAATAGCAATCTTATAATTACTAACACTCATTAAAAAAAATGAGTTAAACAGTTACTTTCAGATGGTGATTTCGTAAAAAGAAAATCATGCTAATTTAGAATGAAAGAAAAATTTGGTTAAAAAAATAATGATTTA
Organism: Maratus speciosus; assembly: GCA_963932465.1. Taxonomy (NCBI): domain Eukaryota; kingdom Metazoa; phylum Arthropoda; class Arachnida; order Araneae; family Salticidae; genus Maratus; species Maratus speciosus. The sequence goes on from OZ010799.1 coordinate 98,165,926, forward strand.
AAATCTCTGGAATGAAGAAAAGTAGATTTTTAAAAATATTTCTTTATAATTTAGTAAACGCAAATTAAATTTATAAAGATTTCGTAAAAAGAAAGGCACAACACGTGTTGTGCATTTGTGGTACCAGTATTATTTTTGCAAGTATAGTGGTACCACAATAATAGGGGTACCACTATTATTTTTACAAGATAAATGAATAAAATGTCTGTCCAACATGCGCTCGGGAAAAAGGAAAAAGTCCAGACCAGGTTCAACCCGAAAAAAAAGAAGTCTTGCCCAGCCCAACCAGAGTCTGCAGAAAAAAATGTAAGGTCCGGACCCAATCGCGTCCAGAAGCAATGAAGACCATGGCTGGTTTCGTCCGACCCGGCTCGGGCCGAGTATTGCTCGGGTTTTGGTCCAAGTCCGGACCTGTGCAGACATCTATCCTGTAATTCATTAATTGAACTTTGAAAATACATTCAAAAGTTTAGATAGCAATAATTTAATTTATAATTCACAATAAAATATTCCCGCAACGCATTTTAAAATTTCAAAGCCTCAGAGCTAAACCAAAATTGGATTAGGAGATATAGAAATATTCAAGCAACTAGCGAAGGCGATTTTTACCCTTTCAATTTTCTCTCATGCATAAAATATTAGTTATTTCTCCGTAGCAACTTTGCTTAATAAATGTCAAATTAAGTTACAGCGTACAATTTCGTGTTCACGTTTTCCATGCTTAAGTTTCTTCTTTGGTTGCTATGGAGATTCTGATATATTTAAATATCGTTAAAGAAAGAAATCGACACCCAGTTTTATTTAATTGATAAATTGTGAGTTATAATAGTAAAACATGCTTTATAGAAAAAATATTTCATAAGCAAAATTAAAAAGCACTTTATGCAAATCAAAAAATATGTTTTATACTGTATGAAACGTATGTTTTTAAAGTTAAAGTTATACAACACACGCATATGTATCTGTGTGTACACTAGATTTTACTCATGTTATCTTATCGTATGGAAAATGTACAGTCGTGGGAAAAAAAAAGTAAACACCCCCTACTAACTCCTCAACAAGTTATCGTAGAAGAAAGTTACTGGTACCGAACGATTGGAAATAAAGTATACTTTTAAATGATGCATATAAAATTTGCTTAGGGGGCCATCTGCATATTAAAACGAACCATAACTTCATTTTTTTCAATGGCAATACCCAATTCTGGTAGCATAAATGAACTCTACACCCTTCAATTAGCCTAAAAACAAATTTTTATGCAATTCGTACGATAAGATTCCGAGAAATTAATTATTTTAAAACGAGCGTATTTTAAAGGCTGTATCCAAATTGAAGTTCGGTACTCGATTGTTAACCGAGAGAGCTCCCTTCTTGATCAAGGCACCTTATGAAGCCTGTTAGATAACAGGACAGCAGGAGAAATTTCAAAATATCTACTCACTTCTATCATAGACGGCCCCTTAAACCATCATTTTGCCGTTTTTTAAGCATAATTTGAAAACTATTTGGAAGAAAAATGTGAAATTTCGGATTTTCATAAAGCAGGACTTAATAAATCTAAATCCATCAAAAAAATTGTAGGTTGCAATGCATAATTTTTTCGAATATTAATTTCATAATTCATAATTCATATCATAAAATTATAAAAATTGCAAATTCAGCGTATTTATGTTTGGTCATATTAGCATTATTGCTACACAAAAAATTAGCCCATTAGGAGCATAATTTTGGGAGGTATAATTAAAAATATGAAAATGTAATTTAACATTAGAAGCACTAAATTTTGAATGTTTATAATTTAAAAACTTATCATTCAAATGACTTGAAATTTGGTGTCTAGGCATAGTTTGAACCGAAGATTAGAAATATCTCGTTAAAATTGGATATTGCCATTGAAAAAAAAAATGAAGTTTGGGTTCGTTTTAATATATAAATGACCCCTTAAGCAAACTTTATATACACTATTTAACAGTAGACTTTATTTCCAATCATTCGGTACCAGTAACTTCCGTCTACGATAATTTGTTGAAGAGTTAGTAGGGGGTGTTTACTTTTTTTTTCCACGACTGTACATAATGCACATTTAATTGTAGATTATTTTAATTTTATTGGACTTTAAAAAAAATAGTATTTGAAAAAAATAATAATAATAACCGCGTAAAACTATACATAAATTTCATTTTGGTAAAAAATTTTGCTTTACACCAATTTTTTTTCTTAATATGAATTGCTAAAACCTTATTAGGTGCGTTCGTAATTATATAAATGCGTAGCACCTATAGTCGTCGTCTGGTCCGACCGTCTGTCTGTCCGTCTGTCCGTATATAACAGCGTAAAACGACCCGAACAAATGGTTTGAAATTTAATGTATATAATCGTTGGAGAAATTTGTCGAGTCATTTCAAACTTTATGAAAATCGAATCAAAACTTAAAAAGATATTAATAAAAGTTTTCTTCATTCTATTAAATCCTATCATACGTAATTAATTAAATGATATACCATGATAGATAATGTTCTATGTTGCCATGGTAATAGCGTCCTATTTCAGATGGATTCCTATTATTTCCGTATTACTGAATTTAATACATAATCGTAATAAATTTTGTATTCATACATTTTTTTTTTTTTTTTTTTTTTTTGCATAAGACTGCGCGGCTATTGCACCCAAGATCTGAATATTTATAAAACTAGTTATAGTATGAACGCACCTCATTTGCCACCTTTGACGTACAATTGCAATCACACGTAACACTGCAAAAAATTAAGAATTGGTGAAAATTAAAAAACAGATAAACATATAAACCAAAGTTAACTTAAAATATGTTTGCTTTTCACACTTTTATGTTAAACTTAATTTGGTTAATGTATTTTAAGATGGAATTTTGAAACGATTTTGTATTCACTTTCTCATAAACTAGAATTATAAAACTTATGTACACAGCTGAATTTTCGATGAAAATACAAAATTTTAATATTTTTAGAACTTAATTATAAGTTAATAAATTAATTTTAAGACATTTTTTTATAGTAGCCAGGTGGAGGTGATAAATGGTCAAATATTCTTTGCTGTTACAACTTTGTACGAGTTACAACAATGGGGTTAATTATGTGCCAAACCACGTTCACTAAAACACACAGTCAGAAAAACTCGTTTATGTAAACTAAATTATTCCTTAATTTTTAACAAAACAAATAATTTTCGTAGAAAGCATATTTTATCCGTGAATTCTTCCCGAAAGTCTGAAAAAGAGGAGGAAATTCCGTTCATTCCCAGGGCGCATGCGTATTGGCTTTATTAACCCTTTCAGGGGCAAGGTACTTCTATTCGTATAATGCGAAACTTGTTAAATGACACCAGGATGTACAAACAGATTTACTTTTAAATAATTAAAAGCTTTTCTGTATGCACTGTATGAAAGGAAAATTTTCATTTCAAAATTCTGGTTGGAATGTGGCATTTAGGGATTAATATTTGGTGGTCCAAAAATGAACCACCGCCCTTGAAAGGGTTAATATTAAAACCAAATTTATTTAAAAAATGAAAAGCCAAAAATTCTATAAATTAAGACTTCTAATTTAATTAAAAGAGAAACAAACAAACAAAATAGAAACGTTTTCGAATTTAAATATAAATAACAATTTTCTCATTCCTTTAAAAGTACTCAAAATTTATTTTTTAAAGTTATAAAAAATATTCATATTTAAAATATATTTTTATATGCGAATATTTTAAAATATATTATTACTTTTTAAAAGTATACACAATTTATTTTTTAAAGTTATAAAAAAAAATGACTGATTAAATAACGCAAATTTTATTTTCCTTTATTACTGGTGCCAAAAAGAAATTTTGCAAAGAAAGATGATGTCCAGTCAGACTGGACGTTCTAGTACAGATGGTATTTTTTCTCGGAAACTACCAAAGATATTCACTTGAAAATTTTTTATATACACGAGTAATTGCTTATAAAGTGCCCAGCAAAGAAAGAAACAGTGGACCATCAGCTGGAAAAAAGATGGCAGTCAGCAGTGCTATAAGCGGTAAAGTGCAAAGGTGCCATTACTTAAACCTGTCGAAAAGTGTCCAAGGCAAATGCAGCTGGCACATCAGTGATGGCCAACAGCAGGCCAGCATTGGTATGCCATCACATTACTTCAATCCGGCACTTTTCCTGCAGTGCTAGCACCGATCCCACTGCTATTCCTTTGCTGGTCCAGCACTTTCCATTACAAAAATTTCTTATAGAATTCTATATAAAAACAAAGTGTTATATAATTATGGCTCTTTTTTCTATAAGCTAGTTTCACCAAGAGCTACAGAAACATCTGTAGAAGTGTCTATAATAGAAATGTCTATAGAAATACTTGAACTGCATGTGGTCACCCTCCCAAGTACTGGACGCGCTCGATGCAGCTTGGTTTTCGTGATCGGACATGAACAAGTGCTTTCAGCGTGCGCTACGATTGCTCGTAGTTTTCAAGCTCTCATTACACTATTTCAAGTTTGTTTCTTTTGTTGTTTACGTTCACAATCATTAAACTGGTATAGAAATTATTCTATTGTATAGAAATCCGATGTATTTTATACGCTTTTTTTTTATTATTGATTCTGAATTGCGTAAATTATAAGAACGAAAACCCTTTGTAACTTAGTAAAACCGGATTTAAGGAGAAAAAAAAGTGCTTTGAAATCAAAAATTTATTTATTTATTCATTTACTTATTTATTTTGCTGGTGGAAGTGGTACTATATTTTTTACAGTTTAAAAAAAAATCAGCTTTACAGCTTAAATTGTGTTAAGATATTCATTTCAGATTTGTGTTCAAATACTCAATGTCTTCGATATTCGCAGCGCCACCTAGCGTAAGGGTTCCCAGCAATAATACTGCAAAAGTTCGTGCACATCCATGGTGTGGTGGGCCAGCGCAAGACATAAAACGGAGGCTCATCAGAATTTTATCTGATGATTTCCAACAGTAAAGTTGACTGCAGCTGTCAGCAGTGATCATGCAGTGGTAGACCATCAGCCAGCACTTCTCCATCATTGCCAGCACCTATCTTGCTGCTGGCCAGTAATTTCCTCTTTGCTGGGTGAAACCAACTTTATTAACAGATATTCTTTAGTTATTTTTTTTTAAATCTGAAATAAAAACCATTTTTAAATAACAAAAGCCTTGCATTTTTCCAAAGAAAAACTTTAAACTAGAAAACAGGAATTCTGTTTTTCCGAATTTGGTGTCGCCTCCAATGAAAAAAAAAATATATATATGTAACAGTGTGTCCACGTATAACCTGACCGACCTTTATTTTCGCAACCGTTGGTCCTAGATGCATACTTCCAATTACAAAAATGGTTTAAATAAGGTGCAAAGTTAAGATAAAAAAAGTTTGAAGCGAAAAAACAATTTAGTGAAGAATTACAGAATCTAAATTTTTATATGGCCCCCCGGTTCTATAAGTTATATTTAGTAAAATTTTCCTGTTACACTGATAATTAAGGCAAAAAAAAGTCCCGTTTTTCTACGATTAAAATTGGCAGAGTAATAGCTGTTGAAAGTTGGAGCATATTTTTTGCTGCAAATTAGGGGTCATTCACAAATTTAGTAGAAATATAACTTTGTGAGATATATTAAAGAACTGGTTGAGAGTAAAATTATCATTGCAATATAAATTTGAAATCTTTAATCATTCTACTATATTACTGCAAAATATACAATTTGTACTGAACATATAAGTGGATACAAATAACAGAATTTTTGTTAAATAAAAGGATGAAAAACAACAGCCTCAATTCTTTATAAAATGATACATATTTTAAAATGCTGTTGTCTTTCAAATTTTGGGTTGTGCGATGTTTTTTATTTTTTGAAAATTGATTCTTATGTATTTTTTACCGCTGAATCCGACAATGACCTTTATTTTAAACCATCACGTCAGGATTTTTCTCAAAACGCAAATTTTAAAGTAAAAATTGATCCCTCTCCCCTCCCAACCTCATCAGACCCCTGAGCTGTTTAGCGGTAAGAAACCCGGTATAAGTCAAACATTGAATAAATTATTGAAATAATTAAAATTAAACTGAATAAAAAAATCTTACATCTATTTTATTAGTATCAGATTTTTCGCTATTTATTAACCTTGAAATTTACGATTTGCGAAAAATCCTGACATGATGGTTAAAAGTGAAGGTACTACTTTTATTCAGCATTAAAAAATACATAAAACGTAATTATAAAAGTTAAAAAACACAACCATCGCAGGTTTATGTTATCCAATGTAATTTTTTTTGCAATTTTTTTTGTGCAATTTTTTTTAATGCGATTTTTTTTTTTGTGTTATCCTCTAATATAAGTATGTATAAGATGGTAGCCGTCTAAAATCATAATAATATCACATTGTCATCGGATTTAAGTCACTATGTAAAATTTAACTTCGATCGGACATTTGAAAATGAGTTAAAGTTAGAGTACAAATTTTAAACTGTTGCAAGTTAAATGAAACCATTTGAAAATAACACAATTTTTATTAAAAGAAATCATAGCCTCAAATCCTTACAAAATAAAACATATGTTAAAATACAATTATTTTTACTAATCTGAAACTTAACTAATAAAAGTTAACTGAATCGTAATAGTTGCACGATTTCTTTCAAAGCGCAGATACCTTGAAATAAGTTTAAGTACTTTATATACGACCCCTGAAAGCATAGCAGAAATCATCTGTTTTGAGTTGCAAAAAAAGTGATATAAGTCATGCATTTCAAAGTTTCATAACTAGGTCAATTTTAACGTTAGATGAATAAGACTTTTTTTGTCTTGTTAGTGTCACAGTAAATTTTTACCAAGTATCACTTATGGGACCGGGGGACCGTATAAAAAATTAAATTTCGTAATTTTTTAATAAATATTTTTCTTGACCCAAATCGCTTTAAAAATAATTCTATATCTTATTTAAACCATTTTTTAATTGGAAGTATGCATCTAGGACCAACGGTTGCGAAAATAAAGGTCGATGTGAAATTTCGTAAACCTCTTCTTTTCTCAGCCAGACTGATTAGGCGCCAGCCATTCCAGGTCACGTGGTCTGACTAGAGAATTGATATTAAAAACATTTTTTCTTTCTTGTTCCTTTTTTTTTAGTTTAGTTGGTCTTGTGAATGTGAATCTTGAACGCAGCAGATAAATAAGCTGCGTATAGGTTTTTTATCGTGGTCTTCTATTAGAAGAAATGATGTTTAATTTTAAAAAAAGGGGAAATTTATTTCCGAATATGAAATCATGCTCGACTTCTTGTTAAAAGAAATAGTATCCAAATGTTTTCATTGTAAATATTGTACATATTATAAGTGTAAATAGAATTAACAAAATTTTTAATTATCCTGTGCTTGACTCGGATTTATACTGAAAACACCAGCGCTATTTTCTGTTGTGAAATATGTTTTATTATTTTAATGTGATTTTACATGATTCGTGAAGTCTATAATTAAGCTCTCCCAACCTTGGATTTAAATTGTGATAACGTGAAATTTTATTGGAACACATGAAAATTATTCTTCATGTTCTGGTGCCTAAAGACCCGGAAAAAAAGTAAGAAATACCTTTATTATTCTGCATGACTGTTGATTTCTTGAAAATATACATTTCTCATGATAATTTATTTTGAAAATTGAATTTAAATTTAAACATGGATAAACCTGATAAGCTTAAAAGTAAAAGAGCTACTGTTCGTGCAGCCATTACGAAATTAATCACAAAATGTGATACATTATTATCTGTTGATATTGATAAAACTGATTGCGATTCTTTAATGGAATCGTTAGAGCTCGTAAATGAAAAGGAAGCTCTACTAAAGGAATTAGATTCCGAAATAGATGAGCTAATTCATGAAAAAACTGAATATGAAAAAGAACTAAAATCGGTAGAAGAATATTCTGAAAAAATATCCAGTTTGAAATTTAAAATTAAGATGAGGCTTAAAAAATGTAAAATCGAAACTGAACCAAAAGTTGTACTAGAATCAAGTAACGGTTCAAAAATCGGAAGTAAACCAGTTTCGGCAGTGAAGCTTCCTAAACTTAACATAGAAAAATTTTCTGGTGATGCAAGCCAGTTCTTAGAATTTTTTAATTTATTTAATAGTGCGATAGATTCAAACGAATCGTTAACAAAAATTGAAAAATTCCAATATCTCAAATCCTTGTTGTCTGGATCTGCATATAATATTGTAGCTGGTTTTGAACTGACAGATCAAAATTATTCAACGTGTTTGAAGTTGTTAGAAGAGAGGTATGGTAAGCGGGAAAATATCATAAACTGTTACATGAATAAAATTCTAAATCTTGAACCAGTGAAATCCACTAACAATGTTACTTCTTTAAGAAAGTTGTATGATAATATCGAAACTTGTATGAGAAATCTTGATACGTTAGGAGTGACATCAGGCTCCTACGGCCATTTATTACTGCCAATATTATTAAGATTATTACCCGAAAATTTGATACTAGATTTTCATCGAAAACGTGATCCCGATAAGGACTGTGAAGTCACCGATTTAATAAATTTTATTAAAACGGAATTAAGATGTCGTGAAGCTACTAATTTAGTAAATAATTCCCAAAGCAGAGTTTATGAAAATTCTAAAACTAAATATGAAAATTCTTCAAGTAAATATCAAAATTTTCCTCAAAAGAAAAATATACCTTCAGCTGCTGCTTTAAATACATCTACAAAACAGTTTTGCATATTTTGCAAGTCTTCTGATCATGTAGGACTAAATTGTTCGAAATTCACTGATGAACAAAAACGATATAAATTAAAGAAAGAAGGCCGCTGTTACAAATGCACAAATAAATCACATTTATCTGTAAACTGTAGAACAAAAATTAACCCTTGTTCCAAATGTGGTAACACTACCCATGGTCCTTTGTTTTGTTTTAAAGAAACAGCAAAAGAAAATCCTGAAAAAGAAATGAAATGTGCAATTGTATCTATGATGTCGGAACAAAAATATAAACAAAATAAATCTACATTATTGCAGACTTGTACAGTTTCTGTGTCTGCTGGTAAGGAATGCTTGTTGGCTCGCGTTTTATGTGATAGTGGTTCAGAAAAATGCTTCGTGAAGAGATCGCTAGTACAAAAATTAAAATTGAAGCCATTGCGAAGAGAAAATTTATTAGTTTATCCTTTTGGGCGGAGACGCCCTTATGAATCTTGTTATGAAGTTGTTGCTCTAGAATTATCCAGTGTTGTGCAACCTATTAACTCGATAAATATCGAAGCACTAGTGGTTGATAATATAACTGGAGCTTCTGTGAAAACACTAGAACCAGAACTTCTAGACATAATGAGAACAAGAGGCTTTAAGCCTGCTGATACAGGTCTTGAACAGGAAATAAATATTTTGCTAGGGTCTGACTTTTTGTGGAAAATATTAAAGGGAATCGAGGGAAAATTGACAAAAGAATTATACGTTGCAGAAACTATTTTCGGTCATACGGTGCAAGGGCAAATAGAGTCTAATAAAAAAGAAGTAGCTTGTTTGCGTGCTTCAGTTGAAAATATAAATACCCAACTGAAAGCATTTTGGGATCTTGAATCAATTGGCGTTGCTGAAAGCAATGAAAAGAACATTACCGATCATGAGGTAATAAAAGAATTTAAAGAAAATCTAAAATTCGTAAATGGGCGTTATGAAGCAAAATTATTGTGGAAAGATTCTCGCGAATTACTTAGAAATAATCTTGAAGTAGCAAAGAAGCGGTTTTCTAGTTTAGAAAATAAATTCTTGAAAAACGATTCTTTATTTAAAGAATATAACTCCATTTTGCTAGAGCAGTTTAATGAGGGTGTAATAGAATTGTGCACCGAGAAACATTCTAATAATTCCTATTACATGCCACACAGACCTGTTATCCGTGACGACAAAACTACAACAAAAATGCGAATAGTCTATGATGCTTCTTCCAAATATAGTGATTCTCTATCATTAAACGAATGTTTGAATCACGGCCCTAACTTAAATCCTAATGTTTTAGACATAATTTTGAAATTCCGTTTACATAAAATTGCCTTTTCGGCTGATATTGAAAAAGCTTTTCTGCAAATATCTGTAGCCGAGGAAGATCGCGATTATCTTAGATTCTTATATTATGAAGATTTTGATAAGAATAAAAACATAGTACCCTATAGAATGACCAGAGCTACTTTTGGTGTCACCTGCAGTCCCTTTATCCTTGCTTGTACTATTAAGCACCATATTAATAAATATAAAAGCTCTCATAATAAAACATTTGAAATCCTAAATTCTTCTTTTTATGTTGATGATTTGTTTTCAGGAGAAAACGATGTTCTAAAAGCCTTTAATTTAACTAAAGAAGCTGTTGATATTTTGAAAGAAGGGGGGATGAAGTTAAGAAAATTTGAAAGCAATTCTCAGGAACTTAGGAAAAAATGGGTTGACGAAAACATTCCTGTTTCTAGTCCCGAACCTCCAAATACTTCCTTGAAAATTTTAGGATTGATCTGGAACAATACAGAAGATAAATTAGGACTAGAATTACGACCATTGTTAGAAAATTTAAGCAATGATTCTTGTACAAAACGGAACGTTTTGAAAATTGCAGCTACGTTGTTTGATCCAGCCGGATTTATTGCCCCTTTTGTTATTCGTGTCAAATGCCTTTTGCAGCAATTGTGGATAAAGGGAATATCATGGGATGAAAGTTTTTGTGGTGAACTAGAAAATAATTGGCAAAATTGGCTTTCAGAAATCCCTGATCTCACACACTTGAAAATTCCCCGACACTATTTCAACAACCTGATCATGGAAAAGGAGCATCTCCAACTGCATATTTTCACTGATGCTAACCCTAATGCGTATAGTGCAGTGGCATACTTACGGTATCTTATTTCTAAAGATAAATTTAAAACTAGTTTTATAATGTCTAAGTCTAGGGTTGCTCCCTTGAAGAAGTTAACTCTTCCTCGTCTTGAACTCATCGGAGCACTTATTGGTGTCAGAATGGCAAAGTTTATCACGAACGTTATCCAAGTAAATAATACTATTTTCTGGTCGGACTCAGAAATTGTTCTTCATTGGCTTAAAGGGCCAAAAGAAAAATGGAAACCATTTGTTAGTAATAGAATAGCTGAGATTCATAATTTGTCTGATCCTAGTTTATGGAGACATTGTGATGGCAAACTTAATCCCGCAGATTTAATAACGAGAGGTTGTTCTGTGAAGCATTTAATAAATTCTCAAAAATGGTGGTATGGTCCTGAATTTCTTTCCCTTCCCGAAAATCAGTGGCCTAGGGTTAAAATTGCTGCATCTCGATTACCTGATGTTTCTGAAGAGAAGTCTAAAAAAGTAGCCACCATTTCTTGCGTTGTTCAAACAAATAAATCTGATGAAATTCCCATTTTTATTCTTGAAAAGTATAGCTCCCTAAAGAAATTGCATCGAGTAAGTGCATGGATATTTAGATTTATTTCTAATGTAAAATTAAAGGTAGAAAAAAGAAAATTTTCAGAATTATCAGCTGAGGAAATGTTACATGCTGAAAATTTTTGGTTAAAGCTAGTGCAGGAAGAAAGTTTCCCTGAAGTTATTAAAAGCTTGAAATATAACAAGAGTATCCCTAAAGAATCTAATCTTCTACAGTTAAATCCTATCTTGTCAGATGAAGGTTTGCTGTTGGTGCGAGGACGGTTACAAAAGTCTAAATCCTCATTTTATGAAAAACATCCCGTAGTGATTCCTGCAAAACATAAATTGACTGAATTAATCGTGAAAGATGCACATGAAAAAGTTTTTCATTCAGGAGTGTCCAGTACATTGGTACAAACGCGTGAAAAGTTTTGGATTTTAAGATCAAGGCAGTGCATTAAATCAGTCCTGAACAAATGTACAATCTGTAAGAAATCTAACGTACGCCCTGGTCAACAAGTTGTAGCTCCTCTTCCAGGTGACCGTATTAACGAAGCTCCACCGTTTTCAGTAACAGGTCTTGATTATGCGGGACCCCTATATGTGAAGGGGAATGAAAATAAATATTATATTTTATTATTTACATGTGCTATCACAAGAGCACTTCATTTAGAACTAGTAAAAGACATGTCAACAACAGAATTCCTGTTAGCATTTCGCAGGTTTATCTCACGAAGAGGACTCTGTGCTGTAATTTATTCAGACAACGCCAAAACTTTCAAAAGAGCTGATCTTGAACTAAAAGAAATGTGGAAAGTAATCCACCATCCTGATGTTAAAAAATTTTTCGCCAATCACAGCATATCCTGGAAGTATATTGTAGAGCGTGCAGCCTGGTGGGGTGGCTTCTATGAGCGAATGGTTCGCTCAGTGAAAACTACCTTGCGTAAAGTTATTGGAAGATCTTCCTTAACATTGAGTGAATTAGAAACGCTTCTAATTGAAGTAGAAGCTGTAATTAACTCTCGTCCGCTGACTTACACGTATTCCGAGTTAGAAGGACCATCTCCTCTTTCTCCTGCACATTTTTTAATCAGAAAACGTATCTTGTGTCTACCTACCATAAAAGTGAACGATTTAATTTTACCAACAACGAAAGAATCTTTAGTGAAACGCTTTCGTTTACGTGAGACTCTTCTAAATCATTTTTGGAAGCGTTGGAAAAATGAGTATCTTCTCAATTTAAAATCTGCTCACTACACGCACCAGAATAAATCTTCAGACTTTAAAGTGGATGATGTGGTGCTTGTACATGATGAACACTTACCCCGAAGTTTGTGGAAGTTAGGAAAAGTTACTAAAACCTTTATGGGCAGAGACGGCAAGATAAGATCTTGTGAACTCAAAACAAATAATTCATTTATTAAGAGACCTATAAATCTATTGTACAATCTTGAACTCACAAACTAAAAAAACTCTGAACTTTTTTATTAATAGAACTGAAAAAAAAAACTCTGATATTATTAGAGACTCAAGAACTCTCTTGTTTATTGACTTAAAAAAAAAAAAAAAAAAAAAAAAAATTATTTTTTTTTTTCATTTAAAAAAAAAAAAAAAAAAAAAAAAAAAAAAAAAAAAAAAAGTTTCTTGTTTGATAATATTTCTAATTTTTAGTTTATTTTTTTGTATTGAATATTCCAGAAAAAGTTGTATAGATTTAAATTGTTCTTTCTATTTTTAGTAGCAGAAACCTGCCAACCAAATATTTTTAATTGTTTTATTATTTTGTTTGAAGTCCAGTATGTAAGTATATATTTTGATTTGTATTGTATTTATGTAAAGTGTAACTGATAATTTTTTAGAATAATTTTATTCTACTTTAATTATTTTGAATCCCCATTTTGATGAACCCTTGTTCATCGGGGGGGAGTTTGTGAAATTTCGTAAACCTCTTCTTTTCTCAGCCAGACTGATTAGGCGCCAGCCATTCCAGGTCACGTGGTCTGACTAGAGAATTAATATTAAAAAAAATTTTCTTTCTTGTTCCTTTTTTTTTAGTTTAGTTGGTCTTGTGAATGTGAATCTTGAACGCAGCAGATAAATAAGCTGCGTATAGGTTTTTTATCGTGGTCTTCTATTAGAAGAAATGATCTTTAATTTAAAAAAAGGGGAAATTTATTTCCGAATATGAAATCATGCTTGACTTCTTGTTAAAAGAAATAGTATCCAAATGTTTTCATTGTAAATATTGTACATATTATAAGTGTAAATAGAATTAACAAAGTTTTTAATTATCCTGTGCTTGACTCGGATTTATACTGAAAACACCAGCGCTATTTTCTGTTGTGAAATATGTTTTATTATTTTAATGTGATTTTACATGATTCGTGAAGTCTATAATTAAGCTCTCCCAACCTTGGATTTAAATTGTGATAACGTGAAATTTTATTGGAACACATGAAAATTATTCTTCAGTCGATCAGGTTATATGTGGACACACTGTATATAAATAGCTCAAAACATATTTCACTTTTAAGACTTAAAGCACACGCTTTTATTTTATGTAAAATGACGTCATTCGCATCCGCTTACGAATTCCACATTTACAATCCACTCTTAAACATCTACTAAAGCATGCATAGGACGTCACTATCGTAAAATAATACACAAATGCTGCGAAACATGCCGTCATTAAAGAAAACTCGACAAAAAAATGGCAATCTAATGATTCATAGTTCTTCATTTGTTTGTAACATTAAAACTGATACTTCAAATTAAATATAGCTTATATTAGCTCTATATTTTAACAGAAAACATTCGTTTATACATTTTTTCAAAATAGCACGCATTTTAATAACATTTTCTTTCGGTTGTTATGACAAAATGGCAACCAAAATATATAATTACTATTTTAGAACTATTTTTCTTTTACTTTCCGCAGAAATGGAGTACTTCCGTTGCCAATATTAAACAAATGGCTCTAAAAACTACAAAAAAATTAATATTTCAAAAATAAACGGAGATACAGTTTTCAAACAAATTGGATTTAAAAGTACATTTTTTCCCCAATACGACGGTATAAAAATTGAAAATGTGCTATGCTTAGAAGTTTAAAAAATTGCTATAGAGTCTTTAATCGTACAATGATACATCTGCTTTGTTTTATAGCTGGCTTATACGTTATTTTTTGGAGACGACACAAAATAAGTTGGGAGAAAGAAATAGCATATCGGGGGCTAAAAAATTTTGTAGAAATGTTTGTAACAAAAGTTCACTTCAGATTGATAAGGCATATGTTCCTGGCAAGATTGCAAACAATAATGTGTATTAGTTTCTATATAAAGGTACATCGAAATTCAAAAAACAACATTTTGAGAAAATTGAGTGTAGCGTTTACGTATGTAATATTTATGTACAGTCGTGGGAAAAAAAAAGTAAACACCCCCTGCTAACTCCTCAACAAATTATCGTAGACGAAAGTTACTGATACCGGACGATTGGAAATAAAGTCTACTTTTAAATGGTGTGTATAAAGTTTGCTTAGGGGGCCATATACATATTAAAACAAATCCAAACTTCAATTTTTTCAATGGCAGTACCCAAATTTAACGAGATATTTCAAATTTTCGGTTCAAAATATGCTTAACCCTCTAAGTGTTTGGGGCGTAATATTCCGTTCACTAAGCTGCAGGTTTCACAGCAATACAAGCAATATTTAAGATAATATAATTCTGTAGATTTAATGAATTTTAAAGACATTGAAGAATGATTAATACTCTCAAGGATTACATTCATATTTGTAATTGAGTTTTTTTTATAATGTTGAAAGAATCATATTTTCTTAGCATTTAAAACAAAATGCAAAGAAAACAACATTACAATTTTACCCTTTTGCAAGACGCTTGAAGGGCTAGAAACCAAATTTTAAGTCATTCGAATGATAAGTTTTTGAATTATAGACATTCAAAATTGAGTACTTCTAATGTTAAATTACATTTTCATATTTTTATTTATATCTCCTGAAATTATGCTCCTAATGAGTTAATTTTTTGTGTAGCAATGATATTAATATACCCAAACATAAATACGTTGAATTTGCAATTTTTATAATTTTATGATATGAATTATGAATTATGAAATTAATATTCGAAAAAATTATGAATTGCAACATACAGTTTTTTTCAATGGATTTAGATTTATTATGTCCTGCTTTATGGAAATCCAAAATTTTTCTTCCAAGTAGTTTTCAAATTATGCTTAAAAAACGGCAAAACGATGGTTTAAGGGGCCGTCTATGATAGAAGTGAGTAAATTTTTGAAATTCATTCTGCTATCCTGTAATCAAACAGGTTTCATTGACGCTTAAACGTGCCTTGATCAAGAAGGCTCTCGGTTAACAATCGAGATCGGAACTTCAATTTGGATGACGCTTAAAATACGCTCGTTTTAAAATGATTAATTTCTCGGAAACTTATGGCACGAATTGCATAAATATTTGTTTATAGGCTAATTGAAAGGTGTAGAATTCATTTATGCTGTCAGAATTGTGTACTGCAATTGAAAAAAACAAAGTTATGGTTCGTTTTAATATGTAGATGGCCCCTTAAACAAATTTTATATACATCATTTAAAAGTAGACTTTATTTCCAATCGTTCGGTACGAGTAACTTTCTTCTACGATAATTTGTTGAGAAGTTAGTAGGGGGTGTTTACTTTTTTTTTTCCACGACTGTACGTTGTAGTTGTAAAGATACTGAATTGCTTAAATTTTTTTTACTTCTTTTCATCCTAGAAATAAAAGTAATATACCATTCGAAAGGGGAAAAATAAAGGATACAAAATATTAAAAAATAAAAAAAGACCTTTTTCAGGAATTTGACTTCCAACTTATTCATAGAAAAGAGACAGATTGCACATTTAATAGTAAAGCATTTTAATTTTTATGGATAAACCAAGAAATCGTTTAAAAATGTTACTCACATAAAACTATAAGTAAAGTTCATTTAAAGCTCGGCGAATCTTTTTCTATTATTAAGTTTTACAAACTTTGGCAAAATTATTTATTATTTTTTTTATATGAAAATTATGTAGACCTAATTGAACTTACAATCTGTAAACAATCAACAACCAAAGAAAGAAAAAACATGTAAATCAAAATTTGATCAACATTTTTTTAATTAAACTTATATTTTACAAAAAGAAAACAACAAAAATATTAATCTTCGTTTATGTATATATATATATATATATATATATACCGGGTGGTCCAGAAGTTCCGGGAGTTTTGAAATGTTAATAATTAGTAAACATTATACAATAGAAAGATGCGGTTTTCACAGAAATGCTTAGAAACATGTGGGATTTGTTTTTTTAATGAAAAAACGAATATGTTATATTAGTTACACTTTTTGCCAACAGGCGGCGCTGAAATTGATAATATAGTTTTGCTATGGTATAATAAAGCGGATTGAGTATTGGCATCGTGTTCTACTTCGTTCAGACTGCAACAGGTGTTTGGGGTCTCTCGCTTCTTTGACGATTTTCCAATGAGCCCATTTTCTCAAGGCCTTTTTATCACAGCCTTCAGAATTGTAATGGTCTTCGGTCCTTTTTGCAATTTTAAATCTATGCATTCTACGATATGAAAGCAAAGCTAAACTTGCCGATTCGTCCTTTCTGTAAAACAGCTTAACTAACGAAGCTTTGTCCCGCAAGAGAGTATGTCTAAACATAGCAGTTACACATCAAATTTTGTATCAAAATTCCTTTTAAATGCCTTTTTTATAACCTTCGAAACTTAACATAAACGACCCTTAAAGCAAAATTGCTTTGTGAACTCATCTACTTATATAATACACGGTAGAGATACTTTCGAAGTTATATAGCAGCGCCATCTGTTGCTAAAAAATTTAACTATTTATTTTTTTTAAATTTCATTATAAACGAAAATCCCACTCATTTCTGAGCATATATGTGAAAACCTCACCTTTCTATTGTACATGGTTTTCTAATTCTTAACATTTCAAAACTCCCGGAACTTCTGGATATACACCCGGTATATATATAAACAATACATATAATTTGAAAATATATTGATAATATAGTATCGTAAAATTTAAATTATAATTCGAAAAAAAATATTTCTCATGTTATAACAACACTTATAAATATCACTTTTATCAATCACTTATAAATATAATTATAAAGATATTATGAAGATATACAGATATTTTATCACTTTTTATAGCATTATTTAATTTAATCTATTTCTCATGTTTAAATTTTTTAGAACCTCTGAGAAAAACTTAAATTTAGTGAAATGGAAATATTCACTGTAGCAGACGATTACTAGCCTTTAAAACTTCTACTATGCATAAAATATATGATACAGCTCTGCGATAACTTTGCTTAATAAATGTCAAATTCAGGTAGAATATACATTCTCGCCTTTGCAATTTCGATGCTTCAGTTGCTATCTCTTGTTACTATGGAGATTCTGATATATTTAAATATTTCTAAAAGAAATAAATGAACAGCCACTTTCAGTTAATTGATGAATTGTTACTTATATTGAAAAATGCATTTCTTTAAAGAGTATTTCATAAGCAGCAATAAAAAACACATTAAGCAAATGGGAAAGTAATTATATGTGAAGGAATTTGTTTAACACTATTGTTAACGGTGTTAAATGACACTTTTAAAAGTTTTGATTTATGTTTATTTTACTTGTAGTTTTTAAAGTTAATAAGAATAAAAATAAGTTTTGAATGTATTAAAAAAGATTTGCGATTATTTTAGTCTAAATATCTAAATTAATAAAAGAAAGTTTCGCTGCGTGTGTCTGTGTGTGTGGGTGTGCGTGTCTGTGTGAGTGAGTGAGTCTGCGATAGCTAGCGAAATTTATGGCATGTACAAGGCTGGAAATTTTTGTGAGGGTAGTCCGGTCTCTTGATCTGCCTGACACTCATAATTTTAAATTTCTAATAATTAGTGGAGTTATTAATTAAACATCACAACTCACTCTCATCAAAATGGTCATTTTTTTTACTATAGGTTGAGCAAAAAATTCTGGGAAATTTGTGAAAGTTGCGTTGTTATGCGCATATTAACAACAAAAGAAACAAGTACTATTCTTCAAAGTAGAGACCATCATATCCCACGACTTTCTGCCACCGTTCTGTCAGATTGCGGATTTGCTGGAAGTACCATGGCGGCTCCATGGAATCGAAAACTCTTGACATGCTTCTTCAACTTCATAAAAGGATTCAAATCGACGGCCCTTGAAAATCAGTTGCATTGATCGAAAGTGGCCATAATCGGATGGAGCCACGTCTGGACTGTACCACTAGTATTCCATTATACGATACAAATTCTGGTAACTATAAGTCTAATGTCAGACAGGCATCTATTTTGCTGCTTTTTTGCTTAAGTATTATACATTCACAATGCTGAATGGATTGTGAATGGATATGCCGCAATCAATTCGAAAAAATATCATAGTTAACCCTTTGAAAAAAAAATCAAAAAGGGTCGTTTTTCCGAAAAACGTTTTCTCCCTCATTTCAACGCCCCTGCAGGACACACTTTTAAAGGTAAAACGAAAACAAAAATATGTTCTTAATAGCGAAACCTTCTTCTAATCGATGGTCAATCTGTTTTAAACAATATGATTTTTTACCCTTTCAAATACACCGGCAAACGCAGGTCACGTCACGCTTCACGCAGACGATATTTTTTCTACGCTAAAAGTAACTAAACGTCCGTATTTCACCACAATCTTTTCAGAGCATCTCAATTGACCAGATTTACATCACCTACAAAAATTCTGAAACGTTCGGAGGAGTAGAAATGTTTTTTTACAAAATGAAATGTGTAAAAATGCCGACGAAATCAGTAAAAACATGAATGCCTCGTCGCGGTTTTGCTCGCTTTCGGTAAGCATATACTCCAAAAATTAAATTACGCAGAAGATAAAATACTAATTAGCATATACTTTCAATTCAATATTTTTTTCTTTAAAAATATAAATTCAGACAAAGTTGAATTAAAGACATAAAGTCATACAAATCTGTGGTTCATTTAAGGACTCAATTCATGCCCCGGACAATCGCCGGGAGGGTCAGCTAGTTACAAACAAAATAACTACAAATCGATATTTTTAAACGTGTCATTTGACACCAGTACACTGTTAAAAATAAAGGTTTAACTTTTCTCCAAAAAACTGGATTAAGGAGGAGGTTTCACCATGTTTTTCGTTCAAGTAAGAATGTCTGGAAAAGATAATTACATGCCGGATGCACTATATCCGAAATTATGGTTCAACATTTGTTATCGTTGAGTGGCAACACTCGATAAACTTTAATGGCGTCTTCCGCTCTGCCGATGCCGAATCAAAACTTGGATATCTCAAGCAGAAACGTGGATACTGGTATCCAGGTTTAGTTTTTCGCCATGTCAATCCATGAAATACTCGAAGTAAGTGCACTAGTGATTGTTTATTTTACTGTTATACACATAATAATGTTTTAGTGTAACTCTCGTAAACAAAATTTCGTATCAGCGTATTTCTTTTACCGGCAAATGCTGAATATTTTGCTTAAGCCTAAAGTATTTCCGATCTGCATTATATCCGAAGCGAAATTCGTTTGAATTATTGTTTTAATGTGTAGTATAAATTCTATTTTGTGAGTGAAATAGTGCATTCCTTGAATGAATAGAGTGTCTTAACTCAATTTTATAAACATTTGATCATGAATAATAACATTCTCTCATAAAAATTCAAATTCATAAAACGAAGAATATCGCCTTTTCTAAACATGCAACTTTTTACTTTTAAAAACTTATAATATATATCTCTATCAGTATCTTAAACATTAGTTACCATTTTGAAAGCAATTTATACAAACAGAATAATAATAAAAAAAAGAGATTTATATGAATTTTAAGCATTGATTTTAAAAGTTACATGTATCCAGATTTTTTTTCTACTGTCTTTATATTTGGTGTAACATCATTTACATTCATGATAATTTTGTTTTCTGAGGGAATTACTGCATTCCTTGAATGAATAGAGTGCCATAATTAAATTTTATAAACATTTGACGATGAATAATAACATTCGCTCATAAAAATTCAAATTCATAAAACGAAGAGTATCGCCTTTTCTAAAAATGCAACTTATTGCTTTTAAAAACTTATAATATATATCTCTATCAGTATCTTAAACATTAGTTACCATGTTTAAAGTAATTTATACAAACAAAATAATAAAAAAAAGAGATTTATATGAATTTTAAGCATTGTTTTTAAAAAGTTACATGTATCCAGATTTTTTTTTCTATTATTGTCTTTATATTTGATGTAACATCATTTACATTCATGATAATTTTGTTTTGTGAGGGAATTACTGCATACCTTGAATGAATAGAGTGCCTTAATTCAATTTTATAAACATTTGACCATGAATAATAACATTCTCTCATAAAAATTCAAATTCATATAACAAAGAGTATCGCCTTTTCTAAAAATGCAACTTATTACTTTTAAAAACTTATAATATATATCTCTATCAGTATCTTAAACATTAGTTACCATGTTTAAAGTAATTTATACAAACAAAATAATAAAAAAAGATTTATATGAATTTTAAGCATTGTTTTAAAAAAGTTACATGTATCCAGATTTTTTTTTCTATTATTGTCTTTATATTTGATGTAACCTCATTTACATTCATGATAATTTTGTTTTGTGAGGGAATTACTGCATTCCTTGAATGAATAGAGTGCCTTATTCAATTTTATAAACATTTGACCATAAATAATCACATTCTCTCATAAAAATTCAAATTCATAAAACGAAGAGTATCGCCTTTTCTAAAAATGCAACTTATTACTTTTAAAAACTTATAATATATATCTCTATCAGTATCTTAAACATTAGTTACCATGTTGAAAGCAATTTATACAAACAGAATAATAATAATAAAAAGAGATTTATATGATTTTTAAGCATTGTTTTTAAAAAGTTACATGTATCCAGATTTTTTTTTCTATTATTGTCTTTATATTTGATATAACATCATTTACATTCATGATAATTTTGTTTTGTGAGGGAATTACTGCATTCCATGAAAGAATTTAGTGCCATAATTCAATTTTATAAACATTTGACGATAAATAATAACATTCGCTCATAAAAATTCAAATTCATAAAACGAAGAGTATCGCCTTTTCTAAAAATGCAACTTATTACTTTTAAAAACTTAAAATATATATCTCTATCAGTATCTTAAACATGAGTTACCATGTTTAAAGTAATTTATACAAACAAAATAATAAAAAAAAGATTTATATGAATTTTAAGCATTCTTTTAAAAAAGTTACATGTATCCAGATTTTTTTTTTCTATTATTGTCTTTTATTTGATATAGCATCATTTACATTCATGATAATTTTGTTTTCTGGGGGAATTACTGCATTCCTTGAATGAATAGAGTGCCTTAATTAAATTTTATAAACATTTGACCATGAACAATAACATTCTCTCATAAAAATTCAAATATACAACGAAGAGTATAGCCTTTTCTAAAAATGCAACTTATTGCTTTTAAAAACTTATAATATATATCTCTATCAGTATCTTAAACATTAGTTACCATGTTTAAAGTAATTTATACAAACAAAATAATAAAAAAAAGAGATTTATATGAATTTTAAGCATTGATTTTAAAAGTTACATGTATCCAGGTTTTTTTTCTACTGTCTTTATATTTGATGTAACATCATTTACATTCATGATAATTTTGTTTTCTGAGGGAATTACTGCATTCCTTGAATGAATAGAGTGCCATAATTAAATTTTATAAACATTTGACCATGAATAATAACATTATCTCATAAAAATTCAAATTCATATAACAAAGAGTATCGCCTTTTCTAAAAATGCAACTTATTACTTTTAAAAACTTATAATATATATCTCTATCAGTATCTTAAACATTAGTTACCATGTTTAAAGTAATTTATACAAACAAAATAATAAAAAAAAGATTTATATGAATTTTAAGCATTGTTTTAAAAAAGTTACATGTATCCAGATTTTTTTTTTCTATTATTGTCTTTATATTTGATGTAACCTCATTTACATTCATGATAATTTTGTTTTGTGAGGGAATTACTGCATTCCTTGAATGAATAGAGTGCCTTATTCAATTTTATAAACATTTGACCATAAATAATCACATTCTCTCATAAAAATTCAAATTCATAAAACGAAGAGTATCGTCTTTTCTAAAAATGCAACTTATTACTTTTAAAAACTTATAATATATATCTCTATCAGTATCTTAAACATTAGTTACCATGTTGAAAGCAATTTATACAAACAGAATAATAATAATAAAAAGAGATTTATATGATTTTTAAGCATTGTTTTTAAAAAGTTACACGTATCCAGATTTTGTTTTCTATTATTGTCTTTATATTTGATATAACATCATTTACATTCATGATAATTTTGTTTTCTGGGGGAATTACTGCATTCCTTGAATGAATAGAGTGCCTTAATTCAATTTTATAAACATTTGACCATGAACAATAACATTCTCTCATAAAAATTCAAATATACAACGAAGAGTATAGCCTTTTCTAAAAATGCAACTTATTGCTTTTAAAAACTTATAATATATATCTCTATCAGTATCTTAAACATTAGTTACCATGTTTAAAGTAATTTATACAAACAAAATAATAAAAAAAAGAGATTTATATGAATTTTAAGCATTGTTTTTAAAAAGTTACATGTATCCAGATTTTTTTTTCTATTATTGTCTTTATATTTGATGTAACATCATTTACATTCATGATAATTTTGTTTTGTGAGGGAATTACTGCATACCTTGAATGAATAGAGTGCCATAATTAAATTTTATAAACATTTGACGATGAATAATAACATTCGCTCATAAAAATTCAAATTCATAAAACGAAGAGTATCGCCTTTTCTAAAAATGCAACTTATTGCTTTTAAAAACTTATAATATGTATCTCTATCAGTATCTTAAACATTAGTTACCATGTTTAAAGTAATTTATACAAACAAAATAATAAAAAAAAGATTTATATGAATTTTAAGCATTGTTTTAAAAAAGTTACATGTATCCAGATTTTTTTTTTCTATTATTGTCTTTATATTTGATGTAACCTCATTTACATTCATGATAATTTTGTTTTGTGAGGGAATTACTGCATTCCTTGAATGAATAGAGTGCCTTAATTCAATTTTATAAACATTTGACCATGAACAATAACATTCTCTCATAAAAATTCAAATATACAACGAAGAGTATAGCCTTTTCTAAAAATGAAACTTATTACTTTTAAAAACTTATAATATATATCTCTATCAGTATCTTAAACATTAGTTACCATGTTGAAAGCAATTTATACAAACAGAATAATAATAAAAAAAAGAGATTTATATGATTTTTAAGCATTGTTTTTAAAAAGTTACATGTATCCAGATTTTTTGTTCTATTGTCTTTATATTTGATATAACATCATTTACATTCATGATTATTTTGTTTTGTGAGGGAATTACTGCATTCCATGAAAGAATTTAGTGCCATAATTCAATTTTATAAACATTTGACGATGAATAATAACATTCGCTCATAAAAATTCAAATTCATAAAACGAAGAGTATCGCCTTTTCTAAAAATGCAACTTATTACTTTTAAAAACTTATAATATATATCTCTATCAGTATCTTAAACATTGGTTACCATGTTTAAAGTAATTTATAAAAACAAAATAATAAAAAAAAAGAGATTTATATGAATTTTAAACATTGTTTTTAAAAAGTTACATGTATCCAGATTTTTTTTCTATTATTGTCTTTTATTTGATATAACATCATTTACATTCATGATAATTTTGTTTTCTGAGGGAATTACTGCATTCCTTGAATGAATAGAGTGCCTTAATTCAGTTTTATAAACATTTGACCATGAATAATAACATTCTCTCATAAAAATTCAAATTCATAAAACGAAGATTATCGCTTTTTCTAAAAATGCAACTTATTACTTTTAAAAACTTATAATATATATCTCTATCAGTATCTTAAACATTAGTTACCATGTTTAAAGTAATTTATACAAACAAAATAATAATAAAAAAAGAGATTTATATGATTTTTAAGCATAGTGTTTAAAAAGTTACATGTATCCAGATTTTTTTTTTCTATTATTGTCTTTATATTTGATGTAACATCATTTACATTCATGATAATTTTGTTTTGTGAGGGAATTACTGCATTCCTTGAATGAATAGAGTGCCTTAATTCAATTTTATAAACATTTGACCATGAACAATAACATTCTCTCATAAAAATTCAAATATAAAACGAAGAGTATAGCCTTTTCTAAAAATGCAACTTATTGCTTTTAAAAACTTATAATATATATCTCTATCAGTATCTTAAACATTAGTTACCATGTTTAAAGTAATTTATACAAACAAAATAATAAAAAAAAGAGATTATATGAATTTTAAGCATTGTTTTTAAAAAGTTAAATGTATCCAGATTTTTTTTTTTTATTATTGTCTTTTATTTGATATAACATCATTTACATTCATGATAATTTTGTTTTATGAGGGAATTACTGCATTCCTTGAATGAATAGAGTGCCTTATTCAATTTTATAAACATTTGACGATGAATAATAACATTCGCTCATAAAAATTCAAATTCATAAAACGAAGAGTATCGCCTTTTCTAAAAATGCAACTTATTACTTTTAAAAACTTATAATATATATCTCTATCAGTATCTTAAAGATTGGTTACCATGTTTAAAGTAATTTATAAAAACAAAATAATAAAAAAAAAGAGATTTATATGAATTTTAAACATTGTTTTTAAAAAGTTACATGTATCCAGATTTTTTTTCTATTATTGTCTTTTATTTGATATAACATCATTTACATTCATGATAATTTTGTTTTCTGAGGGAATTACTGCATTCCTTGAATGAATAGAGTGCCTTAATTCAGTTTTATAAACATTTGACCATGAATAATAACATTCTCTCATAAAAATTCAAATTCATAAAACGAAGATTATCGCTTTTTCTAAAAATGCAACTTATTACTTTTAAAAACTTATAATATATATCTCTATCAGTATCTTAAACATTAGTTACCATGTTTAAAGTAATTTATACAAACAAAATAATAATAAAAAAAGAGATTTATATGATTTTTAAGCATAGTGTTTAAAAAGTTACATGTATCCAGATTTTTTTTTTCTATTATTGTCTTTATATTTGATGTAACATCATTTACATTCATGATAATTTTGTTTTGTGAGGGAATTACTGCATTCCTTGAATGAATAGAGTGCCTTAATTCAATTTTATAAACATTTGACCATGAACAATAACATTCTCTCATAAAAATTCAAATATACAACGAAGAGTATAGCCTTTTCTAAAAATGCAACTTATTGCTTTTAAAAACTTATAATATATATCTCTATCAGTATCTTAAACATTAGTTACCATGTTTAAAGTAATTTATACAAACAAAATAATAAAAAAAAGAGATTATATGAATTTTAAGCATTGTTTTTAAAAAGTTAAATGTATCCAGATTTTTTTTTTTTATTATTGTCTTTTATTTGATATAACATCATTTACATTCATGATAATTTTGTTTTATGAGGGAATTACTGCATTCCTTGAATGAATAGAGTGCCTTATTCAATTTTATAAACATTTGACGATGAATAATAACATTCGCTCATAAAAATTCAAATTCATAAAACGAAGAGTATCGCCTTTTCTAAAAATGCAACTTATTACTTTTAAAAACTTATAATATATATCTCTATCAGTATCTTAAACATTGGTTACCATGTTTAAAGTAATTTATACAAACAAAATAATAAAAAAAAGAGATTTATATGAATTTTAAGCATTGTTTTAAAACAATTACATGTATTCAGATTTTTTTTTTCTATTATTGTCTTTATATTTGATGTAACATCATTTACATTCATGATAATTTTGTTTTGTGATGGAATTACTGCATTCCTTGAATGAATAGAGTGCCTTATTCAATTTTATAAACATTTGACCATAAATAATCACATTCTCTCATAAAAATTCAAATTCATAAAACGAAGAGTATCGCCTTTTCTAAAAATGAAACTTATTACTTTTAAAAACTTATAATATATATCTCTATCAGTATCTTAAACATTAGTTACCATGTTGAAAGCAATTTATACAAACAGAATAATAATAAAAAAAAGAGATTTATATGATTTTTAAGCATTGTTTTTAAAAAGTTACATGTATCCAGATTTTTTTTTCTATTGTCTTTATATTTGATATAACATCATTTACATTCATGATAATTTTGTTTTGTGAGGGAATTACTGCATTCCATGAAAGAATTTAGTGCCATAATTCAATTTTATAAACATTTGACGATGAATAATAACATTCGCTCATAAAAATTCAAATTCATAAAACGAAGAGTATCGCCTTTTCTAAAAATGCAACTTATTACTTTTAAAAACTTATAATATATATCTCTATCAGTATCTTAAACATTGGTTACCATGTTTAAAGTAATTTATACAAACAAAATAATAAAAAAAAAGAGATTTATATGAATTTTAAACATTGTTTTTAAAAAGTTACATGTATCCAGATTTTTTTTTCTATTATTGTCTTTTATTTGATATAACATCATTTACATTCATGATAATTTTGTTTTCTGAGGGAATTACTGCATTCCTTGAATGAATAGAGTGCCTTAATTCAGTTTTATAAACATTTGACCATGAATAATAACATTCTCTCATAAAAATTCAAATTCATAAAACGAAGAGTATCGCTTTTTCTAAAAATGCAACTTATTACTTTTAAAAACTTATAATATATATCTCTATCAGTATCTTAAACATTAGTTACCATGTTTAAAGTAATTTATACAAACAAAATAATAATAAAAAAAGAGATTTATATGATTTTTAAGCATAGTGTTTAAAAAGTTACATGTATCCAGATTTTTTTTTTCTATTATTGTCTTTATATTTGATGTAACATCATTTACATTCATGATAATTTTGTTTTGTGAGGGAATTACTGCATTCCTTGAATGAATAGAGTGCCTTAATTCAATTTTATAAACATTTGACCATGAATAATAACATTCTCTCATAAAAATTCAAATATATAAAACGAAGAGTATCGCTTTTTCTAAAAATGCAACTTATTACTTTTAAAAACTTATAATATATATCTCTATCAGTATCTTAAACATTAGTTACCATGTTTAAAGTAATTTATACAAACAAAATAATAAAAAAAAGAGATTTATATGAATTTTAAGCATTGTTTTAAAAAAGTTACATGTATCCATATTTTTTTTTTCTATTATTGTCTTTATATTTGATATAACATCATTTACATTCATGATAATTTTGTTTTGTGAGGGAATTGCTGCATTCCTTGAATGAATTTAGTACCATAATTCAATTTTATAAACATTTGACGATGAATAATAACATTCGCTCATAAAAATTCAAATTCATAAAACGAAGAGTATCGCCTTTTCTAAAAATGCAACTTATTACTTTTAAAAACTTATAATATATATCGCTATCAGTATCTTAAACATTAGTTACCATGTTTAAAGCAATTTATACAAACAAAATAATAAAAAAAAAGAGATTTATATGATTTTTATGCATAGTTTTTAAAAGTTACATGTATCCAGATTTTTTTTTTCTATTTTTGTCTTTATATTTGATCAGGATGTCAATGATTTAAATCAGCGATTTGAATCATGATTTTAATAAAGTGATTTTTTTTTAAATCATTGATTAAAATCAAAAATTTTCTAAATGTTTAAAATGACATAAAAAAGTATTCAAATCTGAGATGAACATAATTTGGATAGTTTCTACAGGTATTGTGACTTATGAATACACAAAACAAAGTTTTAAATAATTGTTTCTAAGTGTAATTCCTGAGTATTGGGAAAAATTTAAGTACAGTAAGTTTGTAAAATGCTTGGTTTTTATCTAACATAAAAAGCATTTAATTTAAAAATGATATTTAAATCTAATATAACTTACAATGTCAGAATTTCCTTTTAATAATCAAATTATTCATTCTTTTATATACAATAAACATAGCAATAGAGTGTCAGTGATTTTAATCAACTGATTTAAATCAGATGATAAAATCACATATTTTCTGATTTTTTGAAATAGAATGAAAAAGCATTATAATCAGTAAAGAAAATTATCACTAAATCACTTGTAAAAACTGTAATATTTGTTATTGTTAATTATAACAATGTTATACTGTGTAAAAAGAAGTATTATACATTTAAAAAAAATCTAACTAAATGTTAAATAACTTCAAAATATTATAATATTTTGTAGCTATTCAAATATTTTAATGTTGTGGGGAAACAATCTGATTTAAATTTCAAAATACGATTTTCGTAATCTATTTATAAATTATGTGCGAGTTTGCTGTATACATTGCTACAATTTTTGATCAATTTGACATAAATATGCTTTAGAACCTGTGTAAAATTATTGGCCGCTTTATGAATTTATCAAACGATTATTTATCACCTTTTTTTCAACCACTTTTTCAAAAATGTAGATTGTGTTCTTAATTAAACAGTTAATTGTTTAATAATCACTAAATTTAATCTGTATCATAAATTTAAAGTTAAATGCAATTTATCAATAACTTTAAAATATAAGGAGTATTTAATATTGGTTTATATAATTATTACAAAATATTAGTGCACCTAATGTTATATGCTACTAAAGAAATTTTTAATTTGCAGTTTTTTTTTTTAATTTCTATAATTACATAATTAAAATTTTATTAATTAAAGCAAAAAAAAAACATATATTATGTTATTGGAGGGTTATTCATTTTTGAAATGCTTAATTCTTGGTAGATGTTTAATATTTTAACACAGGGAAAAAAATTAAAAAAATCCGATTTAAATAAAAAAAATCAGATTTTTTTTATTTTTTTTTTTTAAATCATGATTTTTTTACACCCTGTATTTGATATAACATCATTTACATTCATGATTATTTTGTTTTGTGAGGGAATTACTGCATTCCTTGAATGAATAGAGTGTCTTAATTCAATTTTATAAACATTTGACCATGATTAATAACATTCGCTCATAAAAATTCAAAATCATAAAACGAAGAGTATCGTCTTTTCTAAAAATGCCACTTATTATTTTGGTTTTCTACTTCTGTTCATCTTAGATTTTAATAATTTTATATGTCATTTAAAATTTAGAAAATTTGTGTTTTTAATCAATGATTTAAAAAAAAAATCAGTTGATTAAAATCATAATTTAATGGTTGATTTAAATCAACTGATTAAAATCGTTGACACCCTATTGCAGCCAAATGGCAAACGTCAGTTTTTGTTAATCACAATTGACGAATTTTTTTCCTCAACCAGCTGACACTTTTTGTAATATTTTTCCACATTTGATTCAAGAATTTCACAATATTCTCCTTCTACCTAACAATTGGAGAATTCTGCAGTCTTTTCTTACAAACTTACTTTGCAGTTATCCAAAATTTTCAACATAATAAAATGTAAAATTATGACTAAAAATTAAATAAACAGTACATAAAGAAAAACTATAAAATTATTTAGATATTTCCAATATTTCAATTGACTAAGGTTTACGTTTAATGCAGTTTTATTTATTTATTTTTTTAAATAAATAAAATTGTGTGATTTTTGCTTGGTTGTGGTTTTCTCTGGGACGGGAAAACTTAAGTTTACCTGTGAGTGTGACCCAGTGAGAGAAGGGGGAACAAGTTATTGATTCTGCTGACTACTAAAATTTTCAAATTAGTGGTCCAATGTCCAATATCATTTTTGGTTTTCTCTGACCAGTGGACCATCAATGATTTCGAACACTGATTGATTTTTCAAATGCTGAAGATTTCCTTGTAAAAGAGATTTGAATTATATGCTGTTTAATTTTTTGATTATTTCCCCTGTGTGAAATTTGACTTTTATTGTTATGTCTGCACAAGAAACAATTTTATGTCTTAAAATATTTACTCTTTCATTTAAAACAGGTGGAGAAATTAACCTGATGCTTGGATCTCTTCCATTTTACCTGACTGAAATCCTGATTCAGAATATACTAAGCTTCAAGAATTTAAATATTTGATTACCTGAATGGTCAGACAGAGTGCAGCACCCTCCTAAAACTGTCTGAGAGAAACTCTATGTAAAATGATATTATATTACAATAAATATTAGTCTGACATACTATACATATAATCTAATGATTATATAATTTGTATTTTCAATAAATGGAGCGGCATACCGCAAACCAACTTAAATGTGTTGCTATTTAATTGTGCCTGTAATCATTTCTTTTTTCAGCTGTTGCAAGGCTGCTGTTGGTGAATATTTTTCTTCTCTACGAGTATTGTTAAAAAATAAATAAATTGTCATCATAGATTATCATTTAGGAATACTGAAAAAATATATATGTAACAATAATTAGTCGCTTGGTGGCGACACTGCTGTTATTAAAATAACCCTTCAAAGTAAGTATTTAATATACTATGGATGTACATTGTGTATTTAAAAAAAGCTTTAAACTTTAAAGTAATACTTTTGTATTAGCTGATATTAGAGGTTAAATGGATTCTGCTACTTATAGCTGCCTTTTTCATGCTGATTATTTCAGTGTTTATGCATATACTTTGATTATGTATCCGTTATGTTTTGTCTTTATTTATTGAAAAGTGTTATATTCATTATTGAATGTTAAACAGAAACAAATTCTGAGGTTTTTTTTTTGTTGTTGTTTTTATATCCAAATGAACTAATTTTGCATAATCGAGCTGTGTGCAGTATAAATTTTTAAAAGAATCATGCTTGAAAATTATTTTTAAAACTATGAAAAATCAGTAAATTGAAATACAGATTTAATTTAATTGCATTTCAAATTGCAACCCCCCCCCCTTTTTAACGACGTAAAAATGAAAATTATGTGACAATAATTCAATTTGAGGAAAAGGGGAAGTGGATTGCTTTGTTACTGTCGATATATGTCAGCAACAGTAGAAAAATTATTTTTTTTTTTTAGTCAATTTTACTGTTCAAAAATAGTACTATTAAAAATTATGTAACTTAAAATAGTGAAAATATGTGAAATTTTCATATGTGTAACAATTGTACCTTTATATTAAGTATATGCAGAAATGTCTATAAATATTTTTTGCTAATTAAAATACTTTTATTTTTTGTTTTGTGAAAAGAAGGTAAAAATTTGAAAACTGTATAATATAAAAATTTCAGCATCTGGGCGATTCCATGTGGAGAGTCACACACATAACGCAGGCTTTAATTTGCATTTATTCAATTATTTATTATATTTTAATGTTAATTCTGATTTTAGGTGGTATGGTAAATAAGTTATTAACATATTTTTTAGTTTAAATGTGTGTAAGTAAAACTCACAGAAATATATAATTTAATTTCATACTCAAACTGTGCTTTTTTTTCTGAAGTAGAAAAAAAGCACATTTTGAGTAATGAAATTAAATGATATACTTCTGTGAGTTTTATTGCCACGCATTTAAATTTAAAAATATATCAATAACTTATTTACCATACCACTTAAAATCAGAATTAACATTAAAATTTAATAAATAATTGAATAAATGCAAATTAAAGCCTGCGTTATGTGTGTGAAACTCTCCATGGAATCGCCCATCTATAGATTCACAACAATTAAAAAAAAAAAAAAAAAAAAAAAAAAAACAATTACAGATCATGAAAGCAGCAGCTAACTGCGTTGTGGAAAAAACTTTTTCAAACCTGTGCAAAAATTAATATTGGTTGAAGAAATTCATTCAGCCATTGTTTAAATTAAAATATAATAAAAACTGGGTATGCATTTAAATCTAAGAAAATTATTATTTTTTTAATATTTTTTTGTGAATAAGCAAGCACTAAATGGACTAAGTGTAAGTGACTGCAGAGAAATATTCCAAAAAGTACAATGACAGAATGGTAATATTTGTGAGAAGAAAAAAAAAATGCAGTTACTTTGTGAAATCAGATTAGATCAAACTGGTTTACATTTGTTTTTTAAATATGTTTCAAAGACAATCGAATCAATAATTAAAAATTTAATAATGTTCGGTTTAATGAAAAAAAATATATATATGCTTTCCCTACTGTAATATAATCTCGCATAATCTGAAATTTTGTTTATTATTATACCATAAAATAATAAATTGAAAACCAAAGTGAGGGAAAAAAAAAGAAAACTACAATCCGGTGTAACCTTTCCTCATAAAGATGAGAGAAAATCCTGAATCGTGGTTCAACCTTTTACCGAAAAATTGGAATAGAGAAAACCTTGAATTATGATTTAACATTTCACCAGAAAATGTTATTTAAAAAAACTCTAAATCATGGTTAAACCTTTCACCAGAAAATTGGATTTAAAAACAATCCTGATTTGTGGTTCAACCTTTTACCAGAAAATTCGATTTAAAAAAAAACTGAATTATGGTTCAAACTTTTACCAGAAAATTGGATTTAAAAAAACCCTGATTTATGGTTCAACCTTTCACTATAAAATTGGATTAAAAAAATCCTGATTTATGGTTTAGCCTTTCACCAGAAAATTGGATTTATAAAAAACCTGAATCATGGTTTAACATTTCACTAATATAATGGCATTTATGAAAGCACCAATAAACTGGTGAAACTTATCACATATATCTTGGTTGCAGCTAAATTTCAGCGACTTTTAACCGTTTTCTTGGTGAAACATCGCACTTTATTTTTAACAGTGTAGAAATAGTGTAAAATGTATAAAGAAGGGTGTCACATCTTTGAAAAATGAGTTTTCAGCTGAAATTGAGTTTTCATGTGTTTTCCACCAAGCTATGACTTGGCAGATCGAGTGCATTTTAATATGCGAATCAAGATTTAACTAGTCCTATATTTTCATCCGTGAACTCGAGGAAGTGATTGTCTGTGCTGCCGACTCCCGGTCTATAAATCGATAAAAATACAATTAGAACTAAATACAAAATTAAAAATAATTAAAAAAAGAAACTCTTTTAGAAGAATTCTGTGTTTATCTTAAAAATAACGCTTAATTTCATGACTAAAATTCATGTTGCAAATTTCCGATAAAATACGTCAATTTGATGTGGATTCCGATTATAAGCTTATAGAAATCAATTACTATTAACATTTTATAGGTTATGATACACATTTGTTTCGAATATTAATTTCATTATTTAAACATAATATCTGGGGCTACGCTGCCGAAGGCAGCGCAACCCCTATTAGTAGCTCCGTTTCGAAAAAACAGTCAGCTATCTGAAAAGGGTTCCATTACTGCAAGGAAAAACTTCCATGAGTTTTTTAATGTAGAAATATTCACCTTTTTTAAAAGTATAAGTCTAGACGAAAATGTTTTATCATAAAACACTGGTGGATCTTTGCCACTGCGGAAATCACCTTCACGATGTAAGTTTAGCAAATTGCAAGAATAAAATAATCACGCTTAAAAAAATATATTCTATAAAAATGCCAGATATATAAGAAAAAATGTACCATTTGTATAAATGTAAATGTTAAAAGATTATATGTATAATGAAATTTGTGCAGCGTCCTAAATTTTATATCAGAATGAGCATCGGTATATCAAACTCATAAAATAAATAGGGATTCAGTTTTGATAATCCTTATGGGAAATATCTATTCTAAAAATATTCCCTTTGGTGTGAAATATGTTATTCTTCGGTTTTGAAATGGCTAAATGATAGTAGATTGCATCTATTGAATAGCTTTTCTCGGACTCTTTTTCAATTTGTCCGTTTCTTTAGAAGTTACTATGGTAACTGCTACTCAATGCATTTTGCAAACCATAAAAGAAGTAGGACATCATTACTTCTACATTCTATTTTCTTAAATAAAGAGACCATATTGATCCTCTCATGCATTTATTATTTTTAAATGGATGAAATCATATTTTTTACTTAAGATAAATTTAAAATGGTTGAATTTTTAAAAATCTAAAATTTCTATCAAAATTACAAAAATAACCATATATACGATTTATAAGCAACAAAAAATTTGATTAGGAATGATAAAAATATAGTAGAGCACCGATTACCGAAACTCCAATTAACCGACTTCAAATTATCCGAACAGCCTATTTCTCTCAAAAAATTTTTTTTTAATGATGATGAGATTATGGATGAGATTTAAGATGA
Organism: Maratus speciosus; assembly: GCA_963932465.1. Classification (NCBI taxonomy): domain Eukaryota; kingdom Metazoa; phylum Arthropoda; class Arachnida; order Araneae; family Salticidae; genus Maratus; species Maratus speciosus. The sequence goes on from OZ010799.1 coordinate 98,200,700, forward strand.
AAAAGAAATTGTAGAAATGAAAACGAATACCCTGAAAATGATCAGGTCCATCACATAACAAAGCCTTTGAATGTTTGGAAATAGCTATGAAATGGCTCGAACGGCAGAAGAATTCTGATCCTATTCAATATTTAAAAAAAGGACTAAAATACGGAAATACTACTGACAATCGAGACACCAGTACTATTTCCGTATTTTAACGGAAGTTTTCTCCCGTAAATGCCAAAAAACGGTATTTTTTCTGTAATTAACCGGGTAAAAGTTCCATTAAAATACGGAAGTAGTACTGGCGACTCGATTGGCAGTAGTAATCCCGTATTTTAGTCCAGGTTTTTTTTTCTTTTACAGTGAACAAACATAAATACGTTAGAAGAATTAAGAAGAGTTCGAGATATGGCAACATCGGAAAAAACATCTTCTTTGAAGCATGCAACAATCGAAAGTTGTTTTGCTTAACCCCTTAATTCTCGCTCCCGTTATATTCACGGGCTGTATCTTTTTTTTTTTTTTTAGACTAGAGGGCTCTGCCCCCTACGAGCTACGCTCGCCAACCCCCGTTCAGGGACACCAAAATCCAAAAAGCACGCTAATTTGATCGGCTTTAAAAATATTGAATTAAAAAAAAAAAAATAAATAAATAAAAAAAAAAAAACAGTAGCGATCTCTCTGTAAACGGGTTTCCATTCGTTTTTCTTGGATTGGGGATTTTTAAGACCATATCTGCTGCTGTTAAAAGATACAATGGCTGTTTTCGTAATTAATTAAAAAAATTAGTTAAACATTCGAAAATAAGCTAATGTAAAATGAATTAAGTAAACAGTGTCATTGTCTCCCGGTATTTTTTAACAGCGCTATAAAATAGTTCTTTTAAATAATTCATTTTAAATGCATCGTTTTAAATCTGACGTAATTTACACCAAAGTTTTATTTCTCTTATTAATATTCACGTGAAAATACTTTTGTTGTTAGAAGGAAATATTATTTGCGCTGTCTTCGAATTCACGATAATAGTTGAAATATTATCTCAAAATATCACGTAAATGTCTCGCGCAGATATATTTTTTTAATTTCAATTGTTTTGCCATATTTTTGGCCATTTTAAATATGACATAATTTCCTCATTTACAGTTTTAACGCATAGTAATGATTTTTTTTATTTTAACATTTTGTTTCTCTTTTAAAAATTCCAGTGTAAATATGGTTCTTATGACGCAATTTTCCTGCTTTTAACATGCAATCATTTAATTCTAATTTAAAAAAAAAAATCTGTTTACAATAGTCCCGTGTAAATAAATTTTTAATTTGAAGTAAACATTATTGTTTGCGCTGTTTATAAAGTTGGCAACAGTTTAAATTAATAACATTTTTTAAATTTGTAAAAAATATCTCTCGAAATACTGAAAATTTGAATTTAAAATAGAAATAAAAACCTCAAAAAATAGTCAAATAAAAAAAATAAATGCAATCTGCACACCGGGAACATATAACCTATAAAATGATCTAAAAATGATTAAATTCTCATGTATAGTTTTTGCTCCAATAAAACTTTTTTAATGGAACGATTTTGTCCAAATTTAGCATTAAATATCTCTGAAAGTAATTCTTCGATTTGAAAACTGTCTGCATCAGCGTGTTTATCAAATATTTCTTTATAATACAACCGATTTCCATATTTTTGTATACGACAGTTTTTTTAATATTAACGAAGAAAGGCCATGCTCAAGGCATACTTAGATACTACTACAGGCAGACTGATTTGAGTTTAATGTATGAAGTCGCTCGCCAGAGGACTCTGATACCCTGCCCAAAATTGAAATTTGACTCTGACTGTAACTGAAACAACCTGGGAAGGGTAGATATGTAAACAAACACCAAAATTACGTCATGTCGCCATGATTACGTTTACAATTCCGCTGACATTCCAATCAAGCTTAGAAATGACAGCTAATTCGAATACAGCTGTTAAGGGTTATTATAAACTGTCCATATCAATGTAAATGTAAAGTTCTATTTATTTAAGTGACTAATATAATGTGTTTCTCTTTAAAACTGTTAAACCAACACACATAAAAATATATAAATAAAAAACACATGCTTAATCTAAAACATCAATGTCACAAATTTATTTGGTACCACTTAGTTATCACGTCGACCAATTTCGCCAAATTATATAAATCGCTAAAACACTCACCAAATTATACAAATTTACATGATTTTTATTTTAAATAACAAAAGAACAAATAAATTAGTATAACATTAATAAATATACAAATAAAACGTCGAAATAAAAATCACTTGATGATATAAACACGTGTAACTTGCTTACAGTCAAGTGAATGTGACATTTACGATCAAGCATTATTGGCATTTAATCTTATAGTTTGGCGATAGATTTTTGGTCGATGGGATAACTAAGTACCATTTATTTACTATTTTCACTGCTGAAACAATAAAACTGATGGAAATTTTTTTAATATATTAAAATACTCATAAAATTCCTTGTAATAATTAATAAATGTAATTTACTAAGTAACAAATACCCTTACATGATTTAATCAAAATTTCTTGGATAACATAGAATATTGCAAAGATATTTAAATCCGTGATCACCATTTCTTTCTCTGATTAAAAATAAGAATATTTAATGTTTAAGGAAGATCGGCTTTTTTTTCTTATTCTTCTTAGTTCAGGCGATATTAAAAACAAATATTTTACCGGTATCAGTAAATTAATCAAAAATAGCTGCTTCAAGTCAGTTATGAGAACTGTAGTTTGATAAAAATCAAATTTTCATTTTAAAACGTGTATATGAAACCAAGCTATTCTTATGTAAATACGGGACATTAAAAAAAGAATAACAGAACCGGCATTTTTCATGAATGAACCAAACGATCAAGGTAAACAATAAATAATTTAGCTAATCTTAAAAGTATATGTAACACTAAAATGCTACAATTTGTGTAAAATAGCCTTTTAAATCGAAGGAAATTGAAGAAAATAAATATTTAATTTATTGCATGAAAATACGATCAATGATTCTGAAACCTCGACGATGAGAAACAAGCTTCTATCTGGGCAGGGTATAAATGTAAACAAAGAGCACGTTGTGAAGTTTTGGTTCAGGTTTTGAAGTTGGATCCGACTTCACTTTTTCGGCGAAATGCGCGGGCCGTTATATATCATAGTAGGCTATGGCCATGCTTAAGCCAAGACTCCCTTATCATAAAACAGACTTGACAATCCGGAGAAAGTCTATGGGTGAAAATGTCCCCGATAATTGCCAACTTATTAGCTGGCTTTGTCCCGTAAGTTACGCCACCTGGTGTATACTCCTGGTAATACTCCATAAACAAATGCATAGTAAAAAAATGAAAATGTTGTGTTATTGGCAAAATTGTATTAAAATATTTTTCGAATTCCAGTAAAATAAAGGCGTAAAAAAAATATTTCGCACAATTATATTCTGGCATTAAAAAATGAAACATATCAAAAATGAAGATTTAAATATAAGATTTATTGATATTTTTTCAGGGTACTTGTTAGTTATCCCGTCGACCAATTTCGCCAAATTATATAAATCGCCAAACTACTCGCCAAGTTCTACAAATTGACACAATTATTTATTTTAAATAACGAAAAAACAAATAAATTAGTATAACATTAATAAAAATACAAATAAAACGTCGAAATATTGGTTTTATTGGCCATTATTGGTATTTAATCTTAAAATTAATTACTTTATGGCAAACCATTATTGGCATTTAATCTTACAATTTGGCGACAGTAATTTGGTCGTCGGGATAACTAACAAGTACCATTTTCAGTACATAGGACTTTGCGGGTTTTTTTTTTTTTTTTTAATCTTGGCACAGTTTGGGCTTTGGAAAGAGCGATTTGTTGCCGATTGATATAAACAGTTAGGAAAACAAAACTTATGAACTGTCAGCTTGTTTTATAAGAATTTACGGCACAGATGTCATATACAACCCATATTGACGCGATTTTTTTCCGACGCCAATTTTGCGAAAACCTCGTTACCATATCATGTATATCCGGATAACCATATCAAGCAAAATAACGACACTTTGGTGCCAGTTAAGTATCCGGTGCGTATATGACATTGGCGCCAGAAAAAAATTGCGCCAATATGACATCTGTGCCGAATTTACATGTATAAATTTAGTTTCTAGATATTATTATTGTTTTTTATATACGATTTGTTTATATTTGTATATAAAATATATAAATGCCTTATTTATATTAAATAAATTGTACAAATATTGGAAAATATTGCTTCTTTATGTGAAACAGTGAATATGCTTCCAGAAATTACGTTGCCAAATTTTCTTCTCTCGCCAAGGCCCCTATACTTGAAAAATACCGATTTAATATTATATAATGTAGTATTAGCTAATGTTCTCAAATCTGTTCCACAGTCAAAGTTGACTGCAAAAACGCGATGCTGGAATAATGTGGTATTAAGTATACGGTTTAAAAATAAAATTAATTTTGCGTCAAACTACACTTACGCCAATTGGCTCTAGGTTTGATTAAGGAAGAATACTCAAATTAAGATTTACAAACACCAAAATCGTAGCATGACAAGAATACGGTATTTGCGGAAAGTTGAGGGACATGTATAAATTTAAGTGATTACTAAACTTTATTTTTCCAATTTTTTAAGTGTTTATGACTTCAGTCTGTTTTTTTGTGTATCTATGCGTGTTTTAACTTTCCTAAAATACTTTGATATATTTTATTAAAACTTACATAACACATGTGAGTTAAAACAAGGAAATTAATTACGCACCAAACTATGCCCGCCAAGATATGCCAATTGGCTGTGGAGCCAATTATGAAACATTCCATAGATTAATACATACAAACTTTATATGAAAAAACAGTGAAGCTTTCATCTAAAGTATGTTAAACTGAAATGATCCCCCACACCTTCAAAAAAAAAAAAAAAAATGATAGGCCAATAAATAAATAAATGAGACTGTGCATTGAAACAAATTGAAGGAGCGATGTTAAATTAATACTGTAAGGTGAAATTAATTGTGAAAAGAAAAGAAATAGCAGAAATAAAATAAATCACATATTTTAAAATATAAAAGAGAAAATGAAATATTTTACATTTTCCGGATCTAGATGCTATCCAATTATTTCAATAACTAATATCTCTGAGAAATTCATGGTAAAATCCTTCATGGTAAATAATAATTTTCTTTCCTGATTATTATTATTATTATTATTATCATCATTTATTTACATAACGGAATACAGCAGTAAACATTTTTTGTTTAACAGTAAAATAAGTTCATTTTTTAAATAAAATGTCTAGAACATATGAAAATTTTAAGATTAACAACTATCATTTGCAAACTACAAAGCACATCGTAAAGAAAATGGTAAAAGACAAATGGAAAACAAATTAAAAATATTTCTGTTTCTCACGTTAGATGGCGATAGTCACGGGAAACCATGTGGTTTCTTACCACGTGTACAGCGGACAAAGGAAACTTAGCGATTGCGAGGCCTGTTATTTCGATAAGGAGGCCTTGGCATAAGCATTTAAATTGGATGAGTTCTACCCGGAATATCTACGCAGATTTTCATTGGTCCATTTCCAAATCAAAACTTTTTTTTTTATATATAGAAGGATTTATTCAAATTTGTTTGATTCCCACCAGTTTTATAAAATAGTGTAATTAGCTTTATTACGGTATCATTTTATGTGTCATTAAATAAGGTGAATATTTATTTTTTAAAAAAGTGGTGCCAATAAGCAATCTGAATTTTTAAACCATAATTTAATGCGACCGTTAAGGGGTTAAATTATAATCTGTGGAGTTCAGAAAATGATAAAAATAGAAAAAGAAAATTTTAAATGATAAAAAAGTAAACAATAATAATAAAAAAAAACAATTTTTAAACACGTTAGCGCTAACTGGTGCCGCCAGTCCTAAGCCTGGATAAAGTGTGAAGGTTTTAGTATAGTCAGGAATATCCCTTAAATTGTCTGTGCATTTATGCTAACTTTTGCTTTTCCGAACTAGGGTCGGTCTCGACTTGTTCGGATAATCGGCGCTTTGCTGTAATTGTTTTTTGGCGGGCAGAGAACTTTAAAAATCTTAATGCAAAATAGAATATAAAAATAGACCAAGCGTGAGTTTTACTCGCGTACTCGCGTGCTCGCGATTCCATACAATAAATCTATTAAATATTAATTTCAATATTACAAAATTAAAGGCATATGTAATCGAAAAGTTTTCTCATTGTAAATGAATTACATATTAAGTTATAAGCGATTGTTTTGTCAAAATTACTAACATTTAATGTCTTGAAATATGAATTATTTTTCAATACCTGACTTTAATAATTGCATTCAATTGGAAGGAAAAACATTGACTATTTATCACTATGATTCAAATTACCTAAAACAAAGGCGTTGTACAAAGTTTAAGCTTTGCACTGTGCCAAGCGCGCTTTGAAAGGAAGTTGCAACATGTACAGTAGGGTGGGTCGAAAAAACCGAAATATTTATAATCGAAACGTAATAGCGCGGAAAAGTTGCCTTTTGTAAAAAAGATAAAATACGTAAAATATTACACCAATTGATTAATATCTTTTACCGCCGCAAGGGGTCCAAATTTCGAAAAAATTGCAAAAAACATAGTTTTAGCAATTTTTTTTTTTAAATTATCCAAACATACTTATTCAATTTCTAATAGAACGCAATAACCACGCCAAGATATTAGTAATGTAACATTAACATTTCATTTTTGTGACATCGTTGCTTTTACCGCCACAACAGGGCCAAAATTTCTAAAAAATGTTAAAAATTAAAGTTTTTTATTTTTTTCAATTTTCATAACTTTTGTAATGTTTTCAGATTTTTTACATTTCTAATAGGCTGGGAAAGGCATTTTATGTTGTTAATTTCATGCACATTGTTAACCATGATCACTGTAATTCTATAAAAAAAAAAAAAAAATTGCTCAATGATAGAAACACCTGCAGCTGCCTGCACGTAAAATTAATTTCTCGCTGCTAGAGGGCCACGTTTCACTTTGTTCGTTTTTTTTTGTAATGTACTCCTTTTACTCTATACTTTGATGGCCCTAAAGATAGAAATATCTGCCAGGTTAAAGAGGTGGCAAAGTTTCATCTTTGCGAAGTCAAGGAGGAACATATCTCTTTGTACTAGAACCAGGTCTGAATTATTTTCGTCATTTGACCCCATCGTCTGGCAAGGCGACTTCTATATGCAATGAAATTATAGATTTTTTGAAGAAAAATGAAATCTCGACTGGAATAATAATTGCAGTTGAATTTCGCGGAATTGTCTTCAAAACAGAATGCAAAGGTGGTGTTATAGTAGGATTAGTTGAGAACAACTTTTAAAAAACCACTTTATTGGCTTCCTTGACCTCACTTCAATGAGCTTCCACTGAGACAACTTTTCAAACATCTTGATGACCAAAAACAGGTTCTCTATCATATTGTGGCCCAATTGGTTGATCTCTTGCGATTTGCGAATTATTAACAATTGCAAAATTTAAGCCAATTTAATCTGATCACCTAGCTGTTGATAAAGATGATTTGTCAACTGACCAGACGTATATGTCTGAAGTATTGCAAGCTCTTTCAACACGCGTGTATACAATTGACCTTTTTTGCTGAGTCCCTGGACAAATATTTCAAGCAAAGTGGATCATTACTGCTATTCGAATTTTGAGACTCTACGTTGGAACAAAGAAACCCTGTTCTTAACTTGACATACTCTTTGAGTACATCCTGAAAATGTACTGCATCAGTTGGTTCACAATTAAAATGAATCACTCATGTTTTCCAGTATCTGTGCACTATAGTTAGTAACTTACGTTACTTGACAGATAATCTACGAAAGATTATAGTTCCTGTATTTTCACGAAATGACTATTTCGCAAATCATACAAATAGCCTCTTTGGAATGATAGCATATGAAGAGGAGAACATCAGGGCCCCAGCCATGAAGAAAATTGCAAAAGCACGAAGTTCTGTGGGCTAGAATAGTGCCATCCGTCACTTTATCATAGCAGACTTCAACACTGAAGCTTAAAATTATGTGGCTTTAGTCTACTGACAAAACTGAAAACTAACGGAACCACATGTTATGGTTTCTTTATCGACTAAAAACGCTGGTGAGTTTAAAATGTTCGATTAAAGATACCAGCTATTATAACTTTCCTTGTCCCACTCAATCACTAGAAAGATGCGTGAAATTATTCATTGAAGCACTGATAAAGTTTGTTTACTAGAACAGAGGGAGGATTACATCTGATCAGTTTTGGTCTCTCGAGAAATAATGGCTTCATCTGAAAGCAATTTACATTAAATTCTTCTTCATTTTAAGTTTATTTAACCCGTTTCGGTTAAACATCTCTATATTTTAATTAATAAAATACTAAAACATTTTGCTCATTTTATATAATTTTTGTGGCATGAATTGGCTGTTATGAAGTAAAACATCAGTAGATGAAGCGATCGTCAAGAAAAATGAATGATTAACTTTATTTTCAAGTCTATTACAAATAGTTATGATAATGTATGCTATATTAATAGATATAAAGTAAAATTATTTATTTCTAGACATATTATAGAAATTAGAAAAAATTAGAAAAAAAATGAAAAATTGAAATTTTTGAAATTTTTACAAAAAATATGGTCTTTTTGCGGCAAATAAAGATATGATTTCATCATAATGAACATTTACCGGGACATTTCTCATATCTTCATGTAGCTATTGCGTTCTATTAAAAATTGTATTGGTATGTTTGGAAAATTTTAAAAAAAATGATAAAAAAAAACATGTTTTTTGCGATTTTTTGAAACTTTGGCCCCCTTGCGGCGGTAAAAGATATTAACCGATCGATGTAATATTTTAGAAATTTATTCTGTATTACAAAAGGCAACTTTTCCGCGCTATTACGTTTCGATTATAAAAATTTCGGCTTTTTTCGACCCACCCTAATGTACAGTCGTGGGGGAAAAAAGTAAACACTCCCTACTAACTCCTCAACAAATTATCGTAGAAAAAAGTTACTGGTATCGAACACTCCCTACTAACTCCTCAACAAATTATCGTAGAAAAAAGTTACTGGTATCGAACGATTGGAAATAAAGTCTATTTTTAAAGGATGTATATAAAATTTGCTTAGGGGGCATCTACATATTAAAACGAATCCAAACTTCATTTTTTTTAAATGGTAATACCCAATTTTAACGAGATATTTCAAATCTTCGGTTCAAACTATCCCTAGACACCGAATTTCAAGTCATTTGAATGATAAGTTTTTGAATTATAAGCATTCAAAATTTAGGGCTTCTAATGTTAAATTGCATTTTCATATTTTTATTTATATCTCCAGAAGTTATGCTCGTACTGTGCTAATTTTTTGTGTAGCAATAATACTAATATACTCAAACATAAATACGCTGAATTTACAATTTTTATAATTTTATGAGACCAATTATGAATTATTAAATTAATATTCGAAAAAAATTATGAATTGCAACCTACAATTTTTTTGATGGATTTAGATTTATTATGTTCTGCTTTATGGAAATCCAAAATTTCACATTTTCTTCCAAATAGTTTTCAAATAAGCTTAAAAAACGGCAAAATGATGCTTTAAGGGGCCGTCTATAATTGAAGTGACTAAATATTTGAAATTTCTTCTGCTGTCCTGTAATCTAGCAGGCTTCATTGACTTCGTAAGGTGCCTTGATCAAGGTCTCTCTAGGTTATCAATCGAGTTACGAACTTCAATTTGGATACAGCCCTTAAAATACGCTCGTTTTAAAATAATTGTTTTCTCAGAAACTTATGGTACGAATTGCATAAAAATTTGTTTTTAGGCTAATTGAAGGATGTAGAGTTCATTTATGCTGTTAGAATTGTGTACTGCTACTGAAAAAAAACAAAGTTATGGTTCGTTTTAATATGTAGATGGCCCCCTGAGCAAATTTTATATATACCATTTAAAAGTAGACTTTATTTCCAAACGTTCGGTACCAGTAACTTTCTTCTACGATAATTTGTTGAGGAGTTAGTAGGGGGTGTTTACTTTTTTTTCCACGACTGTACACTCACAACGTTTACAATTGTACGCTCGGTATGGAAAATGAATTGTGTAGCATTTGTGGTTCAATTACAGGGATACTCAAAAGAATTATGCTACATTACGGACTATGGGGAAAAAATGGTTTGCGATATCTTTTGATAATGTTACACCATTAAAAATATATTAAAATTTATATATATATCATAGAAACTCGACAGAGTTTCTCGCCAAGCAAAAGAAACAATAGTGCAATGAACCGTAAATGAAAGGAATTTTCGCCAATTAATGCCAAACGATTTTGTAAAATTTTTTTAGTACTCTGTCTAGTTTATATTTTCCGGACTGACCAAAACGGGATTTTGACACATCTATAGCTCGAGAACTATTTATGATGGAAACAAAATTCTTGTTCCTATGGAATGGGGCGTGCCACGTGACTCAGAAAACGAAAGTAAAGTTGAATCCGGCGAATAGGTTTTTAGTAAATGCGATTTTAAAAGTGCTGTTTTTTGCACTTTTTAAATTCTTGTTCCGACCAAATCTGTTGACAGGGCTACAGCAATGTGTAATTATCGGATTTTTACGTGCTTTACGGCATTTGAACTGTTTTTATGAGTAGTTCAAACCTTTGAAAGTTTCGTGTAAAAATATTAATTAGTTTTTGATTTATACCAGTTTAAAGTAATTTACTCCTATATTTCAGCGTGGCGTACGTAATAATATCACTACTTATATTTCCATGTGAGCTCAGCGTGGCGTGCGTATTATGTAAGGTCATTGTGCCTAAATGAAACGCGATTCCCCATAGTTTTGTCGCATTTACGGTATACAGTGAAACCTCTCTGTGCGACCACCTCCCTGAACGACCATTTTTTCATGGAACGAAATTTATTCCCATAGGCTCAATACTAATTTTACCTCCATTCAGAGACCATTCCAGTAGAACTCCCTCCATGTGCGACCCATTTGTTTGAAGAAAATAAAACAAATTCCGCTTTTTCCTGGTCGCTTGAAGAAGGTTTTATTAGAAAAATAATTCTGGAGAGCGCATTATTCAACAAACTTCTAAACTAAGTTTAGAATTTTTTTTTATTACAATAACATTTAAGTGTTTAAACACCTTTGTGTCTTTTTAGGCAATGAATTTAACTCTGATGACAAATTAAGAATGACGGTCAATAAACTCCCCTGCCCTATTCTGTCAGGAAACTCTCAAAGAAATAGATAAATTAATGAAATCGTCATTATATGTTCCCGTCCAAAAAAAAACAACATTTATTTACGGAACTTTGAAAGGACTTGGTAATAAAAGTTATAAAAGATAAAACGGTAAAATCAAAGCAAATGTATTCATTTTTTAAACTCTGCAGTTGTTAATTTATCTAATTAACATTTGTTCTTATACTTAAATTTGCATATTTTTCCCTAATGCAGGGCTCCCAAATGGTCCGCCAACTAAATACCAATATTTTTTTAGAAAAATTTTCTTTAGATTTTTCGTACAAACCGCCCCGAAATCACATTTGAAAGTTAATTATAGCTCAAACCTACCCTAAAATTTTCTGTTAAAATTTATTGGTATTCAGTTGGCGGACCATTTGGGAGGCCTGCTACTGTGAAAAATAAATTTTAGTAACATTAGTTGTTACCTTTTTTCAACAGTTAAAATCGATATTTAAACATGACCTCCATTAAGAGAACGTGGTCCCTTTAGGGAGGGTTTACTGTATTTGGAATTTTATTATATAAACATACATTTTATTAAGCAGCAAATTACTGAATACTGTAGCTATAGTTCAAAACTAACTTGTTTTGTATAAATTTAATAATTATCTGTAGTCACCACAATATACGATTGTCGGTCGCATTTAGGTAATTTTTGTCGCATTTACGGCAGTTAAAACTTGAATGAGATGTCCATAGTCCTAAATGTAATAATGCATTTTACACATGAGAATTCATCTGAAAAAGTTCATTTAACCCTTAACTGCTGTTGCAGAAAATTGCCACATAACAATTCAGAAAGGTTTGCGAAACCATTCGATTGAAAGATGAATAAAAGTCACAATTAATCATAAAATACTGTTTTTGCACTAAACTGTTTGTAGAGTAATATTTCTAATAAAATCTTGCTTTTTCAAACATTTCAAAGAATTGTACTTGGAATGCAAATAAAGCAAAATTTTACTGTATTGATAGTTAAACTGGAAATTCGAAGTTAAACTGTGAAGAATAAAAAAAAGCAGCACTAACAGCAGATGACGGTTAATTGCAATTATTTTTTGGAATTACTTAACCATTAACTGCTGTGACAGGAATTGTCGCATAACTACTGCGTTTTTTCTCCGAGACCGTTTAAGTAAAAGATGAATGAAAGGCTCTATTAACTCACAAGTACTGTTTCCAGGACTATTATAATTAAATTTCAAACATTCAGACTGTCTAGCAATAGTTCTAGAGCTCAGAATGAAAGAAAAATTCACCGGTATTCATAGCTTAACAGGAAATTACAAGTTTAACTGTGAAAATTGAAAAATATAGTAGTATGCGAGATCAGAGTTAATAAAGAGTTGAAATACATAAAATTGAAAGACAAATAACTTATAATTGAACTACTAAATAAATTTTATTTAATAATAATTTAAATCAAAAAACATTAACTGAGATGCATAATCTTAAATAAATTATAATTAAACATATCACATTTCAATATTCATACTTTGCAACAGATCCATCAAGTTTGAATTGTTTATCGCGGGCGGCGCAGCACCGTTCTGTTTGCCAATTTTACACTGCTATATCAGCCAAGAAATGATGTAAGATATATGACTTACCATTACGGACCAGCTACTTGGTTTTTAACAATAAGTCCGAGTGAATGGAACTGGAATTATCTTGCTACTTTTATTATAGAAATGAATCCTTTAGTGATAAATATACATAAAAAAAGTACAAGTGAGTTAGTTGCATTTGATCCGGTTTCCGCATCGCGATTCATTGACAACAAATTTCAATCAATCATAGATTTTATACTACACTGCTCAAAACAATTAACGGATATTGCAGTTTTAGGTGGATTTTGTATCTGGTAAACTGTTTAGCTGATTGATAGATGGTCGACAGACATAGTAGGTTATATGAGAATAAATTACACATGTTTGGCAGAAAAAAATGCATTTTATTGCGCATTTGTGTACTAAAGGAAAAAAACACAATTTGTGCATAAGAGAAAAAAAGAATAAGAAAAGGTGTTTTCTTCAAAGAAAATCATTTTCAGTAGGAGGTATGGTTTCCACGGGCGGCCAGCAACGTTGAACACCTTTGAGGCATGGACTCAATGAGGCTATTAATGACGAGTTGGGGTATTCTGCCCCACTCTTCCTGAAGAGCTCTTTCTAGTTCTTGGAGAGTTTGTGGGGGTTGTTGGCGGCCAGAAACTCGTCTTTCTAGAGCGTCCCAAACGTGCTCGATTGGATTCATGTCTGGAGAACACGCTGGCCATTCCATTCGAACGATCCCTTCCTCGAAAAGGAAATCCTCCACCAGGTTTGCACGATGTGGCCTGCAGTTATCGTCCCTTAAAATGAAGTTATCTCCGATTGCTGCAGCGTAAGGGACTACAATAGGTCTGAGGATCTCATCCCTATATCGGCGACCAGTCAGAGCTCCATCTCGAATGATGTAGAGGTCAGTGCGCCCGTCAATGGAGATGCCACCATACACCAACACTCCTCCACCGCCAAATCTGACACTTTCGTGCACGAACGCAGGATTATTCCTACTGCCACGGTCTCTCCAGATGAAAATACGCCTATTATCCGGATGCACAGAAAAACGGGACTCGTCAGAAAACAGAATATTGCTCCATTCATTTCTCCTCCAGTTGACATGCTCGGTTGCCACTCCCTGCGGTCGCGACGATGCCTTGATGTTAATCTAACACATACCATCGGTCGGCGAGCATACAGACCTACAGCATGGAGCCGGTTGCGGACAGTCTGAGTTGAAATCGTGGTGCCTGTAGCCGAGCGAAGGTGTTGTTAGAGAAGAGTAGCGTTCATGGTTCGGTGTCTCCGAGCTGTTAACGCTAAATACCGATCTTCATTGGGCGTTGTTACCCATCTACGACCTTTCCCTGGTCTTCGGCCTGCACATCCACTCTCCAAAAAACGGTTCCAGATCCTGGAAATGACACTTTGTGACACTCCAATGGCTTGCGCTACTTCGGCTTGAGTTTGGCCCCCTTCTAACCTATCAACAATTCTCAAAGCTTCTGAATCTGTCAAATGACTTCGCTGAGACATCGTACTCATCGAAACAAAGCAATCACTGAATGCCGATCATCCTTGTCTTCATTCTCTTTTATCCAGTTGAAAGTCAAATTTCATTCGCTGCCGCTGAAGCGACGCTTTTGACGTCGAACTCAAAATTTGCATACTCCACAGTTTGAAAACCAGAAAAATTTGCATTTGTGATTCTCTTCTTCTATTTTCGGCAAAAAAAATTTCGTTTATATCTTTATTTTATATAAAACTTCAAATACCCTTTAATTGTTTTGAGCAGTGTATCACCAGATGCTCCATAAAGGTTTTGTATTAAAATGTTATCCGTTTGAAGAGAAATAATTTCCATTTTACTAAACGGATTGTTTTAAGCTTCATATAATTATCAAAGGATAAAACAAATAAAAAGATTTTATAATATTTTATTTGACCTTTAAGGTTCTCTTCAATTGTAAAATGGAAATCTTTTTTTAAAGTTTCAAATATTGGACTTCACAAAGGGAACAAGCAAAAAATATTACTTGTTAGTTCGCACATTTTATAATCCTTCTATATATAAAAAAAAGTTTTGATTTGGAAATGGACCAATGAAAATCTGCGTAGATATTCCGGGTAGAACTCATCCAACTTAAATGCTTAAGCCTAGGCCTCCTTATCGAAATAACAGGCCTCGCAATCGCTAAGTTTCCTTTGTCCGCTGTACACGTGGTTAGAAACCACATAGTTTTCCGTGACTAGCGCCATCTAACGTGAGAAACAGAAATATTTTTTAATTTGTTTTCCATTTGTCTTTTACCATTTTCTTTACGATGTGCTTTGTAGTTTGCAAATGATAGTTGTAAATCTTAAAATTTTCATATGTTCTAGACATTTTATTTAAAAAATGAACTTATTTTACTGTTAAACAAAAAATGTTTACTGCTGTATTCCGTTATGTAAATAAATGATGATAATAATAGTAATAATAATCAGGAAAGAAAATTATTTTACCATGAATTTCTCAGTGATATTAATTATTGAAATAAATGGATAGCATCTAGATCCGGAAAATGTAAAATATTTCATTTTCTCTTTTATATTTTCAAATATGTGATTTATTTTATTTCTACTATTTCTTTTCTTTTCACAATTAATTTCACCTTACAGTATTAATTTAACATCGCTCCTTCAATTTGTTTCAATGCACAGTCTCATTTATTTATTTATTGGCCTATTACTTGTTTTATTTTTGAAGGTATGGGGGATCATTTCAGTTTAACATACTTTAGATGAAAGCTTCACTTTTTTTTCCATATAAAGATTGTATGTATTAATCTATGGAAAGTTTCATAATTGGCTCCACAGCAAATTGGCATATCTTGGCGGGCATAGTTTGGTGCGTAATTAATTTCCTTGTTTTAACTCACATATGTTACGTAAGTTTTCCTAAAATGTATCAACGTATTTTAGGAAAGTTAAAACACGCATAGATACACATAAAAACAGACTGAAGTCATAAACACTTAAAAAATTGGAAAAATAAAGTTTAATAATCACTTAAATTTATACATGTCCCTCAACTTTCCGCAAATACCGTATTCTTGTCATGCTACGATTTTGGTGTTTGTAAATCTTAATTTGAGTATTCTTCCTTAATCAGACCTAGAGCCAACTGGCGTAAGTGTAGTTTGGCGCAAAATTAATTTTATTTTTAAACCGTATACTTGATACCACATTATTCCAGCATCGCGTTTTTGCAGTCAACTTTGACTGTGGAACAGATTACAGAACATTAGCTAATACTACATTATATAATAATAAATCCGTATTTTTCAAGTATGGGGCTTTGGCGAGAGAAGAAAATTTGGCAACGTAATTTCTGGAAGCATATTCACTGTTTCACATAAAGAAGCAATATTTTCCAATATTTGTACAATTTATTTAATATAAAAAAGGCATTTATCTATTTTATATACAAATATAAACAAATCGTATATAAAAAACAATAATAATATCTAGAAACTAAATTTATACATGTAAATTCGGCACAGATGTCATATTGGCGCGATTTTTTTTTATGGCGCCAATGTCATATACGCACCGGATACTTAACTGGCACCAAAGTGTCGTTATTTTGCTTGATATGGTTACCCGGATATAGATGATATGGTAACGAGGTTTTCGCAAAATTGGCGTCGGAAAAAAATCGCGCCAATATGGGGCCGTGTATGACATCTGTGCCGTAAATTCTTATAAAACAAACTGACAGTTCATAAGTTTTGTTTTCATAACTGTTTATATCAATCGGCAACAAATCGCTCTTTCCGAAGCCCAAATTGTGCCCAGATTTAAAAAAAAAATAACCCGCAAAGTTCTATATACTGAAAATGGTACTTGTTAGTTATCTCGTCGACCAAATTACTGTCGCCAATTTGTAAGATTAAATGCCAATAATGGTTTGCCATAAAGTAATTAATTTTAAGATTAAATACCAATAATGGCCAATAAAACCAATATTTCGACGTTTTATTTGTATTTTTATTAATGTTATACTAATTTATTTGTTTTTTCGTTATTTAAAATAAAAAATTGTGTCAATTTGTAGAACTTGGTGAGTAGTTTGGCGATTTATATAATTTGGCGAAATTGGTCGACGGGATAATTAACAAGTACCCTGAAAAAATATCAATAAATCTTATATTTAAATCTTCATTTTTGATATGTTTCATTTTTTAAAGCCAGAACATAATTGTGCGAAATATTTTTTTTACGCCTTTATTTTACTGGAATTCGAAAAATATTTTATACAATTTTGCCAATAACACAACATTTTCAATTTTTTACTATGCATTTGTTTATGGAGTATTACCAGGAGTATACACCAGGTGGCGTAACTTACGGGACAAAGTCAACTAATAAGTTGGCAATTATCGGGGACATTTTCACCCATAGACTTTCTCCGGATCGTCAAGTCTGTTTTATGATAAGGGAGTCTTGGCTTAAGCATGGCCATAGCCTACTGTGATATATAACGGCCCGCGCATTTCGCCGAAAAAGTGAAGTCGGATCCAACTTCAAACCCTGAACTAAAACTTCACAACGTGCTCTTTGTTTACATTTATACCCAGCCCAGATAGAAGCCTGTTTCTCATCGTCGAGGTTTCAGAATCATTGATCGTATTTTCATGTAATAAATTAAATATTTATATTCTTCAATTTCCTTCGATTTAAAAGGCTATTTTACACAAATTGTAGCATTTTAGTGTTACACATACTTTTAAGATTAGCAGAATTATTTATTGTTTACCTTGATCGTTTGGTTCATTTATGAAAAATGCCGGTTCTGTTATTCTTTTTTGAATGTCCCGTATTTATATAAAAATAGCTTGGTTTCATATACACGGTTTAAAATTAAAATTTGATTTTTATCAAACTACAGTTCTCATAACTGACTTGAAGCAGCTATTTTTGATTAATTTACAGTTACCGGTAAAATATTTGTTTTTAATATCGCCCGAACCAAGAAGAAGAAGAAGAAGAAAAAAAAAAGGCCGATCTTCCTTAAACATTAAATATTCTTATTTTTAATCAGAGAAAGAAATGGTGATCACGGATTTAAATATCGTTGCAATATTCTATGTTATTCAAGAAATTTTGATTAAATCATGTAAGGGTATTTGTTACTTAGTAAATTACATTTATTAATTATTACAAGGAATTTTATGAGTATTTTAATATATTAAAAAAATTTCCATCAGTTTTATTGTTTCAGCAGTGAAAATAGTAACTAAATGGTACTTAGTTATCTCGTCGACCAAAAATCTATCGCCAAACTATAAGATTAAATGCCAATAATGCTTGATCGTAAATGTCACATTCACTTGACTGTAAGCAAGTTACACGTGTTTATGTGATCAAGTGATTTTTATTTCGATGTTTTATTTGTATATTTATTAATGTTATACTAATTTATTTGTTCTTTCGTTATTTAACATAAAAATTATGTCAATTTGTAAAATTTGGCGAGTGTTTTAGCGATTTATATAATTTGGCGAAATTGGTCGGCGGGATAACTAAGTTGTACCAAATAAATTTGTGACATTCATGTTTTAGACTAAGCATGTGTTTTTTTATTTATATATTTTTATGTGTGTTGGTTTAACAGTTTTAAAGAGAAACACATTATATCAGTCACTTAAATAAATAGAACTTTACATTTACATTGATATGGACAGTTTATAGTAACCCTTAACAGATGTATTCGAATTAGCTGTCATTTCTAAGCTTGATTGGAATGCCAGCAGAATTGTAAACGTAACCATGGCGACATGACGTAATTTTGGTGTTTGTTTACATATCTACCCTTCCCAGGTTGTTTCAGTTACGGTCATAGTCAAATTTCAATTTTGGGCAGGGTATCAGAGTCCTCTGGCGAGCGACTTCATACATTAAACGCAAATCAGTCTGCCTGTAGTAGTATCTAAGTATGCCTTGAGCATGGCCTTTCTTCGTTAATATTAAAAAACTGTAGTATACAAAAATATGGAAATCGGTGGTATTATAAAGAAAGATTTGATAAACACGCTGATGCAGACAGTTTTCAAATCGAAGAATTACTTTCAGAGATATTTAATGCTAAAGTTGGACAAAATCGTTCCATTAAAAAAGTTTTATTGGAGCAAAAACTATACATGAGAATTTAATCATTTTTAGATCATATTATTGGTTATAAGTTCCCGGTGTGCAGATTGCATTTATTTTTTTTTATTTGACTATTTTTTGAGGTTTTATTTCTATTTTAAATTCAAATTTTCAGTATTTCAAGAGATATTTTTTACAAATTTAAAAAATGTTATTAATTTAAACTGTTGCCAACTGTATAAACAGCGCAAACAATAATGTTTACTTCAAATTAAAAATTTATTTACACGGGACTATTGCAAATAGGAAAAAAAATTAAAATTAGAATTAAATGATTACATGTTAAAAGCTGGAAAATTGCGTCATAAGAACCATATTTACACTGGAATTTTAAAAGAAAAAACAAAATGTTAAAATAAAAAAATCATTACTATGTGTTAAAATCTGTAAATGGAGGAAATTACGTCATATTTAAAATGGCCAAAAAATATGGCAAAACAATTTAAATTAAAAAATATGTCTGCGCGAGACATTTACTTGATATTTTGAGATAATATTTTCAACTATTATCGTGAATTCGAAGACAGCGCAAATAATATTTCCTTCTAACAACAAAAGTATTTTCACGTGAATATTAATAAAAGAAATAAAACTTTGGTGTAAATTACGTCAGATTTAAAACGATACATTTAAAATGAATTATTTAAAAGAACTATCTTATAGCGCTGTTAAAAAATACCGAGAGACAATGACACTGTTTACTTAATTCATTTTACATTAGCTTATTTTCGAATGTTTAACTAATTTTTTTTAATTAAATACGATAACAGCCATTGTATCTTTTAACAGCAGCAAATATGGTCTTAAAAATCCCCAATCCATGAAAAACGAATGGACACCCGTTTACAGAAAATCGCTACTGTTTTTTTTTGTTGTTGTTTTTTTTTTAATTTTAATTCAATATTTTTAAAGCCAATCAAATTAGCGTTCTTTTTGGATTTTGGTGTCCCTGAACGGGGGTTGGCAAGCGTAGCTCGTAGGGGGCAGAGCCCCCTAGTCTCTAAAAAATAAATGATTTCTTCTAAGATTTGTAAGGATCGATAAAATGGTTTTGAATTATTTTTAAAAAGTCCATTATTATGTCTTACTAGCTATATTACACTTTTGAAAAGTTTATAGCATCACTATTTGATTATTTTTCTAATTCTATAATCTTTTGTTTATCTTTTCTTTTCTGAATTAAAATGGAATATGTATAATGCAAATGAAATACCTTACAAAAAGAAGTGATATCTAATCAAAAACAACTCGTTGTAAATGATCCCGCCAAGCCACAAACCTAAAACGTCAGTCATAAAAAGAAGTGATATCACATAAAAAGAAGTGATATAGAAGTGCCTACTACGAGTGCCGTGTAAAAATCTATCACTACTCATAATGTTTCCAAAGGACTCGGAGTGAGGTACAGTATGTGAAAACTGCTTTGCGACCTGCAGGCGTATATCTAATATATGCAGTACCTACATCAATTTCGAAAAATTGTGAAAGTCGAAAAAATTAATTTTAAATTCTCATTATATAAGTCTTATAAATATTTGTAGGAGGAAGGTCTGTAATAAATCAGAAAAATCAGGCAAGCAGAAAATAGTATGTAATTGTGGTAATCATCGATTTTTACAATTATACTGTTCAATATTTTAAACATAATGTTTAATTACATAAATACGTTTAATAATACACTGTTTCAAAATTAAAGGGAAAACTGGTAAAATGAATCCTGTTTATGACAGAATTATTTCTTAAACGTAAAATGTCATGTTTCCGACATAAGGAAAATTATATAATACTATTGTAACAAAGCCTTACTAGAACAGATTTTTCCCCTGTCATGTGCAATTCCGTTAACGCAGGCTTTACTGCAATATATCTTAGTTTAGTTAACGTCTATTATTAGGTGCATTGTTAGTAATATTCATATGATCATTATTTTTTATTATTATTTCAGAAACTCAAAATATTTATTAAATTTTTACTTTGAAAATCCTCCGTGTAAAAGTGGTCTTTCTTGTTCAAATGATGGTAAATAAAATCAACAAATCGATCCTATGATGTTAAAAAAGAATGGGCATGTAAACACCAAAAACTTTAACTTTTCACAGTTTAATGGCATCAGTAATTAAAGAAGAAAATTGTTAAACAAGTAGTCATATGTAAGTGCAGGAAGAACAAACATTATAAAAGCCTGCAGGTCGCCAAGCAGTTTTCACATACTGTACCTCACTCCGAGTCCTTTGGAATCATTATGAGTAGTGATAAATTTTTACACGGCACTCGTAGGCACTTCTATATCGCTTCTTTTTATGTGATATCACTTCTTTTTATGACTGACGTTTTAGGTTTGTGGTTTGGCGGGATCATTTACAACGAGTTGTTTTTCATTAGATATATATTATTGAAGCGTGCTACAAAGCTTTTATTGAACCATCTGGTGTGCATATAAATTATCGTTCATTTACAGGGACACACAAAAGAATTTGGCTACAATATTGTGTGTGAACAATAATTGCTGGAATTGCGTTTTCAGATGTAGTACGCGTTTTTAAAATTTAACTATTTATTCCATATTATTTGGTGTGTATAAAAGCTATAGATCATATACAGGGCTTCACAAAAAATCTCCAGAACATTTCCGTTTATTGACGAAAATTACTGAAAGGGAATTTTCAACTGTGCTACGTGTTTAATTTAACTAACTTTTAGCATACTTTCTAGTATACAGTAGAACCTCACTTATCCGAAGTAATTGGGACCCTTTTTCGGAAAATCGAAATTTTCGGATAATCGAGAATGCTTCCATTTTTAAGATTAAGGAGAAATATATGCGCTGTTTCTTATTAAGGTAACAAGTATTTAATAAAAATAAACAAGAATAACTAAACAAGAATAATATAGAAACAAGAATAAATTATTTGAATTTTAATTTTGAAATTAAGAAGCTTTCACAAGGATTTGAAACAATATTTTGTTTGTCACAGTTTCGATTCCCTTTGTTTTGAAACTCTATCACGATGTTTTTTAATATTATAAGTTCACTAGTATCACAGTCTTTCTGCTGCTACAGTCATGTCAAATCTTTTGCAGAACATGCGAAATCTTTAGAAATTCTAATTTGTTTGTTCCACGCCGCAGCTTATGGGAACTCGAGTTAAATTCAAAGGAATTCTAAGAAAGGGGATCGAAAATATTTATACTCGAGGTTCGGAAAGGACCGCTTGCATACAAGGAATATGATAGTTAAAAAAAAAAAAAAAAAGCTTTCAAAATGGATTTTGCACATAAAGAATGTGGTGGTTAAAAAAAAAAAAAAAATACAAAAGAAAAGAAAAAAAAAAAGCGATTTAACAAATTACAACGACCATTCGGAAAAGGATTTATTCGAAGACTGAAATTTAAGATATAAAAAATCTCACGGAGTTGATCATACATTCCATATGCCATGAATTAAACATTAATAGTGTTATTACACGTAAAAATTGCTAGCGACAAAAATCGCTTGCGACCCGTCAGATTTCTTAAAACTTACGTATTATCCACCTGAAACTTACGTATTATCCAAGAATTTCATTGGATGTTATGGAAAAGGCTTTTCCATCATCCAAGAAATCTGACGACCCATTTTAAATGAAATTTTATTCTTAAACTTCTAAACATCCCACAATATTACTTTTTACACCGTCGTATAGAGAAAAAAATTTACTTTTAAATGCAATTTGTTTGACAGCTGTATTTCAATTTGTTTCTGAGTTATTAATTTTTTTTTGTAGTTTTTATTACTTTTTTGTCATAGTGGCAACAGAAGTATCCATCTCTGTTGAAAGTAAAGGGAAATACAGATTACTGTATAGACCAATCAGAAAACGAATAAAATGCGGATTAAACCAATAAAAAGCTTCAGATATGCTTTTGATTTCCTACCCTGACGAGGACAATAACTATTTTTCCAAATGATTAATAAGCCTTAAAAATGGATTTCGGTTAACCGAGAGTTTCGGATAAAAGAGGCTCTACTGTATATACAAATCTAAATACATCATATACAGTGTAGCAGAAAAAAAAATCAGTTAGTTTTCCTACTAATGATGGTAATTTCAGAAAGTGGATTTTCAAATGCGGTATAGGCGTTTTCTAAATTGTTTATTTAGACTCGTGCAGGCCTCCTCACTAACTAGTGAGGTAGTGAACCTTGTCTATTTAGACATCAACTTTCAACTTAGTAAACTATAAAGTTTCGTTGTAGTATTCTGAATGTGCTGGAAACTGCTTCATAATCTATGCTGGACGCATGGTTTTTCGTTCTTATTGTAAATTACAATATGAAAAGTTTACTGTATTTGTTTTGTTTTTTCAATTTAATACAAAGTCTAAAGTTCGGACACCCAAATTTCGGAATTCTCCAAAGTTCGGACTTTCAAGCGGCAGTATTCAAGAAAGAAGTGAAAAACAGAATTGTTGAAACAAAAAAAGGTCTAGAGCAAAAAAGCTTTATTACTGAATATTAATTCATATCTATGTACAAAATAAAAGAAAAACTTCTTAATGATATACCTAAATTAATAAAGCAGACCACATTTACTAAAATGTTCAATAGTTCAGAAAGTTACAATTTCTTCTTAAATTGTTTCTTCCCTTAAGGCTGCCCCTAAACTGCTCTGCTCAACAAGCGCAAAACCTTTGACACATTTACAAATTCATTCCTTTAATGGAAAGTAATAAAATTGAAGGCCTGACTGTGGAAGCAATTTGGAATCGAACTGTGTTTTCCAATTTTTTGATAAGTAAATTACCTATTGAGTTATGAGCGATTTTGATCACGTGACAAAGACGTTTTTCACCCTTTCTTATGTGGTTAGTCTTCTTTCGCGCGGTATTTCGGTTCAAAACTCCCACTTCGACACTATTTTATGCTTTATTTATTTTACACTATCTAATGCGTTTGCAAAAAAACGGAAAACACAGT
Source organism: Maratus speciosus (assembly GCA_963932465.1). Taxonomy (NCBI): domain Eukaryota; kingdom Metazoa; phylum Arthropoda; class Arachnida; order Araneae; family Salticidae; genus Maratus; species Maratus speciosus. The sequence continues at coordinate 98,224,729 of OZ010799.1, forward strand.
TAGATTACATAGTTTCTGAACAACAACACCTGCTAGTTTCATGCATCTCGGAACAAAAATAAATTAAAACTTATGTCATAAATTTGCCCTTTCGGATTTGAGAACAGACTTAAATAAATGATTTTGTTTTACTTGTTATTTTGTTATGACTTATTTAATGAAAATAATTGATTAATTTAATATTAATAGTTGTTTTATGCAATTTTTACCATATGAACGTCATATTTTGCCTTTTTATGTAGTGAATTTTCTTTTATGTTTTACTGGGAAAGCAATATTTTTGATGACCTAAAGTTCGGAAAAGTCCGAAGTTCGGACTTGGTAAAGTCCCGAAGATTCCGGACTTTAGACTTTGTACTGTAACATCATGAAGTTCCCGTCATGAGACAGTTAGCAATTCTATTTTCACATTAGTAGTTCTGGAATACTTTTCCACTTTTTTTAAATTTAAAAAACAATATTTATATAATCAGTTCATAAAATGAAATCAATTACCTTTAAATGAATATTTAAAGAGAACGAATGAAAATCATCATATCCAATTTATAAAAATGCTACTATAAAAGTATTAACTCTAGTGTGCTGTTAAAAAGAAATCTACTCAAAAGTTCCTTGTTCAAAGTTCCTTGTCGCTTTAATCATATACCTATATCTGATTTCAACATTCACTTTACACATACAAAACGCACAACGATGAATGAGGTATTACACAAAGGTTTTTGAAGAGGTGTTTGGAACTATACTCGCATTCCGTTAAATTGCTTTTATTTGTGAAAAAATGAAATTAATTAAAAATTAATGAAAAAAATTACTTTCAAATAATATCTGAAATTTCAGTTCAAAAGTCTCGAAATTATTTTGTCCACATTTTTAATCTTCGGAATTCTATTCCTTCTTAGCTCACAGGCTATCAAAGCATGAGAGCTAATGTGCTCGCAGGTTCTGTATGTATGTATGTACACTGGCCTCCAAAAGTTAAGGTACAGGGACTGGATGCTTTCGATTGTACACGGTTTGTCGAATATCTACCAACGTTTTTAGTGAATTGCTCTTGAACTTCTGTTATGTAAAGAACATGTTTGATTTCATATTTCTCGGTGAAGATTTATCGGGGATACAATTAGGGGGCTAATAATAAATTTAATAATAAAATAATATTTGCGATCACCTATGTAACAGAAAAGGATGGAAATGGTTTGTCACTGTGGTAAATCAATATTTGGGTCCTGTTCAACGTTTGTATGCATTTGTGCAAGCTAGCACTCATATTTGTGATGATGTTAACGTTTTTGTGAAAAATTCAAAAGTTTTTTTGTTTATTGCATACAGAGTTTTCAATCAAATTTAACACAACTTTCCAAAAACCTGACAAATAACAGTAGCAACAATATACTGCAATTAAAACATGAATATATTGAATATTTAATGAGATATGGGCACTTGTATGAAATAATTTTTAATGCGCATGCGTGCAAGATTTCAAAATTTTTATTTCATAATTTGGTAGCCACTTATTTTGAGTAACTTCTGTAAAAAGTCCAGTCAAATATTGTGAAAACTCAGAAAGATATAGTGAGTTGCTTGAAAAGTTGTGGAAAAACCCTTATAATAAAGCTATTTTTAGAAAGCAACTCACTATATCGCCCCTATCTTTGTGAAATTTCTCGATATTTGACTGGACATTTTAGATAAGTTGCACTAAATAGCTGACTACCAAATTATGAAATAAAAATTTTGAAATCTTCCACGCATGCGCAGTTAAAAATTATTTCATACAAGTGCCCTTATCTCATCAAATATTCAATATATTCATGTTTTAATGCTACAGTTCTTTGTCAGGTTTTCAGAAAGTTGTGTTAAATTTGTTTGAAAACTCTGTATGCTATAAACAAAATACTTTCGAATTTTTCACGAAAATGTTAACATCTTTACGAATATGAGTGATATGCTTACACAAATGCACACAAACGTTGAACAGGACCCAAATAGTCATTTAACGCAGTGACAAACCATTTCCAGCATTTTATGTTGCATAGCTGTTCGCAAATATTCTTTTATTATTAAATTTATTGTTAGCCCCCTAATTGTCGGCCTGACTAAATCTTCATCGAGAAATATGAAATCAAACATGTTCTTTACATCCCAGATGTTCAAGACCAATTCGTCAATAATGTTGGTAGATATTCGACAAACCGTGTGCAATCGAAAGCATCCAGCCCCTGTACCTTAACTTTTGGAGGCCAGTGTATGTATGTACGTAACGCGGTACTCTTGATAGAAATATCCGATTTGCTTCATTTTTTTCTAGGTTCATTCTGATAAAACGCTTCCCTGATTAGTTTTGTGGGGTTTATTAGTTAGGTGTAAAGGAGGATAACGGAGGTTAGACCCTCCTTAATTTAGATAAGTGGTTTTTTCATGCAGAATTATTCGAATTGCTTCAAATTTTATATGCAGGTTTATTCTGATAAGGAGCTCCTCCAATTACACTTAAAGATTCATTGGTTAAGTATAAAGGGGGAGAAGGGGGCTAAACTCCCTTAATTTAGATAAATCTTTTTTCCATGCAGAATGATTCGATTTACTTCAGATTTGATGTACCGGTTTATTCCGGTTAAGGCGTTTCCTTGATTAGATTTGGGGATCCATTGGTTAAGTATAAAGGGGGAAAAGTGGGGGAAGTAGTTCCCTCTTAATTTAGATAAATGGGATTTCATGCAGAATTACCCAATTTACTTCAATTTTTTTCTAGCTTCATTCTGATAAGAAGCTTCCCTAATTAGATTTAGAGGTTCATTGGTTAAGTATAAAGGGGGGAAACTGGAGCTAATCCCTTTAATTTATTTATTGAGGGGCATTATTCTTTGAAATAAGACTATAATATACAATTAGTGTGAATAGCCTATGAGCTGAATGTCATCAGTTTAACTGGGCACTTTTCTTTTTCTGTTCTTTTTTCCAACTTTTTGGCAATTATGTTCATGTTCAAAATTCCTTCTCGCTTCAATCGTACAAATACTTCTGATTTCAACATTTATTTTTCTATGCATATGCAAAAGGCACAACGATTAATGAGATAACGCACGAAAGGATTTGAAGAGGTATTTGACATTATACACTCGCATTTCACTAAAATACATTGCTTAATTTTAGAAATGCAATTAATTAAAAATTAATGTAAAAACTTATCAGCAAATAATCTCGAAAACTGCAACTCGAAAGCCTTGCATGGTAAACAGAAAATAAAGGGTTTAGAACTATCCAAATATCTAAATGAGAGCTTTTAGCCAGATGAAAATGGGATTCAAACTTTTTGAAGATTATTCAACATTATAAGTTTAGTTAATTATGTCCCATTTCCAAGTCTTTTAGCGAATAAAGAGACCCATTACCAAATAAAATTATTACAAATATCCGAATATCTTGGCAAGAGCTTTTACCCAAATGAATATATGAGTTTAATGACGGGACTCACTTATCATAACGTTATTTTCGCAAATATATAAATTATTGGACCAATGATGAATAAATAATTGGATAAATATTTTATGCCATTAAAAAAATGTTATCAAATGGATGTTTTAACAAAAGCTACAATTATGATAATGAATATTTTGATCTCTTTATTTCCAAATTCTTATTACAGATTCATTATCTTAAATAAAAATTATTAATCAGGATGTACTACACTGGCATCCAAAAGTAAAGGTAAAACGTATCTTCGCGCACCATTAAATAATTGTAAAAAGGATAACGAATACAGGGAATTAAAAAAAAATGTATACGTACGCAATTTAAGTTATTATAAAACTAGTGTAAATGCTCGTCCTAGGATTGTGGTTTTCACTTAAAATTTGAAATAATTAATAAAAGTATTCATGTTGTATTCATAGACAATAAGGAAAACTGATCTGAAGCAATAAGTTCAGGGCTTGATTGCATCAGCCTCTATGGTTTTAACAACAAATTTGTAATATCTAAATAAGATGAAAAAACAGAAGAGAAATTTCAGATGTATCATAATTAGTAAAAGTACACATATATCGATTGAATGCAATATCAGTGCAATCAGCTTTTATTGATTTGTACTATGAGGTATTATATAAAAATATTTATATACTATTCACCAACAATATTTAAAACTTACCTGAAACTTTAAGTTCAGGGCCAGGATAAATCCATTGGATTCTAGAGTTTCAACAACAAATTTTTAATATTAGGTAATTTTAGATAACAGAACAGAGGAGAAATGACAGATCAACTTTTGTCGATCATGTTCTTGTTCAAAATTCCTTGTGGCTTCAATCATACAAATATTTCTGATTTTAACATTTATTTTTCTATGCACATGCAAAGAGCACAACGATTAATGAGATACCGCACGAAAGGTTTTTGAAAAGGTATTTGACATTGTGTACTCGCATTTCACTAAAATACATTGTTTAATTTTAGAAATGCAATTAATTAAAAATTAATGTAAAAACTTATCAGCAAATAATCTCGAAAATTGCAGCTCAAAAGCCTCGGATGGTAAACAGATAATAAAGGGTTTAGAAATATTTAAATATCTAAATGAGAGCTTTTAGCCAGATGAAAATGGGATTCAAACTTTTGGAAGATTATTCAACGTTATAAGTTTAGTTAATTACGTCCCATTTCCAAGTCTTTTATCAAATAAAGAGACCCATTACCAAATAAAATTATAACAAATATCCGAATATCTTGGTGAAAGCTTTTACCCAAATGAATATATGAGTTTAATGATGGGACTCACTTATCATAACGTTATTTTCGCAAATATATAAATTATTGGACCAATGATGAATAAATAATTGGATAAATATTTTATGCCATTAAAATGATGTAACCAAGTGGATGTTTTAACAAAAACCTCAATTATGATAATAAATATTTAGATTTCTTTATTTCCAAATGTTGAATACAGATTCATTATTTTAAATAGGAATTAATAATGAAGATGTAAATACTACACTGGCATCAAAAGATTAAGGTAAAACTTATCTGCGCGCACCATTAAATAATTGTAACAAGTCGAAAATTGTACGTCAAATGTGTCAAATGAGGTGCGTTCGTACAATAACTAGTTTTATAAATATTCAGATCTTTGTGCAATCCTTCGGGAAGACCGCGGTGTGTCCGAAGATTGCTTGTGGATATTTTGACCAGTTCCATATGGCTCAAACTTATCTGTTATGCTAAGTATTAAAAGTCGCATAGGGTGATCTGTTTAAAACTCTCCCCTTAACCCTTTCTGCACTTCATCTACGCATTAAAACTTCCATTGGCACTTTCGTATAAATTTTCATTGCTTAAGTCTTAGTCTGGTTTGCCCTTTCATTACATGTTGGAACATATACGTCACAGTGGATTGTTGTTTATTCTATTCGCACTAGTTTTATTGAAAAATAACCTTTATCATTTAGTTATATTAGAATTATTTAAACAGAAAGCTACGGAAAGAACGATTAGTGATACAATCGGTGCGGTACTTTGAATATAAAAATATTGAATATAAAAATAGTCACCAATCCTGACCCGTAATTTTAAGTGTTAAAAAATAAACGAAAATTAGGAGGTGTCAGTTATTAGCGAATAAAATGTGTATTCATTTTTTCTGAAACACCCTTTATTATTAATATGACGGAAAGATTGATGTTGGAAAACATTACAGTCATTCAGGGTAACTTTGAACCATGGGGTGTAACTTTGCACTACCTCCTAATTTTCAATATTTTTGATTCCAAAAGACTAAATAAACTCCAGAACTGTGCTCTGTTGGCAAGGTTCTAAACTGGGATATCTACTCTTTATTTTAGAAAATAAATTAGCAACATTATGCGCAATTAACTGCATCATTTAACTATTTTTGTGAAGTACCGTTTTCAAGTTAATTTTGAATGCTGTTTTGAAGTTGTTGTAAATCAATTAAATTTTCATAGTAAGTAACAATATACTCACTTATCAGACATATTATTATCTAAATGTTGTAAATGTGATAATATTTTGTGATAATTTATTTATTAATAGTTAATAAAATGTAAAAAAATAAGGCACTAATATTTTACCACATTTTCAGGGTAACTTTTAGCCGGCTCAAAGTTATACAGATGTTTATAATTTACTGATTATAGGTGCTACTGTCAAAAATCTCCCATATTTGCTCGTATCTCTTCTCTCTATTCTAAAAAAAAGTAACTACCGCTGTCACCGCCGCCGCCGGTTTTGAATTTTTTGTGACCGGAGGTCTTTCTTCGTTAATATTAAGAAAAATAATGCATACAAAAATATGAAAATCGGTGGTTTTATACAGAAATGTTTGATAAACATGCTGATGCAGACAGTTTTCAAATCGACGAATTATTTTAAGAGATATTTAATGCTAAAGTTGGACAAAATCGTTCCACTAAAACAGTTTTATAGCAGCAAAAACTATACATGACAGTGTAATAATTTTTAGATCATTTTATGCGTTAGAATTTGCCGGAGTGCAGATTGCATTAATTTTTTTATTTTGACTCATTTTTTCAGGTTTTATTTCTATTTTAAATTCAAATTTTCAGCATTTCTAGAGATATTTTTTACAGATTTCAGAAAATTGTACTAATTTAAACTGTTGCCAACTGTATAAAAAGCGCAAGGAATAATATTTGCTTCAAATTAAAAATTTATTTACACGTGACTATTATAAACAGGAAAAAAACTTTCAAATTAAAATTAAATAATTACGTATAAAAAGCAGGAATTTATTAAAAATTATGTCATAAAAAGTACACACGTGAATTTTAAAAGAGAAAGGATATTGTAAAATAATAAGTTCATTAACATGCGTTAGAAGTCGTAGGAGAAATTACGTCATATTAACGTCACATTATAGTTATTACATAAAATGAACACAAAATAATATTGCAAAAAAGTTTAAATTTAGAAATTGCGCTAGACATATATTTAATATTTTGAGAGGATCTTTTCAACTATTTTTGTTAGGAAAGAGCAAATAATATTTCATTTCTAACAAAAGTATCTTCACGTGAATATTTAAAAGAGAAAAAAATAGCTTGGTAAAAATTACGTCAGATTAAAAACGATTAATTTAAAATGTCTCATTTAAAAGAACTTTCTTTTCGCTTTGTTAAAAAATACCAGGAGACAAAGACTCTGTTTACTTAATTCCTTTTATATTAGCTTATTTTGAAATGTTGTTACACGTATCTACGTCATCAAGTTATTTTTATTCGACGTTTTATTTGTATTTTTATTAATGCCGTACGAATTTATTTGTTCTATTGTTATTTAAAATAAAAAATTATGTCAATTTGTATAATTTGGCGAGTGGTTTGGCGATTTATATAATTTGGCGAAATTGGTCGACGAGATAATCAAGCAGTACCGCAGCGGATTTGGCGTTAAAATTCCCCAATCAAAGACAAATGAATAGAAATTCGTTTATAGGGAGATCGCCACTGCTTTTTACATTACAATTCAATCTTTCGAAATCTTTTTAAAGCCGATCAAATTAACGTGCATTTAGAGTCTGCGGTGTCTGGGCGGGGGTTGGCGAGCGTAGCTCGTAGGGGGCCGAGCCCCCTAGTATTTTATATAAATGTCGAAAGTGTGCATTAGATATAAAATGAAAATATTTTCACAAATATGTGTAAAATACATAAAATTCAGCCAGTGTTTTTCGACAGTAATTTCTGTCTCATTTAATGCCCATATTACACTTAAATTTTCTTATACCTATATTTCAGGCATTATAGTAGCCACCAGTATAGACACTTTTACCACATTTGTTTTACATTAATATATAAAGATTCATGACACTTAATTTTCATTTTAAAAATCTTTTATCTTTCGTTTTGTTTTAACGATATACCGGAATATATGTCCTTTTTAAGTAAAAAAAAACGTGTTTTTGTTTTTAAGAAAAGTAAAGAAATGTAAATTATAATTTTCGATTTTAATATGTACAAAACGAAAGATAAAAGATTTTTAAAATGAAAATTAAGTGTCATGAATCTTTATATATTAATGTAAAACAAATGTGGTAAAAGTGTCTATACTGGTGGCTACTATAATGCCTGAAATATAGGTATAAGAAAATTAAAAAAAAAAAAAAAAATACATAAAATTCGTTTAAAGGCGTTATTAGGGCGGAGCTACTCAAATTTGACATTTCATACATTCGACATTTTTTTATTCTTGTTTGAATAATACTAGTACAGTATGTATTACTGTAACTATGGATGAGTTAAAACATTGAAAATTGTTTTTCACTGCATTTTTATGTTTTATATGAACAATAAACAGTCTTTTTTACTTTCTTCTATCTTTACAACAAGCAAGTATTGGATTCATGAAAATTTTCGAATTCCTGTTTTCGACGGATTTACACGTTTTAGGGGGCCAGAGATTCCAAAAAACATGTTTTTACAAAATGTCTGTCTGTGACTCTGTGAGTCTGTCTGTCTGTCTGTCTGTGTGTATGTGACACAAATTTTGTGGGCGCTCTATATCAAGAACTAATGCACGGAATTTAATAAAAATTCATATTCAGTGAGTCCCTAATACAAATTGATGCTGATTAGTTTTGGGTGTAAATCGCTCAACAGGTGGCGCTGCTATGCTGCATTTTTCACGATTTTCGCAATACCTCTATCTCAAGAACTAATGCACGGATTTTGATCAAACTTCATATTTAGTTAGTCCTTGATATGAATTGATGCTGATTACGTTTTGGTGTAAATCGCCCAACAGGTGGCGCTGTTATGATGAATTTTGTAGGATTTACACGATTTCCCCAATAGCTCTATCTTAAGAACTAACGCACGGATTTTCATCAAACTTCCGATTCAGTTAGTCCTTGATATGACTTGCTACTGATTATGTGTTGGTGTAAATCGCCCAGCAGGTGGCGCTTCTGTGCTGCCTTTTTCACGATTGCCTCAATAGCTCTATCTATAGAACTAATGGACGAATTTTCATCTAACTTCAGATTTAGTTGTATGTCGACACAAGTTGTTGTTAATTAGGTTTTGGTGCTAATCATCCAATAGGTGGCGCTGCTATGCAGGAATTTTCCCGATTTTCGCTATAGCTCTATCTCAAAAACTAATGCACGGATTTTCTCCAAACTTCAGATTCAGTCAGACGCTGACATAAATTGTTGCTGATTAGGATTTGGTATAAATCATCTAATAGATGGCGCTGCTAGGCAGCATTTTGCTGGATTTAGACGATTTCAGCGATAGTCATATCTCAAGAACTAATGCACGGAATTTCATATCTTTAGAATCCTCATGAGATGCATAGATTGCCATTTAATTTTGGCAGTGTGATAGCGAATTTTGAAGTATTAACATGTATGAGATAGAAGAAAGTTTTGGGATTGGTACATCCGACTAGTTATTTCTATATATTCATGGTTCTCTTCTTCCACTTTTATTGTGCCCAATATTTGTTGTAATATCATAAATTATACAAATCTTGTGATGTTGGGAAATGTAAATTCGGAGTCTTTACATATCTGAAAACATTTTTTGGGATTCAAAGTTGTCCTAACTATAATACTTTTTTTATAATGACTTATTTTAGATAATATTTATCATATGGTGCAAAGTTACCCTAAAAGGCTGGGTAACTTTGAACCGGGTTAAAAATTCATTTTTTATTGCTTTTATTATTATTATTTCTTAATTTTTGATAGTCATACAATAGTTTAGGATCATTTCTTCCCTTTTATGCCCCTACTTGCAACAATATTCTTAAAACAAGAGTATGGCATATGAAAATAGAAAAAATGCGGATCAAAGTTACCCTGAATGACTGTAATTCTAAATTGTTACATAGCATGTACAAGATAAATTTTCATTTTTACTTTCTTCTACCTTTACAAGAAGAAAGTATTGGATTCGTGAAAAATTTCGACTTCCGGTTTTCGATGGATTTATACGTTTTAGAATGCCCAGAACACGATTTGATGGTTTTTAGAAAATGTCTGTCTGTGAGTCTGTCTGTCATTCTGTCACTCTGTCACTCTGTCTGTGAGTCTGTATGTGACAAAAATTTTGTGGGCGCTCTATCTCAAGAACTAATGCACAGAATTTCACAAAACTTCATATTTAATTAGACCTTGATATAAACTGGACTTGATTAGTTTTTGGTGAAAATCGCCCAACAGGTGGCGCTGCTATGCGGCATTTTTCACAATTTCTGCAATAGCTATATCTCAAGAACTACAGCACGGATTTTTATAAAACTTCAGATTCAGTTAGTCCCAGATATAGTTTGGTACTGATTACTTTTTTCTGAAAATCGCCCAACAGGTGGCGCTGGTATGCTGCTTTGTTCATGATTATCGCAATAGCTCTAACTCAAGAAAAAATGCACGAATTTTCATCAAACTTCAGATTCAGTTAGTCCCTGATATAAATCAGTGCTATTTAATTTTTGGTGTAAATCGCCCAACAGGTGGCGCTGCTGTGCTGCATTTTTCACGATTTCCACAAGAGCTTTACCTCAAGAACTAATGCTTGGATTTTCATCAAACTTCAGATTTAGTTAGTCCTTGACATGAATTGACGTATAAATTAGTGCTGTTTAATTTTTGGTGTACATCGCTCAACAGGTGGCGCTGCTATGCTGTAATTTTTGCGATTTCCGCAATAGCTTTACCTCAAGAACTAATGCTTGGATTTTCAACAAACTTCAGATTCAGGTATACCTTCATATCGTTTAGTGCTGTTTACTTTTGGTGCAAATCGCTCAACAGGTTGCGCGGCTATGTTACATTTTTTCAGAATTTCCGCTATAGCTCTATCTCAAGAACTAATGCAGGAATTTTCATCCAACCTCAAATTCAGATATACTTTGATATGAATTGGTGCTAAATCGTTGTTATTTCTTGTACTATTTAAAGGATTTAATTGACGTGATTTATATAGAAGAAAGTTTTGTGATGGCCACAACATACTAGTTTTCATTTGTTCCTAATTATTTATCTTCTAAATAAGACAAATATACGTAATTTTAATGCTTTTTACTTTCTTCTATCTTTACAAGAAGAAAGTATTGGATTCGTGAAAAATTTCGACTTCCAGTTTTCGACGGATTTATACGTTTTAGAATGCCCAGAACACGATTTGATGGTTTTTAGAAAATGTCTGTCTGTGAGTCTGTCTGTCACTCTGTCACTCTGTGAGTCTGTATGTGACAAAAATTTTGTGGGCGCTCTATCTCAAGAACTAATGCACGGAATTTCACAAAACTTTATATTTAGTTAGACCTTGATATAAGCTGGATCTGATTAGTTTTTGGTGAAAATCGCCCAACAGGTGGCGCTGCTATGTGGCATTTTCCACTATTTTTGCAATAGCTATATCTCAAGAACTACTGCACGGATTTTCATAAAACTACAGATTTAGTTAGTCCAGGACATAGTTTGGTGCTGATTACTTTTTTGTGAAAATCGCCCAAGAGGTGGCGCTGCTATGTTGCATTATTCATGATTATCGCAATAGCTCTAACTCAAGAAAAAATACACGAATTTTCATCAAACATCAGATTCAGTTTGTCCCTGATATATATTAGTGCTGTTTAATTTTTGGTGTAAATCGCCCAACAGGTGGCGCTGCTGTGCTGCATTTTTCACGATTCCCGCAAGAGCTGTATCTCAAGAACTATTGCACGGATTTTCATCAAACTTCAGATATAGTTAGTCCTTGACATGAATTGACGTATAAATTAGTGCTGTTTAATTTTTGGTGTAAATCGCTCAACAGGTGGCGCTGCTATGCTGGATTTTTTGCGATTTCCGCAATATCTTTATCTCAAGAACTAATGCTTGGATTTTCAACAAACTTCAGATTCAGGTATACCTTGATATCATTTAGTGCTGCTTATTTTTGGTGTAAATCGCTCAACAGGTGGCGCTGCTATGCTACATTTTTCAGAATTTTCGGTATAGCTCTATTTCAAGAACTAATGCACGAATTTTCATCCAACTTCAAATTCAGATATACTTTGATATGAATTGGTGCTAAATCGTTGTTATTTCTTGTACTATTTAAATGATTTAATTGACGTGATTTATATAGAAGAAAGTTTTGTGATGGCCACAACATACTAGTTTTATTTGTTTGAAATAGTATTCGCCGGAGAAATGATTCTTCGAAAATTTTTATGCCCAAGACTTCTGAAACATTTATCTGTATTATAAATACCAACTTCCAAAATGAAAGCAATTATATTATTCGTTTTATGTGTGTCTTCCTAGGAGAAATCCAGGTTGTTAAATCTGCGTTTAATCAACCAGTCTACCAAATCATGTTATAATCCAAGGGGATTCATAAGTTAAACATCACAACAGTAATTTTTCACCTAGTGTTAGCAGAAAATACAATTTTTATGTCAAAAAATTTACAAAAAGAATTTAAACCTGAGATGAAGTTAATAAATCTGCGACTAATCAATCAATTTATCAAACCATGTTATAATCAAGGTGAATGCATAAATTAAACTTGCAACAATTATTTTTCAGACAGGGTCGTTGGGGAAAAATTAAAGGTTTATAAATATTTCAAAAAAAATTACAAAAGTCCTGGATGAAGTTGTTAAATCTACGACTATTCAGCCAATCTACCAAACCATGTTATAATACAGGAGAATGGATAAAATACTCCACAACATTAACTTTTCATACAGGCTCTTTAGGAAATGTAAAGGTTTGTAAATTTTCCAAAAAAATTATAAAAAGAGTTTAGATATCTACTCAAGTTGTTAAATCTGCGACTAGTCAACCATTCTTCCAAACCATGTTATAATCTAGGGAAATTCATAAGTGAAACCTCACAACAATAATTTTTTATACAGCTCATTAGAAAATATAAAATTTTATAAATCTTTCAAAAAATTTACAAAAAGAATTTAGATTTGAGATCAAAGTTATTAAATCTACGAAAAATCAACCAATCTACCAAACCATGTTATAACCCAGATGAATGCGTAAAGTAAACTTGCAACAATAGTTTATCATATAGGGTCATTGGGAAATATAATGGTTTTTAAATCTTTCAAAAAAAGTGACAAAAATATTTAATGAAGTTGTTAAATCTGCCACTAATCAAATAATCTACCAAACCATGTTATAATCCAAAAGAATCGATAAAATAAACTTCACGACAATAATTTTCCATAGAAGTTCTTTAGAAAATGTAAAGGTTTATAAATCTTTGGATTTTTTTTTTTTTTCAAAGAATTTAGATCTCCGATCAAGTTGTTAAATCTGCATCTGATCATTCAATCTACTAAATCACGCTAAAATCTAGGAGAATCGATAAAATAAACTTCACAATAATAAGTTTTCATATAGACTCTTCAGAAAATGTAAAGGTTTATAAATTTTTAAAAAAAAAATTATAAAAAGAGTTTAGATCTCCAATCAAGTTGTTAAATCTGCGACTGATTATTCAATCTACTAAATCATGTTTTAATCCAGGAAAATTGATAAAATAAACTTCACAATGATAAATTTTCATACAGGCTCTTTAGGAAATGTAAAAGTTTATAAATCTTTCAAACAAATTGTAAAAAGAATGTAGATCTCCGATCAAGTTAACCCGGGAGAACTCGCTAGTGAGAATGCCCAATTGCTTTTCTTTTACTTTACATTCATATAATATCAACTTTTTTTGGTTGGCTTAGTACTTTTATTCACAAAATAGGAAAATAATTTTAAAATATTTTGAAATTTTAATTAAAATGTAAAATGATTTAAATAAGAGTCTTAAAAAAGTACGACTGTGAGAGAAAATCTCATGCAGCGAGTTCACCCGGGTTAAATCTGCGACTAATCAAACAATCTACCAAACCATGTTACAGTCCACAGAAGAATCGATAAAATAAACTTCACAACAATAATTTTCTATAGAGGTTCTTTAGGAAATGCAACGGTTTATAAATCTTTCAAAAAAAATTATAAAAAGAATTTAGATATCCGATCAAGTTGTTAAATCTACGACTGATCATTCAATCTACTAATCGTGTTAAAATCCATGAGAATCGATAAAATAAAATTCACAATAATAATTTTTCATACAGTCTCTTTAGGAAATAAATACTCTGATGTAAAGGTTTATAAATCCTTCAAAAAAATTGTAAAAAGAATTTAGATCTCCGATCAGGTTGTTAAATCTGCGACTGATCATTTAATCTATACCAAATCCTGTTACAATCCAGGAGAATCGATAAAATAAATTTCACAATAATAATTTTCCTACATAGGCTCTTTAGGAAATGTAAAGGTTTATAAATCCTTCTAAAAAGTTGTAAAAAGAATTCAGATCTCCGATCAAGTTGTTAAATCTGCGTCTGATCAACCAATCTACCAAACCATATTATAGTCCAGGAGTTTTCATCCGGTGTTCCATAAGAGGATCACTGGTGCACATCGAAATTCGGTACTCAATTTATTAAGGTTTTACGAATTAATAGGGGCATCTTAAACTAGTTGGATGTGCCAATCCCAAAACTTTCTTCTATCTCATATATTTTAATATTTCAAAACATTGTTACAAATGTCAATATTTCATTTTTATTAGTTCAATATTATATCAACTTTGACTTTCATCTTAAATTTCTGCTTCAGTCAATTAATCGGAATAAAAACTAGTTAATTTCGATCATGATATTTATTAAAATCAATAGTTTTCCATTATTCTGTTGTATATCGGCTGTTCAAGAATAGTCGGCTTATCAGGATGGAAAGTTCCCGTCGCTTCATCGAACTACGAAAAAACAAGAAAATTACACAAAAATCACAATTATAGGGCCCCTTTTCGGCGGAACGTTTCCAAATTCAGGGAGGACATTCTTGCCATTGCCAAAAGCATACATAAAAAATTTGGTTCAATTCTATGCATAACTTCATACACTTTTCTATGGTACAATATTGAAAATTGCGCGAAATTCGCCATTACAGCACCTCCTACCGGCGGATTTTTTTCAAATTCAAGGAGGATCTTCTTTCTATGACCAAAAGTCTACAAAAAAAAAAATTATTCAATTTTATGCATAACTTCTTGCACTTTCCAATGGTACAATATTCAAAATGGCTAAAAAAAATCGCTATTACAGCGACCCCTTTCGGAGGATTTTTACCAAATTAATGAAGGACCTGCTTGCCATAGCCAAAAACCTAAAACAAAATTGGTTCAATTCTATGCATAACTTCATACACTTTTTGATGGAACAATGGCGACATACGGACAGACAGACATTTTCTATAAACATGTTTTTTAGGATATCTGACCTCTAAATCGTGTAAATTCGTCGAAAACCGGAAGTCGAAAAAAATTTCGATTACAATACTTTCTTCTATTTAAGATAGAAAAAAAAAAAAAAAAAAAAAAAAAAAAGAGAAAATTAAAAAAAAAAAAACCGAGAAGGAAATCCAACATACTAAATTTGCCGATTTACTTTCTGGTGAGCAATAGTATAACCAAGTTGCGTTTCTTGCAAATTTATATAGGTGTTAGGATATTCTAGATCTAGAATACTCTGAGAAATCTTGAAACGTCACATCTACAGATGAAGTTAATGCTGTCTGGGAAATATAGTTACTCTGGGAGGGAAAGGGTTAAAATAGAAAATGGACTACAACTATTTGAACTAATTTAATCTTCTCAAAAGCAAAGAACTTCCATTACTAAAACGTTGAAATGAATGACTGGCCCGGAATTTACGAACAAATTTATTTGCAAATAAGAAAAAGCTATATTTCACATACATAATGGAAAATTTTATTTTAAAATTCTGGTGCCATTACGTCATTCGGAATTAAAAATAAGTGGTTTCATAAACCTACCGCCGCGCTCAAAAGGTTTAAAGATGTAAACTTGATAAAATCTTTATTGAATTTTTCTTATAAATATTTAGATTTTACACATTTTCACTAACCCCTTTAAATACACTAGAACATTTTAATAATATACTTAATAGACAGAGTATCCTAAAGAAGAAATTGCAGAAGATTCCGATGAAAAGAAAATGGAACAACAAATATCAAATACATTTTTTTTTCTCAATTATCAGTTTGAAAGAATTAGAAGACCTCTTCCTTTCTCAACATTATATGTCTTAGAAATTTGATTTTGCGCGATGAAAAGTATTAAAAACTAACGTCCTAATTAACTCTCTCTTATATCCTTGGAAATATTTTAAAAAGAAACAGCGACACATAGAAATAAAATTTGATTGGTTGATATAATTTTGAGCAGAAACAAATCGCCAAGCATCTTGGCGAGCCTGCCTTTATTGCCAAATTGTTTGTTAAGTCGCGACCATCGAAATACTCGGCCAATTCGTGACTTTTAAAACGTCACATTGAGTGGATCACATTTACAACGCATCTTTAACCGTCATGAACTGGCCCTGTGTTTCGTTGATCACGATTAAGTTGTCTCACTCGTCTTATCGGCCCCACCAGTTGCCGAGAGGTTCTGCTTTCGAAGCTGGTAGACGGGATGCACTGGGTTCGATCCCAATCGCGGCCGTCGGCCTAATCGTTCGGAGTTTTCGTGGTTTTCTGCGAACCTTGGATTTCCAAGCGTAAATACGGATTAGGTTCCCTTAAAAAGACCCCCACTAAGGACACTTCCATCCTGGGCCTATATCCCTCGAGCAGATAATTGGCCGTCAAAAATCAATCAAACAACCACTCGTCTAATCGAACTCATGGCGAGTATCACCAAGTTCTTTAATGTAAGTCTGCCACATGTAGGTCTGTTTGTACAAGAATTCAGTCTGAGCATGTGTCATCTGTTTATATCGTCAGTCTCATATAAAGGCTCATATGTAGCGCGACCAACGACATACATGACGTTTAAAACGTCACACGGAATGGATCATCTTCAGATGGTGATTGGTACAAAGCAGCGTGCCCATCGTTTTGTGACAATCGCCGTGTAAAGATGATCCTCTCTGTACGACGTTTTAAAAGTCATGAACCGGCCTTGTATGTCGTTGGTCGTGTATTTAGCTTAAATCTTAACAGTCGATCGCAGCGGATGTTTTCAAATTTAATGTAAACATCGTATTATTACAGCGTCTAGATACAGCGTCCTAGCAATCGTCTTACAGTTTCAGAAAATTTCTTGCAGATGTCACCGTGATCGACTTTTTGAATTTCAGCGTCGTTGGATATTTAAAGGATTCAATATTTTAGTACTTTTTGAAGTATTACTACAGCACCTAGAATATATAGTGTGGAAATCGGTTATCCCTGTAATACTTAAAAAAGCGCTAAAATATTGTATCCCTTAAATGTGCAATGATACTGCTGCAATATACAGATCGCAACGACATCTGCAGGATATTTTCTACAACTGCAAGAAATTGCTAGTCTATACAGTGTAATACTAGTAATATGAAAATCCCGTAGATGTCGCTGCGATCGACACTTGAAATTTTAGCAGTATCGTCGCACATTTAAGGGATACAAATTTTTAGCAATGTTTGGATAGCATAGTTCCACACTAGGTATTCTAGGCGCTGTAGTATTACTGAGATAGCCAATTTCCACACCATTTATTCTAGACGCTGTAACTCGACCATGGAGTTACCAATATTAAATTTTTCAGGTTAATATTGCAAGGTTTTGTTATAGCGACTAGAATACATAGTGTGGAAATCGGCTATCCCTGTAATACTTAAAAAAGTGCTAAAATATTGTATCCCTTAAATGTGCAACGATGCTGCTGCAATATACAGATCGCAGTGACACCTGCATGATATTTTCTAAAACTGCAAGATAGTGCCAGTCTATAAAATGTAATACGAAAATCCTGCAGATATCTCTGCGATCGATTCTTTGGATTTCAGCAGTATCGTCGCACATTTAAGGGATACAAATTTTTAGCATTGTTTGGATAGCATATTTTCACACTATGTATTCTAGACGCTGTACTAAGGGTTATGCACAGATGAAAGGTTGAACCATTACATGTATAGGCAATCGCAAATTCAATCAGATTTTCGTTACAAACGAAACGTTTTCCTACAAAGCAGTGCGTAAAATTGTGAAAGGCTCCCATTACAGCGCCTAGAATACATAGTGTGGAAATATGCTATCCAAACAGTGCTAAAAATTTGTATCCCTTAAATGTGCTACGATACTGCTAAAATTTCAAGTGTCGATCGCAGCGACATCTGCGGGATTTTCGTATTACTAGCATTACATTGTATAGACTAGCAATTTCTTGCAGTTGTAGAAAATATCCTGTAGATGTCGTTGCGATCTGCATATTGCAGCAGTATCATTGCACATTTAAGGGATACAATGTTTTAGCGCTTTTTTAAGTATTACAGGGATAGCCGATTTCGACACTATATATTCTAGGCGCTATAGCTCCCACAATCAATCGCAGATTTAGCATGAACGAACTAGGGATTATTTATTTAAATTGAGATCGCAACGTTACGATTCAACTGTAATACAAACCTGAGCTGAGTAGCCAATCTTTTAGGCTTATCATTCAACAAAATCAATATACGACAAACACAGAACCACAACTTTGCGAGATTTTAAAGTGTCATATTTGTATCCACATTTCATAATAATCGCAAATTTAGAAATTTGCGATTATGCACTTATGAGCTAGTAAGCGTTTAAGTTGTATGTAACCTTAAGTTTTCAGCTAAGTACAACTTCTCTTTTTTTTCACATTTTAACTGCATATAAAATTCTGTCTATTGGGATAATTTAACTTCGATATTTTAATTTTACTATTTCGTTGTTTGCATGAACCTCATAAACAATATTATCCGCACCTGTCCTTCACTTTTAAAAGACCGTAACGACAGTTTTAATTATTTTTCGAGATTTTCAACTCCGTGTGTTAAGGTAAGTTTTCATTTTATTAGATGAATGGCTTGTCTTGAATTTCAAATAATGTATACGAGGACGTGAGTTTCAAAACTCGCCTTATCCAGAAAATCAAGTTTTGGGAAATCGCGAAAAACATGACTGCGTTCATTGGTTTCTATTGTAAGGCAAGTTTTTACAATAGCAGAAATATAGGATAAAAACTAATGTTTTTGTAGATTGTAGTGTTTATTTGGTGCAGGTTTGCCAATGGAATAGATTGATAGAGAAAACACTACCTTTTTTAAATTTTGGATAAGGCAAGTTTTTAAACTTCCGTACTCTGATCTGGGATGGTAAATAAATCATTAGTTTATTTTAGGACTTTGGTGAAAGTTTTTCTTTCAGTTTAGTCCTGTGGAATAATGTATCCGAAAAAATTTCTGTCGTGTGGAAGGTTTTCCGAAAACACGATTTTAAGTTTTAGTCAAACTTTCCTTACTATTGTCAACTCGACTGCTATTAAATTGACTTCTTTTGTAATAAACCTAATTATAAGTTTAGCTTTAGTTGCTGAAACTTGTGTATAGCGCGTGCTACTTCATGTGTACAAAGTAAGCATTAACAGCTGAAGATTTTGGTTCTCAAATATCTTGGATTTAGTTGCATAATTTCAATTTAAAATCTGCACTTGTCTGTATCATTTTATATTTAAAGTAAAAGTAACGTAACACTGTTTAAATAAACCTCTTAAGCTTTGTGTACTTCATATGCTATTTCAAATCCACACGATCGTAACTGGCTTCTTTTATGCAAAATGTGTTACACAGATCATGCGTAATGTAACTTCGGAATTGCGTAACTTAGGAATGTCGGCAACAATTCTTAGCTAGAGATTAGCAATGCATCGTGCGTCTTTTTCCATAGAAACTTGCTGATAAAGCAAAGTTCTGACCCACCAAAAAAATTAATTTTCTTGTTGGCAACGCTTGTCTAATTACTCGTTATTAGATCTGCGTATTTGAAAGCAGTTTTTGCTTTTAGAATTGCTTTATTTACATTATTTTATTTTACAGCAGAGGAAATTAATAATGAATTGTCCTGGTTGACATATTACGAGATCTTTATAAACAAATTTTGTAGACAAGATTTCTTCTATGATCTTAATTTAATATCCTCGTTATCCAATAGTATTTATTCCAATATCAAATAACGAAAGGTCTTTCTTATTTAATCATTTTCAATTCCCATTGGCAATTGAATCCTTTTCCTGAATCTAAGGAGCGATTACTTTTGATAAGTGGTTTTGTAATGAAGTTGTTTTCGAAAAAGTTCCTCGTTAACTGGGCATAAACATCGTTACCTTTCTGCATTTTTGCTAACAAGTCTTCTAATAAATGCATTAAAACTGAACTAAGAAGCTTTCAACTGTTGTCTATTATGCATACAAAAAACAATGGTGAATTAAAGCGGATTTCTTTGTAGCGTTTTCATAAAATCTTGAAATTAACAACGCTTGGTTTAGATAAAATAATTTATTCGTTGATAGTTTCGGATGATTAATCTGTCATTACGTCTATATTCAAAAGTGGAAGGTATTGGATTCGTGAAAATATTAGACTTAAAATTCTTGCACATTTTCGAATATCTTGAGTGAGATCAGACTGCTCTTGGATTGACTGTCTGGAATCTGTCTTATAGGAACTTATAAAAGGATAGGAGTAATCTGTAAACATCCCCATTTCCTCTTGATGGTCAAATTCAGTTAAACTGATGCTAGACGCACAAGTTGTCTTTTGTAGTTATCCGGGAAAAATGACGTCAGGATTTCTTTTCTTGCAGTCACTTTCTAAGAGATTCTTGACATTTTTAAATTCTTTTAAGTTGTGTTCTTAGTTGCCTAGAATAAAGATCGCCAAAGTTGACAAATTGCATAGTGCTAATAGGAAAATACCATTCTTTTGACTAATAGAACAATAAAAGTAGTTTTGTGGACTACCTAATTGCGAAGAGACTTAACATCCAGATTAGTTAGTTCGACTTACTGAGGCATTAGGGAATCGTAAAAACAAGTGTTTAAATGTAGTTAAACCACTTAATTAAGGGAAAGTAAGACCAAAATAAATAGATGAAAGGGTTTTTAAGATAAGTTTAACAAATAAAGAGCAAAGTTAACCCGGGAGAACTCGCTAGTGAGAATGCCAAATTGCTTTTCTTTTACTTTACATTCATATAATATAAACTTTTTTTGGTTGGCTTAGTACTTTTATTCACAAAATAGGTAAAATAATTGAAAAACCATTTTGAAATTTTAATTAAAATGAAAAATGATTTAAGTCTTAAAAAAAATAAGACTGAGAGAATCTCATGCAGCGAGTTCTCCCGGCTAAAAGAATTCCACTGATTCCAAAAAAACACACGAAAAAGCTATCGAGGGAAAAGGCCATGTATGCAAGACTTGGAATTGACTTTCTTTTTCATATTTTCGGTTTTTCTCAGATAAGTAAACGAAATGGGATGAAATTCAGATCTGCTTTTAAAACTGGAAAAATTTCAGGCACGTTCAGTTTTGGAATAGGGAACTAGTTGCTTTTTTGAAACGGAATAGGTTCATTTTGCGAATGAAAAGTTTTAATTTACGACACGATTAGTTTCACATCTGCAATGAAAGTGACATCTTTCATTACAAAAAAGATTACTTTCATTGCAGATGTGAAACTAATCGTGTTGTAAATTAAAACTTTTCATTCTCAAAAGAATCTATTAGTTTCAGAAAAGGCAACTAGTTGCCTTTTCCAAAACGGAACGTCCCTGGGTTTTCTTTTGCGCGTGTACGCAACTTGATATACATTAAATTATGAAAGTAAATTTCTGAATCTCAATAAAACATTTAATTATATTTAGAGGTTTATTATGGTCTAGTGACAATAAGCATGCTCCTTTTTTGTTCAGGGAGGAAATACACTAACTTGATTTTAATCTGAACTTGTATCTCTTGTATACAAGACATAACCAAAATATATTAAGACTGTGTTTATTTAAATAAAAAATAAAACTTCCCGTTGGACCCTAGTCCAGCATAGCTGCCAACGCTTACTCTTTTGCTACTTTGAGTAAAAATCTTTTCTTTACTGAAATATTTTAGCAGTTGAATGGTTTTTTCTAAGAGTGGTCATCAAAGCAGAGAAGTTTAAAAATATAGTCTTAGATCGGAAGTTGACGTACAATCGTGGCCAAAAGTTTAGGACCACCGTGAAGAAGCTAACGTTTTTACAATTGAAACCACTGATAACGTCATAATTCAAATCGATGGCGTCATTCCGTCGGGCAGTGGAGCATTGTATTTACTTTCCGTTTGATTTTTGAGTAATAAACTTCGCAGACGCAATTGTTGCTTGTTTTATAAGTTTTGAAAACCTATGAAAATGGGTCGAAAATCGTGAGTTTCTGAAGCTCAGCGTGCACCAATTGTTGTTCTTCATAATGAAGCATATTCTGAACTATTAATTGGTGAATTAGTAATACTTGGTAAAAATGCAGTTCACAGTGCGATCAAGAAATTTAAAGAGACGAACTTATGTTGATGCCAAAAGATGTGGTTGACCTCGTAAAACCACACCTAGGGATGACCATGTCATTAGAAGAATACAATTCGTTCTGCAATGAGTTCAAGCAAGATACGGTCAGTACTGCTTGCAAAAGGAGCAGATGTCAGTCGTAGAACAATAAGTCGACGTTTGTTCGACTTTCATTTAACGTCCCATAAACCTGTGAAAAAACCCAGGTTAACAGCGGCCATGAGAGCTTAAGAGCTTGGACTTAGCCAAGAAACATGCCAATTGGACAATTTGTCAGTGGCAACGGGTTTTTGTGACGAATCTACCATACAGCAGTTTTTTACATGCAAGTACTATGTCCGTAGACCTCCTGGAAAGCGATTCGATGAACGTTATATTTTACTTTTAAACACTCCCTAATTGTTAAAATTTGTGGTGGAATGTCTGTGAACGGAACGGTTGCATTGTTTTTCCTACCACCAGGAACGACTATGAAAGGCAAAAAATACGTGGATTTGTTGAAGTTAGAATTACACATGACCGTTCATAAATGCACAATTTTTATGCATGATAGTGCACCATGTCATCGCTCTAAAATTGTTACTCAGCTCTTGAAGACTAAGAGAATTCAAATCCTTGTCTGGTCTGGAGACAGTCCTGATTTGAATCCAATTGAAAACTTATGGACTCTTAAAGCACAAGATCTCTGAAAAACAGCCAACAAGTGATAAGGAACTTGAAAAAGCAATTAAGGAAGTTTGGGTGAAATAATTATCAGCTGCATACTGCAGAAGTCTGGTAGAGAGCACTCCAAAACGTTTGCAGGCCGTAATAAAAGATAACGGCGAACCAACAAAATATTGATTTTTCTGTAAATTGTTTAATGTATGTGATTTATGTGTATAAATGTAATATTCATGTAATAAACGGAGTTTATAATTTTACTAACGAGTAAGTATTCAATTTATTGTCTGGATCTTAATTTTCAGTGGTGGTCCTAAATTTATGGCCACGACTGTAGATCCCAACTTTTGTAAAATTGCATCATTTTAAGTTTTAATGTTTGGTTTCAATACCTTTTGTTCGTTTAATGTTCATAAAATAACTCTTCACTTTACTCACTTTTACCGAATTTAATTGCTTCATTCGATTTAATGATGGTGAACGTGAAAAGAATCTGGACGATTTTCCCTTACGAATACAATCGTGCAATTTTGAGTTATAATAAATTTTGAGTTTTCTTAAGCAGTAGCGGCAGAGTAGCTAATATTTACGAAGAAATCTAAGACTTGCGACATAATTATTTCATTAACCTTGCCCCAAATTATGAATCGGTGAAACTTTACCATCAATCATTTTAAGTTTTTGAAAATCCGTTATTTGTGATTAAATTTTTAGAATACCCTTTCTTAATTAGGTTGGTATAAGAAATTTCGTGAAATATTTAAATTTCATTAATCTATTTTACCATTTCAAATAAGAAAATGTGCAATGGTATTACGTATACATTAATAGGAACTGAAAGACTCTATGTATTCAAACAGCAAATATGTATTTAACAGCTATTTTGTATTTTTATGGAAAGACCAAATCTACTCTATTTTTAAATAGTTTAAAAACATCTTAAATGACATTTGCATTTTCCTTTTTTAATGTAGTCCTATTTAATTTGAGTGATGTACAGTACATACTTTATTCTTCAGCGTTAATAAATCAGTTGCAATTTGAAAAATTATCACATTTAAAAGTATTTTATAAAAATGTGTTGCTTTTGGAATGAATCGCTCATCTTAAATTACATTACTGCTAATCTGTGTTATAAAGTATCATGAAAAACACTTATAAAAGTTTACGGAGTCTCTGGACTCTTAAAGGTTTAAAATTTTGTAATTTTTTTTCTTTTAGATGTTAAATTCCTACCTTTTTATGAACACTTGTATATAGTTTCCTTGAAATTCCAATTACAACAGTAGCTGTGGCTTTAAGAATTGTGTTCGCCCAATAGCTGAAGCAGCGTTTCCGAAATTTTGAAATTATTTTTCTCCAAGGGACGTTTTTGAGAATACGCATATCTCAAACTTCTGAATATTTGTTCATGAAATTTTCAAAACATGTTTCATGTTAATCTGTATTAACTGAACCTAAAATTTCCTTATTGTTGAGAAAAAAGTTTGGTGATTATACTGTTGAACTTTTGTATATTTTGCATTAGCTGAATACAACTTTGTATTAAAAATGTGAAAATGCTTTGAATACAAATATATAATTTATTTAGGTTCAGGGCAATTATTGCAGTCTGAAGTCTAAGGAGACGCCAAAATTTTTCATTCTAGTTGCAAAATTAATTTTGTAATCCTGCGCGTAATCTGTTATGCTGATTTTCAGCTCGTCAAATGTCTGACAGTTTGGAGCCCCCTGTAAATGCTAATTCTGGATCTTCCAATTTTTCAAATGCATGAAATGAAAACATACTTTTTTATTCCAATTAAAATAGGTCTTAAAATCAAATATTTTCAGATATTAAAGGCTGAAAATGGTCGGTCCCTCCCCCCCCAACCACAATTAGTCCTGAGACCCTTAAATGTCTCCAATTCGTGTCTTCGACTGAAGCATTAATTCGGTTCATTGGCCATCCGATTCAAAGATATAAAATCTTTTAACAATATAACTTGAGATGCACATTAAAGTTTATCTTCTATTCTGTATTTTTATGGGAAGAACAAATCTACTCAATTTTTAAAGTTTAAAAATATCGTAAATGACATTTGCACTTTTTTAAATGTAGTCCTATTTAGTTTGACTGATGTACAGTACGTGATTTATTCTTCAGCGTTAATCAAGCAAAATGAATTTTATATATATGCCCTATATATTTTTAAAATAGTCTAAGGCCAGTGGCGCCTGATTGCTACGCAACAGATGCAGAGTTCGACACCGGACTGGGAATGGCACTCTAGGCAAAGCCAGCGCAACTTCGAACGCTGCCCTGACAAAGCAGTTAGAGGGGGGGAGGCGGGGCGTATATTGCAATACTAAGTTAATAAAATATAGCGTAAAATATATCCTAGTGGTCATTTTATATACAGGGTGGTCATAAAAAAAAACTTTGCCGATATATGGAACTCTAGTGGCCGGTCCGTTTAACCGACAGAGATGAGATTTCATATAGTTACTCAGATGTATGAGCTCGGGATTCTGTGAACAGCAACAAATTGGCGGTTATAGGTACAGAAACTCGAAATTTTCGAATGGTAATGCCCATTTTTTTCGTTGCAAAATGCTCGGCAGATGCGAAAACCCTAAAAAGCGCTGGAATGGTAAGTGTGTCGCAATAAACGGACGCGTTATGCATGCACAAAAAAAGCTCTGCGAACGACAAAACACGATCGGGGCGCACGGAGGAAATTTGCATATCAGAGGTAAGAATCTGTTTTCTATGCTGACTATCTGGCAAACGGTATTGCGATTGGTGTCTTGCCTCTGTCATATGCAAATTTCCTCCGTGCTCCCCGATCGTTTTTTTTGGCCGTTCGCAGAGCTGTTTTTTGTGCGTGCAAAACACGTTCATTTATTGCGATACACGTACTGTTCCAGCGCTATTTAGGGTTTACGCATGCGCTGAGCATTTTGCGACGAAAAACAAATGGGCGTTGCCATTCGAAAACTTAGTTTCTGTAACTATAACCGTGAGCGTCAATTTGATGCCGTTCACAGAATCCAGAGCTCATACCTCCTCAATAACTATCTGAAATGTCGATCGGTTAAACCGACCGGCTGCTAGAGTTTCATATATCGGCAAAGTTTTTTTTGAACACCCTGTATGATAGAACATTATACACTATAGAAAATGTGTAAAAAAAACCTTATTCCCACATTTAATGTACATAATTTTATCTTCTATCGTTTACAATATCTTAATTTTTTTTTTTAATTCAGGATTGTCAAATACCCATTCTACGGCAATTATAAAGTTTAACTGTAAGAAATAGCTTACTCATTTTCTCGCATTTAAAACAAATCTAGAACCAAATTCTTTTATACAAAAGAACCTTATTTCAAATTGGAGTGGGGGGGGGGGGGAGGGTGATTGTCGCGGGGGCTACACCAGCTCTGATTTTTAATGGATCATAAAGCCAGTTTCTTTTAGTTTTTATTTCCATCTTCAATAGAGAAGTATTGTAATCAAAACTTTTCAACTTCTGGTTTTCGACGGATTTACTTTTCAGTGGTCAGACATCCCCCCCCCCCAAAAAAAAAAAAAAAATTGTCTGCCCGCATGTCGCCGTTGTACGTTTGAAAAGAGTATGAAGTTATAGAATTTAACGAAAATTCTTTTTGGATATGGCAAGTAGGTCCTCCTTGAATTTGGAAATATTCTGCCGGGAGGGAGCACTGTAACAACGAATTTTGTTCAATTTTCATGATACCATTCGAAAGTGTATGAAGTTATACAAAGAACTGAATTAAATTTCATATTTATGGTGTTGGCTATGGCAAGGATGCCCTCCATTTCCAAATATTCCACCGGAAGGAGGCGCTCTAATAGATATTTTTGTGCAATTTTTTCTTCATAGTTCTACTGTACATCGGCAGCTCATGCAGCGACGGGAACTTCTCATCCTGATATGCTGGCTATTCACAAACATCTGCTGTACAAAAGAATAACGAAAAATGTTTTTAATAAATGATATATTAACTCGTTTTTACTGATTAATTGGCTGAAGCAGAAATTTTAAGATGAAAATGAAAGTTGGTGTAGTTTTGAATTAATATTGAAGTATTAACATTTGCAACTACTTTTTCAAATATTAAGATGTACGAGACAGTTTTGTTATTGGCACATCAACTATTTAGAAATGAGGACTCTAGAAGCCAAGGGATACAAGTAACAATTTAGATTTGGAGTAAATAGAGTTCAAAGTTCGGACATCAAAAGCAATTGAATGAAAATGTGAAACTGTTGCTTATTTCACAGCGGTCTTTGAACTCTTATTTCAATAACTGTTAAAGAAAAGCGGAGTACAATATTTTTTGTAAATTTAAGTAGAGATTAGAGTTTAAAGAGCTTAACTAGTTGGCCTCTAGAACGCAGCACATAATTAGAAAATCACTTGTATTTCTTTCCCTCCAAACATATAGCCTTATTTCTAGATAGCCTGTCACTTAGCTCAGTCTTTTAACCCTTAAATGCCTGATTTTTCGAAAATCATTTTATTAATGTTTCTCGGCTTTAATTTTTTATATAAATCATTGCAAAAATACTCAAATCATATTTTAAGTATGGTTTGCGGCTAAAAGTCTGTTACTAATCTGCAATACTGGTCTTTAAATGAGAAAATAATTTTCCGATGTAAAATTCTATATTAAACACACAAGAATTTTAGGAACTATGATAAAGTTTACTTGCTCTCTGCAGAACAAAATAGGGTATTTCGCAAGCCTCCAAAAAGAACATGTAGCAACAATTGGGGGGGGGGGGGGAACTCTATTCTTAAACAGCACAAGTGTTGCCATCTATATGATGAAAATTGATTTAGTATTTTCAGAATGTATTTTATTGCCAACATTAGGTATTATAGCTTAAATATTATTCTAATAGTATTTTAGAAGCGTAATTGGGTATGTTGCCGAAAGGCAACACTCGGCATTTAAGGGTTAAATTGTCGCTTATACCCTTTGGCTTCTGCGGTTCTCAAATAACCTTTGCATTGAAAGTCGAGAAGAAAATAGTTTTTTATTAGTTGTAAATTTTGCTTTGTACTATTGTCTTATTTTTTACTATTCTGTTCTGTAATTTGTTGCAGACAAACAGCTTATAAAACATGTTTTTTAGTACGTTGAGATTGTGCACCAGTCTTAAATTTTGATTTCATTTGCAGGTTTCACCATGAAAGTGAACGAAATTGTATTTCTGGTCGTCGTCGTTATTGTCTCGATAGCTATTGCTGTCGGTAACCCGGTCACGGAAGGCAGCAAGAAGACGGAGAAAGCGGGCGATGACGGCGGTTCTATGGGAGGAGGGGTGACATCGTTCTTCAGCAGTTACTATTCAAAGACGGACCGTTACGACTTGGCATCCGGTTTACTTAAAACCTTCTTTGAACACATGTTCGGTATTTTTGTGAATTAAGCTGTCTTTAAACTGGTTTTTAAAGCTTTTTATATTTGGTTTTATCAATAAATTTATGTAATTTTACGATGACTCTTGCCTTCCTTTCTGTGACTTGTGCAAAGAAATTTCAGTGCCAGATCTATCTAGGAATAGACTTCACTCAAAAGTAACTTCTGTCGAAGTTATAACAGGGCAGCTTTTACCTTATTGTAGAATTTTTTCTCTTGTATATGGTGTTTCCAAATTAGACTGTCAAATTCAGAGGCGTGATAGTAGGCCTCAAAAGGAGTAGAGCATGGGTCACAAACCGCTTTTTTATCACTAAATACAGTGGGTTTCATCCTAACTGAACTTTGGTTGACGGTAATTTTGAGAAAATAAAAACATTGCTATAAAAATGCAACGTTCCTTGCTTTGTGTGAAATGTTAAATTACGAAAAGTTCTGGAAGAGCAGGGTGCTCGTAGAATCGATGATACCGAAAGAACTAATAATCGCTGTTCAAAATGTGGGGCGTGAAGTGCATACTGTTGGCGCGTACAATGGAAACTTCAACTTATTTTTTTCTCATTTACAACAAAGGTGAGAATATAAAGTTTTATATACATATTTCTGAAAATTATTAGTCAACCCAAATTGAGTTAGGGCAGAACCCTACTTCAACGGAAAAATTACCCTGTAAATTACAGAAATGTTTCTGGAATTTACGGGGGAAATTTCCGTTAAAATACGGAAATGGTACTGGCGTCTCGATTGCCAGTACAACTTCCGCGTATTTTAGTTTGTTTTTAATATGGCATTAGTGCGACATTGTAGTAAAATTTAATAGTTCTCGGTGGTCCGCGTTCTATACTTCAAAATATGCTGTAATTACCTTCTAGAGATGCTTTTCTTTTAAATGCTGTTCTTTAAAAGAGAATTATACTAATGAGATGTTTTAATCGATGCTAGTCAAATTTAAAATTTGAACCAATTTCAAAGCACTGCTTTTATAATTTGGGAGCAAATTGTCTTAATGAGTTACAGGGTTAAAGCTTCCAACTTTAATTTTAAGGGGTCTCTGGACTCTTAAAGCTTTAAACTTTCAAAATTTTCTTAGATGTTAAACTCCTATCTTTCTGAACATTTTGATGTTTTCTTTAATTCCGATTAGAACAGATTGTCTTTTAGAATTATACCCGCTCAATAGCTAGAGCGGCGTTTCCGAAACTTGTCATTTTCCCCCAAATGACGTTTTTAGGCATAACGCGCACGATATCTCAAACTTCTATTTTTTTCATGAAATTTTCAAAACATATTTCATGTTAGTTTGCATAATCAGCTCCTAAAATTTCCTTTTCTTTGTTTAAAAAAAAAAATAGGCGATTGTACTGTTGAAATTTTCAAAATTTTGCATTAGCTAAATACAACTTTGTATTAAAAATAGAAAAATGCTTTAAATACAAATTTATTAAGGTTTAGGGTAATTATTACAATCTGAAGTAGAAGTAGGTACCCAAATTTACATTTTAGTTGTAAAATTTATTTTGTAATCCTGCGCGTAATCCGTTATGCCTACTCGTTATTTCCTACTCGTCAAATGTCTAACAGTTTGGAGCCCCCTGTAAATGCTAATTTTGCAATTTTTTAAATATTTTTGAAATGAAAGAACATATTTATCTTTTCCTTACCAATTAAAATTGTCTTGATCAAATACATTTTAAGATTTTAAATGCTGAAAATGGTAGTTTTATTTATCCCCAATTTTAAGAGTTCCGAGACCCCTTAAAGAAAATTATAATCCACGATCTTCGTTTAATGATGCCAGTCAAATTAAAATTTTTAATTTCAAAGCACTGCTTTTATAATTTGGAAGCCAATTATGTCTCCATGAGTTACAGGGTTACAGCTTCAAACTTGAATTTTAATGGATTTCTATAGTCTAAGAAATTCATATGGGGTAATTTTTTAAATTTTATTTATCTTGCACGCAAGACAATAAATTGCTTTATGAAATTTTAATTTTCTGAAATCGTATGCATAAGCATTTAGACTGAAAATCCTTTTCCGTAAATACTTATTCAAATTTTCTCAAATTTTGAGATTTCATTAGAATTGATAGCATTTTTTTTGTCTGGTTTTAAAAATTAAATATTTTTTATAATTTGATTTGTAAACTTGTAATCTTAAAGTAACTGAAATTTCACTTTCATTAGGTGTTTGTGCGACTCCTGTATGCAGAACAATATTTAGCAGGGGCAAGTGTTAACTTTGAACTTAATCTTGGGAATAAGAGAATCTCTTACAACGGATAGTCGAAATGATTCTTCTATTCCAGGGCTAACAAATTTTATGGACGAGTGTGCATTCTTTGTCTTATCAAAATCGCAGAATATTTTCTTTGTTTCAGAACTGAATGGGGTTTCATTTTTGAAGGACCTCGGGTGCAAGATATGCAACTTAAAAAAAACTTTTTTAGTTTTTAAATCTACAACCAAATTTTAAGCCTGTTAGAACTTAACTTTCCGTCAGCTCTCCAATATTTGCCCGATGTTTGCGCTTAATTTTAATGGCATTTCCCATGTCAATTTTATTTTACGGCATCTAGTAATACATTGTCATTTTAAAAGGATGACATGGTAGTTAATTTTCCCCGTAACAAGCTGGGGGAAAATTTGGCTACTTGGATCCCCCCCCCTCCAAAAAAAAAAAAAATTCAATATATAAAAAATTCTTTTTATATGCGTTAATTGTAACATATCGTTGACGTCCCGAAATTTAAGGGTTTTTCTGAAATATTTTCCACTAAATATTTAAAATTATGAAAATTTATAAATAGAAAATTCTAGTTTAACCCGCACACCGCTGCTTTTTACTTTTTTCAGTTTAACTTTAAATTTTCAGTTTAACTATAGATACTAGTGAAATTGTTTCATTTGGCCCCTAGTACCATTTTCAGGGACTTCTAATTTTAATAGTCCTGCACATTGAACAGTTCAGAAACAGTATCTTATGAGCTAATCGAGCCTTTCATTCATCCTTCGATTCAGCGGTTTAGGAGACCGCCTCACAGTACTTTTGCGACGATTTCACAGCAGTTAAGATGAAATATTAAACGGCAGCTTGGCAGCTTTTTTTTTTTGGGGTGGGGGGGGGTTAGAGACCTTCGAAAGAAATGGTTGTGTTCTAGGCAGGGTATCTCATCGCAGACTTGACTTAAAACAATGAAACATCTTCGTCAAAGCTAGTTATATGCGTAAACGTTTTATGAAATATGATTGTTAGCGGAAATAAAGAGAATTTTAAACATTTCAGTTGGCAGAAAAGAGATTTTAAAGTCTTATTTCACTGGAAAAGTAAGAGCGTTTTCAGATTAATATTGAGAATTGCCAGAAGCCAGTATTTTACTTCTATAATTCTAAAATTGCTTGGGCAATAGCTAACTTGAACAGTCCTTAAAGTATATTAAAGTAGGTACTTTCTGGCACATTTACGATTCTTTTTTATTCGTAAATGCAAGATTAGTGAACTTTCTTTTAGTATTTGACATCTAATAGTGTTTTCAATTTAACCTTTAACTGATGTCACGGAAATTCACACGGACCGCTCCATCAAAATATGAATTAAAGGCACGTTTAACTCATAGGATGGTGTTTTTGTACTTTTTGTACAGGACTATAGTACCATCGCCAGAGACTTGAATAGGCAAGTTTCAGTTAAAGTTCTAAACGAAAAAAAACTTGGTGTTTAACGTGTAACTTTCAGTTTAACTACTAACTATAAAAAATGGGGGGGGGGGGGAGCAGCGGTCTGCGAGACGGTTAACATCGGTTAAAGATTAATCATAAATGAAAAGATGCTTTTTTAAAGATCCTGTTGGTCTTTTGAACTAAATTTCTAACTACACGAAAGGCAGGCATGAGATAATTTCTCAACTTTAAAGCTGTTCTTAAATCGAAAAGGGAACTTTGACAAAGTTAATTTATTTTTTGTTTGGAAATGTATGAAACTAGCAGGTGTTGTTCGGAAACTGTGCAATAGTTTTTAGCAAACGCAATATATCTTTCAGAAATTAGTGTCAAAGTGGGCGTTTTGAACCGAATTTGTGCACTCCAATGTGTCTGATTCATTCGAAAAGTGTCATTCTAGGATTAACCTTTAACTGATGTGACATTGTCCCATAACTATTGTGAAGCGGTCTGTCGGACCGCTCCCTCTATACATGAATAAAAGGCGCTGTTAACTCATAGGATGGTGTTTTTGTACTAAACTTTTTGTAGAGGACTGTTAAAATTCATCTATATAAAAATTCTCTGGTGATAGTACTAAAGTTCCAAACGAAACAAAATTTCTGTAGTGTTTGTAGTTAAACTGAAAATTAAAAGTTAAACTATAAAAAATGAAACAAGCAGCGGTCTGAGAGACCGGTAACATCAGTTAATGGTTAAGGAGGGGGGGGGGGGGTCCGGGACACATTTTAATTTTATTTCTTGAATTAAAAGTTTGAAAATTGTGATGGTTAACCATATTAGTAAACAATCATATGATAAAACCTCTCGTATTATTATAAAAAAAAAATAATTTATTAAAAATTGAGGTAATTTAAAATCATTAACTCGAAATATATCATTTGTGGAATTCATTTTATTTTCTTTAAATAAACAGAAATATATTAAGATTCAGCATTTAAAAAAAAAGACGTATTTTCAAAAGAAAATATTTTTTCAAATTTGCTAAATCAAAATTAACCTTTAACTGATGTTACCGGTCACACAGACCGATGCTTTTTTTCCCAATTTTCGTAGTTTAACTTGCAAAATTTCAGTTTATCTACAAACACTACTGGAATTTTGTTTCGTTTGGAACTTTAGTACTAACACCAGATACTTTTGAAGAGGTGGATTTTAATTATAACACTCCTGTACCAAAAGTTTAGTACAAAAACATCCTATGTGTTAAACGCGGTTATTTATCTTTCGATGGAAAGATAAATATCGATAGATATCTTTATGTATAGGGGCATTAAAATTCATGTAGTCTGAAGTCTCTAGCAACACTAGGATTCCAACCGAAGCAAAATTTCACCAATATCTAGAAGTTAACTGAAAATTATAAGTTAAACAATGAAAATTGGTGGGAAAAGTGGTCTGTGAGACAGCTAACAGCATTTAAGAGCCTATGTTAACGACACGCAGATACTCGCAAGCTAAAGTTGCGACTGTTCTCGAATGCAAAGGGCTTCAGAAACTATGCACTCGTAATCGAAAGTTTTTCACATTTTCGGTAAACTCAAATGTTCTGTTAGAAAATACTGTCAAAGTTCGCGTTCTGAAGAGAATTTCCGCACGTGAGACCGACAGAAAGGAGAAACTAGAAAAGAGGAATTCTGCTTTTTCAGAATTTAGTGTTGCCCCATCGGAAAAAATTATTATATAGTACAAAACATATCAATTTTAAGACTTGAAGCACACTCTTATTTTATGTAAAATGTCATTCTCATCCGCTTAAGCATTCCACATTTACGACCCACTCTTAAACAATATCTACAGTAAAGTATGCATAGGACGTCACTATCGCAACATAATACACAAATTCAGCAAAAAGATACCGTCATTAAAAAAAACACGACAAAAAAACTAATGATACATAGGCCTTCATGTGTTTGTAACATTAATATAGATACTTAAAATTAAATATAGTTTATAATAGCTCCATGTTTTAACAGAAATCATTCGTTTTATATTTTTTTTCAAAATAGCAAGTATTTTAATTACATTTTCTTCCGGTTATGACAAAATGGCAACAAAAAGGTATATAATTACTGTTTTAGAACTATTTTTCCTTTAATTTCCACGGAAATGGGGTACTTCCGTTTCCAATATAAAGCAAATGGCTCTAAAAACTACAAAAAAATTATTTCAAAAATAAACGAGGATACAGTTTTCAAACAAATTGTATTTAAATAAGTACTTTTTCCCCAATACGACGGTATAAAAATTAAAAATATGCGATGCTTAGAAGTTTAAAAAAATTGCTACAGAATATTTAATCGTACAATGATACATCTGCTTTGTTTTACGGCTGGCTTATACAGCGTAACGTTAATTTTTGGAGAGACACAAAATAAGATGAGAGAAGGAAATAGCATACCGGGGGCTAACTAGAAAATAGGATTACTATTTTAGAACTATTTTTCCTTTACTTTCTACAGAAATGGAGTACTTCTGTTTCCAATATAAAGCAAATGGCTCTTAAAAACTACAAAAAAAAATTAATATTTCAAACATAAACGAAGATACAGTGTTCAAACAAATTGCATTTAAAAGTACTTTTTTTTCACCAATACGGCGGTATAAATATTGAAAATGTGCGAATTTTAGAAGTTTAAAAATTGCTATAGAATATTTAATCTTACAATGATACATCTGCTTTGTTTTAAAGCTAGCTTATACAACGTAACGTTATATTTTGGAGACGACACAAAATAAGCTGGGAGAAAGAAATAGCATACCGGGGGCTAACTAGGAAACAGGAATTTTTTCTTTTTAGAATTTAGTGTCGCTCCCGATGAAAAAATATGTATATAAATATAGACAGTACAAAATAAATTTCCTTTTTAAAACTTCAAACACACACTTTTATATAAAATGACGTCATTCGCATCCGCTGAAGAATTCCACATTTACGATCCAGCTTTAAACAACATCTACAGTAAAGTATTCGAGGCTATCGAAAAAGACAGGCTACCGCGATGGGTCTGATTCTTCTTTTTTTTTTTTTAGACCGCTGAAGTCACGTGATGCTTGAATGCACCAATGAAGGTGTGCGAAAAGAGCATCACGTGACTCCAGCGGTCTGTAAAAAAAGAATTTGACCCACCGCGGTAGCCTGTCTTGCTCGTTAGCCTCGTAAAGTGTTTATATGACGTCACTATCGCTGAATAATACACTAATCCAGAAAAAGAGATGTCATTCAAGAAGCGGGACAGAAAAAAAAAATCGGCTATCTAATTATTCGTATGCCTTCATTTGTTTCTTATATAGATAATTAAAAATAAATATAGTTTATAAGATCCTTGTGTTATCAGAAATCATTCATTTATATTTTCTTACAATAGCACATATTTTAATTGCATTTTTTTCCCCTGAGGGAAAATGGCAACAAAAAGATATAATTACTATTTTTTCTTTACTTTATACAGAAATGGAGTACTTGAGTTGCCAAAATTTAACAAACGGCTCTAAAAACTACAAAAAAAAAATCTCAAAAATAAATTGAGATGCAGTTTTGAAATAAACTGCCTTAAAAAGTACTTTTATTCCCCAATACCACGGTCTAAAAATTGAAAATGTGCGATGCTTAGAAGTTTTAAAAAAATGCAGTAGAGTATTTAACAGTACAGTGATACATCTGCTTTGTTTTACGACTGACTTATGCAACGGAACGTTATATTTTAGAGACGATATTTTATTTGCTCGGAGAAAGAAATAACATATCAGGGGCTAATAATAAATTCATTAATATGCATTAAAATTCGTAAATGGGGAGGGGGGGGGGGGAATTACCTCATATTTAAAACGGCCAAACGAAAATATTGCCAAACAGTTTAAATTTAAAAATATATTTGCCCGAGACATTTATTTCATATTTTGAGATAATCTTTTAAACTATTGTTGTGAATTCTAATCCAGCGCAAATAATATTTCCTTTCTAACAACAAAAGTATTTTCATGTGAATATTAAAATGAGAAAGAAAGCTTTGGTGAAAATAACGTCATATTTAAAACGTTACATTTAAAATGTCGTATTAAAAGAGCTTTCTTATAGAAGTGTTAAAAAAATACCGGGAGACAAAGACTCTGTTGACTTAATTTTATATTAGCTTATTTTCAAATGTTTCACTAATCTGATTCAATCAAAGACGAAAACAGCCCATTTACAGGGAGATCGCCACTGTTTGTTTTTTTTTGTTTTTGTTTTTTTTTAATTATAATTCAATCTCTCGAAATTTTTAAATCCGATCAAATTAGCGTGCTTCTAAAGTTTGCCGTGTCTGAACGGGGGTTGGCGAACGTAGCTCGTAGGGGGCAGAGTCCCCTAGTTTTATTTGGAAATAAAAGTTTTAGTCAGAGGCACATAGAAAGCCAACTTGGCCACAAGTATGATTAATTAATAATTATGAATGTTTATGTATGTATTAATTACTTAAACTATTGCACGTTTTCGTTTTTGCGTTCCTCCGAAAATAGGATACTTTTAAAAACCAATTGCGGTCGATCCTTAATTGTTATGTTATTTTCCTAGATTAAGAAACATTTGTATTTTTTTTTTACGGAGTACATCACAGTTAAACTATCTTTAAAAAAATCAATCTGACAGGCAGTAAATTTAGATCCTAATTTATATTAAGACAATGGAAACATCTTTTAAGATGTCTTAGGACTCGTAAAGCTTTAAAATTTTCGAAATTTAAATTTTTTTAGATCTTAAACTCCTTTATTTTCTGAACATTTTAAGGTAAATGCTTCCTTGAAATTGTCATTAGAACAGAAGTTATGGCTTTTAGAATTATAACCCGTTTCATAGCTGAAGCGGCGTTTCCGAAACTTTAAAGTCATTTCCTTCAAAAGACGTTTTTGGGCATAACACGCACGATATCTCAAACTTCTGAATATATTTTTCATAAAAATTTCAAAGCATGCGTTTCATGTTAACCTGTATAAATTTAATTTAAAATTTTCTTTTTATTGTTCAAAAAATTTTTTTTTTCAGGTGATTATGTTGTTGAAATTTTCAAAATTTTGTATTAGCTAAACACAACTTTGCATTAAAAATATTAAAATGCTTTAAATACAGCTTATTTAATTTCAGGGTAATTGTTACAATCTGAAGTATAATTAGGCACCAAAATTTTCCTTCTAGTTGCAATATTTATTTTCTAATCCTGCGCGTAAGTTGTTATACTAATTTTCTGCTCGTCAAAAATCTGGCAGTTTGGAGCCCCCTATAAATGCTAGTTCTGCATCTTGCATTTTTTTAAATACATAATGAAAGAACGTAATTATACCTTTCATTTCAATAATAATTGTATTTTAAAATATGCATTTTAAGATATTAAATGTTGATTTAATTTTTTTTTTCCAATTTTAAGATTTCTGAGACCCTTTAAACAAGAACAAACAATCATGCGTAAAGCATAGATTATGAAATAGTTTCCAGCACATTCAGAATATTATAACAAAACTTCAGAGTTTACTAAGGTGAAAAATGTCTAAACGAAGAATTTGGAAAACGCGTAAGGCATTTGAAAACCTGATTTCTGCTATTACCACGAATAGTCGTTAAAAAATGATTCTTTTGTGCATTGTGAAGGCGTCTACCTTCACATATTAATGTTAATAGTTCCCCTCCCCCCCCCCTTTTAAATTATGCCTTTTTAAATTCTTAAATTTAATTATCTGTCTGCATTTGGATTCAATTTATTTTCTAACGCTCTTTTCCTTTCATAAAATTGAGCAGTCATTTCTCATTCTCTTTAATCTTTTAACCGCAGCGCACAGCATTTAAAAATAAATAAATAGTATATTTTTCCGCCTAGCAACCGTTTTCTAATTTCATCCTCGTGCCTTACTTTTGATGATATGCAGAAATTAGTCAGACACTTTACTTCTACATCTAACAGACCGTTAGTCCAGATGCAATATATTAATAACTTCATTATTGTTACTCTGGCTTTAATTTGTTTTACAGTAAATTCTGTCTAAGGCGGACTCTGTATAAGTCGGAAATCTGTCTACCGCGGAAAATTTTTCAAGTCCCGGCGAACCCATAGAAAATTACATTACTTCATGCTGCATAAGGCGGAATCTGTCTAACGCGGAAACGGAAAGCATTTTAAGGTCCCACCGAAACCAAAATTTTGCATAAGACGGAAAAAAGGATAATTTAAAAATGAAAGGCATTTTGTTTATTAAACTTTAAAACTGATAAGTCAAATACTCAGTGTCGTGCATCTTTGTTAAATTCCGTAACACTTTGAAAAAGGTAATTCAAAAGGACAGAAACTGTTTAAATTTTAAGGAATTTATGCTTATGCCATTTTTTTATATGCAAAATTATATTTAAAAGTTAATATTTCTAGTAGAATGAACATTTATCAAAATATATATTTTCGAAAGTGCAATATATTCACTTTAAGGATGTACTCAAATTCAAAGTTACAGCGTTCTGTCTCATTCTCTATTTTACTGAGAAAGGGTTTTGTTAGTTTTTTGGGTGTGCGTGTGTGTGTGTGTGTGTGTGTGTGTGCACTCTCCTACCCTCCCTTTTGAGTACCTAAAGTGGTTTAAACACCAACGTAAGGAGTAACCAATTTCAATTCGAGTAACTTTTGCCGGTTACTCGATTTGTTTAAGCATACCATGACGTTCCTGAAGCATTCTTCTATGCATTGCACCACTTTTTTCGAAGTTACTCAGAAAAGCGTTATTCCACAGTCATTCATACACACCGTGTGTTATGTAAAATCTAAAATCTGTATAACGCCATCTGGCGGTGTGTAAAAATGCAGCCTCAAACCCAGGGCGTTTCCTAACGATTACTCGGTAAAACGGTAATAGTCCAATAATGGCAACCCTTGTGTGTTTGGTTTCTTTGGTAATACAGGTTTGCTATATAAGATTTTCCTCTCTATTTAGCGGTTACTCACTAAAGCGGCAATAATCCAAGAAAGGCAACTCTTGTGTGTTTAGATTCTTTGGTAATTCAGATTGGCTTTTTCCTCTCCATTTAACTACATTTTTGATAGAAGAATATCTGTCTATATAGTTTTTTTTAAATATAACGAAAAAAATCAAATTAGAAATTCACGATTTTATTAAACGTAGCTTTCAAGCGTGAATTTCTCACGAAATAAAGATCTGAAATAACTTAAAATATTCAATGAATGGAATAAAAATAGACCTAATATTAATAGCGTAAATTGTCAATATTTCAACTAAATTCATTTTAAACATCCCCTCCCGGCGCCAGTCGAAACAATAGGTTATTTCTTCTTTTTTATTCTTTTAAAGATACAATGTGTCAGATTTAATAAAAATTAAACAAATTGGTGTTGTTCCTCCTAAATTTATTATTTTGTTAAGAAAGTTAATTTGAAGCAAAATTTTAAATTTCCTTATGCATATGAGATAGCTATAGCAAATTTGTTAAGCAATTATTGAAATTACCTAATAAAAATACCCACTGGCTATAATATATTCCCTATTTCATACAAGGTCTGAACACAAATCATTCAATGTAATACATCAAAATTTTTAAATGTCTCGTCTAGCAAAATAAACAACTTTTATTGAAATCAAAGAATTTTAACATAATCTAATAATGAGTTGATGAATTGAAAATATATTTCCTATAACTGTAAAGTGGTTCGAAAAGTCAAATGACCATTATTATCGAATTGAAATCCCCAAATTTCGTTCTAGTCTTTTTTTTTTTTTTTTTTTTTTTTTGACGTTCTTGTGGCAACGCAAGGTTATATGATGATACTAAGATACAATTACGATACAAATGAGGTTCGAATGCAAACCATTCAATGAATAACAATAAAATTATTTTAGTATGTCTGTCACCAAAGTAAACAACTCCCAATGAATTTAATGAAATCGTTAGAAATTTACCATGTATTTCTAAAAACTGAACATAAAGATTCTTTGACCATAGTGTCTGTCATTTAGATTTTCAAAGGGTCGTTATTTAAAAACAAATTTCCGATTTTTTAAAATTAATGAACAAACCCAATATAATTTACTTAAAAAAAAGAAAACAAATATTTTTCTTTTCCACCTGAGCAAATACAACTTGTATATTGTAATAATTCCTTGTAGAGCAGCGGGTCAAATATCATTTTGAGGGCCAATCTTCTGTCTATCCACAGAAATTGTTCAAAAATAGTATGCTTAAGTAACTACTACTAATCTTCATGCCTTTTGTACATATACATAAATTTTATACCATGCAGCATTCACTGTAGCATATGGGATATCACAGTGGCGTACACAGGATTTTATTTCGGGGGGGGGGGGACTTAAATTTCCCTAATGTTCTAAATCTTACAAAACACGTTGAATTGTGTTGTAAACGGAAATCATTTTTGGCAATAGGGCCGTAGCCAGAGGGGGGAAAGGGTGGTTCTGTTCCGAATTTTCCAAAATTTTACGGCATGGCTTGAGGTTCCGTCAATTTGGACTTAAATATATCCCGATTTTTGACAAATGGTCCCGAAAAAAATATCAATTTCGTCAATGTCTGATGACATTGAATTTTCGGAGAGAACGAGAAAATATAAAACAGGTGTGTCTTGCGGTTTAAAAACGGGACTCAGAATTGTGATAAATGAGCAATTTTTTATTTTTATTTTTTATCTACGATTTTTATGCCATCCGACGTAAAATTTCATACTCTCTCAGAATCTGTCTTTATTTCTTAATTTCGACAATTGGAAGCCAAGATAATAATTCCAGAATTTCATTTTTTGCACGGCAGACTACGTAACACGGAAAGAAAAGGATATACATTTTTACACTAGGGTTTGATAATCGCAGTACAATTTTTTTTAACTTTTGATTTTACAAATTTGGTTCTTTCGCATCTGAATGTTATTTCGTGCGCTGATACATAAAATCTAAATTTAAAAAAAATCGGACAACAATTTTCCGATTTGCGAAAAAATCGATTTTTAAATTTATAAAAGAGATGCTTTTGCTCGCACAGACAATTGATGGGAATTTGTTAAATTTAGGAAAAGTGAAGAACAGATCGCTTTTAAAGAATGACATAGTTTATAACACATAATAAGAGCTTTATAAATTTAAGTTAAGTTGAATTTTTGTTGAGGGGGGGGGGGGGCTCCATCGAAAATCGCCTCCTCCCTCGAGTAGTATACCTACTGAGAGGTTCTTTAACAGAGTTTCGGTCAGATACAGTTTTGTTAAGAATAGAGTGCGTTCCCTAGTGGTGGAATGTGGAACTAACAGTCCGCGCTTTTGTGAAAATTAGGAAACCTAACACGGCGATCTGTTTTAAAATTTAAGATAGTTTATAACACAAGATAAAAAAAAAAAATATCAAAAAGAATGGCGCGTCACATTTAGGGAGGGGAGGGGGGGGGGGGAGAGTCGCAAACAAAATTAGGAAATATAACAAGGCGATCTCTTTGAAATTTTAAGATAGTTTAGGTAGGGTTTACCATATTTAAAAGGGGTTCCATGGCGATAAATGTACTACGCGTTTTGAAAGCAATGTTAAACGAAACCCTCTGGGTCGATCTGTGATCACACTTACCACCTGTTTTCTATTTGAATACACGTGGGGCATTTTCCCAGAACCCACAGATTTAAACGGCCCGAAAATTTCTCATGTTTCATATGAATAAGGGACTAATTCGGGAGGGAGCTGTAACCCCATTAGCCCTATTCCAGCTATTTGGTTATACTGTGGTACCACTATGCTCTAATATGGGACTAAAGAGTATGT
The DNA here is from genome assembly GCA_963932465.1 of Maratus speciosus. Taxonomy (NCBI): domain Eukaryota; kingdom Metazoa; phylum Arthropoda; class Arachnida; order Araneae; family Salticidae; genus Maratus; species Maratus speciosus. The sequence goes on from OZ010799.1 coordinate 98,266,786, forward strand.
TGTAGTTGAATGATGGGAGGGAAAATTGCAAATTTCTCTCAAGCAGAAATGTTAACAAATCAGCACTTTTTTTTTCATTTTCGACATTTTTTGAAGGGAGGGGCCTGTAACCCCAACAGTCTCCTTCCCCATTTTTGAGTATGCTGTAGTGTCAATGTGGACTAATAAGGACTAACGAGAATTGCTAATCCTCTGTATAATAGAAAATTAAATTACAAATTTATCTCAAACAAACAAAACAAAAAAAAAATCAGCACCTTTTTCATTTTATTTTCAGCTACTTCGTAAGGAGAACTGTAACCCATTACCCCCTTTCAACGTCTTTGGGCAACTGTGCACTGATAAGACTGAAGAGAAGTGAGTGGCTGTTCCGTTGAATGATAGGAGGGAAAAAATTATAAATTTCTCTCATCTCAAACAGAAAGAAAACAAATCAGCGCATTTTTCATTTCAATTTCCACTGTTTCGAAAGAGGGCCTGTAACCCCATCAGGCCCCTTCCCCTCGTTGGGTTTACTGTGGTGTAACTGTGCTCTGATATGGGACTAATCAGAATGGCTAGTTTGTTGTATTGCAGAAAACAAAGTTACAAACCTATCTCAATCAAAAAGAAAAAAAAACAGCGTTTTTTTTTTAAATATCATTTTCGACTATTTTGGGAGGAGGCTGTTGCTCACTTCTTTGGGTATAATGTAATGTCATTTTGAACGAATGTGGAACTAAAGAGAAGAGAGCGGCTAGTTTGTTGAATGATAAGGAGAAAATGCAAATTTATCACAAATAGAAAGAAAAAAAGCACTATTTTTTCATTTCATTTTGACTATTTAAGGAGGAAGGGGCTGTAATTCCATCAGTCCTCCCCCTCCAGCTCTTTCGGTATGCTCTGATGTCAATGAGGACTAACATGGAGCTAACGAGAATGGCTATTCCGCTGTATGACAGAAGAAAAATTTCAGATTTATCTAAAAAGATAAGAATTTCAGAAAACAAAATTACAAATCTAACTCAAACAAAAAGACAAAAAAATCAGCATTTCTTTCATTTCATTTTCGGCTATTTTGGGAGGTGTCTGTAACCCCATTAGCCCCTTTCACCTCTTTGGGTATAATGCAGTGTCACTGTGCACTAATATGGAACTAAAGAGAAGAGAGCGGCTAGTCTGCTGATTGATAGGGGAAAAATACAAATTTATCTAAAAAAAAAAAAAAAGCAACACTTTTTTCATTTCCGACTATTTTGTGAGGGAGCAGCAACTCTATTATCCCCACTTCCACCTTTCTGGGTATAATGTGGTGTCACTGTGCACTAATTTGGAACTAAAGGGAAGGGAGTGACTAGTCTGTTAAATGAAAGGGGAAAAATACAAATTTATCTCAAACAGAAAGAAACAAAAATCAGCACTTTTTTCATTTCATTTTCGACTATTTCGAGAGGAGAAGGCTGTAATTCCATCGTCCGTCTCCCCAGCTTTGGGTATGCTGTGATGTCAATGTGCAGTAATATGGGGTTAACGAGAGAATGGCTATTTCGCTGTATGACAGAAGAAAAAATTTCAGATTTATCTAAAAAAGATAGGAAGAAACACTTTTTTTAATTTAATTTTCGACTATTTCGGGAGGAGAGAGCCTGTAACCCCATCAGCCCCCTTTCTCTTCTTTGGTGACAATGTGCACTAATATGGGTCTAATGAGAATGACTAGTCCGCTGCATGACAGAAAAAGTTAATTTGTTTTCCAAAAAAGAAGCAGCAAAAAACAGCCCTTTTTTCATATCACTTTCGAAAATTTCAAGGGTCGGGGGGTGGCTGTAGTCCCTTCAGCCCTTTCCCGTGGGTACGCTTTGGGATATCACAATTTTAAGAAACTATCTAGTAGAAAAACTAATAGGAAACTAATAGAAAAATTGATGGATTGGTTTCTGAGATAAAAGTTTGCAAACTTCATTTTTGTTTATCTATGAATGTCACAAAATGTCTAAAAGAACACCCCGCTCCCCCCGCATTGATCATCATGAATTGTTTTAACTTGCTTTGTTAAGAGGAAAACACCAATAATTTAACTTGAAAACAATGTAGTACTATGTTTATAGAATAAAATGTTAACCATTAGATTTTTGATGATGTAGCTCATTCTTTTATTTTCGGGGGGGGGGGGGGGGCATGAGCTAAGGAGAGGAAACGCTCTTCCTTAATATTTAAAAGTATTTTTTGTGAAAGAGAATATTTGTAATTTTTGGTCAATTTTACTCATTATGGCACCCTAATTCCTGCCATGGTGAACTCGCTCAAATGAGGTGGCTCTGCATGACCGTGCATTAGTCAAGCTCATAACGATAACTTTTAAGAACACTTTCCCAAAGCCATGTATATTATCAGCAGCATTTATAAACACTATACAATTGTGATGAGTGCAGCTAATATTAAAAACACATACAATACATAAAAATGCACTTTTAGTTATGTAAGTATCGCTCATAAACAGTAATGAAACCTAATTTCTGTCTAATGCTCTAAATGAGTTACTGTTGACATCTTTTAGTGTATCCTTGTAAAATATTTATAAATACCACAGCTACACACTCTACATTTTACAGAAAACATGTTTTAATATACCTCAGTAACTGGATGTGATTAAAGCAATTCCTAACTGGACAGTTGCCCTATGGTCTCTGACTTTTTGGCTCTGAAATTTAGTATGCAACGTTAATAAAGCTGGTATTTTAAATCTATTTTATTCTAATGTTAATCTAACTAATCAGGGAAACGCCTTATCAGAATGAACCTATTTACAAAATTTGAAGCAAATCGGATATTTCTATCAAGAGTTATCGCTTTACGTACATACATACATACAGAACCTGCCGGCACATTAGCTCTCAGGCATTGATAGCCTGTGAGCTAAAAAGGAAAGGAAATTCATCAACAACCTTCCACAGTCTCAGCATTCCCACCTCAATATATGTATATGTCGTAGGCTAATTGAGAAATCCGGCTCTTTGCAAACAGCCTAGGCTCTTTGAAAAGAGCCGGCTAATTGGAGAATCCATCTCCCTTTTTCCAATTAGCCTGATATTTTTCAGGCTTATTGCAAAGAGCCTAGAAAGCGTTAGGCTAATTGAAAAATGACCACTTATTATCCGATCAGGGTGATATTTTTAGCTCACAGGCTATCAAAGCCTGAGAGCTTATGTGCCCGCCGATTCTGTATGTAAGTGTGTACGTACGTATGTACGTAACACGATAACTCTTGATAGAAATATCCGATTTGCTTCAAAAAAAAATTTCTAGGTTCATTCTGATAAGGTGCTTCCCCGATTAGATTTTGGGGTTCATTGGTTAAGGATAAAGGGGGAAAAGGGGGGCTAGTCCCCCCTTCGTTAATTTATATACATGGGTTTTTCATGCAGAAATATTCGATTTGCTCCAAATTTGGTATACCGGTTTATAGTGTTAAGGAGCTTCCCTGATTAGATTTGGAAGCTCATTATTTAAGTATAAAGGGGGGAAAGGGGGGCTACCCCCCTTAATTTAGATAAATCGGTTTTTTCATGAAGAATTATTCGATTTGCTCCAAATTTGGTATACCGGTTTATTAAGTTAAGGAGCTGCCTTGATTAGATTTGGAGGTTCATTAGTTACATATAAAGGGAGGAAAGGGGGGGCTATCCCCCCCCCCCCTCCGTAATTTAGATAAATGGGTTTTTCATGCAGAAATATGCGATTTGCAATAAATTTGGTATACCGGTTAATTATGTTAAACAGCTTCCCTGATTACATCTGGAAGATCATTATCATGTATAAAGGGGGGGAAAGGGGGCAATTGCCTCTCCCTTTAATTTAGATAAATGCGTTTTTCATGTAGAATTATTCGATTAGCTCAAATTTGGTATACTGGTTTATTATGTTAAGGAGATGGCTTGATTAGATTTGGAGGTTTATTAGTTAAATATAAAGGGAGGAAAGGGGGGGTGGCGGGCTAGACCCACTTAATTTAGGTAAATGGATTTTTAATGCAAAATTATTCGATTTGCTCCAAATTTGGTATACCAGTTTATTATGGTAAGGAGCTTCCCTGATTAGATTTGGAAATTCATTAGTTAAGTATAAAGGGAGGAACGGGGGGCCAGACCCCCACCCCCTTAATTTAGATAAATGGGTTTTTCATGCAGAGTTATTCGATTTGCTCCAAATTTTGTATACCTATTTATTATGTTAAGGAGTTTCCCTGATTAGATTTGGTGGTTCATTAGTTAAGTATAAAGGGAGGAAAGGGGGGCTAGACTCCCCCTTAATTTAGATAAATGGGTTTTTCATGCAGAGTTATTCGATTTTCTCCAAATTTCGTATACCGAATTATTATGTTAAGGAGCTGCCTTGATCAGAGTTGGAGATTTATTGGTTAAGTATAAAGGAGGGACAGGGGCTAATGTCCCCTTAATTTAGATAAATGGGTTTTTCATACAGAATTATTCGATTTGCTTCAAATTTGATATACCAGTTTATTACGATATGGCTTCCTTCATTTGATTTGGAGTTCATTGGTTAAGTATAAAAGGGGGGAAAGGGGGGCAATTGCCCCTCCCCTTAATTTAGATAAATGGGTTTTCCTGCAGAATTATCTTATTTAGTTTAATTTTTTTTCAACCGGATCCGAAATTGAAGGTTCCATTTTAAGTCAACCCGAAAACCGACCACAACCAGGTTTCGGATTGACTTCAATTAGAACTTTCAGGTTCGGATCGGGTTGCCGGTGGACGAAGATTATTTCGTCTGGCTTGCATCGGGTTATATTTCTTTGGAATATTTTTGTCGGTTAAGATTTTGTTCGGGACGGGTTTCAGGTTGACTTCGAATGGAATTATTAGTTTCTGGTAGCGTTGCGTGTCCACGGAAACTAATTTGTCTTGTTCGGATCCGGTTATGGATATTTGGAATATTTTTGTCGGTTATCAGATTTGGTTCGGGATTTCGGGTTTTTTCAAATGGAACTCTCAGGTTCGGGTCGGCTTGCGCGTAGACTGAAATTATTTTGTCTTGCTCGAATCGGGGTACGGTCTGTTGTAATTTATTTTTCGGGTTTGGGTAGGGTTATGCGTTAATAAGCCTAATAAAAAGAAAATTCCCCAGTTAAACTGATGGCATTGAGCTCACAGGCTATTCACACTAATTGTATATTATACTCTTATTTAAAAGAATAATGCCCCTCGAAAAATAAATGAAGGTATTAGTCCCGTTGCCCCCCTTTCTACTTAACCAAAGAACCTCCAAATCTAATCAGGGAAGCTAATTAAGATAATAAACTGGTATACCAAATTTGAAGCAAATCAGATAACTCTGCATGAAAAAACCATTTCACTAAATGAAGGGGGGAGGGGGGTATTAGCTCCCCCATTTCACCCTTTATGCTGAACCAATGAACTTTCAAATATAATCAGAAAAGCTCCTTATTAGAATGAACCTAGAAAAAAAATTAAACTAAATTAGATAATTCTGCGTGAAAACACATTTATCTAAATTAAGGGGAGGGGCAATTGCCCCCCTTTCCCCCCTTTTATACTTAACCAATGAACCTCAAAATCAAATGAAGGAAGCCATATCGTAATAAACTGGTATATCAAATTTGAAGCAAATCGAATAATTCTATATGAAAAACCCATTTATCTAAATTAAGGGGACACTAGCCCCTGTCCCTCTTTTATACTTAACCAATAAATCCCCAAATCTAATCAGGGAAGCTCCTTAACATAATAAACCGGTATACGAAATTTGGAGCAAATCGAATAACTCTGCATGAAAAAGCCATTTATCTAAATTAAGGGGGGGTCTAGCCCCCCTTTCCTCCCTTTATACTTAACTAATGAACCTCCAAATCTAATGAGGGTAGCTCCTTAACATAATAAACCGGTATACCAAATTTGGAGCAAATCGAATAATTTTGCACTAAAAACCCATTTACCTAAATTAAGGGGGGGGGGTCTAGCCCCCCTTTCCTCCCTTTATACTTAACTAATGAACCTCCAAATCTAATCAAACCATCTCCTTAACATAATAAACCAGCATACCAAATTTGAGCTAATCGAATAATTCTACATGAAAAACGCATTTATCTAAATTAAGGGGAGAGGCAATTGACCCCTTTCCCCCCTTTATACATAATAATGATCTTTCAAATGTAATCAGGGAAGCTGCTTAACATAATTAACCGGTATACCAAATTTATAGCAAATCGCATATTTCTGCATGAAAAACCCATTTATCTAAATTACGGGGGGGGATAGCCCCCCCCTTTCCTCCCTTTATATGTAACTAATGAACCTCCAAATCTAATCAAGGCAGCTCCTTAACTTAATAAACCGGTATACTAAATTTGGAGCAAATCGAATAATTCATCACGAAAAACCGATTTATCTGAATTAAGGGGGTAGCCCCCTTTCCACCCTTTATATTTAAATAATGATCTTCCAAATCTAATCAGGGAAGCTGCTTAACACAATACACCGGTATACCAAATTTGGAGCAAATCGAATATTTCTGCATGAAAAACCCATTTATATAAATTAAGGGGGGGGGGACTAGTCCCCCTTTTCCCTCTTTTTCCTTAACCAATGAACCCCCAAAAATAATCAGGGAAGCACCTTATCAGAATGAACCTAGAAAAAAAATTTGAAGCAAATCGGATATTTCTATCAAGAGTTATCGTGTTACGTACATACATACGTACGTACGTACACACGTAGGGGAGATGGGGGCACATGTGAACAGTTCGCATAAATATAGCTTTTTCTCATAACTGGATTATTTTCGATAAACAAAAACTACTTAATATAGTAAACAGAACTTTCTTTTGCACATGGTATTTTTTTCAAAATCACCTGTATAGTTCTTACATTTTTTAATAGTTTTATAAAATCAAAAAATTGTTCACATGTGCCCCATCAGCGGGGTAGTTGTGAACACACGTGAGGCACATGTGAACACAAGGAAAAAATATCCTTTAATGTGCTTTTTATTCCTTTATTCATTTGTCATAGTAATCATTAGTTATATTACCTTTTAAATTCACCATAAAGAAAAATATATATGTATATTTCTCTAGTTTCTGCGTGATATGTTTAAGCAAAAGATTATAAAATGAAAATAAGTAGATTTGGTGGGGAGAGTCTTAGATGATTCATTAAGTATTGTTGCAATAAAATAAAAAAATAAAGAAGCAATTTAAAACAAGAAATTAAAACTTTTAAATTTTGTTTAAGGGTTTTTCTTTGGGGGAAATTTTAGGGAGGGGGCATTTACATACTATTTATCGGAAATCTGCTGAAATACGAAAGATTCTCACTCCTGTATTTGCCTTATTTTCTTGTAAATTATAGATAAAGAAGGGTTTTTTTAATGATTAAAAAAATCTCGACTATAACCCCCCCCCCCCCAAATTCTTTTGCTTTTGAAAGAGGGGGGGGGGTACAATCGGGATTTTGCGGTAGTTATCAGTTTAAAAATTGTAGTTTCTTAAAATATTACTGGTATCTATCTCCATTCAAAGCGTCATATACATAAATGTTTTAGAGATGTAAGTAAGCCATCATTGCAAGGTTAGAACAAATGTAAAAGAAAAATTTGCAAAGTTGTTCAAAGTAATACTTTTGTATTAACAATGCATAAAAAATATTGTTGTAAACCGTTTAGTAAAATAATATATAACACTTATTGCATTTTAGAAAATATTAAATTTATTTAAAGTACAATTGAACGTAGACGAGGCTGTTGTTCTTTATGTATTTGCTGAAAGATGTGTTTGTGGAAGTTTCAATACAAAATCAACTTTGTGAGAGGAAAATATCTTCAATTTCAGGAAAATTGTAGATAATGGAACTGACATTATCTCTCATTAAGTTAACTGAAAGAAACAGAATTACAGAATGATTATTGGGGTACTTATGAAGTGTTCATATCTGCCCCAACTAGCCTGTTCACAAGTGCCCCACATTGCTGCTTCTGTTAAATTGATGAATAATTAACATTTCTCAATTTTAGAAGAAAAAGAATTTTATCAAACATGTTTATTAGTATTCATAGTATATGGTAAAACACTCAAATTCAAATAAATGTATAAATAAATAAAATTATTCGCTTATGAACTTGGAGCAATGATTTTACTTTTGAGATCTAAAAACAGTGTTTTGGCTACAGAGGACAAACAAAATGTCATAGAGCTTCAAAAAATTTTTACCATATGGCTACAGATGCTATCATCTTTAGTAATTTTTTTCAAATAAAAAAGCTTATAGTAACTATCGAAAAACTGCTATGTTCACATGTGCCCCGTGTTCACATGTGGCCCCATCTCCCCTACATACAGAATCGGTGGGCACATAAGTTCTCAGGCTTTGATAGCCTGTGAGCTAAAATATCACCCTGATCGGATAATAAGTGGTCATTTTTCAATTAGCCTAACGCTTTCTAGGCTCTTTGCAATTAGCCTGAAAAATATCAGGCTAATTGGAAAAAGGGAGAATTATGTATATTTCGCATTTTGCATCATCTGGTGTTTTTCACCCCTGTTCTTTCATTTTGATACAAAGACTTACGAAAGGGCTCCATTATGAAACATTGGAGAAAATTTACTTTAGATATGTGTGCTTTAAATTGCGTCGATTTTTTACATGTCATGTGCTTACTAAAACATGACGTTCTAAACATTTAAGGCGGTTCTTAAATAATAATAATAATAATAACAACAACAATAATAATAATAATAATAATAATAATAATTCCAGTAATAGCCCGAAACTTTGAAACATTTTCAGACAATCTTTTAAATATAAAAGCTTGCTACTTGCAGACATAGTTCTGGCAGTAATTTGTAATAGATCATTTTTTTTCGATAAATGAATCACTTCTTTAGTTATAAACGATTGTAGTATTCGGACGATGCTTTTTTCTTTTCTGTATTGTCGTCTACGAAAATCGGCCAAAGAGAGATCGAATTAAATCCTACATTTAATGCAGTGCAATGTACATAAGAACGCATTTTACCTAAAAAAGATTATTCTTCATCTATATATTACTAGCAAGCTTTGCCCGTTACACCGATCGGTTTCGCCAAACTAACTTTGAAACAACTAAAAAATTTGAATGAATTTCACCATGTGTTTTAAAGTAATATGGAACGTTATCTGTCTTTCTGTATTGCTGAAAACGATACGAATGGCATTGTGATCTAATGGCATTGATATCTAATGTGTTAGGTGAAATTTGTTCTGTTAAGGATCGACTCCTTTTGTTGATCATTTATTGTAAATTTGATATAGAATGATATGCAAAATGCTAAAATCTCCCCTAAAATTACCTAATTAACAGTGCAAATCCCATCAAAATCCATTTAGCAGAATTCACGTTATCAACAGCCGGAAAAATTTTTCCAATTGCATTTTATATATATATAGTAAATATTATAAATCCCAAATATTTCACCAGATGCACTGATTTTCTGTCAAGTAAGCTGAGGTTACTCGAAGATGCAATATTTTACCAATTCCTACGCACAGCTCTTTTAGTTACTCAATAATGCAATCTTCTGCCGTGTGTTACGCAGCAATATAAGTTACACGGTGACACGGTATTTTACCAATTACTATACACAACTATCTCAGTTACTCGATAATGCGATCTTTTGTCAATTTATACACACAGTGATATAGTATGTTACTCAATGGTACGTTTTTTTTTCAATTCCTACACACACTATCTAAGTTACTCGATTTCGCAATCTTCTACCGTCCTCATCTACCTGACGCCGTTCTACCGCCACAGCAATTTAAGTTACTCAGCGATACGGTATTTTGTAAATTACTACACACAACTATCTCAGTTACTCGAGAACGCGACCTTCTGCCCATCTATAACACAAAGCCATTTAAGTTACTCCATGATATGGTATATTACCAATTCTTACACTCAACTATTCATTTACTCGATAATGCGATCTTCTGCCCTTCTCTACACAGATTAAGCAAAGTTACTCGGTGATACTGTCGTTTATCTAGTCATAATAACGCTGATAATATCATAAAAAGGGAAAAGATTAAGTGAGAGGAGATGGGACTCGCAAGAATTCGGCCGTTTTCGTTTTGTGAAATTTTTGAATGGTCTGCAGACCTACGTCGATTAATGTTTTAAATCGAAATTAAAGGATAAAGCAAATATGAACTAGATATATAATCAATATAATATTTTAAATATTTTAATTGTAGTTGGTCGTAGTTTAAGCGGGCTTTGCCTCTTGAAGACTGAAAAAAAGCTGTTTTTAGCTTTTTTTTTTTTTTTTTTTTTTTTAAGAATAGTAATGAAAATTTGTGTTCCGAAATTTTTGCATGTAATTTATTATCATTTGAAGGATATTGCATTTTTTAAAATCAAAAATTGATGACGTAAATTGAGTTGCGTATGTGATGCGCGTCGGGCCGGGCTCTTTCCGATCTCCCGCGTCTTCTCCACCCTCGGGTGGAGTCCAGTTGTGGGGGACGGGCGGGACTCCGGACCCTCCAACCCCTATCGAGGCGGGATCTATCCCGTCTAGGTGGACCTTTCCGTGCCCGCCTGGGGTCGCTAACGGCACTTGTCTGGTCTCATTTGACTCCCAGCGTCGAGCCGCGAGGGGTTCCGCAGGTGAGCGGGGAGATTGGGGGGGAAAGCCCGGAGCAGGGACGCTTTACGTCCGGAGGGGGGTTTTCCTGCCCCGCCAGGCTCTTCCGCTAGTGGCGCCTTCATACTCCATCGGTTGGCTCGCATAAATGTCTTTGCCGGATAATGGTATTTGATCTTGTGAGCCCTCCGTAAAGTAACTCCGGCTCGGGAAACCTCGTGTAGGTTCGTGGGCCCGGCTCCTTTATAGGTGTCCGGTTCCTGCGGGCTGTCGAGGCGTACCGGGTCGGGAACCGAGAGAAGGGACCATTTGGCTCTTGTAGCTGCGTGGTGAGGATTGTCGTATTCGACCAATTCATTTATCTTGGGAATAACCGGCGTGACGTGCGCTGGGCAGTGCGCCGGTCTGGCCGGAGCATCTCTGAGGGCTGCCTTGTTGGGGCTTGTCTGGTGGAGACCTTCGGGACGCGCCGCGGGGCTTGTCTCACGGGTAATTTCGAGCAGGAGCAAATGGGCTTGAAAGAGCCTGCACTTAAATCAATTGACAAAAAGAGACTATTGAAACACATTCATTGCCAAGCTGAAAATTGTGCCGTTTCGCTGTGGCCGCCATACTATTCCGCTTGGAAACTTGATAGCGTCGTCCACGCGATAACGCGTGATCAACCGTTTGGTAAGAACTCGCATTACACGATTTACTGTGATTGGCACATGAAAGTGTTAAAGGTCTAAATGTATTATGCAATGCATATTTTAAATATAGAATCCGAGGAAAAGTATGGTTATTTATAGGAAATATTTTAATTTTAATTGATTGTAAACTTTTATGAAAGACATATTGACCGACTTTTTTTTCCCAATCCTAATTCATGAATCTGGGTTATGATAAGAGAAAAACGAATTTGAGGTGGAATAGACAAACAACTAGAATGGAAGATTATTTTAGAATTCTTGTGCACTTGGGTAGCCGCCTTGAACTTCAGGCAAAAATTACGGTTGTTGGATGAATCCAGTATATTTTCTACTGATTTTTGAATACTTAATAATCACATGAAAAAAAAAAAAAAAATTCTACAAAAATACCTGACACTTATGACCGATGTTGGAAGAATTTGAAGTTAAATCCAGTTTTGTAAAATATTTTACATATATATCTGCCATATACATAATAGATATGCAAGAAACTTAATATAGATACAGTATACTCTCGATATCTCGAAAACCTCGATATGTCGAAAAATTATTTTTCCCCTTGGTATTACATATTTATCTAATGTTAATTTTAATTCTTATTTCGAAGAGTTTTCACTCAAAACCTTGTTATATCGAATATTTTTAGAAGTAAAAAATCAATCAGTTTCTTCTCTGCCGTTTGATAATGAGGAATAACTGGGTCTTTCAGGACCATTACCTAGCATTACTGCGGTCCAAGCTAAAGATGCTGTCCACGTACTATGACGCTTCATAGAATGCTCTGAAAACGTGGAAAACGATAACTTTCAAAAGACATGTCGCAAGGCCACGACACTCGGCTTTTTTAAGCCATTCTATCAATCTAAGTTCATTTATGTATTTACTAATTCTTTTCAATTTAATGTAATTATTTTCTACTATTTTAAAAATTAAAATTGCCATTGTAGTATTTAGACTTATTACGACTATAATTACATATTTATACTTATTCTCATCTATCATGACTCTAATTTTTATAACATTATTCCCTATCTTGTGTTTTACGAGAATTTTTACATTTGGTTATGACCGCGTTATCGAAAATTTTTAAGTGTCCCTTCGACTTCGAGATATCGAGAGTATACTGTAATTAATATGCTTTTAGATTGCCCACTAACAACTCCAAAAGGCAATTTATATGAAAAATATCAAAACGTATTCAAATAAATTTTGAAATTTATTAAAAGCGATACGTTTTTATTATGGGCATACCTGAATTTGATTTCGCTACTTATAGCAGCCTTTTTTGATTCTGAGCATTTCAGTTGTTTTAACGATTATATAGACTACTTACCTGTTAAATTTGTGTGTGTTTTTTTTCATATTATTTATACTAGTTTCATTACGGAATACCAGCCGGAAATAAATGCAAGGCTATTTATATTGTTTCATGTGTAAATGGGCAAATCTTTTGCAACCAGAGTGAACAGCGCAATTTTTTAATGTAATTTTTCTAATATAACAGAGTATACTTATATGTACAAACCATAATTTAAAAAAAAAAATCCCTGCCAGCGCGGCCTACAAGCGGAGGTAGATTTCGAAGTTAAGTATATTAATTGCACCACCAACAACTAAATCATGAGTAGATATAAATCCACTAGTTTTATCTGACCGCTTTTGACGAATTTTCATTTCATTTTTATATAATAGCTGGTTTTATCAGAATCATGTTAAGGCGGTATTAAAAAAAATACTTTCCCATGCTCAAAAACTCGAAATTTTCTGGCACATTTTCAGATTAATTTTTAATAGAAAAAATACGAAAATTGCTGACGTGATTTTTGAAAAGCTTTATAAGCGACATGTGTTTTTATTTTTCTTTCAATTAAATGAAACTTGATTAATAAACAGTTATTTTCTCAGTAGGGCAATATTTTCGCTTTTAACACAATCGCTTCGGGAAATTCTGTTCAAAATGCCCACTTTGACATCATTTTTTGAAATATATTCTGCCTCTATCAAAAAATCGATCATTACGGTACATTATATAGTTTCTGAAGAAGAGAATCTATCAATTGGACGCGTTTGACAGCAAAAATTAATTTAAAAATGAGTAAGAAAATAAGCAGTTTGGATTTGAATACATTCTTAATACGATGATTTTTTTCTTCAACCACTATGTATTTTTAATTTGTTTTTGCTGTAAGAAGTGGTCCTATCAAAAGGCAATGTTAAGAAGATATATGATAAATTCATTTTATATCTTGTGAATTGACGGAGTAATGGAAATTTTTCTTCTTCACCCCCCCCCCACCCCCTTTTTTTTTATTTTATTTTTATTTTAATTTTGGTACGAATTGATCTTATAAAAAACTTGTAAATATAAAAGTTGTAGATAATATTAAGGAGATGTATAATAAAATTAATTGGATTTGATATCTTGAGAATTGACGAACTTATGATTTTTTTTCTCCCAAAAACCCTATTTTTGCGCCCCTTGAGCCCATTTTTAATTTTATCAAAAATCTGTGATACATATATTTTTCGTCCTATTTTTAGAAGTAATAAAAACTTTAAACTGATTTGATATGTACAAAAATTAAGAAGTTATTCGAATTGGAATTTAGAAGTTTTTCGGTTTTCACAAAACCCCTCCCTATTTCCATCCCCTTGGTCCGATTTTGCCCATTAACAAACTTGACCGAGATTTTATACCCCTTGATTTTATGTATCAGTTTGAAAGAGATTGGTGAAGAATTATGGAAGTTATCGTGTCCAGGAAAAGTGATATATATATATATATAGATAGATAGATAGATAGATAGATACTTAGATAGATAGATATATATATAAAGTTTTTTACTGAGGGTGGTTTTGGGTTCTAGGGGTCATGATCGGTGTAGATCGGCAAAACATTTTCAGAAATTCCAACATAGGAACGACGCCAATAGGTAGTATTTCATACGAAATCTACCTAAAAAGAAAAACTAAACAATTTCAAAAACAAAAAAGCTTTCGAAAATTTCAAAATACTATATATATAATCTATAAATTGATTGATAAATTTTGCCAAAAAATTACTACATATTTCTACCCACATTGAAGCTTAAAAAATATTTAAGAAAGAAAATATTTTTTTCTTAATTAAACAAATTTAAAGAATATTGATATGGAAGAAACATTTATCATTTTTATTTAGCGATAAATTAATTACATTTTGAGTTAAACTACTTTTGTTTCATAACGACATTTATAGGGTTGTCCTATCTAAAAATTTAGTTCAAACTGGCAATTTTAACAGCATTTTATTAATGATCCCCTTCCTTTACCGTAAAATGGAAGGAAAAAAATATTTATTGAGCTTCGAAATAAGAACACGTGCCAATTTCATGTGTTTACGTAAAAAATTGAATTGATGAATGCGTCTTAAAACTGCCAGATTTATTTGAGAATATTAATATTATCAAATGGAGAAACTCAAAAGGTGTTTGAAGTGGAATATCGCATTCATTTTGGGTTAATATAGATAAAATAATTAATAATTTACTAAACATGTGCAAAAATTTACACGAAATAATTTCCTCATATATAAATAAGTTTAAAAAACTTCACCTATTCAAATATGATATTAAAAACATAAATAAAAAGATATTAATATGATTCTTAAATAGGGGGTAATGTAAATTCTCCTAAATATCCATCGAGAAATGCATGAATAAATGTCGTTCCAGAATTTTTGTATTGAGTTAAAAAATGTTTCTTATCGGTCCGGAATTTCCATATGCATTAAATTTAACGTATGAAAAATAACAACAACAATAAAAAAAATAATGAAATGTTCTATAATCAACCCCACCCCGCGCCAGTATTATATTAAACATTTCAAAAATTTTAAGTCAATATTCTTTACTAAAAGCTGAATGACCTACTTCGGTAAACTCTGACAATTAACTCATAATAGAGCCTTTGTGATTCGTGCTCACATAAATAAATACTTTTTTATTTTAGAAAATTAACTAAAAATAGATATAAAATGTATCTTTATCATGGTGTTTCGTTTTATCTATAATGCACTTTATAATTGAAATTGATGCATCTTTTAAAAATTTTCTGTGATTACAAGTTTAAAAAAAAAGAAAAGGAAAGAAACAAGAATTGAAACAAGGCAAACGAAATTTAAATTAAAAAAAAAGCCCCACCAGTGGCCGGGAGGTTCAGCTCTCGTAGATGGTAGACGGGAGGTGCTGGGTTCGAACACAATCGCGCCCGTCGGCCCAATAGTTCGGAGTTTTCCGTGTTTGTGTTCGAACCTTGGATTTCCTTGTGTAAATACGTGTTGGGTTCCCTTAGAAAGACACCCAAGGAAGGCACCTCCCCTTTCTGGCCTATATCCCTCGTGTTGATAATTGCTCGTCTTAAAAAACACACAACACATGATAAAAAAAATATGACGATATTATATGAATTTATCATATTTGATGTATATTCATATCTTAAAATGGTGAATATGTGAATGAATATGAATGAATATATATCAAAATCTTGTATTACTTCGATAAAAATTATTTTTAAAATACGAATTCCCATTTTGATTTGCTTTTTTAGTTGGGTTCGAAAAATCCTTACAAGAAGAGATTTTGTTTTAACCAAAAAATTTCAAAACTTTAAGCTGTTTTGCTAATTATTCACTTGCATATATATATTTTTCCCCCTACCACGCTGCAAGTCAAGACATAGGTTTGAGAAATTCCGTCCTTTTGTCAATGACTGTTGGAATGACCAGACTATATTTCCGCTATCTATTCGGTTTCCATCATACACAAAAGAAGAAGGGAGTGAAAACGGGTTTCAGATCATTAAAGTACTGCGTGTACATTCTTTCTGGTATCAGAATATTTCTTCGAACCCCATCTGGCTGTAAAGACTGAACAAAAATGTACACTGAGATTCCGTTCAGATGGAAGAAAATTCTATTCGTTCATTAGAAAATTTTGGCTTCGTGCTACTTTCTTTTTCTTTTCTTTTCTTTTGTAATTTTCTTCATATTACTAGAATGAACAAGAAATTTTGATATCTTGCTTTGGCAAAAAACAGTGTCGCGTATTTTAAAAATAGTCACTCTTACTTACAGATCTTATATTTTACGGACATTTACGTAATTCTTCTATATATAAAAAACGTTTTGATTTGGAACTGGACCAATGAAAATCTGCGTAGATAGTCCCGGCAGATCGGCATCCAATTTGAATGCTTAAGCATGGCCTTTCTTCGTTAACATTTAAAAAAAAAACTGTTGCATACAAAAACATGAAAATCGGTAGTATTGTAGAGAAATGTTTGATAAACACGCTGATACAGAATATCAAATCGAAGAATTATTTAAAGAGGTATTTAATGCCAAAGTTGGACAAAATCGTTCCATTAAAAAAGTTTTATAGGAGCAAAAATGTACATAGGAATTTAATCATTTTTAGATCATTTTATGCGTCAGAATTTCCCGATGTGCAGACTGCACTTAGTTTTTTAATTTGACTGATTTTTTGAGGTTTTATTTTTATTTTAAATTCAAATTTTCAGCATTTCGAAATATATTTTTTACGTATTTTAGAAAATTGTATTAATTTAAACTGTTGCCAACTGCATAAACAGCGCAAACAATAATGTTTGCTTCAAATTAAAAATTTATTTTACACGTGACTATTATAAACAGAAAATATAAAAAGCAGGAACTCATTGAAAATTACGTCATAAAAACTATACTTACACATGAATTTTAAAAGAGAAAGAATATTGTAACATAAGAAATTCATTAACATGAGTTAGAAGTCTTAAATAGGAGAATTTGCGTCACATTTGCGTCACATTACACTTATTATGTAAAATGAAGAAAAAATAATATTGCAAAAGAGTTTAAATTTAAAAATTGCGCGAGACATTTATCTCAATTTTAAGATGATCATAATATTTTATTTCTAACAAAAGTATTTTTACGTGAATATTAAAAAGAGAAAGAAAAGTTTGGTAAAATTACGTCAGATTATAATTGTCAGATTCAAATTATAATTCAATCTTCCGAAATCTTTTTAAAGCCGATCAAATTAGCTTGCTGTTAGAGTTTGCGGTGTCTGAACGGGGGTTGACGAGCATAGCTCGTAGGGGGCAGAGCCCCCTAGTAAATAAAAATAAAATGAGTTCTTAAAAAGACAAAAACCAAACAAACTAGAAACTGCTTTGTCAGAATTTAGTGATGTACCCGGTGAAAAAATATATAAATATAGGTAGTACAAAGCATATTTCAGCTTTAAGACTTAAAATACCCGCTTTTACTTTATATAAAATGATGTTATTAGCACCCGCTGTTGATTTTCACATTTACGACCCAATCTTAAATAACATGTATAGAAAAGAATCGATATGACGGCACCAGTGTTGAATTCAGGGGGTGGCCCGGGGGGGACAATCTCCCCGGAGCATCGAGATGACCCCCCCCCCTGAATATTTGAGATTCTGTGTATTCAATGGTCAAAAAGTACAATCCCCCCCCCCCCCGGAGCTACAGAAATCCCTCCCAGAGAAAAGTGTCTGTATTCAACAAAGGACGGCACTATAGCGGAATAACGCACAAACTCAGCAAAAAGCCATGTCGTCATTCAAGAAACTCGAGAAAAAAATCAGTTATCGATTCACAAGCCTTTCATTTGTTTGTAACTTTAATATGGATACTGAAAATTAATACAGTTTATAATAGCTCCATGTTTTATCAGTAATCATTCATTTATATTTTTTTCAAAATTCGGAAAACATTATTATACATGGATTAATAAAATTCGAATTAAGCAAATGCGGAGAAAAAAAGAAATACATATATACTTCAAAATACATTTTTATAACAGACGATATTCTTGGCGTAGCACTTATTATATTTTTTTTAATTAGTTTTTATGAGAAAATGGCAATTAAAAGATATAGTAATCTACAGTTTTCCCTTTACTTCCTACAGAAATAGAGTACTCCAGTTGCCATCATTACAGAAGTGGCTTTACAATTTACAAAAAAAAAAAAAAAAAAAAAAATAATTAATATCTCAAAAAATCCCTGCCGGCCCGGCCTTCAGGCGGAGGTAGATTTCGAAGTTAAGTATACTGATTTCACCAACAAAAACTAAATCATGATTAAATATAAATCCACTTTAACAGTTTTATCTGGCCGCTTTGACGAGTTTTTATTTCATTTTTATATAGTAGCTAGTTTTATCAGAATCATGTTAAGGCGGTATTAAAAAAAAAAAAATACTTTTCCATGCTCAACAACTCGAAATTTTCTGGCACATTTTCTAATTTATTTTTAATAGAAAAAATATGAAACTTGCTGACGTGATTTTTGAAAAGATTTATAAGCGGCATGTGTTTTTATTTTTCTTTCAATTAATTAAAACTTGATTAATAAACAATTATTTTTTCAGTAGGGCAATATTTTTCGTTTCTAACACAATCGCTTCGGGAAACTCTGTCCAAAATGCCCACTTCAACATCATTTTTTGAAATATATTCTGCCTCTATCAAAAAATCGATTATTACCGTACATTATATAGTTTCCGAATAAGAGAATCAACCAATTGGATACGTTTGAGAGCAAAAATGAATTTAAAAATGAATCAGAAAATAAGCAGTTTGGATTTGAATACATCCTTTATAAGATGATTTTTTTCTTCAACATCTATGCATTTTTAATTTGTTTTTGCTGAAAGAATTGGTCCTATCGAAAACGTGTGTGTATAAATGTTGAAGACAATATTAAGAAGATATATGATAAATTCATGGGGATTTTATATCTTGAGAATTGACGAAGTTAGGAATTTTTTTCTCCCCAAAACCCTATTTTTTGCGGCTCTTGAGCCCATTTTTAATTTTATCAAAAATTTGCGAGACATAAATTTTTGGCCCTATTTTTAGAAGTAATAAAAACTTTAAACTGATTTGAAATGTACAAAAATTAAGAAGTTACGAGGTTTTTTTCGGTTTTCACAAAACCGCTCCCTATTTCCATCCGCTTGGTCCGATTTTGCCCATTAACGAACTTGACCGAGATTTTATGCCCCTTGATTTTATGTATCAGTTTGGAAAAGATTTGTGCAGAATTGTGGAATTTATCGTGTCCAGAAGAAAGTGATATATATATTTTTTTTTTAATTTGTTTTGTTTTGTTTTTTGTTGGTGGTCAGTAATGTTTAATTAATGGTTATTTATATATAACCATTAATTAAACATAACCGACCATCATCAAAAACAGCAATATTGTAAAATGACAATAAAAATGGATACCACAAACCTATAATATAGAACTGTATGTATAAAATAAAGTGCCTTATACATAATTACAAGAATTAATATGGAAGGAAAAAAGAAGAATATGGATACCAAAAAAAAATTGAAAAACTTATATATTGAATTACATTTTCAAGAGTACAGAATTCAATGATGTAAGCAAATCGGTTGTTTTCTGTGAGAAAAAACTAAAAGCTGAAATTTTTTTTCTCCTGCACCCAAACAACCAATATGATCAATAGAATAGTTTCAAGATGAAAACAGAACATTATCAAATGGCATAAAATTGAAAAAAATATACAACCCATTAAATATTTAATTTATAGCATAAAAAATAGAAATATTACACACCATACCGAATAATAACCCAGTTGATTTTCAAAATATCCACTCGCACATGGTATCCGAGCATGATAAGATTAAGGTGAATAAAACAGTTAAGTTAACACAGAAATTAAAACTATGGATTCAGTTAATTTATTTTGAAATACCGTGATAAAAACTAATATAATATAAATAGAAAATAATTACATTATTTAAAATACCTAAAAAAACACTTTTAAATTGTTTAATTTCAATTTTACAATATTACCAATATTCAGCGTTTAATACCACCTGGTGTAAAAAATTAAAATTATTACTTTAACAGAAGCTTTAAAAGACAAAATTTTTTATTGCTGCCATCTATTATATTATTTTAGAAACAATTATTATTATTCAAATGTCACAAGAAGAAAATAATAAAAGCTAATGAAATTAAAATATATCATCTGCATTAACACGCTAATCCTAATATATAAATAATAATCTACAATATATCATTATTAAAAAAATTAAATTAATTAAATGTTAATAAAATACTATCAATATATTCTATTACCAAACCCATTTAATCTACACTGAGAAAGTAAATAATTTTATAACATTGATAATATATAGAATATAGCTATATGCTATAACATAAAATAAATTATATATAATATAAATATAAAAACTTTAAGAATTACCATTAAATTTAAAATCTAATAAATTAATTAAATGAACAGGGAAAAAAAGATGTTTATAGAAGATTGTCAGATTCTAAAATTCCCAATAGCCTAAAGATTACAAATATAGTGTGTGGATTACCTTCATATTAGCCAAAAAAGCTAAAAAATATGATTGTGACAATCAAACACATTAAACCGATAATTAATCATGGAATACAAAGTTGAAAATAAAGCAATATTAAAAAGTATAGAGGAATAATAATAAAAACCAATTACCCAATTTTAATACATACAGTATAACAATAGTTATATCAAATAAACCTATATGCATATTAATCACTATAAAGATGGTATACTATTATTAATTAATATGACATTGTCCTGAGTAGACTAAAATTTTAAATCAAGTTAATTTTGAAATTGATAAAATAAGCTAAATTTAATATGAATTGAAATAAAAAAAAAGAAATGTCACCATTTACATATAAAACATCCAATCAACATCCATATAATATGCGTAATAGAAATATAGTTATAATACAAAAGCCCCATCATTTTTTAAAATTAACCATTGCGTATTATCCAAACAACTCCACCCTCCTCCGTACTCTAACATTTACCCACCCAACCATCCTATAGTAATTTTTTATTATTATTTTACAATTTTTAATTTTTTATATAAATATCTTTTTTATTTTATAAATTTTTTTGTAATTTCGTTTACGCATGTGTTATTTATTTATTTATTTATTTTTTAAGATCCTGTAAATACTAATTGTATATTAACGACTATATGAATTTTTTGGAAAACCATGATTTAATGCTTCATAAATTAGTTTTTTAATATTATTGTTAATTAGATTAGAAGAACATAAACATTTTATTCTATATAAATGTTTAAGTATTATATTTCGATATACAGAATGATGAAGACAAGATTTAAAATTTGTAAATGTATTAACTTTGAATTTAAATTCTTTACGTTTATCATATAAATCTGTTATTGTTTTGTTGTCTTTTATTGTAATTTTAAGATCTAAGAAATTAATTGTATTGTTAGATAAGAGGTTTTCCGTTAATTCCAAATTAGTGGGATAATCAACTGGAAATTGAGAAATTTTAAATTGATCAGTGGCAATTAAAATTATGTCATCAATATAACGATATAAATGGAGATTATTATTAGTAAAAGTACGTTCATAGTGATATAAGTATAAGTCTGATAATAAACTGGATGTACAACCACCTTGTGGTATACCGACGTGCTGTAAATATAATGTGTTATCTTGCAATATATAATTATTATAGATAATGAAGTTTGTTAAATATTTAAAATAAGCGATATCTATATTAGATGGTAATTCCAGTTTTTTATAATACTTTTTAAATAATGCATTTATAATATTATGTAAATCTAATAAGTCTATATTATTAAAAAGATCTTTGAAGTCATATGTCGTTATATTATATACACAATGAAGATTTTTTTAAGTATTGACCAGTTGATAGCTATTTTTTATACAATGTGTATTGTCATTGTTTGTAGTAAGTATATATAATTGATTAAGAATTTTTAATAGAAGTTTATTGACTTTATTATTATATGTATTGCAACCAATAGTTACAGTCCTAAATTTAATTGGAGTTTTATGAAATTTGGGAATAAGAACTAAATAAGGATAATTAAAGTTAGCTAATATCTAGACACACGGCAGTGTGTCAGCCAAGTTCGCCTGACATAGCCGTGTGTTATTTACACGAACCATTTCGAGCTGTTTTCATCAAATTTCAATGCTCTACAACTAAAAATCTATGAGACCTACGTACTTGTTGTACGAAATGGGTAGTAAGACCACCCTAATTACCTAAAATCCAAAATTTTATAAATAACGCATAATTAGTTTCCGAGATAATGACATTTGAAAATGTCTGATAATCGATAATTTTACCACTGACTGACTGACTGACTGACTCACTCATCAAAAAGATCTCGTATATCTACTGCAGCTACAGACTTCAAATTTGGTGCGAAGTTCGTTTACACTATAAAACTAAGGAAAAAAATAAAAAACTTGAGAAAATCGATGAATTACCCACCTAGGGGTGCCCATTTTTACTTTACCATTGCGTCTATTAGGCGAAATTTTAATTTGCCGTAGGAGGGGACGCTGTTCTGTCGCCAAATACCGCCAAGTTTCTCGCCAACATGGCGATATATCGCCAAATTTGGCGACCAAAATCGGTCGCCAAAAGTGACGCCACCTTGGCGATACCTCTAATATTTCGCCAAATTCCCATAGACTTCCATTGTAAACCTATCTACTTACTGGGGGTTTATCTGGGTTTACTTGCTTACAGAAAAATAACAAATAGAGATATTCTGTCCGTCACAGAGCCCGTTCTCAGAAACTATACATGTTGGAGGCGTGAAATTTTGCATATTTACAGCTGAACACCTCACATCAAATGCCAAATCATAAAATTTTGAAAAAGTTGTAAATTTAACCCTTTGGGGTCTCACATGTGTATTTTAAACAATCCTTTCTAAGTGAGCCCCTAATTAGGTTGGAGGAGTGAAATTGTACATACTTATAGCTGAACACCTCACATCAAACGACAAATCATAAAATTTTGAAAAAGTCGTACATTTAACCCTTTGGGCTCCGCCATGTGTATTTTAAACAATTCTTTCAAAGTGAGCCTCTAATTAGGTTGGAGGCGAGGAATTTTGCATACTTATAGCTGAGCACCTCACATCAAACGAGCAATCATAAAATTTTGAAAAAGTCGTACATTTAACCCTTTGGGCTTCCACATGCGTATTTTAAGCAATTCTTTCTAACTGAGCCACTTATTAAATTGCAGATTTGAAATTTTGCATACTTATAGCAGAACACCTGAGGCCAGGCGACAAATCATAAAATCTTGAAAAAGTCTTATGCTTAACCCTTTGAGCTACCACACATGTATTTTAAGCAATTCTTTTTAAGGGAGTCATTAATTAAGTTGGAGACATGACTTTTTGCATACGTATAGCTGAATACCTCAGACCACACGACAAATCATAAAAATTTCAAAAAGTCTTATATTATTTACTCCTCCGGGCTCTAACTTGTGTATTTTAAACAATTTTTCTAACCTCCGCTTTTTTCACGCGGGGGAGCACTTTTCCAACTTTTGCCGACACCCTTTGACCATTCTTTCATATTATGCACCATAGTCTTACATATTTTAGTTCCACTTTTTATCGCCAGAGGCGCCTACTTATCTCGGGTGCTATGGGCTCAATCCCCTCGACTAAAATATCTACGGATAGTATGTAAAACGGAGTTTCATTCGGATAGAGGTTTGTTTAGAATAGAGTGCGCCCCTGGTTGCGAAATGTGGAACTAACAGATTTTTCAAAAGGATAAAGTGTTTTGAAAGGAATATTAAACGAAACCCTCTGTGCGATGTGTGATCACACTTACCCACTTGTTATTTTCAAAATCATCAGAGAAATGTTTATTTTGTTAATTAAATTTGAAAATCCAGGGAGGAGCAATGTTCTTCCTCTGCACTGCCTCTTTGCCCGCACCCATGGATGAATGATACATAGTGTGGCATAAGCACATAACTTTATTGTTCACTTTCAGTACAAAAAAGCAGGCCCCGCTATAGGATATTTAATTGGAAAATTGAGTAGGAGAATTTAACATAGGAATTTAATAGGAATTGTTGTTTCAGAAACAATAAAAATTTCGAATCAATACATTTCGTTTTAAAACATGCATTCAGTGTAGCAGTATTAAAATATAGATTTCTGCTGCAAATTGACAGCCAAATAGTTTGTTGTAGGAAATTAAAATTAAAATTGAATGTTTCTAGGTGAATAAAATAGTCTCATGTAAACACATTAAAAAGCATTATGTAAAGTGTCTAAATATATTGTAACTGTACAAAAAGTAATGATATCTAATAAAAACATAGCTGTGAAAAAAGAGAGCCAAGTTCTGTAAAGACAATGGCAAGAAAAGAAGTGATATCTAAGTGGGTGCCAAGTTCAAATAAAATTCACCCAAACTTACCTACTGAAGTATTATAGCATTTTTTAAATTGTTTAGAAATAAAAATTATTGATAGCATATTAATAATAAATCTAGAACTTGGCAAGTTTTTGATAAATGTTATGCCTATCAATTTCATGTCTTAATAAAATGATGATGTTAATATTAACAACAATGTCATTATAAAAAAATTAATATAGTTATTATTATAAACAAATGACTCATGTTAAAGATTTGATAAACCAATAAATACACAAATACATTCCCGCTCGTCTTTGGTTATCACTCTAGCACCCACCCTTCGCAAACCTCAATGCAAACAGACTAAAAGGCCTGAGAAAGAGACAGATACCTTTACGCTTGTTCTTGGTCATCCCTCTAGAGACTGCACCTCTTTAACCCTTCAGGGGCAAAGAGCTTTTATTCGTGACATGCTGAAATGATTCAATCACACCAGAATTTAAAAACAAATTTATTTCAAAATGGGTAAAAGCTTCTTTTCACGTATTTAATAAAATTAAACTTTTTCGTCCTGAATTCTAGTGTCAATGTGGCATTTTGCAGTTAAATTTAGGTGGGATATATCTTATCCCACCATCCTTCAAGGGGAAGGAGCTCACTCAAATGAAGGCTTCCAAATATGAAATAACAAGTTTAGATATAATAATGTCATTAATAAAAATAAATGACTTGTAGGTAAAAACTTGCCAAGTTCTAGATTTATTATTAATATGCTATCAATAATTTTTATTTCTAAACAATTTAAAAAATGCTATAATACTTCAGTAGGTAAGTTTGGGTGAATTTTATTTGAACTTGGCACCCACTTAGATATCACTTCTTTTCTTGCCATTGTCTTTACAGAACTTGGCTCTCTTTTTTCACAGCTATGTTTTTATTAGATAATATTTAATAGTTTATAATAACTTTAAATTTTACGATTATTTACAATTACATTCTCATTAGTTTTTTGAAAAGATTTATTAGAAGAAATACAGGTTGTAATAAGTTGGTGATAATAAGATTTACATATGATTGCATAATTATTAGGAGATTTGTCTACAATTGTAATAACGTAGTTTTGTTGTAATTTAGTAATTTGTTGGAAAAAATGCTTTGTGTTAATAGAAACCAAATATGAAATATTATTTTTTAAAGCCATAGTTAATTTTTCAATTACTAATATTTTCCATTGATTAAAATATTCAATAGGTTTATTGTAATAGATTGAAATTTTATATATAAAAATATCTATATCATATGTAAACTGTTTGATAATAGATTTAACAGTAAATTTAGATGGAAGTCTATATTTAGTACCATAACCCATTAGTTTTTCAATTTAAAATCATTAACAATATTAAGATTTCCAGTGATTATATGTCCATGATCATTGTTTATATATTTTTTTAGATTAGGGTCATTGCATTTACGCGGAAAATTACTTGCAGCAGATGTATTTTTTGAAAATGTATTGTAGTTAAAAATCTTTATACCAATTGTATTCGGATATTTAAAGGATTTTGATATATGAAGATTATTAATAGGAAAATAACAGTTTTTATCATTAATTATAGAATTAATATTAATTTTATTAAATATATGATTTGAAAAAGTTATTATCATTTGAGTATTCGTGTTTTGAATTTTATGTTTTTTTTGTTGTTGTTGTTGTTGTTGTTGTTGTTGTTTTTTTTTTTTTTTTTTTTTTTTTGTAAATTAATATTTAAAAGATTAACCCTAGTCATAATAAGATCAAAATAAATATCAGAGAAATGTTTAGAGAAAGATTTACTTAGAAATACATTTAAATGTTGTACAATCTGTTTCTTTTTAATAGCAAATATGTATTTTCGAATTAATAACCAGTTATAATGCTTTAAATATTTACTTTGAAGATCATTAATTTGTTTAGTGATATATTTTTTGGAAACTACAACTGATGATGAACACTTTCCACGTTTGTTTCGTGTTGTTTTACAATTTATATATATAGATAGATAGATAGATAGATAGATAGATAGATAAAGTTTTTTACTGAGGGTGGTTTTGGGTTCTAGGGGTCATGATCGGTGTAGATCTGCAAAATTTTTTTCAAAAAATTCAACATAGGAACGATCCCAATGGGTAGTATTTCATACGAAATCTACCTAAAAAAATCAGATGCTGTTTTCAAACAATTTGCAAAAATAAGTACTTTTTTTTTCTGTGTGACGGTATGAAAATTAAAAATGTGTGATGCTTAGATGTTAAAAAATTTGCAGTAGAGAATATCAGTATTTAACAGTACAATGTTAAATCTGCTTCGTTTTACGGCTGGCTTATGTAACGTAACGTTATTTTGAATGGACGACACTTTAATTGCTGCCCAAAAGAAATAGAATATCGGGGCTTAAAGGAAAAAGAAAAACACTTTTTTAAGCCTTCAATTTTTATCTTAACCCTTTGTACTTGAAAGGTGACTCTCCGAGCACTGGTGTTGCCAGGCGCCCGCGTAAATCAGCGCTTCAAATGCTCCGGACACCATTAATTTCTTACAGTTTATTTCGACATCTTTAATCGCAGATAATTATGACATGAGATAAGGCGAAAAAAATGACTTGGAGGCCCGGATTACGCGAGACACCTGGAAACACTATTGGTGAATGAGAGTCATCTCCCGAGTAGAAAGGGTTAAATTTCACGCCTGGCCTTGATTATAAAAAAATTCTCTGCCTTTTTTCAGCTTTAGAAAACTTTAGGAAACGAGTGATTTTAATAAATATATATATAAGTTATATATATATATATATATATATATATATATATATATATATATATATATATATATATATTATACTTATATATATATATATATATATTATAAAATATATAAATATATATTTTTTACATTGTTCCTTTTTTTACATTAGCAACATGAATAGAAAAAAGCATTATTTAAACTTTCTAATCTAGGGGAGGTAGGGTTAATTCGTTAATTGGGATCAGGGGTACTTCAGGGATAATCTGTAACACATTTAAAAAATTGACCATGCTAATTATGAAGTCAGACCAATATTCTACATGTGCAATTTTGTGCAGAGAAAATGAATGTTTCTGCAGAAGTAATCACTGTTTTTCCAGAACACAAAGAAAAACGTCTGTCAAGGTGAGAATGTTTTAATTAAAAAATCCCTGCCGGCTCGGTCTACAGGCGGAGGTAGATTTCGAAGTTAAGTACTAAATTCACCAACAAAACTTAAATCAAGATTAGAGATAAACCCAGATACTTCACTAAGAATGAGTTCTAGGGAGCTAAACTTTTTGTGAAAATTCTAATATACACGAAAACACACACGCATGTATATGGAATAGGTTTAATAATGGATACAGCAAATTCAGAGAACCTTAAAATGTTAAAATATGTTAATATTTCCATAGTCGGGTTTTTATCATGTTTTAATACGTTTCTTCAAACTCATATAACGTTACATATTCACCTGCTGAGGTCCATTATATTTCCAGTATGACGCAATATACATATTTTTTTTAATTCGTCAGACTATTTATTTTATTTTAAGTTTTCATGCAGAAATCTTGCTCTAGAAAACTTATGAAGACATATGAAATTTCATAAATTCCAAATACCCCCCCCCCCTCCTCACCCTCCTAATTTTTTTACCCTTTTCACAAAAGTTCCAATTATAAGCACCCCTTAAAATCATTAGAATTTCCTATTTGCTAAAGAGGGGCTTACTTTCGGTACTTTACGGTACTTAATATAACTTATTTTAGGAGCATCCTGATTCATTTACTTTTATAATTTAAGAGAAAACTATAATAGCTCTGCCATTTTTTAATTTTTATTTTTTATTTCCAATCTTAAGGCGATTCTCTAACTCTTTTCTCAAAAATGGGACACTTTTTGACACATTTTCTGACTCATTTTCAAGCGTAAAAGCATAAAATTGGCAGGCCAGGCTCTTAACATAATTTGGAATCGAATGGCGTTTTGAATTTTTTGATAAATAAATTACTTAAAGTGTTATAAGC
This sequence comes from Maratus speciosus, assembly GCA_963932465.1. Taxonomy (NCBI): domain Eukaryota; kingdom Metazoa; phylum Arthropoda; class Arachnida; order Araneae; family Salticidae; genus Maratus; species Maratus speciosus. The sequence continues at coordinate 98,295,490 of OZ010799.1, forward strand.
AATTGTTGATAGCAGATTTCCTCTTTTCCTGTGCTATCACGTCCGGCAATTCCGTTCAAATTGCAAACTTACGCAAGATTTTCTGAAAGATCCTCTGCTTTTACCAAAAAGTTGAAAAATACATTAGAATATATAATTACATAATCATAACATTTACCAATTCCATGCGTTTCCGAACAAAAATGAATTCAGAAAGGTGACATAAAGTATTTTCTTTTGATTTGAGAACAACCGTAATTCTATAAAATTAAGGGCTCATTTGTAAAATAAGTAAATAACAAAATCTAATTTCGAGATGTGAAGACTCGAGTTTTTTAAAGAAAACTATAACTATCCTCTCGTGAACTATCGTGATTGTTTCGTCTAAAACGGCTAATGTGTTAAAGACTGTATTCTCAACATCCTCAGTTGCACTTATGTACCACACATTTTGTATGATTCATTTTATTTTATTGGATTTATATGCAAGAAGTCTTCTTTTCTAAAATTTATAAAATTTATGGCATAACTTTTGAAACTCATATGTTATATTATGATATATATGATTCAAAAAGAAATCTTGTACATTTAAAAAGATGTCATGATGTAGTTAACGGCTTTACACGAGAATAATAATAATAATCAAAATTCACAGTTACCATTTTTTACGCCCAAATCCTTCATATATGTTCGTCTTCAATCAGTGAATTGAATATTTCTCTGAAGTTATTGCTACTGCTCAGTTCAAAGTAATATTTAGAGCTACCAGCTTATGTTAAAAGGATTTCGTTAATAAATATGTAAAGTAGCATACGTTACAAGTCTGATTGATATGTTGCTTTTGTATCTAATTTTATTCGGTCTAATATACTTAATTTTTTAACGCTTTTAGGCTGTAGTTTCATAGCTGCCAACTTTTATACTTTTTTATTACCGCTATTTTTTTAAAAGCATTTTTTGCATTATCTATCGTTAAATTTCGAGAATTAAATAAAGGGAAGATTGTATTAAAGTAGAGTAGCAGAAAAGCACAAAAGTTGGCAGTTTTATCGCTACCATATCTACTTTATCAAACTACCTTTTCTATGTTAAAGTTGAAAGGCCTATTAACTTAAAGCATTCAACATTTAAATTAGTATTTATTAATATCCGAATAATTAATTATAGGAATATGTTAAAAATTTATAAAGGATTTGATTCTGTTACAAAGTAATAGATTTGCTCCAAATCTCTCAGCGTACTCCTAGATTTTTTGAGTATTTTTCGGTTTCTTATTTTCCTGGTAAATATTTTATTACTAAGTATTTGGGTTAGTGATGTTTGACAACTTTCATTTCTTTATCTAAGCATGTCATTTTATTTCTTCTTTTTTTTTTTTTTTTTTTTTTTTTTTTTTTTTTTTGTGTGTGTGTGTGTGTGTGAGGGGGGGGGGGATGCTTTTCTTTTTTTTTTTCTTCAATGAAACTAGCATGCCGACTTTTGAAGTTGTTTTCTATCGAAGTACCCATACCAATAGCAAAAAAAAAAAAAAAAAATCACATGTGTTTATTGCTTCTGTTATTTCTCTTTTATTGATGAATACGTTCTTTTTTTATAAATCCTTGAAACATCTGAATGCTAAAGTTTTGCCTGCTGGTGCTACTTATTATGTCGATTTTTACAAGACAAGTATTTAATAAATATCAAAAAATATAAAACAGTACCCTTTGCAACTGAATATCATTCCTGGGGATTTATTATCCAACACTTACAATTACTGTTATATTGCCACAGAAAAATACTTTCAAAAGGCTCTGCAGAAAAAGACCTGATTTTTCTTCTTTTTCTTTCTTTCTTTTTTTTTTTTTTTTTTTTTTTTTTTGTGCAGGATAGATGGGAGAAATCTCCATATACATAGAGGGTAACGCTTATACAAAATACTAAGAGAATAATACTAATATTGCATTAATATAATGTTGAAAGTTGATTTATACCACAAGTAAGCTATGTTAAGTATAACGTTTGTATCAAAATAAGTCTAATTTTTGCTAAACAAAGACACTTCCGTTATGAATATTAAAGGCATAATTTAACAATGCAATACGACTTACATTATACAAAACTGTTAGCTGATTTTCAGTTAATTATATTTTTTCAAGCATGAAACATGGCCAATTTGATTTTGAAAAAAATATATTTGACATATTAAAATAATTTGGTATGGAGTTAAAACGGCAATCGCTAATCTTTAATAAATTTGATAGAAATTTGAAAGAAAAATATTGGATAAAGATCTAATGAAATGACGAATTTGCTGATTTCTTTTCTTATGTATTATTTCTTTTATATTCATGAATAGAAAAAAAAAACGCTACTGATGTATATTTTTTGAAAGCGCAGTTTCTGAGACTTCCTAAACTTAAAAAAATAAATATGCAATATTGAGAACCAATACACATTTTTAATAACTAACTCATGGGTCCACAGAAATAAAGTCAGTAAAGCCATAAGTAGAAATAAAGTCAGGAAAGTTATATTGACAACATAACTTTTTCATTCGAGAAGCCTGATTTTTATTTGAAACAATTGTTATATAAATCTACGAATCGCTTTACCAACATGTCTGCCCATAGAGAAAGGATCAAAATACTACTTTGGTCTATATTTTCTTAAATAAAATTAGATAAAGAAAGGACTATAATTTAAAGTTGCAAACTTATTAAGTTAGAAAGCACTTGATCTAAAATTTTTGATACCACGATATTTTCATTAATTACGTTCAAGTTGAAATAGTAAAATCTCGATCTCTTAAAATAGATTTCGCAAAAATGGTGCGAAAAGAAAAAAAAAACATTTATGCATTTCCTATACCAACGTTATTCTGGGAACTCTTCTACTACAAGTTCTCTAGTTTTACTTACTGTCGACTTTACTATGTTTTTCAAGTTGAAAGGACAAGTTTTCTTATCTTGGAATTGGAGAATAGATAGGGAATATGCTGTTATCTATTATGTTCCTGAACGGGTTTGCAAAGCATCTGCTAATCATTTAAAGGGTTCTTTTTTTAAAAAAGGGGAGGGTGTACGCCATAGACTTCTAATATAACCCAATTCCTCCTCTAAGGTGTATGCGCATATTTGAAAATTATCACATGTTCTACAGAGAGAATCCTTTATGGTTTGAGATTTTAAAAATTAAAGCAATCTGGATTTTTAATTTATGATTGCTTCAAAGGAATACTTACAATAATATTTTAAACGTATCTCATAGAGTCAATGGTGTATCTAATAATCCTAATTTCGCGTTTTTTGCTTATATATTCTTTTAATTTTTTTCCAATGACATTTTAATTTCATTATAATTATCCCGCAAGATTTACTCATAATAAAAAAAAAATAAGAACGTACCTTAAATTTTGAAGATAAATCTACAAATTCCTTTTTTTTTTTTTTTTTTTTTAACATCCTGATCTTACTTCAAAATTTAGATTAATTGCATTACAGATATTTTCCCATGATTATAATTCAAACAATGTGTATAGATTTTATGTGGAATTACTCAATTTATGTATGTATGCACTTACCATCACATTAAAGCTCTTGAATTTGATTTGTTTAAGATTAAACTTTTATTTACAATATCTCTGTAAAAACGGAAAATGAACTGCGCTAAAAGTGTAGTTACCTAAAAATATAATTGAAAGTAAGTTGTAAATGAATTTGAACATAAAATTTTAGTGAAAATAAAATAATTTAATTTAGAATGCTTGACATTCAATAAGGAACTTTTTGAAAACTAACAAAGTCACTCTTTCAGTTTGAGAAAATATTTTTTCTCTATTAATAAAATATGCATTTGAATTAATATTTCATATTTATTTTATTTTTTTTTTTAATTTTGTCTATAATTTGATTAAGTGTCAAATTAAATAAATAAATAAACAAAAGAGAGAGGGGGATACAAGAAGTCAAGAGAAGAAAGGAAATTTTGAATACGTCAATAGATTATATTGCGGCGAAGGTCAAAGGACTTTTTTAAGTGCGATGAAGAAGGGGGGGGGGGGGGATATAGTAAAATTTTATTTATTTCAGTCTACATAAAATTAATTTTCCATTTTGATTTTTGATTTTCTTTAAATACTTTTTCCCTTATAAGAGATTCTCCAAAATAATTTATTTGTTGAGCAAATGGTTATGGTATCTTTACTCTCTATCGGTGTGTGTTTTTATTCAATCAGTGCTTCTTCAAGGAATAGATCAAGGAATATCGCTAACGAAAATGAATATGGACGCTAGTAAGACGGAAAAGAAGTACAACATTTTGCATTTCAAAAATAGCACATAATTTTGCTGTCCTAAATTCGTCTTGAGTTACACATTACTACAATGCAAATTAGTTAAAATGAATGTTTTTCTAGGGATCCACATTTAGAAATTTACTGTTTTAATAGATGCTAAAGTAATGCCAGGTATGTAAAAGTTACATAATTATAAAGTTTATAATGTTAATATTCTGTGGGGGAGGGGGGGGACCAAAAGTTTATAGGCATATTTTCATCTAATAAGACAAAGTTAAATTAATCTATGAATGTGTATAGATTAATGAACAAATACACGTGATTTTATCTTTTAATTTAATGCAGATTTAGTTAGGGGTTCTTTGACAGTTATGACAAAGTTACTAAATTTCAAAGTTCAATAAATCACAAAGTTACAAAATTTATAATGTTCATATATAAAAAAAAAAAAAAAAAAAAAAAAAAAAAAAGTTTACCAAAAGTTATCCGCAGTTTTTTTTTCTTCTTATAAGATAAAGCTAATCTCTAAATGTGTACATATATTAATAACCGTGATTTTATCTTTTATTTTAACACAGATTTAGTTAATTGTATGCTATTTATGCAGATTATTTAGGAGAATATTCAATTTTCTAGCAATTTTAAAATTCTGCCTCTTCTATAATTTATATGAGAACGTAAGTTTCAAAACTCGCCTTATACAAAATTAAAAATATCGCATTTTCCCTATCAATATATTCTAATGGTAAATCTGCACAGCAGAACACAAGAAAATAACAAGAAACACAACTATCTGCCAAAAAGCTGGATTTATCCTGTATTTTTGCTATTAGATTCTTGGTTTATTTGATTTTCTGGATAAAGTTATTTTTGAAACTCACCTCCTCTCATATATATATATATATATATATATATATATATATACACACATATATATATATATATATCTTTTTTCTTTTGTTTTATATTTACGATGACCATATTTCATTAAACTAGTTGGATATGCCAATTCCAAAACTTTCTTCTATCTTATACATAATATTTCAAAAATTACTTACACATGTTAATACTTCAATATTATTAGTTCAATACTATCCCAACTTTGATTTTCATCTTAAATTTCTGCTTCAGTCAATTAAACGGACTAAAAACGAGTTAATCAATATCATGATATTTGTTAAAATTAATAGTTTTTGCTTATTCTGTGGTTATCAGATGTTTGCGAATAGCCGGCTTAGCAAAATGCGAGTTTCCGCGTCTGCACGCGCCGCCGATGGACAACAGAACTACGGAAAATCAAGAAAAACATATAAAAATCGCTATCACAGAGCCCTTTTACCGCGCAATATTTCCAAATTCAAGGAGCGCCTGTTGGCCAAAGCCAAAAACATGCAAGAAAAAATTTGGTTCAATTGTATGCATAATTTTATACACTTTTCGATTGTACAATAAAGAAAATGGTACAGACATCGTAAATATAGCGCCCCCTTCCAGCGATATTTTTCCAAATTCAGGGAGGACCTGCTTAACATCAAAAACTTAAAATAAAAATTTGGCTCAATTCTATGCATAACTTCATACACTTTTGGATGGTACAATATTCAAAATCGCTGTTACAGCGCCCCCTACCGGCGATTTTTTCCAAATTCAGGGAGGATCTGCTTGCCATAGCCAAAAACTTAAAATAAAAATTTGGTTCAATTCTATGCATAACTTCATACACTTTTGGATGGTACAATATTGAAAAATCTAAAAAAAATCGCTATTACAGAGCCCCCTGCAGGCGATTTTTTTCAAAATTCAGGGAGGATCTGCTTGCCATAGCCAAAAACTTAAAATAAAAATTTGGTTCAATTCTGTGCATAACTTCATACACTTTTTGATGGTACAATGGCGACAGAGAGACGGACACACGGACACAGACATTTTCTATAAACATGTTTTTTGAGATCTCTGACCCCTAAAACGTATAAATCCGTCGAAAACCGGAAGTCGAAAAAAATTTCGATTACAATACTTTCTTCTATTGAAGATAGAAGAAAGTAAAAATATAGGGGCAGCAAATAATAAATGTTGATAACTCATCACTCTCCCTTCATAGAATAAATAGAAAAACCTTCATGATGGAACATTTATTTAGCGAACAATTTATTTTTAATCCACAGCACATATTTATGTACTTTTTCTCTTTAGCAGATTTTGAATTCTGAAGCAAATTTGAAATTTAAAATTAATATATATACTTACTATTTCAAAGCAAAAAAAAAAATAAATAAATAAATAAATAAATAAAAATGAAAATAAATTAAGAAAGAAACTTAATGCTATACCTTTTTCAAATTTAAAATCACTATATAATTCTGCCACTATTTCACAAAGATAATTGCATATTATGTGTTAGCTTCTCGATAATGCTTTCCCTTACCATTTACGGAAAAAAAGGAAATAAATCAGATTGTAGAAGAAATTTGCACATGTTGGAAAGTGCATTTATATTATAAGCAAAGATAAAAACTGTCTAATTTTTATAGACTTACATAAGACCATTTTATATCATTATTGATAATTATAATACCATTAATTTTCATTTGAATTATTACTTTTTCTTTAGAAGCGGTTAAAAGAACAACAAATTTCAATAGCACTATTTTTGCAGCTCATGAATAATAGAAATGTGCATTAATCAAATTAATTTCTTGATTTTCTTTTACTGATATTATACAAAATAAAGATGGAACCTTTAACTAGTAATACAGAATCAAGCACAATATCGCTGATTCACTAGCATATTGCGGACGATAAATCCATATAAACATATGAAAAAACACCAAATATATATATATATATATATATATATATATATTCGCTTACGATTTTGCAGTCCTCTATAACACAATTGATTTGACAGATTTAAAAGATAAAATAGTAGATTTTTATAATACAAATAGTACTTTGGATGTTCATAATGATTTTTTCATAAATTTATTTCAGTTAGTAGTACAAGAAAACTACCTTTACGAAGGAAATACAATATTTAAACAGATTCGGGGTATTCCAATGGGGGGGAGTTGCAGTTCCATTTTGGCAAACATTTACTTACATATATATGAAAGAAATAATAATTTAAACAGTAACACATTATCCTACAGGTATATAGACGATGTTTTGATAGTCAAATTAAACAATGATATTGAAAATATTGATTTTGCATATTATCCTACGTCACTGAGTCTGGAACCCTCCTCCCAGAATTGTAAAAATATTAATTTTCTAGATGTGAACCTAAGCATAGAAAGTGAAAATTTGATATCTAAGTTATTTGACAAGCGAAATGATTTCAACTTTAATACCTTAAAGCTGATATATTTTGATTCCAACGTGCATCTTTCGATTAAAAGAAATGTACTTAGAAATGGATTAATACGAATCGAAAGACTGAGTACTAGAGTTAAAGATATGTTTAGTGATATTTTAGAGTGGTACCGCTTGGGATTCAAGCATGGTTATCCTCGCAATTTCATCAGGAGAATAACTAGTGATTTTATTAAGAGTAGCAGGTACGGAACTGAACTGAACTCAGTGATGGATGAGAATGGAAGTTTTGATGAGTTGATTGATCTAATGAGTTAGAGTGATATTTTGGTGGATGTTGTAGTTCTGTTTAGTTTTTCATAGTTTTTCATTTTTTCAATTTTGGTCTTGGCGAGTGAAGGGGGACGTAGCATGCGTAAAGTCTGACTTAACCCTGCAGTGTATGTCGTTAGCCATACCGCTCGCCTTCTGTCCTGTTCTGTTATGTCTTGCAATTATATATATTTTCTTTAGTTTGGTTATTTAGTTTGATTTTAAGAGTTAAAGTTTATGTTGGTTATTATAATATTTTCGATGTGAGTTTCAATGCAGCTATGGTGAGTGATGGATTTTGATATTTTGTTTGTGGTTTTAAATAAATAAATATATATATATATATATATCATATTTAGTTTTAAAAAACGCGATTTTCCTAATGAAAAAAAATACGAAACTTTTTAAATATATTTTTAATTGTAAAGAAAAAAATATTTTTAATATGATTTCTTATATCAAAAATGCCATATGCTTGTATTTTGTTGGTAAAAAATACAATGTTAAAATTTTGAAAGCATCAGTATTAAACCGACGATGTTCATTTAGTCTATACCAGGAAAATCAAATTAAATAAAAAAAGTTTAATTAGCATTTTGTTTTAATAACACATATATGGGTGATATTAAAAAATGAAATTCCGCAATACAAATAACTCCAAATTTGATTTTAGGATAGAAGATTTTGATCGTAATTTTCTCATATTAATGAATAATGACACAAACGCCTTTAAAATTTAGCAATACAAAGTGATAAAAAATAATCATAACAAAAATCTGGCAAATAAGAAATGGTAGACCACACCAGAACAAACTATTTTTTATATAGGAAGCCAAGATTGAATAACATATTCTTCTGTCAAAAATACAGGGTGTCTCTCCTCCAGCACCACAGCAAATCCATTTGGCGCACGGGGCGGAAGAGATTGTGAATTGTGATATACCATTGGCGCATAATGATAACTGACGAAAAAAAAAAAAAAATTCCGCAATACAAATACGCGCACGGGGCGGAAGAGATTGTGAATTGTGATATACCATTGGCGCATAATGATAACTGACAAAAAAAAAAAAAAAAAATCCGCAATACAAATAACTCCAAATTTGATTTTAGGATAGAAGATTTTGATCGTAATTTTCTCATATTAATGAATAATGACACAAACGCCTTTAAAATTTAGCAATACAAAGTGATAAAAAATAATCATAACAAAAATCTGGCAAATAAGAAATGGTAGACCACACCAGAACAAACTATTTTTTATATAGGAAGCCAAGATTGAATAACATATTCTTCTGTCAAAAATACAGGGTGTCTCTCCTCCAGCACCACAGCAAATCCATTTGGCGCACGGGGCGGAAGAGATTGTGAATTGTGATATACCATTGGCGAATAATAATAACTGACAAAAAAAAAAAAAAAAAAAAAAAAAAAAAGTAAATATTTCGGATTGAGCATCGGTCAGGAATGTTTATATGGGGTTGTAAAATTTATTTTGTTGGTTCAACATTTTTTCAATTGTTGAAGAGGGGTTCGATATTTTATTAAAGCTTAACATGATGGTATTAAATTGAACATTTCAAAAATCATAAAGGTAATATTCTTTATAGAAATTTAAATAAACTTTGATAATTAATGATTAATGAAACCGATCGGGTTCATACTCACATAAACATGTGGAGGGCTACTTCATTCTCTCGAAAAGACCCGCTCGCTAATGCTAATCCAATGAAAGAAATTTATAATGATACCTCGTTTGCATTTCAATATTTTTAAATGATAAATATATATCATTTTTATGATATGATATTTTATGACCCATATTTGATATCGATCTGTACAAAGGCAATCATTTATTTTTTCGATTTTGATTGCAGATTTTTTTTTTTTTTTTTTTTTTAATGAGGATGCTTTTCTTTTCGAAACCGTTTCCGAAAATGAAAGTGTCCTAATTAAAAATACCTGTAAACAAAATCGAAAAATTAAAAAAAAAAATTCTCTTTGCACAGATTTATCTCAGCTATCCAATGAATAAAAAATCAATTAAAATATTGCAATTTATTTTTTTTTCAAAAAAAATAAATAAACGCTTTATTTGCATTATTAATAATAATTTAAAATGTCGTGTTCCTTTACCATAATGTTTTGCTTTATCTGTTACACACATTTAAACATCAGTTAGATAATCGATGCATCTTTTTCACAAAGGTTAAGATTCAGCCAAATGAAAAAGGGGGAAGGGAAGAACAAGAAACAAGAAAAAACTTTCGATTTTCTAATATTTATTTTTAAAGTTGAAATTTATCTGAATATACAATAAAATCATGTATTATTTTAATAAAAAGTTTCTGGAAAATATGAATTCTTATTTTGAATTGCTGTCCTAGTTGGATTCGAAAATCCACTACAAAAAACAATTTTTATATTGGAAACAAAGGATGAAAAACATTTTCTTCTGAGAAAAATACAGGGTGTCTCATTCCAGACTAAACACAAATTTTCTCAAAGGTTAAACACTGAATGAACTATATTACAGTAAAATTTCAACAGACTTGAGTTGCATTGTTAAAATGCAAATATAAAACGCGAATTTGTGGAAGCTGTTGCCCTTATTTACCTCCAAACAATATTGAACTAGATGCTCCGTAATTGGAAATATATTTCACATTTCATACGGTGTCACTGACCGACTTACAGATCACTCCCAGAACATTTTTTTAGCGCCATTACATTTTACATATAAAATATAAATCAGACAAAAAATTCTAAAAATCTTTATTATTCCGTTTCCCGTTCAGGCATAGACACTCGCGAGCTAATGTTAAAGCTTTGGAAGGTTCTTTTCAAATATTTCGTGTGCATTTCAACTTTTTTATTTCTTTTTGCATTGAATACTTGAGGTCGATCGCTTATTCACCCTTTTTTGATTTTGTGTGCAATTTTTAAAAAATATATAAAGTTACTCTTACTTTCAGAACGGGTTCCGAAAGTGAAAGTGTCATCATAAGAAAAACAACTGCAGCCAAAATCGAAAAAGTAAAAATGGGTGAATGTAAGGATCAACCACTGCTATTAAATGCAACAAAAATCATTTAAAAATACTGAAATGCAAATGAGATATTTGAAAAGAATCTTCCAGAAGTTTAACATTCGCTCGCGAGTGTTTTCACCTGCCGAGACGGGAGCCTCATCTTATTATAATATGCTGTTCATTTTTTAATTATAATAAAATCCGAGAAAAAAAGCTGGCTGTGGAATATTTTAATGTTAATAGATAATAAATTTTCATCTGGTGGTTGGATAAATAAAGTACATTTTGTGCTGATTTTCGAATACTTAATAATCACATTAAACAACATGAAAAAAATTAAACCAATTTGGAAAAATGCCTGACAGAAATAATCAATGTTGTTAGAATTTGCAGATAAATTCAGTTTTGTAAAATATTTTATAAATATATCTATAGTACATTTTCATTTCATGAAAAAAATTACTTAATAAAAGAAAGAAAGTTATTTTATTTTATTAGTTTTTTATTTTAGTTATTTTTTATTTTATTAGTTTTTTTTTAAATTATTTTATTATTATTAGTGTTTTTATTATTACTAGAAGATCTAATCCGGACATCGCGGTTACAGAATATTCGTAAAAAATCTAATATATTTCTTCCAATTAATATATATTAAGATTGCCCACTAACAACTCCTAAAAGCATTTATAAGCCTAAAAGCATTATATAATATTTTACTTATTTATTTACAAAGTTTCATTTTCGTTATCGAATTATAGTTAGAAATAAATACAGGGCTATTTATATTGTGTAAATGTATACATTAAATGTAAATATTTATGTGTTTCGCAATCTCAAAAGAAAAGCGCAATGTTTTAATCTAATTTTTCTACCAATATAACAATATACTATACATACATTTCCTTCAGTCATTATTCATTGAAAAAAAAAAAAAAAAAAAAAAACCCACATTTGATCAATTTCAGAAACAGAAATTATTTCGACAGTTTGAAAACACCCTGTATATATACTCTATATTATGATTAATAAATTTTGCCAAAAGTTACTGCAGATTTCTGTTGACAGCCAGGCTTAAAAAATACTTAGAAAAAAAAAAAAAAAAAAAAAAAAAAAAACATTTTTTTCGTAATTCAACAAATTTAAAGAATTTAACAGTTAAAAAAATATTAAGAATGTTTAGTGAGTTTCAACGTTATCTATAAATAATTAATGCATATGTAATGTAGTATTGCTGATATTAGCTATTAAATAAAAAAATATATATATAAGCTATTTTTTTTTTATATCTGAGTAACTGTAGCAAAATTTACATGAAATTTGAAAAAAAAGATTATGATTCCTATTTCATTTTTCTTTCTTTAAAAAAAAATTAAAGAATACATTCTGTTAAGGTATTATAATAAAAAAAGACATTATATTTTTCTTTATTTGAGACCCCTTTTTAACGAGCATTTTTTGTTCGCCACATGAAAATATCGTAAAAGTAGTAATAGTAATAGTTTAGTTATTTCCGAGTTCTTTGAAAAATATCTCAGAATTTTAATAGATGTATTTAAACAGATGTTCTTTATTACTCCCTTTTTTAGTTCTTTAATATCAGTTCAAGTCCTTTGCCTGAAGCGATATTTGTACGTCTCCGCACTCCTTTGTCTACGATATCAACAGGCATCTGGTTAAATCAGCGGGATATGGTCAAAAAATGTGCGACGCTAGAAACTCCGTTGAAATGAATAAGATACTGCTATTAGGAAACACGTGTAGAAGGACATTCAGAAAGACTTTTAAGAGAGTTTTAAATACTGTTTTGTTTTTAACATTATTAAATAATAGAATTTTTTTAATAACATTAAAGTATTTTAGTATTAGTTAGATACATTAACGTTTCTCTTGTTCTTAATATTCCGTTGCAAAATGTAAAACTAATATCATTTTTTTTTTCTTTAAATATGCATCAAAAACAGTTTTAAACTATAAATCAAGATAAAAATTGCTATAAGTGACTTAAATCAAAGAAGTGAAAAACTTAGACAAGTGTCAATATCCTTGTTGATACAAACATTTTAGCAAAAATTTTTGAAAATTTCGCCGGTTGTGCGATGTTTTCATATTTAAACATATGTTGATCTAAATAAAGGCATTATGACTTTTAACTGTATTATTTTTATCACTTTTAGAAATTTGTAACTTCATTTAGTTGATTACAAGTGATTTTCATGCTTGCTTTTATAACAGTTTTAAAGTAGAATTTATAACATTCTGTATTAAAATTGACAATATTAACGAGATATTTAAAGTCTTACTCTAACATGCAGTTCTTTTTTTAATTGTAGACTCATAGAAAAATTAATGGTTATTTGAGAAAATTATTTAATTCTTATTGATAATAAACTTTTACGAAAGATATATTCTTGCTCTAATTCGAATTCCATGAATCTAGGTATAGGAATAAACGAAATCTCAGACAAAAAATTATGGTGGTTCGATGAATACTGTACATTTTCTACTGATTTTCGAATATTTAATAATCGCATAAAAAATCAAGACCCTCCCCCCCCCCCCCCCACCACCACCACCACACACACACAAAATCTAGAAAAATGCCTCACAGCTACGACCACTATAGTCAGAATTTGAAGTTAAATCCACTAGCTTTGTAGAATAAGTTGCATATACCGGGTGTCCCAAAAAGGACTGACTGATTTTAAAATTCAATAACTTGCAAACGGTGACAGATATTAAAAAAATTCTTGCAGGATGGTTATGCATAAAGTCAAAAGTTTTATTACAGTGATTTTCAATTTTAGTTCGATTTACAAACAATAGATGGCGCTGTAAGCAATAGTCGCTAAATACAGGCTCGATTTTCGGTCCTTTATCTTGTTCCATGAAGAAAAAGGAGATGGAAATGTATTATCCGGGCCACGAAGTACCAAAAATCGTGCCTGAATTTAGCGTCTATTGATCGCAGCGCCATCTATTGTCTGTAAATCGAACTAAAATTGAAAATCACTGTAATAAAACTTTTAACTTTATGCATAACCCTCCTGCAAGAATTTTTTAAATATCTGTCACCGTTTGGAAGTTATTGAATTTTAAAATCAGTCAGTCCTTTTTGGGACACCCGGTATCTACCGTACTATTTCATTACATTAAAAATACCACTTAAAAGAAAATCCAACGTTCTTTTAAATTTTTATTAGAGGATCTAATCGGATACCGCGGGTCACAGTACATTGGTGAAAACTTACGGTTTAACTGTAATAGATTTCTTAAAATTAATATGTTTTTAGATTGCCCACTAACAACTCCAAAAATAATTGTGTATAAAAAATATCAAAATGTATTCAAATAAAGTTTTGAAATTTATTAAAAGCAATATTTTTGTATTAGCACCAAGCCAGATATTAATATCCGAAGCAATCGGTAAGGATTTTGTTAATTACAGCAGCCTTTTTTTATGATCATTTAAGTGGTTTTAGTAAGTAGTTAGATTACTTGTTTATTAAATTTGTGCGATATTTATATTATTTGTACAATTTTTTTATTTTTTTATTATGTTTCAATTTCGTTACGGAATACTACCCGGAAGTAAACGCTAGACTATTTATACTGTTTCGTGTGTAAATGGGTTAATTTTTCGTAGTCAGAAAGAACAGCACAATTCTGTTATGTAGTTTTTTTATTAATCTAGCAATACACTATTTATATATTTCCCTTGGTCATATTTCATTAAAAAAATCTGTTTCAACAATTTTAAAGACAAAAAAACTTTCGACGTGTATATAATCTATAAATAGATTAACAAAATTTGCCAAAAAGATGCCTACAGTCAAGCTTAAAACATATTTAGAAAAAAAAAAATCATAATTCAACAAACTTAAAAAATATAACAATGAAAAAAATATTAAGAATGTTTATTGTCATTCCGTTTATTTGTATTTCTTCTTTTTACTAAAATATCTAAATGAATTGCATTGCAATACTGTCGGAATTTTTAAATTGAAAATATTAATTTAATATACTAAAAAAATAGATCAAGTGATTTTATTATTGGAATTATAAATTATTTTAGGTATATTTAGCGCCATGCAGTGTCATGCCATTTTTCGAGCACACAATATTATTTTTCGCTTGCGCTGTTCCCTTTTCCGGGTGTGCCGTTCTATTTTTGACGATGAATAAGGTCTCATTCGGAAGGTTTAAACAGAATTTTCATATCGTACATTCACGTATCAATTCATATTCGCCTGTTTGAATAAAAATTAATAAAAAAATTTTTATACAAATAATTCTAAATATTGCAGTGTGAAAGGTTCACGTGGTGCACTTGTAATTTAATAATAAGTAGAGTTGTATCTGTACAAATTTTAAAAATATTTTTTTATGTTTATTTAAGAATGGTTTGTTTCTAACAAAAAAACAGAAAGAAAAAAAGAAAAAAAATTGAAATTAAATACTCTGAAGTTCTAGCTATGAGATTATTTGAACTTCTTTGATTTAATTTAATCACTAGGACTAGGTTTCGATAAATTTCCACGGAAAAATGTTTCAAACAAAAGAAAAAAGAAACATAATGTAAGTAAGCCGAATTTTGACTTTCTTGCAAGAAAATGAACAAAATTTTCACACAGATCATTTGGGGATCATCGCATATGCGTAGAAAGGTAGAGAAAGCAATTTGCCTTCATTTCTCCCCTCCTAGTAGTCTTCCCTTTTTAAAATATAAGTAAGCGGAATCCAGGCTTTTAGTCATTCCAAGCATAAAAAGCGTGAAAGTTTTAGACATAAATATAGAAGGAAAAGAAAACCTCCATTTAATAACTCCAATATTTTCATTAAGAGTGGACTTTGAGGGGAGGGAGATAAAATATCAGCAACTGCAGAGATTGAAAAAGAAAAGAAATAATGGGGAGGGGGGTGAATATTGATGAACAAAGGGTAACTTTACATTGTGGAGACTTTCCCACGTGGAAACCCACCGTGCTCGCTCTCTCCCCTCAAAGGTCAAGATGGGTGGTGTCGGGCTGTCAAATGAAGGAACGGGGAGCTTTCCTCTTTGGATTAACGCATTCGATTAATCTGCAGGGATATATCAGGGCATCCATTTTGTAGCCTGGTGAAGTATAGAATTTTAAGGTTTTTTTTTTCTCTTTTTTGTTGAGAACTTTTATCAAATACTACTTTTATCAAATACTACATTTCTTTAAAAAT
The DNA here is from genome assembly GCA_963932465.1 of Maratus speciosus. Taxonomy (NCBI): domain Eukaryota; kingdom Metazoa; phylum Arthropoda; class Arachnida; order Araneae; family Salticidae; genus Maratus; species Maratus speciosus. The sequence continues at coordinate 98,311,611 of OZ010799.1, forward strand.
ACTACATTATAATGGAATACAATAATTTAAAAAAGTTCTTGAAGTAAAAAAAAAAAACTGTGTCTGTAATGTTTCGCTCTTTTTTAAACATATATTTTAGCCTTTTTTTTCGTTTCATTAAAACTCTGCCACAATGTTTTTACAGAAATTACGAAAAGAAGCTCCCATAGGTTTAACATTAGCTATCACTCCTTGCTGTAGTGTTTCTTAAAAAAAAAAAAAACAAAAAAAAAACGATATTTTAGCTTTTTGTTCCGTTTCATTTAAACTCTGCCACAAAGTTTTTGCAAAAATTACGATCCGTGAAGTTTTTTTTTTTTTTTTTTTTTTTTTTTTTTTTTTTTTTTTTTTTAACTATTTTGAAAAATAGTTATTGTCCTCGTCAGGGTAGGAAATCAAAAGCACATCTGGAGATTTTTATTGGTTGAATCAGCATTTTATTCGTTTTCTGATTGGTCTATACAGTAATCTGTAATTTGCCTTTACTTTCAACAGAGATGGATACTTCTGTTGCTACTATGACAAAAAAGTAATAAAAACTAGAAAAAAAAATTTAATAACTCAGAAACAAATTGAGATACAGCTTCCAAACAAATTACATTTAAAAGTACATTTTTTTCTCTATACGACGGTGTAAAAAGTAATATTGTGGGATGTTTAGAAGTTTAAGAATGAAATTTCATTTAAAATGGGTCGTCAGATTTCTTGGAAATCGGACGATGAAAAAGCCTTTTCCCGAACATCCAATGAAATGCTTGGATAATACGTAAGTTTCAGGTGGACAATACATAAGTTTCACGAAATCTGACGAGTCGCAGGCGATTTTTGTCGCTTGCAATTTTTATGTGTAATAACACTATTAATGTTTAATTCATGGCGTACGTAATGTATGACCAGCTCCGTAGAAGTTTAAACATTTACAGTACTGAAAATTGTAAAACTGAAATTTCTTTTAAAATTTGTTCATGATGGGTCCAGGAATGTGAATGTTTAATTCATGGCGTACGTAATGTATGATCAACTCCGTGCGATTTTTTGTGTCTTAAATTTTAGTCTTCGAAAAAATCATTTTCCAAACGGTCGTTGTAATTTGTTAAATTGCTTTTTTTTTTTTTTTTTTTCTTTTTGAGAGGTTTTATCAAGTACATTTCTTTAAAAAGACTTCGTTATAATGGAATATGAAAATTATATAATACAATTTTAATTAAAATATTGTCCTAAACAATCTGTGCTGATGTAATTTTTTTTTTTTTTTTTTTTTTTTTTGGATGAAAAGGCATTTTTTCTTTTTGGAATTTATGTCATTTTCACCAACAGAATTGTCTGTGCGTTTAAGATTAGTGCATCATATCCATCAATTATTTTTAAATGTTTCAGATTTTAGTTTTATTGCTTAATTTTGATTTCAAGGGATAGAAGAAAAGAAATTTAGAAATAAACTAATAAATTTTGGGAACTTTAAATGCAAGCTAAAGTTTATTGAATATGACATTATACTGACGCAATCACACAGTCATATCATGACTTGTTCCATATATGAAAATGATCTTTTCTTTTGAAAATAGTGTCAGTTTCATCATCCGAACTAATCTGAAATCTAAGATTATGTCACCTTTTAAGGACTTTATCAAAGAAATATGTCCCTCCGACAACACGGAGTTTTTAAATATTTATGGACACATTTTTAAATGCAAAAGCATGACGTTTGCAGGCATGACTACTGAAGCGATTTGGCATCGAATAGTGTTTACTAATCGTTGATCAAAGTGTTACTTATGTATTTATAAGCGATTTTTTCCACGTGACGACAGGTTTTGCTTTGACAGTATTTTATGAATGATCTTTTGCTTTTATTAAAAAATGGAAAACACTCGATCGCATAGTATCTGCATGAAAACACCTGCCAATTTCATGTGTTACAATATTCCTTTAAATATGACTACATTTTCATTTGTGGAATATCCTTCAATCTACTATAATCAGATTTTAATTTTTGAAACAACTCAAATTACCATGTTTAACAATCCGGCGAGATTTGGACAGGGTTTTGAGGACTTAGCTCGTAACGGGCACAGCCTCTGGTACATTAAAAAAAAAAAAAAAAAAAAAAAAAAAAAAAAAATAGAACTTTGAATTATTATTTAAGAGAAAAACTTTTTTTAAACTTGTTCAATTAATAAAACTTTAAATTTTGTATTTTTGTCGGTGAATTAAAATAAATAAAGAAAATTTTCTTTTATTCGAAAAAAAAATATATATATAAATTTTAAATCTAAGGGAACTTTTATTTTTCTAAAACCATCATTGATTTTTAAGAATTAATTCCTTCTTAGCTTTTCAAGGAGCTTATTAGAATTGGCTGGAAGGAATTACAGTTAACATTTGACAATTATTTAGTTATTTATTAGGAAGGGACCGAACCGATAGATACGCACACATGTTCAAATAACAACAATTGAAAAAGATATATATATATTTTTACATTTTACTCCAGTCGGTTTTTAGAGGTCTGCACGAGTCGGAATTTCCAGGCCCGGCCCGAACGAAAGCTATCTTTTCCCGGCCCGGTATAAAAATTGGAAGTTTGGCCCGACTCAGTTTCTACAAAAAAGTCCGTTTTTCTCGACATACAATTAAGATTCTTTTAATGAATACTACATACATATTTATAGGAACATTTTACAGTATATTTTAGATTACTATGTGTTCGCAAAACAGAAAACACATAACAGTAAACATTAACGATTACTTACAGTGTTTTAGTCATCGTCTCTACTGACATTTCAAAATTCAAATAAGGATTCATTAAAAGATTAATGTAGTTCAGAATAAAGGATTAAAAACATGATAATTTTTGAAGCTGTATAATAAAAAGTAGATTTGTGTAAATATTTCTCTCATTTTTAAGGCTTTTCTCAAATCCGAAGGAGCTACATTTCGACACATTTATGAATTCATTTCTTTTTGGAAACGCGTAAGATTGTCAGGTATTCTTATTCAGAAACTATGTAAATGTCGTTTTTTTTTATAAATAAAAGCAATATATCTTTCTGAAAATACTGCCAAAGTTAGCGTTTTGAATCGAATTTCCGCAAGCGATAGCACAGGAAAAGAGAAAAACGTGACAGTCACGTGACAAGAATCTCCTTTATCTCTATAATTTATCAAGTATGGAGAAAGCTATTCGTTTCCAAATGCCTTCAATAATCAGGCTTGTCAATTTTATGTCTTTATAGTTAAAAATGAGTCAGAAAATGTGTCTAAAAGTTTCGCATTGTTGAGCAGTGACTATGAGAACCACCTTAAGGTATATTTCCAAAGATACTGTTAAGGCTATTCTTAACTGCTCTCCTCAACAAGCGCAAAACGTTTTGACATATTTACAATTTCATTTTTTAACGAAAAGATAAAAAATTGGAAAGCCTGGCCATGAAAGCGATTTGGAATTGAACTGTTTTTTTCCATTTTTTGATCAATCAATTACCTATTGCGTTATAAGCGAATTCGATCACGTGACAAACACGTTTTTCGCCCGCTCTTGAGTGCTCTTTCTCCCTTCGCGCGGAAATTCGGTTCAAAACGCCCACTTTGACACTCTTTTCTGAAAGATCTATTGCGTTTGCAAAAAAAAAATGAAAAAACCAGCTCAATTACTTAGTTTTTGAACAACAACACCAGCTTGTTTCATGCATTTTCGAGCAAAAATAAATTAAAACTTATGTCAGAAAGTTGTCCTTTTGGATTTAAGAACACCCTTAACAGAAGTTCATTATCACTATTAATAATCTTACAAAACATAATGCCTATCCTACACATCCTGAGATCGATTAAGACCAGTTTCGTCCCGGCACGAGTCTGCTGAGAAAAATTAAACCCGGAGTCAGACATCTAGTAACTGTACGATGCCGATCTCAACGATGGACATGTTATATTTCTGTATTGATGTTGTTAAACTCGCATCGGCTCATGATGCACATTTATACTTCTCGAGAAAATCATATTCATTGAAAATGGCTCGTATTTTATCTGCTTCACTTGAATTCTTATATCGGGCCGATAGGCCCGATTAATTTTTTTTATCGACCCAGCCCGACCCTGCAGGCCCGTTCAATTTTTTTGCCGGCCTGGCCCGGCCCGTTTAAAAATTCGCCTTCATTCCGCCGGGCAGGGTACGGGCCTCGGGCCAAGCCCGGGCAGACCTCTAGTCAGTTTATAAAGGACGTTTTAAAATGCGCAGGCAAGCAATATCTACATTTTGCTTTTACTTTTAAGAATCAAGGTGTTTTAAAACTAATGGTTTTCCGGCACATTCACAGACTTTCTTTTAACGTAAAAACGTGAAGCTGGGCAGGAATGCAAGTGATTTGGAATCGAATTTTATTTTTCATTTTTCAAAAAAATGTACTTAATCGAGTTACAGGTGTTTACTCTCTTATAACAACTTTTTTGGTAACTTCCGTTCAAATCGCCAACTGTGACACCCTTTTCTGTCACTTTGTTTGCCTTTATAAGAAAAAGAAAAACGTTATTAGATTTCGTAATTTTTTTTTTTTTTTTATAAAAACGCGCTTGCCAGTTTTGTGTTGTTAATAATAAAAACGTATTTATGACTGTCTCAGCAAGTATCCAATTTCAATTTTATACATATTAGTTGAAATTAAGGATTGACCGAAACGAGTTTTTAAGACCGAAACAAAAACTGAAACCGAACTTTGGTAATCTTACTATTTTCGGCCGAAAACGAAAATGTCCTATTTTTTTAAAGTAATTAATACATACATAATTATTGATTAATTATATGTGTAATTAAATAAATTGAAGGATTATTATGTTTTGAAATTAACGCACAAATATAATTAAAAAGATTTATTAAAAGACGTATAATACACTTAAAAGTTAATACTTTCAAAACATTAAATACAATTCTAAAAATCTAAAACCTACAAGTTTCAAAAGTAAACTTTTGAATTCTACAAACTAATAAGTATTTTTCTCTTTTTAACTGAAGTAAGACCCTGATGATGGCCACAGGGTAGCTGAAACTTGTAAGTTTTAGACTTTTAGAATTTTATTTAGTGTTTTGAAAGTGTTAACTTTTAAGTGTATTATACGTGTAATTATTATACGTGTGGTCATAGTTGGCTCTCTGTGCCTCTGGCCAAAACTTTTTATTTTCATATAAAATAAAATATAATTAAATCAGTCTCTAATTATATGAATTTCATCTAATTAAAAAATGTTTTAGGTATACATACCTCGATTTACCTTTTACAAAGATTTTTGTAAATGATAATCTGTTATACTGTAATATAGTAATATTATTCCGTTATACTATATTCAACGGGTATTCGAAACACTTCTGCGGTTTCAAATCTATTACTGTTAAGTCTGCAGCTTTTAATGAGCTTGTGAAAAGCGTCTTCAAAATTTAGTCATGCATGTATTACTTGCTTTATAATTTATTTCACATGTTGAGTCAGTCATGACTGATAAATATAAACAGTGAAATACACAGCAATAAATAAAGTGTGTCTCATTTGAGCCGATACAGCTCAAATCAATGAGTTATATTGAAAATTTCCAAAGGAAGAAACGAGACTTTTTGGAATAAAAATAATTTCGGACGAGTTTCGGTGAGGCCGAATTTTTGGCAACATTTTCGCCGAAAACGAAACTCCGATTTTGAGCCGAAAACGAGAACGAAACCGAATTTTCGGTCGATCTCTAGTTGAAATGTTTGGTTTACACACTGAATTGTTGATTTAATCTATGAGTTTTTTCGTTTCAAAATTTTAAGTTCTAAACTGAGTTTGAAAAAAATGCTTCGTTTTCACTTTTATCAGTTTTCGCTTGTGCTCTTAATTATTTTCATACTAATTATTTAGCATATAATGCTAAGTACTGCATTATTATGAAAATAATAAAACTTTAGCGTTATAGTTTATGTTATATTTATATGATACAGATTATTTTAGCATTACAGTTTGATATATTTATATGATACAGAATATTCAATTAAACTATATTCGACTAAAACGTGCTTAATCAATAAATATGTTTTATTATCGCATGCTTAACAGAAGATTGCATCTGCATTGAAAAAAAAAAAATCGCATATTTTTAGTTTTTTAAAGACGTACTTACGGTGACTAAAAAATACGTGACAAATGAATGTTGTTAATGTAGAAGAATATATGATTTATACTGATTTGTACGTGTGTAAATTTATGTACAGATAACTGAATCAAAAATCAACTGAATTAATTTTTTTTTATCTAAAAAATATTTCATGTATATAGAGAGAAAATTAACTTCGTTTCACCCTTCCTTATTATATTTGGCAATTCATGCCACATTACTGTTTTGAAGTACATTTTAAAGAAATGTATTGCTTTTTTAATTAGCCTTTTTTTTTTCTTGGGGTATTTAGGTTATAGATTTAAGAATTTACAGCCGGAAGTGAAATTTTGTTTTTGCTATATTCTCCAAGAAAAGCATTTGAAACCCTTTGTAAACTTATAAGTCGCTATTTATTAATCGCGTGTCAATAAACTAACGACAGCAATATTTGCCACATTGAGAGGTTGTCGGAACAATCCGATGAATGGCATGAAGTTGACATTTGCTTAAAAGTGCTTCCAGATTATTCCACTTTCAACTGAAATGCATTTTGGGAAAGAGTAAACAGCCTTTGTGCTTTTAAAAGCTTATATAGTAACAAATAATTGACTATTGTATGATTAAAGATCTGACACCAATGAAGTCGGTGTTGTTTAAAGAATCGGAACTAGAAAACTGCCTATTCCTTTTTTTTTTTTTATTGTACAATGGGGTGATTAAAATGTATCTCTTTTCTTCTTTCTTTCTTTTGTTCGACTGCACTTTAATATCTTCAGATTTACTTGATAGTATACCATTTATTTATGAAATTTGTCACCATATGAAAATAGATAGCACTTAGTTAACGCATATAGTTATTTACAAAGAAAAAGTATCAGAAAAGAAAAAAAATTCTCTCAGAAAGATTACAGAATGAGTCCCTTTTATTAGAGAAGCATACGTAGTACTAACACATTAGCTGAATTGGCGCATATTTCTTGAACATGTGCGTGCCCATAAGTGTACCTGATACATAAATTAAAAAACCCAATTCCACTCCATCCAGGCAACAAAATGGATGCTTATATGGATCATCCCGAGGCAAATCCACTATTTCAAAGAAAGGATTAGTTTTTCTCCCGATGCTAGGTGGGGGAGAATGATTAATGGTTTTCTTATTGTTTGATTTGAACCGGGCCCCTTGGGCCGGAACCACTTTCCCAATAGGGGGTGGGGATGAAGCAGAATTAAGGCAATAACATTAAAATTTAAGAAGAAAATATTTATATTTTGAACACGATTAATAAGTTTTCGAAGTTTAATGAGAATATTCCTTAATGCCTTATTTCTTAAAGGGAAGCTTAGAAGGGCAATTAATGGGTTTAAAACTTCTTCCAGCATACTCAAAAACTTATGCAGTCAAAACTCATTGCATTAAGATGATGCGTTAAAAAACGGAAGGAAAAACATAAAGAGCACCCACCTTATCTCGTCCCCCCTCCCCCCATTCAACAGAAAAACATTTTTTTTATTACATATATATAGTATGTTCAAGAACTACTTTAAAACTTTATAATAAAAGTCCCTTTCTCAGTGTAAAAAACAATGAATGAAATACGTGTGAAATAAAAGCAGCCAAGTTCGTGTGTTACATTTTCTAATGTTACTCACTCCTATACTTTTATTGTCATGTATCTCTCTCTGTTTTAAAAAAAACGTAACTAATGCTGTCACCTCCGCAGTAAATGAATTTTTCGTGACCTAGGGCCTTACTTCGCTAATATTAAGAAAACTACTGCACACAAAAATATGAAAATGATAGCATTATAGAGAAATGTTTGATAAATACCCTGAAGAAAACCGTTTTTAAATAAAAATTTTATTTTAAGAGGTATTTAATGTTAAAGTTGGTCAAATTCGTTCTATTAAAGAAGTTTTATATTAGCAAAAACTATACATAAGAATTTAATCCTTTATTCTAAGGATATATATTAGAAGTTTCCGGTGTGCCGACTGCATTTAGTCTTTTAGTTTGACTAATTTTTTGAGGTTTTATACCATTTTAAATCCAAATTTTCAGCTTTTTGAGAGATATTTTTTACATATTTTAGAAAAGGTTATTATTTCAAATTGTTGCTAATTGTAAAACAGAAAAAACAACAATATTTACTTCAAATTAAGAATATATTTGCACGTGACTATTATAAACAGAGAAAACTTTCAAATTAGAATTAAATGATTACGTATTAAAATCAAGAAAATATTGAAAATTACGTCATAAAAACTATATTTACTACGTGTGAATATTAAAAGAGAAAGAAAATTTTAAAATAATAAATCCGTTAATCTGTGTTAAATGTCGTAATTGGAAGAAATTATGTCCTATTTAAAATGACCAAATAATAATATTGTAAAACAGTTTAAATCAAAAAATATATTTACACGAGACATTTATTTCATATTTGGAAATAATCTTTTTAACTATTGTTGTGAATTCTAAGACAACGCAAATATTTCCTTTCTAACAGCAAAAGTATTTTTACGTTAATATTAAAAAGAGAAATAAAACTCTTGTGAAAATTATATTAGATATAAAACGATACATTTAAAATGTCTTATTAAAAAATTTTTCTTATAGCGTTGTTAAAAAAATACCAGGAGGATAAGACTCTGTTTACATAGTTCATTTTATATTAGCTTTTTTTTTTTTTTTTTTTTTCGAATGTTTAACTCATCTTATTTAATCAAACATGAAAACAGTCAGTAGAGGTTTAACAGCAGCTGATCCGGCCTTAAAATTCCCAATCAAAAGGAAGTGAATGAAAATCCGCTTACAAGGAGATCGCCACTGATTTTTTAAATTATGTTTTCGTATTTCGCAATATTTTTGAAGCCGATCAAATTACCGTGTTTTTAGAGTTTGCGGTGCAGGGCCGTAACCAGCAAGGCACGTCAGGGGGGGCTCTGAAAATTTTTGGGAGGGCTAACATCTTTTAACAATCTATATCTCTTTTTAAATTAAACACAGTAAAACCTGTGGACACGGGGTTGTCGGTAAAGAAACCCGGCTATAACATAACCTGTCTATATATATATATATAAAAAAAAAAAAAAAAAAAAAAAAAAAAAAAAAAAACCCTGTCTATATATAAAAAAAAAAGGTCTATAACCTGTCTGTAACGAATTTCTTAAACGAAAAAAAGTTATGATTCTTTGAAAAAAGAAATACAAAACAATTAGAGGCATTGTTTGGAAAGTTTCTACAGGTATTTTGACTTATGAATACATAAAAAAAGCTTTAAATAATTGTTTTTAAGCTTAATTCCAGACTGTGAAAAAAAGTTTAAGAACAGTAATTTTCTAAAAAGCCTAGTTTTTATCTAACATAAAATAAAAAGGATTTTATTTTAAAATGATATTTAAATCTAATATAAAATGCAATGTTATAATTTTCTTTTAGTAATAAAATTATTCATTCTTTTGTATAAAATAAGCATAGCAAGTATAGTAAATTTCTACAAGTAAAAGAATAAAATAGCCATAACCTCATTTTCGCATTCTACTTTTGTAACAATAAATTTATAGCAGATAAAGAAGAATTAAAGAATGATATCGGCTGAACCGCTATTGTAAAAGAATGTATAAGAGATAAAGAAGCAATTGGTATAAAATATTAAGCACAGCAAAAGCTTCTTCAATAAAGGTTGAATAAATGTTTGTTATTTAAAATTTTTGAACTCATATATACCAAATAAAAATTGCTAGGGATTAAAAAAGCACCAAAACTATTTGAAACACTGAATGCTGGGAGACCCCACTGAGTGCTGATAATGCTACTGTTTATGGTTTGAGGATTTCAGATATAACATGGTTATTCCTTATATTTACTCTGTATGTGTATATGAATGGGTTAAAACATTTTCATATTTTATGCTAATCCCAAAATATTTTTCTGGGATTAGCATATGCATACATGTGTGTAGGTTCAGATTTAGGCGATTAACAGTACAAATGAAAAATGAGCTGCAAATAATATTTGTTAGTTTTGCTATTTGTGCTACTAATTAATGAAATCACTTATTTGCAGTTTTTATTAATTCTGTAATTATTTACTCTTTTCTCTAGGTAATTTTTTTAGGGTGCCACAACCTGTCCTTTATGAAATTGGCAGAATGCGCCCCGCCCTTTTAAAAAATAGTGAAATTCACCAGTAGTGGTAGCCAGGGATTTCTTGTAAAAAACTTCCCCATTCCACAGTATTTCTAAATCCATGTGCCCAAGACTTTGCAAAAAGGATAGAACTTTATTTCTTTAAAAAAAAAATTAAAACTTGTTATTTAATTGTATTTTTCAATTTGTAATTCAAAAATTATTAAAATTAATGACACTTTATTAACGACACTTAATTAATTAATGACACTTTATTATACTAAGAAACTATATACTTTTTTCCCCCTTATATAATTACTAAACAGATGACTAATATATTTCCTCATGAAATAGCGCCCTTTTTTGGGACTAGCATCCTGCCCATTTTTCTTTCTAGAATGAATACTAAATTATTAAAGATCATTTTAGTAATTAAAGCATAAAAACGTATATTATGTTCCTAATTACAGAGTTAATTTTTTGTTTAATAATCATTAATTTTAGTGTTAAACAATTTAATAGTAAATACAGTTATTAATAATTTTAATAAATGTAAATATCACTAGTTAGTACTTAATACAGTTTTACATAATTATTACAAAATGTTAATGTATATAACATTATTGTATGCTACTAATTAATGAAACTACTAATTTGCAGTTTTTATAATTTATGTAATTACTAATTAATAATAATTTTATTAATTAAAGTGTAAAATCACCGAATATATTAGCAATTAGAGGTTAAATTGGTTTGGAAACCTAAAACTCTTGGTAGCTATTCAGTATTTGAGCGCTGGGGAAAAAAATCATAAAAATCCGATTTAAATAAAAAAAATCTGATTTTATCAAAATCCGATTTTTTTTATTTTTTTTTTCAAAAAAATCATGATTTTTTTAATACCTAAAAATAGGTGACATAATTAATTATAAAAAAAGAGAAATGTCAAAGTTTACGTTTGGCTGGGAAAAAGGTACAAAATGCGTACCCAACAAAGGTACTTGCTTATCACAGCTTATTATATTTAAAGTCGTATCTCATGTTTTAAAATAAAATCCAATCTCCACGCCTTTGCCGAAATACTATCACAAAATCTTTAAACATCTCTATAGGAAATGTAAACAAAATTATAAAATCTGATTTAGAGCTAATAAGGAAAAAAAAAAAAAATGTTCATCACCTAATGCGAAATCATGTTTATCAGCATAAAATTATGTAGAGATTTTTCCATGAAATTTATTTGGCAGGAGAAAAATGGAAATATGCAGTTACAATTGATGAGGCTTGGATATGTTTACCTGACTGCAATAGAAAAAGACCTAAAATGTTGGTTCAGTGAAAACAAAGAAAGTTTTGCTATAGGTTTTATGGTTACTGCTAGATTCTCTTATAACAGAAAACTTAAAATAAGGAAAAAAGAAAAAAAAAAAGTCAAAATTTACTCGGATTACTATCAGAAATATGTTTTAACAGCTGCATTCAAAGAAGACATTCCATCACTTTACCCAAACACTGTTCACTGAGTTAAATTCCAAAAGTATAAAGCTACCAGTAGGGCCGGATTAGGGAGGGGGGGGGGGGGCTGCGGGGGCTGCAGCCCCGGTCCCCAAACTCGCGATTGGTCCTTTACCAGTGGGTTAAGTTGTATAAAAATTTCATTTTAAAAATTACTTAATTTCTTAAAAAAAAAAAAAAAAATAGAAATTCTGAAATGCCGAGAAAAAGCCGTGTTTCAAGGGTCAACATCCATTACCTTTTTACTTTTGCAATTTTAAAGCTTCGTGAGACCGATAGTAACTGTTGCTAAGGCATCCGTTTAGTATTTTTACCCTCTTTCCCCGAGACAAAAGCAGAAAAACATCTTTATTCATCTCCCTCTTCAGCCTCAAAAACACATGTACTCAGCATTAAGTTTTCCAAGAAATTACTAACGAGCACAGACTCGACACCCCACTGCCTTTGATAACGATTTGTTTTTACATCTTTTCTTCTCCTGCATAAAGTCACTGTTAAAAGAGACAAAGAAGTGTGTGTTTTTTTCAAAGGGTGTGCTTTTTCATAAACTTTTATTTGAATATTATAAGAAGATTTCAGGAAATGTAATATTTAGAAATTGTTCTTAGCACTTTAGATCTCCAATTAGTCGAAATTAAGCATAGGGTATGGATTAGTCATTGGAATAAAATTTTAAAGATATGCGGAAAAAATAGGGGGATGCTTAAAACAGGGCCCTAGGGTCCCAATAAAAATATGAGAGTGTTTTGTCCGGGGAGAGGAGTCAAAGACCCAACTCTAAAATTTTGCATTGAGAATGACAGAAAATTAGGGGTGAAAAAAGCATACCGCACAAAAAGTTCAAAGGGCCCCGAATCGGGCCCTACGAGACCCTAGGATACCCTGGGATTTTAACTGGAAACTAGAAACGGGACAATAACTAAATGGAAAAAAGGTTCCAAAAATGAATATCGGATTAAGAAGGGGTAGTTTATTAACAATTTAGGGTGCAAAAACTTCAAGGGGCCAGGGACTTAACTGGCATGTAGTTCAGTATAAAGATACTTTTCAGTAGTTTTTAAAATAATCAGAGGATGCTAGAACTATGTTAAATAAAATTGCAAGCAATTCAGATCCTTTTTAAAGAAGCTGCACCAAAGGCCCCCAAATAGGCGATTAATATTAAAAATCGGTGGTAGCTGAAGTCAGCGAAATTTTTTTGTCTTCTTGTGGTAGCTGAAGGAGCTAAGAAATTGTTAGAAAATAAAGCTAGTGAATCGGACTATTTTTAAGGGACCTGTAATAGGGGCCCAAAAGGAGCCAACTGATAGTTGAGAGCAGGGCCCTAACATGAAATCATGTTAAAATGTTTTAGTACTTCGCGTTTTAGATCTTCAATTAGTCAAAATTAAGCATAGGGTATGAATTAATCCTTATAATAATATTTTAAAGAAATGCACAAAAATGGGGGGGGGGGGGGGTATAACACTTAAAACATGGCCCTAGGGTTCCAGTTAAAATTATGAGAGTGTTAGTCCAGGAAGAAGAGTCAAATATTCAACTTTAAAACAATGCACTGAGAAGGTGAGAAAATTAAGATTGGGGAGGGGAATGCATGGCACACAAGAAGTTCAAGGGGGCCGTACGGGAGCATAGAGGGCCCCAGGTCTTAACTGGAATGTAGAAACGTCTAATAACTAAGTGGAAAATAAAGATCGGATTAAAAGGAAGTAATGTATTAACAATTTAAGGCACAAAAACCTGAAGGGGCCCTGTACCGTGTCGTAGGTGTTGAGGACCTTAACTGGAATATAGAAATGGGGGAATAACTAAATGGAGATTTAGCCCCAAAAACGAAGAAGATCAGATAAAATGGGGCATGATGTTATTAACAATTTAGGGCATAAAAACTTAAAGGGGCCCCGGCCCTTAAAAAATTAAAAATCTGTGCCTCAGGTGCATCAGGACCTTTCTTGGGCTATCCTCACCTAAATTGTCAGACTTATACATGCGATAGATTTCCCTAGCCATCGCGAACAGACACACACGCACACAGAGCGAAACTTTCTTTTATTAGTACAGATTTCATTATTTAAATAGACAGACATTATTTAAATACACACATCCTTATTTTATTAAAATTTCCATATTCATGGATGTTTCCTTTTGTACCATTTACTAAAACTCAATACGTATGGGTTAAATTGTTTAAGATGCTCACATTAATTTATTTAAGGTGGTTTTCAAATTGCTAGCTCAACAACGCAAAACCTACTGAGGCATTTTCAAACAAATTTTAAACTGGCGTAAAATTGACAGGTCTGACTATTGAAGCGATTTGGAATCGAATAACGGTTTCCATTTTTTATAAATTAATTACAAAGTACAAAGTTATAAAGTAATAAGCGATTCTTGTCATGTGACAAATATTTTACCCCTTTCTCGTGCTGCCGCATCCGGAAATTTCGCTCGAAACATTTACTTTGACAGTATTTTCTGAAAGACCTGCCTTTATCAAAAAATGGGGAAACGCCATTCGATGACATAGTTTCTGAATAAGAATACCTGCCAATTTTATGCGTTTCCGAAAGAAAATGAATTCAGAAATGTGTCAGAAAATAGTTCCTTTGAATTTGAGAACAGCCTTAATAAGATTTATCATACTTTGCACAAAATTGACTTATTTCATTAAAAATGAAAAATTTTAGCACTCATATTTAGAACTTTTAATTCATTCTGAAGATACGGATTGAATTAGAAAAGTAAATTTTCTAAAAATTTTGAATTGATTTTTTTTTTATCAGGAAAAATTGTTTTTTTCGTAATAAAAATTTATCTCACAGTTAACATTTTCTAACAAAATTAGACTGTTCTGCCCACTACGAGCTACGCTCGCCAATTTCGTGCAGATACCGCCAAAAATATTCTAATTTGTTCTCATTTGAAAAGTTTGCTTGATTGCAGAAGTTTGATTACGAATAATTTATTTATTAAAATTTATCATGTTTTGTACAAAAATTGACTTATTTCAGCCAAACTGAAAACTTTTCGTATACACATTTAGAACATTTAGTTGATTGTCTTGGTTGAACTTAAAAAAGTAAATTTTCTGAAAGTTCGAAGAAGTTTTCATTTATTTTTATTATTTTTGTTTAAATGAGGAAAAAATATTTTTTCGCAGTAAAAGTTTATCTCAGTTACATTTTCTAACAAAACTAGAGGGTTCTGACCCATTCGAGCTACGTTCTCAATCCCACGTGCAGCAGACCCCGCAGTCTCTAAAAACATGATAATTTGTTGTATTTTAAAAAGATATTTTGATTACGAAAAATTCGATGATATTATCACAACCAGTAGTGGTCTGCTGCAATCCCGTTGCTCTTAAGTTCTCTTTGGCTAGGAAATTTTTTGGTTTCCAAGACCGCATCCACCACTAACGCAATAGCTGACGGTTGTTTTCGTGTTAGATTAAGTAGGATCTATCAGACATTTGAAAATCAGTTTGTTTAAAATTATTTAGAGAAAAATGCTGTTGCCTCCCGGTCTTTTTAGGCCCCACCAGTGGCCGAGAGGTTCTGCTCTCGAAGCTGGTAGACGGGAGATGCTGGGTTCGATCCCAATCGCGCCCGTCGGCCTAATCGTTCGGAGTTTTCGTGGTTTTCTTCGAACCTTGGTTCTCCAAGCGTTAATACGGGTTAGGTTCCCTTAGAAAGACCTCCACGGAAGGCACTCCCCCCTTAGGGCCTATATCCCACGTGCAGATAATTGGCCGACATAAATACAACCAACCCGGTCTTTTTAGGCCCCGGCTAGAATTTTTTTTTTCTTTTGGACTTTATAAGGAAATCGTTTTAAATATATAAATATGATATAATTTTTCACCATTTAATGCTTTTCGCACGCAAAAATTTAATTATTTTAAAGTTTTCTTTTCCTGTTAATATTCACGTGTAAATATATTTTCCATTTTCCAATTGAAAGTGTGCCCCACCAGTGGCCGAGAGGTTCTGCTCTCGAAGCTGGAAGACGGGGGGTGCTGGGTTCGAACTCACTTTCGACCGTCGGTCTAATCGTTCGGAGTTTTCGCGGTTTTCCAAGCGTAAATATGGTTTAGGTGCCCTTAGAAAGACCCCCCATGGAAGTCACCTCCCCCCCTTAGGGACTATATCCTTCGTGCTGATAATTGTCAGTCATAAACACAACCAACCAATTGAAAGTGCTTGGAAATATTACTATTTGGGCTTTTTTTAAATATGATGTAATTTTCTCCATAAAATGCTTTTCACGTGTAATAATTTAATTAATTTAAAGTTTCCTGTCTTTCTGAATATTCACGCATAAGTATATTTTTCAATTGAAAAATGTTTGGAAATATTATTATAAGGAAAGGGAATGGAAATTTAAGGGTAGAATTCGATGATTATTTATTTATAAATAAAAAAAAGGAGTTTTAAAGTTTATGTGCTAGGGTGGGGGGGAAGGGGGGGAGAAGCGGAATTTTTTTGAGTCAGGTGACAGAGAGTAATTTTGATGCTCTTTTAATTATTAATACAGAAACTTTATAAATAGGGAAAACATGTGATTTTAAACTATGTACTGGAGCGGTGGAGGAAGGAAAAATGGGATTTTTTTTTCTGGGGGGGGGGGGGTGGTGAATAATTTAGATGCTTATTATATATTGTTGCAACAAAACGACAAATAAAAGAGAAAAAAATTAAAGATTTTAAACTTCATGATATGCTTGGGGGGCATTGCGAAGTGCAATGGAAGAATTGTGATGTAAGTTAACACCACATCTAATGCCAACTATAATCCAAAATATTAAGTGCCTAGTTCAAAGCTGATTGTATGCTGATGGGACTTGGGCTGCTTCCAATACTTCAAGTGATATTATTATATTTCACACAAAGAAGGATAAGTATGTTTAAAATTTCAATTGAAATATTTCAATTAGTGTTATGAACAAATATCTGAAATTTGGATCACAGGTATAAACACCTTGTATTCCTCAGTGAAAATTGAATTTCGACCCAGGTTCATATATAAAGGTTGTTAAACTTTCTATCTACTAATCAGCTCATTCAGTTTGTCTCCATACATTAATTGAAAATGTTGTTACCACATATACATACATACATATATGCTGAAGTTCAAAAAATTCAGGGGCAGTGAATGGATGATTTCGATTGTACACGGTTTGTTGAATATCTACTGAAAATCTTGATGAATTACGTTTGAACTTTGAGGATGTAAAGAACATGTTTGACTATCTTTTTCAGTGAAGATTTAGTCGCGGGAACAATTAGGATGGCAACAATAAATTTAATAATAAACAGGGCTTAATTTGCGCCGGAGCACACGGGAGCCCGGCTCCGGTACTTCTCTGTTTTTAGTAAATGTTTAAATATTGGTCGGAATTCACCGGAGCTCATAAATACAGGACTCCGGAGCCCCATGGAAAGCGCTCCCGAAAAACCTAAGCCTAAATTACCTTTTCCTATCTCGAAGCTTTTGCATTATTTTTGCCAAAACACTTATATGTAACGTAATGTGTCGCACACGCAGGAGATGGAGATAAAACGGACTCGATTTTTATATCAGTTTTTGGTCTTGGACTGACTCGAGCTCAATCTGTACTACATTTAAATTCTTATTTATTCATGTATAGAAAAAAAAACTTTTCGTCCTTTAAAATTACATATTATATTCTATTTCAAATCATTTTAATGCTGTTTTGATCAGAATGAAGGGGAAACAGAAATCGTGTTTTTCTATTTCAAATTTATGTCGGCGATGTGTTGATACGGCGCCACTCAAGAGACTGAATTTGCTTTCAGTTCGATCCCTTTTAGTGACAGTAGGAATTTTTTCTTATTGGCTGTTTTTTTTAAATTTTATTTTGATATAACATGAAAAGAATATTTTCTATTTTAGCCAACGAGCATCAGCTTGGGTTTTTGTTTGTTGGACGTTTATTGTCTTCTATTGCGTGCGACTATAAAAATCACGTTAGTGATTTTTCTATTTATTTTGTATCATGAACGTACCCATGCTAAGGCTCTGCTCTGCACATTTACGAAGTCACTTTCATTTGTAAGTAGATATAATTGCCATGTATTGTTATTCTGATAGAAAGCAATCGAGCAGTGTTTCCTTTTTTTCTATAAAAGCGTCGATTCTTTCCGATAACGGTGTCAAATGTTTAATTTAATCTGATTTTCAGAGACTCACCACAAAAGATTGAAATCGATTATAGTTTAAGATATGCACCTTTTATAGGAAATTGTAAAACATTGCTCCATTCTTCAGCACATAAATATTAATTTCTGTAAATTTCCTTCATTTTTTCTTAAAAATGCATAGCTGTGATCTATCTCTTTTTTGAGTTAACACTATTTCTGAATCATAATCCTTGCCATATTTAATCGCAGAATTCTGCAATTAATTAACATTAAAATTAGGCAAAGATTTCTATTCAGAAGGAGTGATAACTAAAAAGTGGAACAGTTGATAGCTAAATATATGCTGATAGATATACTTGAAATTTTTATTTTGCTAAAAGAAGAAAAAAATGCTTTAATTTTTGCGCATAATGTACGAAATATAAATATGCAGATTGGAGTGAGAGGGGTGGGGGGGGGGTGGGGGGGGAGGGAACGGTACGGTTGTTGTATCGGTACAGCAAAATATTAGGGCTCCGGTACTTTTTTTTAATTAGAAATTAAGCTCTGATAATAAATAATGGTTGCGATAACCCATGTGACAGAAAATGCTCAAAAGGGTCTGTCACTGTAGCAAATGACTATGTGGGTCCTGTGAAACGTTTGTGTGCATTTGTGTAAACATAGCACGCATATTCGTGAAGGTTTTAACGTTTCTGAGAAAAATGTAAAATCTTTTTGCTTATAGAACACAGTGTCTTCAACCAAATTTAACACCACTTTCCAAAAACTTCACAAAGAACAGCAGAAATAGTATACTGGAATTAAAATATTAATATATCGAATATTTGATGAGGCTTTGGCATTTGTGTAAAATATTTTTAACTGCGCATGCGTGAAAGATTCCAAAAATTTTCATAATTTGGTAGTCAGCTATTTGGGACAACTTATACAAATAGTCCGGTCAAAAATTGCAAAAATTCAGAAAGATAGGGGCGATAGAGTGAGTTGCTTCCTAAAAGTAGCTTTATTATAAAGGATTTTCCACAATTTGTCAATCAGTTCACTGTATCTTTCTGAGTTTTCGCAATATTTGACTGGACTTTTTATATAAGTTGCCCTAATAGCTGACTATCAAATTAGGAAATAAAAATTTTGGAATCTTTCACGCATGCATAATTAAAAATTATTTCATACAAATGCACATATCTCATGAAATATTCAATATATTCATGATTTAATCGCAGTATACTTTTTCTACTGTTCTTTTTCATATTTTCGTTATGTTCTGTTAGATTTGGTTGAAATCTACATGCTATAAACAAAAAACATTTAAATTTTTCACAGAAATGTTAAAATCTTCACTCCTATGCGTATTATGCTTCCAGATATGCCCACAAACGTTAGACAGGACCAACATAGTCATTTGCTACAGTGACAGGCCATTGTGAGCATTTTCTATCACATGGATGATCACAA
Organism: Maratus speciosus; assembly: GCA_963932465.1. NCBI lineage: Eukaryota > Metazoa > Arthropoda > Arachnida > Araneae > Salticidae > Maratus > Maratus speciosus. The sequence goes on from OZ010799.1 coordinate 98,330,993, forward strand.
GCATTATTTTATTATTAAATTTATTGTTTTGCCTCTAATTGTCTCCTCGTCTACATCTTCACTGAAAAATGTGAAGTCAAACATGTTCTTTACACCCTTGAATTTGGATGACATTTCGTCAAGATTTTCACATATATTCCAGAAATCGTGTACTGTCGAAAGCGTCCGGGCATTACCCCTTAATTTTTGGACATCAGTGTATATATATATACACTGATATATATGCACACAGTGTTTTTTCTAAGCTCCTGACCTTTCTAAAATGTGCTAAATGTACCCAGCCCTTTTTAACCCTAGAATACACGCGCAAGGTATGACATATCCAGAATATGTACGGTATTTACATTTGTCACCACTATTTTTCGAAAAGTAACCTTCAAATTGTATAATCGCAGAATTTGTAACAAATGTCAGCAATTAAATAATATGGCGATTTTTATTTGAATGTATCGGTGTTAAAGTACAGTTTTCTCTGGCGTAAGCAGTACGACGCGCGTATATTTGAAGGTTAAAAATAGTGAAATGCAACTTTAGTCATCTCAGAGATCGAGAAATTTCTCTTAAAAATCTCCCCCAAATTACAGTATTTCTAAATCTATGTGGTCGAAAGGTTGTAAAAATCATAGACCTTCCATGTTTCGTTAAGTTTTTTTTTTTTTTTTTTTTTTAATGCTTAATTTTAAATAAAGAAAATCTAGAATATGTTTATAAAGTATCTTTGAATTATATGTGGTAATAAATACGTTTAAATAAAATAATTAAGAGCACTATTAAAGATAACAAAAAAAGTTTTTGTTAATATATATATATATAATATTAATATATAATATAAAATATATATATAAAAAAATTACATATTCAACTTTTAAAATTGGTATTTTGAGATTAAAAAAAAAAAAAAAAAAAAAAGTTGCATGTGAGTGTGTGCGGGGGGAATTTCCAGTAGCATGGTGAGGGAGACCAAACTTTTCATTAGCCCCGGGCCTCAGAAATGCTTAATCCGGCTCTGGCTACCAGCCAGCAGCCATACCTATAAATCTACTGCTATACTTATAGAAAGAAAAAGAAATGAGAAATGAAATCGAAATTAAGACTATCCCATTTTTGGGCTTTTATAACAAGCTCTTTATAAGCAGCATTCTAAAACATTAGATGGACTCTGGAAGATTGTTGAGGAATGGAACAAAATCAACCTTTACATTAGATAAAAGTTGTAATATGATAGTTCAAGAAAAGGGCTATCAGAAAAACACATTCGAAAATAAAATTATTATCTTTGTTTATATATTTCTCTTTCCAAAATCGTTACAAAAATGTGTGTACATTCATTCGCAATAAAAATTAAGATTTCTCGAGAATTGAATTTTAAATTCCGCATATTATTATATCCTTTAAAATATGAATCGTTATAAATATATATATATTAATTATGTATTTTCAACACGTACCTGGATTTTATAATAATAATAAAAAAAATCTATTATAATTCCAATTTCTTTATTTTCCAATACTTTTATCAGAAGGCAGAGGGTTGGGGGTGAGAAAGCTATAGCATACGTTTTACGTGTTTTTCGTTTCCTGAAATTCGCTGGATTAAAATTTAATCACTAAAAAATTACTTTTTGCAAATATGTCAGAACGTAGCTTGTTTAGATTTGAAAACAGCATCTAAAACGTAAAATTTGTTGAGCTTGAATAACTATATCTGTACATTTTATGCCTTTATCATTCTTTTTTCCCTTTTTCCCCCACAAATGTGTCAGAAAGTAACTGATTTAAACATGAAAACAGATTTAAATACAATAGCCACTGTTTACACGAAGAGATTTTTGTATAAACCTTATAATACACATAACTTTAAACTTAACATAATACTTTTGCGTATAATGTTTAATTATAACATAAAAGAAAAATTGTTTTTGTCAATCATCAAATGTAAAGAAAAAAATCGATAAAAGGGATCAAAAGCAAAAAAGGAATGTGTCTTTCCCACGCTTTTCTAATACTATACTCCTGCCGACACCCATAGCTAGAAACGGCGTTCAATTATTTTTTTTCTCCCACTTGTATAAATTGACAATCTTTTTCTTTAGTAATACACATGTTGTCAACAGGCAACCCTTAAAAAAAAAAAAAAACGTGTTTCAGTGAATAGTTTGAAGACGGTTTGCCCATTGCTGCACTAATTCTGATCAGTTTGAAAAATATATGCTTATTTCCGTTCGCACTGAGGGAATCAGGTGTACTAGCACATGTGGGGACCGGTTTATGCATCTGGACTTCAGGAGGAAAAAATGTTCCTAATTATCTTGCAATTTGAGAATTGTACCACAAGATAATATAACACAACTGATATGTTTCTGAATAGAAGGTTTTTTTTCTTTTTCTTTCTTTCTTTCTTTTTTTTTTTTTCATATTTCGTTGCATTGAAGGATTCAAGGCAGTTGAAAGTTGAAACATCTAAAATGTTTTTCTTGCAAATATAGATTTTTTTTTTTTTTTTTTTTTTTTTTTACATTAGTTAAAATATACATTTAAAAAAAAAATAAATAAATAAAAAATAAATAAATAGTGAAATGATTAGGGGGGCTCTAGAGGAAGCTAGGGGGGGGGGGGGGCTCAGCCCACCTAAGCTTTCACATATTTTACCGTATATATAAAATAACCTATTAAAATTCTGGTCTATTTATTATATTGAAATTATTCTTATCTTAATTCCTTTAATATTAGGAATCAGAAGCTCTTCTCTTTTCTTAAATATTTTAAGCTGTTTCTTTAAGTTTGATTTTTATTTTAAGCAGTTGTGCTACATTCTATTTTCCCTTTTTTTCTGTTGTTTTCTTTATACTTTCGGAGTAGTTTTACAACCATAATATAGCAATCAATGACGCATTTCTTCTATTGCTGAGATATACTTCTTTCTTTTAAAGTGATTAAAAAAGAACTGGTTACTACAATATATACAGAATGCTTTAACTTGAAACTTAGGGCATTTTAAAGGTTCTAACAAATTAATAGTTCTCAAAAATAAATATATTCCCTCTATTTAACAACACGAAATTTTTAACATATTCTCGGAATCAATTCATAATTAAACGTAAAAGCAGGTAATATTAAAGCATAACTATTGAAGTGATTTGGAATCGAATAACGTTTTTCCTTTTTTGATAAATGTATTACATATTGGGTCATAAGGGATTGTTGTATCACGGTGACTTTTCTTGGCTGTCGTGGCCGGACATTCAGTTTAAAAAACTAATATTTTACATAATTTTCCGGAAAGGCTTTTTTCTTTTATAGAACAATGGAAAACGCTAGTCAATGTCATAGTTTTTACTGTATTATTTATCGATTTTCCCCTCTACTTCTTCCCTCTTGGCTTTTTTCCTAATGCCCCCCCCCCCCCATACTGTCTCTCTAACAAAACATTATTTAATTGCATTTTTAAACCTCTCTTTTATATTTATAATATAAGTAAATAAATGAAATACGTTGCAATATTGTCGCAATTTTGAAACTGAAAATATTAATTTAATATATTAAAAAATAGATGAAGTAATTTCATTATTGGAATTATAAATTGTTTTAGGTATAATTAGCGTCATGCAGTGCCATGCCATTTTTCAAGCACACAATATTATTTTTCGCGTGTGCTGTTCTCTTTGCCGAGTGCGCCGTTCTATTTTTGATTGCTCTGTTAAATTTTTATTTCCTAGAATAAACAATTACTGTGTCTACTCTTAATTTTATAAAAATTCTTATCGGTATTTTCTATTTTGAAAGTCATACTAATAAATTATTACACCATTTTAACCCCCAGTATGCTATTTCTTTTTCCCAGCTTATTTTGTGTCGTCTCCAAAAAATAACGTTACGTTGTATAAGCCAGCCGTAGAACAAAGCAGATGTATCATTGTACGATTAAATACTCTACAGCAATTTTTTAAACTTCTAAGCATCGCAGATTTTCAATTTTCATACCGTCGTATTGGGGAAAAAAAGTACTTTTAAATGAAATTTGTTTGAAAACTGTATCTCCATTTATTTTTGAAATATTAATTTTTTTGTAGTGTTTAGAGCCATTTGCTTAATATTGGCCACGGAAGTACTTCACTTCTGTATAAAGTAAAGAAAAAATAGTTCTAATAGTAATTATATATTTTTGTTGCCATTTTCTCCTAACAACCGAAAGAAAATGTAATTAAATACGTGCTATTTTGAAAAAATATAAACGAATGATTTCTGTTAAAACATATTAATGTTACAAACAAATGGAGGTCTATGAATCATTAGATAGCGGTTCTTTTTGTGGAGTTTCTTTAATGATGGCATCTTTTTGCTGCATTTGTGTATTATTTTGCGATAGTGACCTATGCATGTTTTACTGTAGATGTTTAAGAGTGGATCGTAAATGTGGAATTCTTAAGCGGATGCGAATGACGTCATTTTACATAAAATAAAAGCGTGTGCTTTAACCCCTTCGGGATGTGCGTCTTTTGCAGAATTTTTAATCTTTTATCACCAGTTTTTCGAAACAGAAAATCTTGCCTTATTGAGTAGGGAAAAGGCTCGGATTAAATAAGGCAAAATTTACTGGTGAGAATAATCACTGATTCGGAGCACCTTACGTGGAACGTATACCGATCGCTCGTCCGCAAGGGGTTCAGTCTTAAAATTGAGATATGTTTTGTACTATTTACATATACATATATACATTTTTTTTTAATCGGACGTGACATTACATTCTGAAAAAGTAGAATTCCTGTTCTCCAGTTATTTTTCTGTTTCGTATACAGAAAAAAAATAAATAGATAAATCTTTAAAATGTGTTTATATTTCTCATTATATCAAATGAATGCAAATTATATCAAACAATTATTAAAATTCTTGAAGTTCTCTCCCCCCTCCTCCCCCCCAAAAAACCCAGGAAAGCTTTATTAAAGCATGTTTAATATTTTGTTACTTTCATTATAGTTTTTGTTTATTCTAGTAGAATTTCTGTCTATCAATAAGAAATATTATATTCCGAAGATCGCCCTGTAAGTAATGAGTAATTTGCAGTCGTACAGAATTTTTATATGAATGACCATGTGTATTTGAATAAACGTGTAAAGTATTCTTGTAAATTGTAGAATGAAGAGAAGGAAGAGAAGGAAGAAGAAATTTTTATGTATGGAATGTAAGCTCAAAGTCTGGTTTAGAAATTCAGAGTCCTAGGACCAAACAGAAGCATGGATTCTTATAACAGTTTATCTTACATGATTTGTTTCTATTGCGTGATACAATGTCAAATGTTTTTTAAATATGGCCAAAGAATTATTGTCTAGATGATGACAGGCACAAAAATCTATATTTTTTTTAATACAGATTCTATAGTGCGTAGTTTTTATAGTAACTAAATAAATCTAGAAGCTACGCACAAGTGTTTTCTTTTTATCCAGGTGTCAAAATTGTTAATAGCAACAGGATATTACCCTTTGATGATTTTTTCTGTACGTTATCGCTATTGCGCGTAAACAGTAAATGCCAGACTATGACTTTTTGATGTCCGGGACACAAATATGATTTGAAGCCCTCCGTGCTTACGTTATGTAGTAAGCTGAAATATTTTTTAAATGTGTATTTTGAATGGTTCTATTAAACTTGAAATTTGCTATTTTGTGGAATATTTGTGAAGTCAATTTTATTAATAAATGCACGAAATTTGCGTTAGTTTTTACTCAAATATCAAATAATTAAATAATATTTACAATTTTTCTATAAATAAAAAACATGTTCTCAAAATTGAAAAAAATTTTGGAGATAGCTCAGTGGGGAAAATGTCATTTTCGGTGAAGTATTAACTCAAGCTTATAAATTATAGCGGAAACGATGTTTGATATATAAAATTTGCTCACCTTTAGATATAAAATTGTCATGTGTCAGGAAGATGTGCATTGTCAATTGCAGATAAAAAGAAAAAAATCACAAGAACACCCTAATATAATTTTTAAATGCATGTATCATTGGATATTTTTTAGATATGATTATCATGATCAATCATTAAATCTTAAGTCGCGATGTCATTTTTTTTTTTTTGCTGTTGTTCATTTTGAAATGCATTAGGCATATGCGTTCGTGGGACCTAACAACGAAAATTACTGGTTAATTATTATCTTTGTATTGTACAATATAAAACTATGTTAATAATGAAACTAAACAGGCAGTTTTTAAATTTTTTGTCTTTTGATTCTCTCACTCCAAGCTTATAGGATTATAGACCATACTTTAATCTGGCCCCCTGATCACTCAGATCCAGTTCAATAGCTTAAGTTGGTAAGCTTAAAGCGTATAGAATTATAGAATTGAGATACCCCAAGTTTATGAAGCCTTAGACCAGTGCCCCGTTTGCCTATGTCCTAGTCCTGTGACAATTATGACTGGTTATTTATTTATTTATTTATTTTTTTTGCCTATATTGATATCGTTAAGAGACTACTGCACTCAAGTGAAAACACCCACTCGCTAATGATGTTTTTATAGGAGAATTCTATTAAATATCTCACTTGCATTTCAATATTTTCTCGTTTTGTTTTAATTTATTATTATTATTATTATTATTAGGATACTTTGACTTTCGGAACCGGTTTCGAAAGTAAAAGTATCCTCATAGAAAAAAAAAAAAAAAAAAAAACTCGCAAACAAAATAAAAAAAAGCAAAAAAAGGCATTTGTTGAGATCGACTTCAGCTACCCAATGCAAAAAAAATCATTTAAGAATATTAAAATGCAAGCAAGATAATAATTAAAAAAAAATTCTCCCTTAGGAATAACATTAGCGACTGAATGTTTCCGCGTAATTGAAGTAGCCTCTTAAAAGTGTGACAGTAACAAATTAATCTTAATTTGTTTTCACATCATGCGTTTTTGAAAATGTCATTAGATATTTATATTTTGATTACCATTGCCTCGGAATTTCTTAAACAAATGTAATACTTTCGCAAACTTTATTTTATGCCTGTAAAAAAGTTTTTGCCAAGCTAAATTTTCACAGAATGGAAGATTTGACACTCTGATACCAAAAAAACTTTTATCAATTGTTAAAAATACTATATATTTTAGGAAATGCTTAAAAATTTTCATTTTCTGTGATCTTAAAAAATATTTTTGACCACACTTTTGAAAATTCCAATATTAATACATGTATTCCCATTCAGGCCAATTTTTTTCCTGTTTATAAATTAGATATCTTTGATCATACAGCTAATTGATGGTTATCATATTCTTTTGATGGATCGTTTCACGACTGATTTAAGAGATATTTAATTAATTTTATATAAAAAATGCCATTTTTAGATATTATTATTGTATATGTAAATAATAATAATAAAGAAAATCTTCAGTTTTAAAGGAATCTGAATTAAAATATCTGCAACTTTTATAACTGGTGTTGTAAAATTATTTCGTGATTGTGATTGAGCATTTGAGCGTTATAAATGCATAGATATGCAATATTGTTGATATTAGGAATTAAACAAAAAACTTTATAAGGTATATTATGATTATTATCATTTTTAACCTTTGTGAAATTTACATGCATTTTGAAAAATAATAAAAAATTATGACTCCTATTTTTTTTTTTTCTTTAAAAGAAAGGTAAAGAATATATTCTGTAAAGATAAAAGAAAAAAAGTATTCGAGTGTTTGTATTCCAGACACCTTTTTAACAATTACTTGCTGTTCACCGTCATTTTAACACATTTATAACAGACACTCTTTAGTACCCTATCTTTTCACACCCCTTTATGACATCTGCTGATACTGCTGACATCTGACAAAGAGTTTTTGGTTAGGCCAGTGGGGGATAGTAAAAAAATGTGCAACACTTGAAATTTCGCTGAAACGAATAAAAGATACACAGCCATCAGAACATATGTGTATCCAGAGACCGACTCAGCTATGGGGACCCCTGGGGCAAGCATCATTCTGGGGACCCCCCTTCTATCTATCTATAGAATGTTTTTGTGAATAATGTGGAAGTGGCTAGTACTAAATTTCATACATACTGTAAGTACGCATAAATTTTGTACCCGGTTTTGTCTGCTCACGTCTGTATACAGAGTATCACAAAAAATTGTCACATTTTTAAGAAAAAATGCTAGTAGGATAATATAGTAGAAAGAATGATAGATTGGTGGACTCGAGTATTTCTTTGCAAAGTTTTACTTCGCTTATCTACGTACATTATAAGATGCGTAAAAGAAAATCCCATAAATTGGTCATAATTAATGGTTTTAACTTGCCATGTTACGTGGAAAACGTTAATAAAGTATTTCTTTTGAAAACAATAGAATACTAAGTTTTTATAATAAAATTTTAATCATTAGTTTTCGAATGATTAGTTTGCTTTTTGCATAAGTGGAGGGGGTACTGGAAGCAGAGAAGAGAAGGGGGACCGCAATCCCTTACTAAATGTCTGAAAATATATGAATTTTGGTCACTTTTGGCTAGTTTTAATCACTTAGCACCTTTTAATGAAAACCCTGATTACTCTCATGGGGGCCCCCCCTAAAAAAAGGGGGGGGGGGCGGGGCAACTGCCCCGCATGCCCCTGCATAAGTCGGACCCTGTGTGTATCTGTTCTTGTTCTTACTCCGAGTTTAAAATTCAGTTTTGTTTTTAAAATTATTAAATAATAGAATATTTTTTATAAATAACATTAAAGTACTGTATAATTTGTCAGATGCATTAACGTTTCTCTTGTTCTAAATATTCTATTGCAGAACATATACCTAATTTCAGAATTTTTTCTTCCTTTAAATATGCATCAATGACAGTTGATTTTATATCACTACCACAAAAATATTTTGTTTTAAGTTTGATATACATTATTCGGGCGTGAATTCCTTTAACACATTTTAGAATATATACAGAAAAGGTGATTTTCCCAATGAAAATAATAACATTTCGAAACCTTTTAAATACACTTTTAATTTCATAGAAAAAAACTTTTTAATGTGATTTCTTATCCGAAAAATGCAATATGAGATCGTATTATGTTGGTAAAACGCCAATGATAAACTTTTAAAAATATCAGTATTAAACCAACGATATTTTCTTGTCAACATCAGAAAAAAAAATAATAAAAAAGTAATAATAAATATTTTCTCTTAATAACACATAAATGGGTGATATTAGCAAAGGAAATTCTGAAATACAAATGATTTCAAATTTCCTTTTTAGTATAAAAAGTTTCGATTGCATTATTCTCAATAAATAATGACGTAAACACCTTCAGAATTTAGCAAAGGAGAAAAAAGAGAAGGTGGAGGGCACATAATAATAATAACGGTGAGTGCCGTAAAAGTCTAACATAAATGACGGCGCCTGGTGCGGGGCACCGCCCGTGCCATCCCGGATGCGGCGTTGTGTCCCTCTACTCTAAACCCAGATTTTACACATAACTTGGCCATATTAAAGTAAATTTTCATCAGGCTTGACTTGGATATAAATAAATAAAGTTGAAAGTGAAGTTGAAAATAAAGTAATTTTTGTTTAAATATGACACTGGTTTCTATAAGAAAATTGTAGTGTGCTCTACTATTTTTTTAGGGGGGGGGGGGGGGTGTTACACTATACTGTTAAAGCAAAAATTTCGAGTACAACAACACATCAGCTAGCAATGACCCCCCTCCCCTGCCCCTCTCCCCAAAGTATGAAAATTTGTTTCACGCCACTTTAAGACTTTTCCACAGCTAACTCACCAAATAAAAAAGGCAACTGTGAACGAAAGACTTGACTAAAAAAATCATTCTGTTACAGCTAATGACATGTATTTACTAATTTAAACGCAATTGAATATTTCCCTCAAAGTTTGTATAAAAAATAATTTTAATTTATTTATGTTCGATATAATTTAAATTATATTAATCAGTTGTTAATTAACCACAAATAAACATTTGTCAATTATTTACTATTTATCAATTAAAAATATTCACCAATTAATTGCTATTCATTAATTAATAATAGTGTCAATTAAGTACTATTTTATTTATCTATGGCAAATTATTGAGTATGACATTCATAACACTTTTCACTGGAAGCAGATACTCTGCTTACGCCCCCCCCCCCCCCCCCAATACGAAACATCTTTTAACGTTGCGTAAAAAAACATCTTTCTAGAACTAACGCACCGAATTGACCAAGCAGCTGTATTCAAAAGACTTAGCTAAAGAACCAGTCTGTTATCGCTAATGAAATATATTTTAATATTTTAAACAAAATTATATATTTTTTAACAAATAAATTTAAATTTACTGGCGACAATAATTAACTGAAATTTATCAATATTTAACTAACCGCAATCAATTATTCAAAATTACTTACAATTTACTATTTGTAAATAATAGTCATCAATTAATATTCATTAACTAAAATAGCTTCATTTAAGAACATTAGCAAATGATTAAGCATTAACATCGCTAATCGTAACACTTTCATCTCCATTGCTTAAAATATCCTTTCAAAAAATTGTCATTGTCCTTCAAACGCATCAATAACATTATACACTTTGTCAGGCAATTCATTGAATAATAGAGTAACCACCCAGGACATCTTAGTTCGAGATTAAGTTACTCGGGTTGAGTGTGTAAAATTTCAAAACGAGTAACACCCGAGTTACTCTAAATAATGGTACTGTGCTCCCACAAACTTTTTGTTCTAAAATATAAAAATTTACTTCGAATGAAATTTTTTTGGTGTTCATATGTATATTTTGCATATCTTAACATTCTATAATAATATTTAAATGATACTAATAAAATTTCGGTGGGTATTCCAAACGTCGGTAAAAAGTTTAGTTATTGACGAGGACGGGTAGGACGGTATTGGTGTGTGTGTGTGTGTGTATAAACTTCCAATTCGCATGTATTACAGCAGTACTAAGAAACTGAATAGCGTTTCTCATTTACCTATAAAGACAAAAGATCTTTCCGAATTTCAGTTTTCAACCGATTTTCGAGTCAGGAAAATCAATAAAAAAATCATCAAATTCGAGGGATTTTTTTTTTTTTTTTTTTTTTTTTTTTTGGTGAGGGGGAGGAGATTTTTTGCATAAGCCGGAATATTGTGTACCACGGAAAATTTTCTCAGTCCCGATCGATTCCGCCTTAGACAGAGTTTACTGTATTTTATTAACGTTCATTGTGGGGCTTCAATCCCGAGAGATTTTTGGCAACCTCTCTGTAGGATGTTCTGTTGCAGTTGCACCATAATTCATACGCATATCTTTTTGGCGGTAAATAATTCATATTACTCTTTTGACGCCTCCCATTCTGTTACAATTAATGAACTCTGACCGCATGTCTTCACTCATTTTATTCTCGCCATATAGCATATACTTAATTGGCGAAAAATGTATACGTTGTTCTGCCAACACTCGATCATTTAGAAAGAATATAATTTTTATCACTGCTCCTCTCTTGACTGCTTGTAACAGAACAATGTAACGACGAGTCTCTCTCTCCAGGACTCGGCGGCATTCCGCTGTCGAGGGCTCGTCTTGCGAGTAAAGCTAAGTGCCTGGTGTTTTCTTGTTGTCCAATAAAATATTAATTTAGAATTACGGCTGATCTTTTATATGCTCTATAGAATACTCCTTATAACAACTGTTCGTCATCGTTCCCATCGCCAACATCCATCCGGAGAACTCCACATCTGTACATGCACCCCTGTATATCGTCTACCCCAGCAAAGAAAGAAACAGTAGACCATCAGCAGGAAAAAAGATGGCGGCCAGCAGTGCTATCAGCGGTAAAGTGCAAGAGTGCCATTACTTAAACCTGTCGAAAAGTATCCGAGCCGAAAGCAGCTGGCCCATCAGTGATGGCCAACAGCAGGCCAGCATTGGTATACCATCCCATTACTCCAATCCGGCACTTTTCCTGCAGTGCTAGCACCTATCCCACTGCTATTCCTTTGCTGGCCCAGCACTTTCCCTTACAAAAATTTCTTATAGAATTCTATAAAAAAAAAAAGTATTATATAATTATGGCTCTTTTTTCTATAAGCTAGTTTCACCAAGAACTATAGAAACATCTATAGAAGTGTCTATAGTAGAAATGTCTATAGAAATATTTGAACTGCATGTGGTCACCTTCCCAAGTACTGACCGCGCGTGATGCTGCTTGGTTTTCGTGATCGGACAGGAACAAGTGCTTTCAGCATACGCTAAGATTGCTCGTGGTTTTCAAGCTCTCATTACACTATTTCAAGTTTGTTTCTTTTGTGATTTACGTTCCCAATCATTAAACTAGTATAGAAATCCTATGTATTTTATACGTTTTTTTTATTATTGATTTTGAACTGCATAAATTATGAAAACCGAAATCCTTTGTAACCTAGTAAAACCAGATTTAAGGAGAAAAAAAAGTGCGTTGAAATAAAGAATTTATTTATTTATTCATTTACTTATTTATTTTGTTGGTGGCAGTGGTGCTATATTTTTTACAGTTTAAAAAAAAATTAGCTTCACAGCTTAAATTGTGTTAAGATATTCATTTCAGATTTGTGTTCAAATACTCAATGTCTTCGATATTCGCAGCGCCACCTAGCGTAAGGATTCCCAGAAATCATACTGCAAAAGTCCGCACACTTCCATATAGTGGTGGGCCAGCGCATGAGATAAAATGGATGCCCACCAGAATTTTATCTGATGATTTCCAACAGCAAAGTTGACTGAAGCTGTCCAGCAGTGGTCATGCAGTGGTAGACCATCAGCCAGCACTTCTCCATCATTGCCAGCACCTATCTTGCTGCTGGCCAGCAATTTCCTCTTTGCTGGGACATATATGTACACAAAGTTAGTTGAATTAAAATTCAGTTGAAAAATTCCACTCAGCAATTTTCGCCAATAAACGGATGTTGCTTAGAAATTTTGTGCGACCAGGTATATGATCTATAGAATTTATACACACCAAGTAACATTTAAATAATTGTTAAATTTAAAAAACGCATACCACAACGGAAAACGCACTCAGCAATTAATATTCGGAGGCTTCAATAGTTCAATTATTGCTCATTTTCCTCTATAGCCAAATTATTTTGTGTGCCCCTGTGAACGATAAGTTCTATGCACACCATATTGTATAGTAGGAATCTTGTAGTACACCTCAGTGATGTATACCAATTTCATTATGTTTAAAATAGTGTGGTATCTTTAAAATACAGTGAAACGATTTTTCTCTATCGATCGTAATGTAACGGAAGTCTTTTGAGTCGCTCTGCAAATAAACAGAAAATGCTTCACACTTTATTTACAATACCGAGCATACCATAGTAAACTCCAACTAAATATATCAATTGCATGGCAATCGGACTATATTTAAGCGAGTTAGAGCCAGACAGACAGACGGGCAGAAAAACCGAATTAATAAACACTTTTCAACTATATTGCGAAAGGTTAAAAAAGGGGCCCTATAGAAGAGGGACCAAAAATCAATGCTTATCTCCTTTTGAGAGGAAGGAGATAGTAGAAATAATTCAATTAATTTGTTGTTTCATAAAATGAGAAATACAAAATAGAAATAGTATATATGTTATTTCAAATTTTGTAAATAAAAAGTTAAAAAAAAATCAGAATCAACATTTGTCACTCAAGGTCAAATCTTATTGTATTTTCTTGTTTTGAATCTTTTCCAATAATTTTCTTATCTGACTCTCTGCAGAATGTCTGGCGTTTTCACAACCCCCACTCCACCCCCTAAAAGTGTTATTATAGAGAAATCGATTAGCTGCAACAGTGTAATGAAGGCCAGATTAAAAAGGATAAGTGAGCGATAAATATTATCTTACTGAGAGTGGGACGAGAGATTGGTTAATTTACGCAGTTAGATAATGATGAGCGTGTGATAATCAATAGAGCATTGAAAATAAAGAAAAATACTGTATAACTTGAGTTTGATTTTAGGTGCGTTCGTAATTATATAAATACGTAGCACCGATAGTCGTCTTTCCGACCGTCTGCCTGTCTGTTTGTCCGTCCGTCCGCATATAACAGAGCAAAAACTACCCAGCCGAAGGTTCTGAAATTTTGAATATGTAATTGTTCTGAAATTTTGTCGAGTCATTTAAAATTTTCTGAAAATCGGATGTATAGTTTAATGACAGGGACAGTCAAAAGATTTCCATTACATGACGGCCACTGGAAAAAAAAAATATTTCAAGTGCCTTTTAATGATGTTACAGCCTTTCGAACAGAATAAAATGGGTATGCACTTATGAAGTGCACAAAAATATACATTCAGTGCAATATGCCGGCCAAAAAATATTTATAAAACTAGTTATAGTACGAACACACCTCATGTGCCACGTTTTCTAACTTGTTTTTTCTTGTAAAGCAACCTATCTGTTTATTGCTTACAATCATCAAAAGCCATCCTGTCAGTTATAATAAAATTACTCGGAAAAAGCCATTGTTGTACCCATATTTTATTTCATAACTGAGTAATGAGAAAAATAAATAAATAAATAAAAGATTTTTTTTTTATTTGAGCATTGTAATAAAGATTACGTGCCCACTCGAAGTCCTATTTTGAGCTAATAGTAATATTAATCTCTATTATAATAGTCCAAGTCATGTGATTCGGACTATTCTAGTCATGTGACAAGTTAAGAGGGACAAGTCATGTGACTTAATAGTCTAGTCATGTGACACAACCTATAATATAAAATTATGAATTGATCGCTTACCTTTTCATATGCAAGGCGGGTATTTTTAATCAAAGATATTTTTTCCAATAACCAGGAGGCTGTGCCCCCTACGAGCTACATTCGCCAACCCTCGTTCAGTCACCGTAGACTCTAAAAACACGCTGATTTGATCGGCTTTAACCCCTTCAAGGGCGGTGGTTCATTTTTCGACCACCTAATTTTAATTCATAAATGCTACACTGGCACCAGAATACTAGAATGAAAATTTTCCTTTTATTAAGTACGTGAACAAAAGAAAAAGGTCCACCATTGTTGTCGTGTGCATTTTTTTAAGCTCCTGATTTAAAGTTCTTTTTATCGGTAAATATCTGACCCAGTTCTGATTTTGTGGCATATTTCTTTTATATATGTTAATGTACTTATCTGATAAAATTTATGTTTAATTTTATAAACTATTTCTTTACTTAATTTAACTTTGATATTTTTCGTTTCTATCCGGCTCGCCGGTAGACACGCCATGTTTAAGTGACTTTTTGTTTTGCTATTTTCTTATATTAATTATTCATTTAACTGTTTAAACCCCTTCTGTAAAGAAGTATACTTACATTCTCTTTCTTATCGCTGTATTAGTTTTCTATTTACTGTATTTATTTAGCAATTATCTATTTTTCAAGTTTTTGCTTATGGGCGGGTCACATTTCGTCTACATTTGTTATGGTGGCCATTTTGTAGCTGTGTTGTGTTGAGTAGTTTGTGTGCTGTCTTTCAGTATTTATTTTTATCTGGTTACTTGTGTTTTGCGCGTTGTCTAGTTCTGTTACTGGTTTAGTTGTATCTCTCGCATCTTTGGAGTACCGTTTATAATTGTGGTTCTTTTTGGTTTATTTGCGATCACGTGTCAGGGTTGGAGCCTTTTAAATTTTTCATGGGCAATCTTGCTTTTGGTCTTATCTAGTATATAGTGTTTATGTTACTAATGGAGTTGTCATAGTTACGGTTGAATCGGTTGCAGTATTATTAGTTTAGTTGTTAAATTATTTTTGTATATATTGGTTACCTCGGTGATTTTGATTATTAGTAGTAATATTATTGGTCTAACTGTGCTGGTTTGTCTAACTGTGGCCTCCTTTGTTGGTAGGCTGGTTACTGAGCTGTGTCATTATCAGTTTGTGTCACATGAGTAGGGACTTTTTTGTATCTGTAGTATTGTGTGATTAATTGGCTGATTTCTAGTGGATATTCATTGGTGATTGGATTAGGCTGTCTACTTTGTCATTCGGTTGGATCAATAGGTTTGTTTCAGACCATTGGTCCGTACTACATAAGGTGAAAGTTTATTCTGACTGTTACCGGCCCTTGGTGGATCGTCGGTAGTTTGGTTTCATAGGGTAGAGGGTCATTTGGTGTGTTTTGTCTTGGTTTTTCTTGTGTTTTAGAGTACTTTTGGTGCCTTTCGGAGTAATTATGGCTAATGATGATGTAGATAAATGGATCAAAGAGGTTGAGGGAAAGAAATTTATAACACTGGTAATAGATATGCATGCTAAGATTATGGATCTATTGGAATATAAAAGATCAAAGGATCACAAAATTACGATGCCTTTAGTGGCAAATATAAAGAAGGCCATGGATTTTCTACTTAAACAATGTACCGAAATTAGTGAGGAGAGTAAAGTGATGAAAACAAGATTGGAGGACAGAGATGAATATACAAAGATGTTGAGTGACCTGGCGCAGAAAATCACAAGACCATCTATTGACTCGGTTGATGAGATGCCGGTCAAGGAAAAGGAGACACAACAGAAGAGAAAAGAGGAATTCTCTGTAATAATAACACCTAATACTGAGAATCAGGATATGGATGTGGTTAAGGATAAAGTTAAGGAAATTTGTAAAGGCAGAAGTGATCTCCCGACCCCTAATGACGTAATTGTTACAAAATCTAATCAAGTTATTCTGAAATATCGTAATAAAAAAGAAGTTGAGATAATGAAAGATTCGCTAACGGAGGCACAGGAAATCAAGAATATGGCAAAGGTAAATGTACCGGTTAGGCGAAGGGACAGAGTATTGATCCTAAGTGTGGACCCAAAGTTAGATGAGGAGGAGGTTGGGAGAGAGGTTGAGAGGCTTTTGCGGGGAATGGATGCAGATATATCTAGTGGCAGTTTTAAAGAAAGACTGTTGACTGCTCATCTTGAGGGTACTACACGTTCTCTTATTGAAGGATTTTTATATAAGTCGGATGCTGAAGTAAGAATAATAAGAAAAATACAAACGAAACAAGGAAAGAATAACTGGTTGTTAGATGTGGATGCCGACAGCAAACAGGCCCTCCTTGGACTCCGCCGCATCCGCATTGATTTTGAAAGATACCGCGTGGTTGAGTTTATCTCAATCACGCGTTGTTTCAAGTGTCAAAAATTTGGGCATATGGCAAATAAATGTAGTGAAGCAACCCATTGTGTAAAATGTGCCGGAGACCATGTGTTGAAAGACTGTAAATCGGAAACCTTATGTTGCGCCAATTGCTATTTCAACGATGCTGGTGGAGAATGTAGTCACAGGGCAGATAGTAGTGGTTGTCCAGTCTTCCTGAGTTATAGGGATGGACTATTGCCGAACCGTAGTTAAGGGCACGCTTGGTGGCCCCTCTGTTGGTAATTTGAATGTGTTGCAAATTAATCTTCACCACTGTAATGATGCAAATGAAGCTTTATTTAACTATGCTATTAATAATAACATTGATATAATTTTATGCCAGGATCCTTACATTCTTGATGGTACTGCCCCTGGTATTCCACCAGAATGGATTATCTTTTATTCTAACTCATTTAATGCTGCTGTCATTTTTACTAATAGGGAATATGCCACGATCAGTAATTTGGTATTAGATAATGCTGTGTTTGTATCTTTAAATGTAAATAATGATAAAATTTTCATTGGTTCGCAATATTCTCCCCCAAGCGGAAATATAGATAAAGACTTTGAAGATATTGGCGAACATTTCCAGAATTTTGACAAAGTACTATTAGCAGGGGACTTTAATGTTCCATTACTGGACTTGGGATATACTTATCAATCCGTGAGAACTGATGTGTTCCTGGAACATCTCTTGGAGAAAGATCTGCGGATTATAAATGATACTGAGGCCGCTCATACATTTGTTCAAGGTTCGCTGAAGGGTAGACCCGATTTAACATTGGGAGGTCTCGAGATCTGTGGAAAGATTGAAAATTGGTATGTCGACGAAAAGAATTACTCATTCAGTGACCATAGATATATAAGGTATTCTCTGGGTTACGTTGCCTCTAATAAGACGAATCAACGATACAAGACCAAAAATAAGAGTTTCAGAAAATTCAATGATAATATTAAGAAAAAGGAAGATTACTGGTTGAACGAACTCCTGAAAATTAAGAATACAGAAGACTTGGAAAAACATGTGAATCAATTCGTGGAAGAGGTGTCCGATATCACAAGGGGATGCTTTAGGAAAGGAAGTCTATCACATAAACCAACGGTGAAATGGTATTCAGAAGAGTTAAGGATCGAAAGAAACAGAGTTGCTGCCATGTATAGAAGGTGTGTTAAAAATCCGGAAGATATAGATATGAGAGAAACCTATAAGAAATATAAAAGGGAATACAATAGAAATGTGAAGAACGCTAAAAGAGAATCGTAGAAAAATTTTTGTCAGAAGACAAATCAATCGTTTGGAAATTTATACAAGTATATTTCTGGTAAGACGAAGAAATGTACAGACTTCATATTTACCAGATTAGAAGAATCACAACCCTTAGATACATATGATGATGTGGCAAGGACATTGATGGCAGAACACTTTGGTATTGACGAAGTTCCGGGGAATATTTATGAGTTTATCTCGGATAAGATCGAAGAAGATGGATTTATGGAGGTAACAACGAGAAAATTGAAATACGTAATGAGCAAACAAGAAAATAATAAGGCACCAGGCTGTGACGACTTAGATGCTTTGATAGTCAAAAATATTTGTAGAACCAATATGAATTATGTCAAGAAACTATTTGGAAAATGTCTGAAACATGGTCACTTCCCAGAGGCATGGAAATCTGGTAAGGTGATTTTCTTCCGTAAAAGGAACAAAGATGGTAGGTCTGCCAGGTCATACCGACCGATAACTTTGTTATGTATTTTTGGTAAGCTCCTTGAACGGTTAATTAAAATTAGAATTATGCCGAAGCTGGAAAAAGAAGAATTTTGGGATAATGGTCAACATGGATTCAGAGAAAGTAGGAGCACTATCACAGCTTTGGAAGATCTAAGAGAAAGAATTCGCATAAATCTGTATAATTATAAATATTTTGCAATGACGTCGGTTGATATACAGGCAGCATTTGATGCGGTGGATTGGCAGATATTGGCTATGTTGATAGATGGGTTACCAATAGCTCAATACTTAAAGAATATTCTGAAAAATTATATATCACGTAGAAGAATAGGATTTAGTTTCACGTATGGAATTATCTGGTATATATTATTTAAAGGCTGTCCCCAGGGAAGTTGCCTTGGTCCACTTCTCTGGTTGATCGTTGCAGACTACCTATTGAAGAGATATAGATTAAGACATGGCGATATATTATCCTACGCTGACGATTTCGTAGTTTTTGCAGGTGCAGACACAAGAAAAGAATTAGAAGAAGAAATGAACAAACGCATAGCATGGTTTGCAGAGATCTGCGAGAATTTACATTTAACAATAAGCAAGGAAAAATGCGAAAGTATTTTATTTGGCAGGTATTTGTTAGAAAACAGGCATCCTATTTTCAAGATTGGAACATCATCGATATCCGTAAAAGACTCAGTTGTATACCTCGGTGTAACTATTGACAGTAAATTAAATTGGATTAGACACCTTGAGAAAGTAAGAGAGGGGGTGAGAAATTTTACTTCAAATATAAAGAAAACAGTGCAGAGAGATAGGGGATTACAAGCATCATATAGAAAGATTTGGTATAATTCTGTGATAGAAAAACCGATAACATATGGTGCGGAAATTTGGTTTCCAGATTTGAAAGTGGATGCACTTAATAAATTAAGATCATGCCAGAGGCTTGGATTATTATCAATTATCACATCATATAAAACAGTCTCTATGGACGCTTTGTATGTATTGGCTGGTGTTGCTCCATTACACATTTCACTCAAACATTCTGTGGTGAAATATAGAACTATTCATGGGAATGCCAGTATCATAGAGAATGGAACAGAGATCAAGAAAGATAATATTATGATCAACTTGGTGACAATGGACTACCCAGATTATGGAGCTCTCAGTAACATTCATATCACAGATAAGGATAGTCGTGAATATCAGGGAATTAACATGCCATTAATATATACAGATGGGTCAAAAATGGCCAGTGGAGTAGGCGCCGCATACACAATTTTTGTAAATGGTGAATGTATCTTGGATTATAAGATCTCTTTAAATATTTTAAATAGCATATATCAAGCTGAACTGACTGCGATAAAGTATGCAGTAGATTGGGTAATAAACTCGAATTATAACAGTGCTGTCATTTTTACTGACAATAGAGCATCAACTTTGGTTATACAGAGAAACTTTCCTGCAAACGCCATTGTTAAAGAAATCTATGATAATATGAAAAGTCATCCGGAAAAAAATGGTCACTATTGGATGGACCAGAGCACACGTTGGAAACGTGGGGAATGAAAGAGCAGATCGTTTGGCGAAAGAGGCAACAGATTCATCAATGGCTGACATAACTGCTGATGTATTATTTCCAATTTCTTTAGTTAAGAGAATCTGTAGTGAGAATACCATTAGACAATGGCAGGAAGAATGGACATCAAGTACCAAGGGTAGAGACACCTATAAGGTTATCAGGAAAGTAAATACCGATTATGTGTGTACGGGTCAAGTTATGCAGTATTTTATAACAGCACATGGTAGTTTCCCAGAGTTCCTTTTTAGGATTGGAAAGAGAAGAAATGCACTTTGTGACTGTGGCACAGTGGGTAATGTACTGCATTATTTGTATGGACGCTGTCCTTTTGTCCCACATTTCTTCAACTTTGACAACTCGTTAAGCATCAGGCAAAATCTCAGGAGAGTAATATTTGACAAAGACAATTATAAGAAACTTTGCAATATATACAATTCTTTAAACGAATTATATTCGTTTATTAGGTATAAATTCTGAGGCTGTAATTAGCTAGAATTGCGTTAGAAATTGAGAACATTGTCTTTTGATTCAATGTAGCATGTGCAATTGAACACTGAGCAATTCAATTGAACACTGAGCTTGATTTTCAATAACTTTGATACAAATATATATCTTGTTGAGGAACATTTTGGAAAAGTCAACATATTTAATGTCTGAGAAGTACCAGCATTTCAAGTGACTTTAATTTACAATGTGTCTCTCTCTCTGTTCTGTGGTGCTTTGGGCATTTCATATACTTAATCCCATTGTGATATGGACCTTGAACATTGATACTTGCCTTACAGTATGTTGTCATTTCAGTGTACTTCAGTGTTCTTTTTATGAAGTTCTTCATAAGTTGTAGGTTACCTATAAACATTTCAGGCCGTGTTGGCAATCCTGTTTTAATGTTATTTGGTCTATATTTTAGTTGATGATCGTAACCTGTAAACCATCTGTAACCATTCCTGTAAACCATCATTTTTGTTATTTTGTTGCATGGCTACCATAAACATGCGTATTTTGTATTTTGTATTTTGTATTTTTTTTTGTTTTGTTTTTTTTGTTTTGTTTTTGTTTTTGTAACATAGCGAGTTTTTATTTATTAGCATATTTGAATATGCCATTGCTTCACTTTAGTAAGTTCTAATGTTGCC
Source organism: Maratus speciosus (assembly GCA_963932465.1). Classification (NCBI taxonomy): domain Eukaryota; kingdom Metazoa; phylum Arthropoda; class Arachnida; order Araneae; family Salticidae; genus Maratus; species Maratus speciosus. The sequence goes on from OZ010799.1 coordinate 98,352,548, forward strand.
GTTGTTCGGGTCCGTTCGGGCTGTGGTAGAGCTGGATAGTGGTGCGTTCTTTTTTCCCGCCAGGACGTTAATTCCATTAACCTTGCGGTTGGCGTCCTGGTTGGGTGTCCCAAGTAAGTGTCCCAAGTACGTGAACAAAACCTTTTGCTTACTTTGGAATAAATTTGTTTTTAAATTATGGTGTCGATCACTCATTTCAGGATTTTACGAATAGAAGTGCATTGCCCCAGAAAGGGTTAAAAAGATTACGGAAGCTTGAATTATAGTTAAAAAACCAATGGCGATCTCCCAGTAAACGGGTTTCCATTCATTTTCCTTTAATTAGGGAATTGTATGACCGAATCCAAAGACAACCAACGGCTGTTTTCGTGTTTGATTCAATAAGATTAGTTAAACATTTAAAATTACGCTAATATAAAATGAATTCCGGTATTTTTTAACAACGCTATAAGAAAGTTGTTTTAAATGAGACATTTTAAATGTACCGTTTTAAACCTGACGTAATATTTACCAAACTTTTCATTCTTCTTTTTAATATTCACACGAAAATACTTTTGTTGTTAAAATAGAAATATTATTATTTGCATTGTCTCAGAATTGGCAACAGCAGTTTAAAAGATCAACCCGACATATGAAATAAATGTCTTGTGTAAATATATTTTTAACTGTTTGTCAATGTTATTCTTTGGCCATTTTAAATATGACATAATTTCTCCCATTTACTGCTTTTAACCCTTTTAAAGTCAAGTAATTGTGTTCCGATAATGTTGAATTCACATCGGAATTTTCGAAAAATTTTGTTTCAAATTAGGAAAAGCAATTTACAACTTTTTTTTTCTCCACCAACTAGGGGGCTCTGCCCCCTACGAGCTACGCTCGTCTAACCCCCGTTCAGACACCACAGACTCTAACAGCACGATAATTTAATCGGCTATAAAAAGATTTCGGAAGATTGAATTATAATTTGAATCTCAGAATTATAATCTGACGTAATTTTCACCAAACTTTTATTTTTCTTTTTAATATTCACTTAAAAATACTTTTGTTAGAAATGAAATATTATGATCATCTTAAAATATCAAATAAATGTCTCGAGCAATTTTTAAATTTAAACTGTTTTGTAATATTATTTTTTGTTCATTTTATATAATAAGTGTAATGTAACGTAAAATTGACGTAAATTCTCCTATTTAAGACTTCTAACGCATGTTTATGAATTTATTATTTTACAATATTCTGTCTCTTTTAAAATTCACGTGTAATTATAATTTTTATGACGTAATTTTCAATGAGTTCCTGCTTTTTATATTTTCTGTTTATAATAGTCACGTGTAAAATAAATTTTTAATTTGAAGTAAACATTATTGTTTGCGCTGTTTATACAACTGGCAACAGTTTAAATTAATAACATTTTCTAAAATTTGTTAAAATCATCTCTCGAAATGCTGAAACTTTGAATTTAAAATTGAAATAAAACCTCAAAAAATGAGTCAAATAAGAAAAATAAATACAATCTGCACACCGGGAACTTATAACGTATAAAATGATCTAAAAATGATTAAATTCTCATGTATAGTTTTTGCTGCTATAAAACTTTTTTGGTGGAACGATTTTGTCCAACTTTAGCATTAAATATCTCTTAAAATAATTCTTCGATTTCAAAACTGTCTGCATCAGCGTGTTTATCAAACATTTCTTTATAATACCACAGATTTTCATATTTTTGTATCCAACAGTTTTCTTAATATTAACGATGAAAGGCCATGCTTAAGCATTCAAATTGATGTGGATCTACCCGAAATATCTACACAGATTTTCATTGGTCCATTTCCAAATCAAAACTTTTTTTTATATATATAGAAGGAAATTAAAAAGTAAAATTTAGTTAAAAGTTCCGGTACAAATCTTGGTTAAAATTAGCTGGGATATAATATACCTTACCGCCCCTCAAGGGGTTAAGGAATATTAATGAATTTATCCTTTTAAAGTTTTTTTCTCTTTTTAATATTCACATGAAAATATTGTTGTTAGAAGGGAAATATTATTATTTGTGCTGTTTTAGAATTCGCAAAAAAGTAAATAGATTAAAAAAAAAAATTCTCGAAATATGAGCTAAATGTCTCGTATAAATATATTTTTAAATTTAAATTGTTTGGCAGTATTATTATTTGGCCATTTTAAATAGGACATAATTTCATCCATTTACTGCTTTTAACGCATATTAATGAATTTATTATTTTAATTTTTTTTCCTTTTAATATTCACGTGTAAATACAATTTTTAAAATGTTATTTTCAATATTTTTCAGCTTTTAACGCGAAATCCTTTAATTCTAATTTGAAAGTTTATTTCTGTTTTTTCATAGTCACGTGAAAACAAATTTTAATCGAAAGGAAATATTATTCCTTGCGCTCTTTTTATAATTGGCAACAAAATAAGAACTTTTTCTAAAATATGAAAAAAAATGTCTTGAAATAATGAAATTTTGACTAAAAAATTTGAAAAAAAAATCCCTCAAAAAATTAGTCAAATTAAAAAAATAAATGCAGACTGCACACTACAAGTTCGTAATGTAAAAATGCTTAAATACTTTAGAAAAAATGATTAAATTCCTATGTATAGTTTTTACTCCTATAAAACTTTTTTAATGGAACGATTTTGACCAACTTTAACATTAGATATCTCTTAAAATAACTCTTCGATTTAAAAACTGTTTTCTTCAGCGTGTTTATCAAACATTTCTCTATAACACTAACAATTTTCATATTTTTGTATCCAGTAGTTTTCTTAATATTCGCAAAGAAAGACTTCAGGTCACAAACGAGTCGGAAATTGTACGTCAAATGTGGCAAAGGAGGTGCGTTTGTACGATAAGTAGTTTTACATATATTCAGATCTTGGTGCAATAGCTGTTGCACTCTTATGCAAACATGCATGAATTCAAAATTTATTGCACATATTAAATTCAGTAATACGGAAATAGTACGACTTCATCTTAAATACCATGGGAATCATCACCATGTGTCATCACCATGGGAACCTAGAATCATTACCTATCATGGTATATCATTGAATTAATTATGTATGATAGGATTTGAAAAAATGAAGAAAACTATTACTAATAGTATATCTTTAAGTTTTGACTCTATTTTCATAAAATTCGAAATTACTTGACAAAATTCTGATACGATTATATATATTAAATTTCAAACCATTCGGTTGAGTAGTTTTTGCACCTTTATCTGCGGGCAGGTGGACAGACAGACAGTCAGACGGACCAGACGACGACTATAAGTATTACTTGTTTATATAATTGCGAACGCACCTAAAAATTCATCTACGGCAGCGGTGACAGCGTTAGTTACTTTTTTTTTTTTTACAATAGAGAGAAACTACGTAAAAGTTGATATGAAGGCAAAGATTTCTTGGTACTTTTATGTTAGCCGAACGCAAAACTTGCCAATATCATTTATAACACTTTCCAACAAGGTTGAAAAGTGTTTATGCATTCGGTTTGTCTGGCCGTCTCTCCGTCTGTACGCGCTCTAACTCCCGTAAATATACCCGAATCGTTCTGAAATTTTTGGGTGTTAGTGACCTCTACCATAGCACGACCCCTATTTCAAATGAAGTTTGTAGCATGTTTAGTTCATGTACAGAGACAGTCAAAAGTTTTCCGTTACATTACGGTCTATGGGAAAAAATCGTTTAAAATGATTTTTAATGATGTTACATGCTTTCAAACATAATAAAATTGATATACATTTATCAAGTGCACTAAAATATGCATCCCGTAGAATATGCGTTGCAAAGAATAATTATTATTCATTTACAGGGCCACACAAAAGAATTCCGTTACATAATGATATAGGGGTTAGGGGTAGAGGGAATTTTTTGCGGCGTATTTTAATTATGTTAAATTATTTCATATATAATGAAATTGATATACATCGCTGAGATTTACTATAACTTATTTCATGTATAATACGAAGTACATAGCATTTACAGGGACACACAAAAGATTTCATATACTATATTGTATCCGAAGTACTGTACGGTAGAGATAATTGCTGGAAATGCATTTTTAATTATGTTATTTGCTTTTATATTTCACTATATTTATGCATTGTATATGGTGTGTATAAATGCTGCAATTCATATATAGGGCTACACAAGAGAATTCGTATTGGTTACTGGGTATGATTGCAAATTGCTTAAAGGTGGTTTTTAAATGAATTATGCATTTTTACGCTGAACTGCATTTAGTTTACTAAGAAATGTTTGTAGAATATAGATTAAATGATATACAGGGTCACTCAAAGAATTCGATACATGGCCGTCTATAGATGATAAATTCTGGAAATGTGATTTCTGTAGTTTTAAGAGTGATTTAGTTTGAATTAAACTTTAGCTAAATAGTGCGTGTAATAAAGATGCTAGGTTAACTACAGGGTTGTATAAAAGTATCAAAGTATGTTTCTATCGATTGGTATAAATTTCTGAAAGAGAAGTTTCAACCTGTTATTCCTTTTCTTGCTAAACTAAATTTCCCCATTATATCTACCCTATATATATAAAATCCTAATGAAACGAATTTATGAAACGAATATATGAAACGGCTGAAATGTGTATCGATTCTTTGAATCGACTGATTAAACAACTGATTATGTTTCACTGCGATTTCTCCTAAAATATGGAATACTTTGCGATGAAATTAACACCAAAAATCCGTATTGATCCACAGATCTCAAAACTGGTATTAGAATTTTTAAATTCGAATTTTTTTTTTCGAAATATTAGTTTTTTTCTAATTTTAAATACATTTTTTCTAATGATGGCAACTCAAATTTTAATCATAACAGATATTTTTTTTCATAATTCAGAAAAGGTTACTATTTTAAATTAATTTGGCGACCAGTTTGGCCTTCTTTAAATCTATGCAAGAACAATGTTTTTTTTTTTTATTTAGTTATCATTTTATTTAATACAAAACTTTCATTTAAAAATGAAACATTTAAATTGATGGCTTTCACTTCTTTAAAAAAACGAAAAGTAAAATATTAGGCACAGATGTCATATACGCACTGGGGTACCTAATTGGCGCAAAAATGGCATTATTTTGATTGACATGGCTATTGTCGTTTATTTAATAATAAATGCTTATTTACTTTTATTTCTTTTTTTAATTTATATAAATTATTTTGTTCTTTAGTTATTAATTTTTTTTTTTGCTATTTCCTTTTGAAAATAATAGAAAATAATTTAAAAATACGGTATAACGTAGTTATTCCGTCAACCAATTTCGCAAATTATATAAATCGCCAAACCACTCGCCAAATTTTACAGATTGACAAAATTTTCATTTTAAATAACGAAAGAACAAATAAATTAGTATAACATTAATAAATATAAAAATAAAACGTCGAAATAAAAATCACTTGATGACGTAAACATGCGTAACTTGCTAAAAGTCAAGTGAAAGTGACATTTTCGATCAACCGTTATTGGCATTTAATCTTATAGTTCGTGATAGATTTTTGGTCGACGGGATAACTAAGTAGTACCAAAAATACATATGTAACTGGTATTTGAAAACGAGGTTTTCGCCAAATTTTCGTAAATAATAAAAAAAAAAAACATACCAAACAGGCGGTGCGTGTATGACATCTGGCGAAATATTAAATTATGTAACAAACCATGACATTTAATTTCAACATCAAATCAATGTTTTAATTTACCACTCGAAGAATAAAAAAATTCTAACTGGCGAGCTGCAAAAAAGATACTGGCGAGATTTGCACCCGGCTTTTTTTCTTTCGGCACAGATGTCATATACGGCCCCATATTGGCGCGATTTTTTTCTGACGCCAATGTCATATACGCAACGGGTACTTAACTGGCGCCAAAGTATCGTAAGTGTTCTGCCGGAAACTGTTGATGATAGTCACATGATTTAGGCTATTGTTATAGAGATTATTTAAAAATATCGGGAGATAAAGACTCTGAATACTTAATTCATTTTATTTTAGCTTCTTTTCAAATTTTTAACTGATCCTCTTTAATCAAAAACGAAAGCAACCATTGGATGTCTTAACAGCAACTGATTCGCCCTTAATTTTTGCAATCAAAGGGAATTGAATGGAAACCCGTTTGTAGGGAGATCTGCACAGCTTTTTTCAGTATAATTTAATCTTCTCTAATATTTTTAAAATCCATCAGATTAGAATGTTTTTTGATTTTTAGATTCTGCTGTGTCTGAAACGGGGGTTGGCGGGCGTAGCTTGCAGGGGGCAGAGCCCCCTAGTAGTATATATATTAACCTACAGATCAAATACCGAGCTGTGCAAAAAAACTGGAATACATATTTGCTATGGACGGTAACTGCTGAAATCAGCTTTTAAAATTTTTCATGCGTTTTCTGAAATGTTAACTTAGTTCACTTATATACCTTGTTTCCCTAAATAACGAAGTTTTGTTAAAGCATTCAGGAAGTGTTGGAAAGTGTTTCATAATCTATGCTTAACGCATGATTTTCCTTACTTATTTATATTTCGCGTGGTAAATTAAAACAATGCTTTGATGCTGAAACGAAATATTTTAGTTTATGGTAACATTTATTATTTTTCTTTCTTTTTAATAGAAATTAGTGAAAATTATGAATTTTAAATGTTTCAGAGTTTTAAATTAAAGTTATGTATTTTAAATAAAATGAGTGAAAGGACTGTGTTTTAAATGAAATACGAAAAAATGCGATGGGAACAATTTTTTGCGATATAACACTATGCCCGGCTAACATAAAAATACCGACTTCGTTATTCCTCTATCAGAATCTTCTGATTTGGCTAAGGACTGAACAAGTAAATTAATTTATGTATAAAAGTAACGTCATGCAATCCTTACCATATATTTAAGGGAAACCAAACTGATCGCTGGGATGACTAGTAGTGATAATAATATGATTACTAAAAACAGTTATTTCCGATTGAAAATATGAATTTAATCCGATTAAAAGATTATCAATAAAATTTTCATTTCAAAATTTTATCCTTTAGATTAAGCTTAGTGGGATATTACGAGAAGCAAAATATATTTCATTTTTGTTGGCAAAAAGATTTTGATAAAGAATTTTGGTACTGATTGTTATTTTATTTTTCTTAAAGATTTACTTTTTTCTTTGATGATCAAAGTAATACCATTGCAGCATGTTTTAAGCGTTTCAAAGTCGGTGGTTTATGTTTGGACCACTTAATTTTAATCCGTAAATGCCACAATGGCATCGGAATTTTCGAATGAATAATTTCTTTCTATGCGAAGAAAATTTCTTTTTTGTAAATACTGATGGCATTCAATAATTTCACCATTTTTTTTACGAATACAGGATTAACTAGTCGGGTATGGCAATCCCAAAACTTTCTTCGATCTCTTACATGTTAATACGTTCTGAAAATTGCAACATAGCAGCCCACTGGTTAGGTGATTTGCACCAAAATCTAATCAGCAATAACTTACGTCAACTTCTAATTGAATCTGAAGTTTGATGAAAGTCCGTACATTAGTTTTTGATATAGAGCTATTGCGGAAATCGTAAAACGTTCTGTATAGCAGCTCCACCTGTTGGGTGATTTACACTAAAAACTTAACAGGTCCAATTTACACCAGGGACTAACTGAATTTTAAGTTTGGTGAAAATTCATGCATCAGTTCTTGAGATACAGCTGTTGCGGAAATCATGTAAAATGCAGCATAGCAGCGCCACTTGTTGGGCGATTTACACCAAAAGTTGAACAGCACTAATTTATATCGGAGACTAACTGAATCTCAAGTTTGATGAAAATTAGTGCATTAGTTATTGAGATAGAGCACCCACAAAATTTGTGTCACATACAGACGGACAGACTCAAAACATACTCACAGACAGTCATTTTATAAAAACATATTGTTTGGGATATCTGACACCTAAAACATGTAAACTCGTCGAAAACCAGAATTCGAAAATTTTCCCTAATTCAATAGTTTCTTCTTGTAAAGATAGAAAAAAGTAAAAACTTTAGAGGATTAATAAAAATGAATTCGAAAGTTTAGCGTTGTTGAGCAGGAAAGAATATTTTTTGAGTCGCCTTAATCATCTGAGAATTTAACAAAAGGGCAAAACTGTAAAGTTTTTTTTTTTTATTGTTTTAAATGTCAGAGAAATAATTTTATTTTAAGTACTTTTGTTTTAAGAACTATAATAAGGAATAAATTTTACTTGCTCACTGTAATACAAAATTGGGTATTCCGCAAACTTTTAAACAAAACAAAAAAGCACATGCAGCAGCAACTGAAAAAATGAATCTGACTTTATTCTTAAACAGCAGTGTTGCTGCCATCTGCATGTTGAAAAATTGATTTAATAATATTTTTAGTATGTATTTTATTGGCAAAATTAGTTATTAAAGCTGCAGTTTTATTCTAATAGTATTTTAGAAGATTAATTTGGGTATGTTGCCGAAAGACAACACGCGGCATTTAAGGGTTAATTTTGGGAAGAACAATATTATTCTGAAGAGTAGCATGCCCCTTTGTTTGAAAAGAAAGGTATTTAACCAATGTGTTTTGCCTGTGCTAACTTATGGAGCAGAAACATGGACGCTAACAAAACGGAGGGTACAAAGATTACAAATAACACAGAGAAGTATGGAAAGATGTATGCTAGGTATAACTAGAAGAGACAGAAAAAGAATAACCTGGATAAGAAGTCAGACGAAAGTATTTGACATCATTGAAAGAATTAAAAGGCTAAAATGGAAATGGGCAGGGCACATTGCAAGAAGACAAGACAATAGATGAGCACAAACACCCTATCCCAGAGATGTAAAACGGCCAAGAAGACGACCTCAAGTAAGATGGAGTGATGAAATCAGAAAAATATTTGGTGTAAATTGGATGACTAAAGCACTAGACAGAAAACATTGGAAAAATCTGGGGGAGACCTACATCCAGCAGTGGATTGAAAACGGTTGATGATGATGATGATGACTTCAAAATTCGCTATCACTGTGACAAAATTAAATCATAATCTATGCCCATGGTGAGGATTCTGAAATTCCGTGCATTAGATCTTGAAATAGGGCTATTGCAGATATCGGTAAAAATGCAGCATAAAAGAGTTGTTGAGCGATTTACACCAAAACATAATCAGCAATAACATTTATCAAGGTATACCTGAATCTGAAATTTGATGAAAATCCGTGCATTAATTCTTGAGATAGAGTTATTGCGGAAATCATGAAAAATACAGCATACCACCTCCACCTGTTGAGCGATTTACACCAAAATGTAAACAGCATCAATTCATATCAAGGACTAACTGAATCTGAAGTTTTATGAATATCCGTAGATTACTTCTGGAGATTGAGCTATTGCAGAAATCGTGAAAAATGCTGCATAGCAGTGCCACTTGTAGAGCTATTTACACCAAAAACCAATCAGCATCAGGGACTACCTTAATATAAATTTTTATTTAATTCTGTTTTTTAGTTCTTGAGATAGAGTATCCATAAAATTTATAACACATACAGACAGACAGAGTCACAGACTCACAGACAGACATTTTGTAAAAATGTGTTTTTTGGTATCTCTGATCCCTAAAATGTGTAAATCCGTCAAAAACCGGATTCGAAAATTTTCCCAAATCCAAAATTTTCTTCTTGTAAAGGTAAAAGGAAGTAATAATGTTTTAATATAATAATAATAATAATAATAATAATACTATGATTATTGAAATCAGCCTCTTTCTTATTAAAATATAACTTGTTCTTGTGTAATCCGATTAAAAGATTAATCAAAATAATTTTCATTTCAAACTTTTGTCCTTCAAGAAAGATTAGTGAAAGATTAGAAACAGCAAAATATATTTACTTGTTATTGGTAGAAAATAATATTCTTGTAATGAATTTCTGGAATTACTTTTTTAAGATGCACATTTTTTAATGATACCAGAAGATTTTTCAAAATACTAGAAGAGTATATTTTAAAAGTTTAGTTTCGCCAAGTTTACTTAACACTAGAACGGCGGCAAGGGGTCATTTTGACCCCTACCAAACGAATACATGTCGATTCGAACCAGAAAACTTTTTATAATTTGAAATTAATATATGCTGCACAAAAATAACTTAAATAAATAAGTTAAATAGTTTTAAGTAAAAATTCTGATGTGAAATATTTTTATAAAACTTGAGTAAAATTTCCCGCCGTTCTAGTGTTAACGAAAATTTTCTAATATCTCAAACGTAAACACCTGTTCATATTTTCTAAATTTTTAAAGAAATCTTTTTTTGTAAGATTTGATTTTTGAGCTCGTTTTTAGGTGCGTCCGTAATTATATAAATGCATAACACCTATAGTCGTAGTTCGTCCATCCGCATATAAGAGAGCAAAAACTACGCAACCAAATAATCTGAAATTTTAAATAGGGTAAAAGCACCAATAGTCGGCCACTTAAGCGCTGTCTTTAAGTATATAGCTCAAAGAGTAATTTTAAAAAACAATACAACATTTTTAACAGTGACACATGTTAATGTACACCTTTCTTTTACTGTTTCAGCAATTGTTTTAAAAAAAACTGATTATAGTTTTTATTTATAAGAAAGTTAAACTTAAAAGTAGAAAAGGTCTAGTAGTCGGCCACTCAATTCTTAGTGTTCGGCCATCAATGGACCAGTAGTCGGCCACTTAAATGCTTTGTTATTTAAATAACTTAAAGTATAACTTTTATAAACAGAACAACATTTTAATGATAAAATGTGTTAATTTATTCTTTTCTTATAATGTTGCTGTAATAATTTAAAATATTATAATAGTATTTAACACTTTCCAACATAGTTTAAAAGTGTTTGTGAATTTGGATTGTCTTCAGTCTGTCCGAGTTCTAACACTCGCAAATATACTCGAATCTCCTTGAAATTTTTGTATGTTTTTGACGTTAACAATAGCACGATCGCTATTGAAAATAAAGTGTGCAGAATTTATAGTTCATCTACAGGGACAGTCAAAAATATCCCGATGCATTACGCTCAATGAGAAAAATTGCTTCAAGTTTATTTTAATGATGTTGGCCATTTCAAATATAATGAAATTGATATGCATTTATGAAGTGCATTTCACAACGCATTCCAGACAATATGGAGTCAAAAGAACTTATTATTCATTTATAGGGCCTCGCAAAAGAATTCCTTTACATAATAGTGTCAGGGGATAAGCAGTTTGCAGCGTATTTTATTTCTCTTATACTACATCAAATAGAATGAAATTGATATACAACATTACTGAGGCTTACTACAAAATACTCGTTGTATAGCATGATATGCATAGCATTTATCGTTCATTTACAGGGAAACACAAATTCGAATACAGTACTGTATCTTTCTATTAGCGATAATTGCTGTAAGTGTGATTTTGTTTATGACATGCGTTTTTAAGTTTAATTAAACCTGAACTTACAATGCGGTGTGTATAACATGATATGCATAGCATTTACCGTTCATTTACAGGGAAACACAAAAAATTCGAATACAGTACTGTATCTCTCTATTAGCGATATTTGCTGTAAGTGTGATTTTGTTTATGACATGCGTTTTTAAGTTGAATTAAACCTGAACTTACATTGCGGTGTCTATAACTGATATAGATCATATACAAGGCTACACAAAAGAGTTTGTAAGCTTTGTGGAGTATCAGGGTGAATGGCTTAAAAGAGGCTTTTATGCTCTTTCAAGCTGAACTATATTTAGTATACTAAGAGATGTTTGTATAATATAAATAAAACATATACTGGGCCACGCAAAGAACTGAATACATGACCTCCCAGGGATAATAATGTGTGGAAGTATCATTTCAGTAGTTTAACCACGTTTCAGCCTTAATTAAATTGCAGCTTAATATGTGCGGCATATAAAAATCTATTGGTAATATACAGGGCTGTACAAAATAATTCAAGTATGTTTCCGTATAGGGGTAGAAATTGCTGAAGGTAAATTTTCAACCTGTTATGCATTTTCTTACTATACTAAGTTTTATCATACTATGTATAGAATGATATACAAATCTTTAGATTAAATACAGGACTGCGCAAAAGAATTGAACTACTTTTTCGGTTAGGGACCGTAATCTGGTTTTCAAAAGTATAATGCCTTTTCTAAAATGTTTACTTTTTTTACGGTATAAAAAAGCTCAATTTCGTTGAACAATTCTGCAAGTCATGGGAAATGCTTTTATAATCTATTCTTCATGCAAGATTTTTCATTCTTATTTCATATGGAAAGTAAAGTTAAAAATACCAAATTATCTAGTAGTGGGCCTTTCAAATTTTTTGTTTAACCGTTGTAGACTAGGCTGCGGACAGAGAAAAAAATTTACGTCATCCTGTTTCAAAATGAAATTATGATGTAGGACAAGATTATTAACAGAACATGAATGACTGTTCTGTCAATGCATATCTTATTGTGATGTCAGCAGTAGGGAGCGCCAAATCGTCATTTTAGCGTTACTATCATGTCGTCGAGTTTCGGGATGAAATTTCAATATGTTGCATGTCTCGACTAGTACAATGCACATATTTCAGTTTATCTTGGGATTTCGTGGTTAGATATTTGCAGAACGCGGCGCCAATTCTTCATTTTCGCGTTACTATTTCGTAATCGAGTTTCGAAATGTAATTTTAATAAGTTGCATGTCTCGAATAGTACATTACAAATATTACAGTCTGTCTCGTAGTATCTTTGAACAATATGAGCAGAATGAGGCTCCAATTCTTATTTAAGGGAAAATATGGTTTCTTGTTCAGTTGTTTTCCCCTATTCGATATTTTAAATACATGTGACAAAGCAATCGTTTGTTATCATTGTTATTTTAGTAGTTATCTTATTATTATAGATTTGTGATTTTATAGTAACAGTCGTTTTGATATAATTATGCGATTTTATAAAAAATTCCTGTTTTTGCTATCATTTTTTTTTTTTTTTGTGATGAATGCATGGGCGCATAGCGTTCATCAAAACTAAACCTAATAACTGGATGCAGCAACTTCATCGTGCAGCAGTCTCAAAAACGCCCAAAATTCGCGGAATCCGCGATCATAAACGAACGAAATTCGTTAACGCCGCAATCAGTAACGAACGTATGAACGCATAGCGCTCATGAAGACCGAAGAAAAACATCACTGGATGCAGCAAACTTGTGCAGCAGTCTCTAAAACGCAGTAATTCGCGAAAGCCATGATCACGAACGAACGAAATTCGTTAACGCCGCAATCAGTAAAAATAGTATGAGCTAATAGCACTCATGAAAACCGAAAAAAACATCACTGGGTGCAGCAGCCTCGTCTTGCAGCAATCTCTAAAACGCCTTAATTCGCGAAAGCCACGATCACGAACGAACGAAATTCGTTAACGCCGCAATCAGTAATGAACGTATGAACGCACAGTGCTCATGAAAACAGAAAAAAAACATCACTGGGTGCAGAAACCTCGTCGTGAAGCAGTCTCTAAAACGCAGTAATTCGCGAAAGTCGCAATCACAAACGAACAAAATTCGTTAACGCCGTAATCAGTAACGAACGTATGAAAACCGAAAAAAAAAATCACTGGGTGCAGCAACTTCGTCGTGCAGCAGTCTCTAAAACGCAGTAATTCGCGAAAGCCACGATCAAGAACGAACGAAATTCATTAACGCCACAATCCGTAACAACGTATGAATCCATAGTCTTCATGAAAACCGAAAAAAAAATCACTGGGTGCAGAAACTTCGTCGTGCAACAGTCTCTAAAACGCAGTAATTCGCGAAAGCCGCAATCACAAACGAACGAAATTCGTTAACGCCGTAATCATTAACGAACGTATGAGCTAATAGCGATCATGAAAACAGAAAAAAAACATCGCTCAGTGCAACAACCTCGTCGTGCAGCAGTCTCTAAAACGCAGTAATTCGCGAAAGTCACGATCACGAACGAACAAAATTCGTTAATGTCGACATCATCGACGAACGTATGAATGCATAGCGTTCATGAAAACCGAAAAAAAAAACATAACTGGGTGCAGCAACCTCGTCGTGCAGCAGCATTTAAAACTCAGTAATTCGCGAAAGCTACGATCACGAACGAACAAAATTCGTTACCACCGCAATTAGTAACGAACGTATGAGCACATAGAGCTCATCAAAACCGAAAATAAATTACTGGATACAGCAACCTCGTCGTGTAGCAGCCTCAAAAAGGCACTAAATTCGCGAAAGCCGCAAACACAAACGAACGAAATTCGTTAACGCCGCGATAAGTTACAAACGTATGAGAGCGTAGCGCTCATGAAAAAAGAAATATCACTGGATGCAGCAACCTCGTCGTGCAGCAGTCTATAAAACGCAATTATTCGCGAAAGCCACGAACGAACGAACGAAATTCGTTAACGCCGTAATCAGTAACAAACGTATGAAAACCGAAAAAAAATCACTGGGTGCAGCAACCTCGTCGTGCAGCAGTCTCTAAAACGCAGTAATTCGCGAAAGCCACGATCAAGAACGAACGAAATTTGTTAACGCCACAATCCGTAACAACGTATGAATCCATAGTGTTCATGAAAACCGAAAAAAAATCACTGGGTGCAGAAACATCGTCGTGCAACAGTCTCTAAAACGCAGTAATTCGCGAAAGCCGCAATCACAAACGAACGAAATTCGTTAACGCCGTAATCATTAACGAACGTATGAGCTAATAGCGATCATGAAAACAGAAAAAAACATCACTGGGTGCAACAACCTCGTCGTGCAGCAGTCTCTAAAACGCAGTAATTCGCGAAAGTCAAGATCACGAACGAACAAAATTCGTTAACGTCGACATCATCGACGAACGTATGAATGCATAGCGTTCATGAAAACCGAAAAAAACATCACTGGGTGCAGCAACCTCGTCGTGCAGCAGTCTCTAAAACGCAGTAATTCGCGAAAGTCACGATCACGAACGAACAAAATTCGTTAACGTCGACATCATCGACGAACGTATGAATGCATAGCATTCATGAAAACCAAAAAAAAACATCACTGGGTGCAGCAACCTCGTCGTGCAGCAGCATTTAAAACGCAGTAATTCGCGAAAGCTACGATCACGAACGAACGAAATTCGTTACCACCGCAATTAGTAACGAACGTATGAGCGCATAGAGCTCATCAAAACAGAAAAAAAAATACTGGATGCAGCAACCTCGTCGTGTAGCAGTCTCAAAAAGGCACTAAATTCGCGAAAGCCGCAAACACAAACGAACGAAATTCGTTAACGCCGCGATAAGTTACAAACGTATGAGAGCGTAGCGCTCATGAAAAAAGAAATATCGATGCAGCAACCTCGTCGAGCAGCAGTCTATAAAACGCAATTATTCGCGAAAGCCACGAACGAACGAACGAAATTCGTTAACGCCGCAATCATCAACGAACGTATGAGCGCATAGCGCTCATGAAAACCAAAAAAAACATCACTGGATGCAGCAAACTCGTCGTGCAGCAGTCTCGAAAACGCACTAAATTCGCGAAAGCCGCAATCAGAAACGAATGAAGTTCGTTAACGCCGCAATCAGTTAAGAGCGTATGAGCGCATAGCGCTCTTGAAAACCGAAAAAAAAAACATCACTGGGTGCAACAACCTCGTCGTGCAGCTGTCTCAAAAAAGCGGTAATTCGCGAAAGTCGCGATCTCAAACGAACGAAATTCGTTAACGCCGCAAACACTAACGAACGAATGAGCGCATAGCACTCATAAAAACAAAAAAAAATTTCACTGGATGCAGCATCTCAAAAACGTACTAAATTCGCGAAATACGCAATCACAAACGAACGAAATTCGTGAACGTTGCAGTCACTGACGAACGTATGAGTGCAAATCAATTTCATTTAACTTGTGCATGAATGATATTTATAAGTCTTTTTACCCGACTGCCAAGAAGGGTTATGTGTTTCACGCATATCTGGGTATGTGGATTTCTTTATACCCTCGAAACATCCCAACGGCTGGATGGATTTTAATGAATGAGGTCTCTATTGATTCTTCTTAACCGTCCGATGGTTATAGGTTAGGTATTGTTTTTATCAATTCAAAATGGCGGCCGTAAAATAAAAAATGGCGGTAGAGACGAAAAATTTTTTTCGCTCCCTATTGAGTGGCATACCATTGGATAGGTCTTTCAAAATGAAGACGATGTTTCATTGACTATTTTACAGTCAGAAGCTCCGTTTAAATATGACACAACATGGAAGTCGTGCAGGTAAGATCTCTAGCTTGACTGCAACTCTAACCATCATAGACATCTATAGACCTCATCAAAATATTGTTTATAGATAGGAACTAACAATTAAACACAACTTAAAAGTCATCCATACAAGTAAATAAAAAAAATAGGTAAGTAATATAAAAATAGTTTCACAAAAATGGGAAATAATTAATTAGTTCGCTTTTTACGCAGTCGGGTTTTTTGATTTTTTAAATTAAATTTTTACTTGTTCTCATTTTTTATGAAGTCTAAACACTATGAAGACAACACTATGAAGTCTAAAAATGCAACACTAAAGTAAATAATAATGACATCGTATGAGTCAGGGCAACGTGCAAGGGAATTTCTTGGGCGCATTTGTGATAAGAGCCGTTTTTGAGGGCCGCGATTTAGACGCTATTTTATTACCCAACAGGTGGGTAATAACGCTTAATAGCATTGGTCAAGAAATCATGCCACTATATTTTATGAATAGCTATCTGCTAAATTAGTCTTTCTTGTATACATAGTCAATAGGTTACTGTATCAAATCCTACATTTGTTTGGGGGGGGGGGGGGAAATCTAAAACTAAGCCGTAAAAATTGGTAGAATCTTAACGTGGCGTTATTACCCCAGAACACCATATATATAGTGTACATAAAATGAAATGCAAGTAAAAGGTTATATAAATCTCAAATTGCGATAATCAAATTACGAAAAAAATCAAATTATTAAAAGTAGACTCAAAAAAGTGAAAGAGCCTTTTATCCAGTAGTCAACCGCAGTGGCCGATTACTGAACATGTAAGTAAATATAATACCCAATAGTCGGCCACATTAAAATTAATTAATACAAACACACTTATTGAATTTTGATACTAAAAACATTAGTTTATTAAACTTTTTAATAGTACAGTCTTCTGATTTTAGAAAATAATAAAAAATAAATTAATACTAGTCTTTTAAAAATTTTGTCATCGGTTAACAAAAAAATAGCAAAAACGGTTATTTGACCGCAACCAAATAAAAAATGGCTGATTACTAACGCAATAAAAATACCCACAATTCTTTGCTGAGGGCTTATGGCGTATAAAGGATGGTTACATATAGGGGGATTGTAGTATTTCATTTGAAATCAAAAATAAGCAATTCATGACGTATTTTATCTCAAAGTGGCCGACTACTGGTGCATTTACCCTATATAATTGTTACAAAATTTTCTCGAGTCATTTAAAATTTTATGAAAATCGGATGTACAGTTTAATTACAGGTACAGTCAAAAGTTTTCCGTTACATTACGGTCGATGGGAAAAAATTAATTCAAGTGCATTTTAATGAGGTTATAGCCTTTCGAGCAGAATGAAATTGATATGCACTTATGAAGTGCACTGAAATATGCATTCAGTACAGTATGCGGTATGAAAAATATTTATAAACCTAGTTATAGTACGAACGCACGTCATTTGCCACGTTTGACGTGCAATTTCCAACTTGTTTCTGTACGACATCAAGAGCGGTCTACGTAAAATTTTATATAAAAAATTATGTTTTCTTATGCGGAAATTTAAAAATATATATATAAATATGATTTTTTCAATAATTTATCATTAAATATTAATGTAGAGTACATTTAAATAGTTCCTTCATTATGAATAAGAATAGTTTGAAATTTATAATAAAAAATATATTAAAATACGTATCTTCCAAGTATTTTTTTTTAAAAATCATGAAAAGTACCAAATACCCTCAGTCCAGAGGGAGATATGCCGTTGAAATAGCTCAGGCATCAAAGTTTTAAAATTTAATAATTTGCAAATGGTGACAGCTATTTAAAAAAATATATCTTTCAGGAGGGTTATGTAAGATATCGGGAGCTTTTTTTACTGCGTTTCTTGATTTTAGTTTAAAATAGCAGCAATAAACGGAGTTGCAAGCAATAGGCACTAAATCGGGGCCCAATTTTTGGCCTCCTTCTGTTCTCAATATTGTTGCGAAAGAAGGGGGTTAAATATATGGAGTGGACCCCTAAGAACAAAATTGCAGTGCCGACTGAGAACCACTTCATATATTTAATCTCCTTCATTCGCATCAATTCCGAGAAAAGATTGGCCAAAATCGGGCACCGATTGAGCACCTGTTGTTTCCAGCGCTATCTGTCGCTGCTATTTTAAACTAAAATCGAGATTCCCAGTAAAAAAACTCCTGACATCTTACATATACCTCCTGCAAAAAAATTTAATAGCTGTCACCGTTTGCAAGTTACTAAATTTTAAAATCAGTCAGTCCATTTTACGACATTCAGTACATTCCAAAATGGTACACGCTATCAATGAAGATGATCTGGATCGAAGAAAACAATTTTGCGAATGCTGTGTATACATTTTTGGGTGACACTTTGTATGTCTGTCACTCTCAACTCTATGATTTTTTTCATAATTTACCCCCGAACTATTGTCATATTACAATAAGCAGAAATTTACTAAAGGAAATAAAGGTGTTCAGCATTTTATGAGTGTGTTAATATCTAAAGGGACTAATTTCTTATAGATTTGTGAAGTCATTTTTAAATTTAAACGCATGAAATTATCAGTTGCTATTTTTCAGGAACTATGAAATCAAATAACGTTTCCCATTTTTCGATAAAAGCAAATAACTTTAGAAAATGATGTCATAGTTCATTTTGAATCGATTTTTCGTACAATTTCATGGCAAAATTTATCATGAGCTAGCAACCACGTATAACTCAAGATGTAATACATCTAAAGCAAAATGAAAAATATTGCTCTATTCAAAATTGCTCTAAAAGTCATGCTTGCAAATTGTATCTCTTAAGCTTAAAAATGAATTCTGGAGTGTATCACAAACTTTCGGGATATTGAGAGGAGGAAAATAGTACTTTCAGAACAGCTATTTCTTATTGACTGCATGGCACACATATCTGTGTGTCAGAAATATTTCCTGGAGAATACACGAATACGTGTGCCAAAATATTTCCTGGAGAATCATACCACACGAATATTTGTGGCAGAAATAGGCATTGATCACACACGAATACGTGTAACAGAAATATTTCCTGGAGAGTTATACCACACACGAATATGTGTAATATAAATATTTCTGGGAGAGCCATATCACACATGAATACGTGCCACAGAAATATTTCCTGGAGAGCCATACCATACACGAATCCGCGTGCCATCAATATTTTCATGCAAGACAATTTATTGGTATGAAACGGGACTATAACTTATCACCACGTATTAGAAAAATAACCACGTGCCCTCCACCAAAGCATGTTTAGGGGTTTCAGTTTGACGTTTAGCGTGCTAACTAAAATTTCACATTTTTGAATTTAAAATGTATAAATTAACGCTTTTTATATAATTAACAAATATTGCCGAGATTGAACCAAAATATCAACTTCGTCTCAATCTGTGGCAGCCAATGTGTTATTTTTTTCTTCGCTTACGCCATTTGCCATCATTTAAATTTAAAAACAACCTCTGCAGGCTGCACTACCGCGGTGGAGTTGACTTCGCCTATTTACATTGTGTAGATGCTATGGACAGTATTCTCGTGACGTCACAGTGGGAATCATGTGGTGTAAAAATAGCGGCTTGTGCGTTCGTTTACCTTATTGCGTCATTTGATGCAGCAGAAATACAGGTAAATGCATGCGTAAAGTACTGCAGATTTAATTTGTACGAATTATTTTCGATTAATATTTATATGCATATTAATTAAAATCCATTATATGTATTAACTAAATTTTTTTTTAATATAAACTAATATATAATTTTTTATAAACTAATATAAACTGCTCGCTACGCTCACCAGCACCCCGCGTAATCGCTTCGCGATTCCATTCGGTATCGCTTAATCTTCGGTATCCCTATTGGGCCTCCCCATAATTGTTTCGCGATTCCTCCTTTTCTATGCATTCAATTTTTAGATTCCACTCGGTAAAAACCCGCTCCTCCCCAACTCCTGACAATTTTATTTCCTTATCTCCAAGCAAATAATCATTAGAGCTTACAGAGTTTCACAATTATAAGAAATATTAAACATAAAATCATTAAAAAAAGGTAAAATTTATACTTTATTTAAATAATTACAAATTATATAAAAATTATATATATAGTGTTACGAATATTGTAAATAGTTTGTGTTTGTGCTTAAAAATAATGTAAATAGTTCAATTAAGCTCTATTCATAAGCTAATATTAGTTTTTGTTGCATTGAAATATCTCAATTTGTTGATTTTCTGCAAACAAGTAAATCCTATTGGATTTCAATGGGAGTCTGGAAATTTCGCGAAATACTGAAAACAGCGCCAAGTTGGCGTCACATTTGGTGACTAATTTTTGTCGCCAAATTTGGCGATGTATTGTCAAGTTGGCGACAAACTTGGTGACAGAGCCCCCCCCCCCCCCTTATAGCGTCAGAAAGCTCTGACCAATCAAATGCGTTTCACGGTATCTACGCAGATTATTCATTGGTCCATTTCCAAAGCGTTACTTTTTATATATATACTAGGGGGCTCTGCCCCCTACGTGTTACACTCGTCAACCCCCCGTTCAGACACTGCAGACTCTAACAGCACGCTAATTTAATCGGCTTTAAAAAGATTTCGGAAGACAGGATTATAATTTGAATCTGACAGTTATAATCTGACGTAATTTTCACCAAACTTTTCTTTCTCTTTTTAATATTTATGTAAAAATACTTTTGTTAGAAATGAAATATTATGATCATCTTAAAATATCAAATAAATGTCTCGTGCAATTTTTAAATTTAAACTGTTTTGCAATATTATTTTTTGTTCATTTTACGTAATAAGCGTAACGTGACGTAAATTCTCCTATTTAAGACTTCTAACGCATGTTAATGAATTTATTATTTTACAATATTCTTTCTCTTTAAAATTCAGGTGTAAATATAGTTTTTATGACGTAATTTTCAATGAGTTCCTGCTTTTTATATTTTCTGTTTATAATAGTCACGTGTAAAATAAATTTTTAATTTGAAGCAAACATTATTGTTTGCGCTGTTTATACAGTTGGCAACAGTTGGTGAATTAATACAATAATTATTATAATAATAATTCTAATAATTACAGTATTAGAAAATTAATACAATTTTCTAAAATATGTAAAAAATATCTCTCGACATGCTGAAAATTTTAATTTAAAATAGAAATAAAACCTCAAAAAATGATTCAAATTAAAAAACTAAATACAGTCTGCACACCGAGAAATTCTGACGCATAAAATGATCTAAAAAGGATTAAATTCCTATGTACATTTTTGCTCCTATAAAACTTTTTTAATGGAACCATTTTGTCCAACTTTGGCATTAAATATCTCTTAAAATAATTCTTCGATTTGAAAACTGTCTGCATCAGCGTGTTTATCAAACATTTCTCTATACTACTACCGATTTTCATATTTTTGTATGCAACAGTTTTTTTAATATTAACGAAGAAAGGCCATGCTTAAGCATTCAACTTGGATGCCGATCTGCCGGGAATATCTACGTTGATTTTCATTGGTCCATTTCCAAATCTAAACTTTTATATATATATAGAAGGACTAGGAGGGCTCCGCCCCCCTGCTCGCTACGTTCACCAACCCCCCGCGTAATCGCTTCGCGATTCCGTTCGGTATCGCGAAGCAAACACCAACCTAGCCAACCCCAGATGAAATTTTTTCGCGTTACCATTCTGGATCGCTTCGTGATTCCTCGTTTTCTATGCATTCAAGTTTTAGAATCCACTTGGTGTAAACGCGCTCCTCCCCAACTCCTGACGATTTTATTTCCTTATCTCTAAGCAGGTAGTCATTAGAGCTTACAGAGTTTCACAATCAAAAGAATTATTAAATATAAAATCATTTAAAAAAAGTAAAATTTATAATTTATTTGAATAATTGCAAATTAAATAAAAATTATATATATAGTGTTACGAATATTGTAAATAGTTAGTGTTTGTGATTAAAAATGATGTAAATAGTTCAATTAAGCTCTATTCGTAAGCAAATATTAGTTTTTGTTGCATTGAAATATCTCAATTTGTTGATTTTCTGCAAGCAAGTAAACCCTACTGGATTTCAATGGGAGTCTATGAAAATTTGGCGAAATACTGGAAATAGTGCCAAGTTGGCGTCACTTTTGGCGACTAATTTTGGTCTCCAAATTTGGCTATATACAAACTTGGCGATGTTTGGCGACAGAGCCGGGACTCCTCCCTTCGTAACACCCCTATAGCGTCAGAAAGCTCTGACCAATCAGATGCACTTCACGGTATCTACGCGGATTTTCATTGGTCCATTTCCAAAGTGTTACTTTTATATATAGAGAGAAGGATAAAATGAAAAAATGACATGTCATTACTTTAAGGTAGAGAAAAGAATCCATGTATAACCCATACCTGCCCCTGAAAAGGTCTAAAACTCCGTATAAAATAAAATATAAGAATAAACTTTTTAAACACGATGCTTTTCAAAAGCGCAGTTATGAATGTTATTCCCAAGCAGACGAATTTTTGCAGCCTCGAACCCAAGGGAAGAATATGGTCCGTAAGACGCGTGCGAGTTGTAGTTGTCTTGGCGAATGGTACAGCAAAGCCTATAAAGTTTGTTTTTATACACTGTTAAATATCTGTTGCTTTTATTGCATAGTCACCCCACCGCTTTTATAGAAAACGATTAATTGACTATTTTATGCAGCATTCTCATTGGTGAGAATAGAGATATATTCTATAAACGTGGTGGAGTGACTATGCAGCAAAAGCTGTAGATTTTTAACAGCGTACTAAGCACAGTAACCCTATCTGCTTGTCCTTCGGTAGAAACTTGAATTCTTTCTACTTTATATTCTTTGCCCAACCGTTCATTCACAGCAAAATTGTTTCGAGAGCCATTGTTTCCTATTTATCTCACCTCCTCTCAAGGAGTTGAAGTTTATATCAATTTCTTCGTAGCATTTTTTCCCCTCTCATTGTTCTACAATTATTATTTTTTTAGACACTTTCATCATTATTCATTTCATAAAATGAACTTGGAGGGATATTACCGTCCATACCCTCTTCAATTTCTACCACACTTATCTTGTTTTCAATATTTGTATTATTTTTCAAACTTTCTTATGTTCATTTATTTTTTTAACACTTCTAATTTTTCCGGTGGCATTTCTTTGTTAGCTATATTCTACTAAATAAAGATTTTTTTCCAGACTAGCACGCCTCAAATGAAGTTTTTTTTCAGCTCTCTTCTCTTAAAAAGTTGAGCATTTGACTGTTTTGGTGTTTTTTTAAGTTCATCATTTTTCTTTTTAAAAAAATATATAACAAATTCAGCTATAAAGAGACTTGTTATACATTATTGAAACTACAATGTTATATTCTATATGGTTCATGTTTTATAATAAAAAGAACATAATTTTAGCAGTCACACAATAAATTAAATTTTTGTTTTACTTAAAGACGTATACTAAATAAAATGCACTTTTAAAACATTAAATATAAATTTTAAAAGTTTAAAAACCAACAAGTTTCCACCACTCTGTGGTCTTCATCAGGGTCATATTCCAGTAAATGAGAGAAAGAAACTAATAAGTCCGTAAAAGTAAAAAAATAAACATACTTTGTTGAGTACGTTAGAGGTATGCACGGGCCCGGGCTTGGCCTGAGGCCCGTACCCGGCCCGGCGGAATGAAGGCGAATTTTCCAACGGACCGGGCCGGGCCGGCATAAATAGGACAATTTTTTCAACAAGCCGGGCCGACAGACAAAATAAACGGGCCGGGCCGGCAAAAAAATTGAACGGGCCTGCAGGGCCGGGCCGATAAAAAAAATTAATCGGGCCTGTCGGCCCGATATAAGATTTCAAGCGAAGCAGATAAAATACCAGCCATTTTCAATGAATATGATTTTCTCGAGAAGTATAAATGTGCGTCACGAGCCGATGCGAGTTTAGCAACATCAATACAGATATGTAACATGTCCATCGTAGAGATCGGCATCGTACATTTACAAGATTTAGATGTCTGATTACGGGTTTAATTTTCTTTTCAGCAGACTCGTGAAATCGTGACTCGTGATTTTGAAATCGGGGGATCTTGAAGCTTACTGGTTCATCAGTATCAGGTGAACCGTTAGTCAGCTAAATTTTCTGTTATGTAACTAATTTGCTGCATATATTCGGATGCACCCGTGCTTCTGTCAACGTATTTTGATTGTAAGGTAAGTCTCGCTTGCTCTGCTGTTTATTTCTTTTTTTTTATTAGGATTTTTGCATTAGCTGTTTAAAATGCACCCTTTATTGGTGAATATATCGATTTTTACATGGTTTACCGTTTTAGAGACAGACGATTCAGCCAACGGCTGCCGAAAAAATTCCGAGTCTGAAAACATCGAGGGTGTATTACCAAACATCCATCAAAATTTAAATTTAATTCAGTTAGAAGAGAAGTACCATACCTTGACGATGTTTCAGACCCTGACTAGGATCCCTTTTTCTAAACATTAAATTTTTGATTTTTTTTTTTTAATTTTAACTGATTGTTTGTTTTTTATGTAAATATTTGAAATTTTTTTTTGTATGAAACTCCCTTTTTTTTATGAATCGCCGTCTCATTTATTGGTATTTCTTTATATTTATCCTTTTACTTTTATTTTATGTTTAATATATTTTTTGGCAGTTGTGAGCGAGATTTTATCTGCATTCGTAACAAATTTTTCAAGATGGCAGTAAAACTTCGTTTTTAAATCTTTATGTTACTTATAAATCCATGTTTTTACATCATTTTCTATTTTTTTGTGCAAATCATTGATTTATAAATAACATAAAGATTTAAAAATTGAGTTTTTCCGTCACCTTGAAAAGATTTTTGGCACAATTTTTTTCGCCAAGCGGCACAGGATGCGGAACTCTTCCCTGAATTTTGTCAAAGAAACGTGAGATGTGTAATTCGACAAAAAGGCGCAGGAAAAACGTGAATGTTGCAACAAATCCCGATAAAAACACTCATTTCGTGAAAGGATTGTGGTAAAAACAGTCATTTTGTCAAAAGGCTGCGAAAAAAACATGAATTTCATCAAAGATGTGCAGAAAAAATGAGAATTTCACCATAAACATTAAATTATTGATTTTTTTTTTTTTTTTTTTTGTAAATTTTAACTGATTGTTTGTTTTTTGTCTAAGTATTTTTAGTTTTTTTTTTTATATATTTTTTTCTGTATGAAACTCCCCTTTTTTCTGAATCGCCGTCTCATTTATTGGTATTTATTTATATTTATCTTTTTATTTTATATTAGTAAGTTTTTTGGTAGTTGTGAGCGAGATTTTACCGGCATTCGTAACAAATTTTTCAAGATGGCGGAAAAACTTCGGTTTTAAATCTTTGTTATTTATAAATCCATGTTTTTACATCATTTTCTATTTTTTGGGCAAAATCATTGATTTATAAATAACAAAGATTTAAAAATGATGTTTTTCCGCCATCTTGAAAAGATTTTTGGCAAGATTTTGAACATTTTTTTTTTTTTTGCCAAGTGGCACTCTTCCCTGAATTTTGTCAAAGAACGCGAGAGGTGTAATTCGTCAAAAGGGCGCAGAAAAAAAGCAAATTTTTCAACAAATCCCGATAAAAACACTCATTTCTTCAAAAGGCTGCGAAAAAAACACGAATTTCATCAAAGATGTGCAGAAAAAATGAGAATTTTGCCATAGGGTTGTTGGAAAAAGCTCTTTTTTTTTCCCTCGCATGAGGTGGTTCATATTTTCTTCATTTGAAGGTTGACTTTTACAAACACTATTTTTTTAATGCTTTTGAGGACTTGCCACTATCTGAATAATCATGCATATCAATCACCTGTTTAATTGAGTCTGACTTAATGTTGTAAACTTAAAATAACACTTTCCCGTCATTTTTGACGGGGCCATATGCTAGTATTAAAATAATTTTGTCAGAAATGTATTTAAAAGCTCACTCCAAACTTAAATATAAATACGAATAAAAATATTAGAAAATCTGGCTGAAAAAAGCGTGTTTTTTTAGCATTTTTTTTTTCTGGAATAAGAATGGAGATTTTATCTCCAAGCTTTTTGCATATTATTTTCTAGTACATGAAAAACATTAAAAATTTTTCTAAATAAAAAGCTGATGATGCAGCTCGAGTTGCGAGGGTGGAGGCCCCAGCTTGCGCGCCGTGAAATTGCAATCGGGTGTGATGGCGGGATTCGATTGATCGTCTGCAATCAATTTTCGTTAAGGGTGTATTCCAATTCAAACTGCTTATTTTCTGATTTATTTTTAAATTCATTTTTGCTCTCAAACGCATCAAACTGGCAAATTCCCTTATTTAGAAACTACATAATGTGCCGTGCTTGTCGATTTTTTTATAAATGCAGATAATATTGCAAAAAAATGCTGACAAAGTTGGCGTTTTGAACCAAATTTTCCGAAGCGGGAGATCTGGGAATGAAAAAAAAAAATGGTCATACTGAGAAAATAATAGTTTGAAAATCAAATTCTGATGAATTAAGTTAAAAATGAAATAACACAGTCTCTTATACATCTCTTCAAAATTCACCTCAGCAAGTTTCTAATTTTTGCTTTTAAAAATGAGTCTGAAAATGTCTCAGAAAATTTCGAGCTGTTGAGGGTGGAAAAATATTTTTTCGAATACACCCTTAAGGGGGCTGGTCACTCAGCTTCGGAATTCTCCACCGCAATGTTAAGTCTGTGGACTTTTGATGCATTCGTATATTTAAAATATCTTCTCGGGAAGTTCATATTTTTAACATCTTTTTTCTGTGTACTCTTCTTAAAGGATGTCTCTTTTTTTCTTAGTTTTCAAAATATTTCTAAAAGCTATGCTGATTTTAATATTTTATGTGTTAAAAGCAGGCGAACTGTGAGTGAAATTTTAACACTTCCTATAAAATTAAATCTATAATTTAGACATATTTTGAGAACTAAGAAAAAAAAAGAGACATCTTTCAGGAAGTGTACACAAAAAATAGAATTAAAAATATTAATTTACCGAGGACATATTTTAAATATACGAATGCATCCAATGCCCATTGACTTTACATTAGTGAGGGGAAATCGGAAGCTGGGTGACCAGCTCCCTTAAGGGGGTTCCCCCGTGTGACGGCCTGTATTTTAAGCAATTTTTGGGAATTTTTTCTTTTTTTTTTTTTTTTTTTTTTTTGACGACAAATGGAAAAATAGAACTTTGGGTTTTTTATTATACATTTATTGCTATTTTAAGAACATGTAAAACAAATTTCAACCAAAAACTTAATTAGAACGTAAGTTATACCAATCTGAAGAAACCTGCCTCCAAAAAAAAGGACGCTCACTTCCTCCACGATTTCGGTTGATTAGCTTATCTTAAAAAAAAAAAAAAAAAAAAAAAAAAAAAAAAAAAAAAAACGGCGTTTTAATCTGCAAGCCTAAATGCATCGAATGAACTACAATCATTTGAAAATATTAAAAATTGAGTTTTTGGCAGACTTTTGAATTTTTTTTTTTTAATTTCGTTACGACAAAAATAGAAATATTCAGAAATTTCGAATGATCTTAGTTCACTCCGTGCGACTACATGTGCTGAGTCTACTCTATAAATTTCAAGTGAATCGGTCAAACCGTTCTTGAGATAGGATGGAGGAAAGTTTGAAAAAAAAACCGTTTTGATAAAAGCGCGTTTAAATATTCAAGTACGGTTGAAATGATGAAAATCTCAACTTACCATCAATCTACGATGCCTGATCCTTAGAGCATTCCTTCCTCTTCCTCTTGGAGGTAGTTCAACGCGGATTGTTCTGCTCCTGCTTCCATTTTGGCATTTTTTGCAACGCCACTCGTCGTTCGGAGCGCGCGACGCGCGCTTCATCACTGTTTTGTACATAAGTGTGAGTTTTGCTGCCATTGGGGTACCCCATGATTGCCATCATTTTTAAGACTCCTTGGAAAATTTCGTTGAAGATAATAACAGCAATATACGTTGCAATCTCAACGATTTTGGCGCCAGAGAGCAGATGTTTTGGAGCGAAAGTCCAAATCAAGGAATTTAGGGATTCATTATTGTTTTGCGTTTCCGCATTCTTCAAGGTTAAATCGAACCTAAAATAAGCTAACTTTTTTAACAAAATAAGTAACTCTAGAAATTTCCTACTATACCTGTGTAAACCACTTAACTTTGGCACTCCAAACATCTGCTTCTTCTAAATGCCATCTTTATAGCGATTACGAATTTTAGAAAATGATTTTACCATCGTATTCTAGACATGTTAAGAAATCAATTTATACAAAAAGAAAAAAAAATCGATGTTTTGAACCCATCACACGGTGGAACCCCGTTAAGGATTAGGAAAGTAGATATTGTTGTCTGAAACTCGAGATTAAAAAAGTTGAAAATCAACAAAGTGGTAGCCATTTAGAAATAAGAATTAAATTTAAAAAATCAAAAACCCGACTGCGTAAAAAGGAAATTAATTAATTATTTCTCATCAATGTGAAACTATTTTTCATATTACTTACCTATATTTTTTATTTACTTGTATTGACGACTTTTAAGTTGCGTTTAATTGTTAGTTCCTATCTATAAACACTGTTTTGATGAGGCCGATAGATGTATTTGAAGGCTAAATTTGCAGTAAAGCTACAGATCCTACCTACACATTCTTCCAGGTTGTGTAATATTTGAACGGAGCTTCTGACTGTAAAATAGCCAATGAAACATCATCTTCATTTTGAAAGATCTATCCAATGATATGCCACTCAATAGGGTGCATAAAAAAAAAAATTCTTCTCTACCGCCATTTTGAATTTATAAAAACAAAACCTAGTCTATAACCCATGAACGGTTAAGACGAATCGGTAGAGACCTCATTCATTAAAATCCATCCAGTCGTTGGGATGTTTCGAGGGTATAATGAAATCCACATACCCAGATACGCGTGAAACACATAACCCTTCTTGGCAGTCGGGTAAAAAGGTCTGTTCTGACCCTTTCTTCGCACTTTAGCATGCTTCTAAAAGTATTTATTTTTTTATAAAAAAAAAGGCTGAAAGTGGTCCAAGCTCCAATAAATTATATTACCTTTAGTTAAAAAAAATATGAGAAAGATGCGTTTAATAATTTTCGCATTCGGATCCCACCCAGTTTGAAAAAAGTCATTTTGCGTAAATTGCGATCATAGTGCTCCAAAACCGTTTAAACCTGCGGAATCTTTGCGCTAAAACTCTAAATAACTAGGAAAAGACTTCAAATTTGGCCAAATAATTTTACAGGGATAATTTAAACTATAGGGAATAGAAAATTAAAAAAATTCGTTTTCTTCAACCAAAAAAAATGCAAATACCCCTTAAAACGATTAAAGTATTTTAGTTATTTCCAAAAAAAATTGAGGATAAAAACTTCCTCAGTCAAAGTTCTAAAATATTTTTATGTATAAATAAAGATAACTGGTACAAAAATAAATAAATAAATATTGATTTCCAATACTTCAATAAGAAAAAAATAGCAACACTTCCCGCCTATTGATTTATTCTTGCAATTTAAGCAAAAACTGTTTCATTGTCCCACATAAAAGTTTAATATCGATATTTTATTACCTTTAATATTATGGAAATTCGATAAAAGACACTTTTCTTGATATCTATTGTTTGTTCTTTCTTTCAAAAGATATGTTAGAACATAAGTCAGAAATCAAACATTTTCCTTAGGAAAAAACTAATTGCTTAATTTTATAGAGAACAATATTTCTTTAAAATTCCTTAGTAAATTGCTAATATTATTTTATTATAGCAGCTTTCTCTTAGCATAGTTAATTACAAAAATGGGTACTTACGGATTATCTCGGCAAGGAGATAGATTGCCAAAAATGGTGGTCAACTGCCAATCTTGTTTATCCTAGCCACTCACGTTCAAAACAATAATTTGACAAATGTTTATGAGATATATTATATTGTTAAAAATTTAAATAACATTAATTTAGTAAAATTAATAAATGGTAATTAATATAACATATAAGACAGAATAATAAGTGATATAAGAAATGGTAAATAATATAACATTATTGCTAAAACATTAATTTAGTACACATTTAACCCTTTCAGAAGCGGTGGTATAGTTATGAAACCACTTAATTTTAACCCCCAAATGCCAAAATGGCACCAGAATTTTGGTAAAAATATTTTCAGATTATTATGTTTGTGAAATACAGCTTTTCGTTATTTCCAAATGAATTTGTTTCTAAATTCCGGTGTCATTCATTCTTCAACATTTTAAGAATGGAAGTGCTTTGCCCCTGACACCTGAAAGGGTTAATAAATGAAAAACATCAGGTTCGCAGTTTACTGCTGTAAAAGGTACCAGTGTAATACAAATAGCTATAACAGGAAACAATAATTTAGTATGACACTTTAACTCTTAAAAGCATAGTGTAGCTCAAGAGTTTCTTTTTTTGTCTTTTCGCACATTTTATTTTACTTTTGATGGATTATTATGTGTTACTTACGTGTGATAACATGAATTTAATGTCGTGAAGTCTGCTTTCGTTCTGATTTGTTATCACGGAGCGGTTATAACATCTTTTGTTGATACTGCTTGAAATGGGCTCGACTGGCGTTTTTCTCTATCTTTATAAAGTAGAATTTATTAATTCTGCAAACTATTAAAAACAATATAAAAATTATTATTCGTTGAAAAGCTGTTATTGTGTAGTGTACATGCTTTAAAATAAGCATATAATTTAAAATGATCATTTTTTGAGCAATTTTTATTATGTAACTCAGGACTGACATTATGTCCAGAAGAAACATAAATAAATTTTTGGGCTATTTTTCTAGTGGATTATTAACAAAATTAGATTCAAATGTAATTTTTACCGAACAAAATAAAAAATCATGCATTAAAGGGTTAATATATAAATAATTACTTGGTATAACAGGATTTACGGTGACATTTTGTTTAACGGGGGGGAATATTCCTGCAAAAGTCTTTAACATGGCATTTAAAGTATTGTTTCCTTGTTTTCCAAGTAGAGAAAGAAAAAAAAATTAAGAGTTACTGTTATTAGTATTATTGGAGCCATGCTTACAAGGAAGGTCTTTATGCGGACATACTCCGAAAAATCTGAAAAAAGGATAGAATGTTCTACTCATGGGGAGAGATATGTTTATAAAAAAAACTTTCGGCGGAAACTCGATAGAGCGTCCGTAGAAAAATAATAAAAATTTTGATATTTGGGTATTTATCACCGGTTGGTGATGGAATAAAATTAAAAAAAAAAAACATTTTTACGTCAAATACTCTTTAAGATAAAAATGTTTCATATTGAACTTGTTTAAATAAATTTAATGAAAATAACTTTAGTTTTGTCAGTTTTAGTTTGATTGAACTATAGTTTTGTCATATATATATACAGTTATAATGAAAGTTAACTATCAAATTTTATGAATTAAAACAAAATTTAAATTAATTAAAAATTTTTTCAATCTCAAAATTAAGTCCAATTGAGCACTGTCGATTCAGTTTTGTTGCTATGGAAACGACGAACTTCTTTGATATTGAAATGAATAGCTGCAGCATTCTCCATCTAGCCTTTATTTTGGAATGCGCATAAATATATGAAAATATTTTAAAATGAAATTGTTTTTAAAGTAATAAAATTAAATAACAAGCAACATAAATACGTAATACAAAAAAATATATTTATTAAACTCTCTCATTGTTTAATTTTAAATTCATTAAATATTATTTACACGCATTCTAAAAATCAATTAACAAGCTATTTTCAGGTACATTAAAATCGTTTGCTTTTGGTGAGGAATAGTACTACTCGCCAAATCGCGTGTCGCTTTCGTCTTTTCGCGCCAAATACTCGAAATTATTTGATTTTTTTACAGGTTTTCTACTGTAATTCCTCCGCTAAATTTGACTGGTCCTTTTTTACATACATAAGTAGTTTAATTAGCATTTTTACTTTCTTCTATCTTTACATGAAGAAAGTATTGGATTCGTGAAAATTTTCGACTTTCGGTTTTCGACGGATTTACACGTTTTAGTGGTCAGAGATTCCGAAAAAACATATTTTTACCAAATGTCTGTCTGTGTATCTGTGAGTCTGTCTGTCTGGATGTATATTACACAAATGTTGTGGGTGCTTTATCTCTAACTAATGCACGGAATTCAATAAAAATTTATATTCAGTTAGTCCCTGATGTAAAATGGTGCTGATTAGTTTTTGTGTGAATCGCTCAACAGGTGGCGCTGCTATGCAGCATTTTTTAAGGTTTCCATAACAGCTCAATCTCCAGAACTAATGCACTTATTTTCACCAAATTTCAGATCCAGTTAGTACTTGACATGAATTGATGTTTTATACATTTTGGTGTAAATAGCTCAACAGGTGGCGCTGCTATGCTGCATTTTTGGCTATCTCTTCAATAGCTCTATCTCCAGAACCCATGCTTAGATTTTCAACAAACTTCAGATTCAGATATATCTGGATATAAATTAGTGCCGTTTAGTTTTTGGTGGCAGCATTTTTCACGATTTCCACAATTGCTCAGTCTCCAGAA
This sequence comes from Maratus speciosus, assembly GCA_963932465.1. Lineage (NCBI taxonomy): Eukaryota > Metazoa > Arthropoda > Arachnida > Araneae > Salticidae > Maratus > Maratus speciosus. The sequence continues at coordinate 98,385,408 of OZ010799.1, forward strand.
ATACTGCACGGATTTTTTATCAAACTTCAGATTCAGTTAGTCTTTGATATGAATTGACGTTTTATACATTTTTGTGTAAATCGCTCAACAGGTGGCGCTACTATGCTGTATTTTTTGCTATTTCCGCAATAAAATCTCAAAAACTAATGCACGAAATTTCATCAAACTCTAGATTCAGGTATACCATGATATGAATTAGTGTTGTTTAGATTTTGATGTAAATCGCTCAACACGTGGCGATGCTATGCTACATTTTTCAGAAATTCCACTATAGATCTATCTCAAGAACTAATTCACAAATTTTCATCAAACTTCAAATTCAGATATACTTTGATATGAATTGGTGCTAAATTGGTGTAATTTCTTGTACTATTTAAATGATTTAATTGATGTGATTTATATAGAAGAAAGTTTAGTGATGCCCACAACATACTAGTTTCAAAATATTCTGAGTATGCCCGGTGAGGAGACTTTCCTTGTTAGCGCAGTTGTATCTGTCCTGGTTTGGATAGTACGTAAGCTTCCAAATATCTTAATCACAAATATGTACTAGTATGTTGTGGCCATCACAAAACTTTCTTCTACATAAATCACGTCAATTAAATCATTTAAATAGTACAAGAAATTACATCAATTTAGTACCAATTCATATCAAAGTATATCTGAATATGAAGTTTGATGAAAGTTCGTGCAATAGTTCTTGAGATAGAGCTATAGCGGAAATTCTGAAGAATGTAGAATAGCAGCGCCACCTATTGAGCGATTTGCCTCAAAATATAAAAAGCACTAATTCTTATCAAGGTATACCTGAATATGAAGTTTGTTGAAAATCCAAGCATTAGTTCTTAGGATAGAACTATTGCAGAAATCTCAAAAATGCAGCACAGCAGCGCCACCTGTTGAGCGATTTATATCGAAATGTATAAAACGTAAATTCATATCACGGACTAACTGAATATTAAGTTTGATGAAAATTCGTATATTAGTTATAGAGATTGGGCTATTGTGGAAATCGTGAAAAAATGCTGCATAGCAGCGCCACCTGTTGAATGATTAATACCAAAAACTAAACAGCACTAATTCATATCCAGGTATACCAGAATCTGATGTTTGTTGAAAATCCAAGCATTACTTCTTGAGATAGAGCTATTGCGGAAGTCGCAAAAAATGCAGCATAGCAGCGCCACCTTTTGAGCGATTTATACCAAAATATATAAAACGTCAATTCATGTCAAGGACTAATTGAATCTGAAGTTTGATTAAAATCCATACATTATTTCAGGAGATTGAGCTACTGTGGTATTCGCAAAAAATGCTGTATAGCAACGCCACCTATTGAGCGATTTACACTAAAAACTAATAAGCACAAATTCATATCAGGGAATAACTGAATAATTTTTTTTTTAATTCCGTTCATTAGTTATTGAGATAGAGCGCCCACAACATTTGTGTCACATACATACAGACAGACAGAGACGGACATACAGGCAGACAGAGACGTACAGACAGACAGACAGTTTATAAAAACATGTTTTTCGGGTTCTCTGACCCCTAAAACGTGTAAATCCGTCGAAAACCGGAATTCGAAAATTTTCATGAATCCAATACTTTCTTCTTATAAAGATAGAAGAAAGTAATAAACAGTTTTAAAGGGGTTACTATAGAAAATTTTAAACTATTTTAGCTATTTCCATGAATTAAAATAAAAAACTTCTTGAAAGTTTCAAAGTTCTGAAAAAGGTTTTATGAAATAATAAAAAAAGCTGATGCAAAAATAAAGAGTTCCAGTTTTTCATTAAGAAAATAACAGCAGTATTTTGTCTGCCTATTGATTTATTTTTCGAATTTAGGTGAAAACATTTTTCTTTATTCTACTATACAAAATTTAATATCGGTATTTTATTACTTTCAATATTATGAAAATTCTACACAGGACTTTTTTTTTTAGATATTTAATGTTTACTATTTATTTCAAAAAGTGTTTTATGAAAGCAGTAAACAAAATTTTTCTCATAAGAGAAATCTTATTAATTAATTGCTTCAAAAAATATATTTTAAGAGCATAATATTTCTTTCAAATTCTTCAGAAATTTATATATGTTTTTGTGTGCATTTACATATGGTATTACACATTTGTTTAAGCATAGTTGTTTTAAATTCTCCAAAAAGTAATAGATTCCTATTAATTATTTTATTATAACAATTACTGACTTTTATCATAGTTAATTACAGTAAATGGATTCAGAAATATGTTTAAACAGTTTTAAAGGTGTTACTATGGATAATTTTAAATTATTTTAGCTATTGCCAAGTATTTAATAAAAAAGCTTTCATAGTTTCGAAGTTCTGAACAGGGTTTTATAAAATAAAATGAAATCTTATATAAAACAAATATGTATTTCTTATATAAATAAAGATTTTCACTTTTTCAGAAAGAAAAAATAGCTTTCTGACTATTGATTTATTTTTCCAATTTAGGCGGAAACTCTACCTTCTTCCATCATAAAAAAATTTATATCGGTATTCTATTACATTTAATATTATGGAAATTCGGAAAAAGACTTTTTTCTTGATTTTTATTGTTTGCTATTTATTTTAAAAGATATTTTGTGACAGCAGAAAACAAAGAATTTCGCTTAAGAAAAATCTAATTGATTAATTAAGAGCACAGTGTTTCTTAAATATTTATATAAGTTTGGGCGTAATTTTACAGACTATGTAATACATATGCACGATTTAAGTGATGAATTTTGATAGCTGTATTTTACATTCAGGAACAGAGGGAGATATTATATCAAACTCAGGATTGGTTGCTGTTGCCAAGTGACCAAAGTAACAAACTTATTTAAATAGCAGATATGCGTTGCTAAGATGAATGCTTTGTATGTGGGGTATATTTTTTCAACCTCCGGTGGGGCGTAAAATAAAGAAATAAAAAAAAGTGATATTATAACTTGGAGTCAAGTAGAATAAATTTGTCATGCCGGTGTATAACTTTTCCAATACCCTCTTCACGAAACGTTATCGGCAGCGTGTTGTGATAGGTCTCCATGTTGTCTTAGAGATTTTCGCTCATGTGGAAGCGTTGTCCTCAGATTTGTCTTCAATTCTCGCAGAAAGTGAAAGTGATTCGTTTCCAGATATGGACTGTACGCCTGGTGATCGAACACATCCCATCGAAATTGAGAAAGAAGCTTTTAGGCCATCAGTTTGACTTGGCACCGGATGGCTGTTACCTTTTTTGAGAGCTGAAGACAGGTCTGAGAGGGCTGCTCTTCCATCCAACGAAAATCTCCAAGACACATGACCTATTCTTAAGACAGTTTCGACAAACTTTTATGAAGGGAAGAATTTGAAAACTTTTCTTGCGGCATGAAAAATATCTCATTCTTCCTGCTGACTATGTCAAAGTAACTTTTATTGTATTTGGTTACAAAACCATTTTGTTATTTGCACTTGTCTTTATTTTACGCCCCATTGGAGGTTGGAAAAAATGACCCTCGTAAATTAGGTATACAACTAAGCCAACGTAAACTATAAAGATGGGGGCTTCTTACTGTGAGAATTACAGGAAGTTTTGCTTAAAATTAATAACATTTCCCCGTATCCAAGTTGTCGGCCGCGAATTTTGTACATTGAAATGGCAGGATGAAGCTGGACAAGGGCGACAAGCATTTGCTCGATATATTTCAAGTCTGTTGAACAATTATTAATATAGCCTGGATTCATCGAAGTCTTAGAAAAAAATTTAAAGAATTTCAGAGGATTAGTACATTTCGTGTAAATATCTAGTCGGATGTGGCAATCCTAAAACTTTCTTCTATCTCATAAATATTAATACTTCCTGGAAAATGCAGCCTACTCTCTAAATAAAAAGGAGTGACTATTCACTCCGGAGAAGTGAATAGTCACTCTATCGCAGAGTCAAAATATGCCCAACCTCTTTAGAGTGTGACTATTCACTCTGAGCAAAAGTGAAATTTTTGACTCTCTGAAAGAGTGAATAGTCACTCCTGGAAAGTGAATATTAACTCTAAACAGGGGTGGATAATCACTTTTTCGGAGGAGTGACTATTCACTCTTGCTAAAGGAGTGCGGTTTTTCACCCCTGGTAGGAGAGAATAGTCACTCTTTCATAAAAGTGAATGTTCATTTTTTATGTAGTCGTTTTTTTTTCCCGCTTCTATGGTCATTTTAAAAGAATCACATCTTTTACAGCATGCAATGAAAATAGATACAAGCGTAGTAAAGATTGGAATAAAATACTTTATTAGCAATATTTATTTAATTCATAGTTTGTAACACTAATTGAACTTTATGGAAAAAATTCAGTTAAAGTTACATACGAATTTAAATTAGAATACTAATAGTAATAAACTAAAATATTTTATTCCAATCTTATCCTTTGTGTTTGCTTTTATTGCATGCCCTATAAAGATATTACTTTTAAAGTTTTATTAATAACTTTTTAATCAGCGGATGTTATATGTTTAACAATGTTTGATTTGATTTTAATTTTTGTTTTAAATATAAAACCGTACTTTTTCTTTAAATTATTGCTATTTTTGCAAAGTCCTATTGTTCTAAAATATTTTTAATTTTTCCATTTAAAAAACAATACTTATAAACTCACATCTTTTTTAAATAAGTTCTAAGCATGATTTAAATATTAAGAATGTATATGTATATTTTATCCGCTGTCATTTGCTTTTGTTTTATTTAATATGAGCATGGAGTCTAAAGTTAAACTTTTAAGTTCTCTGGAATATGTATATATTTTTCTTTTAAACATATTCCTTAACTTAATCGTGATTTCTAATTTTCGTCCGTCATTGCTGAAAAATGAAATTAATACAATACTTATTAATGAAATGACGCGATAAGCCATGTTTAATCTAATTTTTTTATTCGCGTAGATATTGTATTTTGTGAATATGAGCAAAATAGATTTTATATGTTTTATAGGGAAAGATTGACCTCGGAAATAGAAACAAGTTGGAAATTGCTCGTCAAACGTGGCAAATGAGGTGCGTTCGTACTATAACTAATTTTATAAATATTTTTTGCACCGAATATTGTGCTAAATGTATATTTTGGTGAACTTTATAAGTGCATATCAATTTCATTCTGTTCAAAAGACTGTAACATCATTAAAATGCACTTGAAATAATTTTTTCCCATTGACCTTAAAGTTAACGGAAAGCTTTTGACTCCCTGTAATTAAACTGTAAATCCGATTTTCATAAAATCTGAAACGACTCGACAAAATTTTGCAACAATTAAATAGGGTAGATGTGCCAGTAATGGACACTCTTAAGGAATTTCTTTTAAAATTATTTTTTTATTAATAGTTATAATTATTACATTCCAGTTTTTTCAATATTATATTAATCTATCAACAATATTTAACCATTCTTATAGTCTCATTTCCCAATGTGAATCGAAATTTAATTTTAAATAACAGAAATATACCAAAACACCCAAAAGCCCAGTAATGGACACCCTCTGGCCCAGTAATGGACACCCCATAAAAAGTAATAAATATAATTGTTTTTATGACTGTATTTAGAACCAGAATTTAATGAAAACATACTAATGAAACAAAATGGTTATTTTCAAATAAATTTAACAATAGGGATACCAGTAATTAGTAAAATATTTGTGATGATCATTTACTGTTTGCATCAATTATTGTAATTATCAGACGATCAATGTTTTAATTATTTTAGATGGATAGTTTAAAATACTAAATATCAGGCAATTACAGCTATTAAATTATTGAAACAGTGGGGGATTTAAAAGGTAATAATAATAAAAAAAAGTTTTGGAATGTTAGTGATGTACAGTTTTGTCTCGCTATTTTTAACAATTAATCTTCCAGAGACTACTTGATGTATCATTTATAATAATTAATATTGCAAATATGAAAGAAATGATATTGTGAGTTGAATATTTTAAATGCTAAGTAAAATAATTTCAAAATAAAACTGTAGAACTGATGTTTGAGGCCACTGATCTGCAGATTTAACAGTTTCATGAATATTGCCTATAAATTAAGGAATATTACTTTTTTTTTCCTTCTTTTTATTTTTTTTTTCAGATAAGAATAACCAAACATTTAGCACAGAAAGTAGATTTTTAATAGCTTCCGTAACTTAATTGTTTTTATTTAAAAGGAGAGGTATTAAGCCCTATGAGCCCGTCTTTGGCTGTGCTCTTAAACAATATTTTCTACTACCTAGCTGGTTTGAGTGCCAGATTTTAAAATAGCAAAGTATATATACATAAAAAAAGAATAAAATATTGAAATTTTATTAATCACATAAACTAACTTAAAAGCAGCTATTTAAAAAGTTTTGGTGGAAAATGACTAATTAACCATTCTAGTAATAGACACCCTCTCTTAAAACCTTAAAAATAAATGAAATTTCGTAAATGACCGTTAGTATATAAAAGTCTAAGTTTTCTATTGCTACTCAAACAAAAGCATTCAAATTTTGCAAGAAAATAAATAATATATAAATTAATTAAACGAAGCCAGCTCTTAGCCTCTTCATTAAGATTTTCACAGAAAAACAGCAAAACTTTGAAACATTATTTTCTACTTCCTAATTGGTTTGATTAAAAGTGTCAACAATAACCCAGTTTTATAAAACATGCAAGGGGAAATTATAAAAAAATTAATTAAAGTTAAATATTTATTACTTATTTTTTTTTATGAACCAAAAACATCAAAGGGTGACCATTACTGGCACATCTGCCCTATTTAAAATTTCAGACCATTCGGAAGGCTGTAACAACATTAAAATGCACTTGCAATAATTTTTCCCATTGGCCGTAATGTAACAGAAAAATTTGACTATCCCTGTAATTAAACTATACATCCGATTTCCATAAAATGTGAAATGACGCGACAGAATTATACAACAATTACATATTTTAAATTTCAAACGATTCGGTTGGGTAGTTTTTGCACTGTTATATGCGGGCAGACGGACAGACAGACGGACTGAACGACGACTATAGGTGCTACGTGTTTATATAACTACGAACGCACCTAAAAAGCGATTTTTATTTTTTTATATCATTAAATAGTTTAAACTTTTGTCTTTCCAACGATGTGTCACACATGTTTATATATATATAAAAAATAAGTGTTGAAATTATTCATTCTTTCTAAGAGCACTTCACAGCTTAATGGCAATAAATCTTTAATCGACTTTTTCTCAAAACTTGGATTTTTCATGTTTATGTTCCTTTTTTAGGTGCGTTCGTAATTATATAAATACGTAGCCCCTATATTCGTCGTTTAGTCTGTCTGTCAGTGTTGATTTCAGGGGCTGGCCCGGGGGACGGGGGGGGGGGCATTTCCCTTTCGGAAGATTTGAGATTTTGTGTTTTCAATGGTCAAAAAGTGCAATTCCCCCCCCCCCGGAACTCTATAATGTCCCCCCACCTCCGGAACCACAGAAATCCCTCCCGGAGATAAGGGTCTGAATTCAACACCCGCATATAACAGAGCAAAAACTACCCAACCGAATGGTCTGAAATGTTAAATATATAATTGTTGCAAACTTTTGTCGGGTCATTTCAGATTTCATAAAAATGGATGTATAGTTTAATTACAGGGACAGTCAAAAGTTTTCCGTTACATTACGGCCAATGGGAATAAATTATTGCAAGTACATTTTAATGATGTTACAGCCTTCCGAATGATCTAAAATTTTAAATATATATTTGTTGCAAAATTTTGTAGACTCATTTCAAATTTCAGGAAAATCGGATGCATAGTTTAATTGCAAGGACAGTCAAAAGTTTTCCGTTACATGACGGCCAATGGGAAAAAATATTTTAAGTGCATTTTAATGATGTTACAGCCTTTCAGAACAGAATGAAATGGCTATGCACTTATGTATTGCACTAAAATATACATTCAGTAAAATATGCGGTGCAAAAAATATTTCTAAAACTAGTTATAGTACGAACGCACCTCATTTGCCACGTTTGGTGAGCAATTTCCAACTTGTTTCAATATCTATTAAACATAAAAACTCATATTTTTTTTAATACTTATACTATGTTATATTGTATATACAGGGATTTAATGATTTGTTGAGAATTATTTATTTTAGGCAGTGAAATCTTACCAAAAAGTGCTAATTTAAAAATGACTTTCAATAAATAATTAATAATTAATTTTGAATTTTACTTAGAACGAAAATGGTCTGTTAAAATACGTAAAACATGTTATTCAAGCTACTCTAAAAAATCTAGACCTCTATCTTTCACCATTTCTGAGAAAAATGTACATAAAGTTGGTGAATTTAACATGGCGGAGATACGGCTTTCCCGGTCCCCTTAAAACAATTACATTTCAGTCCGCTACATGAAGAAATCTCACAATCACTTTAGAACAAAAATGGTCAGTTAAAAAACGTAAAGCATGTTATTCAAACTACTCTAAAAAATCTAGACCTCTATCTTTCACCATTTCTGAGAAAAATGTACATAAAGTTGGTGAATTTAACATGGCGGAGATACGGCTTTCCCGGTCCCCTTAAAACAATTACATTTCAGTCCGCTACATGAAGAAATCTCACAATCACTTTAGAACAAAAATGGTCAGTTAAAAAACGTAAAGCATGTTATTCAAACTACTCTAAAAAATCTAGACCTCTATCTTTCACCATTTCTGAGAAAAAGGTACATAAAGTTGGTGAATTTAACATTGCGGAGATACGGCTTTCCCGGTCCCCTTAAAACAATTACATTTCAGATCGCTACATGAAGAAATCTCACAATCACTTATGAATACTCCACGATCAATCTTTTGCTATACAAACATACAACTATTTAGCTCATAATCTGGACATTCCACATATCTACACGGATAAATGCTTAAAATTAAACAAGACTTACCTTCATTTTATGTATTCCAAGGAATAATTTTAAGGATATCCTAATCTGTTAATCTTAAAATGGCGAACGAAAAAGTGATCATTTTTCTTATCTTTAAAGGGTGTCGTCGCCTTGCTGCTCTGATAGGTTAATAAGCAATGCACACGTAAGTCACTCTTTTTTCAGGAGTGAGACATCTCACTCCTTTCTAGAGAGTGGAAAACTCCACTCTTTAAGGAGTGTATTTTTATAAAGCTCACTCCAAAAAGAGTAAAAATGCCTGTCACTCTTTCAAAAAGTGAACTTTTCACTCCTCCCAATTTTAGAGTGTGGAACTCTGACCCCTAAAACGCGTAAATACGTCGAAAACCGGAATTCGAAATTTTTCACGCATGCAATACTTTCTTTTTCTAAAGATAGAAAAAAGTAAAAAATTCAGAGGATTAGTACATTTCGTGAAAATATCAAGAGCAAGAAAAGCTCCAAAGTAGTTCTCACAATTCATTAAAGGAATATGCAGTTTTAGTATCCCATTTTGCGTCTTCTTTTGCAGACGCATTTCATTTAACGGGTGATACACACATAAATAACTAAAAACCACCCAAATATGCGAGAAGAAAGGGAGCTTCATATAGGAACTTTACATAGAAATATGAAATTAATTTAAAATTCAGACCAAATTACATTGATTTGGACATTATAAAGAATATAACGTATAATCTATCAGTTTGTGCTTTCACGTAGATTTCACTGTAGAAAAAAATCCCGTGGTCGCGACGCACGTTAGAACGTCTTCTACATTTAAACGCATAATTCTCTGCATCAGTAATGCTGATGTTACAACTTACAGTGTAACATTTAGTCCCAAAACCTGGCCAGAACTATTGTATACCTCTAACAGTTACAGATCTACGTTTTTATTTGAATAGTAGAGCAAAAATGGTAAAATAAAGCCTTATTTATAAATCAAAGCATTTATTAACCAGTTTCTTCACTATTACTGCCTTCAAGAATATTAACATTTGTAATATCATTTTCTGATAACAAATTTAAAACTTCAGAAGATAAAGGCTTTCTTTTATTGCCTCCGTTGCATCTCGTGCCCGTTATTAAGGGGTCAGAAGTTAAAGAAGCCTATTCAGGACATCCATGTTGCAGGCCACGCGCGAAAGCTTTCTTCTGTAGTTTTATCTAAATGACCTAATATGTTATCATATATATAATATATGAAAGCTTCTGCAGCCTCTTCAGATAGTTGGCATATTTGCAAAATGGGTTCTTTTATGACGTCTGCTCCCTGATGAGGTGCCTTGTGCATTGTAGGGGACATGGGATAAAAACCACATAATGTTACATACAGTTCAGCCGTTTCTTGACAAAAGTTTTCAAATTCTTTTGTATTAATTTTGTATCTGCAACACAATGCATCTCATATCACTTTTTACCGATATATCAAATTTCTATTGACTCCCATTATTACCGCCTATATTTCGTATTCCTCAAAAAATCTTTTGCTGGTATTTCCATCGTTAGTATTTCCAAAATTTGTTTTGAGAATGTCCACTAAGAGTCCGAGTTGTTGTTTGAAATTATCCTGAATTTCTTTTTTTATTATTTTATACCGTTTGTTTCTCCTCAGCAGAGTGGCGGATGTTCCATTTTTTTTACAGTGAGGCTATATGCTACATGTTATATACATCAGACAATCGTATACGATTATGTAGCAAAGAAAGCCCGAAACATAATTTTCTTTCTTAGACGTCCTCTTTTTTACTTTCTTCTATCTTTACAAGAAGAAAGTATTGGATTCGTGAAAATTTTCGACTTTCGGTTTTCGACGGATTTACACGTTTTAGGGGTCAGAGAACCCGAAAAACATGTTTTTACAAAATGTCTGTCTGTGAGTCTCTCTGTCCGTCTGTATGTGACACAAATTTTGCGGGCGCTCTACCTCAAGAACTAATGCACGGAATTTAATAAAAATTGATATTCAGTTAGTCCCTGATATAAATTGGTGCTGATTAGTTTTTAGTGTAAATCGCTCAACAGGTGGCGCTGCTATGAAGCCTTTTTTACGATTTCCGCAGTAGCTCACTCTCCAGAACTAATGCACGGATTTTCATCAAACTTCATATTCAGTTAGTCCTTGACATGAATTGATGTTTTGTACATTTTGGTGTAAATCTCTCAACAGGTGGCGCTGCTATGCTGCACTTTTCAGAATTTCTATTATAGCTGTATCTCAAGAACTAATGCAACAATTTTCGGCAAACTTCAGAATCAGTTAATCCTTGATATGAATTGACATTTTATACATTTTGGTGTAAATAGCTCAACAGGTGGCGCTGCTATACAGCATTTTTCCTGATTTCTGCAATAGCTCTCTCTCAAGAACTAATGGATACATCTTCGTCAAACTTCAGATTCAGTTACTCTTTGATATGAAATGATGCTGACTACGCGTTGGTGAATATCGCTCAACAGGTGGCGCTGTTATGCTGCATTTGTCATGATTTGCGCAATAACTCTATCTCAAGAACTAATGCACGGATTTTCCCCAAACTTCATATTCAGTTAGGCATTGGCATAAGTTGATGATAATTAGTTTCTGGTGTAAATCACCCAATAGGTGGCGCTGCTATGCTGCATTTTTATGGATTTACACGATTTCAGAGACAGTAATATGTCAAGAACTAATGCACGGAATTTCATCTTTTTAGAATCCTCATGATGAGCATAGATGCACTATGATAATGAATTTTGAAGTATTGACAAGTATGAGATAGAAGAAAGTTTTGTGATGGCCACAACATACTAGTTTTGATAAGTCCTTAAACTCAGGTGAAGTAGCATTACACATGTAGCTCCTCATCGTGGATTTGGTATGCGTTGCGGCGTTGCATACTTTTACATCCACTATGATGAATAACATTCTGTGTTTTATGGGCACATCTTCATTTTCTGTGCTAGTAAGTCTGTGATTTGATACCTTTTATTTCTCCGTTTGTTACGTCATTTATCTCCTTGATAAATCGTATTCTTATAGGTCAACAGTAGCGAGGATGATGATGGTATTGGATTTTGCCAGATAATTTTCTTTTCGTGCCCGTAAACTAATTGCATAGAAAACACAGAACTTAAAAAAATATTAGCGTCAGAATCGTCTTCATTTTCAATCTTCATTTTATACTGTATCTACTGTGACCCGTCACAATCCCACTTACTTAAAATTAAAGATAGTTTTTTGTCACTACTCAAAGATTCTACAACTTCTCTAAGTAAAATCAGTCGTGTTGCCATGTCATCTAAAAACTTTTGCACTTTTACTTCGGCACATGTCTCTTTTACCCTGTGAATTTCTGGTTAGCATTCTTTTTTTACCCTTTAAAGAGCAGAATAGTACGGAATAAAGTTTTTATTTGTATCTCGTATTCTTTCATATTGGGCTTTAGTAAGTCTTGCTTCTGTATACATAGACAAAGTATGTAAAGATGATAACTTGCGAGATTGCTCTTGTTCTTCAATACGTTTTTCATGACCTTCATTTTTTTTTTCTTTCGGGGATTTTTTGTAAGATATTTTACGAAATTGAAAGTATCTACTTTGTCAGACTACCGCAATTATATTTGGGTAGCGTAGGCCAATACTTGTATGTCTTTTGATCGAAGGTCTTTGATTTTGCGGCGTTTGCTTCCTTCACTTCAATCAACAAAAAGGTTTTGAGGATGACCGGGACTGGCTCCTATAACAATAACAAATGCTTGTTTAATATATTTCTAATAATAAAAACAAGTTTTGTTGCACTACACAGAAGACGAAATATAAGCAAAATACGAAGCACAAAATAATAATAATAATACTAAAATGTTTGCATCTATTCTGTTTCACATACCTGCAATAGGTAGCAATATAGTGCTGTTCAACCATTCAAAATCGTTTTCTTCTAATCTTGCCCTTGTTTTATGAGCAGCTAGCCATTTTTGTTTGAACTGGTTTTTATTAAGGAGAGCTTTTCCTTCATCTCACCTGTCCTTGGATCATCTTCAGAACAATTTCTTAATAATTCTTGCTCCATAAATTGAAGCTTTCCTTCAAATGTTGACTTATTTAAGCATTGCATGATGGCATACAACTCATTTCGCGTCATATTCGCGTTCCATTGTAAACCTACTTGCTTATAGAAAACCAACAAATTGAGATATTTTAATGCAACAAAAACTAATATCAGCTTAAGGGATTATATTAAATTTTTCTTTGATGACCTAAGTAGGAATTGACTTTAAAAATAAATTTTTTATATTACTTGTTTTTGTGGTAAGCCCAATATTGTAATCACATTATATGGTCGGGTGCGCAGACAAATGAGTGCTGTTTTCTACTTTAATGTATGCATAATTATTTGTAGTAAATGAATTTTTATAATCGTTTCGCAAATTTATTACTATAGTCTTTAAATGAATTCAGTAGGTATGCGCAACATAAAATATCTAAACTTTGAAATACTTCTCTCAATTTTGGAAGTATTTTAAATTAATCATATTTTATGTTGTGCATACAAGCCAAATTCAATAATATTCATATTCAATATGTAAAATAAACATACATCTAACAATCTAACGTTACAATTACACCTCAATAAATTCAATATAAAATTTGGGGGCCCTGATTTCTCAATTTCGGGCCTTTTCGAAGGTAAGCACGTGCTTCTCGTGCCTATTCGGTGATCAAGGCCTGCTTTCGGTTAGATTAGGTTTGACCCGATTTTTCAAAAGAAAGTCCTGAATATTTTCGTATAAAAAAAAACTATATATTTGGATATTAATGAGTGTATATCTATTGATTTTTATACAAAATCGATAAAATTGATATTAAATATATAATTGTAGGCTAGTTTTCCATAATTGTATTTGAATATGGATTGATTTTTTTCCACTTCTGGTTCACGTCAAATTTCGGGCTGACTTTAAGCAGAATGTCAGGTTCACGTCGAGTACAGTGTGCAACCCGAACCGTGCAAGACTTTGGACTACACAGAGACCTGAGTTTAAAATAGAAAACGACTCACTATAAAAATCTTTTGCTGACCAGGATTCGAACACAGACCTGTTCACTACTCTTTAACCACTAGACAAGGGGCAGGAATGATTGTACTGTAAATCAGCTATCATTACTATGCAGCTTCGTTTTTTGACAAAAGTTGAAAACTTTATTAGACTAGGAGCATCAAGCATTAAAAAATATGATTTTAAAAATTAAGAAGAACTTTTTTATCCATCATTATTTTACACCAGATAATAATTAAATTTTGCAAGAAAATATTAACTGTGTATAATGTTCTCTAAACTTAAAAATATACACCTCTTTAAAAAAATATTTAAAAAAACAGACAACCGGAGAACATAATTTTTCTTTAGTAATGCCGTTAAAATCCATTCAAAAATGAATTTTTCAGAAGCATTAAAGATAATTTTTAATTTTTAATTAGTACTTCTCTTTTATTGCTGAGATGGAAAATAATTTATATACAACCCCCCCCCCCCCCCCCCAAAAAAAAAAGCTTAACTTTTTCACTAATTACATTGAAACACAAATCTTTTTATTTCAGAGGTTAGAAATAAATTCATTAAAAGGTACTTAAAAATACATGAAAAGCACTTAGTCAAAGAATAGAAAAAAAATAAAGTTTATTTTGAAAGAAAATAATTTACTTTTTAGTGTTGAAATTTCACGAAGGAAAAAAAACTTAAATTGAAAGTAAAAATAAGTTTAACTACCTATTGTGTTAATAACTACAAAATATCTTCAAATAATAAAAAAAAAATGTTTAAAAGATTCTTTTAGACTATTTTTTTTTATTCAGCTTCAGTTAACTGAACACAATGTTAAACAAAGTTTCGTTTTCGTAACGAATTTTTTTAAACTATTCATTATTACAACGTGTGTTAGATTATTATTATTATGTTCCTAATGGAAAGGTAATAACATTTCCATAATTCAAAGTATTTCAAAACTATTGGACGAAATTTTCAAGAGTAATCAAACTTTCACTCAGAAAAATAAATATTTTTTCTATTATAGTTTGCAGTACAAAGTCTAAGCAGAACTAGCTCATCCATTTTACCCCTTGAAGAGCGGTAGTTCATTTTTAAGCCACTCATTTTAACACGTTCACGACGGCGCGGTGGGTCACACTCGACTGTCTCAGAGTTGTCAAGTCTCCGGCTTTTTGCACACCACTGTTATTTTAAAGAAATGTTGTTCCTTTAAATCACCCAATTGTTCAAATTAAATAAAACAACATTTTCTGTATTAAAATACTGGTATCCAAAAGGCCGGAGACTTGCCAGCTCTGAGACAGTCGAATGTGACCCACCGCGCCGGCGTGAACGGGTTAATCTCTAAATGCCACATTGACACTAGAATTTTAGAAAGAAAATTTTCTTTCATTAAGTATACGGGAATAAAAGCTTTTACTTATTTTTAATTAAGTATGTTTGTAAATTTAGGTGTCATTCAATCATTTCAGAATTTTACCAATATACGCACTTTGCCCTGACAAAAATGACCTTCAAATTGGAATCCAAGTAGTGTTGCCAGGGGTCCCGTGTAAATCGGGGCTCCAGATGCTCTGGACACCAGTACTTTATAGTAATCTTCTTCGCCTTATCTAATGGAAGGATTATCTGCGATTAAACATGACGAAATAAACTGTAAGAAATTAGTAGAGTCCAAAGCATTTTGAGTACTGATTTACCCGGGACACTTGCCATAACTAAATCAAACTAAGTAGCAGCATAGAAGTCACTGTTGCTAGATCGGGGGATATTTTTCATTCAACATATCGTCGGTACCATGTCAAACTGTCCAATATGAAAACAGTGTTGCCAATGGGCTACATTTTTAAAATTCAGATTTCCTGATTGGTACCACTTTCTTGAAACAGAAAAATTCGACAATCAAGAGTGGAGTGTGATAATTCATAGTTAAGTCATAAAGAAAGAGTTCGCACAATGCGAACGTTTTGTGTGAATGGAAACGACTTCATAAAATAACTCTTTTTGCATGGATGGAACTCTGCCCTATAAACGTATTGCAAATTACCAGTATTGTTCCAGAGTGGTGAAAAAATTGTTTTCAAAAACGATACTTGTTAATACAGATTGGTACGAAGTCGTTCAAAAAACTACAAGAGCATTAGTCACGCGATGCTATTTGAATTCTTCTTCTTCTTTTTAACACTTTCCAACAAAGTTGAAAAGTGTTTATGCATTCGGTTTGTCTGCCCGTCTGGCCGTCTGTCCATCAGTCCACGCTCCAAATCCCGTAATTATACTCGGATTCTCATGCAATTGATAAACGTTATTTAGGCTAATGTCAGACGAACGTCTTTTGCACGCTTTTTCTCCTACATATCATCCCTAGGAAAAAAAGCGTGCAAAAGGACGTTCGTCTGACATTAGCCTTAGGGTCCTCAAAGCATGTTTGGTATTGTATATGAAGTGTGTAGGATTAATAATTTATTTACAGGGGCACTCAAAAGAATTTCATTACATTATGGTATATGGTAAAAAATCGTTTGCAGAGTATTTTAGTGAAATTACGCTATTCCAAATGTATTGAAACTGATATAAATTACTGAATTTTATTACAAGAGGATTACGATAGAATAGGGCATTCATAGCATTTGTCATTCATTTACAGGGACACACAAAAGAAATCGGTTATAATACTCTCTTTGAGAAATAATTGATGTAAGTGCGTTTTAAAATTCGGCATGCGCTTTAAAATTTAAATAATTTTTCGCATGTTACTCGTTGTATGTAAACTCTATACCTCATATACAGGGCTGCACAAAAGAATGCACGTACCATTCTCCTTATGAGCAGAAATTGCTGAAGGGGAATTTTTGACTGAGGTATATGTATTGAAGTTAAGAACTAAATGGTTCTGTTATTAGCGTTCAGTTAAGGCTGTTCTTAATTGCTCTGCTCAACAAGCGCAAAACGTTTTGACACATTTACAAGTTCGGAGACTACTGACCAGGTCCCTACTTACCGGGGTTAACCCAGCTGAACGGATTTGTAATTGCCTGGAAAGCAGGGCGATGGATTGTGAGTACATACGCCAGATCGCCGCAGGCGGCGGACCACACCGCGGTGACCACACCAGCAAGCACCCGGGCCGACTATACTAAGCCAAGTTGATGAGTCTAGGTTGTTTATTGCACTTTGCAAAACTATGATTGTTGCCGCACACCACGTACTTGCCATGCCAGTTGGAAAAGGGCTCGATTATTTTTTATGCCTAAAAGGTGGTACACTTCTTAGCTGTAGAAGGGGGCAATTTTGAGGGGAAAAAATTGAAATGGCCGAAAAGCTAAGATTTACCGCTGAAGGGATAATTTTGGGCCGAATTGTAAGGCAGACGAATTGCTGCAGAGGGAGAGGGGAGACGGGAATAAACCCGACATCATTGCCTCGATCGTCATCCTATCTGCAGTGCCTACTGCTCGTTTGTGTTTACTTTGTTTTGCGAGTTCCTTAACGTTATATTCTGTTTATTGGCACCTGCACATTGCTACTCAAGTTGGTCTCGTAATTTAGAACCTTGATCAGATGACGAGACTTTCACCTGGCAAGGCACCTCCAGAGGTATAATTCACAGGTAACTTGGAGGACGACACATTTACAAGTTCATTTTTTAACGGGAAGATATAAAATTGGAAAACAGGGCCATAGAAGCGATTTGGAATTGAACTGTTTTTTCCATTTTTTGATCAATCAATTACCTATTGAGTTAGAAGCATTTTTTTAATCACATGACAAACACTTTTTCGCCTGCTCTTGAGTGCTTATTCTCCGTTCGAGCGGAAACGCGGTTCAAAACGTCTACTTTGACACTATTTTCCGAAAGATCTATTGTGTTTACAAAAAAATGGAGAAAACAGCTCGATGACATAGTTTCTGAGCAACAACACCAGCTAGTTTCATGAATTTTTGAACAAAAAAAAATTAAAACTTATGTCAGAAAGTTGCCCTTTTGAATTTGAGAATACACTTAAGAACTTCATTTTGGCGTGCATGTAGTTAATAGATACAAATCAATATATCATATACAGGCTGCTCAAAGAATTCGAATAATTTTCCGATTGTACATGGGGACAGCTGAAATTGCATTTCCAAATGTGTTATGCATATGGTTGAATTAGACATAATATTTTAATGCAGTTTTGATACATTATTCTGAATGTGTTGGAAAGTGTTACATAATCTATTCTTGGCGCATAATTTTTTCTTTTTTTTTTTAAAGAATGGTGAAGCTGGTTTTTCCTCCAGGCTCAAGCCATAAGGACGTTTTTTAATATTAACCGTAGCGACAGACGTGAAAATATGAACACAGTAAAAAAGTTTAAAAAAATAAATAAAATGATGCTGAAACATTTTTTAAAATCTCATAATTCAGAAAAAAACCCATCTTATTTAACACTGTTAACACTTTCCATTATTGTTGAAAAGTGTTTATGAATTGAAATTTTCTGTCTGATTGCCGTATGTCTGTCTGTCATACTGTGCGCTGACTCGTGCAAATATACTCTGATTGCATGTAATTGATATATGCCAATAAGGTTTATTATAGCACTTTCGGTATTGAAAATAAAGTGTGTAACTTTTGTAGCGATTCATGTACAAAGACACAATCATTACCGAATTCCGTTACGTTACGGTACATGGGGAAAAATCATTTGCGGCGATATTTGAGGATTTTTAATGATGTTACACTATTTCAAAATTATTAAAATTGATATATATACTGAGGTTCACTACAAGGGGCTCAATATTGAATATGGTGTGCATAGCATTGATCTTTCATTTACAGGGAGTAACAAAAGAATTTAGTTATAGTACAGTCTATTAACAAAAATTTCTGGAAGTGCGTTTTAATTTGTGGTACGCGTTTTTTAAATTAAACTAATTTTTTTTACTATTACTTGGTGTGTATAAATTTTAGCAAACGTATACGTGGCAGCACAAAAGATCTCAAGTACATTTCCGTTTATTGACGGAATTGCTGAAGTGGAATTTATAATTGGTGGTGTGAGTTTCCTAACTAATGTAAATTTTAGTGTATGTATTATAGTATATACCAATCTATAGATGATATACAGGGTGTTTCACGACCAGACTGACAAACTTGCAGGAGGTGTAGGGGGCACAGAGATGACTCGGAAATCACATAGCAATATAGGGTCGGAAATGTAATCCTAACGAGATAGAAGGATTGTTAGGGGCTGAATCATAGTGATAGCAAATTCACATTTAAAGGCCATAAGCATAAAATAAGTCATGACTTTCCTGATAATGAAGTTGTCCGATGTTTTGTAATGGGTGAATGAAACATTCGTAACCTGGAATCTCGGATGTTTTGAAATACGCCGGGCGTGTTTCGGACGTTTGCGGACGTTCGGACGCAATGGAGATGCGTCATTTCAAAAAGTCCCTACTGCCTCAAACGTGCAAAACCGTAGACGGTAAGAACAAGGCACGTAGGCAGAAAACTTCGGGAACTTCATTATCAGGTAAGTCATGACTTATTTTAAGTTTATGGTCTTTAAATGTCAATTTTCTATCACTATGATTCAGACCATAACAATCCCTCTATCTCGTTAAGATTGTATTTCCAACCCTGCAATGCTATGTGATTCCGAGCCGTCTCTGTGCCCCCATCACCTCCTGCACGTTTGTCGGACTGGTAGTGAAACGCCCTGTATAGGGTTGCATAAAAGATTTTAATAATCTTAGCTTGGCTGCATAAAATACTTTTAAGCATAAAATGTTTAAATTTTTCTCAACCTTGAACTATCTAAGCAATGAACATGAGTTTGTTACAATATTATAGATAAATTTTCACAAAAATAAATAAATATGCAAAACCAAGGAATAAGTGGAAATGTTAACATAGTTGGTAATTGACTACCCTTAGCTGGTTTCCCTGTTTAAGCATCCTCATATAACAAAAGAAAACATTTTCTTTCTTAAATACAAACAAAAATTAAAAAGCATGCATCCAGCATAAATTGTGAAACGTATGAGACAAATAACATATTTGAAAATCAGATTTCAGCAATTACTATGCACACCCGGAAAAATACTGCAGCTCTGTATTTGATCTATAGATTTGAATATACTCTACATAGTATACTAAAATTTAACTCAGTAAGAAAATTCATAATGGGTTGAAAATTCACCTTCAGCAATTTCTACCAATAGACGGAGACATACTTGAATTCTTTTGTGCAGCCCTATATGTTACCTACATATTTTTTATACACGCTATGCAAGTTAAAATTTAACTCAAGGTAAAACACGCTTAAACCTAATGAAATCATACATCCGGAAATTATTATCTATATGAGGCCATGTATATAGTTCTTTGTATGGCCCTGTATATGATTTTATTTATATTTTACAAACATCTCTTAGTATAACAAATATAGTTCAGCTTGAAATTGCATAACTCAATTAAAACCCTATTTTAAGCAATCCACGCTCGTATCCGTAAAGATTACTAATTCCTTTGTGTAGCCCTGTCTTTTATCTATGGTATTTATAGGTACACCAAGTAAAAAACAGAAATGTAGCTAAACTTAAACAAATTGGAAATTGCTCGTCAAACGTGGCAAATGATGTGCGTTCGTACTATAACTAGTTTTATAAATATATTTTGCACCACATATTGTACTGAATGTATATTTTAGTGCACTTCAATAAGTGCATATCAATTTCATTCCGTTCGAAAGGCTGTAACAGCATTAAAATGCACTTGAAATAATTTTTTTCTCCATTGGCCGTCATGTAGCGGAAAACTTTTGACTGTCCCTGTCATTAAACTATATATCCGATTTTCATAAAATTTGAAATGACTCCACAATATGTTGCAACAATTACATATTTAAAATTTCAGACCATTCGGAAGGCTGTAACATCATTAAAATGCACTTGCAATAATTTATTTCCATTGGTCGTAATGTAACGGAAAACTTTTGACTGTCCCTGTAATTAAACTATACATCCGATTTTCATAAAATTGGAAATGACTCGACAAAATTTTGCAATAATTATATATTTAAAATTTCAGACCATTCGGTTGGGTAGTTTCTGCTCTGTTATATGCGGACAGACAGACGGACTGAACGACGACTATAGGTGATACGTATTTATATAATTACGAACGCACCTAAAAAGCATACCATAACTGAAAACACACTTCCAACAGTTACCTCTAATAGACCAGTACTTCGGATACAGTAATATATCTAAAAGTTTTTGTGTGTCTCTGTAAATTAACGATAAACGCTATACACATCATATTCTTGTATTAAACCTCCGTAATTTATATCAATTTCAGTATGTGTTAAATGATGTAACAGTATAAAAATGCGCTGCAAACAGTTTTTCATGAAGACCATTACGTAACCGAATTATTTTGCCTGGGCCTGAAAATGAATGATAAATGTTTTCCACCCCATATTCTACAGAATGCACCTTTTAATGCACTCCATAAACGCATATCAATATCATTATTCTTGAAATGGTGTAACATCATTAAAATGCACTTGAAACGATTTTTTCCCATTGACCGTAATGTAACGGTATATTTTTGACTGTCCGAACTAGGAATGCAACGCACTTCACGATCGTGCTATATTAAATGTTAATAAGATATAAAAATTACAGGGCAATGCGAGTATATTTACGAAATTTAGAACACGGATAGACGAACCGTAGTCATAAAAACTTTATTGAAAAATTTTAAAAATCACAACTATTCAAGGTTTGTTTAGTTCGATGTTCGTTTGGGAAAAATCAACCAACGAAACGGACGAACAAGCCTCGAACAAGCCGGAAATTGTACGTCAAACGCGGCAAATGAAATAAACAAAATTAAAATATTAATTAAGCGTGTTCGTACTATAACTAGCTTTATAAATATTCAGATCTTGGTGCAATAGCTGTTGCACTCTTATGCAATAATGCATGAATACGAAATTTATTACGATTACATATATATTAAATTCAGTCATACGGAGATAATTGGACTTAATCTCAAATAGGACGTCATCACCATGGCAATCTAGAATCATGACCTATCATGGGGTATCATTGAATTAATGACGCATGATAGGATTTAATAGAATGAAGAAAACTTTTATTAATATCTTTTTAAGTTTTGATACAAACTTCATAAAATTTGAAATGGCTCGAGAAAATTCTGCAATCATTATAAATATTAAATTTCAAACTATTCCGTTGGATGGTTTTTGCGCTGTTATGTACGGACAGACAGACGGACCAAATGACGAATATAGGTGATGATTATTTTCATAATTACAAACACACCTAATAAAGACAAATGTTAGCTTACCTAGCTGTTTGTCTTGAGCAGCCATACTCAACTGCGGCCCGGCGAGCGTTTACGAGCGTCCCGAGACATAAATCATTATAAGTTTAATAAGATGTGCATAAAAAGTAGTTAAATACCTCCACTGTTGCTTTATATATTTTCACGGGAAGACAAAATCTGTTTTGTTATCCATAATTCATTTAAAATTGTGTTAAAACATCTTAATTGTCATTTTTATAGACGAAAGTTCTTTTTACATGTATAGTGAAACTTCCTTGAACGGCCTCATCTAAACAACGAAAACCTCCGAACACGGCCACATGTTGGTGGAACTAAACACGTTCCATAGCATTAACATAAGTACGAACCTCTAAATAAGGAATTCTGAACAACGGCCCCTCAAAAGCCACGAGAAAAAAAAATTACAGCTCCTAGTACAATTTCATATTTCTTTGCAAACCGAAATGTGAAGCAGATAAAACAAAATTTACTTGATATATCAACAAACAGAAAATGAAGAGATCAATAATGATGGGGGAAATTTAGATAATATTTTTAGAACGGCAGGCATAACTAACATAAAGGCCCAATACAGCAAATGATGGAAGATAAGAGAGACGAAGGGAAAATGGATTATAGAAGCACTCAAAATTTCCATATTAACACATGTACCGAAGATTTAATAAACTTCCTTGAAATCCAAAATTTCGTATTAAATCATAATGATAATGAGTTCTATAGCAAAATGGCTCAGACTGTTATTTATTTGGAGAAAGATATTTGCAGCAAAAAACAAAGGAATTGCAAATCGTTATAAGTTTGCTAAGATGTGCATAAAAAGTAGTTAAGACCTTCACTGTTGCTTTATATATTTTCACGGGAAGACAAAATCTGTTTTGTTATCCATAATTCATTTAAAATGGTGTTGAAACATCTTAATTGTCATTTTTATAGACGAAAGTTCTTTTTACATGTATAGTGAAACTTCCTTGAACGGCCTCATCTAAACAACGAAAACCTCCGAACACGGCCACATGTTGGTGGAACTAAACACGTTCCATAGCATTAACATAAGTACGAACCTCTAAATAAGGAATTCTGAACAACGGCCCCTCAAAAGCCACGAGAAAAAAAAATTACAGCTCCTAGTACAATTTCATATTTCTTTGCAAACCGAAATGTGAAGCAGATAAAACAAAATTTACTTGATATATCAACAAACAGAAAATGAAGAGATCAATAATGATGGGGGAAATTTAGATAATATTTTTAGAACGGCAGGCATAACTAACATAAAGGCCCAATACAGCAAATGATGGAAGATAAGAGAGACGAAGGGAAAATGGATTATAGAAGCACTCAAAATTTCCATATTAACACATGTACCGAAGATTTAATAAACTTCCTTGAAATCCAAAATTTCGTATTAAATCATAATGATAATGAGTTCTATAGCAAAATGGCTCAGACTGTTATTTATTTGGAGAAAGATATTTGCAGCAAAAAACAAAGGAATTGCAAATCGTTATAAGTTTGCTAAGATGTGCATAAAAAGTAGTTAAGACCTTCACTGTTGCTTTATATATTTTCACGGGAAGACAAAATCTGTTTTGTTATCCATAATTCATTTAAAATGGTGTTGAAACATCTTAATTGTCATTTTTATAGACGAAAGTTCTTTTTACATGTATAGTGAAACTTCCTTGAACGGCCTCATCTAAACAACGAAAACCTCCGAACACGGCCACATGTTGGTGGAACTAAACACGTTCCATAGCATTAACATAAGTACGAACCTCTAAATAAGGAATTCTGAACAACGGCCCCTCAAAAGCCACGAGAAAAAAAAATTACAGCTCCTAGTACAATTTCATATTTCTTTGCAAACCGAAATGTGAAGCAGATAAAACAAAATTTACTTGATATATCAACAAACAGAAAATGAAGAGATCAATAATGATGGGGGAAATTTAGATAATATTTTTAGAACGGCAGGCATAACTAACATAAAGGCCCAATACAGCAAATGATGGAAGATAAGAGAGACGAAGGGAAAATGGATTATAGAAGCACTCAAAATTTCCATATTAACACATGTACCGAAGATTTAATAAACTTCCTTGAAATCCAAAATTTCGTATTAAATCATAATGATAATGAGTTCTATAGCAAAATGGCTCAGACTGTTATTTATTTGGAGAAAGATATTTGCAGCAAAAAACAAAGGAATTGCAAATCGTTATAAGTTTGCTAAGATGTGCATAAAAAGTAGTTAAGACCTTCACTGTTGCTTTATATATTTTCACGGGAAGACAAAATCTGTTTTGTTATCCATAATTCATTTAAAATGGTGTTGAAACATCTTAATTGTCATTTTTATAGACGAAAGTTCTTTTTACATGTATAGTGAAACTTCCTTGAACGGCCTCATCTAAACAACGAAAACCTCCGAACACGGCCACATGTTGGTGGAACTAAACACGTTCCATAGCATTAACATAAGTACGAACCTCTAAATAAGGAATTCTGAACAACGGCCCCTCAAAAGCCACGAGAAAAAAAAATTACAGCTCCTAGTACAATTTCATATTTCTTTGCAAACCGAAATGTGAAGCAGATAAAACAAAATTTACTTGATATATCAACAAACAGAAAATGAAGAGATCAATAATGATGGGGGAAATTTAGATAATATTTTTAGAACGGCAGGCATAACTAACATAAAGGCCCAATACAGCAAATGATGGAAGATAAGAGAGACGAAGGGAAAATGGATTATAGAAGCACTCAAAATTTCCATATTAACACATGTACCGAAGATTTAATAAACTTCCTTGAAATCCAAAATTTCGTATTAAATCATAATGATAATGAGTTCTATAGCAAAATGGCTCAGACTGTTATTTATTTGGAGAAAGATATTTGCAGCAAAAAACAAAGGAATTGCAAATCGTTATAAGTTTGCTAAGATGTGCATAAAAAGTAGTTAAGACCTTCACTGTTGCTTTATATATTTTCACGGGAAGACAAAATCTGTTTTGTTATCCATAATTCATTTAAAATGGTGTTGAAACATCTTAATTGTCATTTTTATAGACGAAAGTTCTTTTTACATGTATAGTGAAACTTCCTTGAACGGCCTCATCTAAACAACGAAAACCTCCGAACACGGCCACATGTTGGTGGAACTAAACACGTTCCATAGCATTAACATAAGTACGAACCTCTAAATAAGGAATTCTGAACAACGGCCCCTCAAAAGCCACGAGAAAAAAAAATTACAGCTCCTAGTACAATTTCATATTTCTTTGCAAACCGAAATGTGAAGCAGATAAAACAAAATTTACTTGATATATCAACAAACAGAAAATGAAGAGATCAATAATGATGGGGGAAATTTAGATAATATTTTTAGAACGGCAGGCATAACTAACATAAAGGCCCAATACAGCAAATGATGGAAGATAAGAGAGACGAAGGGAAAATGGATTATAGAAGCACTCAAAATTTCCATATTAACACATGTACCGAAGATTTAATAAACTTCCTTGAAATCCAAAATTTCGTATTAAATCATAATGATAATGAGTTCTATAGCAAAATGGCTCAGACTGTTATTTATTTGGAGAAAGATATTTGCAGCAAAAAACAAAGGAATTGCAAATCGTTATAAGTTTGCTAAGATGTGCATAAAAAGTAGTTAAGACCTTCACTGTTGCTTTATATATTTTCACGGGAAGACAAAATCTGTTTTGTTATCCATAATTCATTTAAAATTGTGTTAAAACATCTTAATTGTCATTTTTATAGACGAAAGTTCTTTTTACATGTATAGTGAAACTTCCTTGAACGGCCTCATCTAAACAACGAAAACCTCCGAACACGGCCACATGTTGGTGGAACTAAACACGTTCCATAGCATTAACATAAGTACGAACCTCTAAATAAGGAATTCTGAACAACGGCCCCTCAAAAGCCACGAGAAAAAAAAATTACAGCTCCTAGTACAATTTCATATTTCTTTGCAAACCGAAATGTGAAGCAGATAAAACAAAATTTACTTGATATATCAACAAACAGAAAATGAAGAGATCAATAATGATGGGGGAAATTTAGATAATATTTTTAGAACGGCAGGCATAACTAACATAAAGGCCCAATACAGCAAATGATGGAAGATAAGAGAGACGAAGGGAAAATGGATTATAGAAGCACTCAAAATTTCCATATTAACACATGTACCGAAGATTTAATAAACTTCCTTGAAATCCAAAATTTCGTATTAAATCATAATGATAATGAGTTCTATAGCAAAATGGCTCAGACTGTTATTTATTTGGAGAAAGATATTTGCAGCAAAAAACAAAGGAATTGCAAATCGTTATAAGTTTGCTAAGATGTGCATAAAAAGTAGTTAAGACCTTCACTGTTGCTTTATATATTTTCACGGGAAGACAAAATCTGTTTTGTTATCCATAATTCATTTAAAATGGTGTTGAAACATCTTAATTGTCATTTTTATAGACGAAAGTTCTTTTTACATGTATAGTGAAACTTCCTTGAACGGCCTCATCTAAACAACGAAAACCTCCGAACACGGCCACATGTTGGTGGAACTAAACACGTTCCATAGCATTAACATAAGTACGAACCTCTAAATAAGGAATTCTGAACAACGGCCCCTCAAAAGCCACGAGAAAAAAAAATTACAGCTCCTAGTACAATTTCATATTTCTTTGCAAACCGAAATGTGAAGCAGATAAAACAAAATTTACTTGATATATCAACAAACAGAAAATGAAGAGATCAATAATGATGGGGGAAATTTAGATAATATTTTTAGAACGGCAGGCATAACTAACATAAAGGCCCAATACAGCAAATGATGGAAGATAAGAGAGACGAAGGGAAAATGGATTATAGAAGCACTCAAAATTTCCATATTAACACATGTACCGAAGATTTAATAAACTTCCTTGAAATCCAAAATTTCGTATTAAATCATAATGATAATGAGTTCTATAGCAAAATGGCTCAGACTGTTATTTATTTGGAGAAAGATATTTGCAGCAAAAAACAAAGGAATTGCAAATCGTTATAAGTTTGCTAAGATGTGCATAAAAAGTAGTTAAGACCTTCACTGTTGCTTTATATATTTTCACGGGAAGACAAAATCTGTTTTGTTATCCATAATTCATTTAAAATGGTGTTGAAACATCTTAATTGTCATTTTTATAGACGAAAGTTCTTTTTACATGTATAGTGAAACTTCCTTGAACGGCCTCATCTAAACAACGAAAACCTCCGAACACGGCCACATGTTGGTGGAACTAAACACGTTCCATAGCATTAACATAAGTACGAACCTCTAAATAAGGAATTCTGAACAACGGCCCCTCAAAAGCCACGAGAAAAAAAAATTACAGCTCCTAGTACAATTTCATATTTCTTTGCAAACCGAAATGTGAAGCAGATAAAACAAAATTTACTTGATATATCAACAAACAGAAAATGAAGAGATCAATAATGATGGGGGAAATTTAGATAATATTTTTAGAACGGCAGGCATAACTAACATAAAGGCCCAATACAGCAAAAATGATGGAAGATAAGAGAGACGAAGGGAAAATGGATTATAGAAGCACTCAAAATTTCCATATTAACACATGTACCGAAGATTTAATAAACTTCCTTGAAATCCAAAATTTCGTATTAAATCATAATGATAATGAGTTCTATAGCAAAATGGCTCAGACTGTTATTTATTTGGAGAAAGATATTTGCAGCAAAAAACAAAGGAATTGCAAATCGTTATAAGTTTGCTAAGATGTGCATAAAAAGTAGTTAAGACCTTCACTGTTGCTTTATATATTTTCACGGGAAGACAAAATCTGTTTTGTTATCCATAATTCATTTAAAATGGTGTTGAAACATCTTAATTGTCATTTTTATAGACGAAAGTTCTTTTTACATGTATAGTGAAACTTCCTTGAACGGCCTCATCTAAACAACGAAAACCTCCGAACACGGCCACATGTTGGTGGAACTAAACACGTTCCATAGCATTAACATAAGTACGAACCTCTAAATAAGGAATTCTGAACAACGGCCCCTCAAAAGCCACGAGAAAAAAAAATTACAGCTCCTAGTACAATTTCATATTTCTTTGCAAACCGAAATGTGAAGCAGATAAAACAAAATTTACTTGATATATCAACAAACAGAAAATGAAGAGATCAATAATGATGGGGGAAATTTAGATAATATTTTTAGAACGGCAGGCATAACTAACATAAAGGCCCAATACAGCAAATGATGGAAGATAAGAGAGACGAAGGGAAAATGGATTATAGAAGCACTCAAAATTTCCATATTAACACATGTACCGAAGATTTAATAAACTTCCTTGAAATCCAAAATTTCGTATTAAATCATAATGATAATGAGTTCTATAGCAAAATGGCTCAGACTGTTATTTATTTGGAGAAAGATATTTGCAGCAAAAAACAAAGGAATTGCAAATCGTTATAAGTTTGCTAAGATGTGCATAAAAAGTAGTTAAGACCTTCACTGTTGCTTTATATATTTTCACGGGAAGACAAAATCTGTTTTGTTATCCATAATTCATTTAAAATGGTGTTGAAACATCTTAATTGTCATTTTTATAGACGAAAGTTCTTTTTACATGTATAGTGAAACTTCCTTGAACGGCCTCATCTAAACAACGAAAACCTCCGAACACGGCCACATGTTGGTGGAACTAAACACGTTCCATAGCATTAACATAAGTACGAACCTCTAAATAAGGAATTCTGAACAACGGCCCCTCAAAAGCCACGAGAAAAAAAAATTACAGCTCCTAGTACAATTTCATATTTCTTTGCAAACCGAAATGTGAAGCAGATAAAACAAAATTTACTTGATATATCAACAAACAGAAAATGAAGAGATCAATAATGATGGGGGAAATTTAGATAATATTTTTAGAACGGCAGGCATAACTAACATAAAGGCCCAATACAGCAAATGATGGAAGATAAGAGAGACGAAGGGAAAATGGATTATAGAAGCACTCAAAATTTCCATATTAACACATGTACCGAAGATTTAATAAACTTCCTTGAAATCCAAAATTTCGTATTAAATCATAATGATAATGAGTTCTATAGCAAAATGGCTCAGACTGTTATTTATTTGGAGAAAGATATTTGCAGCAAAAAACAAAGGAATTGCAAATCGTTATAAGTTTGCTAAGATGTGCATAAAAAGTAGTTAAGACCTTCACTGTTGCTTTATATATTTTCACGGGAAGACAAAATCTGTTTTGTTATCCATAATTCATTTAAAATGGTGTTGAAACATCTTAATTGTCATTTTTATAGACGAAAGTTCTTTTTACATGTATAGTGAAACTTCCTTGAACGGCCTCATCTAAACAACGAAAACCTCCGAACACGGCCACATGTTGGTGGAACTAAACACGTTCCATAGCATTAACATAAGTACGAACCTCTAAATAAGGAATTCTGAACAACGGCCCCTCAAAAGCCACGAGAAAAAAAAATTACAGCTCCTAGTACAATTTCATATTTCTTTGCAAACCGAAATGTGAAGCAGATAAAACAAAATTTACTTGATATATCAACAAACAGAAAATGAAGAGATCAATAATGATGGGGGAAATTTAGATAATATTTTTAGAACGGCAGGCATAACTAACATAAAGGCCCAATACAGCAAATGATGGAAGATAAGAGAGACGAAGGGAAAATGGATTATAGAAGCACTCAAAATTTCCATATTAACACATGTACCGAAGATTTAATAAACTTCCTTGAAATCCAAAATTTCGTATTAAATCATAATGATAATGAGTTCTATAGCAAAATGGCTCAGACTGTTATTTATTTGGAGAAAGATATTTGCAGCAAAAAACAAAGGAATTGCAAATCGTTATAAGTTTGCTAAGATGTGCATAAAAAGTAGTTAAGACCTTCACTGTTGCTTTATATATTTTCACGGGAAGACAAAATCTGTTTTGTTATCCATAATTCATTTAAAATGGTGTTGAAACATCTTAATTGTCATTTTTATAGACGAAAGTTCTTTTTACATGTATAGTGAAACTTCCTTGAACGGCCTCATCTAAACAACGAAAACCTCCGAACACGGCCACATGTTGGTGGAACTAAACACGTTCCATAGCATTAACATAAGTACGAACCTCTAAATAAGGAATTCTGAACAACGGCCCCTCAAAAGCCACGAGAAAAAAAAATTACAGCTCCTAGTACAATTTCATATTTCTTTGCAAACCGAAATGTGAAGCAGATAAAACAAAATTTACTTGATATATCAACAAACAGAAAATGAAGAGATCAATAATGATGGGGGAAATTTAGATAATATTTTTAGAACGGCAGGCATAACTAACATAAAGGCCCAATACAGCAAAAATGATGGAAGATAAGAGAGACGAAGGGAAAATGGATTATAGAAGCACTCAAAATTTCCATATTAACACATGTACCGAAGATTTAATAAACTTCCTTGAAATCCAAAATTTCGTATTAAATCATAATGATAATGAGTTCTATAGCAAAATGGCTCAGACTGTTATTTATTTGGAGAAAGATATTTGCAGCAAAAAACAAAGGAATTGCAAATCGTTATAAGTTTGCTAAGATGTGCATAAAAAGTAGTTAAGACCTTCACTGTTGCTTTATATATTTTCACGGGAAGACAAAATCTGTTTTGTTATCCATAATTCATTTAAAATGGTGTTGAAACATCTTAATTGTCATTTTTATAGACGAAAGTTCTTTTTACATGTATAGTGAAACTTCCTTGAACGGCCTCATCTAAACAACGAAAACCTCCGAACACGGCCACATGTTGGTGGAACTAAACACGTTCCATAGCATTAACATAAGTACGAACCTCTAAATAAGGAATTCTGAACAACGGCCCCTCAAAAGCCACGAGAAAAAAAAATTACAGCTCCTAGTACAATTTCATATTTCTTTGCAAACCGAAATGTGAAGCAGATAAAACAAAATTTACTTGATATATCAACAAACAGAAAATGAAGAGATCAATAATGATGGGGGAAATTTAGATAATATTTTTAGAACGGCAGGCATAACTAACATAAAGGCCCAATACAGCAAATGATGGAAGATAAGAGAGACGAAGGGAAAATGGATTATAGAAGCACTCAAAATTTCCATATTAACACATGTACCGAAGATTTAATAAACTTCCTTGAAATCCAAAATTTCGTATTAAATCATAATGATAATGAGTTCTATAGCAAAATGGCTCAGACTGTTATTTATTTGGAGAAAGATATTTGCAGCAAAAAACAAAGGAATTGCAAATCGTTATAAGTTTGCTAAGATGTGCATAAAAAGTAGTTAAGACCTTCACTGTTGCTTTATATATTTTCACGGGAAGACAAAATCTGTTTTGTTATCCATAATTCATTTAAAATGGTGTTGAAACATCTTAATTGTCATTTTTATAGACGAAAGTTCTTTTTACATGTATAGTGAAACTTCCTTGAACGGCCTCATCTAAACAACGAAAACCTCCGAACACGGCCACATGTTGGTGGAACTAAACACGTTCCATAGCATTAACATAAGTACGAACCTCTAAATAAGGAATTCTGAACAACGGCCCCTCAAAAGCCACGAGAAAAAAAAATTACAGCTCCTAGTACAATTTCATATTTCTTTGCAAACCGAAATGTGAAGCAGATAAAACAAAATTTACTTGATATATCAACAAACAGAAAATGAAGAGATCAATAATGATGGGGGAAATTTAGATAATATTTTTAGAACGGCAGGCATAACTAACATAAAGGCCCAATACAGCAAATGATGGAAGATAAGAGAGACGAAGGGAAAATGGATTATAGAAGCACTCAAAATTTCCATATTAACACATGTACCGAAGATTTAATAAACTTCCTTGAAATCCAAAATTTCGTATTAAATCATAATGATAATGAGTTCTATAGCAAAATGGCTCAGACTGTTATTTATTTGGAGAAAGATATTTGCAGCAAAAAACAAAGGAATTGCAAATCGTTATAAGTTTGCTAAGATGTGCATAAAAAGTAGTTAAGACCTTCACTGTTGCTTTATATATTTTCACGGGAAGACAAAATCTGTTTTGTTATCCATAATTCATTTAAAATGGTGTTGAAACATCTTAATTGTCATTTTTATAGACGAAAGTTCTTTTTACATGTATAGTGAAACTTCCTTGAACGGCCTCATCTAAACAACGAAAACCTCCGAACACGGCCACATGTTGGTGGAACTAAACACGTTCCATAGCATTAACATAAGTACGAACCTCTAAATAAGGAATTCTGAACAACGGCCCCTCAAAAGCCACGAGAAAAAAAAATTACAGCTCCTAGTACAATTTCATATTTCTTTGCAAACCGAAATGTGAAGCAGATAAAACAAAATTTACTTGATATATCAACAAACAGAAAATGAAGAGATCAATAATGATGGGGGAAATTTAGATAATATTTTTAGAACGGCAGGCATAACTAACATAAAGGCCCAATACAGCAAATGATGGAAGATAAGAGAGACGAAGGGAAAATGGATTATAGAAGCACTCAAAATTTCCATATTAACACATGTACCGAAGATTTAATAAACTTCCTTGAAATCCAAAATTTCGTATTAAATCATAATGATAATGAGTTCTATAGCAAAATGGCTCAGACTGTTATTTATTTGGAGAAAGATATTTGCAGCAAAAAACAAAGGAATTGCAAATCGTTATAAGTTTGCTAAGATGTGCATAAAAAGTAGTTAAGACCTTCACTGTTGCTTTATATATTTTCACGGGAAGACAAAATCTGTTTTGTTATCCATAATTCATTTAAAATGGTGTTGAAACATCTTAATTGTCATTTTTATAGACGAAAGTTCTTTTTACATGTATAGTGAAACTTCCTTGAACGGCCTCATCTAAACAACGAAAACCTCCGAACACGGCCACATGTTGGTGGAACTAAACACGTTCCATAGCATTAACATAAGTACGAACCTCTAAATAAGGAATTCTGAACAACGGCCCCTCAAAAGCCACGAGAAAAAAAAATTACAGCTCCTAGTACAATTTCATATTTCTTTGCAAACCGAAATGTGAAGCAGATAAAACAAAATTTACTTGATATATCAACAAACAGAAAATGAAGAGATCAATAATGATGGGGGAAATTTAGATAATATTTTTAGAACGGCAGGCATAACTAACATAAAGGCCCAATACAGCAAATGATGGAAGATAAGAGAGACGAAGGGAAAATGGATTATAGAAGCACTCAAAATTTCCATATTAACACATGTACCGAAGATTTAATAAACTTCCTTGAAATCCAAAATTTCGTATTAAATCATAATGATAATGAGTTCTATAGCAAAATGGCTCAGACTGTTATTTATTTGGAGAAAGATATTTGCAGCAAAAAACAAAGGAATTGCAAATCGTTATAAGTTTGCTAAGATGTGCATAAAAAGTAGTTAAGACCTTCACTGTTGCTTTATATATTTTCACGGGAAGACAAAATCTGTTTTGTTATCCATAATTCATTTAAAATGGTGTTGAAACATCTTAATTGTCATTTTTATAGACGAAAGTTCTTTTTACATGTATAGTGAAACTTCCTTGAACGGCCTCATCTAAACAACGAAAACCTCCGAACACGGCCACATGTTGGTGGAACTAAACACGTTCCATAGCATTAACATAAGTACGAACCTCTAAATAAGGAATTCTGAACAACGGCCCCTCAAAAGCCACGAGAAAAAAAAATTACAGCTCCTAGTACAATTTCATATTTCTTTGCAAACCGAAATGTGAAGCAGATAAAACAAAATTTACTTGATATATCAACAAACAGAAAATGAAGAGATCAATAATGATGGGGGAAATTTAGATAATATTTTTAGAACGGCAGGCATAACTAACATAAAGGCCCAATGCAGCAAAAATGATGGAAGATAAGAGAGACGAAGGGAAAATGGATTATAGAAGCACTCAAAATTTCCATATTAACACATGTACCGAAGATTTAATAAACTTCCTTGAAATCCAAAATTTCGTATTAAATCATAATGATAATGAGTTCTATAGCAAAATGGCTCAGACTGTTATTTATTTGGAGAAAGATATTTGCAGCAAAAAACAAAGGAATTGCAAATCGTTATAAGTTTGCTAAGATGTGCATAAAAAGTAGTTAAGACCTTCACTGTTGCTTTATATATTTTCACGGGAAGACAAAATCTGTTTTGTTATCCATAATTCATTTAAAATGGTGTTGAAACATCTTAATTGTCATTTTTATAGACGAAAGTTCTTTTTACATGTATAGTGAAACTTCCTTGAACGGCCTCATCTAAACAACGAAAACCTCCGAACACGGCCACATGTTGGTGGAACTAAACACGTTCCATAGCATTAACATAAGTACGAACCTCTAAATAAGGAATTCTGAACAACGGCCCCTCAAAAGCCACGAGAAAAAAAAATTACAGCTCCTAGTACAATTTCATATTTCTTTGCAAACCGAAATGTGAAGCAGATAAAACAAAATTTACTTGATATATCAACAAACAGAAAATGAAGAGATCAATAATGATGGGGGAAATTTAGATAATATTTTTAGAACGGCAGGCATAACTAACATAAAGGCCCAATACAGCAAATGATGGAAGATAAGAGAGACGAAGGGAAAATGGATTATAGAAGCACTCAAAATTTCCATATTAACACATGTACCGAAGATTTAATAAACTTCCTTGAAATCCAAAATTTCGTATTAAATCATAATGATAATGAGTTCTATAGCAAAATGGCTCAGACTGTTATTTATTTGGAGAAAGATATTTGCAGCAAAAAACAAAGGAATTGCAAATCGTTATAAGTTTGCTAAGATGTGCATAAAAAGTAGTTAAGACCTTCACTGTTGCTTTATATATTTTCACGGGAAGACAAAATCTGTTTTGTTATCCATAATTCATTTAAAATGGTGTTGAAACATCTTAATTGTCATTTTTATAGACGAAAGTTCTTTTTACATGTATAGTGAAACTTCCTTGAACGGCCTCATCTAAACAACGAAAACCTCCGAACACGGCCACATGTTGGTGGAACTAAACACGTTCCATAGCATTAACATAAGTACGAACCTCTAAATAAGGAATTCTGAACAACGGCCCCTCAAAAGCCACGAGAAAAAAAAATTACAGCTCCTAGTACAATTTCATATTTCTTTGCAAACCGAAATGTGAAGCAGATAAAACAAAATTTACTTGATATATCAACAAACAGAAAATGAAGAGATCAATAATGATGGGGGAAATTTAGATAATATTTTTAGAACGGCAGGCATAACTAACATAAAGGCCCAATACAGCAAATGATGGAAGATAAGAGAGACGAAGGGAAAATGGATTATAGAAGCACTCAAAATTTCCATATTAACACATGTACCGAAGATTTAATAAACTTCCTTGAAATCCAAAATTTCGTATTAAATCATAATGATAATGAGTTCTATAGCAAAATGGCTCAGACTGTTATTTATTTGGAGAAAGATATTTGCAGCAAAAAACAAAGGAATTGCAAATCGTTATAAGTTTGCTAAGATGTGCATAAAAAGTAGTTAAGACCTTCACTGTTGCTTTATATATTTTCACGGGAAGACAAAATCTGTTTTGTTATCCATAATTCATTTAAAATGGTGTTGAAACATCTTAATTGTCATTTTTATAGACGAAAGTTCTTTTTACATGTATAGTGAAACTTCCTTGAACGGCCTCATCTAAACAACGAAAACCTCCGAACACGGCCACATGTTGGTGGAACTAAACACGTTCCATAGCATTAACATAAGTACGAACCTCTAAATAAGGAATTCTGAACAACGGCCCCTCAAAAGCCACGAGAAAAAAAAATTACAGCTCCTAGTACAATTTCATATTTCTTTGCAAACCGAAATGTGAAGCAGATAAAACAAAATTTACTTGATATATCAACAAACAGAAAATGAAGAGATCAATAATGATGGGGGAAATTTAGATAATATTTTTAGAACGGCAGGCATAACTAACATAAAGGCCCAATACAGCAAAAATGATGGAAGATAAGAGAGACGAAGGGAAAATGGATTATAGAAGCACTCAAAATTTCCATATTAACACATGTACCGAAGATTTAATAAACTTCCTTGAAATCCAAAATTTCGTATTAAATCATAATGATAATGAGTTCTATAGCAAAATGGCTCAGACTGTTATTTATTTGGAGAAAGATATTTGCAGCAAAAAACAAAGGAATTGCAAATCGTTATAAGTTTGCTAAGATGTGCATAAAAAGTAGTTAAGACCTTCACTGTTGCTTTATATATTTTCACGGGAAGACAAAATCTGTTTTGTTATCCATAATTCATTTAAAATGGTGTTGAAACATCTTAATTGTCATTTTTATAGACGAAAGTTCTTTTTACATGTATAGTGAAACTTCCTTGAACGGCCTCATCTAAACAACGAAAACCTCCGAACACGGCCACATGTTGGTGGAACTAAACACGTTCCATAGCATTAACATAAGTACGAACCTCTAAATAAGGAATTCTGAACAACGGCCCCTCAAAAGCCACGAGAAAAAAAAATTACAGCTCCTAGTACAATTTCATATTTCTTTGCAAACCGAAATGTGAAGCAGATAAAACAAAATTTACTTGATATATCAACAAACAGAAAATGAAGAGATCAATAATGATGGGGGAAATTTAGATAATATTTTTAGAACGGCAGGCATAACTAACATAAAGGCCCAATACAGCAAATGATGGAAGATAAGAGAGACGAAGGGAAAATGGATTATAGAAGCACTCAAAATTTCCATATTAACACATGTACCGAAGATTTAATAAACTTCCTTGAAATCCAAAATTTCGTATTAAATCATAATGATAATGAGTTCTATAGCAAAATGGCTCAGACTGTTATTTATTTGGAGAAAGATATTTGCAGCAAAAAACAAAGGAATTGCAAATCGTTATAAGTTTGCTAAGATGTGCATAAAAAGTAGTTAAGACCTTCACTGTTGCTTTATATATTTTCACGGGAAGACAAAATCTGTTTTGTTATCCATAATTCATTTAAAATGGTGTTGAAACATCTTAATTGTCATTTTTATAGACGAAAGTTCTTTTTACATGTATAGTGAAACTTCCTTGAACGGCCTCATCTAAACAACGAAAACCTCCGAACACGGCCACATGTTGGTGGAACTAAACACGTTCCATAGCATTAACATAAGTACGAACCTCTAAATAAGGAATTCTGAACAACGGCCCCTCAAAAGCCACGAGAAAAAAAAATTACAGCTCCTAGTACAATTTCATATTTCTTTGCAAACCGAAATGTGAAGCAGATAAAACAAAATTTACTTGATATATCAACAAACAGAAAATGAAGAGATCAATAATGATGGGGGAAATTTAGATAATATTTTTAGAACGGCAGGCATAACTAACATAAAGGCCCAATACAGCAAATGATGGAAGATAAGAGAGACGAAGGGAAAATGGATTATAGAAGCACTCAAAATTTCCATATTAACACATGTACCGAAGATTTAATAAACTTCCTTGAAATCCAAAATTTCGTATTAAATCATAATGATAATGAGTTCTATAGCAAAATGGCTCAGACTGTTATTTATTTGGAGAAAGATATTTGCAGCAAAAAACAAAGGAATTGCAAATCGTTATAAGTTTGCTAAGATGTGCATAAAAAGTAGTTAAGACCTTCACTGTTGCTTTATATATTTTCACGGGAAGACAAAATCTGTTTTGTTATCCATAATTCATTTAAAATGGTGTTGAAACATCTTAATTGTCATTTTTATAGACGAAAGTTCTTTTTACATGTATAGTGAAACTTCCTTGAACGGCCTCATCTAAACAACGAAAACCTCCGAACACGGCCACATGTTGGTGGAACTAAACACGTTCCATAGCATTAACATAAGTACGAACCTCTAAATAAGGAATTCTGAACAACGGCCCCTCAAAAGCCACGAGAAAAAAAAATTACAGCTCCTAGTACAATTTCATATTTCTTTGCAAACCGAAATGTGAAGCAGATAAAACAAAATTTACTTGATATATCAACAAACAGAAAATGAAGAGATCAATAATGATGGGGGAAATTTAGATAATATTTTTAGAACGGCAGGCATAACTAACATAAAGGCCCAATACAGCAAATGATGGAAGATAAGAGAGACGAAGGGAAAATGGATTATAGAAGCACTCAAAATTTCCATATTAACACATGTACCGAAGATTTAATAAACTTCCTTGAAATCCAAAATTTCGTATTAAATCATAATGATAATGAGTTCTATAGCAAAATGGCTCAGACTGTTATTTATTTGGAGAAAGATATTTGCAGCAAAAAACAAAGGAATTGCAAATCGTTATAAGTTTGCTAAGATGTGCATAAAAAGTAGTTAAGACCTTCACTGTTGCTTTATATATTTTCACGGGAAGACAAAATCTGTTTTGTTATCCATAATTCATTTAAAATGGTGTTGAAACATCTTAATTGTCATTTTTATAGACGAAAGTTCTTTTTACATGTATAGTGAAACTTCCTTGAACGGCCTCATCTAAACAACGAAAACCTCCGAACACGGCCACATGTTGGTGGAACTAAACACGTTCCATAGCATTAACATAAGTACGAACCTCTAAATAAGGAATTCTGAACAACGGCCCCTCAAAAGCCACGAGAAAAAAAAATTACAGCTCCTAGTACAATTTCATATTTCTTTGCAAACCGAAATGTGAAGCAGATAAAACAAAATTTACTTGATATATCAACAAACAGAAAATGAAGAGATCAATAATGATGGGGGAAATTTAGATAATATTTTTAGAACGGCAGGCATAACTAACATAAAGGCCCAATACAGCAAATGATGGAAGATAAGAGAGACGAAGGGAAAATGGATTATAGAAGCACTCAAAATTTCCATATTAACACATGTACCGAAGATTTAATAAACTTCCTTGAAATCCAAAATTTCGTATTAAATCATAATGATAATGAGTTCTATAGCAAAATGGCTCAGACTGTTATTTATTTGGAGAAAGATATTTGCAGCAAAAAACAAAGGAATTGCAAATCGTTATAAGTTTGCTAAGATGTGCATAAAAAGTAGTTAAGACCTTCACTGTTGCTTTATATATTTTCACGGGAAGACAAAATCTGTTTTGTTATCCATAATTCATTTAAAATGGTGTTGAAACATCTTAATTGTCATTTTTATAGACGAAAGTTCTTTTTACATGTATAGTGAAACTTCCTTGAACGGCCTCATCTAAACAACGAAAACCTCCGAACACGGCCACATGTTGGTGGAACTAAACACGTTCCATAGCATTAACATAAGTACGAACCTCTAAATAAGGAATTCTGAACAACGGCCCCTCAAAAGCCACGAGAAAAAAAAATTACAGCTCCTAGTACAATTTCATATTTCTTTGCAAACCGAAATGTGAAGCAGATAAAACAAAATTTACTTGATATATCAACAAACAGAAAATGAAGAGATCAATAATGATGGGGGAAATTTAGATAATATTTTTAGAACGGCAGGCATAACTAACATAAAGGCCCAATACAGCAAATGATGGAAGATAAGAGAGACGAAGGGAAAATGGATTATAGAAGCACTCAAAATTTCCATATTAACACATGTACCGAAGATTTAATAAACTTCCTTGAAATCCAAAATTTCGTATTAAATCATAATGATAATGAGTTCTATAGCAAAATGGCTCAGACTGTTATTTATTTGGAGAAAGATATTTGCAGCAAAAAACAAAGGAATTGCAAATCGTTATAAGTTTGCTAAGATGTGCATAAAAAGTAGTTAAGACCTTCACTGTTGCTTTATATATTTTCACGGGAAGACAAAATCTGTTTTGTTATCCATAATTCATTTAAAATGGTGTTGAAACATCTTAATTGTCATTTTTATAGACGAAAGTTCTTTTTACATGTATAGTGAAACTTCCTTGAACGGCCTCATCTAAACAACGAAAACCTCCGAACACGGCCACATGTTGGTGGAACTAAACACGTTCCATAGCATTAACATAAGTACGAACCTCTAAATAAGGAATTCTGAACAACGGCCCCTCAAAAGCCACGAGAAAAAAAAATTACAGCTCCTAGTACAATTTCATATTTCTTTGCAAACCGAAATGTGAAGCAGATAAAACAAAATTTACTTGATATATCAACAAACAGAAAATGAAGAGATCAATAATGATGGGGGAAATTTAGATAATATTTTTAGAACGGCAGGCATAACTAACATAAAGGCCCAATACAGCAAATGATGGAAGATAAGAGAGACGAAGGGAAAATGGATTATAGAAGCACTCAAAATTTCCATATTAACACATGTACCGAAGATTTAATAAACTTCCTTGAAATCCAAAATTTCGTATTAAATCATAATGATAATGAGTTCTATAGCAAAATGGCTCAGACTGTTATTTATTTGGAGAAAGATATTTGCAGCAAAAAACAAAGGAATTGCAAATCGTTATAAGTTTGCTAAGATGTGCATAAAAAGTAGTTAAGACCTTCACTGTTGCTTTATATATTTTCACGGGAAGACAAAATCTGTTTTGTTATCCATAATTCATTTAAAATTGTGTTAAAACATCTTAATTGTCATTTTTATAGACGAAAGTTCTTTTTACATGTATAGTGAAACTTCCTTGAACGGCCTCATCTAAACAACGAAAACCTCCGAACACGGCCACATGTTGGTGGAACTAAACACGTTCCATAGCATTAACATAAGTACGAACCTCTAAATAAGGAATTCTGAACAACGGCCCCTCAAAAGCCACGAGAAAAAAAAATTACAGCTCCTAGTACAATTTCATATTTCTTTGCAAACCGAAATGTGAAGCAGATAAAACAAAATTTACTTGATATATCAACAAACAGAAAATGAAGAGATCAATAATGATGGGGGAAATTTAGATAATATTTTTAGAACGGCAGGCATAACTAACATAAAGGCCCAATACAGCAAATGATGGAAGATAAGAGAGACGAAGGGAAAATGGATTATAGAAGCACTCAAAATTTCCATATTAACACATGTACCGAAGATTTAATAAACTTCCTTGAAATCCAAAATTTCGTATTAAATCATAATGATAATGAGTTCTATAGCAAAAT
This sequence comes from Maratus speciosus, assembly GCA_963932465.1. Lineage (NCBI taxonomy): Eukaryota > Metazoa > Arthropoda > Arachnida > Araneae > Salticidae > Maratus > Maratus speciosus. Next base: position 98,427,026 of record OZ010799.1, read on the forward strand.
GGCTCAGACTGTTATTTATTTGGAGAAAGATATTTGCAGCAAAAAACAAAGGAATTGCAAATCGTTATAAGTTTGCTAAGATGTGCATAAAAAGTAGTTAAGACCTTCACTGTTGCTTTATATATTTTCACGGGAAGACAAAATCTGTTTTGTTATCCATAATTCATTTAAAATGGTGTTGAAACATCTTAATTGTCATTTTTATAGACGAAAGTTCTTTTTACATGTATAGTGAAACTTCCTTGAACGGCCTCATCTAAACAACGAAAACCTCCGAACACGGCCACATGTTGGTGGAACTAAACACGTTCCATAGCATTAACATAAGTACGAACCTCTAAATAAGGAATTCTGAACAACGGCCCCTCAAAAGCCACGAGAAAAAAAAATTACAGCTCCTAGTACAATTTCATATTTCTTTGCAAACCGAAATGTGAAGCAGATAAAACAAAATTTACTTGATATATCAACAAACAGAAAATGAAGAGATCAATAATGATGGGGGAAATTTAGATAATATTTTTAGAACGGCAGGCATAACTAACATAAAGGCCCAATACAGCAAATGATGGAAGATAAGAGAGACGAAGGGAAAATGGATTATAGAAGCACTCAAAATTTCCATATTAACACATGTACCGAAGATTTAATAAACTTCCTTGAAATCCAAAATTTCGTATTAAATCATAATGATAATGAGTTCTATAGCAAAATGGCTCAGACTGTTATTTATTTGGAGAAAGATATTTGCAGCAAAAAACAAAGGAATTGCAAATCGTTATAAGTTTGCTAAGATGTGCATAAAAAGTAGTTAAGACCTTCACTGTTGCTTTATATATTTTCACGGGAAGACAAAATCTGTTTTGTTATCCATAATTCATTTAAAATGGTGTTGAAACATCTTAATTGTCATTTTTATAGACGAAAGTTCTTTTTACATGTATAGTGAAACTTCCTTGAACGGCCTCATCTAAACAACGAAAACCTCCGAACACGGCCACATGTTGGTGGAACTAAACACGTTCCATAACATTAACATAAGTACGAACCTCTAAATAAGGAATTCTGAACAACGGCCCCTCAAAAGCCACGAGAAAAAAAAATTACAGCTCCTAGTACAATTTCATATTTCTTTGCAAACCGAAATGTGAAGCAGATAAAACAAAATTTACTTGATATATCAACAAACAGAAAATGAAGAGATCAATAATGATGGGGGAAATTTAGATAATATTTTTAGAACGGCAGGCATAACTAACATAAAGGCCCAATACAGCAAATGATGGAAGATAAGAGAGACGAAGGGAAAATGGATTATAGAAGCACTCAAAATTTCCATATTAACACATGTACCGAAGATTTAATAAACTTCCTTGAAATCCAAAATTTCGTATTAAATCATAATGATAATGAGTTCTATAGCAAAATGGCTCAGACTGTTATTTATTTGGAGAAAGATATTTGCAGCAAAAAACAAAGGAATTGCAAATCGTTATAAGTTTGCTAAGATGTGCATAAAAAGTAGTTAAGACCTTCACTGTTGCTTTATATATTTTCACGGGAAGACAAAATCTGTTTTGTTATCCATAATTCATTTAAAATGGTGTTGAAACATCTTAATTGTCATTTTTATAGACGAAAGTTCTTTTTACATGTATAGTGAAACTTCCTTGAACGGCCTCATCTAAACAACGAAAACCTCCGAACACGGCCACATGTTGGTGGAACTAAACACGTTCCATAGCATTAACATAAGTACGAACCTCTAAATAAGGAATTCTGAACAACGGCCCCTCAAAAGCCACGAGAAAAAAAAATTACAGCTCCTAGTACAATTTCATATTTCTTTGCAAACCGAAATGTGAAGCAGATAAAACAAAATTTACTTGATATATCAACAAACAGAAAATGAAGAGATCAATAATGATGGGGGAAATTTAGATAATATTTTTAGAACGGCAGGCATAACTAACATAAAGGCCCAATACAGCAAATGATGGAAGATAAGAGAGACGAAGGGAAAATGGATTATAGAAGCACTCAAAATTTCCATATTAACACATGTACCGAAGATTTAATAAACTTCCTTGAAATCCAAAATTTCGTATTAAATCATAATGATAATGAGTTCTATAGCAAAATGGCTCAGACTGTTATTTATTTGGAGAAAGATATTTGCAGCAAAAAACAAAGGAATTGCAAATCGTTATAAGTTTGCTAAGATGTGCATAAAAAGTAGTTAAGACCTTCACTGTTGCTTTATATATTTTCACGGGAAGACAAAATCTGTTTTGTTATCCATAATTCATTTAAAATGGTGTTGAAACATCTTAATTGTCATTTTTATAGACGAAAGTTCTTTTTACATGTATAGTGAAACTTCCTTGAACGGCCTCATCTAAACAACGAAAACCTCCGAACACGGCCACATGTTGGTGGAACTAAACACGTTCCATAGCATTAACATAAGTACGAACCTCTAAATAAGGAATTCTGAACAACGGCCCCTCAAAAGCCACGAGAAAAAAAAATTACAGCTCCTAGTACAATTTCATATTTCTTTGCAAACCGAAATGTGAAGCAGATAAAACAAAATTTACTTGATATATCAACAAACAGAAAATGAAGAGATCAATAATGATGGGGGAAATTTAGATAATATTTTTAGAACGGCAGGCATAACTAACATAAAGGCCCAATACAGCAAATGATGGAAGATAAGAGAGACGAAGGGAAAATGGATTATAGAAGCACTCAAAATTTCCATATTAACACATGTACCGAAGATTTAATAAACTTCCTTGAAATCCAAAATTTCGTATTAAATCATAATGATAATGAGTTCTATAGCAAAATGGCTCAGACTGTTATTTATTTGGAGAAAGATATTTGCAGCAAAAAACAAAGGAATTGCAAATCGTTATAAGTTTGCTAAGATGTGCATAAAAAGTAGTTAAGACCTTCACTGTTGCTTTATATATTTTCACGGGAAGACAAAATCTGTTTTGTTATCCATAATTCATTTAAAATGGTGTTGAAACATCTTAATTGTCATTTTTATAGACGAAAGTTCTTTTTACATGTATAGTGAAACTTCCTTGAACGGCCTCATCTAAACAACGAAAACCTCCGAACACGGCCACATGTTGGTGGAACTAAACACGTTCCATAGCATTAACATAAGTACGAACCTCTAAATAAGGAATTCTGAACAACGGCCCCTCAAAAGCCACGAGAAAAAAAAATTACAGCTCCTAGTACAATTTCATATTTCTTTGCAAACCGAAATGTGAAGCAGATAAAACAAAATTTACTTGATATATCAACAAACAGAAAATGAAGAGATCAATAATGATGGGGGAAATTTAGATAATATTTTTAGAACGGCAGGCATAACTAACATAAAGGCCCAATACAGCAAATGATGGAAGATAAGAGAGACGAAGGGAAAATGGATTATAGAAGCACTCAAAATTTCCATATTAACACATGTACCGAAGATTTAATAAACTTCCTTGAAATCCAAAATTTCGTATTAAATCATAATGATAATGAGTTCTATAGCAAAATGGCTCAGACTGTTATTTATTTGGAGAAAGATATTTGCAGCAAAAAACAAAGGAATTGCAAATCGTTATAAGTTTGCTAAGATGTGCATAAAAAGTAGTTAAGACCTTCACTGTTGCTTTATATATTTTCACGGGAAGACAAAATCTGTTTTGTTATCCATAATTCATTTAAAATGGTGTTGAAACATCTTAATTGTCATTTTTATAGACGAAAGTTCTTTTTACATGTATAGTGAAACTTCCTTGAACGGCCTCATCTAAACAACGAAAACCTCCGAACACGGCCACATGTTGGTGGAACTAAACACGTTCCATAGCATTAACATAAGTACGAACCTCTAAATAAGGAATTCTGAACAACGGCCCCTCAAAAGCCACGAGAAAAAAAAATTACAGCTCCTAGTACAATTTCATATTTCTTTGCAAACCGAAATGTGAAGCAGATAAAACAAAATTTACTTGATATATCAACAAACAGAAAATGAAGAGATCAATAATGATGGGGGAAATTTAGATAATATTTTTAGAACGGCAGGCATAACTAACATAAAGGCCCAATACAGCAAATGATGGAAGATAAGAGAGACGAAGGGAAAATGGATTATAGAAGCACTCAAAATTTCCATATTAACACATGTACCGAAGATTTAATAAACTTCCTTGAAATCCAAAATTTCGTATTAAATCATAATGATAATGAGTTCTATAGCAAAATGGCTCAGACTGTTATTTATTTGGAGAAAGATATTTGCAGCAAAAAACAAAGGAATTGCAAATCGTTATAAGTTTGCTAAGATGTGCATAAAAAGTAGTTAAGACCTTCACTGTTGCTTTATATATTTTCACGGGAAGACAAAATCTGTTTTGTTATCCATAATTCATTTAAAATGGTGTTGAAACATCTTAATTGTCATTTTTATAGACGAAAGTTCTTTTTACATGTATAGTGAAACTTCCTTGAACGGCCTCATCTAAACAACGAAAACCTCCGAACACGGCCACATGTTGGTGGAACTAAACACGTTCCATAGCATTAACATAAGTACGAACCTCTAAATAAGGAATTCTGAACAACGGCCCCTCAAAAGCCACGAGAAAAAAAAATTACAGCTCCTAGTACAATTTCATATTTCTTTGCAAACCGAAATGTGAAGCAGATAAAACAAAATTTACTTGATATATCAACAAACAGAAAATGAAGAGATCAATAATGATGGGGGAAATTTAGATAATATTTTTAGAACGGCAGGCATAACTAACATAAAGGCCCAATACAGCAAATGATGGAAGATAAGAGAGACGAAGGGAAAATGGATTATAGAAGCACTCAAAATTTCCATATTAACACATGTACCGAAGATTTAATAAACTTCCTTGAAATCCAAAATTTCGTATTAAATCATAATGATAATGAGTTCTATAGCAAAATGGCTCAGACTGTTATTTATTTGGAGAAAGATATTTGCAGCAAAAAACAAAGGAATTGCAAATCGTTATAAGTTTGCTAAGATGTGCATAAAAAGTAGTTAAGACCTTCACTGTTGCTTTATATATTTTCACGGGAAGACAAAATCTGTTTTGTTATCCATAATTCATTTAAAATGGTGTTGAAACATCTTAATTGTCATTTTTATAGACGAAAGTTCTTTTTACATGTATAGTGAAACTTCCTTGAACGGCCTCATCTAAACAACGAAAACCTCCGAACACGGCCACATGTTGGTGGAACTAAACACGTTCCATAGCATTAACATAAGTACGAACCTCTAAATAAGGAATTCTGAACAACGGCCCCTCAAAAGCCACGAGAAAAAAAAATTACAGCTCCTAGTACAATTTCATATTTCTTTGCAAACCGAAATGTGAAGCAGATAAAACAAAATTTACTTGATATATCAACAAACAGAAAATGAAGAGATCAATAATGATGGGGGAAATTTAGATAATATTTTTAGAACGGCAGGCATAACTAACATAAAGGCCCAATACAGCAAATGATGGAAGATAAGAGAGACGAAGGGAAAATGGATTATAGAAGCACTCAAAATTTCCATATTAACACATGTACCGAAGATTTAATAAACTTCCTTGAAATCCAAAATTTCGTATTAAATCATAATGATAATGAGTTCTATAGCAAAATGGCTCAGACTGTTATTTATTTGGAGAAAGATATTTGCAGCAAAAAACAAAGGAATTGCAAATCGTTATAAGTTTGCTAAGATGTGCATAAAAAGTAGTTAAGACCTTCACTGTTGCTTTATATATTTTCACGGGAAGACAAAATCTGTTTTGTTATCCATAATTCATTTAAAATGGTGTTGAAACATCTTAATTGTCATTTTTATAGACGAAAGTTCTTTTTACATGTATAGTGAAACTTCCTTGAACGGCCTCATCTAAACAACGAAAACCTCCGAACACGGCCACATGTTGGTGGAACTAAACACGTTCCATAGCATTAACATAAGTACGAACCTCTAAATAAGGAATTCTGAACAACGGCCCCTCAAAAGCCACGAGAAAAAAAAATTACAGCTCCTAGTACAATTTCATATTTCTTTGCAAACCGAAATGTGAAGCAGATAAAACAAAATTTACTTGATATATCAACAAACAGAAAATGAAGAGATCAATAATGATGGGGGAAATTTAGATAATATTTTTAGAACGGCAGGCATAACTAACATAAAGGCCCAATACAGCAAATGATGGAAGATAAGAGAGACGAAGGGAAAATGGATTATAGAAGCACTCAAAATTTCCATATTAACACATGTACCGAAGATTTAATAAACTTCCTTGAAATCCAAAATTTCGTATTAAATCATAATGATAATGAGTTCTATAGCAAAATGGCTCAGACTGTTATTTATTTGGAGAAAGATATTTGCAGCAAAAAACAAAGGAATTGCAAATCGTTATAAGTTTGCTAAGATGTGCATAAAAAGTAGTTAAGACCTTCACTGTTGCTTTATATATTTTCACGGGAAGACAAAATCTGTTTTGTTATCCATAATTCATTTAAAATGGTGTTGAAACATCTTAATTGTCATTTTTATAGACGAAAGTTCTTTTTACATGTATAGTGAAACTTCCTTGAACGGCCTCATCTAAACAACGAAAACCTCCGAACACGGCCACATGTTGGTGGAACTAAACACGTTCCATAGCATTAACATAAGTACGAACCTCTAAATAAGGAATTCTGAACAACGGCCCCTCAAAAGCCACGAGAAAAAAAAATTACAGCTCCTAGTACAATTTCATATTTCTTTGCAAACCGAAATGTGAAGCAGATAAAACAAAATTTACTTGATATATCAACAAACAGAAAATGAAGAGATCAATAATGATGGGGGAAATTTAGATAATATTTTTAGAACGGCAGGCATAACTAACATAAAGGCCCAATACAGCAAATGATGGAAGATAAGAGAGACGAAGGGAAAATGGATTATAGAAGCACTCAAAATTTCCATATTAACACATGTACCGAAGATTTAATAAACTTCCTTGAAATCCAAAATTTCGTATTAAATCATAATGATAATGAGTTCTATAGCAAAATGGCTCAGACTGTTATTTATTTGGAGAAAGATATTTGCAGCAAAAAACAAAGGAATTGCAAATCGTTATAAGTTTGCTAAGATGTGCATAAAAAGTAGTTAAGACCTTCACTGTTGCTTTATATATTTTCACGGGAAGACAAAATCTGTTTTGTTATCCATAATTCATTTAAAATGGTGTTGAAACATCTTAAGTGCCATTTTTATAGACAAAAGTTCTTTTTACATGTAGTTATACACTATATGGCCAAAGGTCACCGGTCATTTGCGATTTTAGACGTTTTGTTAAATATCGAGAAAAATACAAGAGAAATTAACCTGAAACTCCAGGTGTGTAAACAACATAGTATAGATAATATATTTCTGCGAATATTTTTTCCCGAAACCCCATAGGGGACCGTCAATAAATTGAAAAAGAATGAATATCTTTTGGATAACCCTGTTTAAACTAATATAGCAAAAGCGTTAAAACTGGAGATAATGATTAAGTGGCTTATTGTAATAAACTGTGTTCATTTTTATGATGATAGCATGTATATTCGTAGAGAAATTAATTTTTTTTATAAAAACAGTCCCAAATTTCGACAAGTTTTTTGCTTATAATTTGCAGAGTTCTTAATATAAAAAAAAGTTTTTTTTCAAAAAATATCACAAACAACATTCTACACAATACTCTGCAATCAAATTTAAAAAATAATAAAAATTGGATGAAAAATGAGCATGTTTACTTAAAAATGTTTCACTGCGCATGCGCGAGTGCAATCAAAATATAATATGCATAATGTATTACATAAGTATATAGAGCAACTTTTGTGAAAGTTTCAAAATTATAGCTTGGATATTCTGAAAATTATCGTCGATAGAATAAGCTCGGAATCCGTTGTTCCCAAAAAGAAGCAAAAAGATGAAGGGTTGTATCAAATATCTGTTGATTAGAGCCAAGATAGCGTACACAATATTGCACGTATGTCTATTTGGATACAACCCCTCATCTTTTTGCTTCCTTTTGAGAACAACGGATTTCAAACTTATTCTATCGACGATAATTTTCAGAATTTTCAAGCTATGATTTTGAGACTTTCACAAAAGTTGCTCTATATACTTAGCTAATACATTATGCACATTATATTTTATTGCATTCGCGCATGTGCAGTCAAACATTTTTTAATAAACCTGCTCATTTTTCATCCATTTATTATTATTTTTTAATTTTGGTTGCAGAGTATTGTGTAGAATGTTGTTTGTCATATTTTCTGAAAAGAACGTTTTTTTTTATATATATTTAGAACTCTGCAAATTATAAGCAAAAAACTTGGCGAAATATGGGACTGTTTTTATAAAAACCTTAATTTCTCTACGAGTACGCATGCTATCCTCATAAAAATGAACACAGTATATTGCAATAAGCCACTTATTAATAATCTCGAGTTTGAACGCTTTTGCTACATTAGTTTTTACAGGGTTATCCAAAAGATATTCGTTCTTTTTCAATTTGTTGACGGTCCCCTATAGGATTTCGGGGAAAAAATTTCGCAGAAATATATGACCTACACTATGCTGATATTTACATACCTGCAATTACCTGAAGTTTCAGGTTAATTCCTCATGGATTTTTCTATATATTTAACAAAACGTCTAAAATCGCAAGTGACCAGTCACCTTTGGCCTTATAGTGTATTTGTGCTACAGTGGTGTATACATTTCTCTATCTTCGACACTAATCAAACATTATTCTATATTAATTTAATTTACTGCAATTGCGATTAAGAAAAAAATATTTTGAATTGATCAAAAGTCTGTTTTATTAGAGAAAATCTTTTTCTTTTTCTTTTTTTTTTTAACTTGGGAAATTCTGCATTGTTGTATTATTACGTTTTACATTTATTATAGGGCTAAAACTAATTTTTGTGTTTAAATGTTTTCGCGTAAAAATTGGCACAAAAGAAAAAAAAAAGTCACACCACTATATGCAAAAACAAACTTTGTGATCTATTTCTACAACAATAAATGTATCATGAAGCTAATTGTTCGCAAATAGTGGTGTTAAAAATTTTTGGTAACATTTCTCATGCAACAATGTTACCTTACTATTTTGATTATTATTTTTTTTTAACCCTTTTTTAAATGTGTTGTGAGCTGCTTAACGTCGCAAACGTATATTTGTGGCCCGCGAGAAAAAAGGTTCGAGTATGGCTGGTCTAGAGTATTTGAAAGAGACCGTTGGGAACAGAGTTACAAGAAAGGTACGTGGAAGGTTCAAAGAACGTACAACGTACAATGTACAAGGAAGGTTCGCAGGAAGGTACCTGTATGTCTGAAGTTATGCTCCTCATAACCAGTTTTTGGATATTTTGATTAGATTTTGTTTATTTTATTTTACTTTTTGTGATTTTTAGGGTTTTTTCTAGTTTTACGACGATTTTACAACATTAGATAAAGGAATCATATTTCGCTGTTTAAGCTCATTAGAGTATATTTTGTCCTCTTTTAAAAAAAGTTCATTAGGAATCCGTAAAAGGGTTTTTCAATTTTGCGGGAATATTTTTTATATTGTGTTTTGACATTCGTAAAAGGAATGCGGTTTCAATGAATGATAACTTTGTGCTCTGAAAGTTTTGCGAATTTGTTTTTACGATTTTTAGTGTTTATTCGCGTTGATTTTTAGTATTTCTTCGCGTTCTGTGCAGAATTTTTTCACATTTTTTTTCTGAAGTGAAATGAACTCATAACAATAATGCAGTTAATTATGCACCATACCACGCTCGCTAAAATATGACAACTGACTCCGGAACTGCAACATGGAAATATTTTTTTAACTAAAACGTAGAAAATAAAATATATGTAAAAGTCAAATAGTGTAACATGTATCTATATATATCGGGTGAGCCATAAGTTCGTTACAATTTTAAAAACTCATAAAAAAGGAAGAAATTATGATAAAGGAGTGCGTTGAAAGTGCTCACAAGGTAGTCGGGGTTTTTTTTAGGAGCAAAGAAAATTTTAGTTAAAATTCACATGTAGAGGGCGGTGGCGACCTGAAACATAATGAACAGGACAACAGTTGTGTCGTAGAATGTTCTGGAGATTATGTTGAACATTTGTTATTGGAAGAACAAATGAATGGAGCGTATTGTTGCCCTGTGCATTGCGTTTCGTGTCGTCAGCGCCCTCTACATGTGATTTTTTAACTTTATTTTTTTTAACTAAAAAAAACCGCCCTTTCTTGAAAACCGCACTCCTTTATCATAATTTCTTCCTTTTTTATGAGTTTTTAAAGTTGTAACGAACTTTCGGCTCACCCTGTATTTAAATGCACTTTCCCCCATGTGTTATGCAAAATCATCCATCATGATGAATATTAATCTACAAACTGTAAGTTTTTCAAACCCATAAATCATTTAAAAAAGAAAAAAAAAATCCTGTTTTATTTTTGCTGTGCGCTTTTGAAATACTGCGAACATTTAATTTCTTCCAAACAGTGCTGAATTCCCAAAATAATTCATTCGTAGATGGCAAAACTTGTGAAATATACGATTAGCAAGAAACCCTATTTTCGTAATTAATGAATTTTCCCCGCGGGTATTTCTTCTCGCAAACGAAAATTAGTTTTCTTAGGTGTTTTTCTGTATGGTTAGTTAATTATAATTAACTTATATTTGCTTTTAATTTATTTCTGTGTAATGTTTTATGGTTGAGTGATGCTAAATAATGCTAATTATGTCTTATAAAGAAGCATATTTTACAGTACGATGCTTCTGAATGCCTTCGTTTTAATAAATATCCTTTTTTAATAATAATGTTTGTCATGAATAGAACAAGATAAAAATTTTTGCAAGTGAAAAAAATTTTTTTTATTAAAATTGCGTTTTATTAAAAAGGATGTTACTAAATTCGATAACGTATATTTCTTTAATCGTCGCCCAGTTGCTTATTGCTTTTAGTAACAGGTACAACTACCCTCCGTTTATGATAAATTCTTCCTGATCCACTTCCTGATTGGCTAGAAATATAAAACCTTACACAAATGTGTTTCTAATTACAGTACACAATTTTTAAATATTTAGAATTTAATTAAACATAATACATCAATTTTAAGGTATTTTTCAATTATCGGGAACAGTTGAAAAATCGCCAAATATTCTTTATGGTTATAGCTGAATACAAGTTATAACAATAATGGAGTTGATTACGCGCCAAACCACACTCGCTAAAATACGCCAACACTGGCTCCGAAAACTCTAAGAATAAAATCTTTTAAACACTATAAAATGGAAAATATGACATATATAAAAATATATAAGTGTAATATTTGACAAAAAAAAAACTTTTTTTGCCCACATTATCTAAATTCCCCTATCACAATTAATACTAACCTACAAACCGTAGGTTTTTCCAACCCATAGGTCATTATAAAAAAATCTCGTTTTACTTTTGCTGTGGGCTTTTGAAATACCAAAAACATTTAATTTCTTCCAAACAGCATTTCAGAAATAATTCATTCGGAGATGGCAAAACTTGCGAAATATGGGATTAGCAAAAAACTCTATTTTCGTAGGTGTTTTTCTGTATCGTTAATTAATTATAATTAACTAATATTTGCTTTTAATTTATTTCTGTGTAATGTTTTATGGTTGAGTGATGCTAAATAATGCTAATTGTGTCTTATAAAAAGCATATTTTACAGTACGATGCTTCTGAATGCCTTCATTTTAATAAATATCCTTTTTTAATAATAATGTTTGCCATGAATTAAACAAGATAAAATTTTATGAAAGTGAAAAAAAAGCTTATTTAAACTGGGATTTTATTAAAAAGAATGTTGTACTAAATTCGATAATGTATATTTCTTTAATCGTCACCCAGTTTCTTATTCCATTTACTTACAGGAACAACTACACTGTCAGAAAAACTACGCTATATATACGCTATACGCTATATATACGCTAAACAAGTAATATAAAAAAAAAGTCAATTCCTACTTAGGTCATCAAAGAAAAATTTAATATAATCCCTTAAGCTAATATTAGTTTTGCTGCATTAAAATATCTGAATTTGTTGATTTTCTGTAAGCAAGTAAACTCTATTGGTTTACAATGGAAGTCTATGGAATTTGGCGAAATATTAGAGATCTGGCCAAGCTGGCGTCACTTATGCCGACTAATTTTTGTCGCCAAATTTGGCGATATATAGCCACGTTGCGATTTACCCCAAAGTTAAAAGTATAAAATTTATAAAAACATGTATAATAATCACTTATAAACAAATTAATTTAAATAATGCTATAAAAAGTGATAGAATATCTTTATTAAGACTTACGATCGTTTCATAGCACAATCGGCGACATTTTCAAAATCAATCATAATAGAAAATGTTTTCACATAACTATAAGGGATTGTCAACAAGTCAAGAAGAATCCACTTAACATAATTAACAAAAAAGTTAACGAATTGGTTAATAAAGGGAGCTGGCCTGATAATATGAAAGTTCTAATGAGAATTAATAAGTTAGCAGTAATCCCAGCAATTGTCGGCAGACTCAAAGACCACAAAATAGATATGCCAATAAGGACAATAGTAAATAAATGCTCAAGCCCCACATATTTTATGGAAAAAGCTTTTGTAGTTTTATTGAAAAATATTTTGCCCAACTCTGATCATGTAATTAATTCAACTTATGAGTACATTCAATATTTGAATAACATTAATTTACCTCAGAATTATTTAATTGCCAGTCTAGATGTAGTCTCTTTATACCCATCTATTGATACCCAAAAAGCCGTTACTAATATAAATAACTGCATCGACCACATGGAGAGTATTAACGAAAATATGAAAATTACTCTAAAGAGTGCTCTTAATCTCATAGTTAATAATAATTACTTCACTTTCGACGGCAAAATATACAAACAGAATAACGGAGCTCCAATGGGTTCTCCTATATCAGGATTATTAGCTGAATTCATATTACGACCTCTTGAAATGGATATATACAATTTGGATTATACCCCCCATGCATGGATCAGATACGTATAGACGATATTTTCATCGTATGGCAACATGAAGAAACCTTGCTCAATAACTTTCTGAACCAGATTAATAATCTTGATTCTAAAATTAAATTTACATTGGAAATAGAAGAAAATGGTACGCTGCCGTATTTAGATGTATTATTAATCAAGACGCACCAAGGAATAAAGCGCACTGTGTACAGAAAGCCCATAGCCAGTCAATCCATTATCCCTAATAAAGCGCAAGCACCTTTTTCATACAAAGTTTCTGCATTTAGACATTCTATTCAGAGAGCTTTCACAGTTTGTACCCCTGAACATTTAAATAATGAAATAAATAAAATATATGATATTGCAAGAAACAATGGATACAAAGAAAGCACCATTGAAAAATTAATTAAGAGCTTGAAGAACAAAAAGAAAAGAAATTTCAAGCCACAAAATTCCACGTTATCCGCTTTACAATATTTTCCTGGTTTCTTCGAACGTTTAAAATATAAACTCAATAAATTCAATATCTTCCTAGTCGCAAAACCATCCATGAAAATAAAAAATATAGTATGCAAGAAAATAGATCAAATTGAGTCCAACCAATTAGCAGGAGTATACGAAATACCTTTCACCAAAGAAGATGGAACAAAGCAGTTTTATATAGGTATGACAAGCAGAAAACTTAAAACTAGAATCAAAGAACATATAGCAGACATCAAATACAATAGAAGAACCACAGCTTTGGCCAGATTATGCAGCGAAGAACCTTTACAGATTGAATTTAAAAATAGCAAGTTAATTTATCCATCAAGATTTTATTTACCATCCATAGTCCGAGAATCAATAGAAATATTTTTACGCAACGAGAATATTTGCAATGATTCTGTGTCCCTTGATTTACCTAGAATTTGGAAAGAGATACTAAGTAATTGTAGAACCAATAGTAAAAATTAATCCACACTCGCAAATAGCCAAGTTAATTTTATTTTATTTTATGTTTTGCAATATTTTTCAGTATGCTTGATGTCTCGTGACATTGTTTACCATGTTGTTTTTAAATTATGTGAAAATTAATCCACGCTCGCAAATAGCTAATTTAATTTTTATTTTATTTTATGGTTGCAATATTTTCATTATGCTTCATGTCTCGTGACATTGTTTACTATATTATTGTTTTTAAGTTATGTGAAAATATTTTCTACTAGCAAACCCCGCGGCTTTGCTCGCGTAATATTTGAAATATGCCAAGTGATATTTATATGTCTAATTTTTATTAAAAGGTACTAACTAAATTTTTATTTTATTAAAAGGTAATATTTTATTTTATTAAAAGTTTTTTTCTATTAAAAGATACTTATTACTTTTAGGAATAATTCAAAAATTACTATTTAAAACACAGTTTGATTAAACATCATTATTACACTGCAACGGCAGAAATGAGACTTAAATTAATAAAATGAAATAAAACTAAATAAATGGTAATTTAGAAAATATTTCGAAACTTTTATGCTCAATTAATACGCTCATTTCAGTATTCATTTGAAGTTTTGAATTTTTTAGAAACCATCTTCTTACATCTTAAAATTAACCATCATGTCAAATTCCAAGTCCTACCACCTCTCTCAACATAAAGGGCTATGTTGAAACAGGAATTGTCACCATTTAATTTGCCAACATTAATTTTGAAATCGGTTTGTTATTTCCCAATATTCCACAGAAACGTAATTTAAAAAGCTTTTAAAGCCCTTTTTTAGAACGTTCGTTGTTCCTGTGAACCCCAGGTGGTAGAATCACCGGCATAAAATATAGCCTGTGTAGGATCAGAGACTGTTACCATTGATTCGCAGCTATTACTTTTATAATCGGTTTATATTCCCTGAAATTGCATAGAATCGTAATTTAGAACTTTTTTAGAATGCTTTTCGCACCTCCCCTTCGCTTCACCCCTTTTTAATTCGAATTTATTTTCGACGTTCCTTCGAGGGCATTTATATTTTATAAGTAACTACCATGTCATATTTAAAGTTTCTAGCCTTTTCAGTATCACAGAAATCACAATTTAGAAAGTTTTTAGCTCCTGCAACCCTCTGGTGGTAGTGCAACAGACATAAAATATAGCTTATGTTTGAGCAGGTTCTATCACCAAAATTTGTCATCATTATTTTTTTATGGGTTTCGTAATTCTTAAGTTTGCTTAAAAATTGTAATTTATAACGCTTTTCACTTACTTCATTTTTTTAAATTTGGAATTTTCTTTCGACTGTTCTTAGAAAGCAGTTGCATCTTGAAAGTAAATACCATGCCATACTTCAAAGTGTTAGACCCATCAGTTGTGCAAAAAACGCAAATTAGAACATGCTTTGCTTTTGCAACCCTCAGATAGTAGTGACAGCAACATAAAATATAACCTATGTTATAGCAGGGACTGTCACCATTGATTTGCAACCATTACTTTAAAATAGCTTTGGTATTTCCTTAGATTGAGTAGAAATCGCAATTTAGAATGTTTTTTGGACGCTTTTCGCGCATTTTCACCCCTTTTTAAATTTCCAATTTTTTCGAAACTGTTCTTAAAGATCATTTATATCTAATAAATATGTACGTTGCCTAATTTTAAGTTGCTAGCCCCTACCGATCACAAAAATCGAAATTTAGAACGCTTTTTTGCTCCTGCAACGTCTTGGTGATAGTGATACCGACATAAAATAGCGTCTATGTTACAGCAGAGGCTGTCAGCATCAATTTCCTACCCTTACGTTTGAAATCAGATTAATTCTTCCTGAGATATTGCCGACAAATCGGCATTTAGAACGTTTTTAGAACGCTTTTCGCGCATTTTGCTCCTGCATCCCCTCTGGGGTAGTGGAAACAGATATAAAATATAGCCTATCTTGGAGCAAGATCTGTCACCATCATTTTTACACCATTATATTTGAAATCGGTTCAGTACTTCCTCAGATTGCATAGAAATCGCAATTTAGAAAGTTTTTTACAACGCTTTTTCCGCATTTTGACCCCCTTTTAAATTTCGATTTTTTTAGGAAATGTCCTTAGAGATCATTGATATCTTATAACTAAATACCATTCCAAATTTCCTATTTCTAGGCCCTTCGGTAACGCAAAAATCGCATTTTTGAAACGTTTTTTGCTCCTGCACCCCCTTTCGGGTAGTTGCACCGACATAAAACATAGCCTATGTTGGAGCAAGGGTTGTCACCGTCATTTTGACACCATTATTTTTTAAATCGGTTTGGTATTTCCTGAGATTGTGTAGAAACCACCATTTAGAACGTTTTTTAGAACGATTTTCGCGCATTTTCACCCCTTTCAAATTTCGAATTGTTTAAGAACTGTTCTTAGAAATCCTTTATATCTAATAAGTTGCTAATATTTCAAATTTCATATTTCTAGGCCCTTCAGTAACACATAAATCGCATTTTTAGAACGTTTTTTGCTCCTACACCCCCTTTGGGTTAGTGACACCGACATAAAACATAGCCTATCTTGGAGCAAGCGTTGTCACCATCATTTTGACACCAAAATTTTTAAATCGGTTTGGTATTTCCTGAGATTATGTAGAAACTATCATTTAGAACGTTTTTTAGAACGCTTTTTGTGCATTTTCACCTCTTTTAAATTTCGAATTGTTTAAGAACTGTTCTTCGACATCCTTTATATCTTATAAGTTGCTAATATTCAAAATTTCCTATTTCTAGGCCCTTCAGTAACGCTAAAATCGCATTTTTAGAACGTTTTTTGCTCCTGCACCCCCTTTGGGGTAGTAATACCGACATAAAATATAGCCTATCTTGGAGCAAGTGTTGTCACCATCATTATGACACCAATATTTTTTAAATCGGTTTGGTATTTTCTGAGATTGTGTAGAAACTACCATTTAGAACGTTTTTTAGATCGCATTTTGTGCATTTTCACCCCTTTTAAATTTCGAATTGTTTAAGAACTGTTCTTACACATCAGTTATGTCTTATAAGTAACTAATATTCAAAATTTCATATTTCTAGGCCCTTCAGTAACGCTAAAATCGCATTTTTAGAACGTTTTTTGCTCCTGCACCCCCTTTAGGGTAGTGACACCGACATAAAACATAGCCTATGTTCTAAGATGGACTAACACCATCATTTTGATACCGTTATTTTTGGAATCGGCTTGGTAGTTCCAGAGCTTACCTCCTACATATAAACAATTTTTTTCTCTTTATAATAGGAGTATAGATTATGATTGATTTTGAAAATGTCGCCGATTGTGCGATGAAACGATCGTAAGTCTTAATAAAGATATTCTATCACTTTTTATAGCATTATTTAACTTAATTTGTATAAAATTTAGTTAAAATTTTTTGGTGAGAATCTTGTTTAAATTAGGTGGCATATATTTTACTCCATAGCACCTCAAGGGGTTATATGCTGTTCAATAACCAATGGCCGCCATTTTGTCTCCCATATAAAACTAAAATTAATTAATTTAATTTAATTAATGGATTAATATTTGAAAAAACTGTATTAACATCAAGTGTCATCCACTACAAATTAAAAAAAAAAAATATTTGAACTTGATTGGATGAATAATAAGTATTTTATTAACGATTGAAAATTTGAACTAGATATATATAGGGAGAGTGTGAACTAATGGTAGGAATTGAATTAGTCCTCATTTTTTAACAAATAATTTCCGTACTCCTAGAAAACATGTTTTATCCGTGAATTCGTAAGTCGCTAATATAAAATTAATTAAGTAAACAGAGTCTTTATCTCCCGGTATTTTTTAACAACGCTATAAAAATTTTCTTTTAAATAAGGCATTTTAAATGTATCGTTTTAAATCTGACGTAATTTTCACCAAAACTTTCTTTCTCATTTTATTATTCACGTGAAAATACTTTTGTTGTTAGAAAGGAAATATTATTTGCGCTTTCTTAGAATTCACAACAATTGTTTAAAAGATTATCTCCAAATATGAAATGTCTCGCGCAAATATATGTTTAAATTTAAACTGTTTGGTGATATTGTTGTTTGGCCATTTTAAATAGGACGTGATTTCCTCCATTTACGAATTTAACGCATATTAAAGACTTTATTATTTTACAATTTTCTTTCTCTTTTAAACTTCACGTGTAAATATAGTTTTTATGACGTAATTTTCAATATTTTCCTGCTTTTAATACTTTGTAGTATTTCATAATTAGATATTAAATCATTTAATTTTAATTTGAAAGTTTTTCCGTTTATAATAGTCCCGTGCAAATATTTTTTTTTATTTGAAGGAAATATTATTCTTTTCGTTGTTTTAAAAATTTGCAACAATTTAAAATAATACCCTTTTCTAAAAGATGGTAAAAATGTCTCGAAATGCTGAAAATTTGAATTAAAAAATGGAAATAAGTCCTCAAAATACACTAACATTTCCGAAACATGCAGAAACGTTTCCGAATATTCTACCGAAATATGCAGAAACATTTCTGAATATCTGATCGAAATATTCGGAAACGTTTTCGAATACCTGACCGAAGTATGCGAAAACATAACGAATATCTGACCAAAATTTACGGAAACATAACAGGGACGTTGGGCCATATTGCTGCCAAACCGGTTGGAGCAATGTTTCCGAATTATTATTTTTTTTACAGTGCAGGAGTAATTACTGTTTCTGGTAAATGCTTCCTGATATGCTAGAATCATAAAAGATTAGACAAATGTATTTCTAATTACAATACGCCATTTTAATATCTGTAGAAGTTAATTAAACATAATAAATTAATCTTAAGGCATTTTTCAGTTGTCGGGAGCAGGCGCCAAAATATTCTTTATGGTTACAACTGTATACAAGTTATAACAACAATGGAGTTGATTTCGCGCCAAGCCGCACTCGATAAAATATGCCAACACTGGATCCGAAAACTGTAACGATAAAATATTTTAAACACTGAAAAATAGAAAATTAAATATAAATAAAATATTAAAGATGTAATATTTTTAGAAAAAATTTCTTTTTCCCCCCACATTATGTAAAATCCCCTGTCACGATTATTACTAACCTACAAACCGAAAGTTTTCCAAGTCATAGATCATAAAAAAAAAAAAAAAAAAAAAAAAATCTGTTGTCACTTTTGGGGTGGGCTTTTAAACACCAAGAACATTAAATTTCCTCCAAACAGCATTTCCGAAATAATTCATTCGGAGATGGCAAAACTTGTGAAATATGCGATTAGCACGAAACCCTATTTTCGTAATTAATGAAATTTTTCCCTCGGGTATTTCTTATCGCAAACGAAAATTAGTTTTTGTGGGGGTTTTCTGTATGGTTAATTAATATAAATAAACTAATATTTGCTTTTAATTTACTTCTGTGTAATGTGTTAAAAATAAATGTAATATTTAACCAAAAAAAAAACCCTTTTTCCCCCCACATCATTTAAAATTCCCTATATCACTATGAATACTAACCTATAAACCGTAAGTTTTTCCAACCCATAGATCATTTAAAAAAAACAAAAAAAACAGTCTGGTTTTACTTTTCCTATGGGCTTTTGGAAATACCAAGAACATTTAATTTCTTCCAAACAGCATTTCCGAAATAATTCATTCGGAAATAGCAAAACTTGTAAAATATGCGACTAGCAAGAAATCCTATTTTCGTAATTATTGAAAAATTTCCCGGGGGTATTTTTTATCGCAAACAAAAATTAGTTTTCGGGTGTTTTTCTTTATTGTTAATTAATTATTATGAACTAATATTTGCTTATAAATTATTTCTATGCAATGTTTTATGGTTGAGTGATGCTAAATGTAGCTAATTATCTCTTGTAAAGAAGCATATTTAAAATTTTGTACAAACGAAGAAAAAAAGTTTATTTAAATTGTGTTTATAAAAAAAAATTACTAAATTTGATAACGTATATTTATTTAGTTAATCGACGCAGATGCGTATAGCTTTTAGTTACCGGAACAGCTGCTCCCTGTTTATGATAAATGCACTCCGATCATGTAAACCTATTGCTGCAGCACTTTTTGTTCTGCGGATTAGGATTATGGAAGATTTCTCATTAATCTCTACTGTTTTATAAACAAGAAAGAAAATTCATGCGTCAAGCATAGATTATGAAACATTTGCTATGATGTCAAAAATCATAGTGAAACCTCTTACAACGGTCACTCCGAACAACGGTAACCTCCGAATACCGGTCATGTTTTAGTGTTACCGAATATCTTCCATAGAAATAACATTACACTAAACCTCCGAACAACGAATCCCGAATAACGGCCACCTCACAGCATTTTTTTTTCTTTTTTTTACATTATGTTTTAACTACAACTGAGATTGCAAAAGATATGGAGGTGGATTTTCTTTATTTGACGTCCTTACAATTTCCCTACTAATCTCTTACGGTTGCTTAGCAAAATTTCGTTCGTAAATAGGTGTGGCGAGATTGGGGGGGGGGGGGGGGGGGAGACGGATTTTAAGTTTAAGTGTGAGCAAGCAGTAGTCATTTGTACTCTTTGTGAATCGTGTGATGATATTTCTTGTCTGTGTGTAACACGTGTTTTTCACTAAAAGAATGAGTTCAAAGTGAAAATTTTTAACTTTAAGTGATAAGTTGAAAGTCATCCAGATCACCAAAAAAGGTTAAATGCACGAAAATTAGCTGAAATGTACAATTGCGAAATGACTTAAATAGATAACATTCTGAAAAAAAGTTACTTTTATTTAGAAAAGATGTTTGAAGGTGTAAATTTGGAATCTACAACTATGAGCGTCGAAGAACTAGTTATAATGAGATTGATAAGTTACTTTAGGAATGGCTTTCGAACTGTCAAAAGAAAAATCTCCCAATTTCTTGACCAATGTTGCAGGAAAATGCCTCAGAAATTGCAGAGAAACTGGGAAAATTTTTGCGCTTTCTCAAAATGATAAAGAATTCCACTACAAATCTTTGGAAATGCAGTTATAGAAAAAATTATGCTTAAAAAAAAAAAAAAACTAGCGAATGCGTTATTTATTTAAAAAGTAAAATAATAGTATGTATGTATAATAGTGTGCATTTTTTAACTGCAAAAATAAAATAATTTTGGCCAGTTATTTTGATTTTAATGCAATGTAATTTTTAACTTTTAAATTGTGGAACCTCTGAATAACGACAACCTCCGAAGTACGGCCACTTTATCATGCTCCCAGTGGTGGCCGCTATTCAGAGATTTTACTGTACAATCTTCCCTTTCCTCTATTATATCCTAAAAATTTCCCCTTTTTCATTTAATTTAACTTGGAACTCCATCCAAAGTCATGTACACGTACCTTAATAAACCTATAGCATAACCGCATTCATTTAAATACAATCCCTATTTCTATTTTCGCAATATATATAAAATCCCCTCCTATTTTAGCCGTTAGAAAAACCGTCTGCCTTATTTTTGTTTCGATTCATTTTCCTGCACCCATCCATGACCATGTATGGTTATCGCTAAAAGCCGCTTTCTCTGGGATGTTTAGCTGGCTAGGGAAAAAATATAATCGTATCCTTATTTGGCTCGCAAAACCGCGATCATAAATTCCAAAGTTGACTTCAAGAGCCCCCCTTATGTTGTCAAAGTACAACGTCGAAAATTCCTATATGACTTTAAAAGTCAATTCAAGGATAAGGCGATAACCTGCCAATTTATTATACGTAAATCTCTCTCAGAAAATCGCCTCCAAGAAATTGTAATCTTTTTGGCAAATTTATTGGCGAGACTGTAAGTCCGCAGAAACATGCGATGTATGCACCACTCGCCCCTTTGCTTGCTGTCGATTGATGTCATATAACTTCGCTCCCTCACCTCGATGTTTTAGTAATAAATTTCTTTGTAAGCGAACCTGGACTCGTATATCCACGGCCCATCTAACATCCATTAACTAATGTCGAACGCAAAATTTACGTGTACAGTAATCCCTTAACATTCGCGAGGGTTAGGTTCTCGGATATCTCCGCGAATGTTGAGACTATCTTCCCGTGCATAAAAGGGGGTTAGATTTTATTATTTTTTTAAATGTAAAAATGCAACTAAAACATAAAAATATATTTATTAAGGATAAAAAAAGAACATGCTGTAAATAAATTTGAATAATTATAAACATGTTGTACAAAGTTTAGTTGCAAATTGATGGCTGAAAAAATTTACTGATATACGATAGTTCTGAAGAATAGATTTTTTGTTTATGAAATTAAATGTAAAGAAAAGTTGTGGTCTCGATTTCTCTTTTGAATTTAAGATTCCTCACTAGTGAAAGAATCGCATTCTACAGCTTTCTCAACAAGCTGTTGTGGAAGCTTTAAAATTTCTCGTACAATTTTTGCAAAAACATTTTCACTTGCTATAAAAATTTTGAATTTTTGAAAATTTAGGATTTTTTTTTATTTTTAGCATCAAGTGAAGTTTCGTGTTTCTCGGAATTACTGATATAATTTTTGCCTCTATACAAGGGTTGAAATTCTCGGAACCTAGGCTATAACAGTAGCTTCCCAGTGTCAAATAGTTTAAGGAATTGATAAAACAAAGCGATTTTACTTTGTAAAAAATATTCTTTATGAAAGAAAATTCGCGAATGACCAAGTTAAGTATTCGCGAATGTTGAAATATTCTTCATTTTTTATTTCGCGAATAATCAAAACTAGGAATGTTAAGGGATTACTGTACTAAAAACAATAGTACTCTTCCCAACACACTCAGGATACTGTAACAATAAAGGGAAGGATGACGTCTAAGTAAACAATTTGGAAAACGCACAACATATTTGAAAACCATATTTCAGCCTTTACAATCTGTAATCAGAAAATTATTCATATTATTTTGTGAAATCTATATATGATCTACTGATTTCTTTATACACTATATAGTATACTAAAATTTAGAAAAGTTAGGAATCGAATCACGCAGTTAATACGATAATTTTTTATTCAACCCTTATTTTGCTTAATTTGTGTTTTTGCTGTAAGAGTTGGTCCTATCAAAAACTTGTCATCAGATTTATAATAAATTTAAGCGAATTTGCTAGCTTGAGAATTGACAAAGTTATGAATATTTTTCTTTTTCGGTACCACTTCCTTTTCTTTTTTCGTTTTTTATTTTTTATTTATTTTTTTTATTTATTTATTTATTTTTTGTGGTAAGAGTTGGTTTTATCAAAAACTGGTCAAAATGAAAGTGGTAAAAAACATTAAGAAGATTTATAATAAGTTTAAGTGAATTTGATATCTTGAGAATTGACAAAGTTATGAATTTTTTTCTCCCTAAAACCCTATTTTTTCCGCCCCTTGAGGACATTTTTAATTTTATCAAAAATCTGTGATAGATACATTTTTAGCCCTTTTCCTAGAAGTAATAATAACTTTAAACTGATTTGATATATATTATAATTAAGAAGTTATGGGGGTTTTTTTTCGGTTTTCACAAAACCCCTTTCCTATTTCTACCCCCTTGGTCCATTTTTCCCGTTAACGAACTTGACCGAGATTTTCTGCCCCTTGATTTTATGTATCAGTTTGTAAGAGATTTGTGCAGAATTATGAAAGTTATATTGTCTATAAAAAAGGTGATATACAGTAGGATGGGCCGAAAAAAAACTTTTTTTCGATTTTCGATTATGGGTAGTGCGGAAAAGTTGCCGCTGGAGGCACTAAGTTCACACAAAAAATTTGAGATTTTTCGGACAATTCCTACATTTGCCACAAATGGCTTAAAATTTTGCTCAAATGCTGATTTTTGAACTTTTTTAGCAAAAATTTAAAAAATGTTAAATTTAAGTTATTTTAGCTCAATTTACTTGAAATATCATGTTTAGTGTACTAAATGTTTAAATGAGCTCTAATTATGTATTATTTAATCGTGATGTGCATTTTGAATTAGGTGACTTTTATAGCTTTTTCGCGTATAAGTGAGTAAAAATTGCAGGAATTGTGACAATAAGGAATAAGGATCTCATCATCGATAAAAACTTGGTCAGGAGGCAGTAAAAGAACTTGGAAGGAAGATACAGGAGGAGGAAGATCTTGGAGGAAGAAAAATTACAAGCATCTTTTTTGATAGTAGCAAATATAAAACGATCTTCATAGAAAAAAACGGGACTAGCAGCACCATCGACCGAAAGACGAAACAAATATCACCATGTTGTCTGAACATGGTTCGGAATATTTGGATCACTTGACACCTCCTTCTGGTCACTGCGGAGAAATAGCAAAATCATTATATAATTTTCTAAGCCAGAATAAAGTCTGCTTTGGAAAAAATCAAGAAGAGAACTGCAACATTTGATATGTATTCTTCATACGAACGAGCTTCCACTCTAACAGTGACATCAACTCTCTAAACTAGATTTTAGAACCATTTGACCTAAGACCGTTACCAACTGAAACGGAACAAGATTAATAGAGCACTCAAATCTTCAGCGTTTTGAATTTCTGATGTCCATGAAACAGGAATAGACTCATAGAAATGGACACGTACATTTTCGCACGCCATTAGTGATATGTGTTTCATATTTCTCTCGATGGTGCCGCTTGTTTCCTTTTTTCTATGAAGATCGTGTTATTAATTATACCATCAAAAATATGGTTGTAATTTTGCATCCTTAAAGATATTCCCCCTCCTGTATCTTCTTTTCAAGTTTCTTTTTCTGTCTCCTGACCAAGTCTTTATCGATGACGAGATCCTTATTCCTGGTTGTCACAATTCCTATATCCTGAAGCGCAGATGAAGCTCTTAATGCAATTTACCTATTTGATATACTAGTTCTAAATTCGAAATCCGGCGAACGCTGTGTGAGAAAGGGATATGCGTTTGGAAATGTCTGCTTTTGAAGGCCCTGGTTCAAATTCTGATTCAGACTAACTGCTTGCTTCAAAGTTCCCGCTTTTTGAATCTCCTGACAATAGTTGCATTTTAGAGCAGAAACGCAATTAACATCCCATCTCGCAGTTACTCCCATCTCCTATTCCCTCCCTCATCCCATGATGACTGATTGCTTTTTCATTGGTTTCTACTCCACATTCTCCGCTCCTTCCAGAATTGCTGTCAAGACATGCTGTGGTCCGTCATCCAAATATGTGACTCTGAACGCATCGAAAAACAGAAGGAAGAGCTAGGAACATAATAAAGACAAAAGAGAGAAACCGACGAACGAAACAAACAATACTTCCAATTTTTACGTGAAAAGGCTTTAAAAGTCACCTAAATACAAATGCACATAACTATTAAATAATACATAATTAGAGCTTATTTAAACATTTCGCACACTAAACATGAACGTTGCAAGTAAATTTAGCTAAAATAAATTTAATTTACCATTTTTAAAATTTTTGCTAAAAAAATTTAAAACTCAGCATTTGAACAAAACTTTAAGCCATTTGCGGCAAATAAAAGAATTGTGCAAAAAATCTCAATTTTTTTGTGCAAATTTAGTGCCACCAGTGGCAATTTTTCCGCACTACCCATCATCAAAAATCGAAAAAGTTTTTTTTCCGCCCACCCTAATATACAGTTGTACCTCGGTTTTCGTTGACTTCGGAGTTGTCGGCTTCGATTTTCGTCGATATTTTTCCTCGAAAAACTCGTCTCGGATTTCGTCGACGTATACACATGATCTAGCTGCATTTTCTGGAAACAAAGGGAGCAACACACGCGTTCTCCTGCTCAGTGTGGCGTTGTTTCTCGTCATGTAAGCATCACTCCGCCAGTCTAGGCAAACAATTTCGTTTATTGCCTGTGTATTTTTGTGCTTTTTTATTGATTACGAGTGCTCCAACATGGGACCAAAGAAAGTTTTCAGAGTCAGCAGCCTTTCAAAGAAGAAGACCAGGAATGCGATCTAGTTTAAGAAGGAAATTATTCAAAAAAGACGAGAGCGGCATTAAGATTGCTGAAATCTGCCGCATGTACGGGAAGTCACCATCTACAAAAAATTCCGTTCTAGAGAAAAGGAAAGCAATAAAAGGATCTAATGTAACCTTACAACAATAAGCCCTTACTGTAATCTGTAATGCCATTCAGAAAGTCCTAGACTTTTTAGCATAAACAATGTGGTTAAAAGTAAATTGTTTGCGATTGGAGGGCAAACAAGAAAGGATGGGTCACGAGGCAAATTTTCAATGAGTGGATGAATGAAGTGTTTGGCCCGAGTGTAAAAAAAATATCTCCACGATAATCAGTTGCCCTTAAGTGTCTTCTGGTAATGGGCAATGCTGCTACACATCCTACAGATTTGGGCGACACATTGTTGGAAAGGTTCAATTTTATCACAGTGAAGTTCTTGCTCCCCTATACCACACCACTTAGCCACGGACCAGAACGTCATTTCAGATCTCAAGAAATTGCCCACAAAAGCAATGTTTCAAAGGTTATTTAGGTGGCATCAGATACAGAATTGTCCTTAAGAGAATTCTCGAAAAAACATTTCGATATTCTCAACTGTATTAGAGTCGTAGATAAAACTTGACAGGAAGTGATATTCAAGACGATGAAATCTGCCTGGAAGAAATTGTGGCTAGGAAGTGTGAGAGAGATTTTGAAGGGTTTGAGTTTTCGACTGATGACGCTATACATGTGGTGCAGTTAATTGTTGATTTCTGGAAGTCCATGGGTTTGGAGGCAAGTGGTGAGGATGTAGAAATGTTGGTGGATGAACAAAATGAAGAAATCACCACTGAAGAGCTGCAAAACCTTCCACCAAGAAGTGAAATGACGGCAGACGAAGAAGTTGCTTCAGATGAAGAGAAAGGGATAACGGAGAATGTGCCTTCTTCAGATATTAAGGGCATTGTGAAGAAGGCTACATACAGGGTTTTGAGAAGAAAAATCACACAGACAAAGCTGAAGCTGTTGCAAGTTGTGTCTGTAACTTATTTAGTGATAATGTCTTGTCCAATTTTATGAAAACATTAAAGAGGCGGCGGTAACAGACCACTTTGGACAGCTTGTCTGAGCGACATACGTCCTCTGACTGTCCTCTGTCTGGCTAGCACTACTGCCAAATACCAAAAAAGGAAGTTGTACAAGATATAGTGCCTTGATACTATACGCTAAGAACAATACACTAATTTCTTACTGTATTTTGTATTAAACGCTATACTTATTCTCTATAAAATGTGTTTTTAGTAACTATTTTGGAGCGTTTAGAACGAATTAATCGAATTTACGTAGATTCATATGGAAATTATTGCCTCGGTTTTCGAACGGATTATCGACGAAAACCGAGGTATCACTGTATATAGATAGATAAAATTTTGAACTGGCGGTGATTTGGGCTTCTAGCGGTCATGATTGGCGTAGACCTGCAAAAAATTTTCAGAAACTCTAACATAAAGAGGAATGTAATAGGTAGTATTTCTTACGAAATTTACCTAAAAACTAATGTTAATATTAGTGCTATTATAACCAATAGATGTTACCCACCCTTCTCCAGGAAAAGAATATATACTCTACTGCCATGCATTGCTCTTACGGTTTTAGAATTCTTAGTGATATACAATCATATCACTGTTACCAGAGTTTTTAACTACCACAAATAACATGGGGAAAATTTAATGATAATAGAATATTTTCTTTTAAGTTTATGGTGTGAGTCATATATATTTTTACTGCATTTTAAAAAATAGGTATATATGAGCATGAGCATGCTATAAGCCTCTAACTAGCGATCAGTTAATCTTTTACTTGGAAATTATTAGTATAACGTAATATGAATAACATAGTATTATATTTTATTTACAATTATCAACATAAATCATTCAAAAATTCCCAACATTTAACCAAGGCAATCTTCAAGAACTTCTACATTTTCTCTTCTACATAAAGTTCACAAGAGCAATAAATAATAGTATAAGTAAGAATAATAAGTCTTCATTATGTCCACTAATAACCATATCACAATATATATTCCAAACGGAAAAGTCAAAATATATATTAAAATATTTATTTGATTAAAAGACGTTAGTAAACACACATTAAAAGTGTATTAAAAACCTATATTGGCATGCTTCAACTCCTTCAGTGAATCGACATCAGAATGTATAACAACAACAACAACAAAAAATGCATATGAAATTGGAAAAAAATCGTCGAATACGACGATTTTTTTAATTAAGAATTGTATTCGATGATTTTTTTCCAGTTTTCATATGCATTGTATTTGTAATTTCTGTTATACATTCTGAAGACGACTCAGTGAAGGAGTTGAAACATGCCAATATCTACATATATATTACGCTATCGTATGTGGCACAGAAATTGGGATTATTTGTTAATTGCTTAATGGCAACGCAAGAATGAAACGAATCTCATTGGTTATTGAACAGCATTTAATGCATCGCCACATCTATAAGAGGGCTTACCATAGGGGGGACCCTGTTCTGCCGCCAAATACCGCCAATTTTTATCGCCAACTTGGCGATATTTCGCGCCAAATTTAACGCCTACTTGGCGATATCTCTAATATTTCGCCAAATTCCCATACACTTCCATTGTAAACCAATAGAGTTTACTTTCTTACAGAATATCAACAAATTGAGATATTTTAATGCGACAAAAACTAATATTAATTTTAAGGCAGACCAAACTGATCTCAATGAGCAGCTAGTAGGAATACACTTTTAATGTGTTTTTAGTAACGTTTTTTAAGCAAATAAATATTTAACATATGTTTTGACTTTTCCGTTTAGAATATATATTGTGATATAATAAATAAGAGATTAACCGCTTAACTGTTTTTCCCGAGTGCCGCTCGGGCAAAAAGAGTTTGCTATCTTCGATACTAAAAGCTTTTGGATATCACTTAATTTTAACTGTAAACCTTGGTGTGTTAAATGGCATACCTTTTTCGATTGTACAAAGCCAAATATTTTTTAAAAAAAGAAAGAAACAGTTAAGGGGTTAAAAAAAATCTAGTCATGTCTTGAATGATTTACCTTTATATAAATTCATAAGAATCTACGAAATGAGTCATAAATGATTTTAAAGCCTTTTCTCATAGTTAAAATGTTTTAAAACAAGAGGGATTTTGAGCATTTATAACTATTTGATTTATTAAAATCTGGGGCTTTTTTAGATCTCAAATTTTTCATATTTTTCATGACCTTAGAATGTTCAATCAGAAGTGCCGCGATAGGGTGTTATGGGGGAGGGGAGCCTCCCCCTCCAATCTATGTGACCTTGGGAAATTTGAGCTTAGAATTGATAAAATTCTAGATTTTTGAAAGACATTTTCTTTTTTTTTTTTTTAAATAATGGGAGAAAAAATATGAATTTTTTATTGTTTTGCTAACTGCCTTTCTGTGTTATGTAAAAGTAAACAAGTTAAATTATCAAAAGAAATACAAAAAGCAACCAGACTCAATTTGCCATTGTGTTTCTCTGTACTACGAAAATATCATACCTCTCCCAAACCTGAATTTCTCTACTGTTGTCCATCAACAGCGTCTCTAATCTATTCCATTTATTTTTTCCAAATCTTTGTTCCTTTCTCAAAATAACTTGATGGTATTTTCATGTGAAGTGCGATTATGACTCTACGTAATAGAAGACAAATATTTGCAAACCTTAACCTAATGCTGGTTTTCTCAAAATATATGCAATTTTTCTTGGTTTAATTCTTACATTTACTGCATTGTTTGAAATTGCTTCCTGAACTATTCATTTAGCAATTGGGCATCTTATTATTGCCCGACTGCCAAGAAGGGCTATGTGTTTCACGCGTATCTGTGTATGTGGATTTCTTTATACCCTCGAAACATCCCAACGGCTGGATGGATTTTAATGAATGAGGTCTCTATCGATTCGTCTTAATCGTCCGATGGTTATAGGCTAAGTTTTGTTTTTTAAAATTCAAAATGGTTACCGTAAAATACAATATGGCAACAGAGACGAAAAATAACTGTTAACGCACCCTATTGAGTGGCATATCATTGGATATGCAATCAATTTTCGAAATGAAGACGATGTTTCATCTTTCAAAAGGAAGACGATGTTTCATTGACTATTTTACAGTCAGAAGCTCCGTTTAAATATTACACAACCTGGAAGTTGTGTAGGTAGGATCTCTAGCTTTACTGTAACTCTAACCATCATAGACATCTATAGGCCTCATCAAAACAGTGTTTATAGATAGGAACGAACAATTAAACACAACTTAAAAGTCATCAATGCAAGTAAATAAAAAAATAGGTAAGTAATATAAAAAATAGTTTCACATTAATGAGAAATAATTAATTAGTTCGCTTTTTACGCAGTCGGGATTTTGAATTTTTAAATTTAATTTTTACTTGTTTTCATGCTCAATGATTCCAAGATAGAAAAATAGAAATTAATCTAGTTTTGATTTTAATTATTTAAATGAAAGAGGTGTATTTAAACTTTCATTAAACAAATCAATAATTATATTTTTTATATTTTTAGTTTCGATATTTTTATTTGGAAAGGATTTTTTACATATAAGTATCATTATCATAAACACACTGCATATATCATTTCAGTTGAAAAATAAAGCAATATGTTCCAAGTTCGGAAATTTTTGAATTCTAAGATGGGAAATATTTTAATTCTCCCCCCACCCCGAAAAAATGCAGTCACCTCTCATTTATACGCGTCTCTCAGTTATACGCGATTTTCGTAAGGTCCCGTCACGAAGAATAGGAAAATAATACTGTAGATTTCTCACTTGTAAGCGGCACTTTGAATTGTCTCTCTCAGTTATACGCGGAAATAAGAGTATTTTTAGACTTTTGGAAGGAATTTGATATGAAGATGGCTAAAAAAAAAAAAAAAAAAAAAAAAAAAAAACAGAAAAAAGAAAAGAAAACTTCTGCTATTTATGGATCAGTGTCCCGCCCATCCTTCATATCTACCATTGCGGACACATACACGAGTTATAGTTTCCCCTGTAAATTGTACTAGCATACTCCAGCCAGATCTATTTATAATAAGGTCAGTTAAAGCACAATATAGGAAAGATTTGGTGCGAAGAATGTTTATATCCCAGAGCAGAAAAAGGAATTCAAGAAAATTTGGATTCTGGATACTATGCATATGTTCGTTTACTCTTGGAGTAACGTAACGGCCACAACAACTTCTAACTACTTTAGAAAAGCGAATTTTGTTCATTTAAATGATGCTGAAGCTATTCCATTACAGGAAAATGAAAACAACAGCAATGATTTTAAAATAGACGAAGCAGAATGGAGCAGCATAAGCCAAGATTATCTTTCTTTACAAGATTTCGTCAATGTGGATATTAACGGCAATATGAGATATTGAAACTGTTTTTGGTGACATGACAGCTGAAAAAGAAGGAGAAGATAATGATGAAACTGATATTGTAACTGTCCCATCTTATGCTACTGCTTTAGGAGCCCTGGGCTCTTTGAGATGTTACCTTCAATATGCTGATGTAACATCAAGTACAATGACACACTTTAATGCATTAGAAAAGGTCGTTGTACAAACGCGGCTTAAGCAAAAAGAAACTAGCATCGATGACTTCTTAAAAGAGGGCTAATTAACATATCTTCTTCTATGTAAAATGAAATTTTACGTTTATTGTATTTTTTAAACTAAATTTTATAAGGAAAGTGTAAGGATTTTGAGTGCACTATACTAATATTACACCTCTTTTATTTTATAAAATGTTATTAATCATAATTTTTATATTTAAAAAATGGTTTTTCCCATAATATGTATAAAGAGTTGGGTTGATTTTTGACGGCCAATTATCTACACGAGGGATATAGGCCCGGGGGGAGTGCCCTCCGTGGGGGTCTTTCTAAGGGAACCTAATCCGTATTAACGCATGGAAGATCCACGGCTCGAAGAAAACCACGAAAACTCCGAACGATTAGGCCGACGGGCGCGATTGGGATCGAACCCAGCACCTCCCGTCTACCAGCTTCGAGAGCAGAACCTCTCGGCCACTGGTGGGGCCCCAATATGTATAAAGGATTACTACATACAACATCCTCTCAATTATGCACGGCTCTCAGTTATGCGCGATTTTAAATCAATCCCTTCAAACGCGTATAAGTGAGAGGTGACTGTATTTGTAGCTACGCCCCTGTGTTCAATGAGCATTTCATTTTTGCTAATTTTATTGAAATTTGTCACAGATGCTCTAAATATAAGAAAAAAAACATAAGTTACTAGAAAAATAATAAATTATCTAAAAATTTTGATTTTTTTAATTAAAATCTATAATATCCTAATTGGGTTTATTTTTAAATGCTTTATTTATGAAATAAACAACGTAAAAAAATAACTTTCATTTTTCTGTATAAAATTATTATTATGGGAGATTTTTTAACTTGTATGTAAAAATTCAATGCGTACGAAGCATTTCCAAGATTCCTAATTATTCGGAATTTAAAATTTTTAATTTTGATTATCTCAAAAACGATTAGAGATATTAGAGTAGGCCATTAGAGTATACTTTGATGATCCGCTGTATCTATATTTCATTAGCAACTACCTGTGTCGATCGAAAAAAAATATTTAGCATGATTGGTATTAGCCCAATTGATTATTTTTTTATAAACAGATTTGACGTAAATTCTATTGAAAAAAAAATATAATAATAATTCATTTAATTAACACTATGCAGGCCACAAACAGTGTTGGTAAATCTGACAGTTTTTTATTCACGAACTTAGAGTTCTTACTAGAATATTATTAGTACTAATTTGGTTTATATTATTTACGAAATAATCTAGCATTAGAATAACAAAATAAAAACAATTTAAACTTTCTGGGGAGAGAAGAATTTCTCAACAATAGTTATATAAAATGCCGCATAAATGCGACAGTGGCCTGTACAGCGTTAATATGAGGTAGAAGAAGAATATAATATATAGTTTATAAATAATGCAGTTCCAGTCATCGCCGGTTTTTTTTATTATTTCTTTGGAGGAAAAAGTCGCCAGAAAAGGGGAGAAAAGTAGCCAACAATGGCGCGAACGCGTTTTGCCAGAGATCAGATCAGGGCTGGGGCAAAGAAGTTATATAGTGCGTCTCAAAAGTATATGGACAGGCGATTTTTTGAAATAACAGTTAAAAAAATGAAGCCATAATCACGAAAAAAATAATAAGCATATGGAATTATAATACAAGTTTATGACAACAAAGAAATGCAGTATAAGTTATACAGAATTTTTGTAAAAAAATAAAAATCAAAATAGGCTGTCTCAAAAATATATGGACTTTTCTAGTTTTTTGCATTTAAATTCGAATTTTGAATCCGTTCCTTTGAATTATCTTGAAAACCGTATCAAGTAAGCTTCAAACTAGTGTTTGGAGAATGTGTGGCTGTAAAGAGAACCAGTTCTGTTCTACGCTTTGCTTTAATTCCTGGATAGTAGAAAACTGACGACCATGAGCATATACATCTCATGCGAGTACTCCCCAAAGGTTTTTAATTGGATTTAGGTCTTGACTGGTAGTTGGCCAGTCTATAACAGTTACTTGATTCTGTGTAAACCAAGCTGTTGTTGAATGACAGATGTGAATCGACGCATTGTCCTCTTGGAATTTTCAGTTATCCCTTCCAAAAATGTTTCCAAATGGAAGTAGATTGCTTTTAAGGACATTTTAATAATCCTCAGGGAACTGTTGACTATTAAGAGAAGCAATATCCGTTGTTCCATTGAAACAAATCGCGCCCCACACCCTGAGAGAATCCCCTCCTTGTTGTCGACTAATGAACTCCCGAGATTATCGTCGCAGATCATGCTGATGGTATGCCCAGCCACCAGGGCCATCCAAATTGGTTTTGTTTTCGTTACTGAAGAAATACTTAACAATTCATCTTCCCAAGGCTTGTGTTTTTTTAGTTCAAAGAACGCGTGCATTTCTATGGTGCACTTTCAACATAGATTCCGCGCACATTCTGCGATATTTATGAATTTTGCTTGCCCGTATGCAACGGTGAACAGTAGATCTCGTAATAGGAAAAGCTAAAGTCTTCGAAATTTAAAATTTCACGAACAAACTTCTTTTGGGTTGAAACTGCTCGAAAAATCTATCTGTCTTGTCGTATAGAGTTGCTTTTTTTGGTCGACCTGAACGTTGTTTTGCAATCGCATTGTCACTTTTTGATAAAATTTCATAAATTCCGGATTTGTTACTCTTTATTTGTTTAGAAATATCAGAAATTTTAACATTTGAGTCTTTAAACGCCAAATTTTAGCTATATCAGCAGCAGAGAATTGAACGTTGCGAGGCATTTTCCCACTATTCGATAATTGAAGAATGAGCTGTGATTTTATATTTTGCAGTTGGTACTTCACATGTACAGAACGCAGGAAATGCAAATTTTTTTGATACGGTGGAAATAAAAGCAATTCTCTTCATTGTCCATATATTTTTGGGACAGCTTATTTTGAATTTAATTTTTTTTACGAAAATTCTGTAAAACCTATACTGTATTTCGTTGTTGTACCAAACATATATTATGATTCTATATGCTTATTATTTTTTTCGTGATTATGGCTTCATATTTTGAGCTGCTATTTCAAAAAATCGCTTGTCCATATACTTATGACACGCACTATAATAGATATAATAGTTATAATAAGCTATAGGCTGTTTTTTTTTTCATTAATTTGCTGACTTTCTTTAAGAAAATATACTGAAACAAGCAGATGTGAGGGATCAGCGATCGCTCAGAGGGTTTCTTTTAGTATTCCTTTCAAAACACTTTATCCTTTAATTAATAAAATTATTAAATCCTTACAAATTTTTAATAAGAACATAGATGGCAGCACCACTAAATTTAATTTTAAAATTATTGCAACTGGAAGATATTTTTTAAATCAAATTAAAAATATTCAAGAAATGCTTTTCAGGCAATTGAAACAGCATATGCCTGTATATCTGAAAAGCATGTTTAACTGCATGGATTTCATTTTAGCTAAAAGAAACAAAACCCTTAAGGCGACCAAAAAAAAAAAAAAAAAAAAAAACGAAAGTTTTTTTAATTAAATATATCCGACAATGAAGTGTAGCCAATTTTAAACTTCGTGATTTCTCAAAAGAAAAAAAACTATCAATATTTGAATAAAAAAAATAATTGATAAAATAATTTTCAACAACTTTTGGCCTTATAATGGCAAAAAAAAGAAAACCCTCTAAAATTTAATCATTTAGATAATGAAATCTATTCCGGGGAAATTTTAAAACTCTGACGCCGAGCATCTAACCGGAAAACTTTTGATTAGCAGGCAGATGATCTACCATAGAGCTACGGTGCGTGCGCTAAACAGACTGAAATTACGGTTCTATTTTAAAATGTAAATCGGAAAAATGGTCGTATGTCATTAAATTAATTCATTTAATTAAAATAATATAATACTTTTTCTATTTTTTTGCTTTTTGTTTTGTTTTTTGTTTTACTACAACTAAAATTACTGTTTTACTAAAATTACAACATGATATTCATATTTTTGGCGGGAGAAAAGTTTTTTTGTAAAGTAGAGCTTTCCGGCAATCCTATCCAAATGTCATCGCTGCTTGTCGAGTGTAAATGAGCAGCGGTTTGGACTGTAATATCCGACCTAATTAGGCACAGTAAATTTTCTAAATTGTATAAAATATTAATTTACTTTATGATTACTTTTAACAAAAGACACAACATTTAATACAAAAACGTTTCATTTTAAACATTCGAAACTTTATTCTATCTGACTTCAAAAGAAAATAATTTGTTTATTTTGTATTTCAATAAAAAAAATAGTTTTCAATGATCTTGAAAGCTTTTGACAGATATATATTATTTACTATTTATACATTTATCGTCTGCATAGAAAAAAAACTAATTCTTGTTTCTTACGATATTATCAAACAAATCGCAATCTAATTTAATTCTAATAACCATACATATACTAGATACTAGAGGGATAAAGCAGGCGAAAAATGTTTAGCACCATATTTGGCCAGTTAACTCACTTTTGGCGCGAAATAAACCAAAAGATTCCAATAATAAAAAATTAAAAGTATAAAAAAAGTATATAAAATATGATTTTAACAGAGAAATTTTATTGGTTCTCTAACTTTTAAGTATAGGGCTACAAAATGCACCAGGTCTCGATGTTAGGGGCAAGCAGCGCCAGGTTCCCTTGTCAGCTGTAATTATGCAAAATTTAATGTCTTTAACGTATGCAGTTTCAGAAAACGAAATCTATACGGACAGACAGAGGAGTGAGACGAATAGGGTTTAGTGAGATGAACGAAACCCTAAAAAGTATACAAACAATTATTTCACGTTTTACGCATCTTCACGAAAGTCGAATCTTTAATCAATGAAATGGCACTCACAAAACTTTTTTAATAAAGTATGTGATACAAGAGTGAGAGAGCATTAACCGTTGTCTATAAATCAAGTTTAACCCATTAATGCCGGTTGGTACAAAAATCTACCAAACCGAATTATTTCTATTAATTATCACTAGATGACGCAATCTGTCAAACAGTGATGCATTTGACATCTTAAATAATCACAAATAAGTATAAAAATAGAATTCCGGCATTTTTGTGGAAAATGAGCGTAGTAGTAGGTGTAAAAACTGAGTGAATGCGAAATTGATCAGTATGCCTCTACCTTCAAAAAGAAACCGGCAAGTTACGCATATTTTTTTTGAAATTTTAATTAAGTTTTTAAATGGAATCAAAAATATAATAGTGTGCTTTAAACGATTGTACTATTTAAAGTTAGTTTTACTTTTGTTTCGTTTCGTATATTCATTTTTATTTTTAATGGTAGAAAATTGTACCAACAGGCGTATATCTACTAGTCTCAATCTTACTTAGGGCGATCAGAAAACAAAAAATAGGCGTCCATTTCACTGGTCACCGCCACACACAGATTTTGAAAATGAATCAATACTATTCGTTTGTGCTGGTTTCTGCCGCAAAAATTCTCATTTGTGCAACTTCTATTCTCTCATTATAACGAACAAAATGAGTGGGGCCAGTGAAACGACAACCCCGCCCCATCAACGAAATCAAAATATTGTTATTACATTCATTTATTCTACGTTTGTGATGGTTTGTGCTGCAAAAAGTTCCGTTTGTGCCACTTCCTTACTATGTCGTTATAACGAATTTTTATAATTCAAGGTCACTTACAGAAAATCACTTATGAAAATCGTAAAGAAATACGTGTCACTAAAGGAAATGCGTAAATCTTTAGTGCTATGTAAATGTCGGATTGTGCCGTAAAAAGTTTCGTTTGTGCCCTTCTGGTTTACTCGATATAACGAATTTTCTACTTTTCCAACACAGGGCGACCATTTTGGTGGACCCACCCAATCAATGAAATCTAAATTGTATTACGGCATTCGTTTGTGCTGGTTTTTGTCGAAAAATGTTTCGTTTGTACCACTTCCGTTCTCTCGTTATAACAAATTTTTATAATACAAGGGCGCATAAAGAAAGTCGTCTATGAATAAATACGTGTCACGAAATGAGATGCGTAATTCTTTAGTGCTATATAAATGTCGGTTTGGACTCACAAAATTCTCACAAAGAAAAATATTCTTGTGTTTTATATATTTTATTAGTGTCTGGATATAACAAAAAAATTATCATGTGTTGATTCTAATGCATAAATATTCAGTTTATTAAAAATATGTTACTATTTTTTAAAGGTAATTATAATTTTTAAATCTTTTTTTTAAGTTTTAGAATTTGTAAATTATATTTTTTACAAAATTTTCTTTTGCAATTAAATTTTTAAATATAATTTTAATTTTAAAAAAACCCTTATTATATAAGTATAAGTAATATTTTACAAGTATATAAATCTAGAAACTATTATAATAATTATTATTATTGCAATCAAACAATAAATTCAAAATTTGCATAAAAAAGTGATTTCATACTACACAAACACCGGTTGGTACAAAAATCTGCCATTAAAAAAACTTTTTAAATACAACGGGAAAAATAAAATTTATGTTCGGTGTACTTAATAGACACAGATGCCTTCGGAACAAGTTTTTGAATTTTTGTAAATTTTAGATTTAAAATTTCTAACTGCATCATTGAAAATGTCATAAAAATGTGACAAACATACAAATAAGTAAACTACTTTTTTAATTTTTAATTTAAAAATTATTATAAAACTAACCGAAATATTACTACGTATATACAAATTCTATGAATACCCTGATCATTTTGTAGTGAAATGCATTGATTTATCATTTATATCAGTTTCTGTACATTTGAAATAACGTAATGTCATTAAAATACTCTGGAAACATTTTTTACCCATTGACCATAATACAGCGAAATTCCTTTGAGTGCCCCTGTAAATGAACCGTAAGTGCTGCACACTTCATTTTCAATACCGAACATGCCATAGTGATACCCGATAGCATATCGTCGGTGCCATGTCAAACTATCCAATATGAAAACAGCGGACTATTTTTTTTTTAATTCAGATTTCTTGATTGGCACCACTTTTCGGAAATGATAAAATTCCCCTTGTTTTCGCCTTAATTAATATATCATTATATAAGGTTAAATAAGGCGAATTTTACAATTTGAAGAAAGTGGTGCAAATCAAGAAATTTGACTTTTTAAAAAAGTACCCCACTGTTTTTACATTGGATAGTTTGACATGGCACCGACGATATATCAATTTCATGATAATCGGACTATATTTATGCAAGTTAGTAGGGCAGACAAACCGAATTCATAAACACTTTTCAACTATGTTGGAAAGTGTTAAAAGGGCATTATTGAGGGGAAAGTAAATGAAAATGATCTTTGAATCGTGAAAACAAAATTACAGATGAAGCTGAAAGCGGAACTGTCGAAATGCACATGATCGAAAAGTAATGGCTTTTATTTTTTCTGTTTTCGAATAGAGCGAGTGCGCATACATAGTCGCGCTGCATTCCCGCAGACTTTATTTTCCAGTAATACGTCATTATGCGCGGGAGAAGTAGTGCCAAATTTGTGAAATCCGCCGATATTCGCACTACATGTTGGAATGTGAGCAGGGAAAATTTTCATTAACAGTTAAACTCATAAAGTTAAATGTGGTATTTTTCATGAATTATCGTTTTTCCAATGAAATATACTGTGATTTAAAGAAAATTTATATATTTTGAACACCGCACTCGAAAATGAAAATTTGCGCATAGTAAAAGAGAGAATCAAATCAAAATAGAAATTGTTATTTTAAATAGGCATCAATGTTTGGTTGGTTTTTTATTTAATTTTCTTTAAATTAACTTAGTTATTAAATATATTATTAAACCAGTGTTACATTATATTTTTCTTTTCCATTGTAATTTTTGTGGAGTTGTTCATAATTTATAGTCAGACTTTAAAAAATAAAATGTAAACAAAGGAATGATCTATGATCCACAAAAATCTATAATCTGCATAACCCCCGGTCCTTAAGGGGGTCCGGACACATTTTAAAATAATTTTTATTTATTGAGTTAATATTCTGAATTTTTTTGTGATTGTTAACCTTATCATTTGTAAACAAAATCATATGATAAAACTTCTCAGAATTTTTTAAAAAAAAATTTTAATTTAAAATTTAATCAAAAAGTAAGGTAATTTAAAATCGTTATAACTCGAAATATTATTTATAGAATTTCAATTTTTTTTCCATTTAAATAAACAGAAGTATATAAGTTTTAATTTTGATTCAGCATTTTTAAAAATATTAATTTATAAAAAAAATTAAAAATATTTAACGAAAAAATTTTTAAAAAAGTGATGCAACTTAAAAAAAAAAAAAAATCAGTTATTCAAAAGTAAATTTTTTTTTCAAATATGCTGAATCAAAATTAAAATAAAACAATTGACAAAGATATGTTCCAAGTTTGAATCCTGTATCTTTAACGGTTCTCGAGTTATAAGAATTTAAATATGAGAAATGGTGAAAAAACCTAGGATGAAGAAAAGCGCATTTTTACAAGAAGTCGTTTCCATGACAACCATTGCTTGAAAGCTAGATTTTGAAAACAAACCAAAACGAAAAAATTAATATTTTTTGCTCTATTTCAGATAGAAACATGATTTAAATGTCATTTTAAGCAGGAAAAAAACAGAGAAATTTTTTATGAAATAAAATGTTTTTGCAAAATTTGAAGATTTTTGTGTCCCGGACCCCCGTAAGTGTGCGAATTTCACAAAGTCGACTGTAGATCGCAGTTTACTGTAGCCCTATGGGAACTTTGCATCTTCACGTATTGAATTTCTTTGGCTGGGGACCGAAATCGCCCACTCGTGGACAGCCTACCGTGAGGTATAGGGACAATAAGTCCACGAGGGGAAAAAGGGGCTGCCAGGCAGCGCAAGCAGGGTGGCGCACATTTATTACGACATAAAAAGCATGTTACAAATACTGCCTTATTATTGAAGGCAGTGCGGACACATATGTATAAATAAATATTGAAAAATATTTACAGGTTAAATAGAATGTAAAAAAAAAAAAAAGGATTAAGGTTTAGCTATAGTCTTAGAAATAAACGAAAAATGTTTGTTTAAAATGTCGTAATTTTCTAGAAGTCTCTGGAAGTTGCCTGCGTTGAAAAGAGTGTTATTCAAATTTTCTCTCAATGTTTTGTTTCTGTCAAAATGGAAATGATGTTTCATTATGGGGCAATTTCCAAAGATATAGTGTGTAGCGTTTCCAATACTCTTTCTGCATAAACAAAGTGGTGAGTCTCTTTTTTTAATTTTATGTAGAAATGATGGGAAACTTCCATGACCAGTGATATAGTTAGGTAACGTAGGGCGATCACAGATGAACTGTATGTCAACTTTATTAATTATACTGTAAGTATCGCGACCCTTTG
This sequence comes from Maratus speciosus, assembly GCA_963932465.1. Taxonomy (NCBI): domain Eukaryota; kingdom Metazoa; phylum Arthropoda; class Arachnida; order Araneae; family Salticidae; genus Maratus; species Maratus speciosus. Next base: position 98,468,006 of record OZ010799.1, read on the forward strand.
TCGACTGAGTCCATGAGAGTTGCCATTCATCCAGAGTTTTTTGCCTAAAGCTATACTTGAATTTGGATTGTGGAAGAAGCAATTCCTGGCAATCGTTGTATTGGTTGTTATCTATAACCGCCTTCGCCAGAGAATCGGCTCTTTCGTTTCCCGGGATACCTATGTGAGATTTAATCCATGAGATATAGAACTTTTTGTTAGGAAAATGTAGTAAAAGATTGTAGATATTATAAATTATATAATTGCGTGGAAATGCAATTTGAAGGGCGTCATAGGATGAGTGGCTGTCTGTAAGGATAAGAATTTCATGATGAGAAGAGTTAATGGACCATTCCATTGCCTTGTAAATTGCGAATAATTCAGCTTGGTAGATCGAGTTATCTACATGAAGTTTAACTGCATAATCATATACGAATGAGTTTTTAAGACAGGCTGTAAATGCACATGCTGCTCCGTCGTTCATGACAGAACCATCGGTATATATGGATGGGTCATAGATTTGGAGTAATTTTTCGTATTTTTCCTCTAAAAAGAAGAGGTTGTTTATCTTGTAATATTGAGAAAAGTCGAAGGTGTTTAGTTTTGACATAATGTGGTTGCTGTTAATGATTTTGCCATTATGGTTATATGATCTTCTTCCTTTAATTAGTTCGTAATAATGATAATCGCTCTTGAGCAAAGTATCGATTGGGGGAGAACCAGTAAGGACACAGAGAGCGTCAGAGGAAGTACTTCGATAGGTCTTGATAATGCTTAAGAGAGCTGTACGTTGTACTGACTTTAATTTTCTTATCCCATGCGAGTTGAGGCTTGGAAACCAAATTTCATAGGCGTAGCTAATTTGTTTTAATATGACGGTGTTGTACCAAAATTTCAGTATACTTGAAGATATTCCTCCTTTATGAGATTTTAGGGTTTTGAATCCGTTTAAAAATTGAGTTACCTTTGTTTTAGTATGAGTTAGATGCTCTTGAAAATTAAATTTTGGATCTAGTATAACGCCAAGATAGGGAATAGTATTTTCAAACTTGATAGTTTTGTTATTCAATTTGAAAATTGGTAGACGTCTGTTAAGAAGAAAGCGGCCAAAAAGCATGGCCTTTGTTTTAGTTTCCGATATTGTAAGGTTGAAATTCCTGCATAAAGTTGAAAAAATTTCGATGCGTCTATTAGCAACTTGCTCCAACTCAGGTCTGGAGTCTCCCGCAACCTTAATTACGAAATCGTCAGCATAAACTATCATGTCTGATTCTATTTTGTAGAACTCCTTTATAATAAAATCTGCAATTAGCAACCAAAGAAGGGGACCTAAGCATGAGCCCTGAGGGCACCCTTTAAATGAAATGAACCATTCTACAACGCTTCCTTCTTTTAAACCAATATATCGATTGGAGATGTAATTTTTTAGTAAATGTTTCAGATATAGAGGGAGAGGAGAATTATCGATTATTTGGGAGATAGTATTCCAATCTATCGAATCAAATGCTCCCTCTATATCGAAGGAAAGAATACCACAGTATTTCTTATTTTCTAATGTATTTGTGATAGAGGATTTCAGTTCATTTAAGGCATCTATTGTGCTTCTTGATTCGCGAAATCCAAATTGCATTTCATGGAGAAAGGAAATATCTTCTAAAAATGTCATTGCACGCATCTTGATTAATCGTTCAAGGACTTTTCCCAGCATAGGGAGAAGGACTATCGGTCGGTAAGATTTTAATTGCCGAGGATCTTTATTCTTCTTTCGAAAATAAATGACAATGCCTTTCTTCCATATGTCTGGGAAATGGGCAAGGGAAAAGCATTTGTTGTATAGTTGAAGCATTAATTGTGGGAAAGTTTTGATCAAGTTTTTAGTAACCCTTGCATCGATCTTATCGAAGCCAGGGGCTTTGTTGTTCGACTGTCTTGATGCGCAATATTTTAGTTCTCTATAGCTGATTAGATATTCATTTATATCACTTTCTGATAGAGGCTCCAAATTTTCAAATGAATGTAGATTTTCAGGGATTTCTTTTCCAAAATGATGGCTTCAGAGTTGGTGTTGAATGTCTCTAAACATGTCAGTTGAATTTGATGTGTCAAGTATTGAATGTATTAAGTCGGTATTTTTGAGGTATTTGCCCTTTACAATTTTGAAAGCGGTTCCGTATGTTGTGGATGTTGTCTCACAGAAGGATTTCCACGAATTTAATTTTGCGTTTTTGATGTTTAATTTGTATTTAGCTCTCTCTTTCTTGTAGCTAACTTGGTATTGTACGTTTTCAGGATTTTTATTTGATCTTTTCCGTAAAGCGTTTAATCGATTTCTTTGTATTTTGAGATTATCTGTGTACCACTTTGTATTTACTTCATATGGCTGTTTTTTCTTTTTGAGAGAAGATTCCATGATTTCTTGTAGAAGCTCTTCAAATTTGTGGGTCCATTCATTCAAGTCATTAGGACTTTTGACCTCGCTGAGAGTTGTCTGTAGATTGTCAACATTAGGAGAGAGTTGGTTGTTAAATTTTTTGAAATTCTCAAATTTAGTTTTAAATCTGTATTCATTTCTTAGAACTGGATCTATATCTAAATCGTATCTTATGTACAGATGGTCGCTGAGGGAGTCATTGATGTCGTCTACGTACCAAGAATTGAGATAGTTGCGTGCTTGGTTTCCACTTAAAGTTAGATCTGGAGTACCTTTCCTTTTGTTCTGTTTGAATGTATATGGTGCATTGGGATCATTAACTATGGATACGTTATTTAAAGCGAGGTAATCTAGAAGAATGTCTCCTCTTGCATTATTGCATTTATATCCCCAGTCCTTTAAGTGAGCATTAAAATCGCCTGCTAAAATGATATTTTTACAGTCTCTGATAGTGTTGGTCCAGGCTTGTAGGTCTTCTTCAAGGTCTCTTGCGGAACGAGGACGGGAATACTGCGAGCCAAGTGTTAATTCATGGTATTTAGTGCCAATGTTAATAAAAATGCTGTTGTCAAAAGATAAGGTTTTTAGGTGATATAGTTGGGAGTTTGCTATGATAATTCCAGCTGTTTCATTTTTTGAGGCATAAAGAGACCATCCAATTGGGAGGCTTGTAAATGAATTATTTGTTCTATGGTAATCTTGGATTATAGCTATGTCAATTTGTTGATTATTTATATATTTGATTAGTTCTAGATTCGCTGCGCGACAGTTATTCAGATTAATTTGGACACATCTAATTTTGGAAAGAGTTGCTTTGTTATGAATTACTTTAGTTGGAACTGCTACATTAGCAGGGTTGGAAGCAATAGTAAGAACATTGTTATTTTGGGTAACGATATTTGAAAGGTTATTTAGGGTCGAGAACGTTGCTGTCGGTAGTTAATTACACGATGTCTATTATAGAAGTGGTTTTGAAAGATATTACATTCGCTTGAATTTGCGCTATGATCGAACTTGTATTGGCGACCTTCGGGGTTCACATAATTATAGCAATTATAGCATTTGTGCTTCCTTGGATCATTTTTATTCGGACATGTTGAGGTTTCATGGTTCTTCATGCAATATGCGCAGGTTTCTTTTCTTCTGCATCTCTCTTTTGTATGTCCATAGATTTGACAGTGACTGCACCTTATTATGGGGGCGTACTGAGCGATTTTACATGATAGAAAACCAATCAGCAAACGACCTTGACGTAGCAATCTGGTTGCCAATCTATCCTCCAAATCTAGCATAAGTTGATAGGTCTTTAGAGATTTTCTTTGTAATTCTTTATGTTCATTAGCTTTTATGTCATATTCAAGATCTTCGCTTAATTTCTCTTTTATTTCTTCTACTGTTATGTTTTGGGGGATTCCCAAAATGATTATTTTTTTCCTTTTTTCCCCTGCGAGATTTAAATCTACGAGGTCAAGTATGTTACTGTGTTCCTGGATCTTGTCTGCTATGTTATTCACATCTTCGTCTGTGTTTGAGCGTACTATAATAGTTCGTTTATCTTTGGAAATAGTGCAGTATATTTTCGCAAGATTTACTGTTGTCTTAAGTTCTCTATTTATAAAATCGCGGATGTTGAATAGGGACATATTGGTTGTGGATTTTCTTGTTAACAATATAGCAGACTTTGATTGTTGTGGTGCTGGGGAGTTTAGAGTTGTGGCATATGATGGTTTACATAGAGGAACTGGAGATACTAGTTCATTGGTATGTGTTGTAATTTTTTGTTGAGGAAATTCTTCTCCTGCTATTTGTGCTTGTCTTACTTCAATGAATCTCTCTATTTTTGATTCGTGTTCTTTAAGCATGTTTCTCAGCTCAGTTTTTAAATCCATTTCCCTCGATATTTTACAATGGATATTTTCTATGTAATCCTGTTGTCTTTGCAATTCGCTATTTAAGTCGCGTATTTGCTCTATCTGATTTTCTAAAAGCTGTAGAAGTTGTTGTATATCTTCTTGAAATTTCTGAGTGGGTATTTTGATCAAATGTTCTTCCGTTTCAAATTGTTTTAGTAAATTAAAATGATTTTCGAATTTTTGTGCTAGTTTTGCTGGAGATTCAATTCTTAATTTTCTTGTTCCTTTCACTTAACTATTTTTACTTTCTGATAGCTGATTCTTTTTACTTTTGAGTAGCGTATCTTGTATTAATTTATTCCTATTCTTAATATTTTTAATTTCAATTTTAAAATTGTAAATTTTTGTTCTGTGGCGGTTGGGTGGACAATGGTTGCTCAATTCGAGTACTGGTTCTTATGGGCAAATCGATATTAGAATAGTAAAATAAATAAAAATTAGCTAGACTACCTTTATTGAAGAGTGATTGCTATTGACGCCATACATAATAATTGAACAGTGATTGGCTATGTTAAAGTAAATATTAGATAAATTTCCGGCAACCACTGAATTTTAGAAAATATTAATGTTTTAATATCATATATACAACCAGCATTAACTTATAGGTTTTTTATTGATTTTTTTTTAGTTCTTATCTGGTCTTAGGGGGTCATGCTGTGCTTTTAGGTTTCTGCACTTAGCCCTTTTAGGTCCGTGGCCGCCATTTTTGGCCACAATGATTTTCTCTATGGGAGATGCATTGGTAAGGAATTACAAAGATTTACAAGAAGATTTAACTACCGGAGCTTTTACAAATTAATTATTATAGCCCAAATAGGGTTCTAGAGGTCTTCCGGGGTGCTTTCATCAGAAAACTTATAAATAGTAAGTTTTTTAAACAGGAGTTTCTCCATTTTGTTTCTTGGTAAAGCTCATTCTAATGTTACTACATTACAAATTAGTTCCATAATTTTCTAATTGTTATAAAACAAAAATTCTTTTGGTAGCTTTGGTTCTCAGGGGGCTATCTACATCTTTTACGATATAAGAATTTTACTAGGGTTGCCATCGGGCCACTAGAAACGCCATTTTGCTTCCTTCTAATGAAACTTTTATCGAGAAATTTGTACAAATTGTTAAATATCTCGAAAACTATTGGCCATAGAGGTTTTCTGCCGCGCCGAATTCAACAGCAATCCGCCTTAGTGATCTCCCCCCCCCCTTTTTTCCATTATTCCGTTCTTCTCTAGCTCACTTGGGGCCCCGTCAGAGGGGGCTGAACGGGCACTCCCACAAATCGGCTTTTTTCTTCAATTTTTATATTCTTTAGGCCCACTTTCTTTCCACATTTTATCGCTACTAAATTTCTTTCATTGTTGCCACCCTTGCCTTCCCCCCTCTCTTATCCTTAACATTGGCTACTTTTTAGCTTTTTGAGCTAGAGACTTGGTTGCACTTTTATTGTTACTTATTCTGCCCCCTTTCATCGTCCCAGCTTCTAATTTTACAGTTTTTGCATTTGTTAAGGATTTTCCGTAACTTTTTGAACTTTTTTATTTATTTAGATATTTTCTTGATTTTTTCTTGTAGTTACTCACTACTATTTGCTAGATTTGTCCCATCCCACATTTTCATTTTCAGTACATCTCAACTCGCTTAACATTTGCAATTTCTCTGTTATTAGGGTTAATTCTTTGCTTTTTGCGGTATTGTGGTCATGTGGTGTGTGGATATTTGCCCCACCCTTTAAAATATTTTTTCCACCCCAGCTTCCCTTAACATTTGGTACTTCTACAGTTTTTGCACTACAGTACTACTTTTTGCTTTATTGCAGTTCTGTTCTTGTGGGATAGTTGCCCCAATCTATATATTTTTTTTTTCATTTCTTATTCGTTTTCCTTAACATTTGCAACTTTTAACTTTTAATAGGTTTATTTTGGTTTTTCCATTATTATGCTACGCTCCTACTTATATCTTGTCCCGCATTTAATTTTCTTCTTATATTACACACTTTCCATAGTTGTCTCCTCTGTTTCACGGGCGGTCCCTGCACTGATTTCCTCCACGTGTTGGTACTATCTTTGGCTGGGGACCTAGATCCTGCGCGAAAACACAATACTGCGTTTACATTATGAAAGTTGAGTCACCTAGCTTAACTTTTTGGAACCGGACAACCCGCAGTTAGGTTTCACCTGTTCAGAGTACCATGCGTATAAGTTGTTAAATTCGTAACTACAGTCGTACCCGTTTAAACGAATATTGACGGTTCAAGAAATAATATTCGATTAAGCGGGATATTTCATTAAACAAGGAATCATAACTGTAATATTTAATGCGTAATAAAAAGGTAAAAGAACCATCTACGGTATATTTCATTAACAGCATAATAAATCGTTAATAGAATAACTGAAACTGAAATAAATACAAATGCTAAAATAAAGTAAATACGTATTAATTTATTGCCAGTACAGTTATATGGTTTACATCACAATGCAGCTCGTTTGAATTTGGTCAAAACTTTGATACTTCTAATTTACATTAATTATGCTGCCTTAAAGAAATCGTTTAAAGTGGTTTATTTAAGTGGAATCTTAACCCATTGAGCGTTTCAACAGATTGTAAAAATGTGTGTTAAAAAGGACTTGAATAGCAAGAAAAAACTTGTTCAAAAAGCAGAAGGGGTTATGTGATTTTGTAGTTCAAAAGTGCTTAGGGATTTTTTTCTTTCCCCTTCTTTCTATCAGTGAATGATTGAGTAGGCTGTCCACGGAGGCGGGATGGGCGTTTAACACTATTTAACTAATAGCTTTCGAAAAAGATGTCTGGTTAATCCCGGACAACATAACAGTTTTCACAATACAGGTCTCTCTTCCTTCTGGTTTGAAATAACAGGGGTCGTATGTGCCCTAACATTTCAAGACCAGAAAATTCTTCCGTACCCGTAATCTTTTTATAGAAAGTCGCTCCTTATATAAGTCGAAATTTTGCTCGTTTAAGCTAGATTTATTTTTATTTTAAAACACTGGTATTTGTCCTGAAAAATTCTCCGAAGCGTACGACCGTTGATATAATGTTTGAATCTAGTATAATTTGTTTTGTGTGCTATTAAATTTTATCTAAATTTGAAAAGAATTTATATCTTCGTAATAACAAGACGTTTCATTTCCTCTAAATGCATCTTTTTCTGAACAGTTTCTGCTACATAAACTTCGAAATTTAATTAATTTGTAATGATTTAATTATGAAATTAGACTGGAAGTAATCGATTTTATTAATAGATTTAAATTTTATATAACGTACATATATCGCTAAATCTCACTCTACAATAAATCACAATTAAATGTTTAGTACAGCATACCATGGTGCTCGCTTTTAGATACTGTAATTCCTCGTATCTCAATTTCAATTTATGTTAATATTATTTAATTTTTCTTTTATAAATAATAATAATAATCTGTCGTTATACAAGTTAGTGTAATATCTGCTTTCTTTGCTTTCCTGTGATATAAATCTACGAGAGCTGATATATTTTACGTTATCCTGATGAATATACCAGTTGAAAATACATTCAAATATTCCAACCCCCCCCCCCCCTCCAAAAAAAAATGCGATTGTTATATAATATTTCAAATGCGCATTCAAAATAAATGGAAAAAATCTTCTTCTAAATGATAATCCCTCTAACTCATTTTTTGCGAGCAATAAAAGAAACAGCTTTTTTATAAAGTACGCTATTTCTTATATTTAAATCATGTTTACAGATGGTAAAGATATAGTACTTAAGTATTACAGAATTAATTAATCAGTAACATTACACGGTACCACTGTATTACAATAAAAACGGTCAATACGAGATCGCTCGGTACGAAAGCAAATTCTGTTTCAGACGGGTTTTACTAGGTGTAATTGTGTAATATTTCGTATTTGAAAATATAAAATTTTCCGTTTAAAGCGGGATTATGTTATACATAGATTCCATTCTTACAAGTTTTATTGTAATTAATTAGTGATCATAGTTTTGCAGCATTAATGAGATATAGATGTAATACTACTTCCACATATGTATAGTATTACTGATTAAATGGGGGTTTTAATTTTAACAATGAAATCCTTTAAGACGGAATGGCAAAGGACAATATAATTATTTTGGATTAGAATTTTTTAAGGAACTTTGGATTTCTTTTTAAGGCAAGATTCTGCTTAATACAGGTATTACTATGTATAAATAGGCAAATGGAGAGTCTGCATAGCAATATACAAAATAAATGTACTTTTGCAAGTTTCATAGTAATAAAATCGCCTTTTTTTCGGGTGCCCTTTTTCTCTTTCCCACCACCTAGGAGAAATAATTACATTTAAAATTTTCGTATAACAGGAATTATTTTCCATACCAAATATATTTTCCTACACAAAATGAGAAAAATACAATCAATTTCAAATGCCTGTGAAGTGTTATCCCCCCCCCCCCTCTCACTTTATCTCCCATAAGGAGAGAAAAGTGATTTATACTTTACAATAACAAAATTCGCAACTCCGTGGAACACAAGTTGAATATTCTTAGACTAGATGGAAACTAAGCACTATTTTTATAATTTCGGAATATATTCATGTATTTTTCTTTATATTTAGTATAGTAAGATTCAGTATTATATTTTCTAATTCTTTGGAGAAATTGAAAAAGAATATCTGTCAAAAGAAGCAAGAGCTAAAAATGATGCGTGTAGCATAAATTAACATTTTCCAATACATTCAGAAAATTGAAACAAAACTTTACAGCTTATTACGGAGAAAGATGATGTCTAAATAAATAAATTAGAAAACGCATAACGCATTTGCAAATCCATTTTCTGCAATTGCAATCAGTAGTCAGAAAAATATCTATTTTTTTTTTTTTTTTTTTTTTTTGTGCAGCCCTGTCTATGTTCTATATCTTTGTATGTATGCTACATAGTATGGAAAAATTTAGTTCAGCATGAAAATTTCCATTCTGCAATTTCTGAACGGGAATGTATTTGAGATAGTGTAGCGCTGTATTTGATCTCTAGAATTTATAATCACTATGTAATAGGAAAAAATAATAATAACAGTCAAATTTTAAAAAGCGTACTACAACTGATAACGAACATTTAGCAATTATTGTTCATAGGCCAAATTTGTTTGTGTGTCCCTGAAAACGAAATACAAATTCTATGCACACTATATTTTACGTTAATCGCCTTGCAGTATACACCTCAGTGATGTATTTAAATTCCAATATGTTTAAAATAGCGTAATATCATTTAACCACACCACACATGATTTTTCCATTCTCCGTAATGTGACGGCATTCTTTTGAGTGTCCTTGTAAATGAATGTAGCGAAATCTACACGCTTCATTTTCAATACTAAACATGCCAAAGTAAACACAAATAACATATATCGATTTCATGAAAATTGGACTATATTTACGCGAGTTAGAACACGGACAGATGGCGGACAGGAGGAAAAATAGACAAACCGTATTCATAAACGCTTTTCAAATATGCTGGAAAGAGTTTTAAAAAAATCAAATGCCATTTTTATCCCTTTTTACGATTTATCCTTTTTTAAAGTTTTAGGATTTGGATGAGGCCAATTTTAATTTTCCTTCTCAAGATATATTTTTTATTTTTCCATTTATTTTATAAACAAATAGTATTATCTCTGCATATTTATATGTATGGAAACTTTGAAAACTTTCACCAGCATAAAAAATAAAAGTTTATAAAAATATGAACAAAAAATCATATTTCAACACTTTCCAACACATCTATCTATAAAACTGTAATGAATCTTTACCATTAAATAAGGTGCAGGAAGATATGTGAGTAAAAGGTATGGAAAACATATAACACATTTAGAAATCCAGTTTTAGCAATTACCTTCTAATAAAAAAATAGTCTATACTCTGTAGCCTTATTTACGATCTATAGCATACAAATTATTTAGCATTCTAAAACTTATTTCATTTAGAAAATTCACTTGTAGCCAATTTCGCCAGTAGAAAAGAATGCTCTCGAATTCTTTTGCACGACCCTGTATATTATCTAATGATTTTTCACACAACACATATTATGCTCAAATTTAATTCAGATAAAGACGTATAACACGATTTAACTCGCACTTCCAGCAGCCCCACCAGTGGCTGAGAGGTTCTGCTCTCGAAGTTGGTAGACGGGAGGTGCTGGGTTCGAGCCCAATCGCGCCCGTCGACCTAACCGTTCGGAGTTTTCATGGTTTTCTTCGAGCCATGGATTCCCATGCGTAAATACGGGTTAGGTTCCCTTAGAAAGACCCTCCCTGGCACCCCCTCCCCTGGGCCTGTATCCCTCGTGCAGATAATTGGCCGTCAAAAATCAACCAACCAACCGCACTTCCAGCAATTACGCACCCAAACGGCAATGTATTTTGTTGGTTTGCGTATTTCTGTATATCAATTTATTTATGTTCAACAAACTTCTATTGGTATACAAATATAGTTCAGCGAGAAAATGCATCACGCAATGAAAACTATTCTCTAAAGAACTTCCATAGTCTGTAATGCTTATATTTTTTTTCTGTGTTTCAAGTAAAGCACACGCTAAGCACGGGTATCTGTTCTTCCAACTCGCTACTTCGATAGCTTATGTATAAGAACAACGAGTTTTATATGTTTATGGAAACTTTGACCAAGGGTAGTCTTTAGGGTGAGAAGAAAGAGAGGGGGGGGGGACATAAAAAACTTTATATACAGATATTTTAAAGGGGTTGAAATAAAATGTTGACTAACAAAGGAAATTTTTATCATCTTGTTCTTTACAATGTAGAAGAGGGCAGAGTTAAAGAGGTCGTGGGTGGGCGTGGGATCTAACAAAGTATGAGTAAAAATTTCAGTATTTAGTACAAAGGAAACACAATTTAGGCAATACATTGCATAAATAAAAATGTTTTACAAAGATCTTTTAAAATAAATTTTAATATATAAAGTTATTGGTTATGGTAATTCATTATATCTATATCTATATCTATATCTATATCTATATATATATTACATATATATGGTCAGATCCCGACTTATGTAGGCGCAAGCGGGGAAGCTGCCCCGGGCCGCCCTTTTTAGGGGACTCCAGGGAATCCTTTTTAGGGAATAGTCAGAATTTTTATTTAAAAGGTGCCAAATGTTTAAAATTAAACAAAAGTGACCAAAATTCATATATTTTCAAACATTTAAGAAGGAAGTGCGGTCCCCATTCCTCCCTCCGCTTCCAGTACCCTCTCCACCTACGCAAATATCATTAGAAAACTAATGATTAATATTTTATTATGACAATTTAGTATTCTATTGTTTTCAAAATAAATTCTTTATTAACGTTTTTCTCGTACGCAGCAAGTTAAAACCAATAATTATAACCAATTCGGGACATTTTCTTTTAGACATCTTATAACGTACGTAGATAAGCAAAGTAAAAGTTTGCAAAGAAATATTCGTATCAAACAATCTGTAATTTTTTTTCTACTACTATCCTACTAGTGTTTTTTCTTAAAGTTCTGATTATCTTTTTGTGACACTCTGTATACAGAGGAAAACAGTACCGGATATAAAATTTATGCATATAATACAATATGTGTGAAGTTTAGTACTAGCTACTTCCATATTATTCACAAAAAATCTATAGATAGATAGATAGAAGAAGGAGCCCCAAAATGATTCTTGCCCCGGACAACCTCCCCCCCCCCCTCCTCCCCATAGCCTAAGTCGGACCCTGCCAGTATATGGTGGTTAATTAATGCTCTTCCACCTGCCCTACTACTAACTTTTGTAAATATTATTTGGATGCAAAAGAAAAAAAAAATGCCCGTTCACCAATAAAAACTTTGACACATTCAGGAATTAATATATAAATGTAAAAGCTTGACAAATGCAGGTATGACAATGATTTGGGACAAAATGTTTTGTTTTTCTTTCACTTTTTCTTTTTTTCATTTTTCGACAAATAAATTACTTGAGAATTACAAGCGTTTTCCTATTATAACTTTTATCGGGCTTCCGTATGCAGAATTTTTTCTCAAAACGCCAAATTCAACAGCATTTTCTAAAAGACCTCCTTCCTATGTTTATCGAAAAATGGAAAAAAATTGTTCGACTTTATAGTTTTTGAATAAGAGCACCTGCCAATTCCATGTGTTTATGAACAAAACTCAATTCAGGAATGTGTCAGAAAAAAATCAATTTGGAATATTATGCAGTTTTTGTACGGGGCATTTTCCCAGAGCCCCCCAAAATTAGTGTCACAAACTCTGAAGCAATTGCAATAAGTTGGATTTATATGATGTAACAATTATCAGTCAGCATGAGAAGGAAAGAAATCAACATTTATAATAAAATATATTTGTGATCTCCAAGTAATCTATAATTAAAAATGGATATTTAAATACGGTAAAATAAATGTACATTATACTGTATTACTGTAGTTTAATGCATTAAAATAAATGTTTTCTTAGTTTAATTCTCATGGTAACGAAATGAATAGTTCAGTCATCAAAATCTAGGTTTTAACTTTTTTTTTTTCCATTTTCAATACATTAATTTCATCATGATTATTTTAATCATATTTGTAATGTAGTATTAGCATTAATTCCTAACTGGCAGATAATGCTTTCGTTTGCATTATTGTAAGAATCTTTTCGATAGTGATTCTTCCCTGTTTTTAAAGACATGCACTTACACTTTATCATATCTACTGCTTTAATTGCATCCATTCTATTTATATTTTTGAATAATTCGATACTTGTACTGTCCATTGGTATCTTTTTAAACAATATGCAGTTACACTTGAATATTTTAGGGTAATTGTGAACTTGGGGCGCCATCGCGACAAAGTCTAGTACTGCTCTTCCATCTGACCTTCGTAAATATTTCTTGTATTGCCGTGAAATCGATATATGATATGGAGGCGTGTTCACTATTGGAAATAGTGAGTGCGGTTTTTATTGTTGGTTTACATGAGTGTATAAAATTATTTGAATAAACTCGAATTATGGTCTAGGTCGATATCTGCTTGTAATACTTTTTTATAGTGTATATTATTCCAACCATAATAACTGATACACATTGCTAATGTGCACTGCAGTCTGTTTCCCATTAAAAATAATAGTAATAATAATGCGCGTAGTGTTTACTAATCATTAACAGAGGAATTCCAAGGCAACCAAAGAACAGTGTACGAATAAATGACGGTTGAAAAAGGATACTTTTGTGAATATTTAAAATATTTGTTAGGAAAGGGTGAATTGCTGAAATTAAAATAATTTTAATATGTATACAGAAAACTGTCTTATTTTGAAGTTTGGTTTTCGCACTCGAGTTCAAAATTTAATTATTTTCATTATATCTTCCTTAATTTTTCAAATGGGGAAAAAAAAAGTTTTTACTTTCCAGTTTTTTTTTTTTTTCGCATGTGTGTGTAAAAATTTATGTATGTAAAATATCATGTGTATATTCAAATTTCCATTTCTTTAAAAACTGTTATTCTATATAGTTTTTTCACCAGAAAAAATATTTTAGAAACTCTTTTAAAAATCGGTTCAACCCGAACCGGGCCCGCTTTAGCCAAAACCTAACCCGAAGCCGAAATAATGGATATCGACCCGATTTGCTGCAAAATTGTAGAAGTTAATCCGACTTCCGGCAAAAAAGGAAAGTTTTCCCGACCCGATGCAGGACTGTACACCATACCCAATAAATTTAGATCCTAAATATTATTTTTAAATTATTTTCGAGAAAATATTTTCATTTCTGCTGTGAATTCCCTAAATTTTGTTTTATTTGTCGAAACCTCAAAATTTTGACTCCCACTTATTTTTACCCCCCCCCCCCACACACACACACACACGCACACACACGTATACCCCGCTCTTAACTCTGCCCCCTCCTACATTATGAAAATCAAGATAATGGAAAACCTACACTTTTGAAAAAAGTTCTTTTTTCTTTATTATTGTTTTGACCCCTTTAAAATATCTGTATGTACAGGTTTGTTTCTTTTAATTCCATGTCCTACTCCTCCCTCTTCCCTAAAAGGCTGTCTGTGGTCAAAGCTCCCATAAATATATAAAAGTTAATGCTCTTATACATAAGCTATCCACATACTAAATTGAAAGAATCTATAGATTGTATTTTATGTTTACCTCTCCCCCTTTACAAGGGCTTTTTAGAGTGCTTTAGTGAAAAGATATGTATAATATATGTTTTTGCTATTAATAATAGGGTACAGATTTGCGAGCTTGCCTCGGGCTTTACTTGAAGCTTATAATCGGTTTTCTATAACTGAATATGTATGTAACTTTAATAACTAATAGTTCTTAATTTTACGTTCATCTAAGTATTTATAATAATTATTATTTTTAACAATGATTTTTTTTTACTAAGATCTTTTTACCTAAATTTGTTTGAAATAGATTATCTACATTGAAATATACTGCAAACGGTTTTCCCCGTAGATCATTATGTAACGTAATTCTACTGTGCGATTCTGAAAATGAATAATAAATTCTTTGCATTTCATATTCTAAAGAAAGTATGTTTTAGTGCTGTACTTGAAACGATTTTCTCCCATTGGCCGTAATGTAACGGCATGCTTTTGAATGCCCCTGTAAGTGAATTGTACATGCTACATACTTCATTTTCAATGGCGATCGTGCCATAGTAAATGTCAATAACATGCAAAATTTCAGAGAAATCGAATTATAGTTACGCAAGTTAGAGCACTGACAAACAAACGGAAGTCATAAACCCTTTTTAACTGTTTTGGAAAATGTAAAAAATAAATACATAAATAAAATAGAGGTTCCTTATAATTTAGAATTACAAATTGATATTAGTGTGTGACTTAATCGGATATTTTTTTTAATTATTATTTCAAGATATCAAAGCTAACATGACCATAAAAAATATCACGAATTTTACTTTTTTTTAAAGTAGATCATTAAAGGTGATTGTTTAAAAGTACATAGGTAGAACAGCTAAATTATTAAATTCTTCCATAAAGACGCTTGCGGAATGGGGCAGAACTTGATAACATACAGGAAATGTGCAGCAAAGAGTTTTCATTATTAAAAATAACCATTAGTTTGATAATAATTTTTAGGCTACAATAAGGATAACTCTCCGGCTATCAGTTTTTATTTTTCGTGGGGGGAGGCGAGGGAGTTATTCTAATATTTATGCGGTGATATCAGAAAAGATTTTTTTTTTTTTACATGATATCTTACTTTATTTTTATATCAACAATCTTTTGTTACATTGTGCATGGGTGGTGCTTGTTGTGCTCAAGTCAATTGATAGGTCTCCCCACCTGGCCAAACCTGTTACATTGGGCAATATTCACGATTTAATAATTATAGATTAATACTTATTTTAAAAGAACTGATTTAAAACATAAACTTTTCATAATCCTTTTATTAAATACGTGACAATGAAAAAAATGTGTAGCAAGTTACGGCTATTTGAAATTTTACTATTCCTGTGAACTGTTTTCTTTAGAAATCATCCTTACAAGGGAAGGGGTGGGGCTGTCAATCATAGTTTTCTTAAAGCTCAAAGCTTCACTTATAAGTACAATTTCGATGTCATTCTCAGGTTGCAAGAGTTTGGACTAGATAACAATGGGATATACTTACTCTCTTTCAAAACTTACTTCAAAGAAAACTCATAGAAACTTTTAAAGTATCATTGGAATTAATAACACTGGAATATTTGGTCAACTCTGTTGTATTTAGTAGGATGATTAGGTAAACAATATTGACAACTGTAGCTATCGAACGGGGAACTGTAGTTTCATAAGCATTTTTCTGGCTACACCTCTGGTTCTTCTCTGTGAAATATAACTGTGTGAATAAATAACATTTAGGGCTTTTTTAATATGGAGGTTTTAATGTAAGAATCGCTATATTGGGGTTCGTTATGTTAAGAAAGCACAAATAATAAACATTTTTTTTTTTTTTTTGCAAAGTGGGCACAGTCAGTGATATAAACATAAAAATGGTTTTTGGATTATCTCCACCCCCACCCCCAACCTTCAAAAGAGGTGCAAATAGAACTTTTTTCATACTAAGCCAAGTATTTGCTGTAATAATGCTTAAAACTGGGTCTATATACTATTTATAAATGTACTAATGCACGGTACAAGTGTCAAGTTATTTAAAAATATAAGTAGGTCAAATATAATGAAAACTACACGTATAAATATGTCTAAAAATACCCCTTTATTTATTTTTTAATACAAGTAAAAACAGGAAAGAGTAACTTTTTTAAAAATTATATGTCTTTAATGCATATGAATGCATTACCTATCTTAAAATTATTATTATTTTTTTAATTTGCATAATCAAATTGGTGAGATGATAGGTTATATCTCCCAACCTGAGAAGTACTGTGTAAACATCATTTTATTCATCGAAATAATCCTTTCATGGCAAACCCCTTTGTATGTAAACTGCCATATAAACAAAAGGAAAATCGAATAAGAACAGAAAAATACAAACAAAAATAACGTTATGATATGTTTGTACAGATTTTTAAATACAGCCTTCACGGGAGAGTTATCATTAACTTTGTCTCATATTATTAAAGAAAGTTTTCAAATTGCAAAATAAAATTACTTTACTTTTGCTCTAAAATATTAAAAAAGCATTGCAAATTACTGCGAAAAATATTGGACTTAATAAACCCGTCTATGATATTTAATTGTTTGGAGTTTTTGATCTACTTCCAACAGTTAAGAGGTTACTTCACTCACGCGAAAGCACCCGCTCGCTAATGTTTATCCGATGGAAGAATTTTTTTTAGATATCTCGTTTGCATTTCCATATTTTTAAACAATTCTTTTGCATTGGTCAGCTGAGATCGATCTATACAAAGACCGTTTTTCTCATTTTCTATTTTGTTTATAGTTTTTTTTATTAGGATACTTATATTTTCGGAACCGGTTTCGAAAGTAAATGTATCCTCATTAAAAAAAAAAAAAAAAAAAAAAAAAACCTGCAAATAAAATAGAAGTAAAAAACGTCCTTTGTACAGATCGACCTCAGCTACTCAAATAAAAAAAATCGTTTAAAAATACTGAAATGCAAGCGAGCTATCTTAAAAAAATTCTTCCTTAGGAATAATATTAGTCAATGCGTGTTTTCCTCAGAGAAGTATACTCACGATTAACTTTTGAACGAAGCGATCAACTGTATGTTTCTAAAAAAGAGCATTATGTGGATATATTCTTTAGCTCATATGAATTCTACAACATATATTTAAGCCCTCTATAAATATTGAAGTGTATTTAAATTTAGTTAATCAATTTTATTGTTAACTAAAGTTAAAACACTGATAAAAATACCCTGTTAGAATGCCAAAGGAAAATGGTAAAGACTGTTGTACATGCGATTGAATTAATTGAGCAAAAAACTTTATTTCTTTTTACATGAAACTTTTACATAATTCTTTTTTTATTTCTTTTTAGAAGGCTGGGAATGTCAAATAATGGCTGTGAATAAATAAAAGTACTATTTCTCTTCTTAGCTTCAACATTTAAACATCCATTTTTTTTTTTTTTTTTTTTAGATGAAGTATTTCTCTTTGGTTTATATCCAAATGCAAAATATCTGAAATTTATTTCTCCTGTTTAATAGTCAAAATTGTAAATCCCTGTTTGTTTGTTTTTCTTTACGGTCTTATATTTGGCATTGTATATTAATATAAAATTCCAGAATTATTTTTATTGATAAGAAAATAATTAAATTGAATTATTTAATTAGATAATTCTAAAAAGTTAAACGAAGGATTCATCTATATGTAATAATTATTATATTATGTATTCTGAATAAATGAACAGTCTTGAATCTACCTATAATGAAAACCTATATCTACATCGATGCTTTTTCTGGCTCCTTCAGTGTCATTATAGACAGTTTTCACGGTACTAGTTTTAAAATTATGCTAGAATTTGAATAAAATTTGAGCAACAATAATAAATAAAAATATTTTTTTTGATGTGTTATGTTAGATTAGATATTTGAATTTTTTATTATTATTATGCAACAAAAGTGGTGTAAGTAAAGAAAAAAAAAAGTTTAATTATTTAGTATTATAGTTAAATGAAAAAAATGACATGCATTTAGAAAAAAAAGGAAAGAAAAGAACGTGTATATTCATTAAAAGAACAAAATAAATAAATATTACATAATAAATAATGAACATGCGAAATAAATAAATATTATTTGGCAAAGGATCTGAAATAATAATAATTATAGTAATGAATTAGAATCTTATGGATAGAAATAATAAAATAAAATAAGTAAACGACGATATTCTATAAAGTTGCTTAGTATTTGTTTCGAAATACAATGCCATTCTTAAGCATTTACAGAAAACGAAGTTCTCTAAAGGCATTCGACTTAAAATACGGTAATCCAGTTGACAAATAGTCTGCCTAACGCCTATTGTGTGTGTGGAAAGAGGGAGTGATTGAGAAACGCCTTCTTTAACTCCCAGTCTCGAGAAGTGGGGGGAAGCACAAACGCGCAAACGCGTTCATGACCATCTACAAGTAGAATATTTTGACCGCCTATACGCGTTTGTGACCATCTACAAGTACAAAAGTCTGACCGCCTATATGCGTTCACGACCACTTACAAGTACCAAAGTGCGACCGCGTAAACGCGTGCGTGACCACGAAAGGGTTAAAGGAGTAAATATCGAGTTATTTTTCGAATGAGTGCAAAATATCACAATTACCATCTCGAATCTCGAAGTGACGGCGCATTGCCTGCTTAACAGCAAGAAGTGTTGTGAGGGGATCAAGGTGGGGAAATCATTTGACATGTCCATTATTCGCTTGCCGGCCGAAATCATTGTAGGTAGAACTGAAAATTTGTTTTCCGCGTAAAGGAACTAAAAATGACAAAAGCTGAAAGGAAATTCCAGCTGAAACGTGCTTTCCGCGCCTATTTTCAAACATCGGTCACACAGTTGTTATTCGATTAAGCGGGGACGTTCCTAAAAGGTATTTGGTTTAAGCAGGGAGAAATAGCATAGAACCAATAGGAATAAATTCGGTTCCGTGAGATTCTATTCGAATAAGCGGGATATTCGAATATCCGTGACCCGATTAAGTGGGGAGGACTGTACAACTTCTGACTATATGGTATGCTGGGGTAACTGGACCCACGAGGTAACTGAGCCATAGGCTATTTTATAAAAAACTGTTGATATTTTTTAAGTTTTAGCTTTTGTCAACATTACACCCCATCTCTACATCTTAAAACAACGCGTATCAACTCAATCATTACTCAGTGTTTCCTGTGATAGGTTGCCGAAAATTTAGGCTTCTTTTTTTATAAACAACGTCCATTTGGTTGAGCTTCCTCGGCTTTTTATTAAAATACGGTAAGTACATTTATTAAACAATCTTTTTTTTAAGATTATGCATATAAATACATTAATATTATTAAGTATCTATACATATTTACTTCATGCTTCAAATGCATAGCTGCCAACTCTTCCGCTTTTTTTTTTACCACAAAAATGTAATAGATATTTTTACCTTATTTAATCGACAGATTACGGTGATTTAAAAACATAAAATTTACTATAAAATTTTCGTGGTACAGAAAAGCATATGATGTTGGCAGCTGTGCAAATGTAAGGCCAATGTTCCAGCTATCCCATAAATGTTTCAAGAATGGGGGTAACTGGGACATGTATCAGGGGTAACTGGACCATGTGGGATCCAGTTGCCCCAACAGATATAAATAAGTTTTTGGAGTTTATTTTACTACGGAAAATTAAATTCTCCGTTGTTTTTTTTGCTTGCAATTAAGAAAATTATACAAGGTGGACATAATTAACCCCATTCTCAAATTTCTTAATAAAATCAGTTTAAAATATTGCAAAATGGACTGGAAAAATGCTAAAAAAATTACTCTAAAATTTTTTTTTTGTATTTATTTGGTTAAATGTAAGCACACTGAATATGAGAATATGCATAATATTTGTGATAATACAATTTGCATAATTATGTATTTTGTCTAAATTTACATAAAATAAGCTTTTGCGTAGTATATTTTATACTATAATTAGTAGTTTTATGATTTACTAAAAAATTATATGTATTTCTTTACAGAGACTAATAACATTATAAGTATTAGTAATAATAAACTAAGAATAATCGTATTTGAGGTTTAAAAACAATTTGTATTATAATCATCTTTAAAAGTACTTTTTATAAATAACAGTCCCCTAAATGGCTAACAAAAATATGTACCTATTCCTGCCTAGTGCTCTATATTTTGTACGTCACAAAAATGCATAACAAATAGGCTTGAACATATAATTTCACAATTTAAAAAAATGCGTATTTCAAAGAAGTCTCCAAGCTAAGATTATGACTTATTTATTCGGATTTTTGGTAAGAAAAACACAAATAAACTTACTTTTTACATTTCGCCCTCTTGAAAAAGGAAAAACCTATAAACTCCAAAAAAAACTTCCATTATAAGCAAATAAATATCCATCTTATGCTGTCATCTTTCAGTAACAGATAAATACATTTATAGATAATTATTTCATACAATTTTCATGTTATAACGAAGAAGAAAATTATACAAATTTATAAAATTCAAAGCGTCCCAAAAATGGGATGCTAGGCATAAATGGGTTAAACCATAGCTGCCAAGTTTTAAGCTTTTTTCCTACCACAATATTTTAACAAAGAAATTTCTGCGATTTAATCGTCGAAACCATAGGATTAAATTAGGCAAATTTTTCTGATTAAAAATAGTGGTAGGAAAAAAGCTTAAATTTTGGCAGCTATTGTTAAACTGGCAGTACTCAGAGTGTTCTGTAGCGCGAATTAATTGAGAGAATGACCCCAAATTTTGTAAGAAGATTAAACAAGAATGGGGACGAAATGGGCTCGAAAAAAAATTCAGTTCCAAAAGTCAGCGTTAGGGGAATATGTGGTGCTGTGTAACAGAAAAGAGAGTTTTAAAAAATGTAGAATCAATACTAAAATCGTTAAATGTGCTAAATAAAAGATAATTTTATTTCAATATTGATTCTGCATTTTTAAAAATCTCTCTTCTGTGATACAGTGCCACATATTCTCCTAGCGATTACTTTTAGAACAATATTTTTTTCGCGGAATCCTTCGTCCCCCGTCTTGTTTAAGGGGTCTCAGGACTCAGAAAAAAGACCATTTTCAACATTTAATATCTTAAAATGTATTTGATATTAAGACACAGTTTTAAATGGGAATGAAAGTTACAAGTATGTTCTTTCATTTCAAATATTTGAAAAATTGCAAGATGCAGAATTAGCATTTACAGGGGACTTCAAACTGTCAGACATTTGACGAGCAGAAAATCAGCATAACAGCTTATGCGCACGATTACAAAATAAATTTTGCAACTAGAATGAAAATTTTGGTGCCTACTTATACCTCAGATTATAATAATTACACTGAACCTAAATAAATTTGTATTTAAAGCAATTTTATATTTTTAATACAAAGTTGTATTTAGCTAATGCAAAATTTAGAAAATTTCAACAATATACCTTCTTCAACAATATCCCTATTTGAACAATATCCCTATTTCAACAATAACCTTAGAAAAATATTTTCTTTTTACAATAAAAAGGAAATTTTAGGCTCAGTTTATACAGACTAACATGAAACATATCTTTTGAAAATTTCATGAAAAAATATTCAGAAGTTTTTAAGATATCGTGCGCGTTATGCCCAAAAACGTCATTTGGAGAAAAATGGCTTCAAAGTTTTGGAAACACCGCTTCAGTTATTGAGCGAGTATAATTCTAAATACCATAACTTCTGTTCTAATGGGAATTTCAATATAACAATTATATCAAAATGTTCAGAAAACACAGAAGTTTAACATCTAAAAAAATTAAAATTTCGAAAATTTTAGAGCTTTAAGAGTCCTGAGACTCCTTGATCTTCTTACAAAATTTGGGATAATTCTCTCAATGAGATCAC
This sequence comes from Maratus speciosus, assembly GCA_963932465.1. Lineage (NCBI taxonomy): Eukaryota > Metazoa > Arthropoda > Arachnida > Araneae > Salticidae > Maratus > Maratus speciosus. Next base: position 98,490,349 of record OZ010799.1, read on the forward strand.
GTTACAGGACACTCTGAGAACTGTCAGTTTAATTATGGCCACCTTGTATAATACCTTATTAAAATTACATAATAAAATTTTTAAAAAGCATGTTGGGGGTATCAAACCAAATTTCTAAACTGAGATTGCCAAACTTCGACATTTTACAATACAGATGAAAAGGCGTATTTAAGGAATATAAGGCGTACGGAAATAAAAAATTTCCGTTCTGTATTAAAATATGGTTTACATTCTCTGCAGATTTATTGAACTTATCGAACATTCATTTCAGATAAATAAAAAAGAGAATGAGATACTTAAGTACTTATGTACCCATTTATTCATCGATTTATCTTGTTTCTTTTTTCCCTCTAAAATACCCATGTAACTTTTATACTTAGTACCTATACTAAAGTGCATAAGTACTTACTTATTTCTTATGTTTTTTGCATAAATAAATCTAATAGTTTCACATTTGGTGCTTTTTTAGACTCCTTAAGAGCAAAGGTTTCCCTTACAACGCTCCTTAGTTGATATATAACTTACATGATCTGCCTGGTTTAAATTTTTTAAAGTTAACACTTTTAAAAATAAGATCTGATACATCCTATAAAAATAAATAAATAAATAAATAAAATACACGTGTGGAACATAGACCTACCTGGTCCAGTTGCCCCATTTTTATGGAGTAACTGGACCCATGGAGAAAGAAAGATGAAATATATACAATTTTTTTATTTTTAGACATTAAACAGTGGTGGAAAATTGGCGCAGAGGTGGAGCCTATTGACACCACTAAATTATAGTAGTATTTTGCCTCTTATCTAATGATCAAATTTCTGAGTTTTTATTAAACTGAATGATATATAAATTTAGTGGTGTCAGTAGGCTCCGCCTCTGCGCCAATTTTCCACCACTGCATTAAAATGTAATTTTGAAAAATTTTGTCTGATAGAGTGAACCTAACTGAACACATTTACAAAGGTTTGGACTTTAATTAAAATGAACATTAGCTTTTGGATGTTGAATTGCCAGAATCTTCAGAGTCACATTGTAAAATCATGGTCCACGAAACTTTACAAGGTTTGAATATTAATGATGTGAATTATCACATTGCTACAAAGCGTAAACCAACTTAGTGAAAAATGTCCAAGCCGGGAATCGAACCCAGGTCCCTGGAATAGATCTCCAGTGCACTACCACTAAACCACAAGGACGATGTCCAGCTTGGCATTTCTCACTTATATAAGTCGGTAAAGCTGCTACCGAAGGAAATGTAGTTGAAAAATTAATTAAAAATTGTATATTCACCGATGCTGGGTTTATTTGCGTCTCATGTTACGCCGCTAGAATGCGTGCTCATGAAGACTTCTCCATCTTGTGCTGCGGTAGCAGCCTTACCGACTTATATAAGTGAGAAATGCCAAGCTGGACATCGTCCTTGTGGTTTAGTGGTAGAGCACTGGAGATCTATTCCAGGGACCCGGGTTCGATTCCCGGATTGGACATTTTTCACTAAGTTGGTTTACGCTTTGTAGCAATGTGATAATTCACATCATTAATATTCAATAATTTCAAGCGTAATTTCACTGCTGAAATGTAGTTGAAAAATTAATTAAAAATTGTATATTCACCGATGCTGGGTTTATTTGCGTCTCATGTTACGCCGCTAGAATGTGTGCTCATGAAGACTTCTCCATCTTGTGCTGCGGTAGCAGCCTTACCGACTTATATAAGTGAGAAATGTCAAGCTGGACATCGTCCTTGTAGTTTAGTGGTAGAGCACTGGAGATCTATTCCAGGGACCCGGGTTCGATTCCCGGCTTGGACATTTTTCACTAAGTTGGTTTACGCTTTGTAGCAATGTGATAATTCACATCATTAATATTCAATAATTTCAAGCGTAATTTCACTGCTGAAATGTAGTTGAAAAATTAATTTAAAAAAATTTACAAGGTTTATTATCGTATTTTTTTTGTGGTGTGTTAGATAGTAAACAAACGATTGAAATGAATCATCCAAAAAAAAAAAAAAAAAAAAAAAACGATTAATTTATGTAGAACTGAAATCGAAATTTAAAAGCAGTTTCTCTCAACTCATAATATCAGAAGTTAAGTGAGTTTCAGAAACTTGGCCTAGTCGAAAATTTCGATTCCGCGTTGTCTACTTCAATAGATTTATCAAGGATAACATGAACGTGACACTGTATAACATCCGATGGAAATGCAATCTCTAGACGCATTTATATTTACTCTAACGTCATCCTCTTTCTGTTTTTAAAATTCTCAGTGACATAAAAAAAATATCACAGCTACGAGAATTCTAAATATTTATAATAATTCCAAAAGAAACCGGAAAATTTAATAGAATTTAAATATTCACTTTTAATTTTGTGCCGAGAGTTATACACAAAGCGATATAAGTAAGCGTACAATGTCAATACTGGAATCTGGAGTATATTGACACATCTGCGCCATCTAGTGGACGGAGTGGATAATGCAAATACGCGGGTTTTCAATATGACGACATAACTAGCAGCTAGCGGCAGCAGGATTCCTAATGGTATGACTTAGATTAAAATCTGCAAATCATGAACCTTCGGATTTATCCCTGAAGAGGGATATTTCCCTCTTTTAACCTGTTGTATTGTGCTGCCATCTATTAACGGAAGATTAAAGCCATTATGTTTACAATTACTTAAAACTATTATATTAAATATTGTGGCAGATAAAATTGAAATAAATTATCAAAGGCATTTAAATTATTTATAGAGTTAATATTGGTAGTCATTTAAAACTATCATCTTTGCTATCTTGGCAGATAAGGAAGAAATGAATTAATTATCAAAGGCATTTAAATTATTTATAAAGTTAATAATTTTCTTTATTCAAGTAATTCTTGAATTTATGTAACAATTATATTCTGGTATTTTCAAACCGTAACCACCTTTTCGTGTAAGATAATCTAAACCTGCTAATTTATTATTTCATATTTATCATATAAATTATAATTTAAATTGGAATAATTAGCATAAGTAATCTGACAAGACAAAAAATAAAATAAAAATAAATAAATAAATAAAAATAAAAAATTATACCACATTCCAAGATAGTAAACAGGCAAATATTCTCAGAAACAGTTTTCTTAGTGATTGATGAAAACTCTTACTTTAATTTAAGACATTTAAATTATTTATGGAGCTCTATGTTCTCTATTTAAGCAAGTCCTGAATTTATATGGTAATTATATTGTGGCATTTTCAAAACATTACCTGCACTTTTTTGACAAGTTAAACATGTTATTTTATTATTTCATATTTATCATATAAATCGTAATTTAGATTTGAATAATTAGCATAAGTAGTTAGACAAAAGAAAAATTATTTCTACAACACATTCTAATACTGTAAACAGCCAAATATTCCAAGAAACTGTTTTTTTAGAGATTGATAAAAACTATTACTTTAAGGCATTTAAATTATTCATAGATCTAATAATGTTCTCTATTTAAGTAATTCTTGAAAACATCTACACTAAATTCTTGAAAACATCACACTACTTTTTAAAACATCTACACTATAACAAATTAAAAAATATATGATCTCTAAAAAATTAAAAAATATATTATCTCTAAAGCAATCTTAAAAACACAATGTACTAACGAAAAGCCGGTTATCGCATTTTCAATAAGCCGCTATTATTGTAGGTCTAGATCAGATCAGATCACTAACGATGACTTCCCTAAGCATTTGAAGAAAGTGGGGAAAATATCCCTCTTTAGGGATAAATCCCAAGTTTCAAGCTTTGCAGATTTTACTCTAAGTCCTACCATTAGGAATCCTGCTGTCGCTAGGCGCTAGTGACGACATATATGACACAATATCTACTATCTGCGCATCTCTTGCGCATATTTTCTGATTCTTTACTCACTTATGGAAGATGAATCTTGTTTCCCAGTTTTATTGCAAAATATTTTTATTACAGTTTGTTTTGACAAAATTATGCACATTTAAAAAAAATAATCGCAATATCATTTCAATTTCGGGAGAAAAGCACTAATGCTACGAAAGCATTACTGCCTTTATACTAAAATGACATTGCGACTTTTTTTAAAATACGCATATTTTTATCAAAACAAGCCACACTTAAAGAATTTTAAAACTGCAACAAAATACTAAAGCAAATACAGGGTTCTCAATTTATCTGCTCAGATCAACCCCAACAATTGTCATAGAGTCAGAATATTCATGCATGACCAGAGAAAATCACTTAAAAAGAGATGAATATAATTAATTAAATGAAATTTAAACATACCGCAAGACAAATCACTTAAAGGAATATGAATGAACTGAAAAGGTAGATTAATTTAAGAATTTTGAATAAGTTAAAAGTCAAAAGCTGAGATATGAAAACAAGCTTCAAAGTCATACATAAAAAGAATCTAACTCTATGGGCTGTGATCGTAATGTGGCTAAATTCATTAAATTGTAAAGGTGTGTAAAATTGAAAATTTTAGTTAACTTAAGCTGTTTACCTTCATTACAACAAAAAACTGGAAGAAACACTGTTCATATTTTCTATATTCTTCAATTTATTAATGATTACTTTTAAATCTTTATTTTTTAAATTAATATATAATTAATTTTAGAGAAACAGACCATTTCTACTTCTTCTTGGGTTAATTTGAACTGAAACATTTATTCTCATTATTTCTGTTTTTTAAAGTATATTTACTTATTTAAACCTAGTGAAGTTACTTTATTGAAGAATACTTTTAGCAGTGCGAAAATAGATACAAGTCAAGAGAATAAGATTAAAATTAAATTTAATTCTTCATGGGGAGTTTAAACTCTTATACATACAGGTGTTTCAAAACTTATTTCTCAAGTTAACACAATTAACAAATGATATTGTAAATATTCTAACATTACTAGGACAGATTTTTATCATGTTGACATTTTCTGGCTTCAATTATATAGATTGCAACTTTTAAAACAAAGATAATCAATCATTACGTTATAATGGAACAAGTGAAAAAAAACTTAACATACCCAATGTAATCCATAGTAGGTTTCCGACATGGTACACCACAAATTATTCTATTTTCTTTTAACATAGTAATCTTAAACCCCATTTTTTAGATGACTTTTCTTTGACGACCATATCTTAACTGGCAGTGTTTTTTTTTTTGTTTTCTGTAGTAGAAAAAACTCCTTATCTTGAAAATAGTTTCAGGGGGTGGGCTACACCCCACACACTTCCTTCGGTACGCAACTTTACCCGATGAGTTAGGAAATCGTTTTGGAATTTGAAGTCAGGAGCCAATCTCGCTCTCCGTGGAAGTAGCTGGAGTTGTTTTGCTTCAACTTTAAACTAGCCGGCATCCTCCGTGATATATTTCTAGGATAAATCAATGTTTAGCAAATAAGGGAGCGGAACGCTAACGTCTTGCTTCACATGCTCACGATTTATCTTGGATCTCTATTTCACAGAATCTGATATCAGGGCATTTTTTTACTTGTCCGATGCTAGGTCAGCAGCCAGGTATATCCAGCTTACCAGTACAGTCGAAAGATGCACCTTCTAAAGCCGCGCTCGCTTACCGTTCATTTAAAAAAAACGAAAAGCACTTACAATTCAATTCATACTCTTTACTCGCAAGAGATATCTTCTCTGTCCTCGGTCTCAAAAGCGAATCCTTAATAAAAATTGTTTCATGCCTCGACAAAAAGGGGGGGGTTTTCCCGGGCCCCTTTGGCCCCTCAAAATTTTATGTTGTTTCACATCTTACTGCACTCAGGACCCCTCTAAAAAAAAAACGCTACACGACCAAAAAACCACGCGCTCGCTTCTCGCGTCCCCTCAATTCTTCCCGCGTTACTTCCCAGGAAGCAATAAAGGGTGGAGGCGAAAACTGTTTTCATTGGTCAATTTCCCTACCTAATGCCAAGAACATCTCGTTGCTATGTCCCTCTAACCACGGGGAGATCACGTGAACTCAAATCTCAGAAGCCCAGGCAATACTTGCACCTGCTTAAAAAATTGTTTTTCGTAAACAAAGTCATAAAACTGCATTGTAAAAGGGGCTGGTATGCTATGAGAAAAATAGCATTCCCACACAATAATCCTGTGTTTAAAATGTAAACGTGTGTGGTCCCAATTATTTCTGAACACAGCTGACCATTTACCCCACGTTTGCTAGTAAAAGAGAGAAAAGGGAGATTTTTTTTTTTGTGAGAGAGTATCCCAAAAGAAAAGGTTTTATTTACAGAAAAATAGAGGAATGTTTTTGAATAACAACATTTACATGTTGTAACATAATTTAAGTACGAGAAATTAATAAAAAGAAAGGGTGCTTAATTTATTAAATTACTTTTATTTATTTATTTATTTTTATTAATTTTAGAAAACACAACTGACTTTAAACTGAACTCTTAAAAATAAAGAAAGTGTACAATGAAAAATTTTGACTAGAACTAAGCTATTAATGATATACAAAAAAATGGGGGGAGGGGGCGCGTGCTGTGTACAAATAACATATTTTAAAATGAAAATTTCTTAAAAATAAGTAAATTACGCCTAACAGGATTCCCCGTCGGTTGAAAAAAAATCAATTTTTTTTGAATGAAATACAAAAAAAAATTTATTTTTTGAATGTCAAAGAAGAAACACAAGGCCAAAAATTTCAAAACGAAAAAATTAAAAAAAAACCCAGTACATGTCCCAATGAGTCACTTACTTAATCTCGGTGAATCTACTCAAGGATCTTTGACCATCAAAACAAACTAAACTTCAGCCCGAAAGACAAATCAGAGTCCCGTTGTACATTCGCCACTACTGCAACACACTCCGGAAATGTGAAACAGTAGTTTGACTACAGCAAACTTCCCAAAAGGTCCAAAATTGTAAATGTTAGAAACAAAAACTGAGATACCTATACTACGTATAAAAATTATCTACTTTTCCACACACAATTCACAGACGAAAATCACCATGACTGCAATTTATTTCTGGACAATGGCGAGCAAAGTTAGTATATGAGATCGCCGACTTGAGAACTACCACTAGAGCTCACTCTAGTTATACCGTACCCGAACTCCACTTTAATAACACTAACCAAATATCCCCAACTTTGTATAGCAATATACTTACTACCTATTCCGGGGGGATTAATTTTGACTTATAGCACTGCCAGCCAGATATGGACACAAAATATATATATGCACAGTTATATAAACAAAACATAAAATCAATACACTAGTGCACAACTGGACAATAGAATACACATAAACAGAGACAAAAAAAAATTAACATTAGGTATATATTGTTGACAAATACATATCACTCGGAAAAATGTGGATTAGAGTTCTTCAGACTGGTGAAAAATTGTTCGTTTGAATTTTAGAAACACATAAGATCTTTCTGAGTTTTACAACTGCACTTACAGGGCCACTGTGCATTTGGTAAGTGTATGCCGCAATGTGTGTTGCAGATAGGAACACGTAAAAATTATATACCAACTTTGGTTATCAAAATTTTGCTAAAATATCCACAAACATTAAACAGTTTGATACACCAACTGTGGTGGTGAATAATTACACCCAAAATCGAAAAAGGGAAGGCAGAAAACAACAAAAAAAAAATAAAAAAAAAAAAAAAAAAAAAACGGTATACAGATTTAAAATGAGATGAATTAATGTAAATACACACCAAACATTTTAATACTTACATTTAGATAAACAAACCTCAGTTCCAACCTACATACTAGAAAATTTTGAACTAAAACCCCTTTAATTCAAAACAAGAAAAATGTTTGAAATACATACACCTGAGTTGTAAACAAATAGTATACTTCTATACTTATACACTAACTCACACCTCAGATACACTAATCTGTGTAATTTCAAACAGTATTTAAAAGTGTGTATTCCCTAAAGAATAACAATTCTAGTACCTACCCTAGAAAACCAAGTAAAATTACACACTAATATACAAAATTTTATACATAAGTACTTTATTACGTATATTAAATAAAATATACCTATCCTTGCTAAACCATTACCTTAAAAAACAATGCATATACATAAAACACAAAGCGAATAAGAAGAATTTGATGCATGCATAATTCCATTAAAAATGTACAGAAAATTTTCAAAGTTCAGAAAATACAGCTAAAAATTCGGAAAAATGCATAATAAATTAAACAATGTATGTGCGGAGTACGTTTTAATATTAAAATAACCTAAATACACACTAGAAATAATAATAACTAAGTTAGAAAACATCTAGTATATTGACAACAAACTTCCGTTACCCGGACACAAAATCAAAACAAGTTTAAAGTTCCTCAAAAAATTAATTACGTACTAAAATGCACAAAATAACATTAAAAGAATGCTAAACATATATATATATATATACAAAAAAAATATTAAAATAAAAACTATTCTAGGCAAAGATTAGTGCTTAAAAAGTTGCTACACTCTATAATTTGGCTTATCTCTCCTTTCACGGAATCCATATTGACTGGTCGGGACAGCATTCGATTTAGTTGGTATCGATTGTAAGTGACTAACATTCGAAGTACGCGATGCATCCGCATTACAATCCGACGTAACTTGATTAGCTGAATTCCCTCCCGGTGCTGGATCTGAGAGCTGAACGTCGCCTGAATTTTCCTCATGCGTATCGCTGGAAACTGGGGGGGAAGAATGATGAGCCATACTTTCGCTATCTGCCTCTGCTGAACTTAAGGGCGATTGCTCTGCGCTGTCTGCTGTATCTGGCGTGCTCCGTGGGGTCGAAAAAACTGGGACGAAGTTACGTCCGCGCCTGCGCTTCCGTGGTGCAAGAAAATCGAAGTTGCTTGTCGAAGGGACGTCAGTTACAATCGGACTGGACTCAATCGATATAGAATCGACATCCTGCTGTTGTTGTTTTGGTACAAAAATGGGATTTCTGCTTTTAAACTCCGTTAGTCTGTCAACATGTACAACTTGCGTTTTAGATAAGTTAGATTGAAGAGCAATTTTAAAATTTACTTCACTTAATTTTTCAGTTATAGTGTAAGGACCATTATTAAATTTAGAGAGCTTTTTTGACTGACCTGGCTTTACGGAAGGTGTGATAACCAGACAGAATCCCCTACTTTGAAATTTTTACACACTGCAGTTTTTTCACGATACTTCTCTTGTTTTTCTGAAACTTTAACAAGACTGCTGTGTACTTCCGTGTATACTTTTCTCAATGCAGGAAATAAGAGTTCACAATATGAAGGAGTATCATTGTAATTTAAAGTTGTAGGGGTAGAAAAAATTTTATACGGAAGGTTAAGATTTCTTCCAAACATTACTGCAGCGGGGGTTAAGTTTGTGGATGAGTGTACTGCTGTGCGGAGGGCTAAAAGAGCAAATTTGAGTTTTGTATCCCAGTCTGTTTGATTTTGGTTGACGATATGACATAGGGCATTTTTCAATGTCTGATTTTGTCGCTCCACTTGTGCATTCCCGCTTGGATGAAACGGGGTTGTCTGAATGTGTTTGGTGCCAAACTTCTTATAGACTTTCTCTATAGCTTCTGATATTAAATTTTTTCCTTTGTCAGTTGTGATATATGAAGGTGCTCCATATCTTGACACGAAGTCAGCAAGGGTATCAGCTATCATATCTGAAGTGATATCGGATACTGCGTATGCTTCGGGCCATTTTGAAAACGCATCAATATATGCAACAATAAACTTATTACCCGAAAAAGTCTGGGGCAAGGGACCCAAGATGTCCAAATTTACCTTTGAGAGTGGGAATTCAGGGGTAGGCATTCTTTGCAATGGGGCGAGATGTTTTGCCTTGTGTGCACGTCTCTGTTGGCAACTAATGCAGGACTCTACTAGATGTTTGACATCAGCGGACATGCCTGGCCAGTAAAAATTTTCGCGAATGCGATCAATGGTTTTCTGGAAGGCTTGATGACAAGCAGCTAGAGAATCGTGAGTTAGTGCAAACACCTGGGGGATAAGTTCTCTTGGTACCACAAGTCTGGGCAATTTATTCAGCACAAGAGAATCTCTAGTGTCCTCGCCCACTAAAAGATCATCTTGGAAGAAAAATCGCATATACTTGGGTGCAATTTCCACCCCTTGGTCTAATTTTTGAGCAATCTGTATACACTTTTTATCTGATTTTTGCAATTCCCTGATTTTCTCTAATAAATCAGATTGTGGCATAAACATATTTCCTTTTTCCACTTGAATACAAAAATTGCAGCTGGTCACATTTTCAGAAAAATCATTCTCATTTACATACCTTGATAAGAAATCAGCTACACTGTTACAACGACCTTTAATAAATTTAATCGTAAAGGTAAAATCTGCAAGAGTGCAAACCCATTTCGCAATTCGGGATGTTGGGTCTTGAATTTTGAGCATATATGTAAGTGGGGCATGATCTGTATAAATAAAGAAGTGTGTGTTAGCTAAGTAACACTTAAAATGTGAAGTAGCCCATACTAGAGCCAGTAATTCACGCTCCGTGGTCGAATACCTCGTCTCAGGGTCTTTTAATTTTCTACTGGCAAAGGCGACAGGATGTAAACAGTTGTTATCATCAAATTGCGACAATACTGCTCCAAGAGCTGAGCCACTAGCGTCCGTATATAAATGAAATTCCTTATTAAAATCAGGGAGGTTTAAACAAGGTTTAGATATCAAAGCATTTTTTAAATCTTCAAATTCTGCCTCTGCTTCCTGATTCCAAACAAAACGACCATTATCTTTAGTTAGTAAAATTAAATTTTTGGCTCTTTTTGAAAAATCGGGAATGAATCTCCTATAAAATGATATTGTACCAATAAAGGATCTAACTGCCTTACGAGTTTTAGGTGGTTGGAAATCTTTAATTATTTCAATATTTTTATTGATTGGTGCAACTTTACCTTTTTTAATCTCAAAACCAAGATATTGAATTGTATCAGATAAGAAAAAACATTTACTAGGTTTTAACTTTAACTTATGTTGGCGAAGTCTACTGAACACTAAATTTAATTTTTCAAGGTGGGACTCTACATCTTTCGAAGCAATCACAATATCGTCGATATAAACTAGGATACCTAAATTTCCTAAGTCACCAAAAATAGCATTCATTAATCTTTGAAAAGAATTGCCAGATGTCGATAATCCGAAGCAATTCCTGGCCCACTCAAAGAGTCCTTTATGGGTGATTATTGCTGTTTTGTGTCTATCCTCAGGACGCACAACTTGCTGGAAAAAACCACTCGTTAAATCAAGGGTTGAAAAAAAATTTGACCCAGAAAGTGCATCAACCGAATCTGTTATATTCGGGATGGGATAAGCATCCTTAACTAAGTTTTTATTAAGGGCTCTGAAATCGACCGCCAGCCTATAAGAACCATCCGCTTTCTTAACTAAAAGTACAGGGGAGGCGAATTCAGACATAGAGGGGGCTATAATTTCAGCTTTTAAAAGGATATCAAGTTGACTTTCTAACTCTTCTCTAAGCTTATGTGGGACTCTATATGCTTTACATTTTACGGGTTTATCTGAGGTTAAATTAATTACATGGGGGATAGTGTCACAGCCTGGTAAGTCTAAAACTGAAGCTGCAAACACATCTTTATTCTTATCTAAAAATTCTTGCATCTTAAGTTTGAGGGGGGGTTCTAAATGGTCAAGATTGATATCTGTGCTCCATGTCAGGTCAGCATGGTCAAAATCATCACCTGGGGCGGGTGTATTTACATTAAAAGCAAAATTACATTTATCATAGTCACAATCAGAATCATCGATACACTTTCGAACTTTGGCAACCCTCATTCCCTTTTTAAAAGTTACACTATCATCCGAAAAATTTGCAAAAGATATGTACAGCCCACGTTCCTGAGAACAGACACTTCTAGACGATAATACACTATTACAGACTTTCTGTACCAGAGGTTCCAAAATCACATTATCTTTACTTTGAATAAAATTATCTCTTGAACATTTAACTTTTGCTATAACTTTAGAATGGGGAGGTATAGTTATTACACTGGTGAGTACCGCAAAACTAATCTCATGATTTTTTGAATTTTTGTCCTCATTACATGTATCGGTACTTGTTTCACTCAAATGTGCAACTTCACTATTAGTTACATTGACCTGGCAGACAGGATAAACACATTGCATTTCCCTATTGTTACTTTTTTCCTGCTCCTCATTCATTATATCTGAGCTTACGTTAGTATTTACATTATGAATATTTACATTAACACTTATCTCATTTTCATTCGAATTGTTGCAACCTATATTACTATTTACATCATTACTGTTACTAATACTACTTATACACCCTACATACAGTTTATTATTATTTACATTATCCCCTACATTAAAAATCTCATTCATATTTAGGGAATTTTCTACATTTGAATTTATCTCTGAGAGATCCTGAACAACAGAGCATTCATCTTTATTTACATTGCTTTGACAATTATCACCAATTACAGCTTTACTCATTTCATTAATGTTTTTCTCCCTAACCTGTACTTTCCTATCTTCCTTATCTGCTTTTAATTCTAGTTCATCTTTATGATTATACTCCATGTTGTTCAGAGTTTCCCCAGAAGCTTTATGTTTAAAAAAATTCTCCTTTGGGAAATTTGTTTGACATGCTACAGATTCAGTTTTGTAAAAATTGACATTGTTTATTTTACTATATTCACATTTGCTGTCAACCAGTGGAGAAGGGAGGGAGTTTTGCACACTATTTTTACACAAAGTCTGCTCGTTTACATTCAAGATAATGGATTTTTGTTGACAATTAATAATGGCACTATATTTACTTAAAAAGGGCATACCCAAAATGGCAACAAATTCATTAGCTAATTTTCCTGGTACCACGAAAAATTCTGCCTGACAGTTTACATCATTGAACTTAAAGTTTAAATCTATTTTTTCTGTAAGTGGAACCTTTTCACCTGTTACCGTTAAAATCGGGGTATTGCATGGAGTGGTATTTGCAAATGGAATAAGATTAAGGCCTTGCCTGGATATCAGATTAATTCCTGAGCCAGTATCACATAACACATTTAAAAAAATATTATTTATAAAAATTTTCATTGTAGGCAAATTGTAAACAGACAGGGAAAAAACATTATATACAGAGGGAGGAATGTCGTTAGGCCTATCATGAGTCAGTCCGACTGATTCTGACTCAGCCCCTACTCGTTTAAACCTTTATTTTCCTGAGTTACATTATTTTGGCCCGTTTCCTGTTGTGGGACATTGTTGTCGCCACCTCTACCTCTTGTATATTGCCCTCTACCTCTATAATTATTCCCTCTTTGAGAGTTATCATACCTTCTACCTCTTTGAGGCTGTTGGTATCCAGACATACCCCTACGACCCTGATAACTCCTATTGTTACCTCTCCAAAACTGGTTTCTGGGGTTTTGGGAGCAATCTCGAGCAAAATGGTTGAGACCCCCACACATATAGCAAGAAAAATTTGAAAAATTTGTTTGTTCTGGGTTCCACAACCTTCTGTCATTATCTTTTTTCTCCACTAAACTATCAATTTTCGCAGTTAACAATTGTAATTGTTGTCTTAGCTCCTCAATTTCCTGCTTCTGATTGTTTACATTCGGTTTTTTAGCTTGAGTAGCCGCGCAAGCTATATTGATAGGTTGCGGTTGAGTTGCCTGTGCCAAATCGTGGGAGTATAAGGGGTTAACACTCCTACAAGCTTTTTCCTCTAATCGGGCATAAGCTAAAATTTCAGCAGGTGTTTTTGGGTCTTTTGAAATTACCCCCTTCCTGATTTCTGGCAATAAATTTCCCAGCAGCATGGAGTGTAGCATTGCATCTCTACTTTGCTGCGCTATTGTTGATGATACCCCATCCATAACAAGAGCCCTCAGGGAAAGATCAGAAGCCCTGTCAAAAAATTCTTGAACAGACATAGCAGGTGTTTGCTTAAAATTTAAAAATTTAGCTAAAGCTACATCTGGGGTTTCCTGATGAATGTACCTCTCTTTAATAATTTTAACCAGTTCTGCACTATCCTTACCCTTATGCAGTTTCAATAGTTTAGCAGCTGTTCCCGAAACTCTGCTTAATAAAGCAAACTTTTTCTCCCCCTCATCCCAGCCGAAAAAATCTGCTAATTCCTCCCACTTTTCAAGAAAGTCAGAACATGAAACTGTTGATTCACCATTAAAAGGGGGGATGCTTGAAAGGTTGTCGACTAAGGCCGTTTTCTTTTGTACAAGTGCAAGTTCTTTTGTAGCTTCATCTGCCATAATTAAATCTTTATATATAATCTTAACGTTAGACAGAAATAAAAGTTAAACTGTAAACTAAAATTACGTCCCTATGCAGATTTAAGAATTATACCCGGTACACAAGGGCACATTACAATTAAAACACTTACACAAAAATAAAATTATGTAAAGTATGACAGAAAAATTAGTATTTGAGAAAAGAAAAACTTCTTAGGGGGGGGGGGGGCATATACTTAGAAACCTCACACCTTGGAGCATACACTTATACATATATATTATAATACACAACATATGAAAAAACACACACATATATATATATACCTATTGTCCAGCTTGCCCCTAAATTTTTGGTAAATGAATGACTGAATTATCACTCGCATGAACTCTGTACAAAATGTGTATACTAACTGAATGGCAATTACCAATAAAAATGAACTACCTAAACTTTTAAATCACACCCGCACAAGAAAAAAGGACAATTCTGGAATTTTGCGAGAGGAAAACATTGAAAATTTGTAAAGTATAGAGTTCTAAATTCAGTCAAACAGTTAATTCCCAACCAAATACTGTAATATATAAAATCACACATAAATTCAATACAATAACCAGGCCTTTAATAACATGGCACCATTCTTGTTATGGGTTTTTTTTTTCTCTGAGCAGTTAAATTTCCACCTAGATTGAATCCTGTATATAAAATTATAACAATAACTTCTAGCTGAATTACAGAATTACTGTAAAGGAAAACTTTAACACTAAGATATCAATGCCACACTTAAAGAATTTTAAAACTGCAACAAAATACTAAAGCAAATACAGGGTTCTCAATTTATCTGCTCAGATCAACCCCAACAATTGTCATAGAGTCAGAATATTCATGCATGACCAGAGAAAATCACTTAAAAAGAGATGAATATAATTAATTAAATGAAATTTAAACATACCGCAAGACAAATCACTTAAAGGAATATGAATGAACTGAAAAGGTAGATTAATTTAAGAATTTTGAATAAGTTAAAAGTCAAAAGCTGAGATATGAAAACAAGCTTCAAAGTCATACATAAAAAGAATCTAACTCTATGGGCTGTGATCGTAATGTGGCTAAATTCATTAAATTGTAAAGGTGTGTAAAATTGAAAATTTTAGTTAACTTAAGCTGTTTACCTTCATTACAACAAAAAACTGGAAGAAACACTGTTCATATTTTCTATATTCTTCAATTTATTAATGATTACTTTTAAATCTTTATTTTTTAAATTAATATATAATTAATTTTAGAGAAACAGACCATTTCTACTTCTTCTTGGGTTAATTTGAACTGAAACATTTATTCTCATTATTTCTGTTTTTTAAAGTATATTTACTTATTTAAACCTAGTGAAGTTACTTTATTGAAGAATACTTTTAGCAGTGCGAAAATAGATACAAGTCAAGAGAATAAGATTAAAATTAAATTTAATTCTTCATAGGGAGTTTAAACTCTTATACATACAGGTGTTTCAAAACTTATTTCTCAAGTTAACACAATTAACAAATGATATTGTAAATATTCTAACATTACTAGGACAGATTTTTATCATGTTGACATTTTCTGGCTTCAATTATATAGATTGCAACTTTTAAAACAAAGATAATCAATCATTACGTTATAATGGAACAAGTGAAAAAAAACTTAACATACCCAATGTAATCCATAGTAGGTTTCCGACATGGTACACCACAAATTATTCTATTTTCTTTTAACATAGTAATCTTAAACCCCATTTTTTAGATGACTTTTCTTTGACGACCATATCTTAACTGGCAGTGTTTTTTTTTTTGTTTTCTGTAGTAGAAAAAACTCCTTATCTTGAAAATAGTTTCAGGGGGTGGGCTACACCCCACACACTTCCTTCGGTACGCAACTTTACCCGATGAGTTAGGAAATCGTTTTGGAATTTGAAGTCAGGAGCCAATCTCGCTCTCCGTGGAAGTAGCTGGAGTTGTTTTGCTTCAACTTTAAACTAGCCGGCATCCTCCGTGATATATTTCTAGGATAAATCAATGTTTAGCAAATAAGGGAGCGGAACGCTAACGTCTTGCTTCACATGCTCACGATTTATCTTGGATCTCTATTTCACAGAATCTGATATCAGGGCATTTTTTTACTTGTCCGATGCTAGGTCAGCAGCCAGGTATATCCAGCTTACCAGTACAGTCGAAAGATGCACCTTCTAAAGCCGCGCTCGCTTACCGTTCATTTAAAAAAAAACGAAAAGCACTTACAATTCAATTCATACTCTTTACTCGCAAGAGATATCTTCTCTGTCCTCGGTCTCAAAAGCGAATCCTTAATAAAAATTGTTTCATGCCTCGACAAAAAGGGGGGGGTTTTCCCGGGCCCCTTTGGCCCCTCAAAATTTTATGTTGTTTCACATCTTACTGCACTCAGGACCCCTCTAAAAAAAAACGCTACACGACCAAAAAACCACGCGCTCGCTTCTCGCGTCCCCTCAATTCTTCCCGCGTTACTTCCCAGGAAGCAAGAAAGGGTGGAGGCGAAAACTGTTTTCATTGGTCAATTTCCCTACCTAATGCCAAGAACATCTCGTTGCTATGTCCCTCTAACCACGGGGAGATCACGTGAACTCAAATCTCAGAAGCCCAGGCAATACTTGCACCTGCTTAAAAAATTGTTTTTCGTAAACAAAGTCATAAAACTGCATTGTAAAAGGGGCTGGTATGCTATGAGAAAAATAGCATTCCCACACAATAATCCTGTGTTTAAAATGTAAACGTGTGTGGTCCCAATTATTTCTGAACACAGCTGACCATTTACCCCACGTTTGCTAGTAAAAGAGAGAAAAGGGAGATTTTTTTTTTGTGAGAGAGTATCCCAAAAGAAAAGGTTTTATTTACAGAAAAATAGAGGAATGTTTTTGAATAACAACATTTACATGTTGTAACATAATTTAAGTACGAGAAATTAATAAAAAGAAAGGGTGCTTAATTTATTAAATTACTTTTATTTATTTATTTATTTTTATTAATTTTAGAAAACACAACTGACTTTAAACTGAACTCTTAAAAATAAAGAAAGTGTACAATGAAAAATTTTGACTAGAACTAAGCTATTAATGATATACAAAAAAATGGGGGGAGGGGGCGCGTGCTGTGTACAAATAACATATTTTAAAATGAAAATTTCTTAAAAATAAGTAAATTACGCCTAACACACATTTAAAAAAAATAATCGCAATATCATTTCAATTTCGGGAGAAAAGCACTAATGCTACGAAAGCATTACTGCCTTTATACTAAAATGACATTGCGACTTTTTTTAAAATACGCATATTTTTATCAAAACAAGCTGTAACAAAAATATTTTGCAATATATCTGGCAAACAAGATTCATCTTCTGTAAGTAAGTAGCAATCTGAAATTCGTAATAGAATTTTTAACAGGTATTCTCTAAATGGCTTTGTCTGGTTCAAGGGAAAAAAAAAATCTAATCTGGCGATTTTAGGAAAATTTTTGCAGTTATTGCTTGGACTCGCAAAATATTTAACACTAGAACGGCGGCGAGGGGTCATTTTGACCCTTGCCAACTGAATACATGTCGATTCGAACCAGAATTTTTTTTAAAATATAAGATTAATATATTCTGAACAAAAATAACTTGAATAAATAAGTTAAATAGCTTTAAGTAAAAATTCTGATGTGAAATATTTTTATAAAATCTGAGTAAAATTTCCCGCCGTTCTAGTGTTAAACAAATACTAAATTAACAATACTTGCTTCTTTAATAGTACAACATTTAATGCATGCATTTAAATTAAAGTGATTCTGAATATAAAATAAAATGAATTTTAAATTAAATAAATGAACTATTTGTAATTTAAATAACATGAATACAATACGATCAAAAGAATATTGGAATAAGTTTTCGATGTATCGTCTGCGCTTGATAAACGAAGAAAAGGACTTAAAATTGAATATTTTATTTATTATTAAATTCTATACATATTCTAAACCTTGATAACCATTCTATTTTCATCTGGAATAGAACCGTGTATATCATTTTTTATAACTTTAGCACATCAAGAATTGAGTAAAAAATAAGACTACAAAATTCAATCTTTACACATTAACTACTTACTAATTTTTATGCGTCATTTTTCATTTCATTAAAGGAAAATAATTAAAATCGAGCGTATTTAAATCAACAACATTTTATAATATATATCAAATAATATATATAAATTTTTATTATTATTATTATTATTAAAGTTAAAATACCTAACTAACTTGTTTTGCTCTTTGGAAAAGGACATATGAATTCTATAAGAAAAAGAATTTTCTTACAATTTCGAAAACTGGAGTTATTCGATTGCCAACATTTTGCCATTTTAACAAATAATATTAGTTCTTAAAAAGAACTGTTTTTATTTAAATAATTAACTATAATAAATAAGTCAAAAAACACGAATAAAAATTAATTGAACATTATATTACTGTCAGAATATAAATGCTACAAACAAATGAAAACACGATGTTGGCGCCTTGCGCAGTTATTTCATAGATGTGCAATTAATAGATTATCCATAAAGAAGAAAACAGTTAGGCATGTTTCTATTGTTCACTCCGTCCACTACGTGGCGTGTGACCTTGATTGATGTGACCTCGCCTTTAATCTTGCGGTTACCTCTCCCATTTAAGATAAGACGCTTACATATTTTGCTTTGGTAATACATTTTTTATTTTATTGCAAAAATATATGGGGGTGATTCAGCTAAACATTAGCCACTAAATAGTTGCCCATTAATCTCTTAATTTTAAACTGTTAGTATACTTTGATGTGGATGAAATAGAATTTTATTCTATCTACAATTAACGGTATACTTCATTCAAAATTTCCCAAAATAGAATTTATTTTTCAGGAACTTCTACGTTTTCTCATCTGGAAGTTCGCAAGAGCAATAAATAAAAGGAATACGGAAATAGAAATCTATTAAGATTTTGAAGGATAGGAGAAAGAACCAAGATAATTAATTCACTCACAAACTGTATGTCCATAAATTGTGCATTTAAATGGACGCATTTATATTTATTCTACGTCACTCTCTACTTTTAAAACTGCCAGTGATATTAAAAATATCGCTGTTACGAGAATTCATACTTAAGAGAAGAGATAATTAACAAAAACAAGTAGACTAAAAACACCAAAAAGTGAAATAGAAACTATGTCAATATCAGTGGCGTGGCGTGAAAATTTTCGGTGGTCATCGCAATTATTTAAGTTTGTGGTGAAAAATTATTAACTCTAAAATTCAATGGTTGAATGTTCAAAAAAGAAACTTTAAATCTTACCTTCACTTATACATGAACTCCAAATGTTCTGCTAAAACTGGATCGTAGAGTTTTAAAAGCTTATTAAGAGTTTTAAAATATTGCTTGGTCATCGCCGCATCCAGCGATGACCGGACGCCACGCCACTGGTCAATATATAAGAATAATGAGAAAAGCGATCTGGATGGGATATCTCATCCAGATGTAGTCAGGCGAGTGTAGGAAAAAAATCCTAAAACAGTAGAGTATAAAGTAAATAGTTCAAAAAAGAAAACGGAGATTTTATTTACACTTACTGTATGAAACATGTAGTAGCTGATTCAACAGTAACGTTTCTCCATAGCGAAAACGTGTTTGGATTCGCGGAAGAATCTGCTGTTTTTTTAGCTAGTCTTACAAAAGAATGACCGTATGAAAGAAAGAAACAAAAAGACTAGAAAACAGGAATTCTGCTTTTTTTAGGATTAGTGTCGCCCCCGATGAAAAAAAAAATATATATGTATATATAAATAGTACAAAACATATTTCAATTTTAAGACTTACAACACACGCTTTTATTTTATGTAAAATGACGTCATTCGTATCCGCTTAAGAATTTCACATACGACCCACTCTTCAACATCTATAGTAAAGTATGCATAGGATGTCACTACCGCGAAATAATACACAAATGCAGAAAAAAGATGCCGTCATTAAAGGAACTCGACAGAAAAAAAAAAAAAAAAACACGCATGGAACGCAGACCTACCTGGTCCAGTTGCCCCATTTTTATGGAGTAACTGGACCCATGGAGAAAGAAAGATGAAATATATACATCTTTTTTTTTTTTTTTAGACATTAAAATGTAATTTTGAAAAATTTTGTCTGAGAGAGTGAACCTAACTGAACACATTTACAAAGGTTTAGACTTTAATTAAAACGAACATTAGCTTTTGGAAGTTGAATTGCCAGAATCTTCAGAGTCACATTGTAAAATCATGGGCCACTTGTCCCACGAAACTTTACATGGTTTATTATCGTATTTTTTTGTGGTGTATTAGATAGTAAACAACCGATTGAAATGAATCATAAACAAGTGGGTAAGTGTGATCACAGATCGCAGAGAGGGTTTCGTTTAATATTCTTTTCAAAACACTTTATCCTTTTGCGAAATCTGTTAGTTCCACATTTCGCAACCAGGGGGCGCACTCTATTCTACACAAACCTCTATCCTAATGAAACTCCGTTTTACAACTTATACGTAGGTATATTAGTCGAGGGGATCGGGTCTATATTAGTGATGGGCGATTTCGATTTTTTTAATCGATTTAATCGATACTATGGCGAACTCGATTTAATCGATACTATAAATTTTTTAATCGATGTCTCTAAAGGTCATATCATTTTCATTTTCCTTCAAAAATTTAAGGTCAAGTAGTTGGATGTCCAATCCCAAAACTTTCTTCTGTCTCACAAATGTTAAAACTTCAAAATTCGCTATCACAGTGTCAAATTTAAATAACCTGTACCCATCATGAGGATCCAAAAGTATAGATTCGTTGAAATATGTGTATTTAAAAAATATATATAAGAATCCCATTTTCCTAACAAATCATTGAATTTCGGCCCACACCCTCTTAGATGTCCGCAACGGAAAATCCCAGTTCAAAGGGCATAAAAGCGACACCTGTTGGGTAGTATACATCCAAGCCTAATAAGGATCTATTTATACGACAGTGTAACAGAATATGAAGTTTGATTAAATTCCGTGCATTAGTTTTGATATATGCACTGTTAAAAATTTGCAGCATTCTGGCAGGTCATTTGACCGTTTTTTCCGAAAACGGTTACACAACCGTAATTTAACACTATTCTGACCATATTATTTTCCATTGTATGGTCAGAATACAGTTAAATTATGGTTATGAAACCGTTTTTTCAAAAAACGGTCGAATGACCTGCCAGAATGCTGCAAAATTTTTAACAGTGTGGCTATCATGAATATCATGAAAAAAGCAGTATAGCAATGCAGCTTATTACATGATTAACACGAAAGACTCAGAAACAACTTACGTCAATGACTAACAGAATATTAAGTTTGATGAAATTCCGTTCATTACTTCTTGAGATGTTATCGCAAACATTGCGTAAACCATGAAAAACAGTGTTGAATTCAGGGGCTGGTACGGGTGGACCCCTCCCCTGCCCGGAACATTGAAATGTCCCCTAGGGAGATTTGAGATTTTATGCTTAATGGACGAAAGTCCAATCCCCCCCCCCCCCTCGTACCTCTAGAATGTTCCTCGCCAGAACCATAGAAATCACCCCCGGAGAAAAATGTCTGAATTCAACACTGTTGATAAAAGCAGCATGGCTGCACAATTTGTTATATCATTTACACAAAAACCTAATTATGGATAACTTATGGCATTGTCTAACAGAATATTAAGTTTGATGAAATTTCGTTCATTAGTTCTTGAGATATTATCCATAAAATTGTTTAAATCCTGAAAAACGTGTTGAATTCAGGGGGTGGTCCGGGGGGGGGTGATATTCCTCCCCCCGCAACAAAGCATAAAATCTCAAACTTTCTGGGGGGCATTTGAGTGTTTCGGGGGGAGGAGAATGTCACCCCCCCGAGCCACCCCCTGAATTCAATACGTTTTTGTACATTAAAAATTGATGAAATTTCGTTCATTAGTTCTTGAGATATTATCCCTAAAATTATTTAAATCCTGAAAAACCTGTTGAATTCAGGGGGTGGCCCGGGAGGGTAACATTCCTCCCCCCCCCCCGCAACATTCAAATGCCCCCCCCCCCCCCCCCCGGAAAGTCTGAGATTTTATGCTTTTTGTACATTAAAATGTATAAAAGTCCAATCCCCTCCCCCTCTGAACTGTCCCTCCCGGAGAAAAATGTCTGAATTCAACTCTGCTGATAAAATCAGCATAGCAACGCCCCCTGTTGGGCGATTTACACCGAAACCTAATAAGCAGCAATTTATGCCAGCGTCTAACTGAATGTGGTTTTATGAAAATCCGTATATTAGTTCTTGAGATAGAGCTATTGCGAAAATCGGGAAAAATGTAGCACAGCAGCGCCACCATCCGGTAGATTTACATCAAAACATAATCCTCAACAACTTATGTCAGCGTCAAACTGAATCTGAAGTTTGGTGAATATTCGTGCATTAGTTCTTGAGATAGCAATCTTGCGGAAATCATGAAAAATGCAGCATAGCAGCGGCACCTGTTGAGCGATTTTCACCAAAAAGTAATCAGCACATATTTATATGAAGGTCTAACTGAATCTAAAGTTTCAACAGATTCCATTCATTAGTTCTTGAAATAGACCGCGCACATTTTTTTTTGTCAGAGAGAAACAAATAGACAGACTGAGACAAAAAATTTATAAAAATAGTCAAATCGTATTCCAGACAAGAAGTTCTAAAACTATAAATCCTTAGAAACCGGAAGTCGAAAATTTTCACGAAAACAACACTTTATTTTTCTAAAGACAAAAGAAAGCAAGAAAAGATGAACGCATCGATTCTGCCCTTGGATCAGAAACGGTGAATCGATTCAGTTCAGATTCGATGCCGATGTCGATCTTCAGATGCGATCTTCAGAATCGTTATTTTTTTTATTTACTTCAATTCTTTAGATGCAATGTCGAATCGTTATATTTTGATTTACTTCAATTCTTTAGATGCAATGTCGAATCGTTATGTTTTGATTTACTTCAATTCAAATCGCATCGCGGTCGATCTACGATTCGGGTTGAATCAATTCTTCCAATTTTGCTGTTTTAGTGCCAGAATTGCTGTAAAATTTTGTATAAGAGCCTTTTTTTTACTTTCTATGTTAAACCAGTGTTGAATGCAGGTATTTTTCTTAGGGAGGGATTTATTCGACTCCGGTCGGGATTGGGGGGGGGGGGGGAATTTCAGAGTTCCGTAATGGGGGGGGGTGCACATTTGTCCATTAATAAGCATAAAATCTCAAAACTTACAGGAGGGACATTTCAATGTCCCGGGAGGGATGTCCTCCAGGACTACCCCCTGAATTCAACACTAGGTTAAATCGTTATACTTTTGTTTAGAAGCCTAGTTATTCAGGTTACTAGTTTATTATATTGTATTTTTCAAGTTCGTCCCTTCTAATCTCTCCACCCCCCTCTCCCCTTTTCCTCGCTAATCTTAATTTACAGGGCCGTTCAAAATTTGCATGCAATTTTTAAAATGTCCAATTCTTGTTCTATTTTATTATAAAGCCACATTTTGAAACCTTGACCAAAGATACTTTTGAGGTCGCCCCTCCGACCGTTTGGGGCTTACCTGCTCCCTCGGGGGGGGGGGGGGATATTTTTTGTTTCTTCCAAACCATATCGTATAACATATCGTTGGAAAGCTTTTAATGTGATCTTTTATTTTCTGTCTCTAGCCTTCCTTCTTTTTGGTAAGGGTCAATCGTGCTCCAACTTTTGTATTGATATTTTTGACAGTAATTTCAAAGGAATATATATTTATTCTTTCGGATTTACTGTTTTAAAGGCAGAACTGCTGTCAAATTTCGCATAAGAGCCTTTTTCTTTCTAGGTTAAATTGTTATATTTTTAGATTAGCAGCCAAGTTATTTGGGTTACTAGTTTATTAAGCTGTACTTTTCCAGTTCGTCACCAATACATTCCCCCCCCCCCCCCCTCCATCCCAATTTTCTTAATTATGGTCCAATTTCAATGGGACCTTTTTTGACATTCTTCCCAAGTCATTTGTTTACCAACTAAACACTGATATTATATCTGCAGCTCTTGGTGAGCACTATTTACGAATAGTAATAACAAATTTCGTCTCTTTTCCATTTTAAACTTATCATTCTTGGTTTAAAGTCACGTGACTCAAGGTTCTCGTTCGTTAAGCGGTATTTCACAAGTTTGCCAAAGTGTTTGTGTAAGTTGTATTATAAAAATTCCAGTTGTTTACAACCAAACTTACTGATTTATGATACTTTGAATTTTATGAAATTTCGGAGCTTTCCGAAACTAAAGGATCCCCTGTATGTTATTAATTTTTTTCAAGGGTGTAGGTATGAGAATACGTGCTAAAATGCTTTAAAACCTTTTTTTTTTTCAAATAATATATTTCACAATTTAAACAAAGTGATTCCCGAGAATTTTGTACTGTTTTAAAAGGGGACCACATCTTAGAATGTAAGGGGCGTAAATATTCGAAACTTGGACAGGGCGATGCAAAAAAAAAAATTCTCCTTTCAGAAATTCGAAAAAATATTATCTTAATTACAAGGTGAGATATTAATTATTATTTCACTAATTGGTTTATTTCTATTAAATGCTTTTTTTAAAGGCAGTCACGTGATTTTTTATAGCCGCATTAACGTTTTCTACCGTTTAGCGTGCGGTTCTTTGACGGTGGGCTGAGATAACTACTACCTTTTCAATATCAAAAATTTTATAAGTGTTCATACCACTATTTTCGAATAGTAATTTCACAAATATCTTGAATTCTTGCTTAAGACTACCACCCCCTAGACTAATGTATCTTCGGATAGGTTGTATAAAGGAGTTTCGTTTAGATACACTTTTGTTTTGAATAGACTGCGCTCCCTGGGGGTGGAATATAGAACTAACAGACCGTGATTTCATTTAAAGTAGAAAATCTAACAAGGCGATCTGTTCGAAACTTTAAGATAGTTTATAACACATAAGAAAAAGTTTAAAAAAGAATGGTGAGAAAATTTCGGAAGGAGGGGAGGGGGGGGGGGGAAGGCCGCTAGAATTTTTTTTAAACCTTAGCGATCCTTACAGGGCTTAAATTGCGCCGGAGCCCGGCTCCGGCACTTCTCTGTTTTCAGTAAATATTTAAATATTGGTCGGAATTCACCGGAGCTCATAAATACAGGGCTCCGGAGCCTAGTGCAATGGCGCTTCCGAAATACCGAAGCGTTCCAACTCAATCTGTCTGTAAATTAAAAATTTTATTTACTCAGGTATAGAAAAAATAAAATAACTCTTCCCCCTTTTTAATGCTATTTTGAATAGAATAGGAGAAACTGAAATTATGTTGTTTATCCTACTGATATTTGCAGATTTATGTCTGGCATTGATTTTGGCAACATGTATATTGGCGCTATTCAAGAGCGCGAACAATAAATTTCCTTTCTTTGATTTTGTTTTCTGACACTAAGATATTTTTGAATTGGATCATTTTTTTTAGGTATCTAACCGGAAAAGATTTTTTTTTCTAGTCAACGTGCATCAGCTTGAGATATTGTTTGTTTGAGGTTTTTAGTCTTCCATTGCGTACGAGTACGAAAATAAGGTTATAGGGATTTTTCTATTTATTTTCATCATGAATGCGGCTCTGCTCTGCAGACTTACAAAGTTGTAAGTAGTAGTCATTTGTAAGTAGATATAATTGTTCTGTATTGCTATTTTTATAGTAAGCAATAGAGTAGCGTTTCCCCTTTTTCTATAAAACCATCGAATCTTTTCGATCACGGTGTCAAAAGTTTAATTTAATCTGATTTCCAGGGACTCATCACGAAAGATTGTTCTACGGAAGGAATCGATTATAGTTTAAGATATGCAGCTTTTATAGGAAATTGAAAAACATTGATTGATTCTTTAGCATAACAGTATTAATTTCTGTAAATTTCGTTCATTTTTTCCATAAAAATGTATAGCTGCGAACTATTCCTTTTTTGTTTTAACACTATTTTCGAATCATAATCCTTATTTTATTTACTCGCAGAATCCTACGATGAATTAACATTAAAATAAGGCAAATATTTTTATTCGGAAGGAGTGATAACTAAAAAGTGGAATAATTGACAGCTAAGTATATGCAGAAATATTTAAAAATTTCATTTTGCTAAAAAAAATAAATGCTTTTAATTTTGCAAATAATGTACGAAATATAAATATGCTGATTAGAGTGACGGTGGAGAGGGGGGGGGGTCGCTAAGGTTATTAGTATTAGGGCAAAATATTAGGGCTCCGGTACTTTTTTTGTTAGAAATTAAGCCCTGGTTCCTTACCGTTTTAGGTAGGGTTTTTTGACGGAGTCCTGAGATAAATGCTACTTATTAAATATAAAAAAGTCAAAAGTTTAGTTACCACTATTTCCGAATAGTAATTTCGGCAAATAGCTTAAATTTTTGATCAAGATTGCCACACTCTTGAGTAATATATCTACTGATAGGTTGTTTAACGGAGTTTCGTTCACAGTTTTGTTAGGAATAGAGTGCGCACCCTGGTGGTGGAATCTGAAACTAACATAACGCGATTTTGTTAAAATTAGGAAATCTAACTATGCGATCTGTTTTAAACTTTAAGATTGTTTATAACACATGATAAAAAATTATAAAAAAGAATGGCGCGTCACATTTCGGGGGGGGGGGAGGATAGAGGGGAGGGGCAGAACAAAATTGAAAATATAACAGGGCGATTTGTTTGAAATTTTAAGATAGTTTATAACACATAATAAAAAATTTTTAAATGATGAATGTCAAAAATTGGGGGGGGGGGGGAGGTGAGCGCGTTTTTCCGACCCGGTGGGCAAAGTGGGTGAGTACACCTATACGGTGCTGTAGGCAGCGGGAACCCGGTTCGCGGTTCGTTCGCTTCGAGATTTCATATTAGGGGGTAACCCGCTAGTTACTAGCTATAATGTTAAAGATTTCCAAGCAATATACATGTGCGTCCACTATCCTTCTAAGACAGTAAAATTAATTAATTTTTATTTCTTCTGAGAAAACTAAATTTTCACGTCTTGCAGCGACGATTTTTTTTTTTTTTTTTAAATAAAAGAACTTTAATAAACTTTGCTAGTTACATTATTAAACTCAAATTGTAAGAATACTAAATCGGTTCTTATGTCCCTGAAAATTTAAATTTTAATTCAGGCTGGAAGAAAATCACAATGATTTAATTACAGGGACAGTCAAAAGTTTTCCGTTACATTACGGCCAATGGAAAAAATTATTTCAAGTGCATTTTAAGGATGTTATAGACTTTCGAACAGAATGAAATTGATATGCACTTATGAAGTGCACTGTTATAGTACGAGCGCACCACATATGCCACGTTTGACGCGCAATTTCCAACTTGTATTTAACCGAGATCTTTCTTAAAAAAATAAATTTAAATAAAATCTAAATTACAATATTAGTAAAATTACATCTTAAAATTAATAATTTAAAAGTTAAAAACTTTATTATTTGACTCAAAGGTCTGTAATAGCTTACGACTGGGCCCCTGACTTTGTCTACCCTCTAAATGTGAGGTATGGGAGGTGGTCGCTACTGCTCTGCTGATTCGCTAAGTTTTGAAATTAATATTTTTGAGCTTATCTGTGCGAATCTGTGACTATCGAAATATCGATTCAAGTATCGATTCTAGAATTTGGGAATGGATTCTTGTTGTGATCGATTCAGTTTTATACGATGTCGATTTTAATCGATTCCTGAATTTTCCAGAATCGCCCGTCACTAGTCTATATCACCCGATATAGGTAGGCACCTCCTAACGGTAAAAAGTGGAACTGAAATATGTAAGGCTATGTGCATAATATGAAAGAGTCGTTAAAGTGGTGTCGGCAAAAGTTAGAAAAGTACCCACCGGGTGCAATGGGGGGAGGTTGGAAAACTTGCTTAAAATACGCAAGTTAGAGCCTGGTGGGTAAATAATATAAGACTTTTTGAAAATTTTATGATTTTTCGTGTGATTACAAGTGTTCTGCTATACGTATGCAAAATTTCAAGTCTTCAACTTAAATAGGGGCTCAGTTAGACAAAACAGTTTAAAATACACAAGTTAGAGCCCAGAGAGTTAAATATAAGACTTTTTCAAAATTTTATGATTTGTCGTTTGATGTGAGGTGTTCAGCTATAAGTATGCAAAAGTTCAAGTCTTAAACTTAATTAGGGTCTCAGTTAGAACAAAAAGATTAAAATACACAAGTTAGAGCCCAGAGGTTTAAATATAAGACTTTTTCAAAATTCTAGGATTTGTCGTTTGATGTGAGATATTCAGCTATAAGTATGCAAAATTTCAAGTCTTAAACTTAATTAGGGGCTCAGTTAGAACAAAAAGATTAAAATACACAAGTTAGAACCCAGAGGGTTAAATATAAGACTTTTTCAAATTTTTATGATTTGTCGTTTGATGTGATGTGCTCAGCTATAAGTACGCAAAATTTTAAGTTTTCAACTTAATTAGAGGCTCAGAAGAAAAAGATTAAAATACACAAGTTGGAGCCCAGAGGGTTAAATATAAAACTTTTTCAAAATTTTATGATTTGTCGTTTGATGTGAGGTGTTCAGCTATACGTATGCAAAATTTCAAGCCTTAAACTTAATTAGGGGCTCAGTTAGAACAAAAAGGTTAAAATACTCAAGTTAGAGAAGAACCCCCCCCCCACCCCACCCCACCCCCACCCAAAAAAAAATACGATTAATTTCTGTAGAACTGAACTCGAAATTTAAAAGCAGTTCCTTTCAACTCATAATACCAGAAGTTAACCCTTAAATGCCTGATTTTTCAAAAATCATTGTATTAATGTTTTTCGGCTTTCATTTTTTAACCCCTTAATTCTCGCTCCCGAGATATTCTCGGCCTGTGTCTTTCACTCAAATTGTTTGATTCCCACCAGTTTTATAAAATAGTGAAATTGGCTATATTTTAGTATCGTTTTTACTGTCATTAAATAAGGTGAATATTTCTATTTCATAAAAGTGGTGCCAATAAGCAATTTGAATTATTCAACCGTAATTTAATTCGAGCGTTAAGGGGTTAAATAAATCATGGGAAAAATACTTAAAAAAATCATATTTTGTTTTAAGTATGGTTTACGGCTAAAAAACAGTTTGTTACTAATCGTCAATACTGATCTTTAATTGAAAAAATAATTTTCCTTGATAAAATTCTTTAATATTAAACGCACAAGAATTTTAGGAACTATAATAAGAAATAAATTTTACTTGCTCATTGCAGAACAAAATAGGGTATTTCGAAAACTTCCAAACAAAACAAAAAGAACAAGTAGCAACAATTGAAAAAAAAAATCTATCTTTATTCTTAAACAGCACAAGTGTTGCAACCTACATGCTGAAAATCGATTTAATAATATTTCCAGAATGTATTTTATTGGCAACATTAGGCATTATAGCTTCAATATTTTTCTAATTGTATTTTAGAGCCTAAATTGGGTATGTTGCCGAAAAGCAACACCCGGCATTTAAGGGTTAAGTGAGTTTCAGAAACTTGGCCTAGTCGAAAATTTCGATTCCGCGTTGTCTACTTCAATTGATTTATCAAGTATAACATGAACGCCACACTGCATAACATCGATGGAAGTAGAATCTCTAGACGCATTTATATTTACTATATATAACTTCATCCTCTTTCTGTTTTTAAAATTCTCAGTGACATTAACAAAATAGCACTGCCACGAGAATTCTAAATATTCATAATAATTCCAAAATAAACTGAAAATTTAATCAAATTTAAATATTCACTTTTAATTTTGTGGTGAGTTATACATTTTTATTTCATTGTAAGAATATAGGGGCGATTCAGCTAAACATTAGCCACTAAATAGTTACCCATTAATCTCTTAATTTTAAACTGTTAATAAACGTTGATATGGATGAAACAGAATTTTATTCTATTTACAATTAACAGTATACTTCATTCAAAATTTCCCAAATGACTCCCAAGACAGAATTTATTTTTCAAGAACTTCTACGTTTTCTCATCTGGAAGTTTGCAAGAGCAATAAATAAAAGGAATACGGAAAAAGAAATCTATTAAGATTTTGAAGGATAGGAGAGAGAACCAAGATAATTAATTTTCTCACAAACTGTGTGTCCATAAATTGTGCATTTAAATGGACGCATTTATATTTATTCTACGTCACTCTCTACTTTTAAAACTGCCAGTGATATTAAAAATATCGCTGTTACGAGAATTCATACTTAAGAGGAGAGATAATTAACAAAAATAAGTAGACTAAAAACACCAAAAAGTGAAATAGAAACTATGTCAATATATAAGAATAATGAGAATAGCGATCTGGATGGGATATCCCATCCAGATATAGCCAGGCAAGTGTAGAAAAAAAATTCTTAAAACAGTAGAGTATAAAGTAAATAATTCAAAAAGGAAAACGGAGATTTTATTTACACTTACTGCATGAAACATGTAGTAGCTGATTCAACAGTAACGTCTTCCCATAGAGAAAACATGTTTGGATCATGGATGTATTATTAAATTATATAATTTAATAATACATCCACGGTTTGGATTCGCGGAAGAATCTGTTGTTTTTCTAAGCTAGTCTTATAAAAGAATGACCGTATGGGAGAAAGAAACAAAAAGACTAGAAAACAGGAATTCTGCTTTTTTAGAATTTAGTGTCGCCCCAGATGAAAAAAAAATATATATGTATATATAAATAGTGCAAAACATATTTCAATTTTAAGTCTTACAACACACGCTTTTATTTCATGTAAAATGACGTCATTCGCATCCGCTTAAGAATTCCACATACGATCCACTCTTCAACATCTACAGTAAAGTATGCATAGGACGTCACTATTGCGAAATAATACACAAATGCAGCAAAAAGAACATTAAAGGAACTCGACAAGAAAAAAAAAAAAAAAAAAAAAAAAAAAAAAAAAAAAAAAAAAAAACGTTTGTCTAATGATTTATAGGTTTTCATTTGTTTGTAACATTAATATAGACACTTAAAATTAAATATAGTAATAGTTCCATGTTTTAACAGAAATCTTTCGTTTATATTTTTTCAGAATAGCATGTATTTTAATTATTTTCCTTCGGCTGTTATGAAAAAATGGCTATAAAAATGTATAATTAATATTTTACAACTATTTTTCCTTTACTTTCTATAGAAATGGAGTACTTCCGTTGCCAATGTTAAGCAAATGACTCCAAAAACTACAAAAAAATTAATATTTCGAAAATAAATGGAGATGCAGTTTTTAAACAAATTGCATTTAAAAGTACTTTTTTTCCCAATACGACGGTATAAAAATTGAAAATGTGTGATGCTTAGAAGTTTAAAAAATTACTATTGAGTATTTAATCGTATTGCTTTGTTTTACGGCTGGCTTCTGTAAGGTAACGTTATTTTTTTGGAGATATCACAAAATAAGCTGGGAGAAAGAAATAGCATACCGTACCCGGGGCTAATAAAACGTAAAATTTATTATAATTAAAATGTCAATGTTGTGGTGTGAGTTATACATCTTTTATTTCATTGTAAAATTATAAGGGTGATTCAGCTAAATGTTAGCCACTAAACAGCTATCAATTAACAGTAAAACGACCGGAAATTTTGCTAAGTTTTATAAGAAATATTTTACACAGGAATTTTTATTTAAATCTCTTTAAAATATTTATTTAACATTTTTCTTCTTTGTGTCTTTTACACTTATTTTACAAAGACATTTCTGGCTCGAACCGAAATATATTCATATGGTAGAGGTCAAAATGACCACTCAAGATCCTTTTAGTGTTAATCTCTTAATTTTAAACTGTTAGTATACTTTGATATGAATGAAATAGGATTTTATTCTATTTACAATTAAAAGTATACTTCCTTCAAAACTTCCCAAATGATTCCCAAGACAAATTTTTTTTTTTTTCAAGAACTTCTACGTTTTCTCTTGTTCACAAAAGCAATAAATAAGTGAGATTCGGAAAAATAAATCTAGTCATGTTTTGAAGGATACAAGAAAGAAACAAGATAATTATTCCAGCGTTTATATTTATTCTATGTCACTCTCTTTCTATTTTTAAAATTCTTAAAATTTACGAGAATTTATTCTTAGGGGTAGAGATTATTAACCCGTAACTGGAAACGTGAAAATCCCGTGCACAAACAGAACACTTAATAATTTACCAAATAGTGAACTTAAACATTTAATAATATTTATTAGTAATACATTAACAGGACCGATTTTTTAATATAACAGCATAAAAGAAAGTTTGGAATGTCGATGAGAGAAAAGATTAAGGACAGATGTGTAGACACAATCATGTCACAGATATACGTTACCAATTAAAATTTGACGGGTAAAACGCAAAATTTATTATAAATAAAATATTCACTTTAATTTTGTGGTGTGAGTTATATATTTTTATTCATTGTAAAAATATAAGGGTGATTCAGCTAATGATTAGCCACTAAATAGATATCAATTAATCTCTTAATTTCAAACTATTAGTGTACTTTGATATGAATTAAATAGAGTTTTATTTTATTTACAATTAACAGTATACTTCATTCAAGATTTCCGGAGTAACTACCAAGACAAAATTTATTTTTCAAGGACATCTACGTTTTCTCATCTGAAAGTTCGCAAGTGCAATAAATAAGAGAGATTCGAAAAAAGAAAATTTTCAGTGGCGTTAATCCCTTAACAGTATTGCCCGACTGTCGCTCGGGGAAAAACTGTTAGCTATCTTCGATACTGAAAGCTTTTGGATACCACCTAATTTTAACTATAATCTTTAGTTTGTTAAATGGCATACCGTTTCCGATTGTACAAAGCCATAGTAAACTAGTATGTTGTGGCCATCACAAAACTTTCTTCTATATAAATCACGTTAATTAAATAATTTAAACAGTACAAGAAATTACATCCATTTAGCACCAATTGATATCAAGTATATCTGATTTTGAAGTTAGATGAAAATTCGTGCATTAGTTCTTGAGATAGAGTTATAGCAGAAATTCTGAAAAATGTAGCATAGCAGCGCCACCTGTTGAACAATTTGCACCAAAACAGAAACAGCTCTAATTGATATCAAGGTATACCAGAATCTGAAGTTTGATGAAAATTCGTGCATTAGTTATTGAGATAGAGCTATTGCGAAAATCGCAAAAAATGCAGCATAGCAGCGCCACCTGTTGAGCGATTTACACCAAAATGTGTAAAATGTCAATTTATCTCAAGGACTAACTGAATTTGAAGTTTGATAAAAATCCGTGTGTTAGTTCTGGAGATTAAGCTATTGTGGAAATCGTGAAAAATGCTGCATAGCAGTTCCACCTGTTGAGCGATTTACAGCGAAACATAAACAGCCCTAATTCATGTCCAGGTATAGCTGAATATAAATTTTTATTAAATTCCGTGTTTTAGTTCTTGAAATAGAGCGCCCACAAAATTTGTGTCACATACATACAGACAGACAGACTCACCGACAGACATTTTGTAAAAACATGTTTTTCGGAATCTCTGACCCCTAAAACGTGTAAAACCGTCGAAAACTGAAAGTCGAAAATTTTCACGAATCCAATATTTTCTTCTTGTAAAGACAGAAGAAAGTAAAAAAAAAAAGTGGTGCCGGGTCCTTATTTTTAATTTATTGTGTCAAAAAAAAAATAAAAATAAAATTTAATTTAATTTAATTTAATTTAATTTAAAAGAAAGAAAGAAAGAAAGAAACAATTAAGAGGTTGAAAGTATCACTGTTACGAGAATTCATTCTTAGGACGAGACATGATTAACACACATGAAACGCAAAATTTAATATAATTAAAATATTCACTTTTTATTTTGTGGTGCAAGTTATACATTTTTTATTTCATTGTAAAAATATGGGGGAGATTCAGCTAAACATTAGCCACTAAATAGTTACAAATTAATCTCTTACTTTTGAACTGTTAGTATACTTTGATATGAATGTAATAGAATTTTATTCTATTTACAATTAACAGTATACTTCATTCAAAACTTCCCAAATGACTCCCAAGACAAAATTTATTTTTCAAGAACTTCTACGTTTTCTCATCTGGAAGTTCACAAGAGCAATAAATAAAAGGGATTCGGAAAAAGAAATCTAGTCAAATTTTGAAGGATAGGAGAAATAACAAAGATAATTATTACTCTCACAAAATGTGCATCCGAAAATTGTGTATTTAGAGGAACGCATTCCTTTTACTCTATGTCACACTCTTTCTA
This sequence comes from Maratus speciosus, assembly GCA_963932465.1. Classification (NCBI taxonomy): domain Eukaryota; kingdom Metazoa; phylum Arthropoda; class Arachnida; order Araneae; family Salticidae; genus Maratus; species Maratus speciosus. Next base: position 98,524,919 of record OZ010799.1, read on the forward strand.
TTTTTAACCCTTTAGTACGCAGTTTTGCATATATGCAAACAACAGTGTTTTGAATTTAACAGATTTTTTTCTTATTCGTATATTCCTAATTCACACCAGAAAATTAAAATAGCGGTATTTACTTTAACTAGTAACAGACATTCAGTTTTTAAATAAGGCGAAATTAACCATTGAAACTTTCTGGTGTAAAGACAGATTCTCTGAACTACGTAATTTCTAGAACGTATTATATCATGGAAATTGAAGGGTTAAATGTTAAGTTTTATAAAATAAATAATAAAATAAAATAAGGTATTTGGACACATACATATTAAAATATTTACTAATTTTCTTTATTTTAGCGTAAAACAGTAGTTTTTACTTATATTGCAGATGTGCAACAGAAGAAAAGATAGACGTATTATATGAAAAATGTATCTCTGAATTTTTTTTTCATAATTTTTCCTGTGTAATAAACCTTTCAGAGAATCCGATATGATTTTTTCGAAACAAAATAAAAAATCGCGCATTTAACCCTTTCCGGCACAAACAAATTTAGTTGTAAAATGATGAAATCATCGACTGACACCGGAATTAAAATACGACTTTTTTAGAAATTAAAAACTTGTTACCCCTATTCTGTTAATGCAAAATTTTATTAAAATGTTCTTGATTGCCGTTTGTGAGTTTAGAATTAAAATTAGGTAGCTCGACACCGGCACACTGCGTCAGAAGGGGTTAAGGTTTATAACTCTCAGTGACACTAATGGTATCACTGTTACGAGAATTTATATTCTTGATTATACTTCTGTTATTGAAAATATGCAAAATTTATTATAAATAATATATTCACTTTTAATTTTGTGGTGTGAGTTATCCATTTGTTTTTTCATTATAAAAGTAAAGTGTGATTTAGCTACCGGTTAGCGACTATATAGCTATCAATTGCGACTATATAGCTATCAATTAATCTCTTAATTTGAAACTATTAGTATATTTTGATATGAATGAAACATAATTCTATTCTATTTACAATTAACAGTACACTTCATTTAAAATTTCCGGAGTGACTCCCAAGATAAAATTTATCTTTCAATAACTTCTACGTTTTCTTTTCTCAAAATTTAACCTTTAAATGCATCGTGTAGCATATCTGGAACATGTAAAAAAAAATGTGCTTTTAAGACATCTGGTGGAGTTTCCTTTAACTAATCTACATTTCATATCTGCTATATTGTGTTTTCAGAAGGATCAATGCACATTTCCTCCAATAGATCGTCATAGGGCTGACATTTAGTCAATTGAGCTCGAAGTAACAAAGAACCTCATATATTCCGAATTCGCTTATGTTTTGCATAGCTTAATTCGTACTTAGAGCTAAGTTTTACAAAATAAAAATTTGCATACAATAAGGTGCCCAAATTCATACTTATTAATCAGGGATGAGAGCGCTACGACCCAAATGGCTGCTTGCTACCACTAAATTTTAATGGTATTTTTCGCTTTATTTAATGACAGAATTTCTGAGATTTAATAAAGCAAAGTCATAGATAGCATCACAGCCGCTGCAATTGGAGTGGCAAATTTCACCATATTTTAACAATAGAGTGCCCTGACCTCAATATAAACGAGGGCAGTCAAAAAGTTCCCGGAATTTCGTTGTAACTCTTTATTACCACAATATATATATACTAGTATATAACCCCCGTCAAAAATGACGTAAAGTGAATGATAAATCTTCAAAACAATAGTTATTATTTATATTTAATAAATAATATTTATTGGAGATCTCCGTCTGAAAACAACATATAAAGGATACTCATTGTAGAAAACACTACGGTTTTAAGGACAATTACGTCGCCCCCTTCGCCCAACCTCGAAATTCAAATTTCCCACCTTCTTTAAAATTTTAAAGTGTTATCAAGTATCTCATTCACGTAAATTAAGTTTCAATTGTATTCGTTCTTCGTGTTAATGGCAATTTACATATGCATAGTCGCCCAAGAATGGAATGTGTTTCTTGAACTTTACTTTCTATGAAGTAAATAATTTCCGTTCTTGAGCGATTAAGAGTCCATTCATGTGCGATTCTTATGAAACTCATATCACAAAATGCATTACCATATTAAGCATTTCATGCACTCAGGATTTTTCACTCAGTTCTTATCCTTTAGTTAATCTTCTCTCATCCTAATGAAAAACATGTGTTACACTTTATTGAATGTTTTCATATTGAAAGGCCAGTGTAAAGTTTAGGCGTAATTCAATGAAGCGAAAAATTTGAGTGTTTATTGTTATTTATAATCTTTATTCTGTTAATGTTGTTGACTACATTTTTAGACACTCAAGAACGGTGAACTCATGCGATAAATTGTAGAACTGTACATTTTATTAAGAAAATGTTTAATCGGGCAAGAATGCAAAGAAAGACTTTAATAATTATTTACAGAATGTTTTCATTTCATATGAAACTCTCCATTCTTGGGCGACTAAAAACTTCTACAATTTCTCGCATGTTATACGAGGGTTACTCTGAAATTATTGAGATACGAGCAGACGAGAATTTACAAAATAAAAATAACGGTTTAATTTTAAAATACAAAGTATTTTAACACAGCAGACGATTTTTTACTGACTTACTTCAACTTGTTTAGCGTAGAATAAATTTTAAACAGAAGAGAAAATGGAGTTGACGCGAGAACATTTTCGCGCTATGATTTTCTACGATTTTAAAGCAGGATTAAATCAAGAAGAATGCGTTCAACGGTTGAAATTAGCATTTGGTGATGAATCTCCAACTCGTGTTACTGTATTCAGATGGTTTAAAGAATTTAGCAGAGGTCGCAATTTTCTTCAGGTACACACAAGAAGGCTGCCGTCGGCAGTAATCCCGGATAATGTGCCTGCCATACGAAAAATGTTAATGGATGATAATCGCTGTACCTATCAAATGATACAGAAGGAACTTAACATTGGATCCGCAGCCATACACAAAATTATTCATGAAGAATTGCATATGAAAAAAGTAGTTTGCCGTCGGGTTCCCCATAATCTAACTGAGCATCAAAAAGAGGAGCGTGTCTGAATCTGTAAAGAAATTCTTAAATTGCTAAATGATGCTGGCCACCGCATCATTTCTAAAATTGTAACGGGTGATGAAAATGCATACCGTTTTTTGACGTTCCAACACCTCAAGAAAACAAAGTATGGGTCTTTGAAAATGATCCCACGCCGACAATGGTGAAAGGACAACGCGCACTGAAAAAAGTGATGTATGCCGTTTTCTTCAGAAGAACGGGATTGGTCAAAGCCATCAAGTTGGAAGGACAGAAGACAGTAACAGCAAACTGGTATACCACTAAATGTCTTCCAGAAATTCTACAAGAAGTGAATGTTAGGGGACTAATGCTTCACCATGACAATGCATCTTCACATACAGCCGGATTAACAGTTGAGTTTCTTAAACAAAAACGAATTGAAGTGAAAGAACATCCACCGTATTCACCTGATCTAGCTATGTGTGACTTTTGGCTATTTTTTAATCTAAAAAAGAACTTACGTGGACATCGTTTTCATTCAGAAGAAGAGATTGATGTGGCTATAAATGCATTTTTTTCATCTATTCCAAGAAATGAATGGCTTGAGGCATTTAATCTGTGGAAAATTCGTCTACAAAAGTGCATTGATGCTGGAGGAAACTACTTTGAACACACCTAAAATTTTGTAAGTTTAACTTTAAAAACCTAGTTGTATCTCAAAAATTTCAGAGTGACCCTCGTATATCCTAACTTTGATAAGAACTAAAAAAAAATCCAGTAAAGTGTAATATATGTTTTCATTGAGATTTCTTGTGAAACTCATAATATATGGGGAAGTGGCGAAAAAAGATTAACAAAAGAAAAATCCAAATAACATCATTAACTTTCCCTGAAGTCAAAAATTGTTTGTTTCTTTTTTTTCAATTCTTGGACAATGACAACATACAGTCAAGGATCGGTAATCCGCTCACCCATTATCTGCAATTATCTATAATCTGCGGTGCTTAGCAAAAGTAAATATCGTGAATTTTGCAAATCTGTCACTGAAAAATATTGTAAACTTCGACAAACGATCCTGGAAAAAATTGCTAATTTCGTAAAACGATAGCTGAAAAAGTCGCAAAAACACATAGCGAATTTTGTCAGAAAAGTGTCACAAATTTTGCCAATATGTTGTTGAAAAATATCATGACCTATGAAAAATGATGGCGGAAAAAAGACGAATTTCAGTAAACAATCGAGGAAAAATACTGCAAATTTTGATAAAAATAGACTTTTGGATATTTGATGCTGAAAAATATCGTCAACTTCAACAAATGGCAGTGTAAAATAATAGCAAATTTTGTCATAAATCGTTTAGAAAAAAAAAAAAAAAAAAAAAAAAAAACTAATTTAGTCAAACGATCTTTGAAAAAAAAAAAAAGCGCCAATTTTGTGAAATGATCAATGAAAAATAAAAAAAAATGTGAATTTCAGTAAACAATCGAAGAAAAATATTGTGAATTTCATCAAAAGATTCCGGAAATGCATAGCACATTTTGTCAAAAAAGGGCAGAAGCATATGCATAATTTAGCCACTCTGCACTGAAAAATATCGGGAACTTCGACAAATGGTCGCAGAAAAAAAATCACAAATTCGTCACAGGTCGTTGAAAAAAAAATTACAAATTTCGTCAAACGATCTTGGAAAAAATCGTGAATTTTATGAACCAATAGCTGAAAAAAACATGAATTTCAGTAAACAATCGAAAAAAAATATTGCAAATTTCATCAAAAGATCGCGGAAATGCATAGCCAAAGTTTGTCAAAAGAGTGCAGAAGCCATGTCGAATTTTGCAAATCTGTCGCTGAGAAATATCGGGAACTTTGACAAATGACCGCAGAAAAATAATCACAGATTGTTCAAAAAATCTTGGGGCGTGGGGGGGGGAGGGGGAAAACCTTGAATTTCATCAAACGGTCTACGGAAAAAAAAATCATGGTTTTAGTGAAACAATCGCTGAAGAAAAAAACTCGGAAATTTCAGTAAACACAATTGAAGAAAAATATTGCTAATTCCATCAAAAGATCACAGAAATGCATAGAAAAGTTTGTCAAAAGAAAGCAGAAGCACATGCTTAATTTTGCCAATCTGTCCCTGAGAAATATCGGGAACTTTGTCAAACGGTCACATATATAAATATATATATTTTTTTTTTTTGCTTCAATGGATTACACCTAAACTTTAAACTGATATGCATGGCCCCACAGTTGCAGAAAATTCTCAAAGTATCTGCGACAGATACTTCAGGGACAGAAAATAATCTGCTAGTAAAATATTTTACAATTGAAGCATTAATTAATCAAACAACCACTTACATGCAATGTCTTTATGCATTTTATTCATTTTTATTAATAATAATCTTATTTTTGTATTATGTAATAAAGAGCTAAACAGAATTACAAAGCGAAATAAAGGCTTGATAGAAAAATAATCTGCAAAAGAGAAAAGAAAATCTGCGACACCAATCTCCCATCTTGAATTTTCTGCTACTGGGCCTGGCACTATGAAAACATTCAGTAATGTGCAAGATATGTTTTTATTACGATTTCTTATCAAACTCATAATGTAAGGGAAAGTGGAGAGAAAAGATTAACTAAAGGAAAAGAACTGAATGGAAAATCCCGAGTGCGCGAAATAGTTATGATGTGCATTTTGTGATATGAGTTTCATAAGAATCGCAAATGAATGAACTCTTAATCGCCCAAGAACAGAAATTATTGAATGAATGTTTTCATTTCATAGAAAGTGAAGTTTAAAAAAAAACATTCAATTCTCGGGCGACTAAAAATATTCTTAAATGAAACAAACAGAGTTCAATAACAAATCTTAATGAAAACATATATCTTACACTTTACTATAAAATGTACAGTTCTACAATTTACACTTGCTTGCTCCAACGCTTACAACTTACACTTGCTCCAACGCTCCTGCCATTGCTGGAAACAACGATGAAAGTTCTGTTTGGTGACTTTGGTGATCTTGGGGAAGAGCCAGAAATCCGATGGTGCAAAATCCGGCGAATAGGGAGGCTGGTGGAGGAGTAGAACGTTTTTTCTGTGAGCCAAGTCTGCACAACAATCGATTTGTGGGAGTGAGCACTGTCGTAATGCAGTGACCATCAACTTCGCCATTTGGTGGAACGTTTTCTTTGGATTACCTCCCTGAGTCTTTTGAAAACTTCTAGTGCAAAGGGCGATTAACAGTTTGTTCAGTTGGTACAAATTTATTATGCACCACACTTTCGTTGCCGAAAAACGCAATAAGCGTCAATTTTGTTTGGGATTTGACGTTATTCCTTTGGTCGAGCAGAGGACGTTGCGTGCCATTCTGAGTCCAAACTATAGTGGTGGTAAACAAATAAATTAATTTTATTGTGGTATTAACCCTCTTGCTGCGTAATTATTTTATTAAAATAGGTTAAAAAATTGCGCATTTAACGCAATCTTGTCGAGAGTCTGTTACAGAATTTTTAATCTTTTATCACCGGTTTTTAAAAACAAAAATTTGTGTCTAATTTAATCGGAGAAAATGCGCGGATTAAAAAAGGCGAAATTTATAATAAAAAATAACTGGTGGGAATAATCAAGGAGGGTTAATTAGACGGAAAAACTGCATCTCCACGGAAATCGCGTATTGCGCAAATTTTGCTACATTTGCGTTGCCTGTGGAAATCGCGGGAAGCGCAGCGAGAGGTTTAAAGAGTTACAATGAAATTCCGTGAACTTTTTGACTGCCCCTTGTATTCAGCTCTAGCTACTGCATCCAAAGGAAGCGGACCATCCTTCCTTAACCCCTTAACCCTTAAATGCGCGATTTTTTATTTTGTTTTGAAAAAATAACATATGATTTTCTGAAAGGTGTATTACACAGGAAAAATAATGAAAAAAAAAAATCAGAGATCCATTTTTCATATAATACGTCAATCTTTTCTTCTGTTGCAAATCTGCAAAACAAGTAAAAACTACTGCTGTGTGTCTGTTTTACGCTAAACTATTGCAAATTAGTAAATATTTTAATAAGTATGTCATCAAATACCTTATTTTGTGTAATTATTTATTTTATAAAACTTAACATTTAATCCTTTAATTCCATTGATAGAATACATTCTAGAAATTACGCAGTTCAGAGAATCTGACTTTACACCTGAAAGTATCAATGGTTAATTTCGCTTTATTTAAATACGGGATGCCTGGTATTAATTAAAGCAAATATTGCTATTTTAATTTTCTGGAGTGAATTAGGTATATACGAATAAAAATATCTATTAAATCCAAAGGAGTGTTGTTTGCACATATGCAAAGCTGCGCACTAAAGGGTTAATTCTCGCGCCCATGATGGGCAGTGTAGGCTATTTTCTTTATTCAGATAGTTTGATTCTCACCAATTTTTTAAGATAGTGTAACTGACTTTATTCTCACACCATTTTATCTGACATTAAATAAGGTGAATATTTTTACTTCAGACAATTGGTGGCAATAGTATAATCCGAATTTGAAAAAAAAAAAAAAAAAAAAAAGTAGTCTACACTTATACTAGCGTTTAAATCGTGCCCCTCACAACGGCTCGTATCCAAATGCACCCGAGAAGTTCCCTAGCACGGCGCGCTGGCTCATACTATGCTTTGTTTACTTTCAGCTTAAAAGCGGAGCGTTGCATGTCCTATCTTCAGGGTTTTTAGAAATAAAAGAATCAGAAAACAGGCTAACAAATATCATTCATGTACAAGTTAAATGAGCTTTATTTAAAACCGGATTTAAATTGCTTGATATTATCATTTATTTTTATTATTAGCCCCCGGAACGGTATGCTATTTCTTTCTCCCAGCTTATTTTGTCTCCAAAAAATAACGTTACCTTACAGAAGCTAGCAATAAACAAAACAGATGTATCATTGTACAATTAAATGCTCTATAGCAATTTTTTTTTATTTCTAAGCATCGCACATTTTCAATGTTTATACCGTCCTATTTGGAAAAAAAAAAGTACTTTTAAATGCAATTGTTTGAAAACTGTATCTCCATTTATTTTTGAAATATTAATTTTTTTGTAGTTTTTAGCACCATTTGTTTAATTTTGGCAACTCAAGTACTCCATTTATATAGAAAGTAAAGGAAAAATGGTTGAAAAATAGCAATTATATCTTTTGTTGCCATTTTCTCATAACAACCGAAAGAAAATGTAATTAAAATACGTGCTATTTTGAAAAAAATATAAACGAATAATTTCTACGAATAATAAAACATGGAGCTATTATAAACTATATTTAATTTTAAGTATCTGTAGACCCTTTCAGTGTGACGTCAATCATGACGTTTTGGTTGGAAACTGACTCCAAACAAACGCTTGCTATACGCCATTTCTTTTTAAATATAAATCGTAGAAAATGTTACCAGTACATATCAAGTTTTAAAACACTTAGATGTGAGATATAGATATAATATAGCTGCAACACACAAACAAATTAGAAAATACAACATAGCAACCGTTTGTTTGGAGTCAATTTCCAACGAAAACTTCATGACTGACGTCACGACTGAAATCGTCTATATTAATGTTACGAACAAATGAGTGCCTATGAATCATCAGATAGCCGTTTTTTGTCCAGTTTTTTTAATGACGGCATCTTTTGCTGCATTTGTGTATTATTTTGAGATAGTGACATCCAATGCATGCTTTACTGTAGATGTTTAAGAGTGGATCATAAATGTGGAATTCTTAAGCGGATGCGAATGACGTCATTTTACATAAAATAAACGATTGTGCTTTAAGTCTTAAAATTGAAATATGTTTTGTACTATTTATATATACATATATTTTTTTTCATCGGGGGCGACACTAAATTGTGAAAAAGCAGAAATCCTGTTTTCTAGTTATTTATTTTTTAATCTGAATAAAATCAGTTTATTTTTTCTTTTCAATTGATTTTTACTGGAGACGGGATTTTTTATTTATTAACGTTCAATAAAGAGAAATTAAAACAATATTGCAGACAACTTAAACATAATGAATGAGGTAACATTTTATAAAATTTCTGTCGTTTAGAAAAGAAAAAAAACTGGCTATTATTTTATGAAAGTAAATACTAAAACACATTAAAAAAAATCTGTCTTTTAAGTATTGATGCGAGATATAATATCCTAAAAATAAAAGTATTGATAAATATTCTTTTTTCAAAACTGCTTCATTTCCTAGTTAGATGATCACTTTATTTTTGAAAGAATATAACTAGACTGATGTGCCATTCTCAAAACTTTATTCTATCTCATACATGTTAATAATTCAAAATTCGCTATCAGAGTGCTAAAATTAAATGACAATCTATGTCCATCATGAAGATTGTAAAGGCATACAGATTTGTTGAATTGGGTGTATTTAGTAAGAAGATATAAGTATGGCATTGTTTCAAACAAATCATTGAACTTCGGAACTCGACCTCATAGATGTCCGCAACCAAAATTCCAACCGAAAGTATATAAAATCAACACCTATTGTTCAATATTCACCCATGTCTAATGAGGATCTATTTACGTGAAAATGTAACAGAATACTAAGTTTGATTAAATTGCGTGTATTAGTTTTTCAGATATAGCTTTTGTGAAAATCGGGGAAAATTCAGCATAACAGCGCTACCTGTTCTGCGATTTGCACCGACAGCTAATCAGTAACAACTTACATCAACGTCTTACTGAATATGAAGTTTGATGAAAATCCGTGCATTAGTTCTTGAAATAGAGCTATTAATTACTCAGAAATCATACAGAAAGCAGCACAGCAGAACCACCTGTGGAGCGATATACACCAAAAACTAATCAAGCTAGTTTATATCAAGGTCTTGCTGAATCTAATGTTTTATTAAATTCAGTACATCAATTCTTGATAGAGTTATTGCTGAAATCGTGAAAAAATCAGCATAGCAACCCCACCTGTTGGGTGATATACACCAAACACTAATTAGCACTTGTTTATATCAAGATCTAACTGAATATATAGGTTTGTGAAATTTCGTGTAGTGAGATAGAGCGCTCACAAAATTTTTGTCACATACAGACAGACTCACAGATAGAGTGAGAGACAGACATTTTCTAAAAACCATTAAATCGTGTTGAGGAATTTCTAAAACGTATAAATCCATCGAAAAACGGAAGTCGAAAATTTTCCCGAATCCAGCTAATTTCTTCTTGTAAAGATAGAAGAACGTAAAAATGGGAAACATGGATTTTTCATTTACAATTTTTATTAGTAATTGAAATCAGTACAAAAACCCTCATCGGGTTAAATGTTTGTGACTCAGCACTTTACCTTACGGCTCTAAAAATTTTAAATATAGGTCTTAAAAATAATGATATCAAAATTTGGGTAACGCTAATGCCTATTAATAAAAAGAAAATTATATCATCACTTTCTTTTTTCTATTTATATTCAAACAGTGTTCAATTCAAGTGCAAACAGTATATTTTCAACATCAATTGATATATATATACAATTTATTCACTAAAGCTTTTTCATTCAGGTCTCCCATAAATACGAAATATGGGTTTTAAATGGGATGATATGAAAATTTGGGTAGCGCAGTTATAGGATATTAAAAAGTTTGTTTTAAAATTCGATAAAAATTATTTTTTGTTTGTCTTTTTAAATATATTTTCAGATCCAAACGATATTTTTAATTTTTCAGTACCCTGTTAAATATATCACATTTTCACTAAGCCTCTATCATATATTGATATGCATTTATTTCAATCGATTGAGTTACTTTTGTGTCAAACTATCCAAAAATCATTAGTAAAATTTATGTAAATATTTTGTTTGCGTCATAGTAGCCAAGTTAAATGAAATATATGCATATCGATAACATGATAGAAAGAAAACCCGATAGTTTTTTTTTTAATTCTTTATTTAAAGAAAATAATCTGTAACATATACCGCTCAGTAAAAAGTGTAAATAAATAATTACTGTTAAGTTTTCAGCTTTTAATGAGCACGTGGAAAACATGTTCAAAGTTTAGTCATATATGCATTTCTCGCTTTATACTTTGCACTCACATCTGGAGTCCCTGGTGACTGATAAACAGTGAAGTTCATAGCAATAAATGAAGAGTGTCCCATTTAAGCCGATACAGCTCAAATCAATGAGTAATGTAGAAAATTTCCAAAGAAACAAACGAAATTTTTGAAGTACAGAGAGTTTCGGCCAAATTTTCAGCAGCATTTTCCCCGAAAACGAATGTTTGGCGAAACTCAGATTTTGGCCCGAAAACGTGACGAATATTTCGGTCGATCTACACTTAAAGTTATTAAAACTTTTAAATCTATTATACGCATCTCGTTAGTCGCTTATTTTCTGATCTCTAATGTCAGATTTTTAAGATCTGATTGCTTACCTTTACCTAAGAAAGCCTTTTTAGGTGCGTTCGTTATTATATAAATACGTAGCACCTATAGTCGTCGTTCAGTCCGTCTGTCTGTCCGTCCGTCTGTCCACATATAACAGAGCTAAAACTACCCAACCGAATGGTCTGAAATTTTAAATATATAATTGTTGCAAAATTTTGTCGAGCCATTTCAAATTTTATGAAAATCGGATGTATAGTATAATTACAGGGACAGTCAAAAGTTTTTCTTTACATTACGGCCAATAGGGAAAATTGTTGCAATTGCATTTTAATGATGTTACAGCCTTCCGAATGGTCTGAAATTTTAAATATATAATTGTTGCGCAATTTTGTCGAGCCATTTCAAATTTTATGAAAATCGGATGTATAGTTTAATTACAGGGACAGTCAAATTTTTCCGTTACATTACGGCCAATATGAAAAAATTATTGCAAGTGCATTTTAATGATGTTTTAGCCTTCCGAATGGTCTGAAATTTTAAATATATAATTGTTGCAAAATTTTGTCTAGCCATTTCAAATTTTATGATAATCGGATGTATAGTTTAATTACAGGGACAGTTAAAAGTATTCCGTTACATTACGGGGAATATGGGAGAAAAATTATTGCAAGTACATTTTAATGATGTTACAGACTATGCACTTATGAAGTGCAAAAAAATATACATTCAGTACAATAAGGGGTGCAAAAAATAATTATAAAACTAGTTATAGTACGAACGCACCTCATTTGCCACGTTTGACGAGCAATTTCCAACTTGTTAAAAACTAATATTCGTATACTATTTATTCTTTACTTTAAATAATGAAACAACCAGAGATTTGATAAATAAAAAAATAACAAAATTAACAAAAATTGTATTCATAACATCTAAAGAACAACATTTTTGTCCAGAAATATTTCTCTACATTCATCTATTTATTTTATTCAGAATCAATAAATAAAAACTTAATCCCACTACTATCAAATCTATTTAAAATCATTTTGTTCCCCACGCCAATAAGAACACACACACACGCAAAAAAAGAAAAAAAAAAAGAAAAAAAAAAGAAAGAAAGAAAGAAAGAAAACTAGAAAACAGGAATTCTGCTTTTTCAGAATTTAGTGTCGCCCCCGGCTTTTCCATTACCTCATTTTCTTCTGATGGACTGATAGCTTCTATTATTATGAAACAGCCATTATAAATGAAGCGTTATGTGAAGATGAAAGAGCAGCCGTAAAAAGGGACCAGAACTCTGATTTTCTGATCCATTCTGACCAGAAAACCAGAGTTCTAACTTATTACGGCTGATCTTTCATCTTCACCTAACGCTTCATTTATAATGGCTGTTTCATAATAATAGAAGCCATCAGTCCATCAGAAGAAAATAACTTGGTTAAGCGGGACTCTGCTGCAGTACAAAACATATTTCAATTTTAAAACTTAAAGCACACGTTTTATTTTATGTAAAATGACGTCATTCGCATCCACATTTACGATCTACTCTTAAACATCTACAGTAAAGCATGCATAGCACATCACTATCGCGAAATAATGCACAAATGCAGCAAAAAGATGCCGTCATTCAAGATAATCGACAAAAAAAAAAAAGGCTATCTAATGATTCATAGATATTTAAAATTAAATATAGTTTATAATAGCTCCATTGTTTTAACAGAAATCATTCGTTTATATTTTTTTCAAAATAGCACGTATTTTAATTACACTTTCTTTCGGTTGTTATGAGAAAATGGCAACAAAAATATGTAATTACTATTTTAGAACTATTTTTCCTTTACTTTCTACTGAAATGGAGTACTTCCGTTACAGCGTCTAGAATACCTAGTGTGGAAATATGCTATCCAAACAATGCTAAAAATTTGTATCCGTTAAATGTGCGACGATACTGCTAAATTCCCAAGTGTCGATCGCAGCGACATCTGCTGGATTTTCGTATTACGTTGTATAGACTAGCAATATCTTGCAGTTGTAGAAAATATCCTGCAGATGTCGCTGCGATCTTCAGATTTCAGCAGCATCGTTGCACATTTAAAGGATACATTATTTTAGCGCTTTTTTAAGTATCACAGGGATAGCCGATTTCCACACTGTATATTCTAGGCGCTATACTTCCGTTGCCAATATTAAGCAAATGGCTCTAAAAACTACAAAAAAATTAATATTTCAAAAATAAATGGAGATACAGTTTTCAAGTAAAATGAATTTAAAAGAACTTTTTTTCCCCAATACGACGGTATAAAAATCGAAAATGTGCGATGCTTAGAAGTTAAAAAAATTGCTATTGAGAATTTAATCGTACTGCTTTGTTTTACGGCTGGCTTCTGTAAGATAACGTTATTTTTTGAATTACACAATATAAGCTGGAAGAAAGAAATAGCATACCGTACCCGGGGCTAAAAAGCATCTAAATTTAACTTATTTCCATAGATAAAAAAGAAAAACCATATTTTCCCTTTAAATATGGACTTTCTCTCAGTAACATAGTGAATTTCGCGGGCACATTTGAGATAAGAACCGTTGTAAGGGGTCGGTTCAGGCGCTAGTTACACTTACGAGACCAGTCGCAACGACTAACGTCTCTTTCGTGCATTATTCCCTACGGGAGCGATGGATAGGGGTTAAGTCCATTCTAAATGCAGGTGGGATAGGGTAGATAGGAATTCTGCGGGAATGCAATCGATTTTAATCGAACTAACAGATTTTGAAAATATCGATTAATCGCGCGGTAGTTGGTTTTATTTAGATTTCAGAGTTCCTGATCAAGGTTCTTCTATCATAACGAAATATGAAGTAAGTGAACTAAAAAAAAGCAGATCTTCAAAAGTAAATTGAAAGAAATCACTTTCCTTAAAATAATTTGTTCAAACACTGATTGGAGTTAATTAAATATAAAATACATAAATGTTAAATAATATCGCGATACGCTTGTTTATATTCACATACTTGAGCAAATTGGCAAAAAAAAAAAAAATATATATACATATATATATATATATATATATATATATATATATATATATATATAAAATAATAATAATAATAATAATAATAATAATAATTTTTTTTATGTGTAAAAGTACAAATGAAAACTTTTAAACTATTTTAAAATAAAATGAATGAATGAATTATATGTATATGATTACACAGCAGTAGTAATAAACAGACTAGCAGTATTATCAAACAGAATAAATTAAACAAAACTCACACATTAAAACTTTTAAAAATAATGCATTGTCCAATTACTAGATATAAATTTTCAAAAAATTTCGAATGTCACTATGCTTATTCAGGATCAAAATAATACAAAAATATTACTGTATAATTAAACAAATTTTATTCTGAAAAAAATATGACTACACATATTTTTTACATTATATTAGTCAAATAACAATATCGTTATGTCATGTATACAAAATTTCAGCAAAAAATGAAAAATTTAAAACAACTTCTGTAATAAAATTTCCATGAAATCTTATAAAACACATCAAATATAATATTTCTCAATACAAATAGGAAATAATAGAAAGAAAATTTATGGAGGTATACAGATTTAACAGCATTTTCAAAAAATAGAATGGAAAAGAAAGCAAGAACTATTAGCATAGTTTCAATAATGCATGTGAATAATACTTTTTACACACTATCATTTTGCAAAATCATTGATCCTCATTAATAATCAAAATTCAATTTTTAAATTCTTTAGTTTCAAATGCACATCAATATGATTCAAATATCTGTAATAATATATATACACAAGGCTTATTTTCTAGCGAAAAAAAAAAAAAAAAGTACCGGAACTTTAATATTCTGCAGTAATAACAACTAAGGGCTTACCCCCGTCCCCTCACCCCGCATATTTATATTTTTTACAGTATTTGCAAAATTTAAACCAATTTCGTTTTTAGGTAAGGATTTTTTTTTTTCAATTACATCTATATGCATTTATATTTAAGAAAAAATTATCAGAGTAAAACATTAAAAGCAGGATTTGAGATTTTTCAGAAAATTATACTTGCAAAGGATTTTTTTGTATCAGTCGGTGGGCTTCAGTGCGCTGTATTTATAAACTCCGGTGGTTCCGATAATTAAATATTCAGTAAAAATAAAGAAGCGCTGGAGCTGCGCTACTTCGAACTTCGGTTCAAATTAAGCACCGCATGAAGCTAAAAAGTTGATCTGAGGGAATATTTTTAAAATTCGAACAAAAAGCAGCGAGTAAAAACGGTAATACAGTTGTGATTAACTCTGGCATTCCTCATCGCCGTTCGGAAACCATCCATACAGTAAGCCATTGAGTCTATATTTG
The DNA here is from genome assembly GCA_963932465.1 of Maratus speciosus. Taxonomy (NCBI): domain Eukaryota; kingdom Metazoa; phylum Arthropoda; class Arachnida; order Araneae; family Salticidae; genus Maratus; species Maratus speciosus. Next base: position 98,540,678 of record OZ010799.1, read on the forward strand.
CGAGGCTACACTGTAAAAAATAGTTGGAACGTTTAGTATTCTAACAGGAACCTTTCCGATACTTTCGGATATCTAAGAGCTATTTTCGTTTTCTGAAACATCCAGAAACATTTCTGAACGGTTAGGTTTTCTTTCAGCGGTTCGCCTCTGTTCTCGCTAACGCATGCGCACTCCAAGTATTTCGTCCATGTGCTGAAACCGGAATAGCCGAAAGTCTATGGCTAACATCAACGTCAACTCGTCTGTATGAGTAATGGCGGCGCGGCGTGAGAACTTGTGTAGCACGTGGATTTCAATTGGGTTTTATTTAGAAAACAAAATCAATATAATAATATTTTTTACATTTTGTGGGTAATTTTTATTGTGTTTTAAAATTATACAAGAAATATAAACCTTGGATATTATGAGTGGACTGTTTTAAAGCTTCGGAAAAACATTATTTTTGAAGACGGATAGATTACAACTTTGGGTAAGTGTTTTTTTTTTTTTTTTTTTTTTAATCATCTACAGTATTACTTTTACTTACTATTTTTTATTATTAATTACTTCTTTATTAGCTTTGTTACAATACATGGAAATAAATTTATAATCTATTTTTTAATATCCCAGGTAGCACAAATATATCGGCCAATATCTCATTTTGATATTGGCCGATATCAAAATGTAATATCAGAGCTGCCAAGTCTCCGGCTTTTTGGATACCAGTATTTTAATACAGAAAATGTTCTTTTATTTAATTGGAACATTTTGTCGATTTAAAACAACAGCAATTTCTCTAAGATAATAGTGGTGTGCAAAAAGCCGGAGACTTGGCAACTCTGTAATATTGACCAACATCAAATGACCCCCTCTAAAAAGATATTCCACGAATGTTATTTTTTGATATTTGGGAATGTTGGCCAATATTTCCCAACATCTCTGAATATCAGTTTGTGACATTAAGCGATATCTTTTTCTGTCATTGCTGAAAATCATTATTTGACACTGAGTGATATATTTTCTCAATATTCCAGAATAACCTTTTAAAACATTAAATTATAAATTTTTAATTTTTAGACATTAACTTCTTTTTTACACCCCAACAACTGCAATTTGCAAATGTGGCGAAAGTATACTTCCCACCCAGCTAGAAAATGACGCTTGAAGAGGTTGTTAATCTTATTAAAGGTTAGAGTAGGAAAACCTACTAAACCTGTAACAATAAGAAACTTTCAATAGAAATTGGTGGGAGTAGATTTTTCTGTTAGTGACGAAAAAAATTCCAATAACCTCATACTTTTTCAATCACAACCGACTTTTTTTTTTCAAATTCTTTTAACACATATTTATTTAAATACCACTTTTTATTATTAAATTTGTTAGAAATTTAAAAAGAAATTATGTTGAAAACTAATGACCTACTTTTGAAACTAAACTTTTATTCTTTCTGTAATAAAATAATAAAATTACTTTAAAAGTCTGAAATTCGAGAGCATTTTAAAAGGATAAATATAGTATCCATTAAAAAATACATAAATTTATCTTTTTTTTATTGAAGAACTTTATGTAATAAAAAAAGCATTTTTCGTTTTTTATAAAACTAACAATTGTTATGTTTTAACATCGTTATAGGCACTACATTGTTATTTTAAATACAAATAATTCTAGAGCAATAATTACAGATTTCCTTATTAAGTTTTTATTAGCACTATCATTAGATTTTAATATGAAAAGCTTTTCTTGAGAATTTTTTCTATTTTGCAATCTCTATAAATATCTATATAAATTTTCCATCTACAGAAAATTTTCCATACTAATCTCAATAGATTTCTATGTATTTTTTTTTCAAATCTATACATATATATAAGTAACTATAGATTTCTAAACAAAATTTTTATATAGCGCAAATTTCATGGTCAACAAAATCTATAAAAATGGGCGGTCCTTCAGAACTTTCCATTCACTTTGGTCAAGATTACAAACTTCGTCAGATATGCTAAATGTCTACAGATATCTTGAAATGTCTGAAAAATGATATTGTTTTTAAGAATGTCGACAGATATCTCTGAATGTTAGAATATTAATATCATTTTAACGACATTGGTCAATGTAAATAAAATATTTAAAATAAGGCAATGAAAATACAAGTTTTCTAAAAATAGTAAAATTGTTAAATTTTATTGTTTAGAATACTATTTACGTATTATAATGTTTAAGTAATGAAAAAAATTCGTTTGGATGCTTTCTTTTAAAAACTAATTTTAAGTTACATCTGTGAATATCAGCAGATACTGTAAATTTGACGTCTGACATTCAGTGACTTTCAAGCTATCGGCCAATATTGATCGGGACATTGGCCGATATCTGTGTGCTACCTGGGATATCATACCTTGTTTCTGTTACGTGTGCATGTAAATAAAATAATATAGTTAAACTCGATGTTAATACTGACTCCGGTTCACAGTGTGCCCTTAATAAATTATTAAATGCGTTATAATTTAAAAGAAAATTTATGTATTATATTTTTATCAAACAAGCTGAAGGTTTATTGACATTTTACTTTTTTATTATTGATTGCTTTTATGTAAATAATACAGTATTATGGGTAAAAAATAAAAATAAACAGTAAACTATTCTTTCAATTATACGTTTTATTTTTATAAATCATTATAGTAGTTAATAAAATTGATTCATTTGTTTTGCTGCTTCCTAAAAAACTTTCAAAAATTCGAAATAGCGTTTATAATGTCAGTAACAATGCACAATAGAAATATCAATAATTCAATTATATGTATATTTTTAGTGTAATAATATTTTAGTTTTAATTATACATTTCAGTACATTTTGGTTTTTAAATTAAGTTACGATGTGTGCATTCTAAATGTATAGAATAATGTTAAACATATTCTGTTAATCTAATTAATTTTTTATATTAAACCTCTTTTCTCCTCAAATTTTAATAACAAATTAAAAAAAATGTTTTAAGTTAATTAACTTATTCAGTACTCAGGTCCAGATATGTAACCCCCCCCCCCCCCCCGGCACACACACACTCTTTTTTTTTTTTTTTCCAATGCTTCGAAAAAATTAACTATGGCATTTTTTGCGATTTGAATTTCACTTGCTCATCTAAATGTTCTTGCTTGAAAAGAAAAATGCTTTCTTCTGATTTTGCGCAACAGAATTGTGAAAAAAAATATATATACTATTGTTGTTATTTAACTTAAGCACTTTACAATAATGAATTTGAAAATCTCCAGATTATTAATCCTCAGCTTGTTTTATGAAAATATAGTACACAAAATGTCTTGTTTTAAGTTATAAGGCATTTTAATTTATTAATATTATGCTACGAAAAGATACGATATACGATATTGAGTCAACATTAACATCAATTGCAATCATATCTTATTTACATGCACAAATAATAATAATAATAATAATATGTTATGTATTAAAATGGCAAAGAAAGGCTAATAAAGAACTAAAATAATAAGTAAAACTAATGCTATGATTAAAAAAAGAACACTTTTCGGAAGAATTTATCGTTTCCTTTTCAATAATAATACAGTTCACTTTAATGTTACCTGTTAACCCACATGGTTAAAAATTATCAATGGAAGATGTTAAAACACAATAAATTTTATCTACATTATAAAAAAGTATAACAGTGTTGATTTTTTTTTTTTTTTTTTTTTCAGAATAAAATCAAACAGACATAAAAAAAAAAAAAAAAAAAAAAAAAAAAAAAAAAAAAAAAAAAAACAGGGAACTCAGAGGAAAAAAAAAAAAAAAAAAAGAAAGAAAGATTTATAAATCAACATCCATTTAAAACTGACTCCTTCATAAAATTTGATTTAATAAAACTGGCTACTTCACAAATTCATTTTTCCAAACTAAGCCCCTTTCACAAAATCATCTTAAAAGAAAATACCAGTGCTAAATTCACCTTGAATATATAATTAAAATTCATATAAAAAGCACAAATCAATGTACTAAAACTACTTGCAGGTGCAAGTTTTAAGATATTTCTAATATATTTTAAGTAATTTTATATTATATGTACGAACCTGCAAGTAATTTTAGTACAGTTATTTGTGCTTTTTATGAATTTTAAAATAACCCTACACTTCAGAAATGTTTCATATGTATTCAGAAACCTTTCCGATTCGTAATGAAAGGTTTCCTATATATTCAAAAACATTTCGTTGTCTTCAGAAAGATTTCATATATATTCAGAAACCTTTCCGATTGGGAATGAAAGTTTTCCGATATATTCAGAAACTTTTCATTACGAATCGGGAAGGTTCCGTATTATATCCTAAACATTTTTCTGCTCTAATCAGAAACCTTTCCGTTAGTATCGTGCAGCAGAGGTCTCCGTTACTTTCAGAAACGTTTCTGAAAATTTTTTACAGTGTAGATCTAGATGTAAGGTAATCAAATAGATATGCTCTAACGTTTGCGACACACTACATCATACATGTAAGCGCAGGGCCGGTGTAATCATCGGACAAACGGTGTGGCTGGCCAGGGCCCTGCACCAATTGGGCTCTTATTAGGGTCCCCGAGTCTCTCTATTTTACTAAAAATGTCGTTTTCTGTACATAAAATAATATTGTTTCTGCTCTACATTTGTTTTTAAATGTTTATTCGCGAGAAAAAGTGAATATTAACTTTATTTCTTACAGGCGAAGTTGATATAATTGTCAACGGATGCATAGATTCGGCGATCTCAAAACTAACCGTGGGCTAGAACGGGCTGGAATTTCCAGGCACGATCCAAACGAAAACTATCTTGTACCGGGGCGATGTAAAAATTAAAAGTTCGGACCGGGCCTCATCCGAAACGTACAAAAATCAGTGAAAATAGGCCCGGGCCGCCCTTAAATCAGTAAATCAGGCCCTGTCCCGCCCGACTCAATTCCAATTTTTCCTAACATACAATTAAGATTCTATTAAAGAATACTGCATACATATTTATCGGGAAATTTTATAGTATATTTTAGATTACTATGTATCCCAGGTAGCACAAAGATATCGGCCAATATCTCATTTTGATACTGGCCGATATCAAAATGTAATATTGGCCAACATTAAATGACCCCCCCCCCCTAAAAAGATATTCCACGAATATTATTTTTTGATATTTGGCAATGTTGGCCAATATTTCCCAATATCTCTGAATATCAGTTTGTGACATTAAGCGATATCTTTTTCTGTCATTGCTGAATATCATTATTTCACATTGAGTAATATATTTTTCCAATATTGCAGAATAACATTTTCAAATATTAAATTATAACGTTTTACACATTAACTTCCTTTTTATACCCCAACAACTACAATTTGCAAATGTTGCTGAACGTAAACTTCAATTTCTCAATGAGCTAGAACTTGATACTTTAAGGGTGTATTCGAAAAAATATTTTTTCACCCTCAACAGCTCGAAATTTTCTGAGACATTTTCAGACTCATTTTTAAAAGTAAAAACATGAAACTTGCTGGGGTGATTTCTGAAGACATGTTTAACATGCAGTGTGATTTCATTTTCAGCTCAATTAATTAATTTGATTTTTAAACAATTATTTTCTCAGTATGACCATTTTTTTCATTCCCAGATCGCCCACTTCGGAAAATTCGGTTCAAAACGCCAACTTTGACAGCGTTTTTTACAATATTTTCTGAATTTATCAAAAAATTAAGAAGCACGGCACATTATATACTTTCTAAATAAGAGAATTTCCCAGTTTGATGCGTTTGAGAACAAAAATGAATTTTAAAATGAATCAGAAAATAAGCAGTTTGGATCGAAATACACCCTTAAGAGACTTGGTCTTTTTAGAAATTGAATAAGAAAAACTTACTAAAATTGTAATAATAAGAAACTTAAACAGAAAGTGGTGGGAGTAGATTTTGTTGTTAGTGACGAAAATAATGTCTGACAAAATTATAATTTAATTATCTCATACTTTTTCAATCACAACCGACTTTTTTACATTCTTTGAACATATCTTTAATTAAATATCACTTTTTATTATTACGTTTGTTAGAAATTTAAAAAGAAATTATGTTGGAAACTAATGACCTACTTTTGAAACTAAACTTGTATTCTTTCTATAATAAAAAATAAAATTATTTTAAAAGTCTGAAATTCGAGAGCATTTTAAAAAGATAAACATAGTATCCATTAAAAAATACATAAATTGATCTCTTTTTTATTGAAAAACTTTATGTAATAAAAAAGCATCTCTCGTTTTTTATATTTTAACATCGTTATAGGCACTACATTATTATTTTAAATACAAATAATTCTAGAGCAATAATTACAGATTTCCTTATTAAGTTTTTATTAGCACTATCAATAGATTTTAATATGAAAAGCTTTTCTTGAGAAATTTTTCTATTATGCAATCTCTATAAATTTCTATATACTACAGAATTATTATTTCTATTACTACAGAAAATTTCCCATACTAATCTCAATAAATTTCTATGTATTTTTTTTTTTTTTCAGATGTATACATATATATAAATAACTATAGATTTCTAAAGAAAATTTTTATATAACACAAATTTCATGGCCAACGAAAACTATAAAAATGGGTGGTCCTTCAGAATTTTCCATTCACTTTGGTCAAGATTACAAACTTCGTCAAATATGCTAAATGTCGACAGATATCTTGAAATGTCTGAAAAATGATATTGTTTTTACGAATGTCGACAGATATCTCTGAATGTTAGAATACTAATATCATTTTTTCGATATTGGCCACTGTAAATAAAATATCAAAAATAAGGCATTAAAATTACAAGTTTTCTAAAAATATTTGATATTGTAAGATATTGTAAATTTGATGTCTGACATTCAGTGACTTTCGGGATATCGCCCAATATTGATCGAGATATTGGCCGACATCTGTGTGCTACCTGCGATTCCCAAGACAGAAAGTGAACGTAATAGCAACATTACCCAGGTAGCACACAGATATCGGCCAATGTCCCGATCAATATTGGCCGATATCGCGAAAGTCACTGAATGTCAGACGTCAAATTTACAATATCTGCCGATATTCCACAGATGTAACTTAAAATTAGTTTTTAAAAAAGCATCCAAACGAATTTTTTGCATTACTTATAACATTATAATACGTAAATAGTATTCTAAACAATAAAATTTAACTATTTTATTATTTTTAGAAAACTTGTAATTTTAATGCCTTATTTTTGATGTTTTATTTACATTGGCCAATGTCGTAAAAATGATATTAGTATTCCAACATTCAGAGATATCTGTCGACATTCGTAAAAACAATATCATTTTTCAGACATTTCAAGATATCTGTCGACATTTACCATATCTGACGAAGTTTGTAATCTTGACGAAAGTGAATGCAAAGTTCTAAAGGACCGCCCATTTTTATAGTTTTCGTTGGCCATGAAATTTGCGTTATATAAAAATTTTCTTTACAAATCTATAGCTATTTATATATATGTATATATTTGAAAAAAAAAAAAAAAAAAAACATAGAAATCGATTGAGGTTAGTATTGAAAATTTTCTGTTGTACAATTTATATAGAAATTTATAGATGCAAAATAGAATTCATATTAAAATCTATTGATAGTGCTAATAAAAACTTAATAGGGAAATCTGTAATTATTGCTCTAGAATTATTTGTATTTAAAATAACAATGTAGTGCCTATAACGATGTTAAAATATAGCAATTGTTAGTTTTATAAAAAACGAAAGATGCTTTTTTTATTACATAAAGTTTTTCAATAAAAAAGAGACCAATTGGTCTCTTTTTCAAGCGATCAATTTATGTATTTTTTAATGGATACTATGTTTTTCTTTTTAAAATGCTCTCGAATTTCAGACTTTTAAAATAATTTTATTTTTTATTATAGAAAGAATACAAGTTTAGTTTCAAAAGTAGGTCATTAGTTTTCAACATAATTTCTTTTTAAATTTCTAACAAACTTAATTATAAAAAGTGATAGTTAAATAAATATATGTTAAAAGATTGAAGAAAAAAAAAAAAGTCGGTTGTCATTGAAAAAGTATGAGATAATTAAATTATAATTTTGTCAGACATTTTTTTCGTCACTAATAGAAAATATACTCCCACCACTTTTTATTGAAAGCTTCTTATTATTACAATTTTAGTAGGTTTTTCTACTTTAATCTTTAATAAGACTGAAAATTTCTTTGTGCATAATCTTCTATCTCAGTGAGAAGCATACTTTCACCACATTTGCAAATCGTAGTTGTTGGGGTTTAAAAAAGAAGTTAATGTCTAAAAAGTTATAATTTAATATTTAAAAATGTTATTCTGGATATTGGAAAAATATATCACTCAATGTCTAATAATGATATTTAGCAATGACAGAAAAAAATATCGCTTAATGTCACAATCTGATATTCAGAGATGTTGGGAAATATTGGCCAACATTGCCAAACATCAAAAAGTAATATTTGGGGATATCATTTTAGGGGGTGGTCATTTAATGTTAGCCAATATTACATTTTGATATCGGCCAATATCTAATTTTGATATTGGCCGATATCTTTGTGCTACCTGGGTAGTGATTACTTAGACTCTTAGACTTTTCACAATTCAAATAAAGATTCATTAAAAAAAATTAACGTAGTTTATAATAAAAGGAAAAATGAGGGCTAAAAACATTATAACTTTTAAAGTTGTATTAGATTTTGGGAAATATTCCTCTAAGGCTGTTCTCAAATCCAGAGGAGCTACTTTCTGACATTTCTGAATTCATTTTTGTTCAGAATCAGCATGTATTCTTTTTCAGAATTTATGTATTCGAATGACGTCTTCCATTTTTATTATAAAGGCAAAAGTTATTTCAGAAAATGTCAAAATTGCCATTGTGAACTGAATTCACGGACGCGATAACCGGGAAAGGAGAAAAACATGTCGTCAAGTGACAAGAATAGCTTATAATTCGATAAGTAAGTTATTTATCGAAAATGGAAAATGCTATTCGATTCTAAATCGCTTCAATAATCAGACCTGCCCATTTTATGCCTTTAAGGTTAAAAATGAGTCGATAAGTTTCGAGTTGTTGCGCAAGAAATTTGAGAAACCATCTTTCGGTATATTTCCAAGTTCATTATACCTATTACTATATTTACTAATGACGGGGAATTTTCAAAAATCCTACTTGTCAATGACTTCTTTGTATTGGTTCGCAGTATTTTTTGACATTCCTAAACGGAGTTCGGTTTTAAAATTGAAGCCTAATATTGTGCATTTTGTCCTCTGCGATTTCAGTGCTTTTCGTCACGATATTCCAGAATAATAATCGCCAGTTAACAAAATGCCCGGATTTTGAAGAATTCCGGATTTCGACGTCTGGATTTGATACTTTGTACTGCATTGTTAAATACAGTGTTCTCCAGGAGTTATTAGAACACGTTGATATAGCGCATTCACTAGGTTTTTTCCCAAAAAGAATAATTAAAATCATTCACAGAAAAAAAAATTGCAATGCAGAACAGAATAAAGAATGCTATTGTCCGCCTCGTGACCGGGTATAGCTACTCCCCGAGGTTCGCGGAGAAAATCACCAAGTCCACTTGAGGGGGGATTAGTTGAGTGTTTAATTGCTCCGCCCATGAAGGGCCAGACATAAGGGGGGAGCAAAGAGAGAGATGTTTGTCCAGTCCCAGTGTCCTTCCTGTCCTCAAGGTCACCCAGAAGAGAGATGATATTTTACAGGAACTAGTTGGAGGGGTTATGGAGAACTAGTAGAGGTTTCGGGCTTTTTTCTTTATTTACGTTCCTTACGAGCGAATTTGGAGCAACTATTATTTATTTACTTATTTTTTTAAATACATATATTCTTCATATCTTTCTTTACCTAAAGTAAATGAAATGTTCAAAGAACATGTAAAGGATTGTGTTAAACTACCGATATATAGTTATTTTTTAAAAGATTAATATTCGTTACACAGATACAAACACTTTTGCTTTTATTTGTCTAGATTCCATTTTTTTTTTTTTTTTTTTTTTTTCGAGCAATGCTCTTAAATAAATTTAAATCACTTTTATTTTTCTTTCCACATGTCCTGTCAGAATTGAAATTGCCAAACCTTTTTAGAAAAAACAAAACAAAAAAAGTTGAAAATTTTAACTTTTAACGATGATTTACATTTTTTTATATAAAAATTTAAATTAAATCTTTTTTTTTTAACATTTATTAGTTAATATATATTTAAATATAGTATATAGGATTTAAGTATGATTTTATTTTCTAAGTTGCTATGTATTATTGAGGCTTTCTGTAGAACTCGTCTTATTGAAATATTTATCAGTTTAATTACAATGACATATAAAAAATAAAAGAATTCTGTTACATTGGCGTCTACGCCAAGGTGTGTGTGAAAAAAAGTTTCAGTGTATTTTAATAAATTTATACTGTAGCAAACATGTTGAAATTCATAAAACATTATTGAGATCCTGCAGGAGGGAAAAATATTAAATTTCATGGATTTTAAAAAATAAAATCAGTTACGCTTTGGCATAATATTTTCTTTTGTTGTAAAATGATACTCTATCGAAACCTCATTTTCCGATAAATGTATTAATCCCGAATTATAAGTAGTTATTTTTTTTTTCTTTCTTACTTTTTCTTACTTTTTTTTTTCTTTATTAACCAATTGGAAAAATGGTTATTGTCCTCGTCAGGGTAGGAAATCAAAAGCATATCTGAAGGTTTTTATTGGTTTAATCTGCATTTTATTCGTTTTCTGATTGGTCTATACAGTAATCTGTATTTCCCTTTATTTTCAACAGAGATGGAAAGCTTCTGTTGCCACTATGACAAAAAAGTAATAAAAACTAAAAAAAAAAAAAAAAAAAAAAAATAATAATAACTCAGAAACAAATTGAGATACAGTTTTCAAACAAATTGCATTTAAAAGTACATTTTTTTTTCTGTCTACGACGGTGTAAAAAGTAATATTGTGGGATGTTTAGAAGTATAAGAATGAAATTTCATTTAAAATGGGTCGTCAGATTTCTTGGAAATCTGAAGATGGAAAAGCCTGTTCCCGAACAGCCAATGAAATGCTTGGATAATACATAACTTTCAGGTGGATAATACGTACGAGTTGCAGGCGATTTTTGTCACTTGGAATTTTTAAGTGTAATAACACTATTAATGTTTAATTCATGGCGTACGTAATGTATAATCAACTCCGTGTGATTTTTTATGTTTTAAATTTTAGTCTTTGAAAAAATCATTTTCCAAATGGTCGTTGTAATTTGTTAAATTGCTTTTTTTTTAATTTATTTATTTATTTATTTATTTTTTTATGTTTTTATTTTATTTTATTTTATTTTATTTTTTTTTTTTTTGTAATTTTAGTAATTTGAAATAAAGTAGCATTTTTTTTTTTTTTTTTTTAAATAAATGCATTATATATTGAGTCTTCAATTGTCCGTTCATCGGAATCGGTTTGAAAAAATTCAAATTTGACAATACTTCAGTATAGTATTGGTATATCAGTATTCGGTATAGTATTTCAGTATATTATTGACAGTATAGTGTACTTTCTAGGGCTCTTTTCTTTTAGTGGAAAAGACGAAACTATCAAGCACTCGTTCGATTTTGGATCGAATAGCGTTTTTCATGTTTCGATAAATGTATTAATATTGGGTTATCAATGATTGCTCTCTCGTGATGCCATTTCTTCGTATATATCACTCGAAGAACCATTTCAAAAGCGACAAATTTGACAGAATTTCTTGAGATTCCATGTCTGTATTAAAAACATGAAAAACACTGATCGACATTATACTTCCCGAATAAGACACCTGCTATTTTTATGCGTTTATTGATAAAATTGAATTCAGAAATGTGCCAGTAAGTAGCTTCTTTGAATTAGAGAGTAGTGTTAAGTAGAAAGTCAACGATTTTAATCAGACGACTTAATCAAGTCATTCAATCATCATTTTAATCAACTGATTTTTTTTTTAAATCAGTGATTAAAATCATACTTTTTTTTCATGTTCACAACAGCATAAGAAAGTGTTAATATAATTAAAAAAATTTCTACGTGAAAATTTCTTTCCTTACGAATAAACAAGAAAAAGCTTTAAATAATTCTTTCTAAGCTTCATTTTTTGTAAAAAAGAAATGACTATAGTAAGATTATAAAAATAATTGTTTTTTTTCTGGCATCAAAAGCATTTCGTTTAAAAATTATATTTAACACTTTCGGGTCCGATTGTTTTCAATTTTGAATAAAAAATTACTTTTACGTTATTAATCTTAATAATCGTAAAAATAATTAGTCTTAATAATAGTAAGTCTAAATAGATTTATTGAAGTTTAACGAGTGTGTCATTGTCTGAAATTTAACGAATGTAGTTATTTTGCCTACTATTCATTTCATAATCATATGACAATAGGCTAAGGAAGAATGTTTGGAGACGTTTGGAAAATATGGTATTACAAAAGCATTTAACGCTGTTCTAAAATCCAAAGGGTCCACTTTCTGACATACTAAGTTTTAATTCATTTTTGTTGGGAAACGCATGAAACTAGAATGTGTTGTTATTCAGAAACTATGTCATCGGACAGTTTTTTCGTTTTCTTGTATAAACGCAATAGATCTTTCAGAAAATACTGTCAAAATTGGCATTTTGAACTCAACTTCCGAACGAAAGAAAAAAATCCAGTCAGTAAGGGAAGAAAAATGCCGTGTCACGTGATCAAAATCGCTTATAATTCAATAGGTAATTGATGGATCCAAAAAATGGAAAAAACAGTTCGATTCCAAATCGCTTCCATGGTCAGGCCTTCTAATTTTATATCTTTCTGTTAAAAAATGAATTTGTAAATGCGTCAAAACTTTTTGCGCTTGTTGAGCAGAGCAATTGAGAACAGCCTTAACTGATATTACAACTTTCTAATATTTTTTGCGATTTATCACACATGATTCGTTCAGGAAAGTAACCTGGATTTTATAGAGTTCGAAGAAATAAATTTTTCTCCCTCTCAGTTTTTCAAAGTGCCTTACTCAATCAAGACGTATTTAATTCATATATGTTTTATGACGGCATGGTTAACAAAAAAATTTACACATACAACACGGATAAAAAAAAAAAAAAAAAAAAAAAAAAAAAATCATATTTGGTGTTTTTAATCGCCATATTTATTGGAAATATAAAATATGTGGCAAATGAATGTTTTAGATATAGGAAGATACATTAATTAGTATGTACAGTCATGGAAAAAAAGGTAAACACCCCTACTAACTCGGCAACTAATTATAATAGAAGAAAGTTACTGGTAGCAAACGATAGTAAATAAAGTCGACTTTTAAATGATGTACATAAAATTTGCTTAGGGGGCCATTTACAAATCAATAGCAGACAAAAATTTTTTTTGTTTTTCAATGGCAACATCCAATTTTGACGACATATTTTAAATTATCGGTTCAAACAATGCCTAGAAACGAAATTTCTATTTATTTGGAAGATAAGTTTATTAATTATAAAGTTTCGAAATTTAGAGCTTCTAATGTTAAATTACATTTTCATATTTTTATTAATATCTTCTGAAATTATAATTCTAATGTGATAATTTTATGTGTGGTTGTAATACTATAAAGCCCAAACATAAAAACCTTGAATTTGTAATTTTAAAAACAATTTTTTTGATAGATTTATGTTTATTATGTCTTGCTTTATGCGAATTCTCATTAAAAAATGTCAAAATGATGGTTTAAGGGGGGTCATTTATGATGTTCAGAAAAGCATGATTTGGAAAAATATATTTTACTCATTTTATTATATTATTTGGGATGACAATAGACGAAACATATTAAATGAGTGAAAGGGTCCTATTGGCAAGAAATAATACGTTAATAGAAGTGACATAACCATTCTGTAGCATTTCAGCAATCGAGTACCGAACTTCAATGTGGATACAGCCCTCAAAATAGGCTCATTTTAAAATAATTAATATCTCGGAAACTAATCGTACGAATTTCATGAAAATTTGGATTTAGACTAATTGAAGGGTGAAGAATTTACTTATAGCGTCAAACTTGGGTATTGCTATGGGGGAAAAAAGTTTGGTTTCGTTTTAATATATAGATGGCCCTCTAAGCAAATTTTATATACATCATTTAAAAGTAGACTTTATTTCCAATCGTTTGGTACCAGTAACTTTCTTCTACGATACTTGGTTGCAGAGTTAGTAGGGGGGGGGGTTACTTTTTCCCCCCACGACTGTACATAATGTCATTTTAAATTACCAGTCTTCTTTGTTTAATTCGTTTTTTAGCTCAAAGGCTATCAATGACTGGAAGCTAATGTGCCCGCAGGTTCTGTATGTACGTATGTATTTATGTACATGCGTAACACGATAACTCTTGATAGAAATATCCGATTTCTTTCAAATTTGTTTTCTAGGTTTATTCTGATAAGGCGCTTGCCGGGTTTGTTTTAGGGATTCATTGGTTATGTATAATGTGGGGGGATACGGGGGCTAATTTCCCCTTATAAATGGGTTTTTCATGCAGAATTATCAGATTTGCTTCAAATTTGGTATACCAGTTAATTCTGATAAGGCGATTCTTTGATTAGATTTGAAGGTTCATTGTTTAAGTATAAAGGGGGAATGGGGGAATAATACCCCCTTAATTTAGATAATTTTTTTTTCCATTTTGGTCAGATTTGCTTCAAATTTGGTATACCAGTTAATTCTGATAAAGCGCTTCCCTGATTAGATTTGGAGGTTCATTGTTTTAGTATAAAGGGGCGTGGCTAATACCACCCCTTAATTTAGATAAATGTGTTTTTCTATCCGATTTGCTTTAAATTTGGTATACCGGTTTATTTTCATAAGGTGCTTCCCTGATGAGATTTGGAGGCTCATTGGTTAAGTATAAAGATGTGAAACACGGGGGGGGGGGGAGTAATCCTCTCTTAATTTATTTTTCGAGGGGCATTATTCATTGAAATAATAGTATAATATTCAATTAGTGTGAATAGTCTGTGAGCTCAATGCCACCAGTTTAACTGGGTACTTTTATTTTACTTTATTTAACAATATCCCATATAAATAATAAATCCGCAATTTGCCTGGGATATATTTGCGTCGTCTTATAACGACTTTTATAGATTATGATGTATATATTTTAAGAAATGTATATCCCCCCCCCCCCCTTTTGTCCCGAAACCATATATTTTTAATTAGCAACAGAAATTTCAGGGTCTTTTTTTTTTTTTTTTTTTTTTTCATTTAAGCCCACGATCTCTCACTATGATTATCTTTTAAAAGTAACACAATAAAAATGATTAGCTTTTCAAATATTTTCCTTTTTGACACTTTCCAACAAAGTTATTAACACTTTCCAACAAAGTTAAAAAGTGTTTATGACTTCGGTTTGTCTGACCGTCTGTCCGCGCTCTAACTTTCGTAAATATACTCGGATTGCCCTGAAATTTTTGAATGTTATTGAGGTTTACCATAGTACGTTCCCTATTTCAAATGAAGTTTGCATCATGTTTAGTTCAGTTACAGGGACAGCCAAAAGTATTCCGTTACATTACGGACAATGCGAAAAAATCGTTTAAAATGATTTTTATGATATTTAATGCGCTCAATCTGTATTACATTAAACATTTTATTTATTCATGTATAGAGAAAAAATTCCTCCTTTAAAATTATGTATTATAATCTATTTCAAATATTTTAATGCTATTTTGATCAGAATGAAGGGAAACAGAAATCGTGTTTTTCTATTTCAAATTTATGTCGACGACATGTTGATACGGCGACACTCAAGAGACTGAACAATGAATTTGCTTTCAATGCGAGTTTCTTTTGTGACAGTAGGATAATTTTTTATAGGCTGGTTTTTAAAAAATTTATTTAGATATCTAACCTGAAAAGAATATTTTCTATTTTAGCCCGACCATCAGCTTGAGGTTTTGTTTGTTTGAGGGGTTTTTTGTCTTCTATTGCGTACGAGTATAAAAGTCACGTTAGTGATTTTTCTGTTTATTTTGTATCATGAAAGGTAACTGGTGCATTATGCAAAGTCACTTTCATTTGTAAGTAGATATAATTGTCGTGTATTGTTATTCTGATTGAAAGTAATCAAGCAGTGTTTCTCCTTTTTCTATAAAAGCATCGATTCTTTCCGATAACGGTGTCAAATTGTTAATTTAATCTGATTTTCAGGGACTCACCACAAAAGATTGTTATGAGGGAGGTATCGATTATACTTTAAGATATGCACTTTTATAGGAAATTGTAAAACATTGTTCCATTCTTCAGCATATAAATATTGATTTCTGTAAATTTCGGTCATTGTTTCTTAAAAATGCATAACTGCGAACTATTCCTTTTTTGTGTTAACACTATTTCCTTACCATATTTAATGGCGGAATTCTGAAATTAATTAAAATTAAAATATTAGGCAAAATTTACTATTTAGAAGGACTGATAACTAAAAATTGGAATAGTTGACAGCTAAGTATATACTGATAGATATGTTTAAAATTTTTATTTTGCTGATGAAAAAAAATGCTTTAATTTTGCAAATAATGTACGAAATATAAATATGCAGATTGGAGTGATGGGGGGGGGGGTACGGTTGTTGTCCCGGTACAGCAGAATATTAGGGCTCCGGGAATTTTTTTGTTAGAAATTAAGCCCTGTCTATTAGTATAAATTTCAACCTGATGCTAAACTAAATTTTCCCTTTATATAGTATATAATACGCCTACAGATCAAAAATAGGGCTGTTGAAAGGAATTGGAATACCTATTTGGCTATGGACGGTAACTGCTGAAATCAGTTTTTCAAATGTTTTATCCGTTTTCTGAAATGTTTGCTAAGTTATCTTATTTACCGTATTTCCCTGCTTGGAAGGTGTTTCATAATCTGTGCTTAACGCATGATTTTTCTTTCTTGTTTAATTTAAGAAAGGAAATCATAAATAATTATTTTCTTATTGTATGCTTACAAAAAATCACTAACACATACCTTTATGCATCAACACAAAATAAATTTTCGGCGTTTTTTTTAATCGTGAAGTGGAGGTTTATTTTAAAATAACACTTATTTTACGGCTGTTCTCAAAACCAAAGGGGCTACTTTATGACACATTTAATTCCTTTTTGTTCGGAAATTGGTAGGTATTGTTATACAGGAACTATCTTAGCGAAAGACGTTTTATATTTTTTGGTAAAAACAGAAGATCTTTCAGAAAATACTTTCAAAGTGGGCGTTTTTAACTGAATTTCCGAAGAGGATACCGCGAGAATAGGTAAAACCCGGTTGCCACGTGACCAAAACTGCTTATGACTCTATACGTAATTTATTTATCAAAAAATGGAAAACCCATTTCAATTCCACATCGCTTCATTAGTCAGGCATGCCAATTTTATGTCTTTAAGTGGTAAACATGAGTCAGAAATTGTGAATAAATAACTTAAAAAAATCGTTACCTAATTTTATTTTTCTTATTAAAATATATATATATACATTGTTTGTTTTTTCGTTACTAAACACATTAGTAATATATTTCCTCTTGAAATAACGCCCTTTTCTACTGAACTAGTGTCCTTTTTTGGGGTTATTACAAAGTGTTAATGTACATGATGTTATTGTAAATACTTTATAGTTTTTATAATTTCTGTAATTACTAATTACTTATAATATTATTATTAAGGCCTAATAAAAACATAGATTTTGTCAGTAATGACAGGACTAATTGTTTTGGAAAGCAAAAATTCTTGGTTGCTATTCTGTATTTAAACAAATGGGTTAAAAAACATAAAAGTCCGATTACAAAAAAAGAAAAAAAAAATTAATTTAAATAATAGAAAAGAAAATCAGATTTTTTATATCCTAGTTTAAGGTTTCACTTTCAGTTTTTCCATAAGAATTTTACCCCTTCAACGGCTGAGAAGGTCTATTCTCAAAGCTGATAGACAACAGGAGTTGCGCTCAAATACCTGTCGCGCTCGTCGACTTAACCGTTCGTAGTTTTCTGCAGTTTTCTTCGAGTTTTGTTTTAGAAAAAGATTAGGTTTCCTTAGAGAGAATCCGCCGTCGTAGACAATCAGCCATAACAAAAATACCAACACACCATGCGTATTTTAATGATGAAGCGTTTCGTTTGCATGACACGGGTGAATTCTTATTTTTAATTGTTCAATATATAGAGTTCGAAGTTCATTTCGATTAAATAATTTTTTTTCCCTCTTAGTTTTTCGGCGGGCCTTCCTCAATCAAGACGTACTTAATAAATATATGTTTTATTGCAGCAAGCTTAACAAAAAATTTACACGTGAAACACGAATAATACCAATATAAAAAAATCATTTTTTTTTTTTATAGCCACAATTATTGGAAATATAAGGTATGTGGCAAATGAATGTTTTAGACATAGGAAGATACATTAATTAGACAGTATCTACATATATGTCTTTTCAAATTACCAATCTTTTTTATTTAACCATTATAGACTATTACAAATTACCTACAAAAATTGTGAAAGTATAAGTAATAAAGGAATTTATTCATTGTCTTTAAAATTGATCCCCTTAAAATTTGCGACATGGATTTTAAAACATAGTAAAAGTAGTAAATATGGAAATTTGTGGAACCAAGATATATATATATGATAGTATATAAAATTCCTGATTTGCCTAGGGGGTATTTGCGTCGTCTTATGGCTTTTATAGATACAGATTTATGTATTTTAAAAAATGCGCTTTTTTTTTTGTTACCCCGAACTTATATAGTTTTAATTTCCCTAAGAATGATAAAGGAAGATCTTCCACAAAGTCCACCCCCCCCCCCCCCAACCACGTAGACGCCTATGCCTCTTCATAAAAAAGAAGTGGTGTTTGTATCTGAAAGATATTTTTTAATGCAACAATATTGTTTAGTAAACGCATTTCCATTAATTTCATAGAAAATTTTTTCCTTTTGTTATTTTAAATATATTTATTGGAAAGCTTGGTATGAGTTTTAGGTAAAATTTCCCGAATAGTTCAAATTTACAAAAATTGATGCTCTTTTTTTAATACACTTAAAAATATGATACATATATTATATTGTGCATTAAAAACCACAATTCTGAAATAGTTATCTTTAACTTTGCGGAAGTGAGGAAGAGAACTTGCCGTCAATAAGTTAGCAGTTTTGTTCAAGAAGCCTGTCTATTTCCAAAATTTCGCCAAGTTAAAGATGAATCTCTACACTTTGTCTACTTGCTCGTATCCCCCAACCAAGTATAGCTATCAAATTTCCAAATTTCCGGTCAATCGATGATCAGTCAGCTACTTTTCTTTTAGAAGTTATCTCTAGTAGACGCGTACGAAAGCGAAGATTTTTCTTTATCATTACTGTTTTAGAAACGCGGCCATGCAGCAGATTAATGAAGTGAAAATCATGTACAGTCAAAGAGGCAAAACATTAGTCTTGTACTCTGGATATAAATTTTATAAAGCATATGAAGCGATAGAAGGGAATACATGGCGCTGCATCCAGAAAAAGTGCCCTGCAAGACTTTGCTTGGATGACAGTATGTCGACCATCTTAAAAGAAAATGCGATTCATAATCATGAAAAAAGCCAGAATTTAGAGCGAGAAATATTTTCAAATTCGTTGAAGAGAAAAGCGACAGAAGATTTATCACAAAAGCCGCAAAAGTTAATTTTCAAAGAAATGGAAGAGAATAGAGATCTTTCTGATAATTTTACAAACAAAGACTTAAAGTGTTTAAAGGTAAACCTTTATAGGGCCAAGAGAAAAACCATTCCACGCTTGCCAAAATCTCAGCAAGAAGTTCATGAAGTATTAAATCAAATAAATGTGATATCTCATAAAGGAGAAAATATGATTCAAATAAATGATAGTGAAAACAATATAATCGTATTTTCAACTAACACAAATTTGGAATATTTAAGCACAAAAAGTAAGATATTTGGAGATGGAACATTCACCTACTGCGTAAAATATTTCTACCAGCTTTTCACGATTCACACGTTGGAAAATGGAAATTATATACCATTGGTTTTTTTTCTCTTACCTAATAAGCAAATTCCTACGTATGAATCCATGTTCAAATATCTGAAAGAATTGTGCACGGATAAAACCCCCAATTTTTCCCCTAAAGAAATCGTTGTAGATTTTGAATCTGGAATTCATGATGCAGCAAAACGCATCTGGCCTACAATAAATATAGTCGGTTGCAGATTTCACCTAGCTCAAGCATGGTATAGAAATATTCAAAATAAGGGACTCAGTAATGAGTACCAGGATCCTGATTCCACAATTGGTAACTGGTTAAAGCAACTATTCGGGCTTCCTTTTTTGGACTCTGAAGAAGTAATGGAAAGCTTCGTCAATGACTTCATGGCAATTGAGCCATCAGATGAAAGAGTCTTCAAATTTTCGGAATATTTAGACAAAACCTACATGTCAGATGGAGCCCAATTTCCTCCAACTTTATGGTCCTGTCCCAGTACAGAATCAGAACGCACGACGAACGCGTGTGAATCATTTCATTCGTATTACAACTCCCAATTTACATCGCCACACCCTAGTATTTTTACTTTCATAAATGTACTGAAATTCATACAGACTGACGTGTATGTCCGTCTCAATAGTGTAAATATAATTAAAACAACAACAAATTTGCATTTCAAAAAGAAGAAGGATGCCCTCGATAAAGCTCTAGAATCATACAAAACCAGACAAATAACAAGAATACAATTTTTAAAAATTGCCTCCCACCATTATAAGAAGAAAGTGTAGTAATATGCTTTCCTCTATTAAGTGTTCACACTAGTCACGCTGAGAAACTCTAACGTTAAGTTAATCCTGTCGGAGCGTTGTTTACAGATTTCTATCTCGCATTAAAAAAAAAAAAAAAAATTCCATTGGATAAGTGAGGTTGACATTTTTTTTTGGTGCGTTTGTAGTTTTTTCAATTTTGGCTGTAGTTTTTTCATATGAAGATAATTTCGCTTTCAGTTCCGGTTCTAACTGGTTCCAAAAGTGAAACTATTTTCATGTTAAAAAAAAAAAAAAAAAAAAAAAAAAAAAAAAAAAAAAAAAAAAAAAAAACTGCAACAAAAATCGAAAAAGTACAAACGCACAATAAAAGTTATCGATCACAGATTCGCAAAAGAAAATCATTTAAAAATATTAAAGTGCAGGTGAGAAATCTGTAAACAATCCTTCCATAGGATTAACATTAGCTTGAGCGTTTCTTTCGTGACTGGTGTAGGCTCTTAAGGGGCTAGTTCCGTCACGCGAAAACAGTCGCTCGTTAATGTCAATCCATTGGGAGAATTTTTTTAAATATCTCGTTTGGGTTTCAATATTTTTAAATGATTTATTTTGCATTGGATGGCTGAGGTAAGATCTCTACAAAGGCTGTTTTTTACTTTTTCTATTTTGTTTGTCGGTATTTTTATTTAGAATGCTTTCACTTTCGGGACCGGTTCCAAAATTGAAAGTATCCTAAATACAAATACAGGAAAACAACATCGAAAAAGTAAAAAACGACATTTGTAGAAATAGACCTCAGCTATCCAATGCAAAATAAAATCCTTTAAAAATATTGAAATCTAAACGAAATAGTAAAAAAAAAAAAAAAAAAAAAAAAATATGACAATGGATTAACATTAGCGAGCGGTTATTTTTGCGTGACTGAAAGTATTAGGCAGTATGTTTTTTATTAACTAATATTATATTGTAACTGTGTATCTTATGTGTTTTATTAATTAATATTATATTGTAACTGTGTATCTTAGCCGTTTTACTAACTAATATATTATATTGTAACTGTGTATCATATGTGTTTTATTAACTAATATTATATTGTTATTATGTGTAATGTAACCAGGATTTTTTAAAATTTAAATATTGTAATATTCTAGAAATGATAAAATAAATAATAATAATAAAAAATTATGGGAGATGTATTGAGCCAACCTCCACGTGGTATCTCCTGGGTAACGCAAATAGGCTCAAAAGTACACAAATAAATACTATTAAAGAGCTCTTGCAGAACCAAATGTTTTACCAATGTTTTAAAATTATACACTTTTTTTTTCAAAGTGAAAATAAAAAGTATAATTACTGATAAAATTAAAGAATAAATACAAAAATAAAAAATCTCATTTCATAGTAACTATAATTAAAAAAAAAATCTATATCTAGTAAAACTTAATAATGCAAATGTAATTAGATAAAAGTGCTCAGTTTCTCTAATGTTCAAATCAGCATGGCGACGTGGTGGTTCGAGTGATGCCCTCGCACCAGGCGCCGTAGATTAGGATAGGAGCAGGCAGCCTTCACCGGCGCCCGCCTTCATTATTACTGATGTACAGACGGTGTACATTACTCTTTAAGCTCTGAGGGGTGTATGTTTCGCTCATAAATAAAAATACGTATATCTACAATCAACTTTCTTTGATATTAACGAATAACACGATTTAGAGATTTAACTCCTCCTTTCCATATCTATATGGCAGCACCATATTCTGCAATATCTAGAAGCTTTTCCGAAATCACAAGAAAGAAAAATGTGAAGCATGTATTATGAAACACATCCCAATAATTTATCACTAATCTCTTTGCTTTCACTTAAAAAAAAAAGTAAATAATGAGATTTGTAAAACATTTTTAAATAATCGAATTGCAAATATATAAGTTTTGCAAAAACTTTTAAGTAGCATTTTTTGTGTATTTTTGAGCCTATTAGCGTTACCCAGCAGTTCGGTTACATTACTGTACATAAACAATGATTGCCGGAAGTGCGTTTACAATTGAAGAGCTGAGTGGATGAACATGTTATGCAACATTTTCTAAATATTTTTTTTATCTTTTGGATGAAAGCGTTATGAGGTATCCTATCACACGGTGAAGCTAAAATACTAAGATTCTATTTAGTTTTGAAGATTTAAGAGATTATTCTTTAATATTTTAATATTTAATAATGTCGATAATATAAAAAAAAATTTAATATTTGAAAATTAAATATGAATAAGTTTTTCTGAGAGAGTTTAGTACCATACATGTTAATATATTAAACACATGGTATCAAACAGAAAATAAATCATTAAAATTTACAGCAAAAACTTTCACCTCAAATTTCTTGAAATGTAATTTTTGTGACTTAACATGTTCTTTCACTTAGCTCTTCAATTGTGGTTGCGCGTTTTTATATTTAACTAATTTTTTACCTATTACTTGCTACTTACAAATTCTGCAGATCCTATTCAGAAGATCTCGAGTACATTTCCATTTATTGATAAAAATTGCTAACTCAACGTAACATAGTAATAAATTGCTAACGCAATGGAGTGTCTACAAATGGATTGCAAAAATACATGCCACTCGACCTACAAGTGGAGGTAGGAGAGATAAACCGAGTTTAACAATTTTATATGGATGCTTTTGACGAGTTTTAAATTTCATTTTCCTGTAAGAGCTGTCTTTATCAGAATCATGTTCAGAGGCAGATTACCCATTAGGCTGGGTAGGTTGAAGACTAGATACTCAGAAGAAAAGAGGCCCCGGTGCTAAGATTTTCTTTCGGTTTTTTTTTTTTTTTTTTTTGCCATATTAGGCGGGAAAATATGTAATGCAAAGGACAAATTATGTGTGATATGCTTTGTCGTACTCATTTATGGAATTTTGAAAGTTATTAATACTTAAATTGTATTATAAACGCTACCCCATTTTTAATTTTTTTCTAATTTTGATAAAAAGTCGTGGAATTTTTGGGGTTAAAATTTGTGTGATAGATTTACACAGCAGCAATGATACGATTTTGTAAGCAACTCTACGAACAATATCTTTTAAAGAAGCTTTTAAGTTTTAGTCAAGCGTTTTGTCTATTTTCGCTACTTAATTTTTAGCACCCTGGTCGTTACCCGATCCCCCCCCCCCTCCCCTCACACACACATACGCACCTTTAAAGCTACCCCTGTATTTACAACTTTTGAAATATTCTAAATGTTATTTGATTGTTTTGGGGACGATTTCTGTTTATGTGTTTAAAATTTACGAATGTTACAACAATGCCCACAAAATTCAAAGAAACTTTATATTTAGTTAGGCCCAGTCGAATAATTTGTGATTAGACAGATACTTATTGAATGTTGCTGATAATCCACAAGAAAAATTAATTTATATCAGGGAGGAAGAAATCTTCGAAGTAAAATGGAATTCCTGCGGTTCATGATATTTTGTATCATTTGAAATTCAATATTAAAGCGTATTATTGGAATAGATATGAAATATAAGAATTCGCGACTTGATTTAAATGTAGGAATAAAACTCATAGATCTTTATATCAAACTCACCGGAGCTTTGATTTACTGCTTCGTTTCAGGATTTTGAAGCAGAAAAAATTTCATAATAAATTTTCAAAATAATAAAAAATGTCAATTTGTAATGGAAAAAGCAGATTTCTTTAAATTTTGTCAACTATGAGATGAGAAAACATCTTAAAAGGGAAGTATAAACACATATTATAGTTTTTGAACAACCATTACCTTAATGAATTTTAATAAATGAACAAATGATAAAGAAAAATAGCGAATTTTTAATGAAAAAAAGACGAATTTTATTAACTTTTACACTACTTTGGAATTTTATCATGCTTTTAAACGCTAGTTATGCAAGATTTAAATACTTAGATGACTACACACCAAAACATATTCATAATTAAAGAAAATAACGAATTTTTAAGGAAAAAAGACGAAATTTGTTGACTTTTACACTACTTTGGAATTTTATTATACTTTTAGACTCTAGTTATGTAAGATTTAAATCCTTAGATGACTAACACCCCAAGATATATTTAAACTAATTTCCTGATTTTTTATCAGATTCAACAGGATTTTTTTCGATAGGGCCAGTATGAAAGAAAATAATTCCAAATAACAACTCCCATTCACTTTTCCCCCTCGCCTCTCCCCTCACATCCCTTAAACTTCAGGGGCCACTAGAAAGCAAACATCACCTTAACCGCTTCGCGACGAGAGCCCTTTGCTAAATTTTTAATCTTTTACCACCGGTTTTTCGAAACAGAAAATTTTGTGCAATTGAATCGCGAAAATTCTCCGATTAAATAAGGTAAACTTTACAATATAAAAATAGCTGGTGAGAATAATGAAGGATTCTGAGCATCTTAAGTGGCACGTATACAGGTCGCTCATCCCCAAGGGGTTAATGAATATTATTAATTAAGCAAGACAATGGAAAATATCAGTTTTTAAGGAAAAAGCTGATTTCTTATGAATTTTTCTATTATAGCACGAGAAATAACAACTTCTAAAAGGAGAGTTAAACTTATATTTTAGTTATTAACAACAAAACCTTAAAAGGTATCCTTAATTAAACCAAAGAAATATCAATTTTCAAGAAAAAGATGAATTTTTACACAAATTTCTACCTTTGAAATACATTTGTTTATATATTGTTACAAGATACTAATTATATTGTTAAACTTTAGCTATTTTTAACCCCTTGAGGGGCAAGCAATTACATTTGTGAAATGCTGGATTCCCACCGGAATCTTTGAAAAATTCTATTTCAAAATAAGTAACAACAATTTTACGGCTTTTTTCCACCAAAGTTAGAAAAGTAAAATTTAATAAAATTTTTCTGGTGTAAAAACTCTTTAATCGTAGGTGGTATATAATATATACCGGTGCCCCTCAAGGGGTTAAAAGCTTGATTGTCTTTATATAATGTTCATATTTATATTTATTCACGTCATGACTACATTTTAGATCTTACAACCAATATTACAAATTTCTTTTCTATGTTGAAAACTGAAACACACAAAAAAGGGTATTAAATAATTGCTTAATGCGTGACTTTCCCTCAAAATGAAAAACAAATGAATTTTTGAAACCTCTAAACTTACCAAGTAAAAAAATAATAATTCGCCCTTTGACGGATTCGAACCGCCAACGACATGGTTAACAGCCATATGCGCTATCCAATTTCGCTACAAGGGCATCGAAGATTTCTGAATTACTGCAATACTTATCTACACCAAACTCGACTCTTGCTCCTGTATATTTTAACATTACATAAATTTAACAATTGTTTTTATCCATTTATCAGAAAATTATTAAATCACAGAACGATCACACATAAAGTTGTTTGAAATATGAATACAATCTTTAAATTTTTTTAATGATACAGAGTATACATGAATACAAACTTTAATTTTTTCATATATTTCATATTTCAAATAGTCTATATTTCAAATCAAACTATTTGAACCACATAAGAGCAAATATTACTTAGATCTTTTCACTATTACCTTTTAAAAAATAGCAGATAACAACTTTTGAGTTAATTTTCGAAGAACTGTAACTAAAATTATGTTAACTCTTTATTGAAAATCCTATTTTCACACAATTTCTTGAAATTCAACAACGAATTCACCTTTACCGCAATACTTATCTACATCAAATTCTATTCTTACTCTATACTCATTTAGGTTTTGATTATTCGAAGTTCAAATGTATAATTAACTTTCCTCTTTTAAGTTGATATTCTGATCTTATAGTTGAAAAATATCTAAAGAAATCAGTTTTTTTCCTTAAAAATTGTTATTTTCCATTGTTTGCTTCAAATTTTCTTCTCCCTTGCTTATCATTCTATTAATTATCAAATATATTCCTCAGAAATATTACTTTCATATGAAACAGTAAAAAAAATTAATATATATTTAACATTTAATAACCTCATACAAGAAATTACTACCGAATGAAATTACTACCGAATGAAAATACTAATAATCAATAAAATCAACTGTTGAGCGAAAAGTGATACAAATTAAGGAAAAATGAAAATGTTTTTCTACAAAAGTTAAAAAATTAACAAATTAAAGATTTTAACACTTTTGGATGACATACACCTCAAGAAATATTCATAATTAAACAATAATAATAATAATAATAATAATAAAAATCTTATCAATAACTGAAAATTTCACATTAAAAAATATTTTCATGATTGTACATATAAAAATTAAAGTTCCAAATTTTTATCCCATTCGAACTTAATTTTGATACACAAAGCATTATTAATCAAATTCTGATTAAGTGAAATTTTAAATGACAGTTTTTAAACCAATACCGCAATATTTACATCAAACTTGATTCTTTCTCTGTATATTTTTACATTACAAGAAGCAGTGCTGTAGTTGGAAAAAAAATATTTGTAGGAACGCACCTTTTCATAGAGTAGATGTTGATGCTGCCGGATTTTTACTAAACAAAAATCCAATTTAAAACATTTAGCCAAAAGTGGATTTTTTTAATTAACACTTATAATTATTATATTCTAATTTTTATAGTATTATATTTGTAGTAGCATTCATCTAAAAGCAATATTTAATCAATCTGATAGTAACATTTTCCATCTTGGATCAAAATTTAATTGAAATAACAAAATAAATTCATATGTTATTACGTACACATATATCCCAGAAGTTTTCATAAAGAACGATAATTATAAATGTTTTCTATGATCTTTTACTTACAAAAAAACTGTTTCGTCTGCTAATGTTCTTCCTGATTGCAACCAAGATTTCCGATATGGTCCAGGAAAAAATTCTTTTAAGTGATGTCCTAGACGGCTTATGAATGTAAGTCAAATGGATTTTTCAATAACAAGTGAATTTCTCGCATAGGTCATGATGTTATTCATACAGCTGAATACACTTTCGCATTCAGACGTTGAAATGGGTATAGTTTTCACAGTCTGGAGAAGAGGATTTCTCTCCCTAGGCTCATCTTAAGTGTCTATAAACTTGATAATTATCGTTATATTAAATAACAATAATTATAGTTTCGCCTGAAAAAAAGGACAGTTTGTGCTCGTGCGCGATATTTTTTTTTTTTTTACAGTAACAAACCAAATATTTCTGGGAACGGTGTTCCCACGCGTTCCCGCACAACTACAGCACTGACAAGAAGCAAGATTTACATTACAAGGAGCAAGAATCGAGTTTGATGTAGATAAGTATTGTAATAATTCAGAAATCATCGATGCCCTTGTAGCTCAATTGGATACCACATATGGCTGTTAACCACGGGGTTGGTGGTTCGAATCCGTCGGAGGGCGGATTATTACTTTTTACTTAGTAAGAAGTTTAGAGGTTTCAAGTATTCATTTGTTTTTCACTTTGACGGAAAGTTACGCATTAAGCAATTATTTAATACTCTTTTTTTTATTTGTTTTTCAGTTTTCAACATGAAAAAGAAATTTGTACTATTGGTTGTAAAATCTCAGATGTAGTCATGACGTGAATAAATATAAATATGAACATTATATAAAGACAATCAAGCCTTTAAAAATAGCTAAAGCTTAACAATATAATTAGTATCTTGTAACAATACATACACAAATGTATTTCAAAGGTGGAAATTTGTGTAAAAATTCATCTTTTCTAGAAAATTGACATTCCTTTTGCTTAATTAAGGATACTTATTGAGGTTTTGTTGTTAATAACTAAAATATAAGTTTAACTCACCTCTTTGAAGTTGTTATTACTCGTGCTATAGTTGAAAAATTCATAAGAAATCAGCTTTTTTCCTTAAAAACTGATATTTTCTGTTGTTTTGCTTAATTAATAATACTCATTAAGGCGATGATTGTTTTGTTGTGATCCCTCAAGTTTAAGTAATGCGAGGGAGAGGCGAGAGGCGAGGGGAAAGTAAATTGGAGTTGTTATTTGGAATTATTTTCGTTCATACTGGCCCCTTCGAAAAAAATCCTGTTGAATCTGATAAAAATAGGGAAATTAATTTAAATATATCTTGGGGTGTTAGTCATCTAAGTATTTAAATCTTTCATAACTAGCATCTAAAAGTATGATAAAATCTCAAGGAGTGTAAAAGTTAATAAATTTGTCTTTTTTCATTAAAAATTCATCATTTTGTTTAATTATGAATATGTCTTGGTGTGTAGTCATCTAAGTATTTAAATATTACATAACTAGCGTCTAAAAGTATGATAAAATCTCAAATCAGTGAAAAAGTTAATAAACTTCGCTATTTTTCTTTATTATTTGTTCAATTATTAAAGTTCATTAAGGTAATGGTTGTTAAAAAACTGAAACATGTGTTTAAATTTCCCTTTTAGCATGATTTTCTTATCTCATAGTTGACAAAATTTAAAGAAATCTGCTTTTTCCATTAAAAATTGATATTTTTTATTGTTTTGCTTAATTAATAATACTCATTAAGGTGTTGATTATTCGAAACTCAAATATAATTTAATCATCGTCTTATGGCTGAAAAAAATCTAAGGAATCTAAGAGTCTTTTTCCTTAAAAATTGACATCTTCCATTGTTTTGCTTAATTAGTAATACTCATTCAGGTGTTGATTATTTGAAGTTCAAATGTATGATTAACTTTCCTCATTTAAGTTGATATTCTGATCTTAAAGTTGAAAAATATCTAAATAAATCAGCTTTTTTCTTTAAAAATTTTTATTTCCCGTTGTTTTGCTTAATTAATAATATACTCATTTAGGTTTTGATTATTCGAAGTTCAAATGTATAATTAACTTTCCTCTTTTAAGTTGATATTCTGATCTTATAGCTGAAAAATATCTAAAGAAATCAGTTTTTTTCCTTAAAAATTGTTATTTTCCATTGTTTGCTTAATTAATAATTCTCATTAAGGTTGTTCAAAAGTCAAATATAAATTTTATCTTTATCTTTTAGTATGATAATCTAGTGGAACTAACTTTCACCCCTCATGTTATAGCATAAAATTAACTCTAAAAAGCGCCATTTTTCCCACTAGGTGCCCGTTCGAATTGGGCACAGGTAGCGGTGCGGTTGGCGAAGGGGACACCGGTGGGGGCACGGTTGAGGAGGTGCACAGGAGGCGGCACGGTGCCGCAGTGTTGCCTCCTGCTGAGCCAGAACTGTTGTTTTCCTACTACTTACAATTAACAATACAAATATATAGAAATCTCATTTTTAACATTTTCAAACATAATTGAAAAGTGTTTATGATCCGCTCTCTAACTGGCGTAAATACTGTCGGATTGACATGTAATTAATGTATATGTTATTGAGGTTTACCATAGCCTTTTCAGTATTGAAAGTGAAGTATGTCCCGTTCATAGTTCTTTTACAGCGGTACTAAAAAAAATTGCGTTACATTAATAATACAATCAAAAATCGTTTGCAGTGTATTTAAATGATGTTACACTATTTTAAACATCTTTAAATCGATATACATCACTAAATGCACTACGAAGTGATCACTATAAAATAGGGTGTGCAATGGGATGTACATTGTTAATGTACAAGGAGACAGATGAAAATTCGATTATTGTACTCAGATAATACTATGAGCGATAATCGTTTGAAGTTGCAGTTTAAATTTTACTAACATTTTGCGTAATACTTGGTGTATATAAATTTTATAGATCATTATTCACTACTGCACAAAAGAATTTGTGTGCATTCCCGCTTCAGGGCCGAAACTAGCCTCTTTTGCGCACGGGAAAAACATTTTTATTACTTTGGAATATATTTAGGGTTCCGTATTTGAAAAGTAAAAACGGAACCATTATAAGATCACTCTTGCGTCTGTCCGTCTGTCACAGCCACTTTACTTGTAAACTATGGAACGTGGAAAGTTCAAATTCGGGGAAGTAATAAAGACTGGTGACCCACATATTTTCAGATTATTAAACATTT
This sequence comes from Maratus speciosus, assembly GCA_963932465.1. NCBI lineage: Eukaryota > Metazoa > Arthropoda > Arachnida > Araneae > Salticidae > Maratus > Maratus speciosus. The sequence continues at coordinate 98,571,427 of OZ010799.1, forward strand.
ATAAATATATTTAGTAAAAATGTATAGGGGCAAATTCAGTTGCTTGAAAAAAAAAAAATATTTACTTTGTATATCGTGCGAGGTATCATGTGAAAGCTTTAGTAACATTTACATTTTTCTAGTATATACTGTTATATCCAACCCTACTTTTCATAGTTTTTTACAAAGTGTTAGTATTCTTTTAGCAACGGTTTTTTTTTAATAATACAATTACTAATTTATATATTTATTGTACGGAACCCTCTGTACGCGAGTACCGTATATTATGGAAGAAACACTGCACCCGTCGTAAACGCCGCACTCCTCAAATTGGCCCGAATAAGCTTAAAAATATCGTAATCGCCTCACCCATTGTAAACGCCGCATCCATCGGAGCGCTACTTTTATCGACAACGTCACACTGACCTAACTTTAATCAAAGTTTTCTGAGCAGTGTAGGATGCCTCGTTTTTAATATCTTAAGGTGTCTGAAGTTTTATTTAAAATATTTAAATCCGATTTTTTAAAAAAATATGAATTTTTAAATTAAGGAAACTCCGTTGGTATTTAAAAAAAATCGTAAACGCCGCACATGGCGTAAACGCCGCACTTGGAAAAAAATTAACTTTTAAACTCGTAAACGCTGCGGCGTTTCTTCCATAAAATACGGTAATACTCGCACTTGACAGTTTATTTTTCATGGGATACCTCGGTTGATATCTAAAGTTATGACTTTTGTACTTTTTTGGAGTTTTTTTTTTCTTTTTTTAAATATTCGGACACTTTTATTTTTGAAAAACTGTTTGGAACCGGTTCTGAAATTTAAAGTACCCTCATGTTAAGAAAATTCAACCCAAATCGAAAAAGTATTAACGCACAGCCTTAGATTATTAGATATCATATGAAAAAAAAATAATAATAATATTAAAAATCAAGCGAAACCTCCGAAAAGAATGCTCCTACAGGTTTAACAATAGCGTGCGACTGTTTTCGCGTGAGACTATATCAGACAAGCAAAGAAACTGGAATGCTAAGGTTAAACCGTTGGAAGCGTTCTTTTAAAAATTTCTCGCTCGCATTTTAATAACTTTTAAGCGTTTTCCATATTGTTATATAATATTTCATCTTATTAAATAGTAAAATTTCGTTTTTGTATTCTGAATACGTTGGAAAGTGTATCATGATCTGTGCCTCACATGACTTTTTGTTTACTTTTTTATTTTATTTTATTTCTTGTCATGACCATAAATAATACGGGTGAAATTAAATGTGGTGATATGAAGCTTATACTACAGTGAAAATTTGGCTAAGGAAAACAAAATGCACTGCAAAGAATTTTCACTGTTAACCCTGAATTTAAACGAACTTTAAAAAGAAAAAAACTGCATTTTAATTAGAGTATATTTGCATTATTATTATTTAATGTCATATTTAGATATTTTTATATTAATTAATTATGCATATTTAAAGCAGAAAAATATCTTAAGATTTAAATAGTATTTTTTGCAAATTGTATGCTTTAACAAGCAAAACCGAGTTGAACATGTCAATATTTCGAATTCTGGAATGAACTTAGGGGCGGGGGAGTACCATACTTAATACTAAAGCGCACGCTTTCTAAAATAAAATAAGAAACTACAATTTCTAACAGAAGTACTTTGTTTGATTTTTATATACAATTGTACATTATTTACAGATAAATTAAAAAAGCAGTTGGAGCGTAGGCAATTAAATACAAGTAGCAATGTTTGCAAATTGTATGCTTTAAGGCGGTTCTCATTTTTAAATGTCAAGGCCATTTCTGGATAAATAAATTGCTTTCCGATTTATAAATTTATAAGCGATTCTTGTCTCATGACGACAAGCTTTTTCCCTTTCTCCCACTGCTCTGTCAAGAATTCAGTTCAAAACACCCGATTTGACAATATTTTATGAAAAAACTTTTGCTTTTACCAAAAAATTAAAAACATCATTCGATGACATAATTTCTGAGTAAGAAAATATGCCAATATAATACATTTCCGAGAAAAAAATAATTCAGAAGTGTGTCAGAATACTCTTTTGGATTCGAAAACAGCCATAAAATCTAAGATGAACATAATTTTGAAAGTTTCTATAAGTATTTTGTCTGATGAAAAAATAAAAAAATACTTTAAGTAATTATTTCTAAGCTTAATTACTTAGGATTGTAAAGAATAAAATGCAGCAAGTTAAAAAAAAAAGTTTTTATCAAGCATAAAAATCATTTCATTTAAAAATTATATTTAACTAAATTTAATACATTTGCAAAATCACAACTTTGAGTGATAAAGATTTTCGTTATTTTATATAAAATGATCATAGAAAATATAATGAATTTCTGCTAGTACTATAAGATTAAGCAGCATCGCCTTTCTGTTATTTCTCATTCTTCTTTTGCAAAAATTGGGGCTAAAGAAGAATGAAAGAATGATTGCAAAAGTGTTAAGCACATTTGACTTCGCATTTCTTCAATGATACTATTTATTGATACTAAATTATTGCATAGACTTGCTGCCTTTTAAATGGCAATAAATTACACCGATATTAGTGAAAATTCTAAATATATATTTAATTTGTATGTAAGATTATTTAAGGCTGTTCTCAAATCCAAAAAGGCAAATTTATGACATAAGTTTTAATTTATTTTTGCTTGGAAATACATGAAACTAGCAGTTGTTGTTGTTCAAAAACTATGTAATCAAACTGTTTTTTCCGGTTTTTGTTTTTTTATTTTTTATTTTTTGCAAATGCAATAGATTTTTTAGAAAATAGTGTCAAAGAGGGAGTTTTGAACGGAATTTCCGCGCGAAAGAAGAGTATAACCGGTCAAGAACGGGTGAAAAACGTGTTTATCATGTGATCAAAATCGCTTATAACTCAATAGGTAATTTATTGATCAAAAAATGGAAAACACAGTTTGATTTCAAATCGCTTCCATCGGTTTTCGAATTTTATATCTTTCCGTTAAAAGATGAATTTGTTAATGTGTTAAAAACGTTTTGCGCTTTTTGAGGAGAGCAGTTAAGAATAGCCTTAAGTATTGCGCGGTAGCGCAATACTTATTATTACTTATTTCCAGTATTACTTCTCAATGTTAATTTAACATAGTAAAGCCTATGGAGCTCATAGCTTTTTTCATTTTTTTTCCCCCTACCGTTTTGTCCCTGATGCCACAGTTTTTTTTTATTCTTTGCTAATTCTAATAGTTTATAAATTTAAAGTGTGAATATTTGTCTGACGTCAGGGTCAAAACGGATGATAAAATACCTTTGCATATGGGTGAATTATAACCCAGAGAAGTAACATGGGCTAATTTGTATTTACATTATTCAAATATTTTTCTTAATAATCCCAAATTTTGTTTTTTTTATAAAAAATCATGGGACATTTTTTCAATAAAATTTAACATTCAAAAGCCGTAGTATGAATTTGTCTATTTTCAGTTGAATAATTTTCACGTAAAAAATAAAACTGATTTTTTTTTTTTTTTTTTTTTTTAAGAATTAAAAAGAAGATGAATATGGTGTCATAGTGGAAATAAAAATTATATTTACAAACAGATTTGTTTACGTTCAGATTGGAAGTTTTTGTCCAAACTACAGCAACCTCTGTTGTTGCACTGGCGAAAATTTTTGAATTATACATAGATAAATTGCATCACAAATTGTGATGCGATACCACATAAATCAAAGCCTGATGATGGTACCTGCAATTATTTTTTAATGTGTTCGTCTGAACGCAGTAGTTATTAAAAAAACTTGACATACAAATTAGAAAAACAAAATTTATTTCCTACATTGCTTAAGTCCGAAAAGGGAAATATTATATAATATTAGGATATTTCATTCAATTCGTTCTACGTTTAATGTTAATTTTTTGTAACAAATAAGTCAAAACCAGTTGAACATTAAAAAATAAAAATAAAAAATTCATACAATATGATATGTTAAACATCTTAAAAATTTAGATTCCGTTCAAATAAAATCTAAATAAATCTTAGATTTTTTAAAATTTTGTTTTATTTTGCATGTATCTTATCATTTTATTTACAATCGTCATAAACATAATACAAAATCTGCAATACAAATACAGTGTGACTTCAAAAATCCGACATTCAGAAATCCGTCAACTTCAAAAATCCGGCATGAAAACCATCTTTTTCTTACCTTTTTCTTTTACACTTTCAAGTTATAAGAGAAGAAAATAGCAATTCTTTATGAATTAAAAACTTCAAGGTCAAAAATAAAAATGCAAAAAAAGAATATTTTACTTTTTTTTTTTTTTTTTTTTTTTAATTTGTCAGAGACGATTATTTTCTGAACAAATTTTCTTGGAGCTGCACTATTGCTTAGCAAGGGGAACGACTTTGGGAAATGCATAAATTTTGACTGGAGTATTAATATATGCTTTAGAGAAACAAGACTGTATTTCCGAAATAGACATTATTCATTTGTATAAAATACAAAAATAAATAAATAATAAAATAAAATAAAACTTGTTAAAGGACGGCCAAAAAAATTGAAGCAAAAAAATTTGACATCGATGTTTCCGAAATTATAACAGAAGAAATAATTTCACTCCTTATTAGAATTTTCTTTTCTCTGTGATATAGAAAATATCATATAAAGTTTTTTTTCTCTTTTTCTCACATAATTATCACTTAATAATGAATTAAATTATTGCTAAAGGCACCATTAAGAATATAGTAATATTTTTCATATTCATAGTTACTATTTTTGATATTGCTTCAAAAATCCAGTATAGTCTCGGTCCCGATGACGCAGGATTTTTGAAGTTAAAATCTATTTACAACTTAAAAAGGAAAAAAGTCTAAAATTTATTTCGATTTCATTTGAACGGAATCTAAGTTTTTAGGGTGTTCAAAGTATCATATTGTATGAATTTTATTTTTATTTTTTAATTTTCAATTGGTTTAACTTATTTGTTACAAAAATGTAACAGTAAATGTAAAACGAATCAATGCAAAAACCCTTGACGGGTTAAAAGTTTCTGACGCAGCACTTTATCTTATGCTCTAAGAATTTTAAATATGGAACTTAAAAATACTGATATCAAATTTTGAGTGGCGTTATGCTATTTCTTAAAAAATATATTTGTATTTATTTCATCATTTTATTTTTGTTTTATTTATAATCGCATGTGCAAAAGTTATGTTCAACATGAAAAGCTGCATAAAATTTTATTCGCTGTTGCTTTATCATTTACATCTCTCATAAATTCAAAGTATGAGTTTTAAAAGATATGATATAAAATTTAAGTGACGCCTTGATGTGACTTTAAAAGGTTTGTTTTAAAATTCAATTTAAATTATTTTTGACTTGGTTAAAATATTTTTTTTACATCTACACAATACTTTTAATTTTCCAATTCACTGTTAAATATATCACTTTCATTGAATCTATACTATGCATTGAAATGTATTTATTTCAATAAATTGATTTATCTTTTGTGTCACGCTATTAAAAATTGTGAGTAAGATTTATGTAAATGGTTTATTTGCGTCAAACTATCCTTTTTCATACATTTCATGTAGTTTGGACACAATGACGCAAAGAAACCATTTACATAAATCTTACTCACAATTTTGAATAGCGTGACACAAAAGATAAATCAATTTATTGAAATAAATACATTTCAATGCATAGTATAGATTCAATGAAAGTGATATATTTAACAGTGAATTGGAAAATTAAAAGTATTGTGTAGATGTAAAAAAATATTTTAACCAAGTCAAAAATAATTTAAATTGAATTTTAAAACAAACCTTTTAAAGTCACATCAAGGCGTCACTTAAATTTTATATCATATCTTTTAAAACTCATATTTTGAATTTATGAGAGATGTAAATGATAAAGCAACAGCGAATAAAATTTTATGCAGCTTTTCATGTTGAACATAACTTTTGCACATGCGATTATAAATAAAACAAAAATAAAATGATGAAATAAATACAAATATATTTTTTAAGAAATAGCATAACGCCACTCAAAATTTGATATCAGTATTTTTAAGTTCCATATTTAAAATTCTTAGAGCATAAGATAAAGTGCTGCGTCAGAAACTTTTAACCCGTCAAGGGTTTTTGCATTGATATCATTACTTTTTTGAGGTTAGTGATAAAATGATTAAAAAAAAGATACTTATGGAATTTAATGCAGATTTAATTTTTACTATTTTATTACAATATTCCTTATAGCAGTTTGTATATGAAAACAAGTGGGTAAGTATAATCGCAGATCGCACAGAGGGTTTCATTTGATATTCCTTTAAAAACACTTTATCCTTAAATTAATAAATCCAAAATGTTAATTTATAATTATTAAATCCTTACATAGATGGTGCACCAATAGTTCCAATTTTCATGGGGCAGGGAACGCATTCTTTTAAACAAACCACCTTCCAATTGAAGTCACCAAAAACCAAGTTGAATAAGCCAGACCCCGTTGTGTTGTTTCACAAACAGCAGTCTCATGTCCCCTCCTTCCCCCCTTTTTCAAAATTTTTCAGACCAGTACCTAAGAATGGAACCGAAATAATTTTTTCTCTTCAGAAATTACGATAAAAAAATAGTATGCAGTACTCATAAATTTACTTTAATGCTATATAGGGCGATTATTAAGTTAATTATAACGTTTGGAATCTGTTGCATTGATGTCCGAAAGGTGGCTTCTGAGTTATGGAAGCTGGACCCATAAGGCGCCATAGAGGGGCGAAGCCCACTAGTGTCTATCATAATTATATCTGCCATGTGGACTAATTGCGATATTTAATCAAAATAGCCCCCCCCCCTCCTCATCCCCGGAAATATAACAAATACAAAATGTGTCTTTATAAACCTATCGTCAAATAGGTTTTTATTTCTTTTTCCCTAAAAAAAAAAAACATGATTTTTATATCCGTAACGTAAATAGCGGACGAAGCCCGCTAGTTCCTATCATAATATATATTTTTAATAATTTTATATAGTCTATAATAAAAATTAGACTTAAAATAGTCTAGTTCCATGAGTACTTGTAGTGTCGGTTACATGCTACGATTTTTGGATACCAGTATTTTAGAACGGGAAAATGTGACTTATTTTATCGGAGATATCTCATTAATTGAATAAGGTGAAGCAAACTTTTTGAAAAAAAGGTGGCCAACAAGCATGGCAGTTATCAGCTATGTGACTTCGTGCTAAAGTCCATTAATTTGATCTGCTTTAAAAAGATTACGGAAGATTGAATTATAGTAGAACCTGGATTAACCGAGCTTCGATTAATCGAGGTTTCTGTTAACCGAGCCGATAACAAAGTCTGATTTTTTTTCCTTTTGAATGAGCCTTAAAAATAACCACACTCTTTAGCTCACTGTCCGTGCTATACAGGCCCTTCTGCCCCCAAAAGCACTCAACTCCAAAGAAACACTGGACCCTGAGAAGTCAATAGCGAACAATGCTTTGTTTCCAGTGGCTGTGTGAACTTTCGTAAATTTTTCAAATTGCATTTTAAAATTTACTACTGGTAGTTGATTTTCTTTTTAAATTTGTTAAGCTGTGAAACAGAACTTTACATATATTTATTTTTATTATTTAAAAAACGTTCTATATATTTTTTTAAAAGAGATGTTAAATTCGCAAGCACGGCGAGTTTTTACACACAGTTTCTATTAACCGAGATTTCCGATTCCGATTTACTAACAGTCCCAATTAGCTCGGATAATCGAGGCTGCTCTGTATAATTAAAAAATCAATGGCGATCTTACTGTAAACGGGTTTCCCTTTTACTGAGGGATTTCAAGACCGAATCAGCTGATGTTAGTTGCTGTTTCCGTGCTTGATTAAATAAGATTAGTTAAACATTTGAAAATTACCAAATATAAAAGAAACTTTTTTTTTCCTATGAGACTTTTTTAATGAGACAATTTTATCCAGATTTAACATTAAATATCTCTTAAAATAATTCTTCGATTTAAAAACTGTCTACTTCAACATTTTTATCAAACATTTCTCTATAATACTACCCATTTTAATATTTTTGTATGCAGTAATTTTCTTAATATTTGCGAAATAGACCTCTAGTCACAAGAGATTCTTTCAAAGCGGTGAAAAGCGTTAGTTTTTTCCTTTTTTTCCGAATAAGAGACAAAATGTAGTACGCAATTGCGTCAAAAGATGGCGACACCAAAATTCTGATATGCTTATTATGTAAAACTTCATTGTTATTTATAAATAAAACATTTCAACTAAATTATTTATTATAAAATAATTATTACATCACAATAGTTTTTATGCAAGGAAAATAATAATAATAATAATAATAATAATAATAATACTATGGATGTCAGTGATTATATATTGATTGACCGTCATAATAATAAAAAATGATATTATAAAAAGAAGAGCTGAAACGAATTATTTTTTTACGTTTCTGATCGTGTGATTTATATTCAAATAATAATTATTAATGTATATTTTTTGTAAAGTGATTGAAATTAAATATATTTATAAAATTTATGGTAATATTTTTATTGTTGAAAAATTGCCAAGAAATAATCATCATTAAATTGGCGTCATTATAATTGTAATTTTATTTAACTTAATAGCAATTAAAAAATTACAAAGGAACTGAGAATAATGGTCAACTAACAGACTTAAAAAAAAAAAAAAAAAAAAAAAAACTTCACACGCATCAGCGAGTATCGAACTGTCTATGTTAAGATCAGTAGACGATGGCCCTCAACCACTCAGCCGTGGGAAGACAAAATTTTTCTCCCCAAAAGTGGTTAAAAAGAAAGCATGTGTATGAATACAGTGTCATGCATTTTCGGTGAAATTTCCATAGAATGGCGAAGAAATATAGTCCGATTTTTCATGTGCATTATAAAACGAACAAGAGTCTTGCTGGAAACAAGTAAATTGTTATTTGGTTCATCTGAAACATATTTATTTGATTTTTAAAAAATCGTCCGTGTCATTTTCGAGAGAAAAAAAAATCGAATTATTTAACGAACGAGAGTTTTCCCAGAAAAAAGAAAAGTGTTATTCACCTCGCCTTAATCACATTTATATAATGTATCAATTTAAAAATAATCGTTAGAACCGTTTTCGAGATTTTCATATTAGGAACTTCCTCGATATTATACCAACGTTTTCACTTTAAAAATGACTATTTAGATCTCAAAATATACTGCACGTAGAAATGTAAAAATTTCAGTATACGATTAGACTGCAGATATAAGACTGTTCTAGAAAATTCAGAACAATAAGACGTATATCTGCTGAGTTATTAAAAGGCGGCTTTTCGCATTTTCTTTGATGTCGAGTTAGCTGTATATATGAGTTCCGCCATCTACGAATTCTATGATACGATACGATACGATTTTAACGATACGATACGATACGATTTTAGGCTTAAGGCTGCGTCACTCGAAATACTACCGTCTTCCATGATTGAATGAAATAGCCTAATTCCCTTTTCGGGCTCAAACAATGTAGGAAATAAATTTTGTTTTTCGAATTTGTTCTGCAAATTAGGTTTTTGCTTAATTTTTACTGAATTGAAAAATTAATTCACATTGAAATATTTTTCTTTTCTATTAAATAAAGGTATCATCCATTATTTCGAAAATTTACTCATTAGTTAAATGAAGCATTTTTAATGCTATTTTACACTCTAGGATGGAAAAGAAAAGAAAAGAAACGGCAGTTAATTTTTGGTTTATAAATGAATGTAAACAAAGTATTTTATTCTTAAAAAATAACTTTGGAATGGCAACTATTTTCAGCCCCACCTCCACGTTATAACATTATATACTATTCAGTAATTAAACCTTTCCTTTTGCAATTTAAAATGAAAGTACACATTTTTTATTATTATTATTTAATGATTAATACGGTAAACTTTAAAACAATTATTTGCTTTTAAAAATTTACTTTGAAAAAGGTATTTATTTTAATATATTTCTAAATAAATAATAGTTTTTGTGCAATTCTGTTATAATTTCACGTTTAATTCCTTAGAAATGGAATGCCCGCCACGTTTTCTAGGAAAATACAAGAAAACAGACCCTTTCCTCATCGCTTCCATTAATAGCCTGCAGTATACATGTGTCCATTGTTATTAAGCGCCAAACATCATTAAAGAAAGCCAGGCACAACACCACCCTTTTCCCTTATCAGTTAAGGGGGAGTTTTAAGTTTTGGCACGGGGCAGCCCTAGATGTTTTTGCCCGTTATTCGTTATTTTTCGTTTACACCTCACGAAAATACTCCACGATATCTAGAGAACTCAACTAAATACAACCAGTGAATGGGAGGGACAAACGACCTTCCTACATGGGGGGAATGGGGGAAGAAGCCTTTCCTGCCAGGGATCTTGCCAATCCTAACTTGGTTTAAGGGGTTCGCGCGTTTACGTCTACTGCGTCGGGTATAGCTTATTCCCCGAGGTTCGCGGAGAAAATCACCAAGTCCACTTGAGGGGGGATTAGTTGAGTGTTTAATTGCTCCGCCCATGAAGGGCCAGACATAAGGGGGGAGCAAAGAGAGAGATGTTTGTCCAGTCCCAGTGTCCTTCCTGTCCTCAAGGTCACCCAGAAGAGAGATGATATTTTACAGGAACTAGTTGGAGGGGTTATGGAGAACTAGTAGAGGTTTCGGGCTTTTTTCTTTATTTACGTTCCTTACGAGCGAATTTGGAGCAACTATTATTTATTTACTTATTTTTTTAAATACATATATTCTTCATATCTTTCTTTACCTAAAGTAAATGAAATGTTCAAAGAACATGTAAAGGATTGTGTTAAACTACCGATATATAGTTATTTTTTAAAAGATTAATATTCGTTACACAGATACAAACACTTTTGCTTTTATTTGTCTAGATTCCATTTTTTTTTTTTTTTTTTTCGAGCAATGCTCTTAAATAAATTTAAATCACTTTTATTTTTTCTTTCCACATGTCCTGTCAGAATTGAAATTGCCAAACCTTTTTAGAAAAAACAAAACAAAAAAGTTGAAAATTTTAACTTTTAACGATGATTTACATTTTTTTTTATAAAAATTTAAATTAAATCTTTTTTTTTTTAACATTTATTAGTTAATATATATTTAAATATAGTATATAGGATTTAAGTATGATTTTATTTTCTAAGTTGCTATGTATTATTGAGGCTTTCTGTAGAACTCGTCTTATTGAAATATTTATCAGTTTAATTACAATGACATATAAAAAATAAAAGAATTCTGTTACATTGGCGTCTACGCCAAGGTGTGTGTGAAAAAAAGTTTCAGTGTATTTTAATAAATTTATACTGTAGCAAACATGTTGAAATTCATAAAACATTATTGAGATCCTGCAGGAGGGAAAAATATTAAATTTCATGGATTTTAAAAAATAAAATCAGTTACGCTTTGGCATAATATTTTCTTTTGTTGTAAAATGATACTCTATCGAAACCTCATTTTCCGATAAATGTATTAATCCCGAATTATAAGTAGTTATTTTTTTTTCTTTCTTACTTTTTCTTACTTTTTTTTTTTCTTTATTAACCAATTGGAAAAATGGTTATTGTCCTCGTCAGGGTAGGAAATCAAAAGCATATCTGAAGGTTTTTATTGGTTTAATCTGCATTTTATTCGTTTTCTGATTGGTCTATACAGTAATCTGTATTTCCCTTTATTTTCAACAGAGATGGAAAGCTTCTGTTGCCACTATGACAAAAAAGTAATAAAAAAAAAAAAAAAAAAAAAAAAAATTAATAACTCAGAAACAAATTGAGATACAGTTTTCAAACAAATTGCATTTAAAAGTACATTTTTTTTTCTGTCTACGACGGTGTAAAAAGTAATATTGTGGGATGTTTAGAAGTATAAGAATGAAATTTCATTTAAAATGGGTCGTCAGATTTCTTGGAAATCTGAAGATGGAAAAGCCTGTTCCCGAACAGCCAATGAAATGCTTGGATAATACATAACTTTCAGGTGGATAATACGTACGAGTTGCAGGCGATTTTTGTCACTTGGAATTTTTAAGTGCAATAACACTATTAATGTTTAATTCATGGCGTACGTAATGTATAATCAACTCCGTGTGATTTTTTATGTTTTAAATTTTAGTCTTTGAAAAAATCATTTTCCAAATGGTCGTTGTAATTTGTTAAATTGCTTTTTTTTTAATTTATTTATTTATTTATTTATTTTTTTATGTTTTTATTTTATTTTATTTTATTTTATTTTTTTGTAATTTTAGTAATTTGAAATAAAATAGCATTTTTTTTTTTTTTTTTTTTTTTAATAAATGCATTATATATTGAGTCTTCAATTGTCCGTTCATCGGAATCGGTTTGAAAAAATTCAAATTTGACAATACTTCAGTATAGTATTGGTATATCAGTATTCGGTATAGTATTTCAGTATATTATTGACAGTATAGTGTACTTTCTAGGGCTCTTTTCTTTTAGTGGAAAAGACGAAACTATCAAGCACTCGTTCGATTTTGGATCGAATAGCGTTTTTCATGTTTCGATAAATGTATTAATATTGGGTTATCAATGATTGCTCTCTCGTGATGCCATTTCTTCGTATATATCACTCGAAGAACCATTTCAAAAGCGACAAATTTGACAGAATTTCTTGAGATTCCATGTCTGTATTAAAAACATGAAAAACACTGATCGACATTATACTTCCCGAATAAGACACCTGCTATTTTTATGCGTTTATTGATAAAATTGAATTCAGAAATGTGCCAGTAAGTAGCTTCTTTGAATTAGAGAGTAGTGTTAAGTAGAAAGTCAACGATTTTAATCAGACGACTTAATCAAGTCATTCAATCATCATTTTAATCAACTGATTTTTTTTTTTTAAATCAGTGATTAAAATCATACTTTTTTTTCATGTTCAAAACAGCATAAGAAAGTGTTAATATAATTAAAAAAATTTCTACGTGAAAATTTCTTTCCTTACGAATAAACAAGAAAAAGCTTTAAATAATTCTTTCTAAGCTTCATTTTTGTAAAAAAGAAATGACTATAGTAAGATTATAAAAATAATTGTTTTTTTTCTGGCATCAAAAGCATTTCGTTTAAAAATTATATTTAACACTTTCGGGTCCGATTGTTTTCAATTTTGAATAAAAAATTACTTTTACGTTATTAATCTTAATAATCGTAAAAATAATTAGTCTTAATAATAGTAAGTCTAAATAGATTTATTGAAGTTTAACGAGTGTGTCATTGTCTGAAATTTAACGAATGTAGTTATTTTGCCTACTATTCATTTCATAATCATATGACAATAGGCTAAGGAAGAATGTTTGGAGACGTTTGGAAAATATGGTATTACAAAAGCATTTAACGCTGTTCTAAAATCCAAAGGGTCCACTTTCTGACATACTAAGTTTTAATTCATTTTTGTTGGGAAACGCATGAAACTAGAATTGTGTTGTTATTCAGAAACTATGTCATTGGACAGTTTTTTCGTTTTCTTGTATAAACGCAATAGATCTTTCAGAAAATACTGTCAAAATTGGCATTTTGAACTCAACTTCCGAACGAAAGAAAAAAATCCAGTCAGTAAGGGAAGAAAAATGCCGTGTCACGTGATCAAAATCGCTTATAATTCAATAGGTAATTGATGGATCCAAAAAATGGAAAAAACAGTTCGATTCCAAATCGCTTCCATGGTCAGGCCTTCTAATTTTATATCTTTCTGTTAAAAAATGAATTTGTAAATGCGTCAAAACTTTTTGCGCTTGTTGAGCAGAGCAATTGAGAACAGCCTTAACTGATATTACAACTTTCTAATATTTTTTGCGATTTATCACACATGATTCGTTCAGGAAAGTAACCTGGATTTTATAGAGTTCGAAGAAATAAATTTTTCTCCCTCTCAGTTTTTCAATGTGCCTTACTCAATCAAGACGTATTTAATTCATATATGTTTTATGACGGCATGGTTAACAAAAAAATTTACACATACAACACGGATAAAAAAAAAAAAAAAAAAAAAAAAAAAAATCATATTTGGTGTTTTTAATCGCCATATTTATTGGAAATATAAAATATGTGGCAAATGAATGTTTTAGATATAGGAAGATACATTAATTAGTATGTACAGTCATGGAAAAAAAGGTAAACACCCCTACTAACTCGGCAACTAATTATAATAGAAGAAAGTTACTGGTAGCAAACGATAGTAAATAAAGTCGACTTTTAAATGATGTACATAAAATTTGCTTAGGGGGCCATTTACAAATCAATAGCAGACAAAAATTTGTTTGTTTTTCAATGGCAACATCCAATTTTGACGACATATTTTAAATTATCGGTTCAAACAATGCCTAGAAACGAAATTTCTATTTATTTGGAAGATAAGTTTATTAATTATAAAGTTTCGAAATTTAGAGCTTCTAATGTTAAATTACATTTTCATATTTTTATTAATATCTTCTGAAATTATAATTCTAATGTGATAATTTTATGTGTGGTTGTAATACTATAAAGCCCAAACATAAAAACCTTGAATTTGTAATTTTAAAAACAATTTTTTTGATAGATTTATGTTTATTATGTCTTGCTTTATGCGAATTCTCAATTTGAATGTTTTCTTTACAACATTTTTCGAATAATCATTAAAAAATGTCAAAATGATGGTTTAAGGGGGGTCATTTATGATGTTCAGAAAAGCATGATTTGGAAAAATATATTTTACTCATTTTATTATATAATTTGGGATGACAATAGACGAAACATATTAAATGAGTGAAAGGGTCCTATTGGCAAGAAATAATACGTTAATAGAAGTGACATAACCATTCTGTAGCATTTCAGCAATCGAGTACCGAACTTCAATGTGGATACAGCCCTCAAAATAGGCTCATTTTAAAATAATTAATATCTCGGAAACTAATCGTACGAATTTCATGAAAATTTGGATTTAGACTAATTGAAGGGTGAAGAATTTACTTATAGCGTCAAACTTGGGTATTGCTATGGGGGAAAAAAGTTTGGTTTCGTTTTAATATATAGATGGCCCTCTAAGCAAATTTTATATACATCATTTAAAAGTAGACTTTATTTCCAATCGTTTGGTACCAGTAACTTTCTTCTACGATACTTTGTTGCAGAGTTAGTAGGGGGGGGGTTACTTTTTCCCCCCACGACTGTACATAATGTCATTTTAAATTACCAGTCTTCTTTGTTTAATTCGTTTTTTAGCTCAAAGGCTATCAATGACTGGAAGCTAATGTGCCCGCAGGTTCTGTATGTACGTATGTATTTATGTACATGCGTAACACGATAACTCTTGATAGAAATATCCGATTTCTTTCAAATTTGTTTTCTAGGTTTATTCTGATAAGGCGCTTGCCGGGTTTGTTTTAGGGATTCATTGGCTATGTATAATGTGGGGGGATACGGGGGCTAATTTCCCCTTATAAATGGGTTTTTCATGCAGAATTATCAGATTTGCTTCAAATTTGGTATACCAGTTAATTCTGATAAGGCGATTCTTTGATTAGATTTGAAGGTTCATTGTTTAAGTATAAAGGGGGAATGGGGGAATAATACCCCCTTAATTTAGATAATTTTTTTTTCCATTTTGGTCAGATTTGCTTCAAATTTGGTATACCAGTTAATTCTGATAAAGCGCTTCCCTGATTAGATTTGGAGGTTCATTGTTTTAATATAAAGGGGCGTGGCTAATACCACCCCTTAATTTAGATAAATGTGTTTTTCTATCCGATTTGCTTTAAATTTGGTATACCGGTTTATTTTCATAAGGTGCTTCCCTGATGAGATTTGGAGGCTCATTGGTTAAGTATAAAGATGTGAAACACGGGGGGGGGGGGGGAGTAATCCTCTCTTAATTTATTTTTCGAGGGGCATTATTCATTGAAATAATAGTATAATATTCAATTAGTGTGAATAGTCTGTGAGCTCAATGCCACCAGTTTAACTGGGTACTTTTATTTTACTTTATTTAACAATATCCCATATAAATAATAAATCCGCAATTTGCCTAGGATATATTTGCGTCGTCTTATAACGACTATTATAGATTATGATGTATATATTTTAAGAAATGTATATCCCCCCCCCCCCCCCCTTTTGTCCCGAAACCATATATTTTTAATTAGCAACAGAAATTTCAGGGTCTTTTTTTTTTTTTTTTTTTTTTTTTTTTTTTTTTTCATTTAAGCCCACGATCTCTCACTATGATTATCTTTTAAAAGTAACACAATAAAAATGATTAGCTTTTCAAATATTTTCCTTTTTGACACTTTCCAACAAAGTTATTAACACTTTCCAACAAAGTTAAAAAGTGTTTATGACTTCGGTTTGTCTGACCGTCTGTCCGCGCTCTAACTTTCGTAAATATACTCGGATTGCCCTGAAATTTTTGAATGTTATTGAGGTTTACCATAGTACGTTCCCTATTTCAAATGAAGTTTGCATCATGTTTAGTTCAGTTACAGGGACAGCCAAAAGTATTCCGTTACATTACGGACAATGCGAAAAAATCGTTTAAAATGATTTTTATGATATTTAATGCGCTCAATCTGTATTACATTAAACATTTTATTTATTCATGTATAGAGAAAAAATTCCTCCTTTAAAATTATGTATTATAATCTATTTCAAATATTTTAATGCTATTTTGATCAGAATGAAGGGAAACAGAAATCGTGTTTTTCTATTTCAAATTTATGTCGACGACATGTTGATACGGCGACACTCAAGAGACTGAACAATGAATTTGCTTTCAATGCGAGTTTCTTTTGTGACAGTAGGATAATTTTTTATAGGCTGGTTTTTAAAAAATTTATTTAGATATCTAACCTGAAAAGAATATTTTCTGTTTTAGCCCGAGCATCAGCTTGAGGTTTTGTTTGTTTGAGGGGTTTTTTGTCTTCTATTGCGTACGAGTATAAAAGTCACGTTAGTGATTTTTCTGTTTATTTTGTATCATGAAAGGTAACTGGTGCATTATGCAAAGTCACTTTCATTTGTAAGTAGATATAATTGTCGTGTATTGTTATTCTGATTGAAAGTAATCAAGCAGTGTTTCTCCTTTTTCTATAAAAGCATCGATTCTTTCCGATAACGGTGTCAAATTGTTAATTTAATCTGATTTTCAGGGACTCACCACAAAAGATTGTTATGAGGGAGGTATCGATTATACTTTAAGATATGCACTTTTATAGGAAATTGTAAAACATTGTTCCATTCTTCAGCATATAAATATTGATTTCTGTAAATTTCAGTCATTGTTTCTTAAAAATGCATAACTGCGAACTATTCCTTTTTTGTGTTAACACTATTTCCTTACCATATTTAATGGCGGAATTCTGAAATTAATTAACATTAAAATATTAGGCAAAATTTACTATTTAGAAGGACTGATAACTAAAAATTGGAATAGTTGACAGCTAAGTATATACTGATAGATATGTTTAAAATTTTTATTTTGCTGATGAAAAAAAATGCTTTAATTTTGCAAATAATGTACGAAATATAAATATGCAGATTGGAGTGATGGGGGGGGGGGGGTACGGTTGTTGTCCCGGTACAGCAGAATATTAGGGCTCCGGGAATTTTTTTGTTAGAAATTAAGCCCTGTCTATTAGTATAAATTTCAACCTGATGCTAAACTAAATTTTCCCTTTATATAGTATATAATACGCCTACAGATCAAAAATAGGGCTGTTGAAAGGAATTGGAATACCTATTTGGCTATGGACGGTAACTGCTGAAATCAGTTTTTCAAATGTTTTATCCGTTTTCTGAAATGTTTGCTAAGTTATCTTATTTACCGTATTTCCCTGCTTGGAAGGTGTTTCATAATCTGTGCTTAACGCATGATTTTTCTTTCTTGTTTAATTTAAGAAAGGAAATCATAAATAATTATTTTCTTATTGTATGCTTACAAAAAATCACTAACACATACCTTTATGCATCAACACAAAATAAATTTTCGGCGTTTTTTTTAATCGTGAAGTGGAGGTTTATTTTAAAATAACACTTATTTTACGGCTGTTCTCAAAACCAAAGGGGCTACTTTATGACACATTTAATTCCTTTTTGTTCGGAAATTGGTAGGTATTGTTATACAGGAACTATCTTAGCGAAAGACGTTTTATATTTTTTGGTAAAAACAGAAGATCTTTCAGAAAATACTTTCAAAGTGGGCGTTTTTAACTGAATTTCCGAAGAGGATACCGCGAGAATAGGTAAAAACCGGTTGCCACGTGACCAAAACTGCTTATGACTCTATACGTAATTTATTTATCAAAAAATGGAAAACCCATTTCAATTCCACATCGCTTCATTAGTCAGGCATGCCAATTTTATGTCTTTAAGTGGTAAACATGAGTCAGAAATTGTGAATAAATAACTTAAAAAAATCGTTACCTAATTTTATTTTTCTTATTAAAATATATATATATACATTGTTTGTTTTTTCGTTACTAAACACATTAGTAATATATTTCCTCTTGAAATAACGCCCTTTTCTACTGAACTAGTGTCCTTTTTTGGGGTTATTACAAAGTGTTAATGTACATGATGTTATTGTAAATACTTTATAGTTTTTATAATTTCTGTAATTACTAATTACTTATAATATTATTATTAAGGCCTAATAAAAACATAGATTTTGTCAGTAATGACAGGACTAATTGTTTTGGAAAGCAAAAATTCTTGGTTGCTATTCTGTATTTAAACAAATGGGTTAAAAAGCATAAAAGTCCGATTACAAAAAAAGAAAAAAAAATTAATTTAAATAATAGAAAAGAAAATCAGATTTTTTATATCCTAGTTTAAGGTTTCACTTTCAGTTTTTCCATAAGAATTTTACCCCTTCAACGGCTGAGAAGGTCTATTCTCAAAGCTGATAGACAACAGGAGTTGCGCTCAAATACCTATCGCGCTCGTCGACTTAACCGTTCGTAGTTTTCTGCAGTTTTCTTCGAGTTTTGTTTTAGAAAAAGATTAGGTTTCCTTAGAGAGAATCCGCCGTCGTAGACAATCAGCCATAACAAAAATACCAACACACCATGCGTATTTTAATGATGAAGCGTTTCGTTTGCATGACACGGGTGAATTCTTATTTTTAATTGTTCAATATATAGAGTTCGAAGTTCATTTCGATTAAATAATTTTTTTTCCCTCTTAGTTTTTCGGCGGGCCTTCCTCAATCAAGACGTACTTAATAAATATATGTTTTATTGCAGCAAGCTTAACAAAAAATTTACACGTGAAACACGAATAATACCAATATAAAAAAATCATTTTTTTTTTTATAGCCACAATTATTGGAAATATAAGGTATGTGGCAAATGAATGTTTTAAACATAGGAAGATACATTAATTAGACAGTATCTACATATATGTCTTTTCAAATTACCAATCTTTTTTATTTAACCATTATAGACTATTACAAATTACCTACAAAAATTGTGAAAGTATAAGTAATAAAGGAATTTATTCATTGTCTTTAAAATTGATCCCCTTAAAATTTGCGACATGGATTTTAAAACATAGTAAAAGTAGTAAATATGGAAATTTGTGGAACCAAGATATATATATATGATAGTATATAAAATTCCTGATTTGCCTAGGGTGTATTTGCGTCGTCTTATGGCTTTTATAGATACAGATTTATGTATTTTAAAAAATGCGCTTATTTTTTTGTTACCCCGAACTTATATAGTTTTAATTTCCCTAAGAATGATAAAGGAAGATCTTCCACAAAGTCCCCCCCCCCCCCAACCACGTAGACGCCTATGCCTCTTCATAAAAAAGAAGTGGTGTTTGTATCTGAAAGATATTTTTTAATGCAACAATATTGTTTAGTAAACGCATTTCCATTAATTTCATAGAAAATTTTTTCCTTTTGTTATTTTAAATATATTTATTGGAAAGCTTGGTAT
This sequence comes from Maratus speciosus, assembly GCA_963932465.1. Taxonomy (NCBI): domain Eukaryota; kingdom Metazoa; phylum Arthropoda; class Arachnida; order Araneae; family Salticidae; genus Maratus; species Maratus speciosus. Next base: position 98,591,361 of record OZ010799.1, read on the forward strand.
GAGTTTTAGGTAAAATTTCCCGAATAGTTCAAATTTACAAAAATTGATGCTCTTTTTTTAATACACTTAAAAATATGATACATATATTATATTGTGCATTAAAAACCACAATTCTGAAATAGTTATCTTTAACTTTGCGGAAGTGAGGAAGAGAACTTGCCGTCAATAAGTTAGCAGTTTTGTTCAAGAAGCCTGTCTATTTCCAAAATTTCGCCAAGTTAAAGATGAATCTCTACACTTTGTCTACTTGCTCGTATCCCCCAACCAAGTATAGCTATCAAATTTCCAAATTTCCGGTCAATCCATGATCAGTCAGCTACTTTTCTTTTAGAAGTTATCTCTAGTAGACGCGTACGAAAACGAAGATTTTTCTTTATCATTACTGTTTTAGAAACGCGGCCATGCAGCAGATTAATGAAGTGAAAATCATGTACAGTCAAAGAGGCAAAACATTAGTCTTGTACTCTGGATATAAATTTTATAAAGCATATGAAGCGATAGAAGGGAATACATGGCGCTGCATCCAGAAAATGTGCCCTGCAAGACTTTGCTTGGATGACAGTATGTCGACCATCTTAAAAGAAAATGCGATTCATAATCATGAAAAAAGCCAGAATTTAGAGCGAGAAATATTTTCAAATTCGTTGAAGAGAAAAGCGACAGAAGATTTATCACAAAAGCCGCAAAAGTTAATTTTCAAAGAAATGGAAGAGAATAGAGATCTTTCTGATAATTTTACAACCAAAGACTTAAAGTGTTTAAAGGTAAACCTTTATAGGGCCAAGAGAAAAACCATTCCACGCTTGCCAAAATCTCAGCAAGAAGTTCATGAAGTATTAAATCAAATAAATGTGATATCTCATAAAGGAGAAAATATGATTCAAATAAATGATAGTGAAAACAATATAATCGTATTTTCAACTAACACAAATTTGGAATATTTAAGCACAAAAAGTAAGATATTTGGAGATGGAACATTCACCTACTGCGTAAAATATTTCTACCAGCTTTTCACGATTCACACGTTGGAAAATGGAAATTATATACCATTGGTTTTTTTTCTCTTACCTAATAAGCAAATTCCTACGTATGAATCCATGTTCAAATATCTGAAAGAATTGTGCACGGATAAAACCCCCAATTTTTCCCCTAAAGAAATCGTTGTAGATTTTGAATCTGGAATTCATGATGCAGCAAAACGCATCTGGCCTACAATAAATATAGTCGGTTGCAGATTTCACCTAGCTCAAGCATGGTATAGAAATATTCAAAATAAGGGACTCAGTAATGAGTACCAGGATCCTGATTCCACAATTGGTAACTGGTTAAAGCAACTATTCGGGCTTCCTTTTTTGGACTCTGAAGAAGTAATGGAAAGCTTCGTCAATGACTTCATGGCAATTGAGCCATCAGATGAAAGAGTCTTCAAATTTTCGGAATATTTAGACAAAACCTACATGTCAGATGGAGCCCAATTTCCTCCAACTTTATGGTCCTGTCCCAGTACAGAATCAGAACGCACGACGAACGCGTGTGAATCATTTCATTCGTATTACAACTCCCAATTTACATCGCCACACCCTAGTATTTTTACTTTCATAAATGTACTGAAATTCATACAGACTGACGTGTATGTCCGTCTCAATAGTGTAAATATAATTAAAACAACAACAAATTTGCATTTCAAAAAGAAGAAGGATGCCCTCGATAAAGCTCTAGAATCATACAAAACCAGACAAATAACAAGAATACAATTTTTAAAAATTGCCTCCCACCATTATAAGAAGAAAGTGTAGTAATATGCTTTCCTCTATTAAGTGTTCACACTAGTCACGCTGAGAAACTCTAACGTTAAGTTAATCCTGTCGGAGCGTTGTTTACAGATTTCTATCTCGCATTAAAAAAAAAAAAAAAAATTCCATTGGATAAGTGAGGTTGACATTTTTTTTTGGTGCGTTTGTAGTTTTTTCAATTTTGGCTGTAGTTTTTTCATATGAAGATAATTTCGCTTTCAGTTCCGGTTCTAACTGGTTCCGAAAGTGAAACTATTTTCATGTTTAAAAAAAAAAAAAAAAAAAAAAAAAAAAAAAAACTGCAACAAAAATCGAAAAAGTACAAACGCACAATAAAAGTTATCGATCACAGATTCGCAAAAGAAAATCATTTAAAAATATTAAAGTGCAGGTGAGAAATCTGTAAACAATCCTTCCATAGGATTAACATTAGCTTGAGCGTTTCTTTCGTGACTGGTGTAGGCTCTTAAGGGGCTAGTTCCGTCACGCGAAAACAGTCGCTCGTTAATGTCAATCCATTGGGAGAATTTTTTTAAATATCTCGTTTGGGTTTCAATATTTTTAAATGATTTATTTTGCATTGGATGGCTGAGGTAAGATCTCTACAAAGGCTGTTTTTTACTTTTTCTATTTTGTTTGTCGGTATTTTTATTTAGAATGCTTTCACTTTCGGGACCGGTTCCAAAATTGAAAGTATCCTAAATACAAATACAGGAAAACAACATCGAAAAAGTAAAAAACGACATTTGTAGAAATAGACCTCAGCTATCCAATGCAAAATAAAATCCTTTAAAAATATTGAAATCTAAACGAAATAGTAAAAAAAAAAAAAAAAAAAAAAAAAAAAAAAAATATGACAATGGATTAACATTAGCGAGCGGTTATTTTTGCGTGACTGAAAGTATTAGGCAGTATTATATTGTATTGTAACTGTGTATCTTATGTATTTTATTAACTAATATTATATTGTAACTGTGTATCTTATGTGTTTTATTAATTAATATTATATTGTAACTGTGTATCTTAGCCGTTTTACTAACTAATATATTATATTGTAACTGTGTATCATATGTGTTTTATTAACTAATATTATATTGTTATTATGTGTAATGTAACCAGGATTTTTTAAAATTTAAATATTGTAATATTCTAGAAATGATAAAATAAATAATAATAATAATAAATTATGGGAGATGTATTGAGCCAACCTCCACGTGGTATCTCCTGGGTAACGCAAATAGGCTCAAAAGTACACAAATAAATACTATTAAAGAGCTCTTGCAGAACCAAATGTTTTACCAATGTTTTAAAATTATACACTTTTTTTTTCAAAGTGAAAATAAAAAGTATAATTACTGATAAAATTAAAGAATAAATACAAAAATAAAAAATCTCATTTCATAGTAACTATAATTAAAAAAAAAAAAATCTATATCTAGTAAAACTTAATAATGCAAATGTAATTAGATAAAAGTGCTCAGTTTCTCTAATGTTCAAATCAGCATGGCGACGTGGTGGTTCGAGTGATGCCCTCGCACCAGGCGCCGTAGATTAGGATAGGAGCAGGCAGCCTTCACCGGCGCCCGCCTTCATTATTACTGATGTACAGACGGTGTACATTACTCTTTAAGCTCTGAGGGGTGTATGTTTCGCTCATAAATAAAAATACGTATATCTACAATCAACTTTCTTTGATATTAACGAATAACACGATTTAGAGATTTAACTCCTCCTTTCCATATCTATATGGCAGCACCATATTCTGCAATATCTAGAAGCTTTTCCGAAATCACAAGAAAGAAAAATGTGAAGCATGTATTATGAAACACATCCCAATAATTTATCACTAATCTCTTTGCTTTCACTTAAAAAAAAAAGTAAATAATGAGATTTGTAAAACATTTTTAAATAATCGAATTGCAAATATATAAGTTTTGCAAAAACTTTTAAGTAGCATTTTTTGTGTATTTTTGAGCCTATTAGCGTTACCCAGCAGTTCGGTTACATTACTGTACATAAACAATGATTGCCGGAAGTGCGTTTACAATTGAAGAGCTGAGTGGATGAACATGTTATGCAACATTTTCTAAATATTTTTTTTTATCTTTTGGATGAAAGCGTTATGAGGTATCCTATCACACGGTGAAGCTAAAATACTAAGATTCTATTTAGTTTTGAAGATTTAAGAGATTATTCTTTAATATTTTAATATTTAATAATGTCGATAATATAAAAAAAATTTAATATTTGAAAATTAAATATGAATAAGTTTTTCTGAGAGAGTTTAGTACCATACATGTTAATATATTAAACACATGGTATCAAACAGAAAATAAATCCTTAAAATTTACAGCAAAAACTTTCACCTCAAATTTCTTGAAATGTAATTTTTGTGACTTAACATGTTCTTTCACTTAGCTCTTCAATTGCGGTTGCGCGTTTTTATATTTAACTAATTTTTTACCTATTACTTGCTACTTACAAATTCTGCAGATCCTATTCAGAAGATCTCGAGTACATTTCCATTTATTGATAAAAATTGCTAACTCAACGTAACATAGTAATAAATTGCTAACGCAATGGAGTGTCTACAAATGGATTGCAAAAATACATGCCACTCGACCTACAAGTGGAGGTAGGAGAGATAAACCGAGTTTAACAATTTTATATGGATGCTTTTGACGAGTTTTAAATTTCATTTTCCTGTAAGAGCTGTCTTTATCAGAATCATGTTCAGAGGCAGATTACCCATTAGGCTGGGTAGGTTGAAGACTAGATACTCAGAAGAAAAGAGGCCCCGGTGCTAAGATTTTCTTTCGGTTTTTTTTTTTTTTTGCCATATTAGGCGGGAAAATATGTAATGCAAAGGACAAATTATGTGTGATATGCTTTGTCGTACTCATTTATGGAATTTTGAAAGTTATTAATACTTAAATTGTATTATAAACGCTACCCCATTTTTAATTTTTTTCTAATTTTGATAAAAAGTCGTGGAATTTTTGGGGTTAAAATTTGTGTGATAGATTTACACAGCAGCAATGATACGATTTTGTAAGCAACTCTACGAACAATATCTTTTAAAGAAGCTTTTAAGTTTTAGTCAAGCGTTTTGTCTATTTTCGCTACTTAATTTTTAGCACCCTGGTCGTTACCCAATCCCCCCCCCCTCCCCTCACACACACATACGCACCTTTAAAGCTACCCCTGTATTTACAACTTTTGAAATATTCTAAATGTTATTTGATTGTTTTTGGGACGATTTCAGTTTATGTGTTTAAAATCTACGAATGTTACAACAATGCCCACAAAATTCAAAGAAACTTTATATTTAGTTAGGCCCAGTCGAATAATTTGTGATTAGACAGATACTTATTGAATGTTGCTGATAATCCACAAGAAAAATTAATTTATATCAGGGAGGAAGAAATCTTCGAAGTAAAATGGAATTCCTGCGGTTCATGATATTTTGTATCATTTGAAATTCAATATTAAAGCGTATTATTGGAATAGATATGAAATATAAGAATTCGCGACTTGATTTAAATGTAGGAATAAAACTCATAGATCTTTATATCAAACTCACCGGAGCTTTGATTTACTGCTTCGTTTCAGGATTTTGAAGCAGAAAAAATTTCATAATAAATTTTCAAAATAATAAAAAATGTCAATTTGTAATGGAAAAAGCAGATTTCTTTAAATTTTGTCAACTATGAGATGAGAAAACATCTTAAAACTGAAGTATAAACACATATTATAGTTTTTGAACAACCATTACCTTAATGAATTTTAATAAATGAACAAATAATAAAGAAAAATAGCGAATTTTTAATGAAAAAAAGACGAATTTTATTAACTTTTACACTACTTTGGAATTTTATCATGCTTTTAAACGCTAGTTATGCAAGATTTAAATACTTAGATGACTACACACCAAAACATATTCATAATTAAAGAAAATAACGAATTTTTAAGGAAAAAAGACGAAATTTGTTGACTTTTACACTACTTTGGAATTTTATTATACTTTTAGACTCTAGTTATGTAAGATTTAAATCCTTAGATGACTAACACCCCAAGATATATTTAAACTAATTTCCTTATTTTTATCAGATTCAACAGGATTTTTTTCGATAGGGCCAGTATGAAAGAAAATAATTCCAAATAACAACTCCCATTCACTTTTCCCCCTCGCCTCTCCCCTCACATCCCTTAAACTTCAGGGGCCACTAGAAAGCAAACATCACCTTAACCGCTTCGCGACGAGAGCCCTTTGCTAAATTTTTAATCTTTTACCACCGGTTTTTCGAAACAGAAAATTTTGTGCAATTGAATCGCGAAAATTCTCCGATTAAATAAGGTAAACTTTACAATATAAAAATAGCTGGTGAGAATAATGAAGGATTCTGAGCATCTTAAGTGGCACGTATACAGGTCGCTCATCCCCAAGGGGTTAATGAATATTATTAATTAAGCAAAACAATGGAAAATATCAGTTTTTAAGGAAAAAGCTGATTTCTTATGAATTTTTCTATTATAGCACGAGAAATAACAACTTCTAAGAGGAGAGTTAAACTTATATTTTAGTTATTAACAACAAAACCTTAAAAGGTATCCTTAATTAAACCAAAGAAATATCAATTTTCAAGAAAAAGATGAATTTTTACACAAATTTCTACCTTTGAAATACATTTGTTTATATATTGTTACAAGATACTAATTATATTGTTAAACTTTAGCTATTTTTAACCCCTTGAGGGGCAAGCAATTACATTTGTGAAATGCTGGATTCCCACCGGAATCTTTGAAAAATTCTATTTCAAAATAAGTAACAACAATTTTACGGCTTTTTTCCACCAAAGTTAGAAAAGTAAAATTTAATAAAATTTTTCTGGTGTAAAAACTCTTTAATCGTAGGTGGTATATAATATATACCGGTGCCCCTCAAGGGATTAAAAGCTTGATTGTCTTTATATAATGTTCATATTTATATTTATTCACGTCATGACTACATTTTAGATCTTACAACCAATATTACAAATTTCTTTTCTATGTTGAAAACTGAAACACACAAAAAAGGGTATTAAATAATTGCTTAATGCGTGACTTTCCCTCAAAATGAAAAACAAATGAATTTTTGAAACCTCTAAACTTACCAAGTAAAAAAATAATAATTCGCCCTTTGACGGATTCGAACCGCCAACGACATGGTTAACAGCCATATGCGCTATCCAATTTCGCTACAAGGGCATCGAAGATTTCTGAATTATTGCAATACTTATCTACACCAAACTCGACTCTTGCTCCTGTATATTTTAACATTACATAAATTTAACAATTGTTTTTATCCATTTATCAGAAAATTATTAAATCACAGAACGATCACACATAAAGTTGTTTGAAATATGAATACAATCTTTAAATTTTTTTAATGATACAGAGTATACATGAATACAAACTTTAATTTTTTCATATATTTCATATTTCAAATAGTCTATATTTCAAATCAAACTATTTGAACCACATAAGAGCAAATATTACTTAGATCTTTTCACTATTACCTTTTAAAAAATAGCAGATAACAACTTTTGAGTTAATTTTCGAAGAACTGTAACTAAAATTATGTTAACTCTTTATTGAAAATCCTATTTTCACACAATTTCTTGAAATTCAACAACGAATTCACCTTTACCGCAATACTTATCTACATCAAATTCTATTCTTACTCCTATATATTTTAACATTAAATAATTTAAACAACTTTTTTATCCATTTATTAGAAAATTATGAAATCACAGAACGATTTGTACTTCAAATTTTCTTCTCCCTTGCTTATCATTCTATTAATTATCAAATATATTCCTCAGAAATATTACTTTCATATGAAACAGTAAAAAAAATTAATATATATTTAACATTTAATAACCTCATACAAGAAATTACTACCGAATGAAATTACTACCGAATGAAAATACTAATAATCAATAAAATCAACTGTTGAGCGAAAAGTGATACAAATTAAGGAAAAATGAAAATGTTTTTCTACAAAAGTTAAAAAATTAACAAATTAATGATAAGTTAGAAAAATAATGTAAAAGTTTTCTGAAATTATTTACAAAACCATACTTTTTTCGGACCACAAACTAGCATTTTCTTGAAAATTCAAGATCAAATTTGTAAGATTTTAACACTTTTGGATGACATACACCTCAAGAAATATTCATAATTAAACAATAATAATAATAATAATAAAAATCTTATCAATAACTGAAAATTTCACATTAAAAAATATTTTCATGATTGTACATATAAAAATTAAAGTTCCAAATTTTTATCCCATTCGAACTTAATTTTGATACACAAAGCATTATTAATCAAATTCTGATTAAGTGAAATTTTAAATGACAGTTTTTAAACCAATACCGCAATATTTACATCAAACTTGATTCTTTCTCTGTATATTTTTACATTACAAGAAGCAGTGCTGTAGTTGGAAAAAAAATATTTGTAGGAACGCACCTTTTCATAGAGTAGATGTTGATGCTGCCGGATTTTTACTAAACAAAAATCCAAGTTAAAACATTTAGCCAAAAGTGGATTTTTTTAATTAACACTTATAATTATTATATTCTAATTTTTATAGTATTATATTTGTAGTAGCATTCATCTAAAAGCAATATTTAATCAATCTGATAGTAACATTTTCCATCTTGGATCAAAATTTAATTGAAATAACAAAATAAATTCATATGTTATTACGTACACATATATCCCAGAAGTTTTCATAAAGAACGATAATTATAAATGTTTTCTATGATCTTTTACTTACAAAAAAACTGTTTCGTCTGCTAATGTTCTTCCTGATTGCAACCAAGATTTCCGATATGGTCCAGGAAAAAATTCTTTTAAGTGATGTCCTAGACGGCTTATGAATGTAAGTCAAATGGATTTTTCAATAACAAGTGAATTTCTCGCATAGGTCATGATGTTATTCATACAGCTGAATACACTTTCGCATTCAGACGTTGAAATGGGTATAGTTTTCACAGTCTGGAGAAGAGGATTTCTCTCCCTAGGCTCATCTTAAGTGTCTATAAACTTGATAATTATCGTTATATTAAATAACAATAATTATAGTTTCGCCTGAAAAAAAGGACAGTTTGTGCTCGTGCGCGATATTTTTTTTTTTTTTTTTACAGTAACAAACCAAATATTTCTGGGAACGGTGTTCCCACGCGTTCCCGCACAACTACAGCACTGACAAGAAGCAAGATTTACATTACAAGGAGCAAGAATCGAGTTTGATGTAGATAAGTATTGTAATAATTCAGAAATCATCGATGCCCTTGTAGCTCAATTGGATACCACATATGGCTGTTAACCACGGGGTTGGTGGTTCGAATCCGTCGGAGGGCGGATTATTACTTTTTACTTAGTAAGAAGTTTAGAGGTTTCAAGTATTCATTTGTTTTTCACTTTGACGGAAAGTTACGCATTAAGCAATTATTTAAATACTACTTACATAAGTAAAAGAAATTTGTACTATTGGTTGTAAAATCTCAGATGTAGTCATGACGTGAATAAATATAAATATGAACATTATATAAAGACAATCAAGCCTTTAAAAATAGCTAAAGCTTAACAATATAATTAGTATCTTGTAACAATACATACACAAATGTATTTCAAAGGTGGAAATTTGTGTAAAAATTCATCTTTTCTAGAAAATTGACATTCCTTTTGCTTAATTAAGGATACTTATTGAGGTTTTGTTGTTAATAACTAAAATATAAGTTTAACTCACCTCTTTGAAGTTGTTATTACTCGTGCTATAGTTGAAAAATTCATAAGAAATCAGCTTTTTTCCTTAAAAACTGATATTTTCTGTTGTTTTGCTTAATTAATAATACTCATTAAGGCGATGATTGTTTTGTTGTGATCCCTCAAGTTTAAGTAATGCGAGGGAGAGGCGAGAGGCGAGGGGAAAGTAAATTGGAGTTGTTATTTGGAATTATTTTCGTTCATACTGGCCCCTTCGAAAAAAATCCTGTTGAATCTGATAAAAATAGGGAAATTAATTTAAATATATCTTGGGGTGTTAGTCATCTAAGTATTTAAATCTTTCATAACTAGCATCTAAAAGTATGATAAAATCTCAAGGAGTGTAAAAGTCAATAAATTTGTCTTTTTTCATTAAAAATTCATCATTTTGTTTAATTATGAATATGTCTTGGTGTGTAGTCATCTAAGTATTTAAATATTACATAACTAGCGTCTAAAAGTATGATAAAATCTCAAATCAGTGAAAAAGTTAATAAACTTCGCTATTTTTCTTTATTATTTGTTCAATTATTAAAGTTCATTAAGGTAATGGTTGTTAAAAAACTGAAACATGTGTTTAAATTTCCCTTTTAGCATGATTTTCTTATCTCATAGTTGACAAAATTTAAAGAAATCTGCTTTTTCCATTAAAAATTGATATTTTTTATTGTTTTGCTTAATTAATAATACTCATTAAGGTGTTGATTATTCGAAACTCAAATATAATTTAATCATCGTCTTATGGCTGAAAAAAATCTAAGGAATCTAAGAGTCTTTTTCCTTAAAAATTGACATCTTCCATTGTTTTGCTTAATTAGTAATACTCATTCAGGTGTTGATTATTCGAAGTTCAAATGTATGATTAACTTTCCTCATTTAAGTTGATATTCTGATCTTAAAGTTGAAAAATATCTAAATAAATCAGCTTTTTTCTTTAAAAATTTTTATTTCCCGTTGTTTTGCTTAATTAATAATATACTCATTTAGGTTTTGATTATTCGAAGTTCAAATGTATAATTAACTTTCCTCTTTTAAGTTGATATTCTGATCTTATAGTTGAAAAATATCTAAAGAAATCAGTTTTTTTCCTTAAAAATTGTTATTTTCCATTGTTTGCTTAATTAATAATTCTCATTAAGGTTGTTCAAAAGTCAAATATAAATTTTATCTTTATCTTTTAGTATGATAATCTAGTGGAACTAACCTTCACCCCTCATGTTATAGCATAAAATTAACTCTAAAAAGCGCCATTTTTCCCACTAGGTGCCCGTTCGAATTGGGCACAGGTAGCGATGCGGTTGGCGAAGGGGACACCGGTGGGGGCACGGTTGAGGAGGTGCACAGGAGGCGGCACGGTGCCGCAGTGTTGCCTCCTGCTGAGCCAGAACTGTTGTTTTCCTACTACTTACAATTAACAATACAAATATATAGAAATCTCATTTTTAACATTTTCAAACATAATTGAAAAGTGTTTATGATCCGCTCTCTAACTGGCGTAAATACTGTCGGATTGACATGTAATTAATGTATATGTTATTGAGGTTTACCATAGCCTTTTCAGTATTGAAAGTGAAGTATGTCCCGTTCATAGTTCTTTTACAGCGGTACTAAAAAAATTGCGTTACATTAATAATACAATCAAAAATCGTTTGCAGTGTATTTAAATGATGTTACACTATTTTAAACATCTTTAAATCGATATACATCACTAAATGCACTACGAAGTGATCACTATAAAATAGGGTGTGCAATGGGATGTACATTGTTAATGTACAAGGAGACAGATGAAAATTCGATTATTGTACTCAGATAATACTATGAGCGATAATCGTTTGAAGTTGCGGTTTAAATTTTACTAACATTTTGCGTAATACTTGGTGTGTATAAATTTTATAGATCATTATTCACTACTGCACAAAAGAATTTGTGTGCATTCCCGCTTCAGGGCCGAAACTAGCCTCTTTTGCGTACGGGAAAAACATTTTTATTACTTTGGAATATATTTAGGGTTCCGTACTTGAAAAGTAAAAACGGAACCATTATAAGATCACTCTTGCGTCTGTCCGTCTGTCACAGCCACTTTACTTGTAAACTATGGAACGTGGAAAGTTCAAATTCGGGGAAGTAATAAAGACTGGTGACCCACATATTTTCAGATTATTAAACATTTATAAATATATTTAGTAAAAATGTATAGGGGCAAATTCAGTTGCTTGAAAAAAAAAAATATTTACTTTGTATATCGTGCGAGGTATCATGTGAAAGCTTTAGTAACATTTACATTTTTCTAGTATATACTGTTATATCCAACCCTACTTTTCATAGTTTTTTACAAAGTGTTAGTATTCTTTTAGCAACGGTTTTTTTTAATAATACAATTACTAATTTATATATTTATTGTACGGAACCCTCTGTACGCGAGTACCGTATATTATGGAAGAAACACTGCACCCGTCGTAAACGCCGCACTCCTCAAATTGGCCCGAATAAGCTTAAAAATATCGTAATCGCCTCACCCATTGTAAACGCCGCATCCATCGGAGCGCTACTTTTATCGACAACGTCACACTGACCTAACTTTAATCAAAGTTTTCTGAGCAGTGTAGGATGCCTCGTTTTTAATATCTTAAGGTGTCTGAAGTTTTATTTAAAATATTTAAATCCGATTTTTAAAAAAATATGAATTTTTAAATTAAGGAAACTCCGTTGGTATTTAAAAAAAATCGTAAACGCCGCACATGGCGTAAACGCCGCACTTGGAAAAAAATTAACTTTTAAACTCGTAAACGCTGCGGCGTTTCTTCCATAAAATACGGTAATACTCGCACTTGACAGTTTATTTTTCATGGGATACCTCGGTTGATATCTAAAGTTATGACTTTTGTACTTTTTTGGAGTTTTTTTTTTCTTTTTTTAAATATTCGGACACTTTTATTTTTGAAAAACTGTTTGGAACCGGTTCTGAAATTTAAAGTACCCTCATGTTAAGAAAATTCAACCCAAATCGAAAAAGTATTAACGCACAGCCTTAGATTATTAGATATCATATGAAAAAAAAATAATAATAATATTAAAAATCAAGCGAAACCTCCGAAAAGAATGCTCCTACAGGTTTAACAATAGCGTGCGACTGTTTTCGCGTGAGACTATATCAGACAAGCAAAGAAACTGGAATGCTAAGGTTAAACCGTTGGAAGCGTTCTTTTAAAAATTTCTCGCTCGCATTTTAATAACTTTTAAGCGTTTTCCATATTGTTATATAATATTTCATCTTATTAAATAGTAAAATTTCGTTTTTGTATTCTGAATACGTTGGAAAGTGTATCATGATCTGTGCCTCACATGACTTTTTGTTTACTTTTTTATTTTATTTTATTTCTTGTCATGACCATAAATAATACGGGTGAAATTAAATGTGGTGATATGAAGCTTATACTACAGTGAAAATTTGGCTAAGGAAAACAAAATGCACTGCAAAGAATTTTCACTGTTAACCCTGAATTTAAACGAACTTTAAAAAGAAAAAAACTGCATTTTAATTAGAGTATATTTGCATTATTATTATTTAATGTCATATTTAGATATTTTTATATTAATTAATTATGCATATTTAAAGCAGAAAAATATCTTAAGATTTAAATAGTATTTTTTGCAAATTGTATACTTTAACAAGCAAAACCGAGTTGAACATGTCAATATTTCGAATTCTGGAATGAACTTAGGGGCGGGGGAGTACCATACTTAATACTAAAGCGCACGCTTTCTAAAATAAAATAAGAAACTACAATTTCTAACAGAAGTACTTTGTTTGATTTTTATATACAATTGTACATTATTTACAGATAAATTAAAAAAGCAGTTGGAGCGTAGGCAATTAAATACAAGTAGCAATGTTTGCAAATTGTATGCTTTAAGGCGGTTCTCATTTTTAAATGTCAAGGCCATTTCTGGATAAATAAATTGCTTTCCGATTTATAAATTTATAAGCGATTCTTGTCTCATGACGACAAGCTTTTTCCCTTTCTCCCACTGCTCTGTCAAGAATTCAGTTCAAAACACCCGATTTGACAATATTTTATGAAAAAACTTTTGCTTTTACCAAAAAATTAAAAACATCATTCGATGACATAATTTCTGAGTAAGAAAATATGCCAATATAATACATTTCCGAGAAAAAAATAATTCAGAAGTGTGTCAGAATACTCTTTTGGATTCGAAAACAGCCATAAAATCTAAGATGAACATAATTTTGAAAGTTTCTATAAGTATTTTGTCTGATGAAAAAATAAAAAAATACTTTAAGTAATTATTTCTAAGCTTAATTACTTAGGATTGTAAAGAATAAAATGCAGCAAGTTAAAAAAAAAGTTTTTATCAAGCATAAAAATCATTTCATTTAAAAATTATATTTAACTAAATTTAATACATTTGCAAAATCACAACTTTGAGTGATAAAGATTTTCGTTATTTTATATAAAATGATCATAGAAAATATAATGAATTTCTGCTAGTACTATAAGATTAAGCAGCATCGCCTTTCTGTTATTTCTCATTCTTCTTTTGCAAAAATTGGGGCTAAAGAAGAATGAAAGAATGATTGCAAAAGTGTTAAGCACATTTGACTTCGCATTTCTTCAATGATACTATTTATTGATACTAAATTATTGCATAGACTTGCTGCCTTTTAAATGGCAATAAATTACATCGATATTAGTGAAAATTCTAAATATATATTTAATTTGTATGTAAGATTATTTAAGGCTGTTCTCAAATCCAAAAAGGCAAATTTATGACATAAGTTTTAATTTATTTTTGCTTGGAAATACATGAAACTAGCAGTTGTTGTTGTTCAAAAACTATGTAATTAAACTGTTTTTTCCGGTTTTTGTTTTTTTATTTTTTATTTTTTGCAAATGCAATAGATTTTTTAGAAAATAGTGTCAAAGAGGGAGTTTTGAACGGAATTTCCGCGCGAAAGAAGAGTATAACCGGTCAAGAACGGGTGAAAAACGTGTTTATCATGTGATCAAAATCGCTTATAACTCAATAGGTAATTTATTGATCAAAAAATGGAAAACACAGTTTGATTTCAAATCGCTTCCATCGGTTTTCGAATTTTATATCTTTCCGTTAAAAGATGAATTTGTTAATGTGTTAAAAACGTTTTGCGCTTTTTGAGGAGAGCAGTTAAGAATAGCCTTAAGTATTGCGCGGTAGCGCAATACTTATTATTATTTATTTCCAGTATTACTTCTCAATGTTAATTTAACATAGTAAAGCCTATGGAGCTCATAGCTTTTTTCATTTTTTTTTCCCTACCGTTTTGTCCCTGATGCCACAGTTTTTTTTATTCTTTGCTAATTCTAATAGTTTATAAATTTAAAGTGTGAATATTTGTCTGACGTCAGGGTCAAAACGGATGATAAAATACCTTTGCATATGGGTGAATTATAACCCAGAGAAGTAACATGGGCTAATTTGTATTTACATTATTCAAATATTTTTCTTAATAATCCCAAATTTTGTTTTTTTTATTAAAAATCATGGGACATTTTTTCAATAAAATTTAACATTCAAAAGCCGTAGTATGAATTTGTCTATTTTCAGTTGAATAATTTTCACGTAAAAAATAAAACTGATTTTTTTTTTTTTTTTTTTTTTTTTTTTTTTTTTTTTTTTTTTTTAAGAATTAAAAAGAAGATGAATATGGTGTCATAGTGGAAATAAAAATTATATTTACAAACAGATTTGTTTACGTTCAGATTGGAAGTTTTTGTCCAAACTACAGCAACCTCTGTTGTTGCACTGGCGAAAATTTTTGAATTATACATAGATAAATTGCATCACAAATTGTGATGCGATACCACATAAATCAAAGCCTGATGATGGTACCTGCAATTATTTTTTAATGTGTTCGTCTGAACGCAGTAGTTATTAAAAAAAACTTGACATACAAATTAGAAAAACAAAATTTATTTCCTACATTGCTTAAGTCCGAAAAGGGAAATATTATATAATATTAGGATATTTCATTCAATTCGTTCTACGTTTAATGTTAATTTTTTGTAACAAATAAGTCAAAACCAGTTGAACATTAAAAAATAAAAATAAAAAATTCATACAATATGATATGTTAAACATCTTAAAAATTTAGATTCCGTTCAAATAAAATCTAAATAAATCTTAGATTTTTTAAAATTTTGTTTTATTTTGCATGTATCTTATCATTTTATTTACAATCGTCATAAACATAATACAAAATCTGCAATACAAATACAGTGTGACTTCAAAAATCCGACATTCAGAAATCCGGCAACTTCAAAAATCCGGCATGAAAACCATCTTTTTCTTACCTTTTTCTTTTACACTTTCAAGTTATAAGAGAAGAAAATAGCAATTCTTTATGAATTAAAAACTTCAAGGTCAAAAATAAAAATGCAAAAAAAGAATATTTTACTTTTTTTTTTTTTTTTTTTTTTTTTTTTAATTTGTCAGAGACGATTATTTTCTGAACAAATTTTCTTGGAGCTGCACTATTGCTTAGCAAGGGGAACGACTTTGGGAAATGCATAAATTTTGACTGGAGTATTAATATATGCTTTAGAGAAACAAGACTGTATTTCCGAAATAGACATTATTCATTTGTATAAAATACAAAAATAAATAAATAATAAAATAAAATAAAACTTGTTAAAGGACGGCCAAAAAAATTGAAGCAAAAAAATTTGACATCGATGTTTCCGAAATTATAACAGAAGAAATAATTTCACTCCTTATTAGAATTTTCTTTTCTCTGTGATATAGAAAATATCATATAAAGTTTTTTTTCTCTTTTTCTCACATAATTATCACTTAATAATGAATTAAATTATTGCTAAAGGCACCATTAAGAATATAGTAATATTTTTCATATTCATAGTTACTATTTTTGATATTGCTTCAAAAATCCAGTATAGTCTCGGTCCCGATGACGCAAGATTTTTGAAGTTAAAATCTATTTACAACTTAAAAAGGAAAAAAGTCTAAAATTTATTTCGATTTCATTTGAACGGAATCTAAGTTTTTAGGGTGTTCAAAGTATCATATTGTATGAATTTTATTTTTATTTTTTAATTTTCAATTGGTTTAACTTATTTGTTACAAAAATGTAACAGTAAATGTAAAACGAATTGAATGAAATAGCCTAATTCCCTTTTCGGGCTCAAACAATGTAGGAAATAAATTTTGTTTTTCGAATTTGTTCTGCAAATTAGGTTTTTGCTTAATTTTTACTGAATTGAAAAATTAATTCACATTGAAATATTTTTCTTTTCTATTAAATAAAGGTATCATCCATTATTTCGAAAATTTACTCATTAGTTAAATGAAGCATTTTTAATGCTATTTTACACTCTAGGATGGAAAAGAAAAGAAAAGAAACGGCAGTTAATTTTTGGTTTATAAATGAATGTAAACAAAGTATTTTATTCTTAAAAAATAACTTTGGAATGGCAACTATTTTCAGCCCCACCTCCACGTTATAACATTATATACTATTCAGTAATTAAACCTTTCCTTTTGCAATTTAAAATGAAAGTACACATTTTTTATTATTATTATTTAATGATTAATACGGTAAACTTTAAAACAATTATTTGCTTTTAAAAATTTACTTTGAAAAAGGTATTTATTTTAATATATTTCTAAATAAATAATAGTTTTTGTGCAATTCTGTTATAATTTCACGTTTAATTCCTTAGAAATGGAATGCCCGCCACGTTTTCTAGGAAAATACAAGAAAACAGACCCTTTCCTCATCGCTTCCGTTAATAGCCTGCAGTATACATGTGTCCATTGTTATTAAGCGCCAAACATCATTAAAGAAAGCCAGGCACAACACCACCCTTTTCCCTTATCAGTTAAGGGGGAATTTTAAGTTTTGGCACGGGGCAGCCCTAGATGTTTTTGCCCGTTATTCGTTATTTTTCGTTTACACCTCACGAAAATACTCCACGATATCTAGAGAACTCAACTAAATACAACCAGTGAATGGGAGGGACAAACGACCTTCCTACATGGGGGGAATGGGGGAAGAAGCCTTTCCTGCCAGGGATCTTGCCAATCCTAACTTGGTTTAAGGGGTTCGCGCGTTTACGTCTACTGCGTCGGGAGGGATGGAAAAAAGTGAAAAGGAGGGTGAACGCGGAGTTGCATACTGCCCCTACTGCGTCGGGAGGGATGGAAAAAAGTGGAAAGGAGGGTGAACGCGGAGTTGCATACTGCCCCTCGTGACGTAATGCGTGAGCAGTTGGCGCTTCCCACGAATGGTTGAACATAAACAATGATGAGGCAAATATCGCGTGGTTTGCGGAGCATGTGTCTCTGCTCTCCCACCTGCATTTAGAATGGACTTAACCCCTATCCATCGGTAGGGAATAGCGCACGAAAGAGACGCCAGTAGGCGCAACGTGCAGCGCTTAAGGGCTTAATTACAGCTTTTAAATTTTCAGTGACATGAAATCACTGTTACTAGAATTGAGGATGAACTTCTCAAATGGGCATTCCACAACCAGTCAAATATAAAGCAATAAACATATTCTCGTTTCATTTTGTGGTGTGAGTTATATATTTCTTATTGCGTTGTAAATATATAGGGCATTTTGATATGACGCAAAAAAGGTAGAACACAAATTCTGCCAACTGCGCACTCGACTGCACATATTCTTGGCATCTTTTGAGTGAATTCAGGCTTACCATATTGGCTTCTTTTTCGCCCATTATGCGATTGTCAAGTGCTTCTGCACAACTGTTTTTTAAAGAAAATGCCGAAGTGTGAAGTGTCATTTTTTGCAAAACGTGTGTTGTTGTTATCGTCTATCGTATGGAAAAATAAATATAAATGGAGAAACATTAAGTAAGTGTTTTGTATATTTTTTCGGTTTCATTTTCTTTCAGACTAGTTTTTATTTGGTATCTCGTATAATTTTTTTTTTTTTTTTTGGTTACGTCAATATTAAAAAATTTTTCGTGTTAGATATGATCCTGTTACTTCTACTGCTTTTGCTCAGTGTAATTTTACGAATTTAATATTATGATTAAAAAACTTGTAGTCATATGTAGAGTAATATTAACATATATTAGAGGTAGGATATATCTTCTGATCAATGACATATACACAAGATTTTTTTTTATGGTGGAGAAGGAATGAAAAGTGCATAACTTTTTCAAAAAAAGTTGGTTCTTTGAAAATAAAAGACTTATCGAATTTTACAGGTATCAAAAGCACATCTGTGAAAATATGTATTCATGTACTTTTATTTAAAAGAAAGTCCTTGTAACTGAAAGCTAACCCCCACACCAAAATATAAGTTATGTTCTTGAGTTGAACTCTTTTATTGTTGTTAAATATCAATAACTTACAAAACTGAATGTTTTCAGTGGATATGGTAAGCAGTGTTAGGGAATAAACGGCTAAAAATGAGGTGGATGTAATTGCAATAATCAGTTTAATCGCAATCATTAACAACCTTTTATATTTTTTCCACCTCTCAGTGCTTTTTAAAAAACTTCATACTTTTCTCAGAGATTAAGGGACGGGTCGCAATTCTCTCCATGCTTCAGAATTCTAATAAACAAAAATGTCAGTAGGGTATCTAGGATTTTGTTCCGAGAAAGTGGAGAGCTGAGCTGGGAAATGGTCTTGTGTACAAAATTATGTAAAAAATACAGATTTTGAGGGGGAGGGAGGTAAGGCTACTGTAGCCTCTCAGTTCCCTTCTTCTTGAGTATGTCCCTGATAAATGCTATTGCATATGTATCGTCAGTGTTTTTTACTTTTATGAGTGGTCAAATTTTATATGTGTAATCCAAGCTGATGCATGAGCTATGAAATGTGGGAAAAATGCATGTGTATTCTTACTATTTCAACAATACTTGCTTTTATTTGTATTTGAATTTTATGTAGCATTTCTAAGAAGTTACAGCCTGAATGTATAGTGAGATGACTTTCATATAATAGGCAGATTATTTTTTTTTTTTTACTCCCAATTTTTATTTGATTAACTTTTAAATGCTTATAAGAGGCTGAATTTTAGTTACAGTAATTCAAAAAAAATTGTGATGTTGCCTGACTATGGGTAAGTAATTCATCTAGTAGACTTATTATAACTATGCGATGCAGTGTTCGTATACCATTCTACGGTAAGGGTTTGACATAACTATTGTATATTTAACCCCTTTGCGATGAATGCCTTTTACAGAATTTTTAATCTTTTCCCACATAGCATTTTTAGTTTGCAGAAAATTTGCAGAAGTCTTGCTTTGAAAACTTGCAAAGTTGCAGCAAGCTCAGCATGACAAGACTGAAATTTCATAACACAACTGCAGCAAGTTAACGCAAACGCCGAAGTCACCACACTTTGAACTTGCAGCTAACTTATCGTGCAAATTAAATTCATGCTGTGTCCAAGTTATTGCAAAATAACAGCAAAGAAGTAATCAAAAATACTTCAAACTTACTGCTAAGTAATAATCTTTCCATGCCACATCAACTGTTTAGAACTGTTAAGTTTAACCCCTTCGAAGGGGTCCATAGACCTGACCAGATCTACTGATACATACACACCGTTAAGGTACATGCATTGTTTTTTCCACCATAAATAAGTTAGGGTAATATTTGTACATTTCAATTCAATCCTTTTTTGGTATTTGATAAGTATAGTGTTTAATAAAAGCAGTGCCAAACGAATAAAATTTGTGTGTATCTGCTAATTATCTATTCTCTCAACAGAGGGATTTTTGCTTTCGTCACTTTTGTGAATTAAAGGCTGTCTTGCCATCAGTTTCACAACAAACTACTCATGTAAGTGGGTAATGGTATACCCTGCGGAAGATTTACTGTGAATTTCTCAATTCAAATTTGTCACAACAAGATAATATCAGAAAAACTCTAACTTGCTGCTAATGTTCATGCTATCTGGGTTATCACCGGTTTTTCAAAACAGAAAATTTTGCCTAATTGAATTGAGAAAATGCCCTGACAAAATAAAGCAAAATTTACAATAAAAAATAACTGGTGGGAATAATCAAGGATTCTGAGCAATTTATGAGTCACGTATATGTGATGTTCATCCTCAAGGTGTTAAATTGATCATTAATTTATCTCTCTCTCTCTCTCTAATAGGATATCATAGTTTTGGAAGATTGTGTTGCAGTTCATCTAAAGCCAAGAAGTAGTTGAAGCTTTCATGGTATTGTAGAAAAGATTAAGTTCCCTCTCTGAAGATGAACAGAAGAGGCTGAGAGCTTAAATCTGCTGTTACCTGACGTGATTGAAAAATAATATTCATACGTTAAAAGCAATTAGCCTGGTGAAAATCAGATGAACCACCTCTCTGAAGATGAACAGAAGAGGCTGAGAGCTTAAATCTGCTGTTACCTGACGTGATTGAAAAATAATATTCATACATTAAAAGCAATTAGCCTGGTGAAAATCTCTGGTGGATAGAGCCTTTTTCATTGATTTCATTGGAAAGTGGCCGTTCACTAGGGCGTTTTGCCCGGATCGTTACTCTGAAAAAAATGAGAAGAAACAGTAAGTTGATTTCATTTCTGTCTCTTAAACCATATTTACAATAACTCTCCTCTTTAAGTTCTCAAACTCTTATTTTTAAATGCCACTTTCATAAATTAATTTTTTTTTACCAATGAGATAAATTGTAAATACAACTTTGTTTTCAACAAAAGTACGATTCTAATTTTTAAGGCCATGACAGGTTTTGAGATAGGCTTTTGCCCCCTCCCTTTCTATGTATGTAGGTTAGAAAGAAATGTCCAAATCAAATATTTTTTTAGATTCAAAGTTCATTCTAAATAGAATTTAAAATATTTAATTGGTGATTAAGTTACATTATTAAGTTAAATTATTGCATTTTTATGTAAATTTAAAATTTAGTTGAAAAAGTATAAACAAAAATCAATTTTAATTCTAGAATTCAACATTTTCGCGTTTAAGTATATGAAGTCACAAAAAATGTTAAATCTCTATTTTTGGTGATAAGAACAAAAATTTTTTTTGCTGAATTTCAACCCCATGGCTCGAGATGTTGCATCATCTGTAGTACACCATTGACCTTATTGATAATCAGGATGGCCTGAAATTATTCCAAAATCCTACGGTGCTGAATTTTCCAGCGCAACCAGCTTATAGCGTCAGGTCATCACTAGCAACCGTAACTGTGACGATCATTGATGGAAAAGCCGCATCGCTACCTTGTATATCTACATATGGGGAAAAAATCAATTTAAAATAAAAAATGAACAGAATATTTGGTAGTTTTCGGTTAGCCGGCGCCAGTGTTATATGTATATACATATTTATATACATACATATATGTAAATATACATATACACATATTGTATATATACTATATATAAATATATATGTATATATACATACATGTATCTATATGTATATATAACACTGGCACCCACCTAACCGAAAAGTACCGAATATTTTTATGCTTCTTTTAAATTTTGACAAATTTCTTTAGCTATATATTTTGTAAAAAAAAAAAAAACTATGATGGCCGGAAAACAAAATATTTGTAAATGTAAATTTACTTTTTTCATATATTTTTTTTTTCTTGAAATAAAATTCAGAATTTATTTATGTATTACTTTTTAAATGTAAATTCTTTTTAAAATTTAGAAAATTCGATTCAAAACTGCAGCTTTGACAGCATTTTCTGAAAAATCTCCTGCCTTTACAGAAAAAACAGTTTGATTACATAGATTGATTTAAGACTATATTTTTAGTTAGAGAAATTTACTTTTTTTAGTCTTTCATTTTTGTTGTTGATAAAAGATTCAACGCACACATTAATTAGCAGAAGATTACAAAAAATAAACCGTTTCATAAAATGAGCTTGCTTTTCATTATCTTTTCTTTTCCGTGCCCTCCTGTTTCTATAATAATTTCACACTTTTTTCTTTTCCGGCATTTTGGTAATATAACTTTTAAATTAATATTTATCAATATAGAAAATGAAGAATAAATAATTTCTATGATTTTCAATAAGACGTTACCCGTCAAAGGGTCTGGTGCCAGCAGCGGTTGCATTGTCATTGGACTACCTAGCCGGCAGAGTTTGGTACAAATTAATCCTAAAACTGCCAAAGTCAAAATTAATTACTAGTAGCCTTTTACGATGGAGACGAGTTGAATAGGGGTTTGGTTTTGTTTTCCACGTCATAAGGACGCCAAGACATAAGGTCTGTATGTGAAAATTCAGTGTCCTTTAATTGTTGTTTAAACACAAACTAGACCCCTCTCCCACACCAAGCAGATCACGGCCTGGGCCTGGCTATAAAAAAGGGCAAAGGTTAAAAAAATAATATTTTTTATCGATGCTCTTTTACTCGCTTCTTACATCAGTTGGCATGTTTGGCATATTCAGCGTACAGGTGAACCGAATATTCGGCTGGACGAATACTTTTACATTTTAAAGTTCAAAGGCATTAAAATGTTAAATTTTAAAACCATCTATTGAAATGGTGGCAACTCAGCAAGAATAACTTTTCTACTCCCTTTGATTCAGCAAGGAAGTTTTTAAATGCATCCTAGATCAGTAACTGGAGTTTGCAATCATTTGTAGAGATTGTAAACAAACAGACTGTTCTTAAAATCTTTCAACAAACATTTCAATCCATTTATTCCATCAATTACAATACAATCAATCAAAAACACTAGGTATGTAACTACAAGCTGAAATTAAATTTTCATTCACAGCTTTATCAACAATGTAGGTATTTTAGCGAGATTTGTTTCATATTAATTTTGTTTCTATTAAATGTGATGATTGAAATTGACTGAATTTTGACCAGCGACACAGTATAATTACTGTGAACTGCATTCTGAATAAAAAAATGTCTAGGTCATAGTTGTTTAGATATGAATGGTGGCAATATCCAGAACTTCTTATCATATCATATTTCACAGAAATCCTAAGCAAGTCTGTTGAAAATATAGTTTTGATATCTTCATTATTGTTAAAGGAACAAACAAAAATCCATGTTTGACCTTGAGTGAGATGAGATACACTGTATTTATAACTGAATAAGTGAATTGTGATTTTGATTTCCTGGACAAAAATTGTGCTTTTTGATGTCTATTATCAAAACTCTGAACGTTTTTCTATTTTGTTTAGAAACACTCTTTTTGTGAAAAAGCAAAAAACAGATCATTTACTAGACAATGCTCAAGAACTTGCATTGGTAGATCATAAATGCCTATGAAAATCCTCATTAATGGTTAATTTTCTCAAGTGATACTTTACAAATAGTAAATAAATAAAATAAAACGATTCTCTTTTATTTAAATATGATTCTGTTTCTGATTATTCTGAATATGTTTATAAGTTGACAGTTAAAAGTAAAAGTTGTGTAAGATTTTTGAAAATGTTTAATTTTTTTTTAAATATTCGATTTGTACAAATATGTTGATATTCGGCATAACTGAATGAACATTCAGTAACATGGATGAATACTGAATAGATACCGAATATTCGGTGCATCCCAAGGCTTGAAATGGAAAAATTCACGAACCGAAACGCTATTTCAAAATTATCGTTGACTAATTTTTTTTTTAAAGTACAGTACAGTCCCGCTAAACCGAGTTTCTGCTTTAACCCAGTTATTTTCTTCTGATGGACTGAGAACTTCCATTATTATGAAACAGCTATTACAAATGAAGTGTTAGGTGTAGATGAAAGAGCAGCCGTAAAAAGTTAGAACTCTGATTTTCCGGTCAGAATGGGGGAAAAAATGGCCAGAAGAAAATAATCCATTCCAGAGGTATAAGTTCGATTTTAAAAACTATTTAATACTTTGAGCAGAAAGAAGAGGCTACACCTACAATTTTCATTTCTCTAATAGAATCATATAGCTGCCAATTTGTATGGTTTTGTTACCTCTAAAATTGAATGCAAATTTTTGCCATATTTAATCGTAGACAATTGTTAGATTTCGGCGACTGAATTAGGCAAAATTTACTGGTAAGTTTTAGAGGGAAGAAAAAAATCTTAGAAATTAGTAGCTATACAGTAGCGTAATACTGCATCAATATTGGCATTCAACAAACAAAAAACTATCAAGGACTTTTTCAAATAAACAATTTCATTCTCCGTTTTTCTTAAAAGTAACGGAAATGTACATCAAAGAAATGTTACTAGTACCATAAAAATGAATGAATTAACACTAGAAAGACGGTGAGTGGTCATTTTGACCGCTACCAAATGAATATATTTCGGTTCGAACCAGAAATTTCTTTATAAAACTACTTTCGAAGGTAATGAGGAAAAAAACTAGTTAAATAAATAAGTTAATAATTTAAAATAAAAATTCTGGTGTGAATTTTTATAAAATTTGAGTAAAATTCCCTGTCTTTCTAGTGTTAAGTGAAAATTTATATTTCCTGAGTTGGTGACGATTTGTGTAAATCTGGTTTATACAAGTTTTTTGTTTATCCGAGGTGAGATCGGTCCATATTAACTCAGATAATCAGGACTTTACTGTATAGCAAATTTATATTTAACCATAGAAAAACTAATTTTTAAAAATGCATTCAAAATTCTAAATAATTAGAAAAAAAGTTACAGAGAGCATAGTAAGCTATATGTATGAAACTGCAATAATATTTTTTATTAATTCCATGAACCAGAACAATATTTGTTACAATTTCTTGAACCGGAACATCATTCCGGTTTGCTCTGGTACATTTTGAGCCCTGGTGCATCCCTACTTCTAAGCAATACTTATTTTATTTTGCACCAAAATGCAACTCCTGTACTTCTTTATTTTGAGTGAATATATTGGAGCTTATAAATACTGTGTACCGAAGCCAGTAGGAACAGTGTTGTATGTTGTAATTTGCTTGTTGGTTGAAAGAAAAAGATCCTTGGTGAGTAAGATTTTCTGAAAATTCCCCACCCACATGATTATAAAAATATTTACTAGATTTTCTTACATATGCATATATGGATGGTGGTGCACCCAGAGGGGGGGGGGGGGACAGGCACTCTGGCCCCCTCCATAAAAAGTGAGAAACACTAGAAGAATATTTACGGATCAAAGTTCATTTGTGTGTGTGTGGGGGGGGGGGGGAGGAGGGCAGCATCTGCCTCCTTCCAAATCTCATTGGCCTAGGTTCGACCTAAGTGTACAATGAGCGGAGAGTTTGGCTGTGTACTGTCTCGTATATCAGCTATATATCTGCAAGCTTTATATGTTCATTATGACTCACATAGTTTAAATTTAGCAATTGGAAATGCTGCATTTGTGATAGAAATAAGAAACTACATTGTAGACTGGAAGGTGTCAGCACAGACAATCATCTCATCGAGCTGGAAGCTGAAATTCCAGGATTAGACAGAGCTCGATTAGCATATTAAAATTCAACTTGTCTGCCAAAGCATATCTTGGTGGAAACCACCTTCAGACCCGATTTTAGTGGTTGACTTGTAGGTTTATTATTGTGTTTTCCTGCACCTAAAGGTATAAAAACATGAAGGACTGGGAGCAGGAAAACACAATGGCAAACCCTCGAGTCAGCTGCAAAAATCAGGTTTTCAGGTGTTTTCCATCAAGATATGACTTGGCAGACCAATTGCGTTTTAATATGTGAATCGATTTTTAACTAACATTGGAATTTCAGCCTCCAACTCCATAAGGTGATTGTCTGTGCTGCCGACTCCTGGTCTACTGGCATAATTGAAATGACACACAATTTTTTTAATACTCCTAAGAGACAAGACCTCCTCCTTAACAATATTGACAAACATACTCCGGAAATTAATAAACAAAAACTACGAAAAGTTTGTCCAACTAGGTGGGTAGTACACCATGAAGTCATCATGACCATGATAGAATTATATGAAGAATATATAGAATTATATATATTCATAGCCTTGAAACAATCGCAGCTTGAAAAGACAGAGACTAGTCTTCTACACAGAGCTGTGGAGTCAGTGAGAATTTTAACAGATCAGACTCCGACAATGCAGACTTGCTTGTAAAA
Source organism: Maratus speciosus (assembly GCA_963932465.1). NCBI lineage: Eukaryota > Metazoa > Arthropoda > Arachnida > Araneae > Salticidae > Maratus > Maratus speciosus. The sequence goes on from OZ010799.1 coordinate 98,618,025, forward strand.
TGGATGACTTCGACTCCGGGAATTTTAACAGATCCGACTCCGACTCTTTCGCTCAAAAATGGGTCAGACTCCGCAGCCCTGCTTCTAAGGCAAAAATTTTGAAAAATTCGTTATGTGTATTAGGTTTCATAACTTCTTTATTTACCTTACAGAATATATTTACATACACTTTATGAACCGGAAGGTGGCTGCACAGACCATCACCTCATCGAGTTGATGGATGAAATTCCAGGATTAGTTAAAACGCGATTTGCATATTAAAATGCAACGAGTTTGTCAACTCATATCTTGGTGGTAAACACCTGCAAACCTGATTTTAGTGGCTGACTGGTAGGTTTACCATTGTGTTTTCTTGCTCCCAGTCTTCTATGTTTTCATATCTTTGGTTGCAGGAAATTGCAGGCAGACCAGTTGCATTTTAATATGCGAATCGAGTTCTGTCTAATTCTGGAATTTCAGCCCTCAACTGGATAAGGCGATGGTCTGTTCATCTGCCTCCCGGGCTATTATCGTTGTCTAAATTATATCAAAAATGTGACAGTGACCTATTAATTGCCTTAAATTTCGTTAACAATGTTGTGGCTCACTTAAATCATATTCGTAAAGCCCTTTCAAGGAAATTTTTGATGAAGCTTGTTTGAAAGACAGTAACTTTCATATTGACCTTAAAATGCCAAGAACTGTATCAAAACAAAAACAAAGATCCAATGTTCCAGCCGATTCTATAAAAGAGTATTTCAGGAGAAATATTTTTATTCCATTCGTTGATCAAATGTTGATTCAAATTAATGAACATTTCACTTGGAACCGCAACATTTTGAAAGTTTTTTTATTCTTCTACCTAATGGAAAATATGCTCCAACAGCAAATGAAATGAGAGATTTTCTTTAATTGTGTGAATTTTATGCGCATGATTTGCTTTCTACCAATTCAAAAAATTTTAACGCCGAATTCAAGTAGTGGTACAGAAAATTTTAAAAATCACTTTCATAACTCGATGCAAGAATGCCATTGAAGCAGTTTCGAAAAGTGAGAAAATGTTGTACCTAAACATCTACAAATTACTAAAATATTTGTAACACCAGGGGTGAAGAAAATGTTTTCACTCCGAACATTTCCCCGAATCCATATGAAAATTTCCCCAAAATTTTACAATATGTTATAGGCTTACATAAATTCTGTATTACCGTAGGTATAGAATTTTTTTTTATTTTTCAAAACTTTCTCAACTTACACACGAGTATATATGGTATATATTATCCCGAGTTCGATTTTGTGAAGGTCACCATACGGGTCTTTTTATTTGTATAGAAATTTTTTCTATCTCAGAGAATTATGTACTTCATTGTTAAAATCGAGATTAATTGCATATTTTTTCTGCAGAATTTCCCCAGTTGGCAAAAATTTCCCCCGATCCTAGATCTCCGGATCGGACATACCGTATTTACTCGTGTATAACGCACACTTTATTTTTAAAAAATTTAGGAAATAAACCCCGGATGTGCGTTATATACGGAATAATTTTTTACTTCTGTATTTAATTACACGATTTACATTACAAACTGGAAAAATATTATTTAATAGAAGTATTGCTGCACCTTTATTTCACTCCTTGCACTTTTTTATACTACAGCGCTAGTAACATTTTTTAAAATGCTAATTAGCAATTCTCATTGCCGCTACCGCTGTTATCCTCGACATCACTGGCACAATCAATGTCCTCATAAATTACATCGTCTTCAGTTCCATCCATCTGAGGGGAATTCCAGTCACTTTGAAGCTCTTTATTATCATCTCGGCTGATATGGATTATTTCCAAGCGTCACATATCCACTTACATACAGTTGAGAAAGAGGCTTCATTATTTTACTTGGAGTGAAGTTGTGATCTGCTGTTGTCATCCACCGATTGTAGGCATGCTGAAATGCAACCTTAAATTCGTGGTCGATGACAACATCTAAGGGCGACTGCACTTTCGTCACCCCAGCTAGTATCACAACCAAATCACTTGAACGACGAAGTTTCGCTTTTACTCCAGGTGTCGTGTGTCCACGGAAGCTGTCCAGGACCAGCATTGATGGCGGACGCAAAACACCTAGCTGACGTTTCCGCACAATCTTTAATTCAATCTTTCATGATGCACGTTATATACGAGATAAAAAAAAATCGCCATTTTTACTTGTAAAGTACGTGGTGCGCGTTATACACGAGTAAATACGGTATTCTGCACCCCTGTGTAACACTTCCCGTTACAACCTGTGTGAGCGAAAGTCATTTTCAACCTTACACATTTTAAAAATTTACTTAAGATCCACTATGACAGAATAAAGATCAAATGGGCTGCTTTATGATATATACATAAAGAAATTAATGTAACTGAAACTGAAGTAATTTGTAAAATGAAAAATAGATTTTATTGTGTAACAATGTTTTTAATGAATTTACTGAATTTTTTTTATCTGTTCAGTTCAACTTGTCTCCATAGTCGGCTGAGCCACGGTAGCAGTAGGGGCAGCTGCCCTTTCCAAGACTAAAGGCAATGCCTTTTAAGAATTGACTGATGCCTGAAACAGATTAAATTCTCTATTAGTTTATTAATTCCCAAAAATTCTGACTGACAAATATAAAGTTTAAATGAACTAGCCCAAAAAGTTGCATCCAATAATTCATTTCGTGAAGGCTATTTTGGATATTTCCCTTAAAACTACAATATATCTCACGGTCAGATAAATATAAATAGGAAATTCGGTACTTTTCGTTTAGCCGAGTGCCAGTATCATATATACATATTTATATACACATATATGTATGTAAATATACATATATTGTATATATATACATATGTATATATAACACTGGTACTCAGTGAACCGAAAAGTACCGGAAATTCTATAAATGTGTGTTTAGGGGCTCTTTAAGTATTTAACTCCTACACATTAAAAAATTAATGTACTTTTAAATTATTAATTTAATTAAATTTTAAATATAATAATTTTCATTAAAATAAATAAATTATTATTAAATACTGAATTAATTACAGTAATTTGATGATTAATTCGTGTCTCCTTGTAAATTACCTACTGTAATCATAAACAGAGAAATTTTGCACTCACTAATTTTATTTTGTTTCGCCACCAATGCTCGGCATCCTCCATAAAAAAAATCCTGGGTGTGCCATTGTATATGGATAGATGTATTTAAAACATTATATTAATTATTTTCTTTTACTAAAGAAAAAAATGCTTAATTTTTGAAAATAATGTATGAAATACTATATGCTGGTGAAGGGGGGGGGGGGGGTACAACTAAAGTTGTTAGTATTCCAAAATATTAGATCTCCAGTTTTTTTTTTTTTTTTAAATCAAGCAGCTAAAAATGAAATCTGTTTAAAACGGAACTTTTTCTTGGTTCCTTGCGATACTGTCTCGGCAGATTTTAGTATATTTGTTTTCTATTAATAAATAAAAAATTAATGATGAACTTCAAAGTAAAACGCATTACACACAAAAGGGATTCAATTAAACACACTAAACATAAAAAAGGGTAAAAAGTTTTAAAACACTTTTCAGCTGTGTGATACTTTAAATAAAATATCTACTACAAAAGGAATTCAGTTTGTTCACATTACTTAATATTTACGAAATGTATAGATATAATAAATATAGTATATACAATAGGTGTTTCAAATGGAACATTTAATAAATATGCAAGTAATCGTACGCAGTATGCAAATTAATAGTGATTTTTTTGTAACTACAAATTTTCTATTTCTTCGTAATAAACAATCTTGAGTAAAAAAAAATATTTTATTTATTACATCTGCGTATGGAACCTTTTTCATCCACCATATATTTAATAAACATTTCGGCGATAACCTGTAATTCTGATTTTATTAATATTCTTCAATATATTAAATTATATAGTATTTATTATAAATTGTAATACTGATGTTATTAATCTTTTTGTTTACAAACTGCCGTAATACGAGGTTGCCAGAAAGTCGCCAAGAAAAACACCAAATATCCCTCTCACAAGCGGTGATGACGTCAAAAAGGTAGAAAAAGGTGGACGTCACGTGACTCGTTGCCATATGTCGAATTGCTCTATTGCGATATCTGAGTTAAAGGTTAGCCACTAACCAGATATCAATTAATCATTTAATTGAAAGCTAGTAGTGTAATTTAATGTCAATAAAATGTACATCAACATACATCATTATTCAAAATTTCTCAACCGTTAACCGAGGGGAAATTTATTTTTCGAGAACTTCTAGTTTGCAACTAAGTTGTCTAGTCTGGAGGTTCTCAAAAGCAATAATTAAAAAATATTCGAAAAAAGAACTTTTTGACTACCCCTTGTATTGAGCTCTAGCTATTGCATCCAATGGAAGCGGACCATCATTCCTTAACCCCTTCGCGACGAGAACCCTTTTCTTAATTTTTAATCTTTTTCCATCGGTTTTTCGAAACAGAAAATTTTTAGGTAGCTTTCATTACAATAAAAAAGAAAAGTGCCCAGCTAAACTGATGGCATTGAGCTTACAGGCTATTCACACTAATTATATATTATACTCTTATTTTAAAGAATAATGCCCCTCAAAAAAATAAGTGAAGGGGAATTAGCCCCCGTTTCCCCCTTTATACTTAACCAGTGAACCTCCAAATCTCATCAGGGAAGCTCCTTATCATAATAAACCGGTATACCAAATTTGGAGCAAATCGAATAATCCTGCAAAAAACCATTTATCTAAATTAAGGGGGTGGACTAGCCCCCCTTTATCCTTAACCAATGAATCCCCAAAACGAATCAGGGAAGCTCCTTAACATAATAAACCGGTATACCAAATTTGGAGCAAATCGAATCATTCTGCATGAAAAACCCATTTATCTGAATTTAAAGGGGTGGACTAACCATCCTTTTCCCCCTTTATCCTTAACCAATGAACCCCCAAAACTAATCAGGGAAGTTCCTTAACATAATAAACCGGTATACCAAATTCGGAGCAATTCGAATGATTCTGCATGAAAAACCCATTCTCACACCATATTATCTGCCATTAAATAAGGTGAATATTTCTAGTACAAAAAGTGGTGGCAATCAAGAATCTGAATTTGAAAAAAAAAAAGTACCCTATACTTTTTGGGCGCAATGCTCAAGGGTTAATTACTAATTCAAAATAGTAGCGGATGGGGACAGCTTAATGCAACAATGTTAAAAAAGCGCCTGCATAATCGAAGAATCGAGAAGGAAATCACGTAGGGATTTCTTCAAACCTGGTACGAAGCACATGGAAAATAATAATAATAATAATAAGCTTTTGCATTTTTACTGGCGCCACCTACCAAAAATATTTGAAAATAATATTAAAAACGAAATCTTTAGAACATATTCTTTCCAACATTGTAGTAAGGAATGTTTAAATAAGTAAATAATTATCTATAACTTCTACTTTTAAAATTTAAAAGCAGTTCATCTTTTATGTCATAATAATCTTATTTACTAATTAACTCATTTCATATAAATAAATTGATAGGGATGTGTATGTGACGTTCTAACAGCTTTAAGAAAATTAGTTTCCAAGGGATACAATAAAATTATTATTTCTTATATTAAGCTAAATCTTTTGACTTCACTGTCAGTCAAGGCTTTAAAAAACAGTAAATATGATTTAACTAACATACAGTTCTACAATTAAAATATACATAATTGAATACTTGTTCCGTAAGTATAATTGTGCATATGAAACTATTATTATATATAATACGTCAATGTGTTTAATTTTTTTTTCTTACTTTAGAAAGATTTCAAAGCTGTTACTATCTGTTTTCTCTTTGTTTCAAATTTAACATGTTTCTTTGTTTGAAAAAAAAAAATCCCAATTGAGAATGCACAGTTCATTTTTTTTTTTTTTTTTTTTTTTTGAAATTATTACGTTGAACTAAACATATTTTAATTTTATGATTCTTTCAGTTCCTATTTTATAGCAAATGTATAATGAGAGCATCTCATAAACTTTTTAACATTAGAATATTAATCATTATAATGCATTCTCTTCAAGTATTAACATCTTAAATTATAATAAAAATATGAGAAAAATAAAATATAAACACACAATAAAATATAAAACACATGGATAATTAAAGTACCAAGTACAAACGAACACCAACACAATCAAAACAACGTGCCAAAGCCGGCTAGGGATTTTTGGATTTCTTCCCCCATATCGTTATGCTGTCGAAGTTTTAACATTGTTGCATTAAGATTAAGCTGTCCCTATCCGCTACTATTCAAAATCATCAGTGACATGAAATCACTGTTACCAGAATTTATAATTAAAACTCGGAGAAATAATATAACGCACTCAGTGTTGCCAGATAGTCAAAAGTCAATTTCCCCAAAATTTCTGAAAATTTCCCCAAATCAGTGGTTTTTTTCGCAAAAGTCCCCAACTCAGTTTTTACTCAAAAAGGAAATTTTTAAATTTTCAATTTACAACTATAAAAAATATTCAAGTAATTTAAGCTCAAAAATTTTCCCCAAATCAAGTCTTTTTTTGAAAAAATTCCCCATTTACTAAAAACAAACTTTTAAATTGGGCTGAACGCATATTCTGTAGCTACATTAAGAGAACAAGAGGTATATTTTGCAGTGACAAGTTATTTTACGTTTGTTTTTAAAAGTATAGCCTAAAAATGTTGGACTATTGTTACATTAGCTCCATAGATTTAGACAATCTCTTATCAGTTGGGATTTGAATGAATCCGAGATGGTACGCCGTTTTAATTTTTTTGTCATCCCTATACTGAAGTACATAATCATAATACAAAGTATTTTCGCTGTATCAATCGATGTGATTTTGTATATCATAAGAGAAAAATATCTGCTTTCCACATATTTAAATTAATTTTCTTTGTCAAGTATGGCGAAAGAATTTTTCCTACAGTCCTGCAGATTTATTAAGCTGCTTAAGACTTTAGAGTCTGTGTATCTGTAATACGTGTAAACTGTAACGTAGTAAATAACGAACACGACCACACCCAAGAGAATAATGATTGATTTTTTCGATTTCTGGATTGTATTTTCGTTTTTCAAATCAAAATTGAGTTCGAGACAGATCCAGTTTTTCTACAGGACTAAAAGAAATCTTTACGGAAAATAGTAAAAAAAAAAAAATCCCCAGGTTTTTCCTCAAAATTTTTGTAGTCCCCAAAAATTTCCCCACGAACTGCTTGTCCCCTAAAAATTCCCCAAAATGGGGACAAAATCCCCAATCTCGCAACACTGAGCAGAATAGTAAAATTTAAAGCAATAAACATATTCTCGTTTAATTTTGTGGTGTGAGTTATATCTTATTATTGATTTGTAAATATAATGCGATATCCGAGTAAAAGGTTAGCCACTAAATAGATATCAATTAATCATTTAATTAAAAGCTATAAGTGTAATTTAATGTGAATAAAATATGAAATTATACTAATTACAATTAGCAACATACATCATTCAAAATTTCTCCACCATTAACAAAGGGAAATTTATTTTTCGAAAACTTCTAAGTTTTCTCATCTAGAAGTTCACAAAAGCAATAAATAAAAAAAAAATATTCGAACAAGTAAAAGTTAAATTTAAAAAATCAAAAAACCCGACTGCGTAAAGAGCGAACTAATTAATTATTTATCATCAATGTGAAACTATTTTTTATATTACTTACCTATTTTTTACTATTATTTACTTGTATTGATGACTTTTAAGTTATGTTTAATTGTTATTTCCTATCTATAAACACTGTTTTGATGAGGCATATATATGTCTATGAAGGTTAAAATTGCAGTAAAGCTATAGATCCTACCTACACAACTTCCAGGTTGTGTAATATTTAAATGAAGCTTCTGACTGTAAAATAGTCATTGAAACGTCGTCTTCATTTTGAAAGACGTGTCCAAAGATATGCCACTCAATAAGGTGCCTAAAAAATTTTTTCGTCTCTACCGCCATTTTGTATTTTATGGCCGCCATTTTGAATTTATAAAAACAAAACATTTAGCCTATAACCATCTGACGGTTAAGACGAATCGATAGAGACCTCATTTATTAAAATCCATCCAGCCGTTGGGATGTTTCGAGGGTATAAAGAAATTCACATACCCAAATACGCGTGAAACACATACCCTTCTTGGCAGTCGCGTAAAAAAGAAATCTAGCCATGTATTGAGGGATAGCAGAGAGAGATATAATAATTATTTCTGTCATAAAATGTGTATCCAGAAATGGCGTATTAGAAAAAGTATGTCTCTCTCGGCATCAGCGATAATAACTTTTCGCAATTGAACCATTTCATTACTTGTACAAATTTTGAATTTTATACATGTTTATAGGACAAAGAAACTTACTACACGCCCTGAGTTTTTTTTAGATAACTGGAAGTTATCCTGCGAGTTACGCTCGCTAACCCCCGTTAAGACTTCGCAGCCTCTAAAAACATTGTAATGTATCTTATTTTAAAAAGATTACCTGATCACGGATAATTGAATACAGTATAACTTCAAAAATCCGGCATCATCGGGACCGAGGCTATGCCGGATTTTTGAAGGAATATTAAAAGTAGTAACTAGGAATATCGAAAGTAGTACTATAGTCTTAATGGTGCCTTTAGCCATAATTTAATTCATTATAAGTGATAATTATGTAAGAAAAAGATAATTAAATATAAAAAAAAATTGATTTAATTAATATTTTCTATGTTACTGAAAAAAAAATCTGATAAAGAATGAAATTATTTCTTATCTTGTAATTTCGGAAACATCGATGTTAACTTTATTTGCTTCGATTCTTTTAGGCGTTCTTTAACAAGTTTATATATATATATATATATATATATATATATAACCATTAATTAAACATTACCGACCATCATCAAAAACCGCAATATTGTACAACAAGTGCCACAAACCAACAATATAGAACAGTATGTATAAAATAAAGTACCTTATACCTAATTACAAGAATTAACATGGAAGAAAAAAAGAAGAATATGGATTCCGAAAAAAATTGAAAAACTTATATATTGAATTACGTTTTCAAGAGTACCGAATTCAATGATATAAGCAAATCGGTTGTTTTGTGTGAGAAAAAAGCTATAAGCTGAAATTTTTTTTCCCCTGTACTCAAACAACCAATATATAACCAAAGGAATAGCCCCAAGATGAAAACAGAACATAATCAAATGACATGAAATGGAAAAAAAAAAAAAACTACAACCCATTAAATATTCAATCTATAGCAATAGAAATCTTACAAAACATACCGAATTATTCCCAGTAGATTTTCAAAATATGTTCCCGCACATGGAATCCAAAAAGCATGATAGATTAAGGTGAATAAAACAGTTAAGTTAACACAGAAATTAAAACCCATGGAGTCAGTTAATCAATATTGAAACACCGCGATAAATATAATTAATGTAATATAAATAATAATATATATATATATATATATATATATATATACAAATGAAAAATGTCTATTTCGGAAATACAGTCTTATTTCACTAAAGCATATATTAATTCTCCAGTCAAATTTATGCAGTTTTCTAGTGACACTTTTCTTCGGCCGGTTGTACATTCTCGTCTTTTGAGTTGCTACTAGCACTAGCACTATTGGCGGTTCTATTTAGTACAGCGTCAGAGATCTCGCTGTCCGTTAAATTGTTCGTTCTTGATGCATTTTCTTCAGTGCTTAAACAATCATCTATATCACTTTTTTGACACTTAATGCATTTTAAGATTTTGCGTGTTCAATCAGCTCATAAATTGAGGTCTTTTCACTGGAAATGTGAAAGTCTGAAATCCTTCCTCATGATTGATGTCGCTGTTGCCGAAAATTCGTATAGCCATATATTGTGCTATGTATTCGCCAAAGTTGTCCCCAAAGTTGTTCCCTTTATTAAGTAACGGTGCAGCTCCCAGAAAATTTGTTGATAAAATAATCGCCTCTGACAAATGAAAAAAAAAAAAAAAAAAAAAAAAAAGCCAAATATATTTTTTCGCTTTTTTACTTTCGTTTTAAGTACTCAAGTTTTTAATTTGTAAAGAATTTCTATTTTTCTTCTGCCATAACTTGAAAATGTAAAAGAAAAAGGAAGGAAAAAATGGTTTTGATGCCGGAATTTTAAAGTTGCTGGATTTCTGTATGCCGGATTTTTGAAGTTACACTGTAATATTATCAAGAACGGCGACTATCTTCTGAAATCAGGTTGCCATGCTTTTCCGTTTAAATGGAGAAATTTTTGGTTACCATGGCTTCATCCACCGCTGTCGTGACAACTTACAGCTGTTTTGGGGATTGGTAAGTAATATCAATCACGCATTTGAAAATCAGCTTGCATAAAATGGTTATGTTAAAAATGTCGCTGCTTCTCGGATTTTTATAACGGCATTATGGACAATATCCTTCTTTTGGTTTCGTGGTTAAAAATATCCGTCGTCTTGGAAATAACATTCAGAACTGCGGTATTGAAAAGCACTATATTTTGAAATTTTACTCTTATATTTTATGTTTTAATCGAGTTTTAGATATTTTCAGGAACATATATAGCTTATGCATAAATTATTTTCTCTATTTTAATGCACCATCATGCATATTTTTATATTATTTTTAAGATGTAAATTATTTATTTTAATTAATAAGTATATACAAAATTTCTAATATTATTTGTTGAACAACAATTCGCACAAAATAAATCGAAAGTATTTTGTGCATGGATTTACCTGTATTTATGCTACATCAAATCATGAAATATATAAACAAATTTGCTAGTTGCATTATTTTACACCATGTGATTCCGCGGGGCTAACGAGAAAGACAGGCTACCGCGGTACATTCCACGTATCTTTTTTTACAGACCGCAAGAGTCACGTGATGCTCGAATGCACCAATGAAGGTGTGCGAAAAGAGCATCACGTCACTCTAGCAGTCTGTAAAAAAAGATACGTGGAATGCACCGCGGTAGCCTGTCTTTCTCGTTAGCCTTGGTGATTCCGAATGTGACGTCACATGAATGCTGCCCATAAGAAAGTAGTTTTAAATGTATCGGTTTAATAAATGACGTAATTTTAACATCTAAATGACTTTCGCGTAAATAATTTAATTATTTTAAAGCATTTTTCCTCTTTTAAGATTCACGTGTAATTTTATTATTCAATTTAAAAAGTGTCTGGGAAAATTATTATTTGAGCTTTTTAAATATGAACTAATTTTTACCATTAAATGTTTTTACGTATATTATTTCAATTATTTTAGACATTTTACATATGACGATATTTAATATTTGGTCATTTTACATTTGTCGTAATTGCGCCCATAAAATGCGTTTCACGTGTAATAACTTAATTATTTTAAGATTTTCTTACTTTTACAATATTCGCGTGTGAATACAATTTTTGTGACGTAATGTTCCCTATTTCCTGTTTTTAATATGTGATCATTTAATTATTATTTTACTCTTTCATTTGTGTCTTTAATTGTCATGTGTAAATACATTTTCTATTTGAGGAGAAATATAACAATCTGCTATGTTTTACAAATTGGCATCAATATAAAAAATATTACTTTTTCTAAATATGAAAAAAAATATGTCTTGAAATGATGAAAATTTGAATACAAAATTGAAAAAAAAAAAAACCCCTCAAAAAGCGAGTCAAATTAAAAAAATAATAATAAGCGTAGTCTGCACACCACAAGTTTATGATATATATTCCTAGAAAAATATAATTAAATTCCTATGAATAGTTTTTGCTTCCATAAAACCTTTTTAGTGAAACGAGTTTGACGGATTTTAACAATTAATAGCTCTTAAAATAATTCTTCGATTTAAAAACTGTCTGCTTCAGCGTATTTACCAAACATTTCTCTATAATACCACCAATTTTCATATTTTTGTATGCAGCACTTTTCTTAATATTAGCGAAGAAAGACCTCCGGTCACAAAAATTTATTTTCGGCCGCGGTGACAGCTTAGTTACTTTTTTTTTTAGAATAGAGAGATGCATATCTTGAAATATGTCAGAATTTATACCCAAGACGGGTTGCGAGTTGCAAGAGTAGCTAAAGTTACTCATCCTCCACAATTTTATTGTTTCTTTCAAATTAATTATTTAATAATAATAAACAGTGTGACTAATTGCCATATACAGAGGAAAAATAATTGGAAAAATTACTCCGCCGAAGGAGATATTCCTTTATGAAATGCAGGGTTAGATTAACTCTTTGATTAATGTGCAGGACTGCGACTATTTTTATATTCAACCGTACCACAATTTATAAAAGAAAAATCTTTGTGGTAAAATAGCCAAGTATAAGTAAGCTTATACAACGCCCTAGGTTCTCCATAATTATGGACACCCAGTAATCTCTGGGTACACCACACTAAGATTGCTTCTTTTTATCTTCTTTAATGTCTTTTTATATTCATTCATATATATTTTTTAAAAAAAGCTATATTCTCAGTATATTGGTATACAGGAGAAAAAAAAAGTATGGCCCTGAAAAGTCCCCCTTTTTTTTATTAATGTGGCTTTGCTACCTCCTTTCAGCTTTTCCTGCCCAAGCTTGGCGAGAGTAACTCTGAACAGTGCTAACTCTTAACTTTTTCTCTCTTTTTAATTCTTATATAGTAGTTTTATAACTACAGTTAGACCATTTTAAATATACTTTTAAAATATTTTCCATTTATTTATCTTAAGTCTTTACTTATTATTAAACTTATCTCTTTTAAATTCTTAACTTTTTAATTCCTCTTTTAATTTTTTATTTTATTTCCCAAGTAGTTTTAAAATACAATTAAATTTTTTCCCAATGGCTCACAAAACATAAGATATTTCAATTCCTAGTCTGGGTGTTAAGCTGTTTTCAGCTAGGAAATTCCTCAATACTGCTCACCTGTTCAGCCCCTCTTCAGTAAGCGTATACAGCTCATATTCAGAATATTAGAATAATTACTTTTTTTTTACAAATTGAAAATATCGTTTGGTAATTTAATGTTTTTTAATGCAAATATGCAAACGATATATTTATTAAGAACTTATTGTTGATTAAACTTATTTGTTATCTTAAAATTAATATCATTTTTGAAAAGATTAATTGAAAAAAAATTATTTTGAAAAGTCAGAATATTAGAACATTTATTCAAGTGGTTCAAAATATTAGAATATTTCACATTAATTCTCCTTTAACACGTTAAGCGCCACGTCAGTCACTGGTGACTGGAACTGAACTTTCCGCTTAGAACGCGTCATTTACCGATGACTGACGGTCTAAAATGTGATATAAAACTAAAAATATAGTAGATATTGTCTTAAGTAATTACTGAAAATTTATCTAAAATTTACTTACCTTTTATTTATTACAGGTTTATACTTTCTTAAAAATTACTTAAAACATTGTACATTTTTCAGTTTCAGTATCAGTCACCGTGACACTCAACGTGTTAATTATCACGAATTCATAACTGATGGCATCATTGATTAAATTCAGACGATTTTATTTAAAATCAATATTCTTTTTGCAGTTTGTTTGCTTTTTCGTCTTAAAATGGGTCGTGTGAGTGATATTCCTGAATCTGTTAAACTTCATATGGTTGATTTGTATCGGCACGGTAAAAGTCAATGTTATATAGCGAATTATGTACATTGTTCGCAAACAAGCGTTAGTAAAATACTAACACAATATTCAAAAAAATAGAAAATTTCGAAATAATCGCCGAAATGGCGGCCGAAAACCAAAAACATCTGCTACAGATGACAGGAAATTAAAGCGTATAGTTAAGAAAAACCGTTTTAAAAGTGTGCGATTCTTGCACCGAAAATGGAAAGTAGAAGGAGCTCAAGTTTCTAGATCGACAATATTAAGACGTCTCCATAAATTTAAGTTTGAATCTCGTGTACCGAAAACAAAACCTCTCATGACTGGAAAACAAAAACGTATAAGATTGAATTGGTGTAAATCAAGACGTTTATGGAGCGAAGAAGACTGGAAAAATATATTATTTAGTGGTGAAAGTATGCCTTGTGTTTAATATGATAATCAAGGTATTCGACTTTGGAGAATGATTCAAGAAGCATTTGATAAAGAATGCCTTAAACGTTCCGTAAAATTTGCTGCTAGTGTCATAGTTTGGGGTTGTATGAGTGCAGAAGAACCTAGAAAGTTATGCATCGTCTACGAAAAGGTTAACTCTCAGATGTATCAAGAAATTTTGGAATATTACATGATTCCATCATCAGAAGATTTATTTGAAGATGATTTCATCTTTCAACAACATTTAGCGTCATCGTATACTTCGGTTTCAACTAAAAATTGGTTCCGCCAAAGCAATATTAAGATACTTCCATGGCCACCAAACTCACCAGACCTTAATCCCATCGAAAATTTATGTTGTATAATGAAGAAAAAACTCCAAGAAAATTCTCTTTCAAGTAAAACTGAGTTAGTGGCACGTATAAATTTTTTTGGGGGATAATATTGATAAAAATATTTGTAAACACCTTGTATATAACATGCAAGATCGATTGTGCGCTGTAATGAAAACTAAAGGGGATGCTACAAAATATTAATTACCATTTAATTCATATTAATAAGGTAATATTGTTGTGTAAAATAAAATAGCAATAATACAAAGCAAGTGTAGCAATAATACTAATATACCCAAACATAAATACGTTGAATTTGTATTTTTTATAATTTTCCGATATGAATTATGAATTATGAAATTAATATTAAAAAATTATGAATTGGAACCTACAATCTTTTTAATGGATTCAGACTTATTAAGTCCTGCTTTATGGAAATCCAAAATTTCACATTTTTCTTCCAAGTAGTTTTCAAATTATGTTTAAAAAACAGCAAAATGATGGTTTAAGGGGACATCTATGATAGAAGTGACTAAATATTTTGAAATTTCTTATGCTATCCTGTAATCTAACAGGCTTAATTGACTGCTTAAGTAGCCTTGATCAAGAAGAGAGCTCTCTCGGTTAACAATCGAGTACCGAACTTTAATTTGGATACAGCCTTTAAAATAATTAATTTCTCGGAAACTTATGGTACGAATTGCATAAAAATTTGTTTTTAGACTAATTGAAGGGTGTAGAGTTCATTTATGCTGTCAGAATTGTGTACTGCTATTGAAAAAAAACAAAGTTATGGTTCGTTTTAATATGTAGATGACCCCCTAAGCAGATTCTATATACATCATTTAAAAGCAGACTTTATTTCCAATCGTTCGGTACCAGTAACTTTCTTCTACGATAATTTGTTGAGGAGTTAGTAGGGGATGTTTTCTTTTTTTTCCACGACTGTACATAAAGAATGTGTTTTTGCTACCAGTAATATGGAAACGTAATATTTGGCTTATTTATTTAGAACATTTTCGTGATTTTGAAAGTAAAGAAAATTTCTTTCAAAAAAGTGGTGCCAAACGAATAAAATTTGTGTAAGAGGCGCCGGTCCCGAAAGGGTTAATCTAGAAAAATATAATATAAAGACTAAAGAAAACATACAATAACCTCTTCCGAGTTATCTACGATTTCAAAAAGTATTCTTTATCTTTAGATACTTCAGAAATTTCGGAGATTTAAAAATCATTTATAAAACAAAAAAAAAAATTTGCTGCCGTTGGTTTTCGGGAACGTTTCTGAGTAGTTTTTATAGCAGATTAAAGGCAGGGTTTCGAAAATATCCGATATGTTGATATATATCCCATATTTCCGATATATATCCGATATTTTCAAAATAGCCAACTTACTGTTGATGATAAATATTTTCAAGCATAATATAATTTAGAAACTAAAACAAAGTGCACTTAACATGAAATATTACTAAAACAATATCCTAATTTTGGAGATTTAAAGAAACATTTATGAAAACAAAGATTCTTTTGCTGCCGTTGATTTTCGGGAACGTTTCCGAGTAGTTTTTATAGCAGATTAAAGGCAGGGTTGGTAAATATCACGATATTTTCGAAAATATCAAAAATATCCGATATGTTGATATATATCCCTTGTTTCCGATATATATCCGATATTTTCAAAATAGTCAACTTACTGCTGATAATAAATATTTTCAAGCACAATATAGTTTAGAAACTTAAACAAATTGCACTTAGCTTGAAATCTTACTAAAACAATATCCTAATTTTAGAGATTTAAAGAAACATTTATGAAAACAAAGTTTCTTTTGCTCGTTGATTTTTGGGAACGTTCCCGAGTAGTTTTTATAGCGAATTAAAGGCAGGGTTAGTAAATATCATGATATTTGCGAAAATATCACAAATATCCGATATTTTGATATATCCGATATTTTCTATACATATCCGATATTTTCAAAATGGTCAACTCACTGCTGATAATAAATATTTTCAAGCATAATATAATTTAGAAACTAAAACATATTGCACTTAACATGAAAACTTAATAAGAAAATATTCTAAAAATGCATTTTTCCCCCTCACTTAGAACGAAGTTGAAGATCAACGAATTGACAACAGAAAAAAATTGCCTTATACACATAACTATAGAATTCAGTATCAAGTATCAAGAAAATTTTATTTTTGAAACAAAATTCTAAATACAAAATAGGTGAAAAATAATAATTGAAAATTTTTAACATAAATGTAAGCTTGTCTTCTTTTTTATTCGCTAACACGTTTTACAGTTTCAGCTCAACTAAACCAAAACCAGAAAAGATTATTTTGTAATGCAACTGTAAATAACTGACTATCTCTAGATAGTTTATCTTTCAGTGGTTCTTCTAAATTA
Source organism: Maratus speciosus (assembly GCA_963932465.1). Taxonomy (NCBI): domain Eukaryota; kingdom Metazoa; phylum Arthropoda; class Arachnida; order Araneae; family Salticidae; genus Maratus; species Maratus speciosus. Next base: position 98,634,833 of record OZ010799.1, read on the forward strand.
TGTCTTACATAATTATATTTTCATTTTAAAATAAAAGCTTGAACTTTTATTTATTCCGTGATGAACTTTTATTCCGTAACACGTGCTTGTCACTTGGCCCAGAAAACGCAAAGTAAGATTTTACTGTATTTTCATAATACTACAACATAACACATAGTGCTTAATAACTTGATAAATATCCTTTTCGTTTCAGCAAGATAATTCCGTAACACGTCTGGAATTTCAATTTCACGAAACTTCTGTTACAAATTATGGCATGTATTGATTTTCAAATCAAATACATATTTGAAAGTTTGTGAAATTTTTGAATGAAACTCACTATCATATCTACAAAATATATATAGAGAAACTTAATGAGGAAGTGTCAAGAGTTTCGATCAGCATATCATAAAACATTAATGTTAGCATTTATTTTTTAAAGAAAGTAAATAGTATTAATGTAAAAATAGTTTTTTTCAAACATTCTTTTGTAAGCCTGCAATGGTTATCTTGAAAATATCACCCAATTATTTTGACGGCAGTTCATGTTTTTAAAAAATTTCCCGTTACAATACATTAATTTGGCGTGATTTGTACAATGTACTCGATTATGAAAATTTCACTGTTTTTTTACGGTTGTTAGAAAGCTCAAGAAATGAACTTATTAAAAAATATATAATTTTTACTCCATTTATTATTTAAGAAAGGGAACAGAAATGAAAATAAATGAAACATTAGCTAAGCTATCTTTTTAGATTTTATAACTTGATTTCTTACTGTATAATCGTAAATTAATTCCTATTAGACTATTAATCAATAAAAGCGCATTTTCTCTTTAAATATTACACTATTCATTTTTAGGTGCGTTCGTAATTATATAAATACGTAGCACCTATAGTCGTCGCTCAGTCCGTCCGTCTGTCCGTCTGTCCGTCCGTCTGTCCGTCTGTCCGTCCGTCTGTCCGTCCGTCTGTCCGTCTGTCCGCATGTAACACAGCAAAAACTACCCAACCGAATAGTCTGAAATTTCAAATATGTGATTGTTGCAAAATTTTGTCGAGCCATTTCAAATTTCATGAAAATCGGATGTATAGTTTAATTACAGGGACAGTCAAAAGTTTTTCTTTACATTACGGCCAATGGGAAAAATTATTGCAAGTGGATTTTAATGATATTAGAGCCTTCCGAATGATCTGAAATTTTAAAGATATAATTGTTGCAAAATTTTGTCGAGCCATTTCAAATTTTAGGAAAATCGGATGTATAGTTTAATTACAGGGACAGCCAAAAGTTTTTCTTTGCATTACGGCCAATAAGAAAAATTATTGCAAGTGCATTTTAATGATATTACAGCCTTCCGAATGGTCTGAAATTTTAAAGATATAATTGTTGCAAAATTTTGTTGAGCTATTTCAAATTTTAGGAAAATCGGATGTATAGTTTAATTACAGGGACAGTCAAAAGTGTTCCGAAAAAATTATTGGAAGTGCATTTTAATGATGTATCAGACTATGCACGTTATGAAGTGCAAAAAATTATACATTCAGTACAATATGGGGTGCAAAAAATAATTTTAAAACTAGTTATAGTACGAACGCACCTCATTTGCCACGTTTGACGAGCAATTTCCAACTTGTTTATTAACCATTTGGAAAAATAGTTATTGTCCTCGGTCAGGGTAGGAAATCAAAAACGTATCTGAAGCGTTTCATTAGTTGAATCCGCATTTTATTCGTTTTCTGATTGGTCTGTACAGTAATCTGTATTTTCCCTTTACTTTCAACAGAGATGTATACTTCTGTTGCCACTATGACAAAAAAGTAATAAAAACTACAAAAAAAAAATAATAACTCAGAAGCAAATTGAGATACAGCTTTCAAACAAATTGTTCTCTATACGACGATATAAAAAAGTAATATTGTGGGATGTTTAGAAGTTTAAAAATGAAATTTCATTTAAAATTGGTCCAGCAATATTAATATTTAATCCATGGCGTACATATTGTATGACCAGTTCTGTAGAAGTTAAAAAAATTACAGTACCGAAAAATGTAATCCATGGCGTACGTAATGTATGATCAACTCAGTGCGATTTTTTATGTCTTAAATTTTAGTCTTAGAAAAAATCATTTTCCAAATGGTCGTTGTTTTTGTTAAATTGTTTTTTTAATATATATATAAGTTATTTGCTAATTTTAAGTCTTTAAAATGCTTCATTGCTCCAGCTTCACAGCGCTTTGGCCTATTTTGTCAAGCATTCATTGGCGCATCATTATATCCATTGTTTTTTCAACTCCCATACGAATGTGCGAATTACAGAGATTTATCACCTGTGGCCAGCTAATTGAAAAATGCCTGAAAATGAACGCACAGTAGAACCCCACTAATCCGAACCTCGCTGATCCGAAATTCTGGTTAATCCGAACCGATTTTATTTTCGAAAATTATACTTGAACATACAAAAAAAAAAAAAGAATGAAAAAAATACTCAATAATGTAAAAGCAGAACATATGTACACGAATTTAAAATGAAAACGTGCACTGTAACCTACTTGTAGAAGAATCTTTAAAAAATCTCTAATATCTCTTTGTTTGCTAGTCACTATAAAATTCTTTTCTAAAATGTAAAAAGTATTTCATTCAGATGATAAAAATTTATTTTTCCTTTCGGTTTGATTTCGCAAATTATCTACAGAAGTGTTTTTTTCTCCAACCCTCGTCGACGACGTGGTGATTGAGCTATTTATAGATTCGCGATTTTGAACCGTTTGTAATGGGTTATTACGTAATTCCTCATTCTGAAGTTCTATTGGATTATTATAAACACCGGGAGTGATTAAACAGGAATACTATTTTTTTTCCGAAAGTTGTTCCGGATTATCCAGAGTGCCGGACCTTAGGATGCCGGATTACAGGATGTTTACTATATTGCTGGGTACTTATAACTTACATTTTTTATAGCACGCATCTTTTTCTTTTCTATTTTTATCAGAATTTCGGGTAATCCGAATTTTTTGTAATCCGAACTGGCACCGGTCCCAATTAGTTCGGATTAGCGGGGTTCTAGTGTATTAATTAATAATTAAGCTTTAAAATATTAAAATGTTGTATTGTTAAGAGTAAATTGTTAAGAGTTGTTAATTGTATAGATAATAATAAAAAATTTCGCCCTTTTACCTTAGTTAATTTATTCAAAATTCTTATAACATCTATTTTTTTTTTTTACCTGTCTTTAATAATATCTTAAATATCCTTTATATTTTTATCCCATGCCTTTAAACCAGGGCATTCTTTTATTTCTTATTCTGAAAACCTTAATCTGTTAATAGCTATACTTCTTTGTAAAAACCCACCAAATTACTTTATTCTTTTATATTTTGAGACATTAAATTCTATTTTCTTTCGTAAGTTTTGAAATACCATTTTATTTTTTATTAAATTCATTCGATTTCCCATGAGTCTTTCCAAGAGCTTTGCCGCACTGGTCTGTTTTCCTTTTAAAACTTCTAACGTTAGGTAAAGAATTCTGTGTCCATGTCATGCTTCCCCGCGGGATTTTAATCCTAATAGCTTGCGCGGTCTTTCCATTCCGCTCCCCGCTCTCTTCGCTGGATTAGCTCCTTGCCATGTAACCGTACGCGTTCTTTCTCATATTTGTACGCTTACATTGACTTGCGAGAGCAGATTTTGTAAGATTTTGTCTTGCTTAAAAAACCTGCGTCACTTGGAGAGTTGTTTGTCATTTATTTGCGATGTCACTTCTGATCTTTTCAACATCTTCAAGCTATTTTTAAACGTGGCACTACTCGAAAATGAGTAAGTGAAATCCTATTGGAATTGCACTGTTAAAAATATCCCTGTAAAATTACGGGCAGAGGCCGGCAGCAGAGATTCCAGTCATACCCCATAAAATAAAAATTCCATGCCCATCATTTTGTGCAGCCCGTAATTTTGCGGGGCAAAGATATAATGCACTTCAAAACACAATAACACTTTACTTACCGTTCCGTACCACGTTAGATAATCATCACAGAATCGCTTTTTCGGCGGGTTAAAAAATATTTTACAATCGCGGTTAAGTGACATTATTTTTCGAAACACGACTAAAATGAATGATTACACCCTAGCGGAGGAAAATGTATGGGGTCGTACCGTATTTTTGCTAACAGATGGGCTAGAACTGCAAGAATATTTGGATTGCCCTTAATTTTCTAAGTATCTAAAAATATCCCTGTAAAATTGCGGGTAAAGGCCGGCAGCAGAGATTCCAGTCATACCCCGTAAAAAAATCATGCCCATCATTTTGTGCATCCCGTAATTTTACGGGGCAAAGATATAATGCACTTCAAAACACAATAACACTCTACTTACTGCTCCGTAGCACGTTAGATAATCACCACAGAATCGCTTTTTTTGTGTGGATTAAAAAATATGTTATACAGTCGCGGTTAAGTGACATTACTTTTCGAAACACGACTAAAATGAAGGGTTACACCGTAGCGGAGGAAAATGTATGGGGTCGTACCGTTTTAGCGGATCAGACGGTTTTCATCAAATAAGGCTGTTGCCCGTGAAAATTGAAGAGCAAACGCTCATAAATTTACAGCTTTTTTCTGAGAGTGCGTGATCACCTACCTGTCCCTAATAAATCTTTTGGTTCGTTCTTACGGCTTCTTCCATTATGCACGGAAAACATCTAAGGACTTACATCCTTGCCTTCCACACCGACCACGAAGGTACGACTGCACTTCAATAATTATGGATGGTGATTTAAGACGAATGTATTTTCCTATGCCTATTCTTGACATGCCTTAATCTACAATTGTCAGGTCTTATAATTAGACGACAGTTATAACACCCATGATATTACATTTAGTTCTACAGGATTCGAAATTTACATAAGTATATACTCATATGTTGGAAGCTTTCAGTTCTCAAGTAAACATTTTCAGTTTTTAATAGAATTTTTACATTATATAATAACAATAAATTTTAATATTAATGTTAATGTTAATGCTTTTAATTTAGTATGCTTGTCTGTTGAACGTTGAAATGTTTACTTGTAGATTAATAGTGGCGGAATAAGATCGACTCCGGATTGAGGAAACTGATTAATACGCTGTAAAACCTATTAAAAAATGTTTAGAAAAATTTACGTAGTTTCGGAAAAAACATTTTTTTTTTCTCAATTGCTTCGTTAAATTGCGGAAATATTTTGGTTTTTCAAATTTCTGAATAATAAAGGAAGGCTTTCCGGAATCGTTGGTAGCTCGAAAGAGATGACAATGTATTTTAGTAAAACGCATTGAATTTCATCACATTTTCAGAAATGTTTGATTTTTTTTTCTTTTACAGTATTTGCTGTTTATGCACTATTTGAGTCATAAATTTTTACTTAAGAACCTCGATGGAAGATTTATGATGAAGAAGATGGAAGAAGATTGATGTGCAATTCAAGAAGATTTTGATCGAAGAAAATTTATAATTCTGAAACAACTTTAATATAAAATAGTTTCTAATGAAATGTTCTCTAATTTTTCTGCATTTGACACAGTTATTTAAATTTGTCCCATCATAGTTTTTTAGGTAGCTTTCTTTACAAAAAAGCTACCTATTGCAGCCGTTCGGAGGAAAGCGATTTCAAAAAATTTTGGTATATTTTCATCGATCATGACCCCCAGACCCCGAAACCACCCTCCGTTCAAAATTGATATATATATATATATATATATATATATATATATCTGACCTATGTCACACTGTAACTCCCGTAATTATGAACCGATTTCGATGTAATTCGGTGTGTACATAGTACATACCAATGTCTCGAACGACTTCGTTGACCAGCTTCATCCGCCGTTTTGTTTCAAAATGGCGGCCATTTAAAATTTAAAAAAAAATTTAAAACTTGAAATGTGGTACCAAAAAATTAAAAATTGAAAAATATTTTTTTCTTGTGTATTTGACCTTTATACAAAGATTCCGGAACAGTTTTTGTTTCGTCTATATCTTAAAAAATGGCTGAGTTATAGCATTTTGAATTTCTAGCGTGGCTGACATTTTGAAACGTCCTGAATTTTGTCACGCGATAAAAGGCGTATTTATGAACCGATTTGGATGTAACTTCGTTTATACATAGTACATACTAATGTCTCGACCGGGTTCGTTGGCCAGCTTCACCCGCCATATTGTTTAAAAATGGCGGCCATTTAAATTTTTAAGAAAAATTTAAATTTGAAATGTGGTACCAAAAATTGAAAATTGAAAAAATATTTCCTTCTTATGTGTTTGACCTTGATAAAAAGATTCGGGAGCAGTTTTTGTTTCGTCTATATCTTAAGAAATGGCTGAGTTATAGCATTTTGAATTTCTAGCGTGGCTGCCATTTTGAAACGTCCTGATTTTTCTCACGTAATAACAGGAGTATTTCTGAACCGACTTGGATGTACCTTGGTGTGTACATAGTACATACAAATATCTCGACCGAGTTCGTTGGCCAGCTTCATCCGCCATCTTGTTTCAAAATGGCGGCCATTTAAAAAAATAAAAAAATAAAAAAATTTAAATGAGATACCAAAAAATTGGAAAATGAAAAAGATTTTTTTTTGTGTGTGTGTGTTTGACCTTAATACAAAGATTCCGGAACAGTTTTTCTTTCGTCTATATCTAAAAAAAAATGGCTGAGTTATAACATTTTGAATTTCTCTTGTGGCTGACATTTTAAAACGACCTGATTTTTGTCACGCGATAACAGGCGTACTTATGAACCTATTTGGATGTAACTTGGTCTGTACATAGTACATACCAATGTCTCCACCGAGTTCGTTGGCCAGCTTCATTCGCCATCTTGTTTCAAAAGGGTTGCCATTTAAAAAAAATTAAATTTAAAATTCAAAATGAGGTATTAAAAAATTGGAAAATGAAAAAGATTTTTTTTATGTGTTTGGCCTTGATACAAAGATTCCGGAGCAGTTTTTGTTTCTGAAAATTTGTTCTTTTGTTGATATCTTAAAAAAAGGTTGATTTATAGCACTTTGAATTTCTAGCATGGCTAACATTTTGAAACGATCTTGTATTTGTCACGCGATAACACACGTATTCGCCTATTTCGATGTAAGAAGGCATGCGGATAGTATACATCAACACCTCGACAGAGTTCGCTGGCCAGATTCATCAGCCATCTTGTTTCAAAATGGCGGCCATTAAATAAAAAAAAAAATATATATTTAAAGTGAGGTGCAAAAAAATTAGAAATTGAAAAAGGTTTCTTTCTTAAGTATTTGATCTTGATATAAGGATTCAGGAGCATTTTTTGTTTGTCTTTACCTTAAAAAATGGCTCAGATATAGCAGTTTCAATTTCTATTGTGGGTGACATTTTGAAAAATCTGATTTTTTGCATGCGACAGCACTCCTATATATTAACCGATTCCGATGTGAGTGAGCATGTGCACAGCAATTACTAAGGTCTTGACCAAGTTCACTGCTTAGCCTCATCCACCATGTTGTCTTAAAATGACAGGCACTTTAAGAAATTGCCGAATTTGGCAGCCAAATATAAGTTACTTTAAAGAAAAGCAGCTTGGATAAAGCTGACTAATTTCGCGAAATTCTCATTCATTATATTGATAAAAATTAGTATTGAATCTCCTATATTCGGTTTCCTCTAAATTGAGCTTCGTGTGTTTGCATGATATAAGTTGGCTTTTTTTAAATAAGGATTATGAAAGCTACCTCTTCCTCTCGGCACTGGCCGGAAGGACTTTTTTTTCTTTTAAAATAACTGGCACTTTTATTTATCCTTAACCTTAAGTCGATTTAAATTTTAACCAGAGTAGGAAGTGACAGACCAATCATACGATAAATCTTATACTTCAAATTTTGATTTCAGAAATTAAAAAAAGTTTTATTTGAAGTGCTATATATGAATATAATTTTTTATTACCGTGAATATAGCTTTGATGATATCTTAAACATTTTTGCATTTACGAAGAAGAAGATTGAAGAAGATTGGTGTGCAATTGAAGAAGATTTATTCTGGAAAAAGTTTATAATTCTGAAAGAACTCTAATATGAAATAATTTCTAATGAAGAACTTTTCTAATATTTTCTGCATTTGACACATTTATTTGGATGTGTCTTATTGTAAATTTGTTTTGATTGAGAAAACTGATTAATACGCTGTAAAACTTATTAAAAAAGTTTAGAAAAACTTACGTAGTTTCGGAAAAAAAACATTTTTTTTCTGAATTGCTTCGTTAAATTGTGGAAATATTTTGGTTTCTCAAGTTTCCGAATATAAAGGAATGCTTTCCGGAATCGTTGGTAACTCGAAAGAGATGACATTATGTTTTGGTAAAACGCATTGAATTTTATCACATTTTCGGAAATATTTGATTTTTTTTCTTTTACAGTTTTTCTGTTTATGCACTATTTGAGTCATAAATTTTCTATTAAGAACCTCGGAGGAAGTTTTATGAAGAAGAAGATTGAAGAAGATTGATGTGCAGTTCAAGAAGATTTTGGTCGAAGAAGATTTATAATTCTGAAACAACTTTAATATAAAATAGTTACTAATGACGAAGTTTTCTAATTTTTCTGCATTTGACACATTTATTTAAATTTGTCACATCGTAGTTTTTTTTCTTTTAAAATAACTGGCACTTTTATTTATCCTTGACCTTAAATCGATTTAAATTTTAACCAGAATATGAAGTGACAGACCAATCATAAGATAAATCTTATACTTCAAACTTTGATTTCAGAAATAAGAAAAGTTTTATTTGAAGTGCTATATAAATATATTTTTTTATTACCATGAATATAACTTTGATGATATTTTAAACATTTTTGCACTTATGAAGAAGAAGATTGATGTGCAATGGAAGAAGATTTATTCTGGAAAAAAGTTTATAATTCTGAAAGAACTCTAATATGAAATAATTTCTAATGAAGAATTTTTTTAATATTTACTGCATTTGACACATTTATTTAGATGTGTCTTATTGCAAATAGGTTTTCTTTTTAATATAGTATGAAATGATTGTCTAACCATAAGATAAATCCAATACTTGAAACTTTGATATAAGAAATAGGAAATGTTGCATTTGAAGTGATATCATGTTTTATTATCATGAATATAAGTTTGATGACATTTCAACTGATTTTGTAAAATTCTATTCGGAGTGCAACGAAAAATAGTATTATTTCTTATTTCTGTAATTCTAATATTTTCAAAATGTTTAACCCTTCTTGAAAATTAAATAATTTTTCAATTATGAATTCAGGATGATTTATGCGTAAGTTATTGAATTATTCTTTTCTAAATGAACCGGAAAATAGAATTTTCCCTTATTTCTTTCATTCTTAAAGAATAGATATTCAAAGCATAGAGGGTAAACATATTTCTTCAACGTAGGTAAATTTCGGAGGCTTGTTAATTCTTCCCCTTTGTCGGTAGTAACGCTAGTACTGTTGCCATTACAGATTTTGCCGTAAATGTCCCATCTTGGTCCTTAATCTATGAGCTACTGAGTTTCAATATGTTTAACTCTTTTTTGAAAATTAAGTGCTATATATTTCAATTATGAGTTCAGGATATCGAATACGCTCTTTTCTGAATGCAACGAAAAAAAGAAATTCCCCTTATTTCTTTCATTCTTAAATTTTCAAAAACTTTAACTCTTCTTGAAAATTAAGTATTTTTTTTCTATTATGAATTCAGGAAGGTTTGTATATAAGTTGTCGAATGTATTCTCTTATGAGTGCAGCGGAAAAATAGAATTTTCCCTTACTTTTTTCATTCTTAAACTTTCAAAATGTTTAATTCTTCTTGAAAATTAAGTAGTTTTTTTTTCTATTATGGATTCCGGAAGGTTTGTATATACGTTATTGAATATATTCTCTTCTGAGTACAGCGAAAAATAGAAATTTCCTTTATTTCTTTCATTCTAAAATTTTCAAAATGTTTAACTCTTCTGAAAATTAAGTAGTTTTTTTTATTATGAATTCAGGAAGGTTTCTATATAAGTTATCGAATGTATTATCTTATGAGTGCAGCAGAAAAATAGAATTTTCCCTTATTTTTTCATTCTTAAACTTTCAAAATGTTTAATTCTTCTTAAAAATTAAAGAGTTTATTTTTCCATTATGAATTCAGGATGATTTATATATAAGTTATCGAATATTTTCTCTTCTGAGTGCAGCAAAAATAGAATTTTCCTTTATTTTTTTCATTCAAAATTTTTGAAAATGTTTAACTTTTCTTAAAAATTAAGTAGTTTATTTTTCAATTATGAATTCAGGGTTTTATATACGTACGTTATCGAATATACTAGTGAATGAAAGATATATATTTGCTTTTAATAATATATTGAATTAATAAATTCTTAAAAACCTTAAATAGATATTTTTGACGACTTGTGAAAAAAGTATTTTTAATCATCTTTACTAAGATTTCTTTCTGAAGATTAATATTATGAAAAAAATATTTCCTCTATTTAAATGAGTTGATATGAAATGCTTTTCTAAAATATTTCAAAAACGAAATAATTAATATGTGATCATTCAGGATAATATTCTTTATGCTAAGATAATAGTCACTATATTTTTCATTAAACATTTGGAAAATAAATTAGATCTTTTTCGTTAGATATTTTCATTTAAAGAAAGTTCATATGTAGAAGTCTTTAAACAAACCTAGTGTTATATGATGCATAAAATTTGTTTAAAAAAATTCATTTGAATATTTTTCTCCACCACTCTCTCTCTCTCTCCTTTTTATTTTATTGTTTTTATATTTTTAAGTAACAGTCATTTATAATATATCTTATTCATAAACCTAATCCTTTGAACAGAAATTTCTGTTATCTTATAGTACGAGTATTATAATAGTATTCTAATTCAAATTTGCATAATGTTTTGTATCATGTAAGAACATTTGTGGAGCAAACATTCAAACCATGCTTTCTCCTTTAGATGCAAATTAAAAAAAAAAAAAACACAAAAAACTGTTAAATTAGAAAATAACTTATTTTAATTCTAATTTTTATTGTATATTTTTATTACTGATTATTAGAAAGAATTACAAGCATAGATAAGATGTTAAACGTAAAACAAATTAATAAAATGCATTTAATATTTGGAGAAATCACGTTTTGACTGAATTCAGAGGAGGAAAGATATTTTGATTGTTTGACAAGTGGATAAAACGTTTTTTGAATGAAATAAGTTCTAACTCACAAATAATACAAAAGTATTATTTTATTTGAGCAAATACTAAACTTCAGTTGATTATTGATAAAATAAAATGATGGATTATGGTACCTAGTAGTATTCATTAAATATTTAGTAAATAAATACTCGTTTGCCAAAAATCCACTTCAAATGTTAAAAATAATATCTTCATCTAGACAGTCATATACTTCCCTTTTCTTTATTGCAGGCTGGTAAATCATGGATAATTTGGTTGTACCATTTGAATACATCATCCGGCTGATTTTGTAACTGTTCAACATGCATTACCTTCAAAAGTTTGTCAACAACTTTTTTCTTTTCTAATGATATGGCGTGGGTAAGAGGAAGAAATTTTAAAACAACCCTTTGAACACGGGCAACAGTAACTCCCTTTTTAAGAAGACTTATACCATATTCTTCACCTAGATCTTGAAATCTATAATTCTGGAAGCCTTTAACTTTAACAGTTCTCTTAATTTTCTCTAAAACAATCCGTTTCAATTCTGATATGTATGGTAGGTTTCGAAAGTACACCCGATCCAAACTGCTTATTTTCTGATTCATTTTAAAATTAATTTTTGCTCTCAAATGCATCAAACTTAGAAATTCTCTTATTTAGAAACTATATAATGTGCGGTGCTTCTTACTTTTTTGATAAATGCAGAAAATACTGTAAAAAACGCTGTCAAAGTTGGCGTTTTTGAACCGAATTTTCCGAAGCGGGCGATCTGGGAAGGAAAAAAAGGGTCATAGTGAGAAAATAATTGTTTAAAAATCAAATTCTAATTAATTGAGCTGAAAATGAAATCACACGGCATGTCAAACATGTCTTCAGAAATCACCCCAGCAAGTTTCATGTTTTTACTTTTAAAAATGAGTCTGAAAATGTCTCAGAAAATTTCGAGCTGTTGAGGGTGGAAAAATATTTTTCGAATACACCCTTAAGTGACAACTGTGATTGGCAGACTGGAGAAATCACTGCTTGACTGAATTCAGGCTTTGGAGGAAACACTCTTTGATTGAAACGCCAAGTTTTAAAACTGGTTTATAATCGGAAATTTTTTTTTTGTTAAAACAACCGGTTATTTCTGTGCAATTTAACACGGAGTTCATAAAACTAACAATAACTCATTTTTTTATTTTTTTCTGAGAAAACTCTGTTTGCTCCTAATTTGTTTCATTAAAATATGTTGGGTTAAATTAACAATTAGAATTCTTTCTCTTTTTTTTCCAGCAAAGATTTTTAATTGAGGAAAATTGACATTCAGAAGTTTTTAAATAAATCTACTGTTATAGCAGGCATAATAGTTAATAAAATTGCTTTCGAGAGAGAGAGAGAAAGAGAGGTGGAGAAACAGATTCAAACGAATAAACGCAATTTTTTAAAAAACAAATTTTATGCATGATATAGCACTAGGTTTGTTTAAAGACTTATGCATATGAACTTTCTTCAAATAAAAATATCTAACGGAAAAAATCTAATTTTTTTTTTTTTTATTTGAAACATTTATTTAAATCGGTTCCTCCAACTCTATTTCTATTGCTGCGCCCCCCCCCCCCACCCATCCCGCTTAATAGACTGAATTTTTAATACAAATTAATCGTAAACGTAATCTTTTAAACAGAAAATTCTTTAAGACTATAACGCGAGTATTCAAAATTTTCTAATTTAAAATTTGCATAATGTATTTATGCAAATTCTATTCCGTTTTCTATCACGTAAAAATGTTTCTTCCATTAAATTATGTTGAGTTTAATTACTTTTATAATTTTTTTTCGATTGAAGATCTTCAGTTGTAGAAAATTCAGGTGCATGAGATTTTAAAAACTGTATCACAATTATATATATATATATATATATATATATATATATATATATATATATATATGTGTTCCATTTTTATTGTGTATAATGTCAGTGTAATGTATTGAAGCTAAATTTATAAATTTTATTTTTAGTAAATGGAAATAGATGATGAATTGTATTTATATAATGGTTATATATATACAGTCGAACCCGGTTAAGACGCTCACGGTTAATACGCGATCCCGCTTAATATGTGGATTTTTTCCGATCCCTTGAATATCGTTCATAAGACTAATGTAAAAATATCATGTTTAATACGCGAATGGTTATTACGCGATCCCGCTTAATACGCGATAAATTTTTGGTCTTTTGAGGGAAAATAATCACGCTTAAGACGCGGATTCATTGATCAAGATGCGAATTCCTTCTCTCTTCTCAAGTGTTGGAAATTTTACGGATTATTTTTATTCAGATAAAAGACACTGTTTTCGAATAGTATTATTTACTTTATTTAATAACAGATTAATTAACTCGAAAATTACTAATCAGAAATAGTGGTAGATATTTGAACAAAAGAAAAGGCCCCTAAATTAGTAAAACTGCAATTCTTCTTTGATCCCGCCTTCTAACATTCTTTGTCTCTGGCTTCGTGTATGTTTTTACAGCAGTAAGAGAGATATAGACGAATTCAGGTTACTCAGATACATCATAAAAATTATTATGATTAGAGATAATCACACCTGTTGCTAGTGAGGTTTTAAATGTACGTTATATCACTACTATGTTTTATAATGCATGTTATAGGCAACAAAAAATGAAACTCGTAAAGATGAAATAAATACGACTGCGATTGGATAATTCTTTTATGTTTTCTTTACTTTTTGTTATGCTAACAATATTATGTACACAAAGATTAATAAAAATAGTTTCTTCTTATATTAAAAAGAAGGGTCAATTATAATGGTACTCATTAATACAAGTACTAAATATGATTTTTAAAACTGGGCTGTGCTTCAAAGATTTAATGTCTTAATCTTTTTGTTAAAAATTATTAGTCTAGTAGGAAAATTATTTTTGTTGTTTTATTTTTGCTTGCAACGTACAAATCGACAACAAAACCATGTTGGATTCCACATTTATTTTCAGTTATTATTCCATTTGGTTCTATAAAAAGAAACAAGGAGTTAAAGTTGAATACAATTAAATTTTAAACTAAACATATGTAAAAGTCACAATTTTCAACCGTAAACATACAAACGAAAGCTCTAAAGTTCATTTAGACGATTAAATGTGTAAATAAGCCCAGTTCCTGCAGCATTATACAAATCACGTTTAATACGCGATCCTGCTTAATACGGGACTTTTGTTTACTCCCTTGAAACGCGTCTTAACCGGGTTCCACTGCATATATGTGGGTGTATATCAAAATTTATTATGCAATTCATACAACAATATTAACATTATTTCTAAATGATGATAAAAAGAATGATAACAAGATGGCATGTAATATTATTATACATTAATTATGGCACTAAAATTTATATTAATGTAAAACTGATTAGCAAATAGAACCCACTAAGAAATCTCAAAATATTGACAATCCTAAACATTTTAATATATGAATGATACAAAATAAAATTGAAATAAAAAAGAATTAGTCACAAAAGCAACAAGATGCAATTGAAAAATATCATGAAGGAAAATAAATATGACAAACAGAGCAGTACATAGTGTTTATTCATCAGTTTGCAAAAAATACCTCGTATTGCTGAAAAATGCATTATTTCATATAGCAGGCAGCTAAAAAAGCAAACTATAACCGTTTATTTGGCAATATAATGCTTTGGAACACATAATAGATGAAGAAACAAGAAAATTAAAAAAATATATTTATAGTAGAATATATAATATATATTTATACATAAAATACCTTTGAATCAAAATTTATCTGTCAAGTTCAGATGACAGTAATAACGAAATTTCTAAAAGAAGATGGCGTGACAGTTATACTAATAAAAGAAAGTTTCGTTCTGTCTGTGTTTGTGTGTGTCTGCCTACGATGGCTAGCGAAATCAACCGCATGTACAAGGCGGAAAATATTTGTTTGGAGATAGCCCAAGGCAGATTCTGGAACTCAGAATTTTAAATTTCTAATAATTTGTAGGTTTATTAATTAAAAATCCCAATTAAAGGAGCGATTATTTATGATTTCCCGCAGAACATAGCAAGACAGCAAAGTAAACGCATCTGACACCTGTTTCAATCACTCAGATGTGACGAGTATTGCCGGAAAAGCTGTGGTTTGCCAAAAAAGAATGGATAGTGAAAGATTATAATGCATATATGGGAATTTTTAAAACTATTTCAGGTAGGGATTTGAAAATTGGCATATAGACGCAAAATAATATTATATTTCAGAAATTCTAAAAATGGAAAATATCCGTTAATAATTTGCTGAAATATGACCTAAAATCTCATTAATTAACAGCCTATCTTTTTATTTCAAAAGTACACCTTTAAGGGGTCGTTTTGAATTTACTTCTGCTTCGGAGATACGTATATTCATCTATTTCCCGATTCGAAAGATACTTAAAACCGCCAGCCAGAAATTTTTAGGTATATCGAAGTTTTTAAACTATTTCAGGTAAGAATTGCCACATATACGCAAAATAATATTCTATTTCATAAATTCGGAAACATTCTTTACATTAGCTTGCTAATGTTGTCGGCAGGCTCTTACACGTAGCAGGAATTAGTTTTTAATTATTTTTTTCTTCATTTCTTAAAATAGTTAATTTCCATCCCTATATAATTGCTTTTTATTGTGTAAATCTTTAATTAAAATTTTGCGCTTTGTTTGATTATGTTTTTTTTATTACATGAGTATTTAATAATAAAAAATAATTTGATTTTATACATTATTAAATATACTTTATAATCAAAAAGAAGCAGCTGCTAATTGTGTCTCTGAAATCAGCATTTATTGCTGTACTTCAATACAACTTGAAAACAGCTCTGTAGTTTTTATCCTTCTGTTAATTGAATTCAGAAAAAGAATAATTTTTATCAAATACTTTACATATTACGAGAACACATGTTGGCAAAATATTTTTGTACTCATTTTCCTTGATAGAATATTACTTTTTCATTTAAATTTTAAATAAAATATTCATTTATTTTTATATAAAATATTTAAACTAGTATCTATTTTTGTTACGATTTTTTGTTACTTTATTTTAAATGGAATATCCATCTTAAATGATTCTAAGTATCTCATTTCCATAAAATCCAGACAATTTTGCCTTTTTTCATTTCTAAAAACACTTCAAAAGGATCTCCGTATTGTTCCAAGGTAAATTAAATACATTTAGTGTTTTAGTTTACATTTAATAAGTAAATTAAAGTTATTCACAGTTCATAGTACTTAGTTTTATTGTTGATTTGATTTCATATTTTAATGTCATATGCTTTAAAATCAAAAGGAGAATCTCAGTAACTATAAATCTGAAAATATTCTTCCTTTTCTAATTTCAGATAGCTGTTTATGTTTTATCTTTCATTTTATAGTTTCCAGGAATTAAAATTGTTTTTGAAAAGAACAATGGACACATTACTTTTGAGAAATCATTTTCGTTAAACTCTATTTATAGTGCTATTAATTTTCACTGTTAGAAGATTACTTTTTCGACATATTTTATACTGAATAGTCATTCGTTTTATATCTTAAACGATTCAAAGGCTCTCATCTTCATAAATGCAGACGATTTTACTTACCTTTATGTTTTTGTCTTTTTCTAAAGCAATTTATAAGTTGTTCTTGTGTAAATTAAATGCATTTATATGTCAGACATTGTTTGGCGTTACTATTCATTTACCATTAATGACAAGAAAACTAAACATTATTAGTTTCCCTTATTATTATCTGTTCAGCAAGATTTCATACTTTAATATTCAAGTATTTTAAAAGAAAAAAGAAAAGGCCATTAATTCTGTGTCTGGAAACATCCTTCGTTGCTGAAATTAAGTACCATTTTCAGAGTGCTCTCTAAGAGTTCATTTAATCGGTTTCAAGAGCGGATTTTTTTCAAGTACAATGAACCGATTACATTAAGAAAAGTAATTCTGGCAAAGAATTTTTATGGCGTTATTCTCTTTCATTTTATTTTACACACAACCTTCATTCATTTTATCTTAAATTATTCAAAGTTTCTCATCTCCATAAAATGCAGACGATTTTACTTTTCTTTCATTTGTGAAAACAATTCAAAGTAGTTTCTGTATTGTTCTAAAGAACAATAGATGTATTTATCATAAATTCGACATTGTTTAGCATTACTTTTCACTTACTTTTAATAATGAGTAAATGAAGTTAATTTCATGGTTAAATGTTCAAGAATTTTAAGATAAAAAATAAGGGACCACTAAATTGCGTATATGGAAACATTCTTAGCTGTTGTAATCAAATACAATTTTAGAAACTTGTTGAATTTATATTTTATTTAAATAGCTCTAAAAAATAAAACATATTTTACCAAATGCAGTAAATGAACACTGTATATTATGTCAAGCCATCCTGACAAAAGACTATTAGACCGGGAGCCGGCAGCACAGAAAGCGGCTGACTCGTAGGTTTATCATTGTGTCTTCTTGATCTCAGTCCTCCATGTTTTCATACCTTTTGGTAAAGAAAAACACAATGGTAAACCTACGAGTCAGCCGCTAAAATCGTTTTTTCAGGTGTTTTCCACCAAGATATGACTTGGCAAACCGATTGCGTTTTAATATGCGAATCAAGATTTAACTAATTCTAGAATTTCATCCGTGAACTCGATGAGGTGATTGTCTGTGCTGCCGGATCCCGGTCTATATACATAGCGGTGGACTTTTAAAATGAACAATAAAATTTTAAATAATGTTAACCGCTTAACAATCTCATTTTTAACGCTTTCCAACATAGTTGAAAAGTGTTTATGAATTGGGTTTGTTTCTCCGTGCTCTAACTCGCGTAAATATAGTCAAATTGGCATGAAATTTATATATGTTATTGGGGTTTACTATGGCATGTTGGTTATTGAAAATGAAGTGTGTAGCATTTATAGTTCTTTTTCAGGGACATTCAAAAGAATTCCATTACATTACGGCATATGAGGAAAAATCCTTTGTGGTGATTTTTAATGATGTTTAACAATGTTAAACACATTGAAATTCTATATATCACACATTATATCTAACTTTGAAGTGCACTTCAAATGCTTATTATAGAATATGGTAAGCATAGCATTCGTCGTTGATTTATATGGACATAAAAAAGAATTCCTTTACATTACGGTCTCTCGGAAAAAATTGTTTGCTATATATTTCAATCATGTTACACCGTTTCAAGAATATTGAAATGGATATGGCGCATTCTTACAATCTTTGACTTTTGAGGAATAAAAATCTGATGAAATTAAACTTACTAAAATAACATTTTAAACTTATAGATGAATATCTTAATGATTCAAAATAAAGAAAAAAATGGTCAGTAGCGAATTTTTTTTTATTTTATTTAACTGAGGTTTAAGATAAACTTGCGAGTTCAATTTCCTTTACCGTTTTACCGCTATAACTTTTATTTCTTCTAAATTTTTACTTATAATGAATTTGCATAGTACCCACAGGATATTCAAATAGGAAATAACAATAATGTAGTATTTTTAGTACAAAATTTTGGTATAACATTATCTTAAAGGGGTGTTAAAGAAGGGACGGTAAGGAAACAAAGGGGGCGGTACAGGAAAAAAGGGTCGATTAGGGAAAAAAAAGGGATGGTAAGGATGGGATGGTAAGGAAAATTATCACCTATTTTTAGGCAAATCATGTAGAGACTAAGTGATAACCACAATGTTGATTGATTTTCAAAAACAGTTATTTACATTGGATTAAATTAAAAAAAAAATAATTATAATAATTTACCTCGAAAAGTGCAGGAGTAAACCTTGGGGACAGTAAGACTATCAATAAAATCATGATGCTTGAAATTGATATTTAAATGCCGATTTAAATTCTACAGTAAATTTCCTGTCAAAAAAATTTTAGCCATTCTTTCTCCAGCATACTTCTGCACGAGAAAAATTTTGAAAAAAAAATTCTGTGGCTGAATCTGAAGTGATTTTCTGTATAAGTTTAGCAAGAGGGACGGTACGGAATATAAAACCCAGGGACAGAGTTAAAAAAATAATTTTTTGCTACATACTTATATAAAACAATAGTCCCAGTTTCGGAAAAAATTACATTGAATTACTTTAATTGAAAATTTTTTATACAAACAGCTCCCAACTTAAAAATCAGCATCAGGGACACGGTACGGTATAGGAATTTTGTAGTATATTTGACCCCAACATCGTCAAAAACTTATTTATAGCGTTAATATTGTTATGCAGTCATGCTATGGGATGTATTCCAGTATAAGAAATAATAATAATAAAAAAAAACAAGAATATGTATTAAAATAAAAATTATTATTCAGGGACAGAAAAATGTAGAAAAGTCAAAAGATTGTGAGAATGCCCCATTATATCTGAGGTGCACTGCCATATGCTTGCCATTAGAATATGGTGCGCAAAGCATTCATCGTTCATATACAGGGACACAGAAAATAATTCGGTTACAATTCTACCTACCTGCAATAATTGCTGGGAGTGCGTTTTCCGTTGTGGTATGCGTTTAATTATTTAACTTTTTTGTTAAATATTACTTACTAGAAAGGTAGCCCGTCAAAAATGACGGAAATTTAGATATAAAGATATATATAACTCATGTGCAAGAATATGAGTTTTCTCGCTTGTTCCGCAGTGATAGATGAAAATAACACATTTTAAGAACGAAACACATTTATGAAAAACTGTGTACAGTAGAAGACCACTAATCTGCACAGTTTGGTTCCAAGTGTTATGCAGATTTGAGGCTTTTTGTGGTCATGTCTATTCAATCTTTGTTTACATTTTTTTAAATTCATATATTGGACAATTTAGATTGTTGAGCCTTAAAAATAAATAAATAACACACTTGAAGTAAGGTTAAAAACTATTAAATTATTGTATACGATTTCATGAAATGGTATTATATGGTATTATATGTGTGTGCTTCACGATCTTGGTTACGACGTTGGCGAAATTGGCTGCAACTTGTCATAATCCTAATAGTGTGGGCCGCTATAACAAAAAAGTAACCAGTTTTTAGTAAAATTTCTGATATAAAGTAGCTTTCAAAAACTTGTGTAAAATTGCAGGCCGTTCTCGTGTTATGTCAGTCCTAGGAATAATATTTCTAACACTGAAGATTTTCCGTGTATATATGGAATTTAGAAAAGCTTCTCCAAAAGAAAGGTCCTGAAATGACATTGTAATTCCTCTAACTTCAAAGATTAATCGGGCCCTGATGTTGAGTACTGAAATCTAATAAATACTGTTATTTTGAATATTACAACAGAATTAAACAGTTAAACTTATTTAACTTAAACCCACTGTTACTTCCCGATGTTATTTTTTAGTATTAAGAAAGAAAATTATTTAAAATTTTCAAATCATGCATTTATGATTTTTTTCCGTCTTTAATAACTAAATAATGAAAAATTAGGCTTTTGTTCTGAGCTCATAAATATGACAATAAAATAATGTAACTAAGAGACATTGCAAAATTAAATCTTTGTGATTACAAACCATAAACAAACGATACCGCCACCATTTTACCTACTATGACGTCATTAGAATATTGCCCATTGATTGTTGGAGAACTTACTTTGTGAATGATTACCTCAATGATTTAATATTTTTGACGTTTCACGATGAATGAATCACTTGTGTTTGTTTAGGTTTATGCAATAAGATATTAAGCTTTGAACCTAATTTCAATTGAAGTTATCCAAGGATATATGTATTTTTAATTGAAATTAAAAACAATGCTTTGATCTCGAAATAAACAGTTTTAGTTTGTATAATTTGTTATTTCTGTTAATTATTTATTTAAGTACTTTTCCATTATAGCGCATTTTTAAAAAAAGCTTGGCGCGATTCGGGCATCAGAAAGTGAGATATGTTGCGAAAATATATAAACAGCTATGAAAACAAATCTAATGAACTTTTATCTTTGTTTATATATGCACTTATATACATAAAAAAATCGTTTCTAAATATATATAATTTTTTTATCTATACAAATTACGGCACAGATTTCAGATATGAACCGGGATATCTAACTGGCGACAAAATGGTGTTATTTTGCCTGCTATGGTAAACCGGCTATTGTTTTTTATTTATTAATAAATTGTTTATTTACTTTTATTTTCTGTTTTTTTAATTATATAAACTGCTTTGTTCTATAGTTATTATTCAAACTTTTATTTATTTATAGATATTTCCTTTTCAAAATGATAGCAAATAATTGAAAAATATATAAGTAACTGGTATTCGAAAGCGAGATTTCTGTTAAATTGGCGTCATAGAAAAATCACGCCAACTCCCATGCGTATATGACATCTGTGCAAAAATTACTTCTGTTTCTTTATAAAAATGGGTAAATAGATTTTTTTATATTAAATTGTCGGCACGGATGTCATATACGCCCATATTGGAGCGATTTTTTTTTTTTTTTTGACGCCGATGTCATATACGCACCGGGTACATAACTGGCGCCAAAGTGTCGTTATTTTGCTTGTAATGGTAACCCGAATGTTGTTTATGCTGTTGATGTTTTCGCCAAATCGGCGTCGGAAAAAAAATCGCGCCAATATATGACATCTGTGCCAAATTGTATACACATGGAAAAAATTGCTTGTGAGTATGAAGCATTAAATAGGTTTCCAGAAAATACGTTTGCAAACTTCTTTCTCGCCAAGAAACTTTTCTCCGAAGTATTGTACATAAGCAATGATTGCTAGAAATGCATTTTTAATTATGATATGCGCTTTTATGTTTCACTACATTTATGCATACTATACTGTGTGTATAAATGCTACAGTTCATATGCAGGGCTATGTAATAATATGACCCAACTACTACTTCAACTTCTGCTGTAATTGTAACTGTTGTTGTTCGAATGTTTACTAGTTAGTTAAAAAGACGTTAATATAAAAGGCCTGTGTGGCATATCCTTTATCTGCTTAACTTAATATAAATAAAAGTAGTTAGTATACGATTATGTTTATTTATTTATTAAAGTAAAGAGCACCACGCAATATGACATGGTGGCAGCTGCATTTGGCATCGTAAAGGTCAGATATTTTTATACTTATATTTAAGAGCAATTGATTGTATGCGCTTTTGAAAATAATTTTTTGTATCCGTTATAATGGATTTAAAGGCACCTTCAAATATGAGTTTAATTGGCAATTTGGCCGAGAATTGATTTATGCTTTATTTAGAAGCTTCTGAGAAAATAGCTAAGCCTGATAAGCTTAAAGTAGCGCTATTACTAGGAATAATGGGTGAAGAATGCATTGATATATTTAATAGTTTTAAACTTAGTGATGACAATGCAAATAATTTTGAAACTGTTATAAATTCTTTTGACCAGTATTTTCAACCGAAAACGAATACTGTTATTGCGCGCTATAAATTTTTTAACTGTAGACAAAAAGAAGGTGAATCTGTTGATTCGTTTGTTACAAATTTGAAAAATTTGTCTAAAGATTGTTCTTTTGAGGATCAAGAAGATAGTTTAATCCGAGATTTGTTAATTATTGGTGTTAAAGATTCCGCTATGAAAGAAAAGTTGCTAATGGAAACTGAGTTAACCCTTGCAAAGGCAATAGAATATTGTAGGGCTAAGGAGTCCAGTGGTAAGCAAATGGAAATAATGAATAAAAATAATTGTTCAACCACCGTAAATGCTGTTCGTGCAAACAAAAACGAAATGCATAGGAAAATATACAATAAGGAAAAACGTAATTATGTTAACCAGAAAGTTAATAAAAGTTGTTCTAAATGTAAAACTGTTCATGATTATGGAAAATGTCCTGCATTTGGTAAAAAGTGTTATTATTGTAACGGATTAAATCATTTCTCGGTTGGCTGTAAAAATAAAAGGAAAAGAATAAATAAAAAAGTACATGAAATTTCTAATAATGATAATTTTTACCCATCGAGTGATGACGGTTCTGTTAAATTGGATTCAGTTAAGTGCCAGGTTAATTCTTTAAAATCTGAATGGAGAGAAATTGTTCTTATAAATAATTCAGAAGTGTCTCTTAAAATAGATACCGGAGCTGAAGTCAATGTTTTGCCACTTAATATTTTTAATGATGTGAGAAATAATAAAGTTGTTAGTGAAACTAAAAGAAAGTTGATGTCTTATACAGGACACAGTTTAAACGTAATCGGGGTTAGTAAGTTAAAATGTAAAGTTAAAAATAAATCTAAATTTCTAGATTTTTACATTATTGATCAAAAATCGAGTGCTTTATTAGGAATTGAAGCTTGTGAAAAATTGGGATTTGTAAATAGAAACATCAGTGTTGACTCTGTACATGCTAGAAATTTTATAGAAAAATTTAAAGATGTATTTACAGGCAAAATGGGAAAATTACCATACACGTACAAGATAAAATTAGATGCCAATGCTGAACCTAAAATATCAGCCTCTAGGGTTATTCCACATGCCTTAAAATTGAAAGTAAAGCACGAGATAGATAAAATGGTTAATCAAGGTATATTAGAAAAAGTTGTAAAACCAACTGATTGGGTGCATCCTATAGTTATAGTACAGAAGCCTAATAATCGTGTAGGACTCTGTATAGATCCACGTATGCTAAATAAATATGTAAAGCGAGAACATTATCCAATTCCAACCCAACAGAGCTTATTTTCTCAAATTGAAGGAGAATTTTTCACAGTACTTGATGCATCGTCAGCTTTTCTGCAAATACCGCCCGATCAAGAAAGTTCAGATTTATGTACAATTGCCACTCCGTTTGGAAGATACAAATTCTGTCGTCTGCCTTATGGATTGACGAGTTCCCCTGAAGTGTACCAGAAAACAATAGATAATATTTTTGGAGATTTAGATGGAACTTTAGTTTACATTGATGACATTTTAGTATTTGGCAAGACAGAAGCAGAACATGATAGAAGACTTGAAGCAGTTCTGAAAAGAGCTCGAGAGTCTGGTTTGAAATTGTCTTTGGAAAAAAGTCAAATTAAAAGAAGTTCTGTAAAATATTTGGGTTATAATTTAACTGGAAAAGGAATTTCAGTAAATGGTGATAAAATTAAAGCAATTGTAGATTTCAAAGCCCCTACTAATAAACAAGAGCTACAGAGATTTTTAGGCATGATTACCTATTTAGGGAAGTTTATTAAAAATTTATCAGATAAAACAGGAATTTTGAGAAAACTCTTAAGTAAGAAAAATGAATTTATTTGGACGGCTAATGAGCAAGAAGCTTTTGAAAATTTGAAGAAGTTGGTAGCTAATTCACCTATTCTGGCTTATTATAATCCAAATTTGAAATCAGTTGTTTCTGTTGATGCTAGCCAGTATGGATTAGGTGCAGTATTACTTCAAGAAGAACATCCAATTGCCTATGCTTCATGTGCTCTAAACGATACCCAGAAAAAATATAGTCAAATCGAGAAAGAACTATTAGCTGTTGTCAACGGATGTAGAAAATTTCATTACTATGTGTATGCTACTGATTTTATCGTAGAAACCGATCATAAACCTCTCCTCGGTTTACTGCATAAACCAATTGAAAATTTGTCTCCAAGATTACAGAGAATGGCAATTGAATTATTTAAATATAGATTTAAACTTGTGCATGTTCCAGGGAAAAAGCTTTACGTAGCAGATGCCCTCTCCAGAAATCCCACTACCATGAGTGTAGATACAAGTTTTTTGGAAGATGGAGCTGCTATTGTACATACAATTCTATCGACCACTGAAGAACGCACAAAAGAAATGCAGAAGGCAACACTAGAAGATGAAGATCTTTCGAAGTTAAAGTTGCTAATTAAGAATGGTTGGCCACAACAGTGTAGTCAATTGCCTGAAAAATTAAAACCTTATTGGAATAAGAAAGAAGAGTTGAATTGTTTTAATGACTTAATTTTTATCGGAAATAGATTAGTAGTACCTAAAACAATGCAAACTTATGTGTTATCGAAACTGCACCAAGTACATCAAGGTATCACTGCTTGTCAAGAAAAAGCCAAGACAGCTTTATATTGGCCCAATATGATGGAAGACATCAAGAATTATGTTGAAATGTGTCACATTTGCCAGCAGCATCAGCGTGCTAATTGTAAACAGCCTTTGATGCCTTATGAAGTTCCTAGTCTACCTTGGGAAGAGGTAGGTGTAGACTTTATGTATCTTGCAGGAGATGACTTTTTACAAGTAACTGATTACCACTCAAAGTTTATTGAATTAAGAAAAGTTAATGCTAAAACAGCTTCTGCAGTAATTAGTGCATTGAAACAGATTTTTCGTACTCATGGTATTCCACGAAAAATTCATTCCGATAATGGTCCACCATTTGATAGTCAAGCATATTTTTCATTTCTGAAGTCTTATGATATTTGCCCTGTTACATCATCACCTAAGTATCCAAGATCCAACGGGATGATTGAAAGATCTATTGGGACATTGAAAAACCTTCTCTTTAAAGTGAGAGCTTCGGGAGGAGATCCAAATCTAGCTGTTCTCGAGTATAATAACACTCCAAAATTTAAATTGCCTTCTCCGGCAGAGATGCTGATGGGAAGATCTTTGAGAACCTCCATACCTTGTAAGACGAAATTGTTAAGACCTAGATTTCCAATTAAGAATACTCATCATCAATTACAGGAAAATCAGAGAACACAGAAATATTATTATGACTCATCGACCACAAAATTAAAAGAATTGAATATTCAAGATCCAGTCTATCTTCAATCTGGTCATCGAGAATGGACACCAGGAACTATTGTCCAAAAACACAGTCCAAGATCTTACATTGTGAAATCTTCAGAAGGATCAGTTCTTCGTCGCAACAGAATTCATTTAAGACCTAGGAAGTTAGCGATTGAAGTTCCTGTAAATTCACAAGAAAATGCTGATGCAACGCAAACTTGTAACTTGACTAATACAGAGACTCCAAAAATGTCAAGTCCTCAACCCCATGACAGTCCATTAATCCAACCTGATTCTCCGTCTGGTCAGACAGTCACCATCAATCCCAAACCTGCTTTGCCAGTACTGTCTACTCCAAATACACCAAAGATAGAAAGACCTAGAAGAAATATAAAACCACCTGCTCGCTTCAAAGATTATATTTAAGTTTTTTTTTTTTTAAAGACTTTTTATTCGAACACTTCTTTGGACTCTAAATATCTTTTTTAAATTTTGCTGTTTTGAAAAGAAAGGGCATGTAATAATATGACCCAACTACTACTTCAACTTCTGCTGTAATTGTAACTGTTGTTGTTCGAATGTTTACTAGTTAGTTAAAAAGACGTTAATATAAAAGGCCTGTGTGGCATATCCTTTATCTGCTTAACTTAATATAAATAAAAGTAGTTAGTATACGATTATGTTTATTTATTTATTAAAGTAAAGAGCACCACGCAATATGACAGGCTACACAAAAGAATTCGTAAGGGTTACTGAGTATGAGAGTAAATTGCTTAAAGGTGGTTTTTAAAGGAGTTATGCATTTTTACGCTGAACTGCATTTAGTTTCCTAAGAAATGTTTGTAGAATATAGATAAAATGATATAAATGGTCATGCATAGAATTGGATTTATAACCCTCTATGGATGATAATATCTGGAAATGTGATTTCAGTAGTTTTAAGAGTAGTTTAAATTAAATTTTAGCTAAATAGTGGCACATAATAACGGTACTATTGGCTATGGAGGTAACTGCTGAAATCAATTTTTAATTTTTTTTATGCGTTTTCTAAAATGTTTACTTAGTTATCGTGGTACTTCTTAGGGTACAGATGTCATATTCGCCCCATATTGGCGCGATTTTTTTCTGTCGCCAATATCATATAGGCAACAGGTACTTAACTTGCGCCAAAGTGTCATTATTTTGCTTGATGTGGTAACCCGGATTATGTTGTTTATGCTGTTGATGTTTTCGCCAAATTGGCAACCGAAAAAAATCGCGCCAATATGGGGCGAATATGACATCTGTTCCCTTCTTAGTTATCCCGTCGATTAAAATACTGTCGCCAAATTGTAAGATTAATTGCCAATAATGGTTGCCATTAATTAATTAATTGTAAAATTAAATGCCAATAATGGCCAATAAAATCATTAATTCGACGTTTTATTTGTATTTTTATTAATGTTTTACTATTGATTTGGCGATTTATATAATTTGGCGAAATTGGTCGACGGGATATCTAAGAAGTAACGTTATCTTATTTACCTTATTTTCCTAAATAACGAAGTTTTGTTAAAGCATTCAGGATGTGTTGGAAAGTGTTTCATATTCTATGCTTAACGCATGATTTTTCTTTCTTCTTTAGTCTTACTTTGCATTTATTTTATTCTTAATTTTTTAGTCTTATACTGCTTTATAGAAACGTTGGCACAGTTGTCATATACGTTATCATATATTGGCGCGATTTTTTCCGACGCCAATTTGGCGAAAACATCAACATAGCATAAACAACAACATCCGGATTACCATATCAAGCAAAATTACGACACTTTGGCGCCAGTTAAGTACCCGTTGTGTATATGACATTGGCGTCAGAAAAAAATCGCGCCAATATGGAATATGACATCTGTGCCGAAACTTTAATATTTAATGTTTAAACTCTTCGCTCCACTCCCCTTGCATATAGTACAAACTATAACACGGATAGCGCAAAATAATAGACAGTTTGGTACTTTTCCACTGTAGGGGCTTTGGCATTTTTAAAAAAATGCTTGGTGTAATTTGGGTATCAGAAAGTGAGATTTGGGTACTTTTCCATTATGCGGACACCATTGTCGCCAAGCGTAACGGTTGGCGCAAAATCGTGAATTGAAGCATTTGAAAAATAAAAGAAAAACCATTGTCGATACTAAAGTGAGCATTTAAAAAATATAACATTTGAAAATTCGGTACAGATGTCATATTCGCCCCATATTGGCGCGATTTATTTCTGTCGCCAATATCATATAGGCAACGGGTACTTAACTTGCGCCCAAGGGCTTGATGTGGTAACCCGGATTATGTTGTTTATGCTGTTGATGTTTTCGCCAAATTGGCAACCGAAAAAAATCGCGCCAATATGGGGCGAATATGACATCTGTTCCGAAAATTCCAGACTTTTACGAACTATTTAATCAAATCACATATATATACTTAAAATAAGTGAACAAATAACTGCTATAAAATAAAGTAATAAAATAAAACTTATATTAAACTGCTGGCATAAAATTACAAATATCTTTTAGTATTTTGAAATAATTGGCGCATTAGGATACATTTTGGCATGGTGTCCGTATAACGGGAAAATATCGAGATTTGTTGTCAAATCATATCAACAGCTATGAAAACAAATTTAATGAGCGTTTTTGTTTGTTTTATATGTATATAATTGATGTTTTTCTGTACAAATTACATCTGTTTCTGTATAAAATTAGAGAAACGGCTTTTTTATGTTAAATAAATCGTATAAATATCGAAAAAAATGCGTGTGTATATAAAATGAAACGGTGAATATGTTCCCGGGAAATATGTTACCAAATTTCCTTTTTCGCCAAAGCACCTATGCTGGAAAAGTACCTAAAGCACATTAAAATCGCGCAGTTAGGAGCTCACACAGTACACCGTTGTCTATTGGCGGTTATTTTATTAGTAGCATCGGGAGGAAGATGTAAAGATGTACTTTAAATTCTCACCTATAGATTTCGAAAAAATATCTTAAAAGAGTGGAGTTTAAATTAAATTTCGGTGACCTCCATTATGAAAGATTAATGGTTTTAAATGGGAATTTCGCCAAATTAGCCAGCTATCGCCAAGTTGGCTAACATTTGGCGCTACTGTGGTAACCCTGCATTAATATTTTTCAACAATTACTCATGCCAATTAGGCGGTCCTACCGGAATAGTGAGGGACACACAGAGACTTGGATTTTATATAAATAGATTGTGTATAAATTCTGATGATCATATGCAAGTCTGCACAAAACATCTACAGTAAATTTTCGTTTTACTGTGGAAATTGATGAAGGGTCATTTTCAACTGTTCTATGGGTTTTAACTGAAAAGAAATTTTGCATAATATGTATTATATGATAAATCCATAGATCATATACAGGGTCACACAAAAACTTCAGATTTATTCCGACTATTGATTATAATTGCTGAACTTCGGTTGCCAAATGTGTTATGTTTTTACAAATTGTTTAGTTAGACAACCTTTTTAACCGACTGCCAAGAAGGGTTATGTGTTTCACGTGTATCTAGGTATGTGGATTTCTTTATACCCTCCAAACATCCCAACGGCTGGGGGGATTTTAATGAATGAGGTCTCTATCGATTCGTCTTAGCCGTCCGATGGTTACAGGCTAGGTTTTGTTTTTGTAAATTCAAAATGGCGGCCGTTACAAAATGGTGGTAGAGACGAAAAAAACATTTTACGCGCGATACTGAGTGGCATATCATTGGATAGGTCTTTCAAAATGAAGACGATGTTTCATTGATTATTTTACAGTCTGAAGCTCCGTTTAGATATTACACAAACTGAAAGTTGTGTAGGTAGGATCGCTAGCTTTACTGAAACGCTAACCTCCACAGACATCTATAGGCCTCATCAAAAAGAGTGTTTATAGATAGGAACTAACAATTAAACACAACTTAAAAGTCATCCATACAAGTAAATAAAAAAAATAGGTAAGTAATATAAAAGATAGTTTCATATTGATGAGAAATAATTAATTATTTCGCTTTTTACGCAGTTCGGGTTTTTGATTTTTAAATTTAATTTTTGCTTGTTACCTTATTAAACTGTGAAGTTTTATTATAGTATTCTGAATGTGTTGGAAAGTGTTTCGTAATCTACGCTTGACGCATTATTTTACGTTCTTGTTCCCTTTTAGGGCTATGATAGGGACTAAAAAAGAAAGTAGGCAATTCATAATGGGTCTTGAGGAGATTTGAAAGAATTTATAATAAATAATAAGTGTTGCTTAAAAATAACAAATGTTGCAGAAAAATGTCGTAAAATACATTAACAAACTGGAAATTGTACGTGAAACGTAGCTAAAAAGGTGCGTTCAAAGTATAACTAGCTATCATCCATGTAAGGCCATGTATCTAATTCTGTTTGTAACATTGTATATCATTTTATCGATATTCTACAAACATATCTTAGTATACTAAATGTATTTCAACGTAAAAATGGGTAACTTATTTATAAACCATCTTTAAGCTGTTTTCGTTCCTGCTCAGTAACCCTTACGAATTCTTTTGTGTAGCCCTGTATATGATCTACAGCCTTTATGCATGAAACGTAATATGCTAAAATTTAGTTAAATTTTAAAATTCATATCACAAGTAAAATTGCCTTTCCAGCAATCATCGCTAATATACAGTATTTCAGCTACAGTATAGTAACAGAAATTTCTTGTGTGTCCCTGTAAATATTATGCACTTTCTATTATACAGAAAGTAACTTGTGGTAAACCTCAGCAACGTATGTCAATTTTTGTGAAATAGTTTAACATAATTAAAATACACCGCAAACAATAGGAGAAAACAATATTTTCTCATATATCATTATGTAACGGCATGTATCATTATGTAACATTATGTATCTTTTGTACGATCCTGTAAATGAATAACATATTTACTTTGCACCGCATATTCTACAGAATGTATATTTTAGTGCAATTCAGAAATACATATCGATTTCCTTATAATCGAAAGGGTTTAACATCATTAAAATACAAACTATTTTTTCCCCCATTGGCGGCTGTAATTTAACTAAATAATTTTGACTGTCCCTGTAATTGAATTACATCAGGGATGGCGAACCTTTTCACGTCCACGTGCCAAAATTTCCCCAAAATATACTTTACGTGATCATGACGTGCCAACAATAAAAAAAAAATTAATGGATCAAATAATAATGTATCAAAACTACTTAAAATTTTGTTTTTAGGATTAAAAAAATACAGGTGATATTTGATATTATACTGTAGAAATTTATTTAAAAAATATTATTTCTGTTCTCTCATCTTAAATGCCAAATAATTTATACCCGTTTTGTACTTAGTTATTTTCGATAGAATGCAAGTTTAATTGCACTCACTTGTGAAGACGTTTTTAATTGAATTTTTCATTTTTTTTTTTTTTTTTTTTTTTTTTTTTTTTTTTTTTTTTTTTTTTTAACGAGAAGAATGTTTTGCAGAAAAAATTTTCAAAATAGCAAGCGCCAGAAACTCTAGCTTATAGTGTCTGGAATTGAATTCCAAGTTTTTTAAAATCAGCATTTTTGCTTATTACACTTTTAATTTTCGTTTAGCGATAATCTTCTAATTATCAAAATTTTCTGAGCCAATATTGAGCTAGATTCGGATAAATTAAGTTATATTTCAATTTCTTCAATCTGTGTGACAATCACAATCAACCGAACTATTCGGATTCAAGTGACACAGACAACATCTATATTAATTAATGCATTTTGTGAAATTCTACTATATTTTGATGTAAAACTTAAATCTATGCCGTGCCAAAAATAATCTGCAGCGTGCCACTTATGGCACGCGTGCCATAGGTTCGCCGTCCCTGAATTACATATTCGATTTTTATAAAATTTAAAATGGCTCGACAAAATTCTACAATAATTATATATTCAAAATTTCAAGCCATAATTTTTGCGCTGTTATATGCGCACGGACGGACAGACAGACGAATCAGGCGACGACTACAGGTGCTACGTATTTATATAATTACGAACGAGCCTATAAAAGGTGCTTTTTCGTTATACCGAATTCCGTTTTATCAAAATGTATGCTAATGCTCTATTTATTTCAACCCTGACCGGGCAAAGTATTTTTATTACAACCGGACTAAGCATTGTGATTTGCTATTTATTGAATGTGAATCTTTTTTTTTTTTACCCCTTGACGGGCGGGGGGGGGGGGGTATATTATATCCCACCTAATTTTAATCAAGAGTTGCACCAGAAACTACTTATTAAATTTTGCTTTTATAACTTTGGTGGAAAATCAGAAAAATTACCTTTTCTTATTTTGAAATAAAATTTTTCGAAAATTACGGTGCGAACTGAACATTACGGAAACACAATTAGTTGCCCCTGAAAGGGTTAAAAATTATTATTTAATTGAAACTTCGAAAAACATCTTAATTCGTTATTTTTTAATAAAAAATAGCAATTTCAAAACATAAATAAATTATTTTTATACGTATTTTTATATGGTCCCCTAAGCAAATTTTATATACATCATTTTAAAATAGACTTTATTTCCAATCGTTTGACAACAGTAACTTTTTTGTACAATAATAGGGGGGCTCGGCCACCTATGAGCTACGCTCATCAACCCGCCGTTCAGACACCGCAGTCTCTAAAAGCACGCTAATTTGATCGGCTTTAAAAAGATTTCGAAAGATTGAATTATAATTTAAAAAACAGTGGCGATCTCCCTATAAACGGATTTCTATTCATTTCTCTTTGATTGGGGAATTTTAAGGAAAAATCAGCTACTGTTAAAGGATACAATGGCTGTTTTTGTCTTTGATTAGATAAAATCAGTTAAACATTTCAAAATAAGCTAAAAATGAATTAAGTAAACGGAGTCTTTGTCTCCCGGTATTTTTTAACAAAGCGGAAAGAAAGTTCTTTTAAATAAGACATTTTAAATGTATCGTTTTTAATCTGACGTAATTTTCACCAAACTTTTCTTTCTCTTTTTAATATTCACGTGAAAATACTTTTGTTAGAAATGAAATATTATTTGCGCTGAAATAGTTGAAAAGATCATCTCAAAATATCAAGTAAATGTCTCGCGTAATTTTTAAATTTAAACTGTTTTGCAATATTATTTTTTGTTCATTTTACGTTATAAATGTAATGTGACGTAATTTCTTCTATTTAAGACTTCTAATGCATGTTAATGAATATATTATTTTGCAATATCCTTTCTCTTTTAAAATTCACGTGTAAATATATTTTTTATGACGTAATTTTCAATAAGTTCCAGCTTTTTATACCTAATTATTTAATTCTAATTTGAACTGTTTTTTTATGTTTATAATAGTCATGTGTATTTTTTTCTAATTTGAAGCAAACATTATTGTTTGTGCTGTTTATACAGTTGGCAACAGTTTAAATTAATACCACTTTCTAAAATATGTAAAAAATATCTCTCGAAATACTGGAAATTTGAATTTAAAGTAGAAATAAAACCTCAAAAAATGAGTCAAATTAAAAAAAAATTAATGCAGTCTGCACGCCGGGAAATTCTAACGTATAAAATGATCTAAAATTGAATTAATTCCCATGTATAGTTTTTGCTCCTATAAAACTTTGTTATTGGAACGATTTTTTGCAACTTTAGCATTAAATATCTCTTAAAATATTCTTCGATTTGAAAACTACCTGCATCAGCGTGTTTATCGAACTTTTCTCTATAACACCGCCGATTTTCATATTTTTGTATGCAATATTTGTCTTAATATTAATGGAGATAGACCTCCGGTCAGAAAAAATTCAAAACCGGTGGCGGTGACAGCGTACGTTACTTTTTTTTAGAATAGAGAGATTTTTATTTTCAGAGTTAATTGGGGGTGTTTACATCCCCCCCCCCACCCACGACTAAGGTTCTTATCCCCGTCAGGCGAAGCGCTCACGAGCTAATGTTAAACCTATGGAGATGTTATTTAATAATATCTCATTTATATTTCGATATTTTTAAATAATAGGGAGCTAGGCCCCCTACGAGCTACGCTCGCCAACCGCCGTCCAGACACCGCAGACTCTAAATGCACGCTAATTTGATCGGCTTTAAAAAGATTGCTAAAGATTGAATTATAATTTAAAAAGCAGTGACGATCTCCCTATAAACGGATTTCTATTCATTTCTCTTTGATTGGGGAATTTTAACGCCAAATCCGCTGCGGTACTACTTGTTTATCCCGTCGACCAATTTCGCCAAATTATATAAATCGCCAAACCACTCGCCAAATTATACAAATTGACATAATTTTTATTTTAAATAACGAAAGAACAAATAAATTAGTGCAACATTGATAAAAATACAAATAAAACGTCGAAATAAAAATAACTTGATGACGTAGACACGTGTAACAACATATCAAAATAAGATAATATAAAAGGAATTAAGTAAACAGAGTCTTTGTCTCCTAGTATTTTTTAACAAAGAAAGTTCTTTTAAACGAGACATTTTAAATTAATCGTTTTTAATCTGACGTAATTTTGACCAAGCTATTCTTTCTCTTTTAAATATTCACGTGAAAATACTTTTGTTAGAAACGAAATATTATTTGCGCTTTCCTAACAAAAATAGTTGAAATGTATCCTCTCAAAATATCAAATAAATGTCTAGCGAAATTTCTAAATTTAAACTGTTTTGCAATATTATTTTGTGTTCATTTTATGTAAGAACTGTAATGTGACGTAAATATGACGTAATTTCTCCTATGTAAGACTTCTAACGCATGTTAATGAATTTATTATTTTACAATATCCTTTCTCTTTTAAAATTCACGTGTATACTTTTTATGGCGTAATTTTTAATAAGTTCTTGCTTTTTGTACATAATTATTTAATTCTGATTCCAAATGATTTTTTCTGTTTATAATAGTCACGTGTAAATAAATTTTTAATTTGAAGCAAACATTATTGTTTGCGCTCTTTATACGTTTGGCAACAGTATAAATTAATACCATCTCTCTATTCTAAAAAAAAGTAACTACCGCTGTCACCGCCGCCGCCGCCGGTTTTGAATTTTTTGTGACCGGAGGTCTTTCTTTGTTAATATTAAGAAAAATAATGCATACAAAAATATGCAAATCGGTAGTGTTATACAAAAATGTTTGATAAACACGCTGATGCAGACAGTTTTCAAATCGAAGAATTATTTTAAGAGATATTTAATGCTAAAGTTGGACAAAAAAGTTGCACTAAAAAAGTTTTATAGGAGCAAAAACTATTTATGGGAATTTAATCATTTTTAGATCATTTCATACGATTGAAGTTCCCGGTGTGCAGACTGTATTTCTTTTTTTAATTTGACTCATTTTTTGAGGTTTTATTTCTATTTTAAATTCAAATTTTCAGCGTTTCGAGAGATTTTTTTTTACTTATTTCAGAACATTGTACTAATTTAACCTGTTGCCAACTGTATAAAAAGCGCAAATAATAATGTTTGCTTCAAATTAAAAATTTATTTACACGTGACTATTATAAACAGAAAAAAAAACTTTCAAATTAGAATTAAATAATTACGTATAAAAAGCAGGAACTTATTGAAAATTACTTCATAAAAAATAACATGAATTTTAAGAGAGAAGGGAAATTGTAAAACAATAAAATCATTAACATCCGTTAGAAGTCTTAAATAGGAGAAATTACGTCATATTTACGTCACATTACAGTTATTGTATAAAATGAACACAAAATAATATTGCGAAACAGTTTAAATTTAGAAATTGCACTAGACATTTATTTGATATTTTGAGAGGATACTTTTTAACTATTTTTGTTAGGAAAGCGCAAATAATATTTCATTTCTAACAAAAGTATTTTCACGTGAATATTAAAAAGAGAAAGAATAGTTTGGCAAAAATTACGTCAGATTAAAAACGATTAATTTAAAATGTCTTATTTAAAAGAACTTTCTTTTCGCTTTGTTAAAAAATACCGGGAGACAAAGACTCAATTCCTTTTATATTAGCTTATTTTGAAATGTTTAACTTATTTTACTTAATCAAAGACGAAAACAGCGATTGACATATGTATTTTTGGTACTACTTAGTTATCCCGTCGACCAAAAATCTATCATTCTCCAAACTATAAGATTAAATGCCAATAATGGTTGATCGTAAATGTCACATTAACTTGACTTTAAGCAAGTTACACGTGTCTACGTCATCAAGCTATTTTTATTTCGACGTTTTATTTGTATTTTTATTAATCTTGCACTAATTTATTTGTTCTTTCGTTATTTAAAATAAAAATTATGTCAATTTGTATAATTTGGCGAGTGGTTTGGCGATTTATATAATTTGGCGAAATTGGTCGACGGGATAATCAAGTACTACCGCAGTGGATTTGGCCTTAAAATTCCCCAATCAAATAGAAATGAATAGAAATCCGTTTATAGGGAGATCGCCACTGTTTTTTAAATTATAATTCAATCTTCCGAAATCTTTTATAAGCCGCTCAAATGAGCGTACTTTTAGAGTCTGCGGTGTCTGAACGGGGGTTGACGAGCGTAGCTAAAATAATGTAAAAAATATCTCTAGAAATGTTGAAAATTTGAATTTAAAATAGCAATAAAACCTCAAAAAATGAGTCAAATTTAAAAAAAAATACAGTCTGCACACCGGGAACTTCAAACGTATAAAATGATCTAAAAATGATTAAATTCCCATGAATAGTTTTTGCTCCTATAAAACTTTTTTAGTGGAACGATTTTGTCCAACTTTGGCATTAAATATCTCTTAAAATAATTCTTTGATTTGAAAACTGTCTACATCAGCATGTTTATCAAACATTTCTGTATAAAACCACCGATTTTCATATCTTTGTATGCATTATTTTTCTTAATATTAACGAAGAAAAACCTCCGGTCACAAAAAATTCAAAACCGGCGGCGGTGACAGCGGTAGTTACTTTTTTTTAGAATATATATATATATATATATATATATATATATATATATTGCATTGAATAGCTGAGGTACATCTCTACATCTCCCCTTTTCTACGGGTTGCAAACACACGGAAAAAACTGTTTTGTTGAAACAGCTAAATTTTGGTTAATATAGATCCAACCAAATATTTTGGTTGGAACTATATTAACCAAAATTTAGTTACTTCAACAAAACAGTTTTTTCCGTGTATTTTTTATAATGGCACTTTCATTTTCGGAACCGGTTTCGAAAGTGAAACTAAATTTATAAAAAATACCGGCAACCAGAATCGAAACAGTAAAAAAGGGGCGATGTAGAGATGGATTTCAGCTATCCAATGCATAAATAAATAAATAAATAAATAATCAAATGTCGAAATGCAAATGAGATATTATCAAATAACCTCCCCACAGGTTTAGCATTAGCTTGCGAGCGCTTCGCCTGACGGGGACAGGAACCTTAAGGTTATTGTCAAATCCAAAGTGAATACTTTCTGATACATTTTTTAATTCATTTTTGTTCGTAAACGTATCGAATTGGTAGGTGCTTTTGGTAAGAAACTGTGTAATCGAACTGTTTTTTCCACTTTTCGTTAAAAGCAGAAGATTTTCTGAAAATGCTGCAAAAGTTGTCGTTTTCAACCAAATTTCCGAACGCGACAGA
This sequence comes from Maratus speciosus, assembly GCA_963932465.1. Taxonomy (NCBI): domain Eukaryota; kingdom Metazoa; phylum Arthropoda; class Arachnida; order Araneae; family Salticidae; genus Maratus; species Maratus speciosus. The sequence continues at coordinate 98,672,372 of OZ010799.1, forward strand.
TCAGGAAAGAAAAAAAATAGTTGTCGTGAGCCAATAGTCACTTAGAACTCAAACATTTTTTTTTTTCAGTAATCGAAAAAAGGAAAATGAAAACCCCTTTGATTATATAGAGAGTGCCCCACAACTTCGTGTACAAACTTGTAGGGTAGGATAGAGAACATTGTTATAGACCGGGAACCGGCAGCACAGACTATCACCTCATCGAGTTCACGGAGAAAATTCTAGGATTAGTTAAATCTTCATTCGCATATTAAAACGTAATCGGTCTGCCAAGTCATATCTTGGTGGAAAACACCTAAAAACCCGATTTTACCGCCTGACTTGTAGGTTTACCATTGTGTTTTCCTGCTCCCAGTCCTCCATGTCTACATACCTTTGGGTGCAGGAAAACACAATGATAAACCTACGAGTCAGCCGCTAAAATCGGGTTTTCCGGTGTTTTCCACCAAGATATGACTTGACAGACCGATTACGTTTTAATATGTGAATCAAGATTTATCTAAAATTTCATCCGTGAACTCAGTGAAGCGATTGTCTGTGCTGCTGGCTCCCGTCTATTAGGAAACATAATTACATAAGAAAGGGTGGGCTGAAACGTCGCCCTTACGTGACACAGAGACACAAAGACACAGTAAGATCACAATGCACAAAGCAGTGTAAAATTCTTGATTACACAGAAAAGCGTACAATGTATGACTTACAAGCATGACAGGAGTTATTCAAAATTGCACCATTTGGCAAACACGGATTGGCGAACATTTTCCAAGATTCCGGGTGTTGTGTTGATGGTAGCTGCAGCGATGGAGATTCGTGCCTCCAGGCCCACTTCAAAATTTACAGGCGTGTCGTACACGATGCTCTACATACAGGGTTGGACGGTATTTACCATCTGATGGTTTTTACCAATTTTAACCGTGGTTCTTACCGTCTTTGGAAAAACATGTTTTTACCAGGGTTTTTACCACCTTTGAAAAATCTTATTAGTTTGACTGTTTTTGCCACATTTTTGAAAATTTATCTATTATTTTTTCATTTTTCCAGGGATGAAAGTTTTACGGGTATTTAATACTATTATAAAAATATTCAACTAATTTAGTTTCTGATTAGGTTAGTAAAAGTATGTTATACAAGAATAGTGGTTTTTAAGGAATATAAAATAAAAATACCCGGTAAACTTGCACGCATGTTTTCCTCCTACAAGAATTCAAAATTTTAAGTATATTATTGTATATTTATCATATAACTATTATTATGAAAATTCAGATTACAATACTTATTATATTTATCTTAATGGACCTTACTTAAAGAAAAATTATAAGTACACTTTATCACACTTAATAAACGTTAATCATTTTAATAAAAACCAAACACAAATATTAATTATCACTTAACAAATGTTTGTACAAATGTTAGTATTGTTTACCAATCTATGTCCTTGGAGCTGGAGTACTCAACCTGCACCAGCAAATTCAATTTGAAGAAAGAGTTTATAGTATTCTTAGGTTTTTACCACTTTTTCCAAGGTTTTTACCATGCATTGGTAAAAACCAGTTTTTACCGGTAAAAAGCCAACCCTGTCTGCATGGCACTCCAGAGAAAATAATCAACGGGAGATAAATCAGTTGATCTAGGGGGCCATGCGACGTGACTGCCACGCCCAATCCAATTGTTTTCAAATAGTCAGTTGCGCCCTTTTCGTAATGAGATGACGCCCTTCCCTATCATGCTGGAACCACATTCCGCGTCAAACGTATGCAGGGACATCATTAAGCATTTCCAGAAGATCCTCATGAATAAAAACTAAATAACCGTATACTCGTGTATAAGTCGCCCCCCCCGCCTCCCTAATTCTTAAGCAAAATTTTGAAAAAAAAAATTAATTTCCATGTAGGGTAATTCTAAGATAGATGGCCATAGAGGAGAAATGGCCAGTCTATAAATATTTCAAAAACTATATCATAGATTGCAGCATAAACTTCGTTCGTAAGAAGTAATTCAACGTGTCCATTGATTGCGACGTGCAGATGCGTTTTTAAATTATAAAAAGAAAGTGTAATTTTAATGTTTATTTAATTTAGTGGTTGGATATTTTTTTTTTTTTTTTTTTTTTTTTTTTTTTTGCGTTAAGTATCTGAATGTTTTGCAATACCCATTTAACATTTTGTTTTACTATAAGGACTTTTAAGGCACGCATATAATTCAATCTTTTCTTTAAAGTCAAAAACAAAGATGTACAATGGCGCAGTGACTATTTAAATTGGGTGGCAATCTGTGCATCAATTTTAGGATAGATAACCACATCAAATCGAGGAGAGATGGCCACCTATAATCAATATTTCAAAATTATATGCAGTGAGGATTTTAACTAAATATAATTATTTTTAAAGTAATTATATAATTTTATGTTTGTATTTACATTAATTGATATAATTATTTAAATTTTAACTAATATAAATATTTCAATAGAAATAATGTAATAGGGCCTAACGATGTAATTTTTTTTTCAGAAAATATTGAAAAACTGCGGAAACGTTCATCCCAGAAACAGATAAAGTTGATAAATAAACTTAAAACCGTGAAAAAATCTAAAATAAACGCGAGAAAAAAACAAAAACATGGTATTTCCAGCAGCGAAGAAGATGAAAAATATTTGAAATTATTCGATTCTACAGATACCGAGAGAATGGAATTGGATGTCGATCACTGTGTTGGTTGTGGAGAATAATCTAATACCACAGTCACAAAGGATTACTGGATAAAATGCATAGCAATGGCATAATAGCATAAATGGCAGAAATGGTTCTATGAAACGTATACAAACTATCAAAATCTTTGCCAAAAATGGCCCCACCAGTGGCTGAGAGGTTCTGCTCTCGAAGCTGGTAGACGGGAGGTGCTGGGTTCGAACCCAATCGCGCCCGTCGGACTAACCGTTTCGGAGTTTTCGTGGTTTTCTTCGAAGCCTTGGATTTTCCATGTGTAAATACGAGTTAGGTTCCCTTAGAAAGACCCCCACGAAGGGCACTCCCTCCTCAGGGCCTATATCCCTCGAGTAGATAATCGGCCGTCAACAATCAACCCAACCCAACCCTTTGCCAAAAATGTGGTAACATTTTACGAAAAGAGAAGGATTGAAATTATACTTTAAATTTTGTTTATTAAAATGTTTTCACTGATTTTTCGTTATATAATTGCATTTTTACAAATTTCGATGTGCTTTTCACGATTAACTACGATGAAATGTCTTATTTTTTGCTATTTTAACTTCATTATTTATTTCTTGTATTGGATGCCATCTCTCCTCGGCTTGAAGGAGAGATGGCCATCTGCCATTAAAATTTCAATTTTGTTTTCCCCTTTTTGTTCTCGATATTTAATTATTTTTTGTCCAAAATATGATGAGTATACGTATAAGTATTTCAAATATGCATAAATATTAATTGTATTAGCATTCTAAGAATTTTTATTTGAATCTTTAAAAACTATGGCATCTACCCTAGAGTTACCCTATAAGTCGAACCACATTTCTGGTAATATGTTAAAAAATGATTGTAATCGAGGATAAAAAAAAAAAAATTAATAAATTTTCATTAAATTAGTAAACATGTTTTTTCTACGTTTGTAATTAAACTTTTTTTTAATTCAACGTTTTAAAACTGTATAATTATGCAAAACCCAAGAAGCTTAAACTATTTTGAAACCTATTCACATCAATTTAATGATACTCAAAAAGAAAAAATTCAATCGAAAATCTATTCAAGCCTTATTTACAAGGATAAACAACTTCTTAGACTGCTAAAATGTAGTACTGCTTTGTATTCTAGGACTTTTAAAAGAGATATCTAGAAGCATTCTGAAATTGAAGTCTTTTTAAAAAGAGGATTAAAATGTTGAAAAGAATGCCCCTGCATTGAAGGGAATTCTATCCCAAGAGAAAACGGGTGCAGAAGAATTACAGGGACATTAATGTTAAGCTTTTTTTTTTTTTTTTTAATCACAGGGAAATGACCATTATCCGCTTTTATCTCTCTCTCCAATCTAGACCCATATGTGATTACTTAAAAGATAAGCGCATTCGCTTATTATCTGCGATTTTTTTTCCTAACTCGTGTATAAGTTGAACCCCCCCCCACCCCCACCACCACCATTTTCAATTCTCAAATTTTCACGAGTATATACTGTATTTGTGAGCGTCCAATCGACGTGGTATGGTCCCACTAAATTGTTCTCCGCGTTACCCGTCCACACATTAACAGTGAAGCGTTGTTGTGGGGCTCGTGGTCGGGCTGCTGTTGCTGTCCACGTGATTCATTTTGATCGCATGCAGTCGGCGTATACAATGACGCAGTCACGCCAGTCGATCTTCAGAGATCGCATACAGCGCCTCTTATCGATTTCCGCCCATGCTTTCCTATGCAATTATGGTTCCTACACTTTGAAAAAAAAAAAAAAAAAAAAAAAAAAACGGACTAAAATAGGTAATATTATTGGCAATCGAGACGCCAGTACTGTTTCCGTATTTTAACAGAACTTTTTCCCGGTAAATTACAGAAAATTTTCCGTTTTTTGGCATTTACGGGGGAAAACGTCCGTTACAATACGGAAATAGTACTGGCGTCTCGATTGCCAGTAGTATTTCCGTATTTTAGTCCGGGTTTTTTTTTACAGTGTAACGATGCTGTGTACCTCTCCTCCAAGTCTGTACATGAAATTCTGGGACAGCCTGTATATCACTTCAATAATATTGCCTGCAATTATCATGCTCTTATGTCGAAAAATGTTTCAGAATATTTCGCATTGTAGAGTCTCTAAATACTCTAATGTTTTATTTTTATCTTTCAATTACTTTCAATATTGAAATACTTTTATCGAATCCATTTAATTCCTATGATATGTGGAATCATTTTGGAAAAAGACTATTTATGGCGTCGTCCCTTTTTATTAGAATGTTTTAGTTTTATTTAAAAGACTACATTCATTTGCATTACCATAAACGGCTCTCATTATCTCATTGCCATAAAATTTTATAGTTCTTTCGTAATTGATACAATTCAGAACGTTTTTACATATTGGTCTCAGACAAAGAAAATACTATTTCTCTTTACACATGGTTGCAGCGCAAATGATAATGCTCGGTATTGCATTTCAATTGTTAATGTTATTGAGTAAATTTAATGCTTTTCTTATCACTTTATTTATTGTCTTCAAATTACTAGACTAATTTAAAATAAATTTTGTCTCCGACGTTTTAAGAAAATTATCACATAGGGTAAATCCGGGATTTATGCCGCATGTTTTTTTGAATTTGTGTATAAAGTCCCTTGGTGGACATTAAAAAAAAAAAAAATCATGCTGTGCTATTTAATGTTAAATATACAATGCGTGTACTGCGACAAAAAAATTCAAAACAAATAGTTAATATTTTTTAACAATTTTTTTCTAAAAATTGCACTGCGGCGTCACCCGTACATTCAGGCTGAGGCGCCGCACTTGTGCGGTAGGTATGCCGCGCTTGTAATAAGAATAGAATGAAATTATAAATAAAAATATTTTAAAAAAATATTCATATCTGGACTATAATTAACGATGTAATAAGAAAATGAAAGTAAAAGAGTACAATGTAACGTATTAGTAGATTCGAATTCATAATTTCTTACATAGTACTTTCACTATTAAAATTATCAACTTATTTTTTTACATAAAATTTTAATTGTTATTTCAGCAACAACGTAACATCAATGTATTAGAGAGGGAAAAGAAAAAAAGTAAAATTGTGTTTATATATTTCATTTGTTAATAGACCTGCTTTTTCGACTACAATCTACACAAAAAGTGTCGAAAAAGTGCAGTCTTTATGTAACTACATTTGACACATGATGCAATGAAGCCAAATACACTTCCTCTTTTTTGGAGTAGTTTTCTAAACATTCCTTCCAAAGAACGTCTGCTTTACGCGTAATCCAATTTTTTATTATTATCATCTTGACTTGCATCTTTCTTGCTCTTCTTACTTTTTATTTTTCCCTTTTTCTCCTTTGATAACATGCCTAACATGGTTAGTCTGTGCAAAAAGAAAAGGAAAATTTAATAGCACTTAATCATCCCGTACAAAAGAAACTGCGGCATATATATCGGAATTACAGTGCGGCATGTATCACATTTTGCATGGTGCAGGCGTCGACCATCACAGTTACCTGCCATCGCTAAGGGGAATAGCGTAACCATACACACAGTACTCTATACAAACGCTACACTTAATTTTGACTTCGAAATCATGCATGCATTTAGTAATTAGCGTATGAAAAGTATTTAAGCATAACGTGTTTAAAGGTTTGGGCAGTGAAATCATGCACTGACGTCAAAATAAGGATTGTACTTTTACAAGTAAACATCGAAATGGGATTCACACTATACACTGGTTAAAATAATCTCATTGCGCACCTATACTGCGCGTTTGACGACCATCTATCGATAATTCCAAGAAGTACAAGGGGTGCGGCATCGACCCGGATGTGGCTACTCTCCCAGAGTTACCCTATAAGTGATGAATGTACGCATTTATATTGTTTGTTTAGACGTTTAGAGCATTATGAAATGAATTAGAAAGAGCACTATTAAAGTTTGAATTTTTACAATTTTGCTTTTAAAAATAGAAGCATAAACTTAAGCACAATGTATGCATTTTTGAGTAATTTCTGGTTTTATAACAGCTCCGTGTGTATAAGTCTCCAATTTGCTAAACATTCATATTTATCATATATGGTAGTACAACCAAATCTTGTGTCCATGTGTATGTATGTTTGTATGTATGTATGCAAATTTTATCTAGAAAAAACGGCTCTAACGATTTTGACTAAATTTTGTATTCTACCGTTTTGGGGTACGAGAAGATCATTTGGCTAGGTGACATGTTGGAGGAAATTCAATTAGTGGGTTATTTTGTGTTCACTACAGGTCAATGTATTTCAATGGGAATGAAGGTTGAAACTTTTATTAAGTTGTTGAACAATTGGCAGTAAACGAAGTCGCAAAGTTAGCAACATAATGCTGAATTTTGCGAAATTTGTTGGATAATCGACTTTCAAGATTATCAATACCAAAACACATACTTCGCCACAAATGAAAGCCGAATTTGGCGATATTTGGAGAAAGTTTGGTGACATTTGGCGAAAAATACTTGCTTTACGAATCTGAAGGAATTTTCTAGAAATTCCCAACACGAGCCCAGATACATTATTCAACCAATCAGTGTCCATAGAACGTTCACGAAAACAGAACACATTCAACCAATCAGAGTATATAGAACTTTCTCAATACATGCTTGGCTTCCAATGGAAAAATTTCGTCAAATTTGACAACAACTGAACAGGAGACGACAGTTAAACATAATTTTGTCGAAAGCTGAACATAATTTTAACCGAGTGCAGCTCGGTTTTCATTCCTGGTTTGTTTATTTATTTATTTTTTGAGTGTGTACTTGGCTTGTATATTATTTGCAGGGTTGCTACTCATAAAGGAGGATGATGTTCCCGAACTTTACAAGTATTGCATTTTAAGAAAATTTTAGTATAGCGGTGTAGCGTTGACATGATGAGAATAAAATAAATATTGCATCCCTCGAAAATACAAAAATTTTCCAACGACAGATAATATTGATTGAAATTTCCACTTATGCATCCACCAAAACAAAGAACATGCTCTTAGGATTATAATAAGAATTGCATTCCTTAATCATTTATGATATTTACAAAATTAATAACGTTTTTCCAAACTAAAAAAAAAAAGCTATACAATATTTTTGTACTGAACCACATTTCCCTTTAGCTACTATCACAAACTCACTTAACCTTTTTTTTTTTTTTATCACCGAGCAGTATGCCCAAAAGTCAGTGTTTCTTATACACTGGGCTTTAAAGGCGATTTTATTTATTGCCGCTATCTTCCAACACATCAGTTAATATAAATTGTTTATGGAATTCTCAACTGACGGCGACACTGGTTAAATTTTTCCATGCAAAAATTTTATTGATCACATGAACAGTTTCAGATAGTTGTTGCTAAAAAAATTTCGTTAATTTTGTGAAAATTAAAAGGCAACGACACGACTTCCAAAAATAGACTTTTAACAGAGGTAAGTTCGTTTACTTTACTATTTTGTATTAGAAAATTCACAATATTTATGAGAAGTACCCTATATTTCTGTGTATAAGCCTAGAATGTTTGGTCATTTGAGGGGATCGGCTTATACACGAGTCTGAGAAAATTTCCAAAACTGATATCCTAAAATAAATGACATGGGATATATAAAAATCATAAAAACTTACACATTTCTAAAAATACTGAAATACTCCACTTGTTTACAGTACAAACGTCACCAATCATCATTCACTTCGTCATCGTCACTCATTCATCATCATCGAAGTTATCACAATTTTATTGCAACTCTTTAAAATTGCTTTCTTACATCTGGATGAATATCGTTAGTGAATAAATCATCATCATCATCAACGAAATCTTCTTCAAAAGACGACAGTTTTGCGCACACGTGCATTTTTGGAATATTTGAAATTTCGCCTTTTTTCCCCCTCCACTCTCGTATCTGTTTTTCATTGACTGTAAAAGGACGAGCAGCCAATAATCTATTCGACAGCTCGGCAAAATTAATTACTTTTAATTTAAAACCCACATTATAACCATACGTTTTTGTCCAACCATCTCTCCTTAAGTCAAAGTAACAGTTAGCAGCCGACGTGAAGTAGAGAAAGGTTTTCCCATTAACAAAAATAGGAAGTTTGGTTTTTATGACCGACCAAGTCATAACAGTTTGAGCGGAACCCAATTAAACAGATTTGTCAGCGTGCCAAGACAGAAAATGAGTGAACAATAATTTCAGAGAGCGCAATTTTTCTGTTAGCTATGCACAAAATGTGCTAAATTTTGTTCGGAGAATTTTTCATCCCCTTCTCTTAGCGTCGGCTTATATACGGGTTTTCGATTTTGGACGATTTTTTACTGAAAATTCGTATACTCGACTTATATGCGGATCGGCTTATACACGGAAATATACAGTATGTAATTTTTTCTGCTTATGGGATATGTAAAAAAGTACCTTTTAGACAAAATATATGAGTATATATTTTTTTATTCTAAATCTTTTAAGTATTTTTTACATGCTTAAATTGATGTACGTCTGAGTAAACTTTTTTTTTTCAAATTAGAGTTTTTGAGACACAAAGGTTAAGTCCAATTTTAATCAAAGAGGGAGGGAAAGCGCACATTTCAGGGTGTTTATTCAGAATATTTGAAATGATCTATTGGTTATATAGAGATTAAACTAGGCATATTTAGCGCAGCACGGTACCATGCAAAGTTTCCATTAAGGGACAGAGTTTGCAATAGCGTGTGGTACTGCACAAATAAAAAAAAATCCCACATAATAAAAAAAGTTGTGTGATATTTTTATCACCCTTAAAGTCTTTATCAGATACGTGATTCTTCCGCATTTCTTTTTTTTCCGAGGAAGCCTGATTTTTTTTAAATTCTTTGGCGGAATTTTGCAAAATTAGTTCGTGAATTTCTTCAAACGATGATGGAAAACAATTTCGTCAAAATACTCAGAAACAAATAGCAATTTTCTTCAATCTGTAACACAAAAATCGGAAATTTGAATAATCGGTTGCATAAAAAAATCACAAATTTCGTCTAATGATCACACAAAAGAATTAGCGATTTGTGTAAATCGGCTGCAGAAAAAATCACGTATTAAGGAAAAATGTTCAGAATTTCATCAAAAATAATAAACTTTGGTAACGCTCGCGAAAAAAAAAATTCAGTCTATCTGAAATTTAAAAAAAAATGTCAAAGGAGCTCGAAAAAAAAAAACGCGAATTTCCTGAAATACCATGAAAAAAAAAGTGGTAAATTTCACGAAACGATCGCAGAAAAAAAACGCGAATTTTGTCAAATAAGTCGCGAGAAAAATTGTTAATTTCAGTCGGTCACGGTTTAACCAGTACACGAACATCATCAATAGGTTTCAAAATTTCCATAATTAATCTAGTCTTAAGTGATATCCTGCACCTTGTTGCGTAACCTGGAGTTTGAATGGGGCGTAAAAGTAGGAGGTGGAAATTTCAGATGGAGCGTGATGTAGATGCCATAACCAGAACAATATGCGACAACATGAAAAAATTTTCCCATCCGTCATGGATAAAGCCCGCACTTATTTGATGATTACCATGAAATTTTATTAAATTCTCTGACTTGTTCCAGATTTTGGATAAAATTTCGAAATTCTCTGACTTTTCTATGAATTATTGGTCCAATTTCCGAATTTTGGCTTTGATATGTTCTCCCGTTGTTGTAGTAATCCTGTATTTGGCTTATAGAAGTTGTGGTATTTAAAGCTTCGTTTGATAATGCAATAAATTTTGGTGTAAATACTATATTATAACTGGATTCAATTTAACCAATGCACACTAAAAAAAGTTCAGATTTTATTTCATCAGCACAAAAAGTAATTCTTTAAGGCATTGGAACTAAATATTGCATAAAATGTCAGACAATCAAGTGAAACATCCCTTTTTTTCAGTTGCCTATCTATTTTATTGCCAAGAATCAACTTAAAGTGCCACTTTTATCCGTGATAGCGCAAATTTTATCTTTGTTGGTTAGTAATATTTTTCTTTGTCATATTTATTTTATTTTATTATTACTAGGGGGCTCTGCCCCCTACGAGCTACGTTCGACAACCTCGTTTAGATACCGCAGACTCTAAAAGCACGTTAATTTGATCGGCTTTAAAAAGATTTCGGAAGATTGATTTATAATTTAAAAAACAGTGGCGATCTACCTATAAACGTGTTTCTATTCATTTCTCTTTGATTGCGGAATTTTAAGGCCAAATCAGCTGGTGTTAAAAGATACAATGGCTGTTTTCGTCTTTGATTAAATAAAGTCAGTCAAACATTTCAAAATAAGCTAGTATAAAATGAATTAAGAAAACTGAGTCTTTGTCTCCCGGTATTTTTCAACAAAACGAAAAAAAGTTCTTTTAAATAAGACATTTTAAATGTATCGTTTTTAATCTGACGTAATTTTCACCAAACTTTTCTTTCTCTTTTTAATATTCACGTGAAAATATTTTGTTAGAAATGGAATATTATTTGCACTGAAATAGTTGAAAAGATCATCTCATAATATCAAATAAATGTCTCGCGTAATTTTTAAATGTAAACTGTTTTGCAATATCATTTTTTGTTCATTTTACGTTATAAGTGTAATGTGGCGTAATTTCTTCTATTTAAGACTTCTAATGCATGTTAATGAATATATTATTTTGCAATATCCTTTCTCTTTTTAAATTCACGTGTAAATATAGTTTTTATGACGTAATTTTCAATAAGTTCCAGCTTTTTATACCTAATTATTTAATTCTAATTTGAACTGTTTTTTTTATGTTTATAATAGTCATGTGTATTTTTTTTAATTTGAAGCAAACATTATTGTTTGCGCTGTTTATGCAGTTGGCAACAGTTTAAATTAATACCACTTTCTAAAATATGTAAAAAATATCTCTCGAAATGCTGAAAATTTGAATTTAAAATAGAAATAAAACCTCAAAAAATGAGTCAAATTAAAAAAAATAAATGCAGCCTGCACACCGGGAACTTCTAACGAATTAAATGATCTAAAAATGATTAAATTCCCATGAATAGTTTTTGCTCCTATAAAACTTTTTTAATGGAATGATCTTGTCCAACTTTAGCATTAAATATCTCTTAAAATAATTCTTCAATTTGAAAACTGTCTGCATCAGCGTATTTATCAAACATTTCTCTATAATACCACCGATTTTCATATTTTTTTTATGCAATAGTTTTTTTTAATATTAACGAAAAAAGACCTCCGTTCACAAAAAATTCAAAACCGGCGGCGGCTGCGGCGGTGACAGCGTTAGCTACTTTTTTTTAGAATAGAGAGAAGAGATTATTAAATCTATTTCTCACTAATGCATCTCTGCTTAAAACGCATCTCCCGTTAACGAGGACCATTTCGTTTATACCATCATTTTCTATTTACAGCTTTAACCCCTTCGCTACGAGCGTCTTTTACAGAATTTCTAATCTTTTATCACCGATTTTTCAAAAGAGAAATTTTCGCCTAATTGAATCGACAAAATGCCCTAATTAAATAATGTAAATTTATAATATAAAATAACTGGTAGGAATAATCAGGGATTCTAAGCAGCGTGACGTTCGTCCCCAAGGAGTTAGGCATATCCCACACAAGAGACGACAAGCGACATGAAGCCACAACATGTAGCCCAAAAACCGGTCGAAACAAAGAACGAAGTTGTTTTAAACCAATTTTTACAGCGAATTCATGCGACATGTCTTATGTGTCGCCTTAGGCGCATCCCACACTGAGACGACAAGCGACATGAAGCCACAACATGTAGCACAAAAACCGGTCGAAACAAGGAACGAAGTTGTTTCAAACCAGTTTTTCCAGCGAATTCAAGCGACATGTCTTATGTGTCGCTTGTGTGACTTGCCTTAAGCTTACTATCCGGCTCATAATTCGGAATTTTTTTTAAAAATCTAACCAAGCAGAATCAAAAACGCTCGTTTCATACTTTACTTTTTTAAAGCAATTTTGGGGACACAAGAAATAAGTACAGTCAGTTAAGGGTTGTTTAACAGTATAGCTTTATATGAGGATATTTTGAGGTTAGATCTATTATAAAATGTAAATTTCGCCATTCTTTTACACATTTTGTATGAAAATAATAAATCAAGACCCCAATTTTTGCATGAATAGATGGAGCGTACGTTTTACGGCCCTGGGCCCATAATTAAAAAACCCCAAACATAGTAGTAAAAACACTCTTTCTTCTCTGTATTTTATTTGAAAAGCATCCATATTTTAAAAATAATTTGTATCCTTAATTGTTCCTTAATAATAATAATGTGTATTGAAACTCAAATAATTCTTAAAACTATATTTTTTATATTGACAATGTAACGTTTGACTTTGCGAACATGAGAATGAAAAGAAAAACAAGTGGGTAAGTGTGATCACAGATCGCACAGATGGTTTCGTTTAATATTCCTTTCAAAACACTTTATTCTTTCCCAAAATCTGTTAATTCCACATTTCGCAATCAGGGGACGCACTATTTTCTACGCAAACCTCTATCCAAACGAAACTCCGTTTTACAACTTATCCATAGATATATTAGTCGAGAGGATCGGGCCCATAGCACCCGAGATAGGTAGGTGCCCCCTGGCGGTAAAAAGCGGAACTAAAATATGTAAGGCTATGTGCATAATATAAAAGAGTGGTCAAAGGTATGTGGCAAACGTTAGAAAAGTACCCACCGGGTGCAATTGGGGAGGGGGGTTAGAAAAATTACTTAAAATACACAAGTTAGAGCCCGGAAGGGTAAATAATATAAGATTTTTTGAAAAATTTATGATTTTTCGTGTGATTGCAAGTGTTCTGCTATAAGTATGCAAAATTTCATGTCTTCAAATTAAATAGGGGCTCAGTTAGGAAAAAAGGCTTAAAATACACAAGTTAGAGCCCAGAAGCATAAATATAAGACTCTTTCAAAATTTTATGATTTGTCGTTTGATGCGAGGTGTTCAGCTATAAGTATGCAAAATTTCAAGTGTTCAACTTAATTAGGGGCTCAGTTAGAACAAAAAGATTAAAATACACAAGTTAGAGCCCAGGGGGTTAAATATAAGACTTTTTCAAAATTTTATGATTTATCGTTTGATCTGAGGTGTTCAGCTATAAGTATGCAAAATTCAAGTCTTGAACTTAATTAGGGGCTCAGTTAGAACATAAAAATTTAAATAAGCAAGTTAGAGCCCAGAAGGTTAAATATAAGACTTTTTCAGAATTTTATGATTTGTCGTTTGCTGTGAGGTGTTCAGCTATAAGTATGCAAAATTTCAAGTCTTCAACTTAATTAGGGGCTCAGTTAGAACAAAAAGATTAAAACACACAAGTTAGAGCCCGGAGTGTTAAATATAAGACTTTTTCAAAATTTTATGATTTGTCGTTTGATGTGAGGTGTTCAGCTGTAAGTATGCAAAATTTCAAGTCTTCAACTTAATTGGGGGCTCAGTTAGAACAAAAAGATTAAAATACAAATGTTAGAGCCCAGAGGGTTAAATAAAAGACTTTTTCAAAATTTTATGATTTGTTGTTTGATCTGAGGTGTTCAGCTATAAGTATGCAAAATTTCAAGTCTCCAACATATTTAGTTTCTGAGAACGGGCTCTGTGACGGACAAACAGACGGACAGAGAGACAGACAGACAGAGGAGGGAGTCGAATAGGGTTTCGTCAGATGAACGAAACCCTAAAAACTAAAATATTTTAAGTGCTTTCGTCTATTATTGTTATAATTTGTGTTAAAATTAATATATCACCTCTTTAAAAAAAAAAAAAAAAAAAAAAAAAAAATACCTTTTTTAAAAGTATTCGCTAATGATATGTTGTTTTAATCGTGTATTATCATATCTATATTATAAAGGACAAAAGTGTCCGTGCGTAACGCTGACGTCATTTTGACGGTGGCAACAGCAGACGATCAAATTTCGCTTTTACTGCAATATTTATTTTTTTTTTAACTTCTAAGCATAGTACATTTTCTATTTTTACACCGCCGATTAGGAAAAAAAGGTACTTTCAAATGCAATTTGTTTGAAAACTCCATCACAGTTTGTTTGAAAACTCTATCGTAGTTTGTTTCAAAACTATCGCCAATTTTTTACATACTCTATTTCTATTGTTTTAAAAATGATTTTCAAGCATGATTTTTTTTTTCAAATCTATCTCTATCGTGTGCAGACGATTGTGAAATATAAATCCATTTGCACTTGAGTTAGTATAAATAGTTCATCATTTGTTTCCAGCTTATATTGTATAACGAAATTAAAACATCTATTAATCAATAAGTAAAAAAATAAAATGTAAATAAAGGCTTGTTGTAATAAGAGATCTATGGCGATTTCTTCAGTTGTTAAATCCCGATGCAAGACCAAAGGAAAAGATCACTTTTAATACATTTCAAAACTTTATTTGAACATATTATTGTTGTTTATCAGATAAATATGATTTTTAGCATTATTAAAAAATATATTAAATGTAAAAAAAATCTATTAGGAAAATCAAATAAAAAAAAAAAAAGCAGTAGATTCGTGCGATGCTTTCTTACCGCAATCACTGATATTATTTGTTTTTACGTTTTTTTTTTTTTTTTTTTTTTTTACTGCATTTTTTACTGCATTTTTTAAAAATCAAACAGCGCGTTTTAACGATATATAAATATACTACATCAAAAAATTCTTGTAGAACCTTTTGAAAAATACCCCATTCATCGCTGTGTTTTTATTACGTGCAGAGAAAAAAGGACACTGGTATCAGAAATAATTAAGGATCGACCGAAACCGGTTTTTAAGGCCGAAACCAAAACCGAATTTCGGTGATCTTCCTATTTTCGGTCGAAAACGAAAACGTCCAATTTTTTAAAGTAATTAAATTGCATATATTAAAGTAATTAATGCATACATAATTTTAAATAAATTATACGTATTTATTAAATATGCATAATTATTAATGAATTATGCGTATTTATTAAATATACGTAATTATTAAATAATTATACGTGTGGCTTAAATTGGCTCTCTGTGCTTTAGATCCAAAATTTTTTATTTTCATATAAAATAAAACGTAATTAATTCAGCAACGACACAGAAAGATTTCCTAATTATACGAATTTCATTTAATTAAAAAAATAGTTTAGTTTTATGTATACACACCTTGATTTCTTTTTTATAGTGATTTCTGTAAATTATCATCTGTTATACTAGAACTTTCTCAAAGAGTGTTCGAAACCCTTATGCGGTTTCGAACTGAAAATATTCCATTACTGTTATGTCTGCAGCTTTTAATGAGAACGTGAAAATGTTTAGTTATATATGCATTGCTTGCTTTATAATTTGCATTCACGTCTTGAGCCAGTCGTAACTAATATAAACTAAACTAGCTGTTTATAAAGTGATATAAACAACAAAGTTCGCAGCAATAAATAGTCTCATTTGAGCCGATAAAGCTCAAATCTATGAGTAATGTTGAAATTTTCCGAAGGAAGAAATGAGATTTTTGAAATACTGATAGTTTCGGTTCGGACGAATTTTCAGCCGCATTTGCGCCGAAAACGAATTTTCGGTGAGACTCAGATTTTGGGACGAAACCGAATTCTCGGTAGATCTCTACATTTAATATATTTCAAAACTTTATTTGAACATATTGTTGTTCTTTTTCATATAAATATGATTTTTAGTATTGTTAATGAGATTCTAAAAAATATATTAAATGTAAAAAATCTGTTAAAAAAATCAAATTGAAAAAAAAAGAAAAGACAAAAAAAAGAAAAAAAAAATAGAAAACAGGAATTTTGCTTTTTCAGAATTTAGTGTCCCATGAAAAAAAAAAATATATCTATATATAAATAGTACAAAACGTATTTCCGTTTTAAGACTTGCAGCACACACTTTTATGTTATGTAAAATGACGTCATTCGCACCTGCTTAAGAATTCCACATTTACGATCCGCTCTTAAACATCTACAGTAAAGTATGCATAGGACGTCACTATCGCGAAATAATACACAAATGCAGCAAAAAGATGCCGTCATTAAAGAAACTGGACAAAAAAAAAAAAAAAAAAAAAGGCTGTCTAATGATTCATAGGCCTTCATTTGTTTGTAACATTAATATTGATACTTAAAATTAAATATAGTTTATAATAGCTCCATGTTTTAACAGTAATCATTCGTTTATATTTTTTCAAACTAGCACGTATTTTAATTACATTTTCGTTCGGTTGTTATGAAAAAATGGCAACAAAAATATATAATTAATATTTTACAACTATTTATTATTATTTATTATTTATTGAACAACAAATATACGACTTGTGTGCTTGAATTGAGAGCCCGCTTATAAGTCGGAGACAAGAAACAACCATTTTTCGTTTACTTTCTACAGAAATGGAGTACTACAGTTGCCAATATTAAGCAAATGGCTCCAAAAACAGCAAAAAAATTAATATTTCGAAAATAAATGGAGATGCAGTTTTCAAACAAATTGCATTTAAAAGTACATTTTTTTCGCAGTACGACGGTATAAAAATTGAAAATGTGCGATGCTTAGAAGTTTAAAAAATTGCTATAGAGTATTTAATCATACTGATTTGCTTTAGGCTAGTTTCTGTAATGCAACGTTATTTTTTGGATACGACACAAAATAAACTGGAAGAAAGAAATAGATACCGTACCGGGGGCTAAAAAAAAGCAGTAGATCTGTGCAAGGCTTTCTTACCGCAATCATTGAGGTTTTTTGTTGACATATTTTTTCCTTTAATGCATTTTTTTTTTAATCAAACAACGCGTTTTAATGATATATAAATATACTACATCAAAAAATTCTTGCAGAACCTTTCAAAAAATACCTCATTCATCGCTGTGTTTTTATTATGTTCAGAGGAAAAAAGGACACTGGTATGAAAAAATATATATGATGGTTTTCACCTATTATCTCTTACCCGGGAAGGTCGGGTTTAGCCCTTATTGTTGTTAATAATTAGAGATCGACCGAAAATTCGGTTTCGTTTTCGGCTTACAATCAGAGTTTCGGCGAAAACGCTGTCGAAAATTCGGCCAGACCAAAACTCTCTGTATTCCAAAAATCTCGTTTCTTCTTTCGGAAATTTTAACATTACTCATTGATTTGAGCTGTATCGGCTCAAATGAGACGTTTTATTAATTGCTATGAACTTCTCTGTTTATAATTATTAGTCATGGATGACTCAAGGCGTGAGTGCAAAGTATAAAGCAAGTAATGTATATATGAGTAAACGTTAAAGACGCTTTTCATGTGCTCATTAAATGCTGCAGACTTAAAAGTATAGAAAATTTTTACTTTGAAACCGGGGAAGTGTTTTGAATGCTCTTTGAGAAAGTTCTAGTATAAGAGATGATCATTTACAAAAATCATTATAAAAGATATGTCGAGGTATGCATACCTAAGACATTTCATAATTAGATGAAATTCGTATAACTGGAAAATCATCCTGTGTCGTTGATGAATTAATTACATTTTATTTCACATGAAAATAAAAAGTTCTGGTCAGAGGTACAGGCAGCCAATTTGGGCCACACGTATAATTGATTAATAATTATATGTATGTTTCATTAACGCGTATAATTAATTAATAATAATGTATATGTATGTATGTATTAATTGCTTTAAAAATAAAATTTGAAAATTTTCGTTTTCGTTTTTCGTCGAAAATAGGAAGATTACCTAAATTCGATTTAAGTTTCGGTTTTGGTCTTAAAAACCTGCTTCGGTCGATCCCTATTAATAATACTAGTCATTTTTATTTCTGCTTGAGACAGGTAAAAGTCAAAAAATTCATTTTGAGGATATAATCTATCATTTTCCAGGGTTCGTACACTTCAAGGACAAAGCACTTTTACCAGAATTTTCATAAGATAATATTTGTCTTATTTAATGAAAAAAAAAATCCGTCTTCAGATGGTCATAATTACCGAATTTGATAAACTCGCTAACCAACTCAACATTAACAAAGATTAATTTCTTCTTTTCAGTTAAACTTTTTTGCCTTTTTTCCATGTTTTGTATTCTCTTGTTTTGTTATTAAAAAAAAAAATCACGTTTTGAACTTGATAACCCTTCTACTTTTATTCTTTTTATAACTTATCTTTTCTTTTTTACTGTTTTTCTACTACTTTCTTAGAGTTACCAGACTGGGCGGGCTCCGTCCTCTTTTTCTCTCTTTTTCCCTTTGTATTTTGTGTTTAACTAATCATTTAGTTTGAACTCTCCTCACTCATAGTTTTATTACCGATTTTCATTAATCTTTCACGTGTTTAATTATAATTTTCACTTGTAAATCTGTAAATATTTTAAAATGTTTTCTCTTTTTGCATTATGTTGAGCATTTATATATTGAATTAAACTATAATGTATGGTTAAAATAAATAATCATTGTTTAACGTCTAATATACGATTTAAAATAAAAAATATATTACAATTCATCAGACATACAAGTAAAAATTACATAAATGCACTTAATACAATTAAAAGTAAACGTTTCGAGCTAATTTTTAGCCCCTCATCAGTGCAATATCTAACATTCAAATGACAGAAAACTATATATCATGTTTACAGTTAAAATTAAATAAAGTATAACATTTCAAAACAATGCTGAGTATTCAGGAGGAAGTGCACATGTTTCATTTATCGGCGACGTTTGCTTACGAGTGAACACACCTTCCAGAAAAACTTTACTTTTAATATTATTGCAACCGGATCTGATAACTTTCATATTTGCGAAATCTTGGATATGGTCGGTATCTAAAGAATGCTGTACAACTTTAGACTGTAGGCTTCCAGATTTGTAGGCACGTTTATGTTCGGCAAGGCGAATGGCGCAAGTACGACCAGTTTCGCCGATATATACTGAGTCGCAATCTTTACATGGGGTACTGTAAATTGAACCGATTCTTAGTAAGGAGGCAATTTTAGGTTTAGATTTACAAAGTAAATTTTTCAAAACATTTTGTGGCTTGAATGATGTACAGATATTATGAAACTTCAAAAGGCTAGAAATTTTTTCAGAAAGATATTTGTTGTATGGTAGGGATATGTAAAAACCGGGAACCTTACAAATTACAGAGGATGACACGCGATGCTCAGAAAAAATCCTTTTTAACCATCTTAAAGGATAGCCCTTTTGAATTAAGTCACTAAATATCTTCTTTTTTTTCAAACTGGAAGGATGCATCAGTATTACAATAACTTTTAGCTCTGTGGATTAAAGTTCTAACGACTGCGATTTTATGGGAGAGTGGGTTCACATATTCAAAATTTAGGTATTGCTCAGAATTCGTAGCCTTATGGTATACACATGTTAAAACTTTCTGAAAATCAGTATTATCTACTCTTTCAACCATAACGTCGAGGAAAGGTAATTTGCGACCAGTCTCAATTTCGACATAGAATTGGATTGCTGAACAGATAGAGTTCGCAGTTTGTAGAATTTCATTCAAATCCTCATGCTTCGCAACAAGAAAAACGTCATCGACATAACGTCTTTAAAAACAGACCTTAGAGCTTAAAAGGCACATTATTTCATACTCAATGAATTGCATTACTATTTCAGCTATTCTAACGGAAATTCATTTCCGTTAGTTTGGTCTCAATCTATAAAGATCGCACCTTATATTTACTGAGTAAGAAGGTAACATGTTTAACACAATTATTCTAATTGGTAAATAAATCATATTAGATGTAAATGTCCAACTGGGCAAAAAATCAGCCAGGAGATCCCTGGTTCGAATCCTGGTCCGGACATTTTTCGCCCAGTTGGAAATTTACATCTAATATGATTTATTTACCAATTAGAATAATTGTGTTAAATTTAATCTAGTATAATTTCGTATCCAGCGTTTTCTGGAGTTCCATTACCTGAGATTTATTCTGCTGTGCTGAACCAGGTTTCAGACCAGATGCTATAATCATTAAGGTTAGCTGGGTCAGAAAGTTCCACCAGATTCGTCCGGGATGGCAGATGGCAGAGACTGAGAACTGGCAGAGGCAGAGAACTGGCGGCTTCAGCCAGGAGATCCCTGGTTCGAATCCTGGTCCGGACATTTTTCGCCCAGTTGGAAATTTACATCTAATATGATTTATTTACCAATTAGAATAATTGTGTTAAAATTAATCTAGTATAAACGAAGTGTTAGGTGAAGATGAAAGCAGCCGTAAAAAGATAGAACTCTGATTTTCTGGTCAGAATGGGGGGGGTGGGGGAAATGGCCATAATTTTTTTTCTTCGTTTATAATGGCTGTTTCCTAATAATGGAAGCCATCAGTCCATCAGAAAAAAAATTAACCATTCGAAAGGTATAAGTTCGATTGAAAAAACTATTTAATACTTTGAGCCGAAAGAAGAGGTTATACCTGCAATTTTCAATGACACTAAATCACATAGCTGCCAATTTGTACTGTTTTGTTACCTCTAAAATTTAATAAAAATTTTTGCCATATTTAATCGTTGACAATTGTTAGATTTCGGCAAATGAATTAGACAAAATTTACTGGTAAGTTACAGTGGTAAGGAAAAATCTTTGAAATTGATAACTATGCAGTAGCGAGTGAAAAAAAAAAAAAAGCAAAATTGACAGTCAACAAACAAAAAACAATCAAGGTCTTTTTCAAATAAACAATTTCATTCTCCGTTTTTCTTAAAAGTAACGGAAATGTACATGAAGGAAATGTTACTAGTACCATAAAAATTAATGAATTAAGTGAAAATTTATATTTCATCTAATTAATTTGTGTCGATATGTGTAAATCCGGTTTATCCAAGTTTTTTGCTTATCCGAGGTGAGCTTGGTCCATATTAACTCGGATAATCTGTATTTATAATAAATATTAATGCAATTATAAGAAAGAATTTATGAGAATTTAATAAAATTATTTATTAAATTATAATTAAATTTTAATAATATTAGAAAAACCCTAATTTGATTTCGAATTATCATCTTGAGTCATTTGCTCTCCATAAACACGACTAATTTGTAAGAGGAAAAAAAATTGTATGTGTTATTTTGCTCAAACATTTTTAAGTCTACCCAATATTTTTCAAAAGTTGGCGCTACTGTTTTTATTTATTCATATCTTTTCAGGGCTATACATATATAACATTATCAACATTTTGCTAATTTTGGATCCTTCCCCCTGCCCTTACGATATCATACGTTATCATACGTTGAACACCCTCCCCGCCAAATGACATCGTCATCAATGTCTAAAAATTCTTTTCCTTTCTTCTTATACGTTTACAGTGATATACATATTTATTATATACACATTAGTGATAAACACATTGATTATACATTTATTTGTCGCATACTTTACAGATTCAAGAAGTCAATAAAATATCAATACATGAAACAAATTTATATCAAATAAACATCTAAAAGAGTTAGATACTATTTAAAAACATTTAAGGGGACGAGGGACCTTTAAAATCAACTTTTTATTTTTTGTAAATTTCACATTAAATATTATTCAAGGGTACATTATTTGCATTATGGCATACATTCGTTACAAAAAGAAAAAAAAAATTAAAAAAAAAGGAATTTTCCATATTTTAGAACATTTTAAAATGCTCCATGCGAACTGAATATCTATGAAAATCCCCGATATTTTTTATACAAGTTTGGATATAAATAAAACTGTGCATCGAATTTTATATATTTGAATATGAAGGTAAGAAAAAAAATATTTTCCAATTTTTTTGAAATTTTCAGCCTTAAAATTTTTATTGATATTCAGCTCGCATGGGGCATTTTGAAAAGTTCTAAAATATAACGGAAAATTCCCTTTATTTATTTATTTATTATTTATTTTTTTATTTTTATTTATTTTTTATTTTTTGTGATAAATGTATGCCATAATGCATATAATGCACCCTTGAATAATATTTAAGGTGAAATTTACAAAAAGTAAAAAAAAATATTTTAAAGGTCCCTCGCCCTCTTAATAGTAGCTGGTGCCTAATGCATTGAACAATAATACTGCCTTCTTGCGCTTGCCCCCTGACCGGGAAGGGTAAAATTAGAAATTATCAACCAAACAGTGGATAACATTATTTCTCTTTCTTTACTGGTAAACGCAAGTATCATTTCCATCATCATATTATGCTCTTGGTTCATCCAATAGCAATTTATATGTGCACATGGCAGAAGAACAGGAATACCAAAGGTTGGGGGTATTCCAAATTTTGGAATGAAATTATTTTATTAACTTGTAATGACTTTAAATTTTCATAAAAACATATGAAAATAATTAAAAAAACGGTCAAGTGCGAGCATTACTCGCGCACAGAGATTTCCGTAGAATAAATATATGAATTTGTAATAGTATTGCCAAAAAGTTGCTAAAAGAATACTAAGACTTTTTAAAAAACTATATAACGTAGGGTTGGGTATAACTGTATATATTAGAAAAGTGTAATCGGGTATACCATGAAAGTTCAAAGAGATATATGGAAAAATATAAAATATATAGCTCTTTTTTTAATATTATCCTAATCTGTTTATGATGAACTTAATTCGGTACTGACAATAAAGGCTGTGCATAGTTAAACTTCATTTGGCATTTCATGAAACTAAATTCAGCGTAGTAATAACCTTTATTTCTACAGTGTATCTAAAACAAAACCTTTGTTCAAAGTTTAAATTTGGCATTGTGCTAAGCCCCCTTCGAAGTGAGGTCTCAAAGTTGCAACGCCGCCTTGGTCAGTGCCACGTTTTTCCAGATAGGTGTTTAATTAATTTTTAAAGTCACTCGAGGCGTATTGAGAGATACAATCAATGCAAACTATCGCGAATCTCACAGTATTTATGAGATTCATTCTAATTAAATATTTCGAGGGCGATGCCCTTAAAAAGCGGATATCTAATTTTAATTCCAAAACAGACAAATGGCACCAAGAATATTTAATTAAAATTTTCCTTTTATCATGTACGTGAAAATAAGCAAGTTCGCATTTTCTAATAAATTCGTTTATAAATTCTGGTGTCAGTTCATTATTTCATAAGTTTATAAATAGAATTACTCCGTGCCGGAAAGGATTAAGTGGTCGCAGGACTCTTAAAGCTTCAAAATTTAAGAAATTTTAATTTTTTTAGATATTAAAATCTGAGATATCTTTTCTGAATATTTTGATATAATTGTTTCCTTGAAATTCCTATTAGAACAGAAGTTTTGGCTTTTAGAATTATACCCGCTCAATAGCTGAAGCGGCGTTTCCGAAACTTTACCACTTCACCGGCGAATGGTATGGGGAAACAGTGCTTTTACCCCCGAGTTATCTCGGGGCAGCCGGTGAAGTGGTTAAAGTCATTATTTTCCAAATGGCGTTTTTGGGTATAACGCGCAGGATGAGGATACCTCAAAAACTTCTGAATATTTTTTCATGAAATTTTCAAAACATATATTCCATGTTATTCTGTATAAACTGAACCTAAAATTTCCTTTTTATTGTTCAAGAAAATATTTTTTTAGGTGATTTTACTGTTGAAATTTTCAAAATTTTGTACTAGCTAAATGCAGCACTGCATTAAAAATATAAAAATGCTTTAAATACAAATTTATTTAAGTTCAGGGAAATTATTACAATCTGAAGTATAAGTAAGCACCAAAATTTTCATTCTAGTTGCAATATTTATTTTGTAATCCTGCGCGTAAACTGTTATGCCAATTTTTTGTTCGACAAATGTCTAACAGTTTCGAGCCCTCTATAAATACTAATTCTGTATCTTGCAATTTTTTAAATACACGAAACGAAAGAACATACTTATATCTTTCATTCCAATTAAAATTGTGTTTTAAAATCATATACATTTTAAGACATTAAATGTTGAAAATGGTCTTTTTTTTCATTTTTTCCACTTTTTAGAGTCTCGAGACCCCTTAAATTAGTATGTTTTTAACAATTTGACGTTTATTGCTTTTATACTGTTACTGGACATTACATTACACATATATATCAAGAAAAGTCGTTAACTAGGCATAGAGTACGCCGCCATGTCCTTGTGTATGCCCAAACTGACCGTACCTTTAAGGGTTAATATTTCAGCTAATTACCGATGATTTTTTTCGAAAATCATTATCAACAATGCTTTTATTCTTCCGCAACGATAGGTATATTCAGCGATGCTCAACAATTTTTCTGAATGCCCGTAAATCGAAATTTGTGTATAACAGAAAAATGCTAATTACTCAAAAACTATATGACCTAGGGTAATCGCTATAGTTTTCCGGCAAGGTTTATATTAACGTCTACTACCTCTAATTTTTTCATAATTTTAGTTTCAGTAGATTCGGAATTAGATGGGAGGGGGGGGGGGCAAATTTTTGCGCTACATTTTCAACAATATCTTTGAAAATATAATACCTAAAATTAAAAGGAATGCATTTTTGAGTTCAGCGTTACAAAAGCTTTCACAGGATACCCCACATGATATACAAAGAAAATATTTTTTTTTTCAAGTAGCATAATTAGCCCCTCTACTTTTTTACTGAATATATTTATGAATGTTTATTAATCTGAAAATATGTGGGTCAATGGTCTTTATTACTTCCCCTAATTTGAATTTTCCACGTTCCATAGTTTACGATTAAAATGGCTGTGACAGACAGACAGACGGACAGACACAGGAGTGATCTTATAATGGTTCCGTCTTTATTTTTTAAGTACGGAACCCTAAAAAAAGGTAACAGACTATTTGAATGTAAAGAAAAAGTTATTCGAAAAAGAAAAGTTTGATTGGATAGAAAATGACAACGAAATAAAAAAGCTACATCCCCCTCCCCTAGATATATCTTTCGATATCAAGTGCCAGAGCGCGCCCCCTAAAGTGATAACGTTATATATATGCATAACCCCTTAACAATCTTATTTCAATCACTTCCAGCATAATTGCTATTCCACTTTTGTATTGGTATCTTCATAAAAAAGACTAAAAAAGCATTTTCTAATCTTATTATGGGGAAGGGTTTATTGCCTCCTTTGATCTGTCAAAAGCTAGTCAAAGCATAGATGTCAACTTCACTTAATTATTCCGGACAAACATGCTTGAATCTGAAAATTGTATATAAGGAAAAATTTCTACTTACTTAGCAAATTCCATTTAAAATTTTATTATTAAATGAAATTTCCGGTTGAAAACATCTGTTTCTTGCATCACACTCTGAAATAATTAAAAGATGTTGCCATCTACAGTCAAGGTCAACCCCACAGTTTCTAAATAGAGCCAAATGAATAAACAAACAAAAAATTAAAAACATAGGTCGATTTAAAATTTTTATTAAAATATATTTTAAACGGCACATTCACAATTTTTTTTTTCATGTGGGAAGGTAATACATATTACACACATAGATGATACATTACAACATATGGAGTTCTTTAAATATGGGACTCTCTCTTTAAAAAGGCCTGATCTTCCGTGTATTTTCGTAGATCATACACTGATTACATAGTTTACATGGATCATATATACATAGATAACGCATATACAGCAGATGGAATTCTTTTAAAATCTTTTTAAAAATGCTTGAATTAGCTTCTTTTACATTCCGTGATAATGCATCGAAGATATACATCTTACATATACAACAAATGGAGTTCCTTTAAATATGATATTCTCTCTTTAAAAAGGTCTGATCTTTCGCATCTTTTCAATTTCAAGATAATACATAGGTTACATAGATCACACATACATAGATCATACATATACAATATATTGAGTTCCTTTAAATATGGGACTCTCTGCTCTTTAAAAAGGCCTGATCTTTAGCCTCTTATGATACTACATAGATCATACATACATAAATACACAACAAATGGAGTTCCTTTACATAGGCACTTTCTCTTCTTTTGCATAAAATTGACTTAAATATTCCAGTCTTTCTTTAAAATATTTCTCCTCTTTCATCTTTATAAGTTTTTGCCTTTCATGATAATGCATCAATAGAAAATGTTCTTCTGAGTAAGGGCGCTGTGCAGAAGACCACATAACATTCGGAGATCTTTTTTTATCCATCCAAATCTCATCTTCAGTATAACGTGGGCCAAAACCATTCCAATCGTCTGTGTGCGTTGTCTTCATTTTATTAAACCAATCAAGATATGATTTTTCATGTTCGGTTAATTCCGTCATTAAATCCGATGATTCTTCCAAGATAGATCCATCTGGAAGCACATAACTTTCATGGCAAGCTAAAAGGGGGATTGTTTCCTGGGATGAGTTATTAGAATCACAGACTTGAGGATCTAAGTTTGCCTTGTAGATTTCTATTTCATTTTCTTCCAAGACACGCGATGTATGTGATGCAGAGTTAGTTAAAAAGATCGAGGGATCTAAAATTTCCTTGATGTCGAAATCATTTTCTTCCAAGACATGCGATAAATGCTGTGAAGAGTTAGAAAATGTAGCCTGAGGATCAAAATTAACCTTGATAATTTCTATTTCATTTTCTTCCAAGACACGCGATGTATGCGATGAAGAGTTAGTTAAAAAGATCGAGGGATTTAAAACTGTCTTGATGGACTCTGAAATTTCCTTGTTTTCGAAATCATTTTCTTCCAAAACATGCGATGTATGCGATGAAGAGTTAGAAAATGTTCCCTGTGGATCTAAATTTTCTTTGAAAATTTCGATTATATTTTTTTCCAAGACAGGAGATGTATGCGATGAAGAGTTGGAAAATCTGGATGCCTGGGGAATCACCGTTTTCTTCTTCATCCCCCAGGATGTCAACTGCTCCAAATCCAATACAGATAAAGAATTAATAGGTTCAGGAGCCTGATCAACCACATTACTAATTTCCTCCAGTGTTATTTGGTGATGTGTTCTTTTTCTAGATCCTCTCACGTCGTTAGAGGTAAGGCTAGAGCTTGCATCAGTCATTTTAGTTAACTTCTGGACCTTTTTGGGGTGGCATAGCTTAATAATGATTCGTTTATTATTTTCTCTTACATGCGGTTGTGCCATATTATCCTCAGTTGCTGACACAGAGTTGAAGGTGATGTTCCATTCTACTTCATTTTGCTGTGAAGAAGATGTTCCAGGCAAGCTATTTGTTACCGTTGATTTATTACCAATAGTAGTATCAATTTCTTCTTTTTCTGATATTTCCTATGAGAAAAATAAAAATAAAAGCTGACATTAAAATATGATTATTATTAAAATATCATATAATATTAAATTCAAAAATATATATTAAAAAATACAAATTTTTATTGAATAATAATTAAAAAAAGTTTTATTTATCTGCTATAACAAAAGCAATAAACAGTGCAAGTTTAATAAAAAAGTTAAAAATTATAAGAAAACTGCCTCATTGGCAGATATTTGAGCTAAATTATTTGTACATAATAGCTATGATTAATGTATATATATATATATATGTTATTTTTCACTTTAGCAATTTGAAGCAGACGAATCAAAATCCGTAGATGAGGTAGATTTTTTAATGTTTTCAATCGATTGGCAATTTTGGCAATTAAAAAGACATTTACATTCCTATAAAAGCATGTATTTTACATATTGTAGCGAATTAACCACATTTTCTTTATTTACTGATCCCATTTTTACTTTCTTATATCTTTACAAGCAAAAAGTATTGAAATTTTCGAATTCCGGTTTTCAGTGGAATTATATGTTTTAGAAGTCAGAGATTCCGAAAAACATGTTTTTACAAAATGTCTGTCTGTCTCTGATACGCATTTTGCGGACACTATATCTCAAGAACTAAGTAATGGAATTTAATAAAACTTTAGATTCAGTTACTCCCTGATATAAATTGGTGCTGATTTCTTTATGGTGTCAATCATCCAGCAGGTGGCACTGCTCAGAGCACGATTATCATAGGGGTACATGGGGCACGTGCCCCGTGCCCACATTTTCAGGGGGCCCAAAATGAATTTTGTGCACTCTCTATTAATAAAATTCCCATTTGTAGTTCATAGAAAAAAATGTATTTATCCCATTCAAGTAGACTAAACTATCTCAGTATTTTTCGCTAACAACAACGAACCGTAATGTAAACTTCAAAATTTCAACAAGAACGGATTTTACATCTAACATGTTTTATTCTGTCTTTTAGGTTTGTTTTACTCACTCTAAAGATCATGCAGTTGTAGAGCAGAAGATCAGGGGCCCGGGATCCAGATAGATTTTTCGCTGTTAGCGAAACGAGACTGACCAATCAGAAGCTTGCATTTTTGCGAACTTTTTGCTGTTTGCAAAAATGCAGGTTTCTGATTGGTCCATCTCGTTTCGCTAACAGCGAAAAATCTATCTGGATCCCAGCCATATTTTTTAATGCATTTTTACATCTGTCTAATATATATTGTTTTTTCGTAAGGTTATTGTTTTAATTGTAAACTGCTCATGAAGCTGCCTGTCCAATTTATAATGCATGATATTCTTTTAGAAAAGAAGACCCGACATGGGCTGTATGCCCCGGGTCCAACATAGAGTTAATCAGGCACTGGCGCTGCTACATTTTCATGAGATTCCCGCAATACCTATCATTTCAAGAACTAATGCACGGATTTTCATGAAACTTCAGATTCAGTAAATTCTTGATAAAGTTTGGTGTTGAGTACTTTTTGGTGTAAATCGCCAAACAGGTGGCTATATTGCATGATTCATGATTATCACAAAATCTCTATCTGAAGAACTAATGAACAAATTTCCATCAAACTTTAGATTCAGTTAGACCCTAATATAAATTAATACCGTTTAGTTTTTGGTGTAAATTGCCCACCAGGTGGCGATATTATGCTACATTTTTCCCGATTGCCGCAATAACTGTATCTGAAAAACTAATGCATGAGTTTCCATCAAACTTCAGATTTAGTTAGTCCCTGATATAAATTGATGCTGAATAGTTTTTGGCGTAAATCGTCCAACAGGTGTCGCTCTCTATGCAGAATTGTTTGCGATTTCTGCATTAAGCTCTATCTCAAAAACTAATGAACGGATTTTCATCAAACTTCAGATTCAGTTAAAAGTTGACGTAAATTGTTGATGATTAGATTTTGGTATAAATCATCAAACCGGTTGCGCTGCTATGGTGAATTTTTCAGGAAGTATTAACATGTATAAGATAGAAGGAAATTTTGGAATTGCCACATCCGACTAGTTCTATATTGACTACTAAACAAAATATAGTCAGTTCTATTATATAAAACAAAAGTTGTTCAACAGTACCGGTCTCCCCCTACGACAAAATGACGTACATAGGCTTTCTAGGGTTAAGATATACTTTAACCCATCAGCACACGCGTTGGGCTAAAATCTACCCGAATACACATTCTTTTTCTTTAAAGAAAAATAATACTTTGTTTTAGTTCGCTTCTGACCTGCCTTGTGCCTTTCAAGGCCAAGGTTGAGAAGGGGTGGGGGAAGTAATGCTTTTTCTTTGTTCGCTAGAGGGAAGAAATATACCTCTTGGGACTAGAAAATCCCGCGCGTGTAGAAACGTTTCATTTCGATACGTTCATTTCTTATGGGATAAACACACACTAAAATAATTTTAATGATAGACTAACATCATTAAATGTAATTAGTATTAATTTTGTGAAATAATTCATCTTTTAAGATATAAAACAAATTGTTTGCATATTTCCTAAAAAAAAAAAAAATAAATAAATAAAAATAAATAAATAAATAAAAGTGATTTTTACACAAAATATGAAAATAAATATGAAAAACATGATTTTTTGTCTAAAAGAAGTAGTGCTGATGCATTTTACAATATAGAGCAGTAAATTTGTTTTTAAAACGCATTTAGCCAAAAATATAATGGGAGACAAAATGGGGTGAAATTTATCCCACGCGTGTAGTAACGTAATAGAAACGGGCGCGTTTACTGACGAGTTAATTTCTCTATCTTGATCTTCACGTTAATATCGGTCAGACAATTCTATTCTTAAAAGATCTGACAAACCTTTACAGCTGACGATCACTAAATTCATATGCAGTTTTAGCAGACTATTCAACATTTTAAACCGGTTCAGAACAAGTAGTGGGGGATGCGGGGGGGGGGGGGTTATCCATTACCTGAGATTTATTCTGTTGAGCTGAACCAGGTTTCAGACCAGATGCTGTAATCATCAAGGTTAGCTGGGTGAAAAAGTTCGACCAGAATCATCCGGGATAGCTCAGATGGCAGAGCACTGGCGGCTTCAACCAGGAGGTCCCGGGTTCGAATCCTGGTCCGGACATTTTTCGCCCAGTTGGAATTTTACATCTAATAAGGGATTGTATTTCTTAAATAATTTGCGAGAAAATTATTGCATCTTCAATAGTAATTGAATACGCTGAAACTTCTGATCTAATAATTCATACAAAAATAAATAATTATGTGTTCAAATATTTACGATGGTTCATGCGGCTTTTTCAAAATACTTACCATATTTATTTAATCAGCAATATTTCAAATTAAAAAAAAGAGAACACTTTTATGTGGAAATAAATATAAAGTAATATACATAAATATAAAGTAATATACATAAATATAAAGTAATATACATATATATATATATATATATATATATATATATATATATATATATATAGTGTATATGTGACCTATAGGTGGCAGTAGGCACCATATCTTATGGCTTATAACTGCCTATACTATATGCGTATACTCATGTACATTATTACTCCTTGATTCATAATCATTTAAAAACCTTTTTTGACAACATATGCAAATAATCTCTTACCTAATTTTAAAACATAGAACTCAGAACGAGTTCAGAGTGGAATGACAAGTTCACCTTGCGTTAAAATAACTAAAATTAAAAACTGTTTACTAAAAATTCTTTCATCTTTTCATCTTTTGATCATCATGAATTCATCTTTTCGTTATCATATGATTTTTAACATCAATGGTTTTTAAGTTTTTAAAGACCAGTTCATTATGTAACGGAATATTTTAATAAATTTTTATGCACCTTTTTTAGTAAACAGTATTTAATTTTAGTTAATCTCTTACCATTTTTTTTTATGCATCATTCAAGGTAAGAAAGGATCTCAAATTGATAATACGTTTTTCTTTTTTAATCCATTGCAATCTAATTTTATTTTTAACTTTTTTCTTTTCTAATATCATTATTTCTGGATTTATTGGGTGTGGTAGTCCTAAATTCGTATTTTTTAGCGTTTTTATGGCTAATACGAAGATGAAACCACACACTTTATTTGTGGAATACAAGGCATTTAGGACCTGATAAATCTGTCTTGGTTCTACAAATTTCCATTGTTCCTTTTCTCCAATTTTTACTATTTTTTAAAATCCACGTTGAAAATGCTAAGGGGAACAGTTTTATTTGCCAATGAATAAATTACTTTTCATTTATAATTTAACAATTTTGTTGGTAATGTGTAACGTTGTTTTTTAATGGTTATATATATATATATATATATATATATAAAATACAGCATAAATTAACAAAAAAAAAAAAAGAAAGAAAAAGAAAAGGAAAAAAGAAAGAAAAAGAAAAGCCACGAAATCCCAAAGTAAAATTTACGGCTTTTCTTATTTCTTTTTCAAGAGGAACTGCAATAGCTTTCTCTTTTTCTTTGCCTAAGAGACCCTGCTCTCTCAACAAAAGAAAAACAGAAATAACGATTGTTCAGAAGGACAAACGCATTGTTGCTTCGCACTGTTACTTTACACGCGCGCGCTGTCCTGATGAAAAATCGTTTGTGCTTCTCTTGCTGTTTAATTTAAATCAGTTAGGGAAAATAATTTTTTTTTTTTGTCAAAATCATCCCAGAAAAAGAAAATTAAATTAAATTTCAAAACCCAAGGAGGACAATGGCCCTCCTCCTTCCCCGTCCGTCCTTCCGGACGCCTACCGTGAATCCCTAATTTATACACTATCGGTTACAAAGAAAAAAAAATAATTAGAAAAATATTGCCTTTATGAGTGCAAATGTTTCCTTACTTTCTAACCGATAACCAGACCCCTACCTGCCGGGTTGCCCCAGCTAAACGGGTTTGCTACTTGGTATCGGGGCGAGTAATACCCTAATTGCAGCGTAGTGGCAATAAACCTATCACCTAGATCGTAGTCCTATCTGCAGTGGCTACTGTTCAGTTATGAACTTTGTTATGCCTGTTACTAACCGTTTATATTTTGTTGATTGGCACCTACACATTTCTACTCACGTTGATCTCGTAATTTAGAACCTTGATCGTATGACGACACCTTCACCTGGCAAGACACCTTCAGAGGTATAATTCACAGGTAACTTCAAGGACTTTGCACTCACTACGGATTTTACATGCACCAGGCACCATTAGTGTACATGGCAGATTTTAGCCGGCATTATGCCTTGATGTCCCGCGACTTCAGTTACAAGTTCTATGTTCTGCCAGTTGGACCACCGGGGTAATATTGCTTGGCGGACGACTAGAATCTTTTCGAGCCGTATAACCCGATTTTAGACGAGCTCGTACTTATCAGATTCGCCTGGCCCGGTCCCGTTGGAGTTAACTTTTTTCTGTTGTGGGTGGGTTGACTTTTTCTTTTGCGGGTTGACTTCGGGTTGGGTTTTTAATCTTGTGGGTCAGAAAATCGATTCTAGTGTGGCTACTAAAAACTGCTCTGATGGAAATCGGGAAGTCCATTTCGTAAATATATTTTCTCCCCCAAATGAATTTTGACATCTATACAGGAAGAAACGCGGCAGCATGAGAGTTTGTTTTCCTCGCATGGCTAGTGACCGGCAATCACGTAAAGTTGTGACGTACGAGGAAAATTCGAACGAAAATATTTATTCTGTTTCGAAATGTTGACAATGAAAGTCATCTACAAGCCTAGCTTTTAACATTTCCTAGTATAGCTGAAAAGTGTTTATGAATTCAGTTTGTCTGCCTGTTCGTGCTCTAACTCGCGTAAATATAGTCCGATTGCCATAAAATTGATATATGTTACTGGGGTTTACTATGGCATTTTCGGTATTGAAAATGAAGTGTGTAGCATTTTCGGTTCATTTACAAGGCCATTCGAAAGAATTATGGCGAAATCTATGGTGAAAAACCGTTTGCCTTGTATTTGGCACAGATGTCATATACGCACCACGTTAGCGCGATTTTCTTCTGACGCCAATATCATATATACGCAACGGGGTACTTAACTGGCGCCAAAGTGTCGTCATTTTGCTTGATATCGTAACCCGGATGTTGTTGTTTATTTATTAATCAATTGTTTACTTTATTTTATTTTGTTAAATTATATAAATTGTTTTTTCCATAGTTATTAATGAAACTATTTTTTATTTATTGTTATTTCCTTTTTAAAAATATGTAACGGGTATTCGAAAGATAGATTACATTTTAGAGATAGATTACATTTTTATAGATTACATTTTAGATTTTGATATATAATAATTCAGAGAGATAATTGTTCGTAGTTATTGTAGGGCATGTTTTTTTATTGAAATACTTTCAGAATAATTCCTTATAGTCATGAAAAACAAAAATGGCGATACGGGGTTAGTTGGCCCATTTGGCATGGGGCATGTTGGCCCGCCGCGCCAACATGCCCCGTAGGAATTTGGCTCTAGGGTATTGGAATTTTGATAGTTTTAATGAATTATTTTAATAAACATTTATTATTATTTTAATTAATTTATTAAAAAACATTTACAGAACGAGACCAAATGCGTCATGCCAGTCTAGAAATAGTGTGTGAGTGAACAATTAATAAAAGCAGTGAATGAAATTAAACCTGACATAATATAAAATCATTTAAAAGATGTAGTATATCTAACAATCTAGTTATAACAGAAGATGATTAGTTATTTTTGGATCAAAGTGACAGGGATAGTGAATATGAAACATAATTCGACGATGTGCCTGAAGATATAACAGATGACGAACTTTTCATGTTAGCATAATGAACATTTTTAAGTCCATAAGGTAGGGGAGACAGGGGGAATGGCGACAGCTTAAGGGAATTTAATTTTTTTCACCTCAAAAAAATATTTATTTTTTAATAGTAAAAATTCTAAAGCTAAATCATGATCTTTAGTATCTGTATAAATTTAACCGTAATCATAACTGTAAAGTAAGCACACATAAAAAAAACTTTCTTCAACCTCTGTACAGTGGCGGGATTACGCAGGATGCTGGGGGTAATTCCGCCACTTTATAGGGGTAATGACGCCAATCTTTAATGACCTAGTAAATACATAAAATGGATACTAGGAAACACATAACCTACTGAAAATATTTAGAAAATAATGTAATTTAGCAGAATACTGAATAATTACAATGTTCCTTATGCTAGATTTATTAATGTGCTAAACTTACAATTTAACTCAAATTGCAAAATTCATCCTTTGCCATGGTGGCGGCATTACTCCGAGAGGACAATATAGCGGAAATCTCCCAGCAAAGCCGAAAGAAGAATCGAACTTGTTCAACAAATTGCATCAAAATGTCGGCGAATGCATGTAGATTACGGGTAATATTATCTTAAGTACCTAATGCATAGGTGCCAAGTTGCCACTAATCCTCCGTAATATGTGGGTTAATTTAACCCTGGTTTAATACATATCGCACCAGAATTTTTTTCAGAGATGAAATTAAATAAGTTCCACGTAGAAAACTGGAATTAAATAAATAAAGATTCATCAAATATTTTTTCTGGTTCGGAACGTTGTTAAACTGGGTTAAATTAATCCACGCATTACGGAAGATTAGTGAGAACTTGGCACCTCTGCTAATGTTATAATAAAAGGTTTTTACCTCTACTCATTTGAAGCTCCAAAATAAGATGCAACTAGATGAAAACAAAATTTTTCACTAGAACAAGTGAACGACGTACAACAAAATCATTCTCACTCTAGGCACTGTTTCTATTGTTGGCCACTATAGTGCAGGCGCATTCACTATCTCAAACTGCAGTTAGTTTTTAAACTAGGCGGGGTAGCAGCATAACCCCGAGTGGCGCCATTCCCCCGGTCTCCCCTAATGTCATTCCTTTTAAATAAACAATTTTTATGGTACATGTAGAAATCTATTTTTTTTTTCTTTTCCTTAATTTTAAATCTATCATTTTTTTATATTCGGCGTATAGCAATCAATTTATATGAATCTATCAAAAAAAGTGTTTGTTGTAATTCATATTTTTTTTTATATTAATTTCATAATTCATATTGTAAATTTTTTTAAATTACAAATTCAATGTATTTATATTTGGGTTTTTAGTATTATAACCACACAAGGGATTATTTGAAATTTCGTTTTTAGGCATAGTTTGAACCGAAGATTAAAAATACAGTGTCAAAATTGGGGTGTGGTTTTGATTCGTAGATGCCCCCTAAGCAAATTTTATATTCCTCATTTGCAAGTAGACTTTATTTCCAATAGTTTGGTATCAGTAAACTGTCTTCTATTATAATTAGTTGCAGAGTTAATAGGGGTGTTTACTTTTTTTCCGCGACTGTAGGGGAGACCGGGGGAATGGTGCCACTCGGGGTTATGCCGCTACCCCGCTTGTTTAAAAACTGACGGCAGTTTGAGATAGTGTATGTGCCTGCACTATAGCGGCCAACAATAGAAACAGTGCCTAGAGTAAGAGTGAATTTGTTGTACGTAGTTCTTTTGTTCTAGTGAAAAATTTAGTTTTCATCTAGTTGCTTCTTATTTTGGAGCTTCAAATATGAGTAGAGGGAAACACCTTTTATTGTAACATTAGGTACTTAAGATAATATTACCCGTAATCTACATGTATTCGCCGACATTTTGATGCAATTTGTTGAACAAGTTCGATTTTTCTTTCGGTTTTGCTTGGGGATTTCCGCTATATTGTCCTCTCGGAGTAATGCCGCCACCATGGCAAAGGATGAATTTTGCAATTTGAGTTAAATTGTAAGCTTAGCACATTAATAAATCTAGCTTAAGGAACATTGTAATTATTCAGTATTCTGCTAAATTACGTTATTTTCTAAATATTTTCAGTAGGTTATGTGTTTCCTAGTATCCGTTTTATGTATTGAATAGGTCATTAAAGAGTGTCGTCATTACTCCGATACAGTGGCGGAATTATCTCTGTATCCTAGGTAATCCCGCCACTGTACAGAGGTTGAAAGATTTTTTTTTTTTTTATGTGTGCTTACTTTACAGTTACGATTATGGTTAAATTTATATAGATACTAAAGATCATGATTCAGCTTTAGAATTTTTACTATTCATAAATAAACATTTTTTTGAAGTGAAAAAAATTTAATTCCCTTAAGGTGTCGCCATTCCCCCGGTCTCCGCTACATCAATAAAATAATTAATGAAAATAGCAGAAAAACTTTGCAAAGCAGAGGCGGGTAGAGTCAATTTGGGCACTCGGGGTAGAGTTTCCCTAAGGACCCCCTACATGCAAATGTGGGATATTTTCAGAAAATCTTACCAAATACAACGTACAGTTAAAAATTGTTATGACAAAATGTACAAGTTGGCAAAACTAGTTAATTACTATTGCTACAATGCATTTTCATAATTTTTTTTTGCATAAAATTAAAAAATTTATACAACAGAGGAGAATTGAGTATAGGATAGAACTTAGTACCATGTTTACATCACGTAAATATGGTAATTGTAAAATATATAGCAAACTAGTAAAAGTTTCTGCATATCTCTATTGTCTACAGTTTTCCAAAGACTACCTGAAAATTCACTCGCCCTGTCAGAAAAACCACTCGCCAGCGGCGCCTAAAATGATGTACTTCCTCACTCTGTCTTCATATATTCAAACAAGATATTGTGTGTGTGTGTGTGGGGGGGGGGGGGGGGGTAAAGATGATATTTCTGAAATTCGTTATTTGTTTTCATTAAACTAACTTTAAATTAATCATAAGTTTAATTAAACACTTAATTTAGAATTGTGAGCAATTTATGATATCTAGACATAATGCTATTCAGAAAATAACTTGCCCGTGTAATTGTTACACGTGTGTTACGAATGAGTTATATAAAGAAATTGGATGTTATTCCACACACCAACTTGGATAAGGGTATTGAATGGAGCGTTTTACGTTATTTTTCATAGTGACTGTATTAAACCAAAATAAGCATTACATAAAAACATGATTTGTAAAACAAAGAAAAAAAATATTTCCTACGTTGTTTAAGTCCGAGAAGGGACAGATATTAGGATATTTCGTTCAGGTGATTCTACATTTAATGTTAATTTTTTGTCATAAATAAGTTAAACCAACAAAACATTAAAAAATAAAAATAAAATCCAAGCAGCATGATACTTAAAACACCTTAAAAACTTATATATATTCCTTTCAAATGAAATCGAAATAAATTTTAGACTTTTTTAAAGATTTGTATTTTGCATGTACTTTATATCATTTTGTATACAACCATCATAAACATAATACTAAATTTGCAAATTAAAAATCGATTAAGGTTTATTTCGATTTCCTTTGAACAGGATCTTTTAGGATTACGGAAGTTTTTAGGGTGTTTTACGTATCATACTGTTTCAATTTTATTTTTATTTTTCAGTGTTCAGTTGGTTTAACTTATTTGTGAGAAAAATTTAACATTAAATCAATCCAACGAAATACCTTAATACCTCTCCCTTCTCGGGC
Source organism: Maratus speciosus (assembly GCA_963932465.1). Taxonomy (NCBI): domain Eukaryota; kingdom Metazoa; phylum Arthropoda; class Arachnida; order Araneae; family Salticidae; genus Maratus; species Maratus speciosus. Next base: position 98,710,682 of record OZ010799.1, read on the forward strand.
TTGAACAATGTAGGATTTTTCAAAAATTATTATTATGTTTTTGTTTAAAATGTCAAGTTTTTTAAAACTACTACATTTATACACTTATTTAACTGATATTAAAATTAACGGTATGTACCATAATCAGGGTTTGATTAATGCTGTATCGCATCACAATTTGTGATGTAATTTACTAATGATTAATCCAAAAGTTTTCACCGGTGCAGTAATGCAGGTTGTCGTAGTTTGGACAAAAACTTTCAAACTAAGCATGGAAAATGTACAATAAAACATAAAAATTAATTTTACTTAAATTCAGTTACCCGATTTCCTACTCGGGAACGGCATGAATGCCAAAAAAAATTGTTAAAAGAAAACCGCTAATACTTAACATTAGTGTAAATAAGCTAATTATGAAACATTAATGTTTCATAATTAGTTTAAATAATAATTTAATTCACACGTTAAAATGTACGTGTATCTTAAAGGATAGTATAGATGTTATTCAGTAAAACATTAAAAAAAAAATATATATATATATATCAGTTACCCAATTCTTTCCAAGGGTCGATATAAAAAGTAATCATTACCTAAGTTATACATGGGGTATGGTTCTAATTGTAGAAATATAATCATTACCTAAGTTTAACTTGCGGTATGATTCCAATCTTGGAGGGGGGGGGGGGATCCATTTTAAAGTTTTTAACTACAGAACCGTTACATCTTATGTAGTTTTAATCATGAATTTTGATACATCCACTATGAAGATTAAAAAAACGAGTATAAGACAAAACTTTTAAAATATAAAAGTAACAAAATTAAAATCTTAAAACAACAACCTGTTGGGCGTATCGCAAATAAGCTTTGGATCTATTTCTTGAAGACATCAATAAATTGGATTTAAATATAAAATTTACACTGGATACGAAGATTGAGGGAAGGCTTTCATTCCTTGATGTAGCAGTTTTGAGGGTGGATCAAAATCTTTCCTTTAATGTTTATAAGAAACCGATCGAATCTAACACAGTCTTCCCATTTAACTCTGATTCTTCATTTAACTACCGGATTTCTGCTTTTTCTTCATTTATAAAATGCGCTTCCTGTCAGGTTTAGTTGATTTAAATCAACTTGATTTTAATCGTGATTAAAATCATGATTTAAATCAAATGATTTTTTTAAAATCAGTTTTTTTTAATTATTTTTAAATAAATTCAAAATGTAAACAAACATATTAATGCACTTTAATATAATTTAGTTTTATATAATGCAGATAATCAATCAGTTTTTAGAAAGATAAAGCTTAATCTTTGTCAAAAAGTTAAGTACAATGTAAAGTTTAGAAAAATATTTTTTAATATATATATTTTTTTAAAGTCGAATTGTAAAATAAACTTACAACAGTAAGGAAATCTAAGCAGGAATATTTTCTTACCTATTACTTAATATTTAGAAAAACGTCTGCAAGTTTAAGTAAAATAAAACTGCATGACTTTGCTCGTTACAAGCAAACATTGAGCCCGACACATTTATTATCCTATCTTTTGAATCCCCATTATACAAGAGAGAAATTGAGAGCTGTGAGAATATGTCAGCATTATTGTTTGCTAAAGAGAAATTTTCTACTTCGGTGGTACCTATCTATCTATCTATCTATATTATGAAAGACAAACATATCTGTGCGTAACGTTGACGTCATTTTGCGAATGGCAACACTTTGACATTTGAAATGAAATTTTGGTTTTGCAATTTTCGCTACTGCAAATTTTTAAACTTCTAAACATCATACATTTTCAAGTTTTACACCGTCGTATAGGGGAAAAAATGCACTTTAAATGCAATTAGTTTGAAAACTGTATCTCAATTTAATTTTAAGATATTATTTTTTTGTAGTTTTTCATACTTTTTTTGTAGTCGTGGCAACTGAAGTACTCCATTCCTGTTGAAAGTAAAGGGAAAATAGTAGATTTGTGTATCTTTTTGTTGCCATTTTCTCATAAAAACTGAAAAAATTGAAATTAAATTACGTGCTATGTCAAGAGTATCGTCTTTTGTACAACCCGGTCAATTTTGGTTTTAATTCGTTTCTATTTATTAATTAACTGATTTTTAGCTTATTGCAAACTAACTTTACAATCGATACAACACTTTCTCTTTACAAAAATGTATTTTAAAGAATATTTGTGTAACCTATTTTGTCCGCATTTAGTTAATTCGTATCAAAAAGGTGAAAGAATGCAATTTTATTAATCTGTGTGCAATAACATAAT